>JALPQD010000022.1:6696688-8057074 GCA_023101885.1 Typhlomys cinereus
TATCAAACTTTTCATCCAAGCACCAAAGAATACACATTTTTCTCAGCAGCACACGGAAGTTTCTCCAAAATAGATTACATATTGGGCCACAAAACGAATCTCCACATATACAGGAAAGTTGAAATACCAGCCTGTACCCTATCAGACCACCATGGTCTAAATCTTGACATCCACACCACAATAAAAAACAGAAAATACACTAACTCCTGTAAACTTAACACTATGATGCTGAATGAGAATTGGATTCAGGAAGAAATTAAAAAAGAAATTCAAGATTTCCTGAAATTGCACAATAATGAAAATACAACTTATCAAAATCTTTGGGACACAATTAAAGCTGTCCTAAGAGGTAAGTTCATAGCTCTTTTTTTTATTATTATTATTTATTCAACTGTGTGCATGTGCGTGTGTATGTGCGCGCGTGTGTGTGTGTGTATCTGTGTGTGCGTGTGTCTGTGTATGTGTAGAACCACGGACGAATTCGCGAACCACCATGGGCGCCTCCACCTCCTTCTGCCCCGGGATTCACAGGCTCCGCCCTACCAGGACCAGAAGCGCAGGCCGCCCCCGCTTCCGCCTGGCATCTATACGTGGGATCTGGGATCCGAACTCGGGACCTTCCGCCTGCAAGGCGGAGGCTTAACCCCTGAGCCACCTCTCCAGCCCATAGCTCTTAATGCCTACATCAAAAAAAAAAAAAAAATGGAAACATAACAAATAAATAACTTAACAATGCAGTTTAAAGCTTTAGAGAAACTAGAGCAATCTGATCCCAAAAGCAGTAGAAGAGAGGAGATTAGCAAAATAAAGGGAGAAATATCTGAAATTGAGATTAGGAAAACGATGCAGAAAATCAACCAGTCAAAAAGCTGGTTCTTTGAAAAAATCAATAAGATTGATACACCCCTAGCTAAATTAATGAAAAGCAAGAGAGAGAAAGCCCAAATTAACAAAATTAGAAATGAAAATGGAGTTATCACTACAGATAACCAAGAAATTCAGAGTATTATAATGTCATATTTCAAAAACTTATACTCTGTGAAATTTGACAACACAAAAGAAATGGATGAATTCCTAAGTAAGCACAACTTACCTAAATTGAATCAGGAAGTTGTGAATTATTTAAATAGTCCTATGACATATGAGGAAATCAATGAAGTAATCTCGAATCTTCCCACCAAAATGTCCTGGACCAGATGGATTCAGCACAGAGGTCTACCAGACATTTAAAGAGCTAATCACACCAAAACTCCTTAAACTATTCTATCAAATAGCAAAGGAAAGAACACTACCAGATTCTTTCTACGAAGCTAATGTCATCTTAATCTCAAAAGTTAATATCGATGCACTTAAAAAAAACACTGTAGGACAATCTCTTTGATGAACACAGATGCAAAGATTCTCAACAAAGTCTTAACAAATCAGATTCAAAAACATATCAAAAAGATCATTCACGGGGAACAAGTAGGCTTTATCCCAGGCACACAAGGTTGGTTCAACATATGCAAACCAATAAATGTAATTCATCATGTAAACCAGTCCAAAGTCCAAGACCACATGATACTCTCGATAGATGCAGAAAAAGCTTTTGACAAGATCCAACAGCTTTTTATGATCAAAACCCTAGAGACAGTTGGAATGGAAGGAATATTTGTCAATATAATAAATTCTGTCTGCAACAAGCCCACAGCAAGGATTATACTCAATGGGGAAAAATAGAAGCATTCCTGCTTTGATCAGGAACTAGACAAGACTGTCCACTTTCACCACTTCTCTTCAATATTATATTTGAAGTCTTAGCTGATGCCATAAGACAAGAATGGGAGATAAAAGGGATTCAAATCGGCAAGGAAGAAG
Source organism: Typhlomys cinereus (assembly GCA_023101885.1). Taxonomy (NCBI): domain Eukaryota; kingdom Metazoa; phylum Chordata; class Mammalia; order Rodentia; family Platacanthomyidae; genus Typhlomys; species Typhlomys cinereus. Next base: position 6,698,546 of record JALPQD010000022.1, read on the forward strand.
TCAAGTTATCTCTATTTGCTGATGACATGATTTTATACCTGAGTGGTCCCAAAAACTCCACCAGGAAACTCCTGGAATTAATACAGAAGTTCAGCAGAGTAGCAGGATACAAAGCAAACATCAGTGGCCTTCCTATAAGCCCAGAATGAAAGAAGTGAAAAAGCCCTGACAGAAGCAATCACATTTACTATAGCCCCTAAAAAATTGAAATACCTTGGTATAAACCTAACCAAGGAAGTAAGTGACCTTTACAATGGAATCTTTAAAACCCTAAAGAAATAATTACAGAAGACACTAGAAGGTGGAAAGAACTGCCATGTTCCTGGTTTGGCAGAATCTATATCATAAAAATGACCATCCTACCAAAGGCAATATACAGACTCAAAGGTATACCAATTAAAATCCCAAAGCAATTCTTTAAAGAAGTGGACCAATCTCAACGTTCATATGGAGGCACAAAAGACCCAGGATAGCAAAAATAATCCTCAGTAACAAAAACACTGTTGGAGGTTTAGCCAAATACATAGTTATAAAAACAGCCTGGTACTGGCTCCAAAATAGACTCACAGATCAATGGATAAGGGTTGAAGACCCAGATATAAGCCCACATAATTACAGCCATTTGATCTTTGACAAAGGGGCCCAGAAAATCCAATGGAAAAAGAACATAATCTTCAACAAATGATGCTGGCAAAACTGGATCACCACATGCCGAAGATTAAAACTGGATCCGTACTTGTCACTATGTACAAGAATTAATTCCAAATGGATCAAGGCCCTCAATATAAGGCCAGAGACTATAAAAACCTTAGTTGAAAGGGTAGGGAACTCCCTCGAGCTGATTGGATTAGGCCAACAGTTCCTAATCAGTAATACAATAGCGCAGTCAATACAACCACACTCACCAGATGGGATCTTGTGAAATTAAAGAGGTTCTGTTCAGATAAAGAGACTGTACCTCGAGCACAAAGGCAACCCAAAGAATGGGAGAAAATCTTCAATAACCATATATCTGATAGAGCTGTATTATCCAGAGTGCACAAAGACCTTAGAAAACTAAACACCAAGGAAACAAATGGGCCGATTTAAAAATGGACCCTAGAACTTAAAAGAAACTTTACCAAAGAGGAAATTAAAATGTCTAACAAATATCTTAAAAAATGCTCCACTTCCTTAGCCATCAAGGAAATGCAAATCAAAACTTCCCTGAGATATCATCTCACCTGGTTCAGGATGGCAACAATACAAAATATAAACAACACCAAATGCTGGAGAGGATGTGGAGAGAAGGGAAATCTCTTACATTGCTGGTGGCAATGCAGGCTTACACAACCACTCTGTAGAGCCATCTGGTGATTCTTAAAGAAGTTAAAGATTGAAATTCCATATGACCCTGCTATTCCACTTTTGGGAATACCCCCCACACAGCAAAAATTCACCTTGATAGCACAAGCACGACCATGTTCATAGCAGCACTGTTTACAATAGCAAAGTCATGGAATCAACCCAAATGTCCAACAGTTAACGAGTGGATAAGGAAAATGTGATACATTTATACAATGGAATATTACTCTGCCATCAAAAATGATGAATTAATGCAATTTGCTGGTAAATGGATGGAATTAGAAACAATTATGTCCCAGACACAGAAAATTAAGCACTGTATGTCCTCCCTAATAGGTAGATCCTATTACCAAACCCACTTAGAGACACTCAAAGATAAATCTCTGTAATACCTACAGTATTTGTGAAGATTATAAACAGGAGGGAAGGGGAAGGAGGTCCCAGTCAGAAACAAGGAGAGAGGGGGCCATATTGCAGCAGAGAAAATAGGCCACCATCATGGACTGTAAGTAAGAAATGAGACATCTGGTTAAGCTCACAGACTATCCTTCCTGGTCATTTGCAGCTGATGGGATATGATCTTACCAGAAAGGGAGGGCATACAGTCTGGCAGATCGAAGGTAACCATTTTGCAATGGGAGACTGACCCACCCATCACTGCAGTCTCCTACTCTTATTCCATCTACCTTTGAATATATCCTTATAATAAGACTCTATTTTAACAGCTTTTTATCTGTGGCCAGGGGGTGACATCCAATACCCATCAGGATGGAACCAAGGGCATTGCAGGAACAGCAAAACTGAAGAAAAATCAATAAACCATAATTTAGAATACCAGAGACTCTATATAAGTCACCTGGAATCAGGCCTGCCTAATCTCTCCCTATCCTGAAGCTCAGGGAAATTTGCAGAAGAGGGGGTGGTAAGATTGTAAAAGCACAAGGATGGGAGGAGCCATGATATGCAAGATATTCTACACAAGTTAGAGCCGACGCAATTATAATAGGACTCTGCATGATCTGTGCAATGACCAACATATCACTGACCCCTCAAATTCTAGCATGGACTAAAGGCACTAGGATCCTTAGAAGCAAGGGATTAACAGTCACAATAGTGTTCCTATACTTAAGGGGAACACAAGAAAGAGTTCTAGGAAATGCCACTGAGTTCTTACACCTCATCAGAGAGGAGGACCCAGAGAAAAGTTTGTTTATGCATTAAAGGATTCTTCAGAGATGGGGGAGGGGGCCCTGGGAGAAAGGGAGGGAAGGGGGACAAGAAGTGGAAAAGGGGGGAGGAAGCAGGGAGGTCCAAGGAGCAGTGGAGGGAGGGAGGGGACAGGGGTACCTATTACGTTTGTATGAACAGAAAAATAAAAAAAAAAAAAGAGCAATGAGAATGGATTCCCTTGTTGACTGCCAGAATTTAGTGAACCGTCCTTCCAGTTTTTCAGCTTTTCACTATTCAGTATATATTAGATGTGGACTTGTTATATATAGATTTTATTATTTTTGAAAGCAATATTTTAATTAGTATTATTTTGTAGTATTTAAGATATAATTGTTGAATACTGAAATTTATCAAGACCTGTATTTAGGATTATCATAATGATTTTTTGAAATTTGTCTTACTGATATGTTATATTTTTCTACCTCTTTTGTAGTTTTTATTGTTGTATTTTTCAGTGTAACACAAAAATCTTACAACAAAGTATTTGGAAATGTCTCTCAGTCTCACTCTAAATTCCTACTTAATGTTTGATTAGACCGTTCTTCATTTTTCAAGTTCTCTTTCTCTCTACTTCTCTCTTTCTGTCTTCCTAGGTCCCAAATGGCTTACTTTAATGACATGCCTGGATACTCGCTGAAGCAAGGACAATGTACCAGTTATTTTTACAAAATAACTGTAAAATGATGGATATAGTTACATTTCCACATATGCATAAATCATATATATAATTTGCCTTCAGCTTTATCATTTGTTGTTTACTTTTTAAACTTTATCCAGCACTCCCCCAAATTTTTTTACTTCCGTATCTTCAAATACATTCCATATATCAAAGAAAACATGCAATATGTGCCATTATGTTCCATCAATGTTCATATAAATAATGTCAACTTCATTTTTATTCCAACTGAATAGTACTTCACTATAGAGCAAACACTTTTTCTTTATAAATTAATCTTTTCATAGGCGAAATTAATTCTGTAACTGGTTCATGTGATAGTATTACAAGAAATATGTGCATGTAGGCATCTCTATTATATTCCTAATTTAATTCAATCTGATAAATACTAAATAATGTCATAGCTAGATTGTACAGTTGCTAAGATCTTTTATTTTTCAGAATATCTACATTGATTTCTGTAGTACCTGGACTACTAGCACTATGGCCCTTTGGCCTATATATTATCATTGGTGCTTTTTTATGGTTGTATTGATCATGATCAATTTGAAATCCATGAAGTAGAGGCTCAATGCAATTTTGATTTACATTTCCTTGATCAATAAAACATGATAAATATTTTTCATATCATTATGGCATGTTTTTCCTTCCTCTTTTGTGAATTTTATATTCAGTTTACCCATTTACTAATTGAATTATTTGTTCTTGCAATGTCAAATTGATGTTATATATATATATATATATATACATATATATATACATATTACTGTTTATTAACTGAATAACATACAAATATTTTATACTGTTTAGTAGGATGGCTTATCTGCTGTCCAGAAAGTTTTTAATTACACATAGTCCATTGGTCAATACTTTTAGTACTTCCTGAGCAACTAAAGTCCTATTGAGAAAATAATTTTCTATGCTTAAAAGTTAAATGGTCTTCCTCATTTCCACTCAGTGTTTAAAAGTTTTTGATTCCTCATTAAGGACTGTGGCTATTTGTTAAATAAGGAGTATGGACAAACCCTTAGTGAAATCAGCCACAAGAAAGAGAGAAAATATTTATATTGATTATAGGCAAAAAAGACATTACAACACAAATTGATAAAACAGAGAAAATCACATGGATAAACCTCAGAAACCTATGCTCCAAAATGCAAAGTGGGAAGAAATGAGTGAATCATATCCATATGATCCATCAAACTTAAAACGACATAAGATAAACAGTTTAAATGCAACTATAACTATCAATGAGATCAAAGCAGAAATTAAAAGACAAAACAAACAAAAAAAACTTTTGAACGAAAAAGTCCCTGACCAAATACATTTGCTGCAAAATTAACAAAGAACTAAAAACAATAATTTCAAGTTATTCTATAAATTGCAAAAAGCAATATTTCTAAACACTTTCTATAGATATAGTGTTACACTATTAATATAAGAAATGAAAACACACACAAAGAAAGAAAATAATTATTAATAAATTTCTCAACTGAACATCAATGAAAGAATTCCCAATATAACATTTGCAAATTGAATTAAAAACACTTCAGAAATGTAATTGACAATAATCTAATTGTCTTCAAAGATGCAGGACTGATTCAAAACATGTAAATCAATAAAATAGTATAAATAAACTCAAGTACATAAATCACATGATCAGTCCAACAGACTCAGAAAACACCCCTTTTTAATATTTTATTTGTGTGTGTGTGTGTGTGTGTGTGTGTGTGTGTGTGTGTGTGTGTGTGTGTGTTTGTATCAGAAGGCACTATATCTCCCTGTGGAGGACCAAAGATGACTTCTGGAATCATCCTGGATTGCTTCCTGTTCCTTCTTGCTTCTCTTTGGGATTTCCCAGGCTCTGCCCACCATTGCCCAAAGTGCAGGCCATCTCCCTTTCTGCCTGGTGTTTTTTTAGGTGGGACCTGGGGATGGAACTCAGAACGTTCTACTTTCAAGAAAGAGGCTTAACCAATGAGCCATCTCTCCAGCCCAGAATACACCTTTTAACACATTGAAGTTCACTTTATGAGAAAAGTCTTGAAGGGAATAGGATTGAAAAATACACATCACATCCTAACCAGAGCTACAACAAATCTATAGATATATCATGCTAAACAGAAAACTTCAAAGGATTCTCTCTAAAATCAGGAACAAAGAAAAGATATTTAAACTCCCCATTTCTATTCAATAGAGTTCCTGAAATTTTAGTTAGAGTAACAGAAATAGTAAAGAGCTAGAGTTAAGAGAAGGAAATAAAAGGGATATGAAAAGAAAAAAGACAAGTATTTTCTATTTTTTATTTCATTTTTCCCCACTCATACAAGCTCAACAGGTATCCCAGTCCTCTCCCTCCCTCCACCCCTCCCCAGTTCCCCCTTCACTCCCCTCCCCCTTTTCCCTTTCCATTCATGCCTCTTGCTTCCCTTCTCCCAGTGCCTCCCTCTTTCCCTCTTCCATCCACTGGAACATCCTTTTGTGTGAATGTCTAACCTTCCCTCTGAGACCTCCACCCTAATAAGGTGTAAGGACTCAGTGACATAACCAGGAGTCCTTTCTTGGGCTCTCCCATTAGTATGGGAACACTATCATGACTGTTAATCCCTTGACTCTAAGGATCTTACTGCCCATGATCTATGCTAGACTTTGGGGGTCGTTGACATGTCAGTCATTGTGCAGATTATGCAAAGTCTGATTATGGCTACTGCAGCCCTAGCTTGTGTGAAATATCTCGCATAACGTTAGTCTTCCCAATCTTTAGGCTCTTACAATCTTGCTGTCCCCTATTCTGCAACTTTTCTTGAGCTTTAGGGTGGGGAGAGATTTGGGTGGACTGGTTCCAGTTGATTAATGTAGGGTCTTTGGTGTTCTGAATTATGTTTTGTTGTTGGTTTCAGTTTTGCTTTTCCTGCACTGCTCTTCACTCCATCCTGATTGGTATTGAAGGTCACCGACTAACCAAAGATAAAAGGCTGTTTAAATGAAGATCTTAATATAAGAGGAGACTCAAAGGTAGATGGAATAGGAGTTGGACACTGCAGTGAGGGGGGTTCAGTGTCCCATTTGCAGGATGCTTACCATCTATCTGCCAGTCCCTATACCCTCCCTGATTGGTGAGATCAAACCTCTTCAGTCACAAGTGACGAAGAAGGGAAGCGAAAGTGAGCCTCACCAGATGTCTTGTTACTTACCTGCAATATTTGATAATGATCTATTTCTCTACTGAAGCATGATGCCTTCTATCCTTTTTTCTAGGGGAGCCCACCTTCTCTTTCCCTCCCATTCACAATCTCTGAGATTACAGTAGTTATTACAGAAATTCATTTCCAAATATGTCTTTAAGTAGGTTTGGTACTAAGATTCACCTATTAGGGAGTATATACGGTGTCTAATTTTCTGTGTCTGGGATACTACAATTAGTAATTTTTTACTAATTCCATCCACTTCCAAGCAAATTTCATTAATGCATCTTTTTTGATGGATGACTAGTATTCCATTGTATAAATGTACCGCATTTTCCATATTCACTCATCAACTATTGGGTATTTGGGTTGATTTCATGAGTTTGTTATTGTAAATAGCACTGCAATGAATAGGGTTGTGCTTGTGTCGGTGCAGGGAATTGTTGCTTTATGGGAGATTATTCCCAGAAGTTGTATAGCAGGGTCATAGGGCATTTCTTATTTCTTTTAACTTTTCATATTCATTTAACACTTTTAGAAATCACCAAATTGATTGCCAGAGTGGTTGTATAAGCCTGCATTCCCACCATCAATGTTGGAGAGTTCCCCTCTCTCCACATCCTCTCCAGCATTTGGTGTTGTTTATATTATGGGTTTTTGCCATCCTGAACCAGGTAAGATGATATCTCAGGGAAGTTTTGATTTGCATTTCCCTGATGGCTAAGGATGTGAAGCATTTTTTAAGATATTTGTAAGACGTTCCAATTTCTTCCCTGAAAATGTTTCTTTTGAGTTTACAGGCCCATTTTTTAATTGGGTCATTTATCTCCTTGGTGTTTAATTTCCTAAGTGATTTGTGTACTCTGGATAATAGAGATCTATCAGATGTGTGGTTAATGAAGATTTTCTCTTATTCTCTGGGTTGCCTTTTTGCTTGGATTACAGTCTCTTTATCTGAACAGAAGCTCTTTAATTTCATAAGATCCCGTTTGTTCAGTGATGGTTCTAGTGACTGTGCTATTGGATTTCTTTTTATGAACTGTTGGCCTAGCCCAATCAGCTTGAGGGAGTTCCCTACCCTTTCTACTAGGGTTTTGAAATTCTCTGGCCTAATGTTGAGATCCTTGATCCAAGTAGAATTAATTTTTGTGCATGGTGATAAGCACAGGTCCAGTTTTAATCTTTTCCATGTGGACATCCAGTTTTGCCAGCACCATTTGTTGAAGATGCTGCTCTTTTTCCATTGGATTTTTTGTGGCCCTTTGTCAAATATCAAATGTCTGTAATTGTGTGGGCTTATATGTAGGACTTCAACCTTTATCAATTGATCTACATGTCTAATTTGGAGCCAGTACCAGGCTGTTTTTATTACTATGATTTGTAGCATAGATTAAGGATTGGTCTGGTGATACCTCCAGCAGAGTTTTTCTTACTCAGGATTGTTTTTGCTATCCTGAGCCTTTTGTGTTTCCATGTGAATTTTGAGATCATTTGGTAAATTTCTTTGAAGAATTTCTTGGGGATTTAGATTGGTATAATATTGAATCTGTATATTGCTTTTGGTAGATAATCATTTTTAGAATGCTGATTCTACCCATCCAGGAGCATGGGAGGTCTTTCCACCTTATGGTGACTTCAGCAATTTCTTTCTTTAAGGTTTTATTTATTTATTTATTTATCTATTTATTTATTTATTTATTTATTTATTTATTTATTTATTCTCATACAAACTTAATAGGTACACTGGTCCCTTACCTCCCTCCACCCCTTCCTGAACCCCCTTGCTCCCTCCCCCTTTTTCCCCTTCCTTTCCCCTCCTCCCTCCCTATCTCCCAGTGCCTCCTCTCCCCCATCCCTGGGGCATACTTTAATGTGTATGTCAAACTTTCCTCTGGGTTTTCTTCTCTATTGATCCAGGAGCATAGGAGGTTTCTTCATTTTCTGGTATCTTCAGTAATTTTTTTCTTTAGGGTTTTAAAGTTTTCATTATAAAGGTCTCTCACTTCTTTGGTTAGGTTTATACCAAGGTATTTTGTATGTTTAGGGGCTACAGTAAATGGTTTGGTTTCTCTTGGGATTTTCCACTTTGTTAATCTTTGGTGCACAGGAAGGCCACTGATTTTTGCACATTTTTATTTTTAACCTGCCACCATGTTGAACTTCTCTATTAGTTCCGGGAGTTTTGTGGTGGAGTTTTTAGGATCACTTAGGTGTATGATCATGTCATTTGCAAATAGATATATCTTGACTTCTTCCTTGCCAATTTAAATCCCTTTTTTTTCTCCCCCTCTTCTCTTATGGCTTCAGCTAAGACTTCAAGTACAATATTGAACAGAAGTGATAAGAATGGACAGCCTTGTCTAGTTCCTGATCAAAGTAGAGTTGCTTCAAGTTTTTTCCCACTGAGTATAATTCTTGTTCTTGGTTTGTTGCATACAGATTTTATTATGTTGATAAAGGTTCCTTTCATTCCAACCGTCTCTAGGGTTTTGATCATAAAAGGCTGTTGGATCTTGTCAAAAGCTTTTTCTGCATCTATTGAGAGAGCATCATATGTTCTTGGACTTTGGATTGGTTTATATGATGAATTACATTTATTGATTTGAGTATGTTGAACCAATCTTGTGTATCTGGGACAAAGCCTACTTGATTACAATGAATGATCTTTTTGACATGCTTTTTAATCTGATTTGTATCTGTGTTCATCAAAGAGATTGGCCTGTAGTTTTCTTCTTTAAGTGAATCTTTATTAGATTTTGGTATTAGTATGATATTAGCTTCATAGAAAGAATTGTTGTATGGGTTTTTGGGTGGCTATATGGAAATGTTAAACTTCAGTGACTAATAATTGAAAGGAACAGGATGGTAAAAAGTGTTTACTTATCTTTAAGCTGGATTTAATGATTTTCTCCCATATGATGCGATGGTTTTAGAGAACTTCAGATGAATGGTGTTTGTCCTAGAGCTTTGCTTGTGTTTTCTTTGGACTCTGTTGAATACTGAGAAGCAGGGAGTCTGCTCTTGTCCGGGTGGGTCTGGGACAGAAAAACAGAGTGTCTAATGGGGCTCACCGATCACCTGGCACCTGGGGCATGGCCTAGGCCCTTTCCCAGTGCCAGAAAGGCAGACTGGCTCCAAGTATTCTTATTTACAGATGAAATGATGCTTTATAAACCAGTTCCTAAACTCCACCGAAGTTGAAAAACCAGTTCACCAGTACACAAAATCATTCAAAACCAGCCTATTTCTTATATACCAGTGGTAAATACATTGAGAAAGAACTCAAGCAAGCAATTTCTTCTATAATAAACTAAAAATCTTAAAATTTTGAAATATATCTAACTAATAAAGTTAAAGACACTACAGTAAAAAGGAAAAACCTTGAAATACATAAAATAGAAGTTGAAGAAATCTGGAATATCAAACGAATATCCACACTCATAGATTAGAAGGAAATTACATTAAAATCATAGTTATTGCCCTGTTATTCAAAACAATTATGGATACCATATAATCTTAATCAAAATCACAATGACATTTTCACAGAAATGGAAAAAAATAATCTTAAAATCCATATGGTAACACTATGATGGTGCATTGCAAAAGCAATCCTGAGGGTAAAATAGAATAACATCAACAGAAATCACTATATATTTAATGCAGTAATATAGAATCAAAGTAATAAAAATATTAAAGGGGTATTCTGGTAAATTAAACAGAACACAAAATTCATATAAAATCCCATGCAACTGCAGCTAACAAACTTTTGACATGGATGCAAAAAGCACTCACTGGATGATTGACAGCATTTTCTTCAAATGGTGATCTACATGCAAAGGTATGAAACTAGAAATTTATAATTCATCTTGTGCAAAAAATGCAACTTTAAATAGACTGAAGTATCTGAATATAAAACCTAAAACTCTGAAATGTTAAAGGAAAAACAGGGAAGTTAACTATATACTGCAGAAATACATAAAGACTTTCTGAATGGTACTCTAGTTGTTCTAAAAATAAGCACAACAATTGATAAATGGGATCTAATGAAATTAAAATGCTTCTGCATAACAAGGGAATTCTCAATCATGAGACTAGTTAATCTTCAGAATGGGTGAAATGTTTGTTAGATATATATCTGTCAAAGAATGACTATCTGTAATATCCAAATAATTTAAAAATATTGAGAACACAAAAACAAAATAAAAATAATCAAAACAAAAAATGTAAGTGTCTAATAAGGAGTTAAAAAGTCTTTACCATTACTAGCCATGAGGAAATCACAATTATTATGAGATTCCATTTCACCTCAGTCAAAACATATTAGGAAAATCTCAAATGTCAAAAGTTCTGACAGACACGTGGGGAAATTCAAACTCCTGTTCACTGTTTGTAAGCTGGTGTGTACCTACTACCAAAATTATTGTGGCATTACATTCAAAAATCTAAAAATAGAATTATCATATAACCTAAATTTAATACTCCTAGAGACACTGTTAAAGGGCTCTACGCTACAATGATACATGTTAATCCACATTTTGAAGATATATTAAAAATAGCAAGAAGATGGAATTAGCAAAAATTCCCTCAACAGATGTGTGGATGATGAAAGTATGGTATACATGAATGATGCTATTTTAATTAGCCATAAAAAATGAAATCGTGACTTTTTCAGGAAAGAGAATGGATGAAATTGTCAAGTATTGTATCTACTAACATAACTCAGGTTCAAAAAGGCCTTATTTTCTCTCTCATATATGAATCCTAGATTTGAAAATTTAAATATCTGTGGTTTGATTGGAATATATGTACAAATTACTAAGTAAGAAAGGATTTATCGGAATGGGAAGCATTAAGTAGGAGAGATAGTAAAACACACGGAATATTTAAAAAGGCATAAGGAATACTAGGTGAGAAAAAAGCACAAGGTCATGGGGTGGGGTAAAAGTGGATATTGGCCACATCAATGAAAACCCCATATAAAAGGTGGCTACATTAAAAGTTAACACAATGGGGATGGAGTTATCATACATGGGTGGATAATGTTGCCCTTAAAATTTATAGATTTTTAAATAAAAATCCCATTGTCAGGTGTGGGAATCACTGATTAAGTCATTGGTCAGAGAGCTATCTGTGTCTCCTTAAACTATATTGAAAACTACAAAGCTTTTATTGCTTTCTAATCAAACTAGATGATTAAGATAATATTGCTCAGGACACCAATTATTTTTTGCACATGAACCAGAGAAACTGGATTTGGAACACTTAACTTTTTTCTTCCTTCATACTTAGCTTTAGATCCTTAATCTCATAATATCAACCTGCCAAGAAAATTATACCTGCTGATACAATAGTGACATCACTTCATGAATTGATTTGAGTCCTTTTCCTAGGAAGGAATTTGTGACTGATACTGAAAATCTGGTGAAAAGTTCATTAATGTAGAAATCATAAGATCTAATGTGGAAGTCACCACTGATATTTTATTAAATGAACATGTTTCAAACTACTTTCAAAAGATACATTCTTATATGCATAGTTGTTTGCTCCTCTCAACCTGCAGAAGAGAAATTCCTCTATTAAGTAGGCAATGTTTGTTAATTCAGAGACTTATATGCAAATTACCAAGAATAAGTAAATATTTAGTGCTAATTACAAACAGGGCAATTACATCATACCTTCCAAGGTATACCTAACATGACTGAAAAAAAATCTGAAAGAATATAAGAGCCAGATAATAAGAAGTGGTGTTATTTAATGTTGTCATATGGAATGTACATGGCAATTTCAAGTATGAACACATAAAGCCTATGGGTAATTTCGAAATTCCTCCAAATAATAGGGCCCTCCAACTGTACCATTTTGGAAAAAGAAGTTGTCCATGGGGACTCACCCTTTTTCAGGTACAATCATCATTTAATGATTGCCAGGGAAGTGTTGCCATTTTCAATAGTGGAATAACCCTAATATTGAGCAAGAGTACTGACAATGGATATCCTTGCTTTATTCTTTTCTTAAAAATTTCCATGTTTCAGTAAATAAACACAAGCCCATTCTCATGCATGTTATCATAATGAAAATCAATTGGCCAAAAAGGAAGGAACTAGAGAAAGAAATGTGAAATTTGGAAGGGAAAAAGCTGAGAAGAAGAGGGGTGATACACAAAGAAGGGAATAAGAAGAGATAATGGAGGTTAATGTACTAAAAATATATTGCATATGCTTATGACATTATTCAAATGAAAGCAGTGCATCAGGTATGCCACTGTTTTACTACACTTCATTTCTTTTTCTGAATCTCAAATTATTCCCACCTCATATTACTTGATGTTCTTTAAACCTTGAAGGAGGTGATTCAGATGTAACATTTAAGGGTGAATGCTCAAGAAGCTCTGTAGATTAACATGTGCCTACTACTGAAAGCAACTTTATTAACCAAAGCTGGAAGTATCACTAGAATATCCTGGTAATCATTTTATAGTGATTTATAGGTATTGGTGGAATCAATTCTGAAAAAATACCTTATTGACTTAACATGATATATGTTGCTTTGCTGTTGAAATATATTTTATATACATAAATTAATTCATTTTTTTAATTTTAAAGTCTTATTTGCGGTATGTGTGTGGTGTAGCATGAATGAGCTACAGTTTGGGTAGAGGTACAGGAGAATATTTTAAAGTCAGTTGTCTCTAGCAACTTTTACTGGATTCCAGGGGTTGAATTTAGGTGTTTGGAATTGAACAGTAAGTGCCTTTACCAACTGGGCATTTTACTGGCCCAATACAACTCATAAGGAAAATGTCATGCCATAGGTTTCAAATACATATTTTAACTTCTTGTTATCACCCTTATAATCTTGTAGCATAGTGGTACATATTATTTTAATGCACAATAAAATCAACATAATTAACACATGGCCTGAACTTCACATGTATTAAAAGGAACAGGGGTGATCCCTGCAGCCCTCTTCTACCTGGGCACAGTTCCTGCCACAGATGCGTCACATATCCCAGACTGCATGTGACTTAAAAGGCCTTTCAAATCAAATTTAATTGAAGCTACAAAAACTTCAGATTGGGGACCACCAGACTAACACCATAAACCTGTGAATCCCAATAATCTGAGCATTGAACAGAAGACAATCTTCACACCAAACCTTAAGATAAGTATCCCATTTTCTTTTCCTTTTAGTCTCAATAAGCCACCATAGCTTAAGATTTCCATATAGTGTACCCAAAGCCCTATATACTCAACCCTTCAGGGTTTAGTCATTCAACCTCTCCTACCCCAAACAATGTGTAAGCTGCCATGTTCCACTCAACTCCAACCTCTAACTACTTTTTTCACTCTATTTTATCTTCCTAAAGTTGTTGCAATATTTAATCCAAACCTCACCTAAGAAACCATAACACACACTCTTTAACCTCTCTCAACTAAAATTAGACAAAACCTGTCAACTCCATTAACCAGAACTGGACATATACACTTGAAGGGTACTAAAGTAATCTTACCCAAAAAACAGCACCAAACACCAGACTGACCCCATTTGCAAACAGACAAGCAATTGCAATAACTGTCCAAGTGTGGCAATTCTTTAGGACTAAAAAGCATCAGAAGCACATACCAAAGAAAGAAACAAATGACCAAACAAAAGCTGTTCCAGTAACACCATAAATTTCCAAGATACAGCAAAAACCAGGACAAAATGTTTTGCACAAAAAAGTCCATCCAATAATGATAGATTACAACCAGAAAAACTTCTTCTTGGATGTTAGCCAAGAAATAAAAAAATCAAGATAACGACTTTCAAAGTTTGAATAGTAATATCATGATTAATATATAATAAGTATTAATGATAATTAATATAATAATTAATAGTAAGTTTGAATATGAAAATAATGGGCACCTGGAGGAGATGAAAAATGCAGTTGTAGAAATGAAACTAAGCATACAGCAGCTGAAAAAGTCTCATGAGATTAAACTTGCAATTAAAAATATGCTACATTCAAGCCAAAATTCAGCAGAGAATCTCACCAAGAGGACTAACAAAGCAGAAAATACAATATCAGAACTAGAAGACAAGATGACAGAACAAACTGTTCAATTAAAGAGGCTGAAAAAGCTAAAAAAAAAAAAAAACTTGAGAGTAAACTCAAGAGCTATGGAACACCTTGAAAAAACCAAACATGTACATTCATGTTATCTCAGAACAAGAAAGCCAAAAATCCACACCAGAGTAAATTTTTCATACTATCATAAATAAAAATTTTCTACATTATAGATCAATATCTGTACAAATTTCATCTTTTATTTTCTGGTAACGTGGTCATTGAGAAAGTGTTTAAAACTTTCTCATGAAATGTATATAATGGCGTAAAAAATTCCCTCAGAGAAATTTATTAAAAAAAAATTCTATATCTCAAAAAGAGATTTCCTATTCAAGTGCAGGGGGCATGTAATATAGCAATAAAATATGACCAAAATAGAAAATCATATAAAGGGAAAAATAGTCAAAAAAAATCCTGTAGATAGAAGGGAAAGAGAAAGCTTTCAAAGCATCAAGAGAGAAATATCAAGTCATATTAAAAAGTAAGCTTATTAGAATAACAGGTAATTTTTCAATAGAAATTGTAAAAGAGTGTAGAGCACGGAGAGAAGTACTTCAACTTATGAATGATAACAAATGCCAACCCAAGCTGCTATTCCCATCAAAATAATAAGTCATGATTGAAGGGAAAAGAAAAGACTTCCAACCTAAGACTATACTGAAAGCCTACATGATCACAAAACCAAGCCTACAGAAGATATTAGAAAAAATACTCAAGTACAAAGAAAAGGAAATATACCCAAGAGGATAGGCAGGAAAAATAATAATGCCAAAACAATTACTAAGCAAGGAAATACACATTTAAAAACCACAAAACTAATATACAGATTCAATACTATACCAATCATGATTACAAAGTAATTCTTTAAAGAAATGGAACAAATAATCTCAAAATTCATATGGAGGCAGAAAAAGCCCAAGATAGTAAAAACAAACTTGAGTAACAAAAACACTGCTGGAGTTATCCCCATACCAAACCTTAATCTATAGTATAAATCCATAGTAATTAAACCAACATAGTACTGGCTCCAAAATAGACACATAGAACATAGAGTAAGGGTTGAAGACCCAGATATAAGCCCAGGCAATGAGAGACATTTGATCTTTGATGAAAAACTTAATATAAAAAGAACATCATCATCAACAAATGGTGCTGGAAAAACTGGATATCCACATGCAGAAGATGAAAACTGGAACCGTAGTTGTCACCATGCACAAAAATCAACTCCAACTGCATCAAGGATCTTAATATTAGGCCAGAGCCTATAAAAACCCTAGTTGAAAGAGTAGGGAATTCTGTCAAGCAGATTAGTCTAGGCCAACATTTCCTAAATAGATACCAAATAGCATAGTAAATAGAACCAACACTCGACAACTGGGATCTTATGAAATCAAAGAGCTTCTGCTCAGCTAAAGATCTATTGTAAACTGAGCAAAAAGGCAACTCACAAAATGGAAGAAAATCTTCACTAACCACACATCAAATGGAGCTCTATTATCCAAAGTGGCGAACACTTAAAAAACTAAAAACCAAGGAGATAAATAGCCCAATTAGAAAATGGGCCCTGGAATTTCTAAAACAGATAAAGATTGAAATGCCATATGACTTGCTATATCACTCCTGGGAATAATCCCCCATAATGCAGAAATTCACTACAGTGACACAATATAATAGCAAAGTCATGTAATCAACTCAAATGCCCAACAGTTGATGAATGGATAATGAAAATGTGGTACATTAATACAGTGGAATACAACTAACTGATCAAAAAAGATGAATTAATGAAATTTTCTGGTAAATGGATGAAATTAGAAAAAATTATAAGTGAAGTATCCCAGACACAGAAAGTTAGACACCATATATACTCCCTAAAAAGTGGGTCCTAGTTCCAAACCCACTTAATGATATATTCAAAGGGAAATATCCATAATATCCACTGTAATCACAAAGGATTATAAACAGGAGAGAAGGGAAAGAAGGACTTCAAAAGAAAGGAGATAGGGGAACACACTTTGGTAGAGAAAATAGGCCATGGTCAAGTATAGCTTGAAGTAGCGAGTTATTTGTTGCAGCTCACTCTCCCTTCCCTTCCAGGTCATTTGGGACTAAATAGGTTTGATCTCATCAATCACGGAGGATATAAGGGCTGGCAGAGAGACAGTGTGGACTTGCAGAGAAATGGTGTGGGACACGGACACACCCCACTGCTGTGTCCTACTCCTATTCTTCCATTTACCTTTGAGTTTTTTCTTATATTAAGATCTTCTTTTACACAGTGTTTTATCTTTTGTTAGGAGGTGAATTTTGATACCAATTGGGATGTAGCCAAGGGCATTGTTGGAAAAGCAAAACTGAAAACAACAACAAACCATAATTCAGAACTCCAAAGACCCTATATTAACCACCTGAAAGTAGAAAGCCAAATCTCTCCGCATCCTAAAACTCAGGGAATCATTTGGAGGAGGGGTTGACAAGATTGGAAGAGCCTAAAGATGGCCAGGACCAACAATATGGAAGGTAGTCCACACGAGTTAGGGCTACAGAGCCAGGATTGGACTTTGTCTGACCTGCACAATGGATGACATGTCAATGACCCTCCAGATTCTAGCATGGATCACAGGGGAAAAGGCTACAGGCAGTAGGATCCTAAAAGGCAAGGTATTATGTGGTCATAAAAGAGTTACCATATCAATTGGAAGCCCAAGAAAGAGCTTTAGTGTATGCCACTGGGTCCTGAACCCTCACTAGGGTAGAAGACTTGAAGGAGGTTTGGAATTCATATTAAAGAGTGCTCCAGGTGATGGGAGGAAGGAAGGGGGAAGCACCAGTAGAAAAGGGAGGACAAAGAGGAGTGAAAGGAAAGGGGAAGGGGGAGAAAGTGCAATGGGGGATAAGTGGGGAGGGAAAAGGGGATGGAGAAGATGGGGCTACCTATTGAGCTTGCGTGATTAGGAAATAAATAAAATGTGGGAGAAAAATTAAAAAAAAAGAAAAAAGGAACTCAAAAGAAACTTTTCCAGGGACAAAATTAAAATGTCAAACAAATATCATAAAAAATGCTCCAAATCCCCAGGCATCAGGGAAATTCAAATAAAAACTACCCTGAGATATTTTCTCACCCTGGTCAGGATAGTGAAAATCTACAATACAAACAACACCAAAATCTGGAGAGGATGTGAGAGAAGAAAACTCTCATATACTGTTCATATTAGGTATTAATGCAGTGATTTCTAAAAAAGGTAAGGATTGAAATATATATCACTGCTATACCACTACTGGGAATAATTCCTCTAAAGGTATCAATTCACTACAGTGACTTGAGTACAACCATGTTATTAATAATAAAAAAGTCGTGGAATCAACCAAAATGCCCAACAGTTGATAAATGGACAATGAGAATGTGGTACATCAAATACTACTCACCCATCAAGAAAGATGAATTAATAAAATTTTCCAGAAAATGGAATGAATTTGAAGAAATTATGTTGAGGGAAGAATCCCAGACAGTGAAAATTAGATGCCATATGTACTCGCTAATAAAGGGATCCTGGTTCCAAACCCACCTAATGACATACTCAAAGCCAAATCTCTGTAATACCCACTATAATCACAAAGGATTATAAACAGTAGTGAAAGGGAAAGAGGACATCAAAGGAAAGGAATCAAAAGAATACAATTCAATATAGAAATTTGGCCATGGTCATGTACTGCATATAAGTAGGGAGACATCTGATGCAGCGCACTCTCACATTCTTTCATGTTCACTTGGGACTGAACAGTTTTGATCTCCCTAGTCAGGGAGGGTATAGGAACTGGCAGTTAGATGGTAACTAATCAGCAAACAGAATACTGACCCCTCTCGCTGCTGTGTCCTACTCCTATTCTTCCATCTACCTTATAGCCTTTTCTTATATTAAGATCTTTGTTTAAATAGTCTTTTATCTTTGGTTATGAGATGACCTCAACAACAAATCAGGATGCACCCAAGGACAGTGTAGGAAGAGCAAAACCAAAAACAACAAATCATAGTTCAGAACACAAAAGACCCTAAAATATTCACCCAGAACAAGACCAGCCAATTCTCTCCCCATCCTAAAGCTCAGGGAACCTTGGGGAAGAGGGGGTGACAAGATTGTAAGAGCCTAAAGAAGGGGAGGTCCAAGGAAATGGAAGATGCTACACAAGTTAGGGCTGCAGCAGCCAGTACATAGCCATAATGTGATTGGACCTTGTGTGACTGCACAATGGCTGACATGTCAACAATCCCCTAAAGTCTAGCACAAATCTTAGGGGAGAAGGCTTTAGGCAGTAGAATCTTTAGAGGAAAGGATCTACACAAACATAATAGTTTTCATATTAACGGGCAGCCCAAGAAGTGGTCCCCAGCTATGCCACTGAGTTCTAAACCCTCCCTCGTGTAGACAACTCAGAGGGATATTCAGCACCCATACAAATAGATGTTCTTTGGGATGGAAGGAGAAGGCAGGAAATACCAAGATATTTGGAGGGAAGAAAAAGGAGTGAGAGAGAGGGGAGTAGAATGAGAAGGGGGGACAATTAGGGGAAAGGAGAGGGAGGAAGAAGAGGGTACCTATTGAGCTTTTATAACTAGACAAAAAATGTAATTGAAATAAAAAACCAACAAAACACAGAAAATAATAGGAATTTACAAACATTTCTCAATTATAACCCTAAAGTTCATGATTTACCACTATAATCTAAAGACATAGCCTACAAATATGGATTAAAAATCACAATCAATCTGCTGCCTTCAGGAAACACATGTCACCATGAAAGATAGGTACAATCTCAAAGCATAAGTCTGGTGATAACTACTCCAAGGTAATAGAACAAGGAAGTACACAGGAGCAGTAATTCTAATATTCATAAAAATAAACAATGTATATCATAAGAGGCATAGAATACTACATATACACCAAAGAAACAATGCATCTAGTGACTTAACGATACTGCACATATATGCAAACAATATAGGCTCATGCACAATCATTGAACAGACACTACAATATCTAAAACAATAAATGAATACAAACATGATAATAGTAGAGGTTTTCAACACCCCATTCTAACCAACAGAAGGGTCAACAATCCAAAATTTGAACAGGGACATACTGGAACTGAATCAAACCATAACCCAAATGGACTTTAACAACCTATACCAGACATTCCATCCTAACACCAAGGAATACACATTCTTTTCAGTGTTACATGGAGCATTCTCCAAAATAGATGACAGACTGGGTTTCAAAGCAAGCCTTAACATATATAGAAAAGTTGAAATTACATCATGTACTCTGAACCCCATGGAATAAAGCTAGACATGAACAAGTTAAAAAGGTGGAAATAACAAATTTTGGAAATAAAACACCATGATATGGAACAAGGAATGGTTTCTAGTAAGAGATAAAACAGTAGTTTAAAAATTCTTAGATGTGATTAAAAATAAAAACACTGGATAATAAAATGTCTGGGACACAGTGAAATCTGTCCTAAGAAGGAAATTTAGAGTATGCAATTCGTAAATCAAAAAAAAAAAGGAAACATCATTAATAAATAACTGAAAAAGATGGCTTAAAACTTTAGAGAAGCAAGAACAATCTAATTCCCAAAGTAGTACATAAGCAGAGATTAGCAAAATCATAGAAAAGAACATCTGAAATTATGATAAAGAAACCAACCAAAGAGATTTTTGTGAAAAAAATCAACAAGTTTGACAAAACCTTAGACAAATTAGCCAAAACCAAAAGAGAGATAATCCAAAATAATAAAATTAGAGGTTAAAATGAATGGACTACAACTGATTCCAAAGAAATTCAGGGAATTATAATGGCATACTCAAAAACTTATATTCTACCAAATTTGACAGTCAGATATAAATGGATGAATTTCTAAGTAGTACACACAACTTATCAAAATTGAATAATGATGAATTGAATTATTAAATAGTCCTATGTCAAGTGATGACGTCAAAGAAAGTAATTACAACTCTTCCCACCAAAAAAGCCTAGAACTGGAAGGATTCAGTGTAGAATTACACCAGACATTGAAAGAACAGCTTAAGCTATTCTGCGAAATAGCAAAGGATGGAATATTTTTCAAACTCTTTCTATGAAGCTAATATTGCGATGATCTCAAAACCAAAGAAAGATACAATAAAAACTATAAGCAAATCTCATTAATTAACACAGAAGCTAAGATCCTCATTAAGATTTTAGCAAACCAGATTCAAAAATATAGCAAAAAGATCATTCATTATGACCTGACATTATTCCTGTGTCATTATTCCTGACACAACAGGTTGGCTCAACATATGCAAATGAAAAATGCAAGTTACTATACAAACAAATTGAAGGACAAAAACCCCATGATTTTTTCCATAGACACAGAAATAGCTTTTGACAGACTCCAACATACATTTATGATAAAGTCCCTAGAGACAATAGGAATGGAAGGAACTTATGTCAACATAATAAAGGTCATATTGAACAAGCCTCTATCACTATAAGTGGTGAAAATTATGAAGCGTTCCCACTTCTATCAGCAACTAGGAATGGATGCCCACTCTCACCACTTCTGTTCAATATTGTACTTGAAATCTTAGTTAGATCCATAAGACAAGAGAAGGAGATAGAATGGATTCAAAAAATAATATCTGAAGTCAAAGTATCTCTATTTGTAGGATAGATGATTCTTTACCTGAGAGATCCCAAAAATAATACTAGAAAACTCCTGGTACTAAAAAAAATTAAGCTGATTGTCAGTTTACAAATTCATGTTCAAATATCAGTGGCTTTTTTGTACACTTAGGATGAAAAAATTAGGCAGTCCTAACATAAATAAATCAATTTACCTTAACTCTTAAAAATGAAAAATCTTGGTATAAATCTAATAAAGATATGAGAGAATTATACAATGAAAACTTTAAATTCCTAAGGGAAGAAATTTCAGAAGACACAAGAAGGTGGAAGCACATCCCATGCTGCTAGATCCGTAGAATTAACATCACAAAAATTAGCTTCCTACCAGAATCAATATCAGATTCAATGCAATGGCAATCAAAATTCTAATGGAATTCTTCAATAAAATTGACAAAACAGCCTCAAAATTCACATGGAGGTATAAAAAGTCCCATGATAGCAAAAAGAATCCTGAGTAATAGTAACTCTGCTGAAAGTACCACCATACCAGACCCTAATCTATATTATAGATCTATAGTGATACATACAGCATAGTACTGACTCTAAAACAAAGATATAGATCAATGGATAAGAGTTGAAATAAGCCCAGAAATAATCACATACACATATAGTCATCTGGCTTTTGACATACGGACTCAGGAAAAAAAAAATTGGAAAAAGCACATCTTTTTTTTTTCTTTTTTATATTTATTTTTTTATTTTTATTTTTTATTATTATTACTTCCACCCGTACAAACTTAACAGGTACACCGGTCCCCTCCCCCCTCCACCTCCCACCGACCCTCCTGGTCCCCCCACCCATCTCCCCTCCCTCCCCATTCCCCAGTGCCTCCCTCCCCCCAATCCCCGGAGCATCCTTTACTGCGCATGCCAAACTCTCCTCTGGGTCCTCCTGTCCGATGAGGTACAAGGACCCAGGGGCATTTCTCAGAACCCTTTCCTGTGTTCCCCTTAAGTTTAGGAACACTACTGTGACTGTCAGTCCCTAGCCTCCAAGGATCTTAGTGCCTTTAGTCCATGCTGGACTTTGTGGGGTCAATACTGTGTTGGACATAGCTCAGGTCATGCAAAGTCCTATTATGATTGCTCTGGCCCTAACTTGTGTGGAATAGCTTGCATATCATTACTCTTCCCATCCTTGTGCTCTTACAATCTTACTGCCCCCTCTTCCGCAAATTTCCCTGAATTTCAGGATGGGGAGAGATTAGGCTGGTCCAGTTCCAGGTGCTTGATATAGAGTCTCTGATGTTCTGAATTATGGTTTGTTGATAGTTTTTTCCAGTTTTGCTGTTCCTGCAATGCCCTTGGATCCATCCTGATGGGTATTGGAAGTCACCCCCTGGCCAGAGATTAAAAACCTATTACATTAGAGTCTTGTTATAAGAGTATATATTCAATGGTAGATGGAATATAAGTAGGAGACCGTGGTGAGAGAGGGGTCAAACATCCACTTCCATAATGGTTACTTTCTATCAGGCAGCCTATATGCCCACCCCTTCTGGTGAGATCAAACCCCATCAGGTGCATAAGATCAGGAAGGAAAGTCTGTGAACTTAACCCAATGTCTCATTACTTACTTGTAGTCCTTGATGGTGGCCTATTTTCTCTGATGTAACATGATCCCCTCTCTCCTTGTTTCTAATGGGGCCATCTTTCCCCAACCCTCCTGTTTATAACCTTTACAATTACTGTAGGTATTACAGAGATTTGTCTTTGATTGTCTCAAAGTGGGTTTGATACTAGGATCCACCTATTAGGGAGTACATAAGGCGCTTGATTTTCTGTGTCTGTGATACTTCACTCAATATAATTATTTCTAATTCCATCCATTTCCAAGCAAATTGCATTAATTCATCACTTTTGATGGCTGAGCAGTATTCCATTGTATAAATGTACCACATTTTCTTTATCCACTTGTCAACTGTTGGGCATTTGGGATGATTCCATGACTTTGCTATTGTAAACAGTGCTGCTATGAACATGGGGGGTTATTCCCAAAAGTGGAATAGCAGGGTCATATGGGATTTCAATCTTTAATTTCTTTAAGTATCGCCAGACGGCTCGCCAGAGTAGTTGTATGAGCCTGCACACCCACCAGCAATGTAGGAGAGTTCCCTTCTCTCCACATCCTTTCCAGCACATGGTATTGTTTGTATTGTGGATTTTTGCCATCCTGACTGTGGTGAGATGATATCTCAGGAAAGTTTTGATTTGCATTTCCCTGATGGCTAAGGATGTGGAGCATTTTTTAAGATATTTGTTAGACATTTTAATTTCCTCCTTGGTAAAGTTTCTTTTAAGTTCTAGGGTCCATTTTTAAATGGGCTCATTTGTTTCCTTGGTGTTTAGTTTTCTAAGGTCTTTGTGCACTCTGGATAATACAGCTCTATCAGATATGTGGTTTGTGAAGATTTTCTCCCATTCTGTGAGTTGCCTTTGTGCTCGAATTACAATCTCTTTATCTGAACAGAAGCTCTTTAATTTCACAAGATTCCATCTGTTGAGTGTTGGCTGTAGTGACTGTGCTGTTGGATGTCCGTTTAGGAACTGTTGGCTTAGCCCAATCAGCTCGAGGGAGTTCCCTACCCTTTCAATTACAATTTTTATAGTCTCTGGCCTTATATGGAGGTCATTGATCCATTTGGAATTAATTCTTGTACATGGTGACAAGTTCGGGTCCAGTTTTAATCTTCTGCATGTGGAGATCCAGTTTTGCCAGCACCATTTGTTGAAAATGCTGTTCTTTTTCCATTGGATTTTCTGGGCCCATTTGTCAAAGATGAAATACCTGTAGTTGTGTGGATTTATATCTGGGTCTTCAACCCTTATCCATTGATCTGTGTGTCTATTTTAGAGCTAGTTCCAGGCTGTTTTTACAACTATGGATTTGTAGTATAGACTAAGGTTTGGTATGGTGATACCTCCACCTTGTTTTTGTTAGGATTGTTTTTGCTATCCTGGGTCTTTTGTTCCTCCATGTGAATTTTTAGATTGTTTTGTCAACTGCTTTAAAGAATTCCTTTGGGATTTTAATTGGTATAGCATTGGATATGTATATTCCTTTGGTAGGATGGTCATTTTTATGATGTTGATTCTGCCAACCCAGGAATATGGGAGGTCTTTCCACCTTTTGGTGTCTTCTGCAATTTCTTTCTTTAGCATTTTAAGGTTTTCTTTGTAAAGGTCTCTTACTTCCTTGGTTAGGTTCATACCAAGATATTTCATTTTTTTAGAGGCTATAGTAAATGGGATTGTTTCTCTCAGGACTTTTTCACTTTTTTCATTCTGGGCACATAGGAAGGTCACTGATTTTTGCACATTTATTTTGTATCCTGCTGTCCTGCTGAATTTCTGTATTAGTTCCCGGAGCCTCCTGATGTAGTTTTTGGGATCACTCAGGTATAAGATCATGTCATCAGCAAATAGAGATAACTTGACTTCTTCCTTGCTGATTTGAATCCCTTTTATGTACTTTTCTTTTCTTATGGCTTCAGCTAAGACTTCAAGTACAATATTGAATAGAAGTGGTGAGAGTGGACAGCCTTGTCTAGTTCCAGATCGAGTGAGAATGCTTCAAGGTTTTCCCCATTGAGTAGAATCCTTGCTGTTGGCTTGTTGTATACAGCTTTTACTATATTAATAAAGGTTTCTTCCATTCCAACCTTCTCTACGGTTTTGATCATAAAGAGCTGTTGGATCTTGTCAAAAGCTTTTACTGCATCTATCGAGAGTATCATGTAGTCTTAACTTTGGACTGGTTTATATGGTGAATTACATTTATTGATTTATGTATATTGAACCAACCTTGTGTGCCTGGGATAAAGCCTACTTGATCTCCGTGAATGATCTTTTTGATATGTTTTTGAATCTGATTTGCTAAGACTTTGTTGAGAATCTTTGCATCTGTGTTCATCAGAGAGATTGGCCTGTAGTTTTCTTTTTATGTGTATCTTTATTAGTTTTTGGGATTAATACAATATTACCTTCATAGAAGGAATTTGGTAGTATTCCTTCCTTTGTTATTTGATGGAACAGTTTAAGGAGCATTGGTGTTATTACCTCCTTAACTGTCTGGTAGAACTCTGTGCTCAATTCATTGGGTCCAGGACAATTTTTGGTGAGAAGATTTGATATTACTTCCTTGATTTCCTCATATGTTATAGTAGTATTTAAATAATTCACAACTTCCTGATTCAATTTAGGTAAGTTGTGTTTACTTAGGAATTCATCCATTTCTTTTGTGTTGTCAAATTTCACAGAGTGTAAGTTTTTGAAATATGACATTACAATTCTCTGGATTTCTTGGGTATCAGTAGTGATACCTCCATTTTCATTTCTAATTGTGTTAATTTGGGCTTTCTCTCTCTTTCTTTTGGTTAATTTAGCTAGGGGGTGTATCAATCTTATTGATTTTTTTCAAAAAAACAGCTTTTTGTCTGGTTGATTTTTTATATTGTTTTCCTAATCTTGATTTCGGATATTTCTCCCCTTATTTTGCTAATCTCCTCCCTTCTCCTGCTTTTGGGATCAGATTGCTCTTGTGTCTTTAAAGCTTTAAGCTGCATTGTTAAGTTATTTATTTCTGATGTTTCCATTTTTTTGATGTAGGCATTAAGAGCTATGAACTTACCTCTTAGGACAGCTTTCATTGTGTCCCAGAGATTTTGGTAAGTTGTATTTTCATTATCATTCACTTTCAGGAAATCTTGAATTTCCTTTTTAATTTCTTCCCGAATCCAATTCTCATTCATTATCATAGTGTTAAGTTTCCAGGAGTTAGTGTATTTTCTGTTGCTTGTTGTGTTGTGAGTGTCAATCTTTAGGCCGTGTTGGTCTGATAAGGTACAGGCTAGAATTTCAACTTTCCTGTATATGTGGAGATTCATTTTGTGGCCCAATATGTGATCATTTTGGAGAAAGTTCTATGCTCTGCTGAGAAAAATGTGTTCTTTGGTGTGTGGATGAAAAGTTAGATAGAGATCTGTAAGGTCCATTTCAGTAAGGGATTGATTAAGCTCCATAGTGTCTCTGTTAAGTTTTTTGCCTGTTGATCTATCCCATGTTGAGAGGGCAGTGTCAAAATCCCCAAGAATTATCGTTTTGGGATCGATTTCTTGCTTTAGACATTGTAGGGTTTGCTTAATGTATATGGGGGGACCCATATTGGGTGCATATATATTCAGTATTGTAAAGTCTACCTTGTGAATTGTACCTGTGACTAAAATGTAGTATCCATCTGTGTCTCTTATGAGTTTTTTTGGTTTGAAGTCCAATTTGTCTGACAGCATAATAGCTACCCCTGCCTGTTTTCTGATTCCATTAGCTTGCAGAATTCTTGACCAGCCTTTTATTGTTGTGATGTTTCTATCTTTTGTGGTGAGATGGGTTTCCTGCAGGCAGCAGATTGATGGATTGTGATTTTTAATCCAAGTTTGTAATCTGTGTCTCTTGATTGGTGAGTTAAGTCCATTAACATTTAATGTTATAATGGAGAAACGATTTTTAATTCCAGACATTTATTATGTTTAGTGACTTTTGTGAGTGTATTGTTTCAGTTTTAGGTTTCGGTGGTATTATACTTCCCTTCTGTTCTCCTTGATATGCCTGTTTTGTTTTTTCAAGCTTGATTATCATTTCTAGCATTTTTTGAAGGCCTGGTTTGGTGGACATGTATCCATTCAAGTTGTCTTTGTGCTGGAAAACTTTTCTTTCTCCTTCAATCTTGATGGATAGTTTTTGGGGTATATCAGCCTGGGTTGACATTTTTGCTCATTCAATACTTGAAGTACGTCTATCCAAGCTCTTCTTGCTTTTACTGTTTCCATTGAGAAGTCATTTGTTATTTTGATAGGTTTACCTATAAACGTGACTTGTTTTTTTTTTTTCCTCGAGGCTCTCAGCACCATTTCTTTATCTTGAATATGGAGTGTTTTAACTATTATTTGCCATGGTGGTGAGTTTCTCTTTTGGTCATATCTGTTTGGTATATGGAATGCCTCTTGTATATGGAGGGCCTATCTTTTTTTAGATGAGGAAAGTTTTCCTTGATGATTGAAAATTTTCCTCACGTGTGGTATTTTGGGGTTCTTGTTGTGGTATTCCATGAATATGCATGTTCGCCTTCTTCAGGGTGTCCTGTAACTCTTGAAAATTTTTCTCGAGAATCTTTTTGGCTTTAACAACCTCTTCCATTGAGCTGGTAATGCTCCCAGTTTGTCTTCAAGGTCTGAAATTCTATTTTCTGCTTCATTAGTTCTGCTTATAAGACTCTCTGTCAAGTTCTGGGTTGAAGATAACTTGTCTTTTAGTTCAGTTTTAAACTCTGCTTGAGTCTGTTTTAACTGCTCTATGCCTGGTTTTGTTTCTTGTACTGTTTTTCTCAAATCCTCCATGTGTCTGTTGTGTTCCTCTTCAAAGTGATTGATGCGGTTATTTAATTCCTCCCAGATTTCTTCTTTCACAGTATTGAATATGATAATGATCATGTTTTGAAAGTGCTATCCTGGGTCAGGCTTTCTTGGCTATTTTCCATGGGTTTGTTCTGGTTGGAGTCTATCATTATGAGGATAATTCCTTCAGTGGGAAATTTGTTTTCTTGGTTGTTGTTTTTCGTGGATTTGCACTCTGACTTGGGCATTGTCATTTTAACTCTTAAGATCTTCTTTCAATTTCTGTGCATTTTTCACTGAACTGAATTATTTGGCCTGGGTTTTGGGGTTGACTGGGGAGGGCTTACCTAGGTCATGGTGAGTCCCGTCTGTATTGCATCCATCCCGGGCAGGTGGGGAAAGGGAAAAACCACATCTTGAACAAATGGTAATGGCAAAACTGAGTGTCTACAGGCAGAAGATTGAAACTTATCCTTACCTGTCAATCTCCATTAAAATCAACTCCAGATGGATCAAGGACCTTAATATTAGAACAGAGACTTTAAAAGTCCTAGAAAAAAGAGAAAGGAATGTCCTTGAACTGACTGTCCCAGGTCAGCATTTTCTGAACAGGACCCCAATTGCTCAGGAAATGGGACCAACACTCAACAAGTGGGATTTCATGAAATTAAAGAACTTATGATCAAGAAAATAAATTGTTTACCAAGCAAAGTACAACTCACAGAATGAGAGAAAATCTCATATTTGAGAGAGCAATAATATCCAGAATGCACAAAGAATTAAAAAAATAACTACTGAGGAAATAAACAACCTAACTAGATAATGGGTCTTAGAACTTAAAAAAAAAAAAAAAAACTTTTCCTATGATGAAATTAAAACATCTAACAAATATATTCTTAAAAAGTTCCACTTCCTTAGCCACTACGGAAATGCAAATCAAAACAACACTGAGATATTATCCTACCCAGACGAGTATGGCTAAAATCCAAAATGCATACAGCAACAGATGTTGAGAAGATATGTGGAGATAAGGAAGCCTCATGCATTGTTGGTGGGAATGCAAACTTTTATAACCACTCTGGAGATCAGTATGGTGATTCCTAGAAATGTTAAAAATTGAAAAAACATAGGACCCAGCTCTACCACTTCTGAAAATATTTCCAAAGAATTCTTTATCTTACTTTGTAGACATATGTACATCCATGTTCACTGAAGTTCTATTCACAATAGCAAAGATGTAGAATCAACCAATGTGTTCAACAGAGGACCAATTGATCATGAAAAGGTGGTACATATACACAATGGAATGCTATTTAGTTATCAAGAAAAACAAATTACTGAAATATGCTGATAAATGGATACAGTTGGAAGAAGTTATAATGAGTGAAGTATTCCTGACACAGAAAGGCAACATGGCATATTCTCCTTTAAAACTGGACGTACTAAGCCCTCAAAACAGCATTCTGAATGGGAAATTTTATAATATTTGCTATAACAGCAAATGACATAACTTATGGGGTAGAATAAAGAAGACCCCAAGAGAGTGGAGACGAAAGAACAGTGGTTAATATAAAAGTAAGTCCATTTTTGAAAAAAAGCTGGTAAGAGAAAGGTAGTAAGTGATAGATCTTAATAAGGGGCTGAGGAGGGGAAAAAGGCAAGGGCTCATCAGAAAAAGAGAAATTAAGGGCCTTTCCTAGTAGCAAATGCTATAAATTACTGCAACTCTGATTGAAGAATCTAAGGGAGTAAAGGAGACCCATGGTAAATCAATTACTCTCTGAATGGGTCCTAAGCCCTTGAATGGCAGGGAATTCATGTCTGATATTGTAAACATATCCAAATAATAGTAGAAAAGGAATTCATGGACAGGAATAGATATCCTGTTAACTGTAAATGATTGATTATATAAAACCATCTAAATGCTCCTATTTTTTCCCTGGTGTTTTCACATGGGAACAGGGATCCAAACTCAGGACCTTCTGCTTATGAGAAAAAGTCTTAACTTCTAAGAAATTTCTTTAACCCATATTCTACATTTTTATCTATCCATAAAATTAATAGTCTAATCTACCAATGTAATACTTTGTAATGGTTCTTGAAAAAAATTAAGTAGTAACAACATATACTGGCGATTATGTGAGTTAAGAAAATCTTGTATACTGCTAGAGAGAATGTAAATTAGAACAATCACTATGGAAATAGGTATGAGAAATACTTTTAAAAATTAAAGAACATTACGATATGATTTAGCTATGCCATGTATGCATTTTTTACCTAAAAGCCTCTATCACAGGAATATTTGTACATTCAAGCATCCAGGTTTGTTACATTTCACAACAATATATTCAGGACAATGAAGATATGGAACCAGCCTTGCCGACATTCAAGAAATGAAGTAAATGTAGAATCTATTACAATAGATTTTTATTCAGTCACACAACCCCATGCCTGTAAATTATAATACCATGTTACACACTTGAAATGTTTTAACAAGGGTAAATCATTTTATTATTCTTCAAAAACAACAGAAATAAGCAAATATAGAAAATAATAAATTTATAGCAGTATTACATAAAATTCTTAGCATTAAATGTTAGGGTTATTGTATCCCTCATGTGATAAATATTTTTCTATTGAAAATTAATGGTAATCATAAATTATAGAATTTTAATGAATAAACACATTTTGCATATATTTTACTTGTTAAAGAATCCTTAGAGATTTAAACATAAGTAAAAAAAAACACTTATTTTAATATAATAATATAGAACTTGGTTTCTTATATCAAAACCTGTTCTTTTTCAGAATGATATATATTTTTTCCTTTGTGTTTAAAAACAATAAAAATAAAATTTCAGAAAGAGTCTACTTAATTAGGTATGCTTTCTAACTTGAGAGGATCAATTACTTGATTGTATCCACTGAGAGAAGTAAGCTCTGGATACACTTAATTTTCCATTCAGTGACAAACATGAGAAACAATATCACCTCAAATTCAAGAAAACATTTTGCATTAATTCTGTGATCAGAAACTTATTTTCTTTATCTCAAAATATTTCATCCAAATGACAAGTTGTTTTAGTTTAATTAAACTCTGAGACACATGTGTGTTTCCACTACAGTAGTCCATTTCTAAATCAAGACAAACACAGTTTTAAGTATATGAAAGTTTATGTTTCAAATGTCATATAGGGTGAAATATCTAGTAAATAAATGAGATGGTTCTTATTTGCCCCAAAGACTATTTCCCAAAATTGACTGAAACATCAGTTGCCATGTTAAATTTAAGAAGATGATATACAATCATTTACCATCAGTATATTGAGATAATAAAATGGTTGGTGTGCTTAAATTAATATGCATGAATTGTACAAAATTGCAATTATATCTGCTAGACATTTGGCCATCAGTAATGCCTCTATTGTTACTGTAAGATTCTTTCTGAATAAATATAAAGGATTTTCAAATTCTAAATTTGTCCCTGATTTTTTTTTTTTTTACTAAAGCAAATCTGTGACACACTGTGATTCTAAAATAAAATTATACATTTTAAATGTAGCCCTTTAGGAGGAAAAATGTCAAATGGTCAATATAACAGAGAAGATGTCAATGGATTACTCTAGCTTTAAATTTACATTTTTATTTGGTTTATCGATTGTCACTTGATTCCTGAGTATTTCATTAAGAAAAATAATACACTATAAAATAGCACTGGCAATCAGACCTTCAGAAAGGTCTACTAGCACCATAACTCACTGAGTCAAAATAGAAGGCATTAAGAGATGAAGCCAATCAATAATTTAGAAAACAGCCCATGTCCTGTCATAACCATAACATGACTTGTGAAAAGTTATGAATTAAAATAGTGAGAATTTTACTTAATTTTTAAGCTGATAAACTCAAAGAGCTTTTAAACTGATTTGTGGAAAATTACCACAAATGTATTAAAATTAACATTAATTTTCATTTTGTAGCAAAATGTAAAAACTTTTTTGCTTCCAGAATGTTTTTCCTCACCATTAAATATGTATCAAAATTAAACACATGGGATGAATGAGGTGGCTTAGTACACAAAGGCAATTGCTGCCAAGCATAATGATCTTTGATAAATCCCTGGAACTCACATGGTAGAAAAAGAAATGATTTTCACAATTTGTCCTCTGATTGTCAGAAGTTATTCAATATTGACACACACATACACCACACACGCACATGCACACACACTCAAACACACACACACAGAAATTTTATAACAAGTCATTATTTCTATAGTTGATTAAATTTTTATCATGCATGTATATAATATTTGACTCATTCACACATCATTTACAGAATACCTTATTCCTCCTCAAATAGGTTAAGGGATAAAATAGGTAGGTTTAGAACAGCCATGTTGGGAATGGGTCTTTCAAGGTTTTTAAGAATCTTTAAAATTCCAAAAAAGACATACCCCTCTGCTAGATGACCCCATACCCAACTAAATTTAAGGTCCAATTTCTAAAACAAAAAGGGGGAATAAGCCCACACCAACAGCTAGGGTTGGCATTATTTACCATCAACGTTTTAAATTTTAAATTTTCAAAATGGACAACTTAAATTGAGATTCCAAAGACACTGGGAAGCCTATCTACCAAACTTTCTGTCAGGAAACT
Source organism: Typhlomys cinereus (assembly GCA_023101885.1). NCBI lineage: Eukaryota > Metazoa > Chordata > Mammalia > Rodentia > Platacanthomyidae > Typhlomys > Typhlomys cinereus. The sequence goes on from JALPQD010000022.1 coordinate 6,730,851, forward strand.
ATCCACAGAGTGCTCTAGGAAGATGTTAACCGTAATTTTTATAGGCCTGACTTAACTCAAGATGGCCTGATTGATACCTTGCCTAAACCAAGGTGGAGTCAATCTGGGTTTGACCTAACATCTAGGAAAAAAAGTTGTTCTTTTAATAACTATGTTGCTTAAATGTTTTCTCAGCACATCTCTCAACAGAGCTCCATCTACGAGACCACACTACAGACATCCATGCCATGCCCCCCCCCCCAGAGACACGATTCAAGCTTGGAGACTTGTGAGGCCTTGATCTAATGACAGACCAGGCAGGCCTGTATTGCCCATGTGAGCCACATGGGATTTCCCCAATCTAACTGATGCCTGGCACTGATGCCAACCTACCTGACTGAGAAGACCAACTGAGACTTGGACAACAGCGAGAGCTCATGCTGAGACTGATGGGACTTTGGACATATTATAGTCTCTGCTAAAACAAAAAGGGGGAGAAGTTGGGCCCACCCAGGATTTGCCCCAAGGCATGGCCAAGCACATGGGACTAAAGATGGCACTGAGGGCTAGTGTTCTGGCCGTAACACTGATCACATTACAGAGAGCCCTAATTGGCTTTCAAATACTGACCTGCCTTCCTTACTGAATTGACATTGGACTTGACCACTGGAACCTGAAGGTTGTGTTGACCTTTGACACAATTGGCTGCTTGTTTGGCGCTTTGTGGTCTTTTTTCTATATAAGCTGCTTTGTTACCCCCAATAAACTGAGATTTGCTCTGACAAAAAATTGCATACTCACTATAGGTGAAATTTTAGCCAAATTGCAAAAGCTTCAGTAAGAAGATAACATTTAGTATTCTGGTTTTAATTTTGATAGCCCAAAAAATAAATATGGTGACCTTTTTCATGTACTGTGTGAGAAATCATAGGAATAATTTGAAAAAGGAGTTATGCTAATATCTTGCCATTTTTAATTTTTTTTTACTTTTAAGTGATTGACGTTTTCTTCATTTGTTAAAATGACAAATTTTCACATTCATACCTTGCAATTTTTTCTTCTAATTTTGAGTATTTTTGGTTAGGTTGCTGACATTCTTCACTAAATAAAAGCTTTTCAGCTTGAACTAGTCCTATTTTTAATATTACTTTTGAAACATTTTTCCTTTTAAGGTCTTATTAAAAATACCTTGGATACCACTTACATGGGTGCCTGTGCAAGGTGTTTGGTCATATGGCAGAATATGGCCACACATCTTAGGCTCTGGGAGAATGGCAGGCTTTAATGGATCAGATTTCCCCTTGTAGGGGTCCATGGGCATGACACTGAGTCATCAATGTGGCCCTGCGGTCACATGTTAGCAGCTTCAAACATTTCCTGCTCCCCACCAACAACTAACAAACCTTTCAAGAATCTAACAAAGCCCACAGAAATCAAAAGTCAGTAATCAGCAGACCAACTCCTGTAACCCCCAGCTACTAAACCAGCCATATTAAACAATATAACCTGATCTCATACTTAAACCAAACCGCAAATAGAAAAATTACACAAATAAAACACACAATCTTAAACTTCCAGTCAAATGTAGACCTAAACTCTGTCACCACTGGAACAAGAATAGGTATTCCACTTTTTTTTTGCAATATAATCACTTTACCCATAAAATAACAACAATAAACTCAAGACAAAAGACACTTTCAACACCCAGCTGAACAGCAGAAATGACCATTCAAGTGCAATAATTCTGTCTGATTCATAAGTCAAAATACCAAGAAAGATTATAGAAATCAAACATGAAATGTCCAAGTCATACTGTAAATCCACAAGAAACACAAAGCTGCAACAAGACCACTCTTATAAAAAACATAGACCCCTGATGAAGAACTCTCTACCAGAATAATCCCTTGTGTATTTGTAAAGTATTCAAAAACCAGGACAAGGATTTTCAAAACATGATCTTTACTATGATCAAAAGAGTGAAAGAGGAAATCTGAGAGGAGTTAAATAACCATATAAGCCAGTATCAGGAGGAACATAGCAAGCACCTGGATGAAATAAAAAAGGCAGTTGAAGAAATAAAACTAGGCATAGAGCAGTTGAAAAAAAACTCATGAAATTTAACTTGAAACTAAAAACAAACTGAACTATAATCCAAACCTCCACAGAGAATCTCACCAGCAGAACTAACAAAGTAGGAAATGGAATATCAGGAATGAAAGACAAAATGGAAGAACAAATTGGTTCACTCAAAGACGTTGAAAAGCCAAAAATAAAAAAGACTTGAGAAGACTATTCAAAAGTTATGGCACTCTTGAAGAAGCCAAACGTGTGTATTCATGGAATACCAGTAGAAGAATGCATAAAGATAGACTAGAAGAGATTTTTCACTCTATTATTAATATAAAGCTTTCACAACTGTGGAAAAATATCCGTATCAGAGTACAAGATGCATATCATGCACCAATCAGATTTGACAAAAGTAGAAACTCTCCATGGAAAATTACAGTCAAAACATTATAGAAAAAAATGTAGAAAAAAATCAACAAACCATAATTCAGAACATCAGAGACTCTATATCAACCACCTGGAATCAGGCCAGCCTAATCTCTCCCTATCCTGAAGCTCAGGGAAATTTGCAGAAGAGGGCATGGTAAGATTGTAAGAGCACAAAGATGGGGAGGAGTAATGATATGCAAGATATTCCACACAAGTTAGGTCTGAAGCAATCATAATAGGGCTTTGCATGACCTGTGCAATGATCAACACATTATTGACTCCTCAAAGTCTAGCATGGACTAAAGGCACTAGGATCCTTAGAAGCTAGGGATTAACACCACAATAGTGTTCCTATACTAAAGGGGAACACAAGAAAGAGTTCTAGGAAATGCCACTGAGTCCTTACACCTCATCAGAGAAGAGGGCCCAGAAGAAAGTTTCACATACACATAAAAGGATGCTCCAGGGATGGGCAGGAGGAGGCACTGGGAGATAGGAGGGAGGGGGGAAAGGAAGGGGGAAATGGGGGAGGGAGCTAGGGGGTCCAGGGAGGGGTGGAGAGAAGGAGGGGACCAGTGTACCTATTAAGTTTGTATTATTGGAAATTAATTAATTAATTAAAAAGATGCTGGAGAAGATAGTCAATTTCAAAGAAAAGGAAAAATACATCTGAGAAGCCAGATATACCAACACAGATAATACCAACACAACTTCCTAGCAAAGAAATACACACATAAGAACCTCCCTCCACAAAAAAAAAGAAAATGACATTAATCAGCAAATATTTCTCAATTATAACCCTAAATGTCAATGAAATTACCTATCCAATCAAAACACAGGTTTCAAATATGGATTAAAAATCACAACCTGTTGCCATGAGAAAACATATATCACCATGACTTATTCCCTCACCTCGGTCTCCTACTCTTATTCCATCTACCTTTGAATCTACTCTTACAGTAAGACTTCATTTTAATAGCCTTTTGTCTTTGGCTAGGAGGTGACATCCAATACCCATCAGGATGAAGTCAAGGGTGGTGCAGGAACAGCAAAACTGAAAACAACAACAAACCATAATTCAGAACATCAGAGAACCTACAGTAATTACCTGGAACCACACCAGCCAAATCGCTCCCCATCCTAAAGCTCAGGGAAACTTACGGAAGAGGAGGTGGTAAGATTGGAAGAGCCTAAAGATGGGGAGGACCAACAATATGCAGGATACTTCACACAAGTTAAGGCCACAGTAACCATAATAGGACTTTGCATGACCTGCACAGTGACTAACATATCAATGACCCCCCAAAGTCTAGCATGGATCATAGGCACTAGGATCATTAGAGACAAGAGATTAACAGTCATGATAGTGTTCTCATACTAAAGGGGAGCACAAGAAAGGGCTCTAGGCAATGCTACTGAGTCCTTACACCTCATTAGAGTGGAGGACACAAAGGGAACTTTGACATTCACACTAAAGGATGCTCCAGAGATGGAAGGGAGTGGGGGGGAAGAAGGGGGTTATGGGGAGATAGAGAGGGAGGGGGATGAAAAGTGGAAAAGGGGGGAGGGAGCAAGGGGGACCAGGGAGGGGTGAAGGGAGGGAGGGGACAGGGGTATTTATTAAGTTTGTTTGAGTGGGAAAAAATCAATAAATAATTTAAAAAAAGAAAAACATATCTCATCATGAAATATGGGCACATTCTCAAAGCAAAAGTCTGGTCAAAAGTACTCAATCTAAGAGAAAAAGAAAACAAGTGGGAGTAGAAATTCTGGCATCTGACAAAACAACTTCAAACCAAAGAAATCATAACAGACATAGAAGGATACTACATATTTGTCATGGGAACAATTCATTATGAAGACTTTCAATATTAAACATATACAACATATACACGCTTAATATAAACTCATCACATTTATTAAACAAATGCTGCAATATCAAAAATAAGAAATCAACACCAAAATGATAATAGTACTGGACTTCAATGCGCCACTATCACCAATGGATAAGTCAACAAGTCAAAAACTGATGAGAAACATACTGGATATTAATTAAACTATAGCCCAAATGGACCTGATGGACCTCTTCTAAACCTTCCATCCAACCACTAAGAAACACACATTCTTTTCAGTAGCTCATTGAACTTTATCCAAAAGAGACAACATATTGGGTCACAAAGCAAGTCTCCACATATACAGGAATGTTGAAATTATATCCTGTACCTGATCACCATGGAATACAGCTAGACATCCACAACAAAGCAAAGGATAGAAATATACAAATTCTTGGAAATTAAATACCATGATATTGAATAGGTTCAGGTAGCAGACAAAAAGGAAATGCTAAAATTCCTAGATGTGAATGATAATGAAAATAAAGATATCAAAATCTTTGGAACATTATGAATTCTGTCATAAGAGGAAAGTTTATACCACTCAAAGCCTACATATAAAAATGGAAGCATCACAAGTAAATAGGTAAACATAACAAAGTTTTAGAGAGACAAGAGAAATACAATCTCAAATGTAGATGAGAGAAATTAGTAAAATTGAGAAAAGGAAAATGCTACAAAGAATCAACCAAATAAAGAGCTGATTGTTTGAAAAAACAGACAGTATTTCTAAATCCTTAGCCAAACTAACCAAAGCCAAATGAGAGAAAATCCATATTAATAAAATTAGAAATGAAAATGGAGTCATTATAGCTGACACTAAGGAAATTCAGAGAATCATAAGGTCATACTTCAAAAATTTATACTCCATGAAATTAGATAGTCAGAAAGAAATGGATGAATTTCTTAGTATGCACAAAGTACCAAACTGAATCAATTTGAATTGAATTATTTAAATGATAAAGAAGTAATTGCAATTCTACCCAACAAACAGAAGCCCAGGACTGGATGTATTTAGTACAGGATTCTACCAGATGGTCAAACAACAAATAACATCACTGCTCCTGAAACTATTCCATAAAATAGCAAAAAAAAAAAAGCTAATATTACATTGATTTCAAAACCAAACAAAAATACAATGAAAAAGAAAACTGTAGGTCTGTAGGTTGGTGTCATTGATAAACATAGATGCAAAGTTTCTCAACAAAATTTTTGCAAATGGGATTCAAAAACACATCAAAAAATAATTCATTATGATCAAATAGGATTTATTCTAGGCACATAAAGCTGGTTCAACAAATGCATATCAATAAGTGTAATCCATCATATAAGCAAATTCAAGGACCACATGATTCTCTCCATAGATGCTCTAAAAAATTTGACAAGTTCCAATATCACTTTATGATAAAATTCATGAAGAAAATTAGAATGGAAGGAACTTATATTCGTATAATAAAGGCTATACACTGCAAGCTTATAACAATGATCATTTTAACTGTTGAAAAACTTGAAGCATTCTTACATTTATTAGAAACTAGGCAAGTGAGATATCATGAAATTAAAGAGATTTTCTTCAGCTAAAGATATTGTCAACTTAGCAAAAAGACAGCCCACAAATGGGAGAAAATCTTCACTAACCACATGTCCAACAGAGGACTAATATACAGAGTGCATGAAGAACTGAAAAAATTAAACCCCGAGGAGATAAACAGCACAATTAGAAAGTAGGCTGTGGAACCCGAAAGAAATTTTTCTTAGGATGAAATTGAAGTGTTTGCCCACGCCCGCCCACCAGAACTCAAAGTCAGCCCAAGGGACCCAGCTCCTACCCCACTATCCAAGCCGGGAGCCGCGTGCAGGGCTGAGGGACAAGGAGGACCTCCCCCTGCGCCCGGGCCCGCCCCAGCTCCCCTCGGGTTAAATAGATCCATGCCGATGCCCCCATCCTCCCTTCCGCACTCCGCTCCTCTGGCCGGAGCGCGCGCGCGCGTGGTCTAGCCGGGCCTACATCCTGCCACCTAGGTAAGCTCCGCCCACGCCCGCCCACCAGAACATCAGGTCAGCCCAAGGGACCCAGCTCCTAATCCACCATCCAAGCCGGGAGCCGCGTGCAGGGCCGAGGGACGAGGAGGACCTCCCCCTGCACCCGGGCCCCACCCCAGCTCCCCTCGGGTTAAATAGATCCACTTCGACGCCCCCATCCTCCCTTCGCCATCCCGCTCCCCGGCCAGAACACGCGCGCAGTCGAGGCAGGCCTCATCCGTGACCTAGGTAAGCCCACCCCCAGAGCCCCAGGCCAAATAATTCAGTTTAGTAAAATTGAAAGATCTTAAGAGTTAAAACGACAATGCCAAAGTCAAAGTGCAAATCCATGAGAAGCAACACTCAAGTAAACAAATCTCCCACTGAAGGAATTAATCCCATAATGTTAGACTCCAACAAGAACAAACCCATGGAAAATGGCCAAGAAAGCCTGACCCAGGATAACGACTTTCAAAATAAGATCATTACCATGTTAAATACTATGAAAGAGGAAATCCGGGAGGAATTACATAATCGAATCAATCGCTTTGAAGAGGAACACAACAGACATTTGGAGGAGTTGAGAAAAACAGTGCAAGAAACAAAAACTGGCATAGAACAGTTAAAGCAGACTCAAGCAGAGTTTAAAACTGAGCTACAAGACAAGTTATCTTCAACCCAGAACTCCACAGAGAGTCTTATCAACAGAACTAAGGAAGCAGAAAACAGAATTTCAGACCTTAAAGATAAAGTGGGAGTACTAACCAGCTCAATGGAAAAGGTTGTTAAAGCCAAAAAGATACTTGAGAGAAATATCCAAGAGGTATGGGACACCCTGAAGAAGCCTAACATGCGTATTCATGGAATACCAGAGCAAGAATCTCAAAATACCACCCCTGAGGAAATTTTTCAAACGATCATCAAGGAAAACTTTCCTCATCTAAAAAAAGAGAGGCCCATCCATATACAAGAGGCATTCCGCACCCCAAACAGATACGACCAAAACAGAAGCACGCCATGGCAAATAATAGTTAAAACACTTCACATTCAAGTTAAAGAACAGGTGCTGAGAGCTTCAAGGGAGAAAAAACAAGTCACTTTTAAAGGTAAACCTATCAAAATAACAAATGACTTCTCAGTTGAAACAGTAAAAGCAAGAAGAGCTTGGAGAGACATACTTCAAGTATTGAATGAGCAAAAATGTCAACCCAGGCTGATTTACCCTGCAAAACTATTTGTCATGATCGAGGGAGAAAGAAAAATCTTCCAGCACAAAGACAACTTGAAGGGATACATGTCCACCAAACCAGACCTTCAAAAAATGCTAGAAATGATACTCAAGCATGAAGAAAAAAACAGGCATATCCAGGAGAACAGAAGGCAAGTATAACACCATTAAAAGCGAAGCAATATACTTATAAAAGCTACTAAACATAATAAATGTATGGAATTAAAAATAGTTTCTCCATTATAACACTAAATGTTAATGTAATTAATTCACTGATCAAGAGACACAGATTACAAACTTAGATTAAAAATCACAATCCATCAATCTGCTGCCTGCAGGAAACCCATCTCACCACAAAAGATAGGCACGCTCTAAAAATAAAAGGCTGGTCAACAATTCTACAAGCAAATGGAAACAGAAAACAGGCAGGGGTAGTCATTATGCTATCAGACAAAGTGGACTTCAAACCAAAGAATATTATAAGAGACACGGAAGGATACTACATTTTAGTCACAGGTACAATTCACAAGGAAGACTTCACAATACTGAACATATATGCACCCAATACCGGCCCCTCCACATTCATTGAGAAAACCCTACAGCGTCTAAAGCAAGAAATCAACCCCCAAACGATAATTCTTGGGGACTTCAACACTGCCCTCTCAACATGGGATAGATCAACAGGTCAAAAGCTTAACAAAGACACTTTGGAACTTAATCAAACCCTTAAAGAAATGGACCTTACAGATCTCTATCGAACTTTTCACTCACGTACCAAAGCATACACATTTTTCTCAGCAGCACAAAGAACTTTCTCCAAAATAGATCACATACTGGGCCACAAAACGAATCTACACATGTACAAAAAAGTTGAAATTCTAACCTGTGCCCTATCAGGCCACCACGGCCTAAAGCTAGACATCCACAACACATCAAACAAGAGAAAATACACTAACTCCTGGAAACTTAACAATATGATGCTGAATGAAAACTGGATTCAAGAAGAAATTAAAAAAGGAAATTCAAGATTTCCTGAAAGTGAATGATAATGAAAGTACAACTTACCAAAATCTCTGGGACACAATGAAAGCTGTTCTAAGAGGTAAGTTCATAGCTCTTAATGCCTACATCCAACAAATGGAAATTTCAGAAATAAACAACTTAATAATGCAGCTTAAAGCTTTAGAGAAACTAGAGCAATCTGATCCCAAAAGTAGTAGAAGAGAGGAGATTAGCAAAATAAGGGGAGAAATATCTGAAATCGAGATTAAGAAAATGATAGAAAAAATCAACCAGTCAAAAAGCTGGTTCTTTGAAAAAATCAGTAAGATTGATACACCCCTAGCAAAATTAACCAAGAACAGGAGGGAGAAAACCCAAATTAACAAAATCAGAAATGAACATGGAGTTATCACTACTGATATCCAAGAAATCCAGAGAGTTATTACATCGTATTTCAAAAACTTATACTCTGTGAAGTTTGACAACACAAAAGAGATGGATGAATTTCTAAGTATACACAAGTTACCTAAATTGAATCAGGAAATTGTGAATTATTTAAATAGTCCTATAGCATATAAGGAAATTGAGGAAGTAATCTTGAATTTTCCCACCAAAAAATGTCCTGGACCAGATGGATTCAGTACAGAGTTGTACCAGACATTTAAGCAGTTAATAACACCAATACTCCTTAAAATGTTCCATCAAATAGCAAAGGAAGGAACACTACCAAATTCCTTCTATGAAGCCAATATCGTTTTAATCCCTAAACCTAATAAATACTCACTTAAAAAAGAAAACTATAGGCCGATCTCTCTGATGAACAGAGACACAAAGATTCTCGACAAAGTTTTAGCAAATTGGATTCAAAAACATATTAAAAAGATTATTCACGGGGACCAAGTAGGCTTCATCCCCGGCACACAAGGTTGGTTCAACATACGCAAATCAATAAATGTAATTCATCATGTAAACCAGTCCAAAGTCCAAGACCACATGATACTCTCGATAGATGCAGAAAAAGCTTTTGACAAGATCCAACAGCCTTTTATGATCAAAACCCTAGAGACAGTAGGAATGGAAGGAACCTTTATCAATATACTAAAGCTGTATACAATAAGCCCACAGCAAGGATTATACTCAATAGGGAACAATTGGAAGCATTCCCACTTCGATCAGGAACTAGACAAGGCTGTCCACTATCACCACTTCTATTCAATATTGTACTTGAAGTCTTAGCTGAAGCCATAAGACAAGAATGGGACATAAGAGGGATTCAAATCAGCAAGGAACAAGTCAAGTTATCCCTATTTGCAGATGACATGATCTTATACCTGAGGGATCCCAAAAACTCCACCAGGAAGCTCCTGGAACTAATTGAGAAGTTCAGCAGGGTGACAGGATACAAAATAAATGTGCAAAAATCAGAGGCCTTCCTATATGCCCAGGATGAAAGAAGTGAAAAAGCCTTGAGAGAAACAATCCCATTTACTATAGCCCCTAAAAAAATGAAGTACCTTGGTATAAATCTAACCAAGGAGGTAAAAGACCTTTACAATGAAAACTTTAAAACCCTAAAGAAAGAAATTGCAGAAGACACCAGGTGGAAAGACCTCCCATGTTCCTGGATTGGCAGAATCAACATCGTAAAAATGACCATCCTACCAAAGGCAATATACAAATTCAATGCTATACCAATCAAAATCCCAAAGCAATTCTTTAAAGAAGTTGACCAAACAATCTCAAAATTCATATGGAGGTACAAAAGACCCAGGATAGCAAAGACAATCCTGAGTAACAAAAACACTGCTGGAGGTATTACCATACCAAACCTTAGTCTATATTACAAATCCATAGGTATAAAAACAGCCTGGTACTGGCTCCAAAGTAGACACACAGATCCATGGAAAAGGATTGAAGACCCAGATATAAGCCCACAAAATTACAGCCATTTGGTCTTTGACAAAGAGTCCCAAAGAATCCAATGGAAAAAGAACAGCATCTTCAACAAATGGTGCTGGCAAAACTGGATCTCCACATGCAGAAGATTAAAGCTGGACCCATACTTGTCACCATGTACAAGACTTAATTCCAAAAGGATCAAGGACCTTGATATCAGGCCAGAGACTATAAAAACCATAATTGAAAGGATAGGGAACTCCCTTGAGCTGATTGGGCTAGGCCAACATTTCCTAAACAGACATCCAATGGCACAGTCACTGCTACCAACTCTCAACAGTTGGGATCTTGTGAAATTAAAGCGCTTCTGTTCAGATAAAGAGATTGTAACACAAGCTCAAAGGCAACCCACAGAATGGGAGAAAATCTTCACTAACCACATATCTGATAGAGCTCTACTGTCCAGAGTGCACAAAGAACTTAGAAAACTAAACATCAAGGAAACCAATGACCCAATTAAAAAATGGGCCCTGGAACTTAAAAGGAATTTTACCAGGGATGAAATTAAAATGTCTATCACATATCTTAAAAAATGCTCCACTTCTTTAGCCATCAGGGAAATGCAAATCAAAACTTCCCTGAGATATCATCTCACCCCGGTCAGGATGGCAAAAATCCACAATACAAACAATGACAAATGCTGGAGAGGATGTGGAGAGAGGGGAACTCTCCTACATTGCTGGTGGGAATGCAGGCTCATACGGCCACTCTGGCGAGCCGTCTGGAGATTCTTAAAGAAATTAAAGATTGAAATGTCATATGACCCTGAGATTCCACTTTTGGGTAAAACCCCCATACAGCAGAGGTTCACCTCGATAGCACAAGCACAACCATGTTCATAGCAGCACTGTTTACAATAGCAAAGACATGGAATCAACCCAAATGTCCAACAGTTGATGAGTGGATAAGGAAAATGTGGTACATCTATACAATGGAGTACTACTCAGCCATCAAAAATGATGAATTACTGGAATTTGCCAGGAAATGGATGTCATTAGAAACAATTATATTAAGTGAAGTATCCCAGACCCAGAAAACTGAGCACTATATGTACTCCCTAATAGGTGGCTCCTAATACCAAACCCACCCAGCCCATCTTGAGACACTCATAGGTAAATCTATGTATTACCTACAGTAATTGCAAGGATTATGAACAGGAGGGATGGGGTTGGAGGGCCACACCAGATACAAGGAGAGAAGTGACCATGTTACAGTAGAGAAAATAGGCCTCCATCAAGGACTGCAAGAAAGTAATGTGACACCTAGTTAAGTTCACAGACATTTGTTCCTGATCATTTACAACTAAGGGGGTATGAACTCACCAGAATGGGTGGACACATAGTCCCGCAGATTAAAAAGTAACCATTTTGCAAATGGGTGATTGACCCCTCTCATTGCCAAATGCCATATGACCCTGCGATTCCACTTTTGGGTACAAGTATTACATCTACCCTTGAATGTGCTCTTATAATAAGACTCCAGTTTAACAGCTTTCTGTCTCTGGCCAGGGGGTGACATACAGTGCCCATCACGATGGAGTGAAGGGCGTTGCAGGAGCAACAAAACTGCAAAAGAAAATCAACAAACCACTATCCAGAACTTCAGAGACTCTATATCAACCACCTAGAACTAGGCCAGACTAATCTCTCCCCATCCTGAAGCTCAGGGAAATTTGCGGAAGAGGGGGCGGTAAGAGTGTAAGAGCAAAAGGATGGGAGGAGCAATGATTTGCAAGATACTCCATACAAGTTAGGGCTGAAGCAATCATAATTGGACATTGCATGCCCGGCGCAATGTCCAACACACTATTGACCTCACAAAGTCTAGCATCTGCTAAAGGCACCAAGATCCTTGGAGGCAAGGGATTGACAGCCACAGTAGTGTTCCTGTGCTTAATGGAAACACAGGAAAGGGTTCAAGGAAATGCCACTGGGTCCTTGTACGTCATCGGAGAGGAGCCCAGAGGAGAGTCAGGCATGCACAAGAAAGGACTCTGGGAATTGGGGCGGGAGGCACGGGGGTACAGGGCGGGAGGGTTGAGGGGAGGGGGAGCAGGCGTTCCGGGGGGGAGAAGGGAGGGAGGGAACTGGTGTACCTATTAAGTTTGTATGAGCTGAAATAATAATAAAAAATGTATTAAAAAAAGAGATTAACTTGAATCTCAGAAGGAACTTTGGAAAAAAAAAATTGAAGTGTTTGGAAATACCTTAAAAAATGTTCTTCCTCGCTAGCCTCGAGGGAAATGAAAATTACATTTATCCTGATATGTCACTTCACTGAGGTCAGAATGGGAAAAATCTAAGATACATACAACAACAAATGCTAGAGAGGATGCAGGGTGAAAGGTACATCCATACATTGCTAATGGGAATGCAGACTTGCACAACTACTCTGAAAATCTGAAGTTTCTAACAAGTTAATAATTGAAATGCAATATGACCCTGATATACCACTGCTGGGAACATTCGCAAAAAATTCTTCCTCATACTGTAGTGACACATGTACATTCATGTTCATTGTAGTACTCTTCACAATAACAAACTCATGGAATTAACCTAGATGCCTGACAGTCGATGAATAGATAATGAAACTGTGGCACATACATGATGCAATACTATTCATCCATAAAAAAAAAACAAATTAATGAATTTTGTTGGTAAATGGATAAAGTTGGAAGATGTCATATTGAGTGAAGTATCCCAGTAACAGAAATCCAAATGTCTCTCCTTTATTAGTGGTACCTAGTTCCAACCCCTCATAATAACATATTCAAAGGAAAAGCTCTATCGCAACCATTATAATTACAAAATATTAGAAGTAGGAGGGTGGTGGAAAGAAGACACCATGAGAATTGAGACATAGTAACATAGTTCAATAGAGAAATAAGGCTTCTACCATGAAAGACCAGTGAGTAGCAAGATAATATGATCCTGTACACTGTTAATTTCCTTCATTTTTACTCTTTTTAGACTGGTTTGAAGCACTGTAAGTATTTTCCCCATTGTGTGGGGGTGTTAATATTTAGTAGACAACAGATGGTGGCCTGAATGTTGACCCTATTACTACTGTGTCCTAATCATGATCCTCTCTGTCCTTCAAGCCTTCTCCTGTATAATTGTCTCTTTTTAACAATTTTCGTGTTGTTGTATCTGAACACCCAGACAGGATGCAGTCTTGTGCAGTATAAGAATGGTAAAATAGACAATAACAAACAACCAGAATGCAGTGAACTGATGACCCTACAATATTCACCTGGAATGAGTCCAGTTAAATATCCTTCCATCTGAAAGCTTGTGGAACTTTGCAGAAGAGAGATTGGTAAGATTATAAGAGCCTAAATATGGGGAGGTCCACCACTGGACTTGACAATCCACTTAGATAGGCTGCTGCAGACAGAAACTTATTGCAATGAGACTTGACCTTATCTGAACTGCATAATGACTGACTTATCAATATGCCCTTCATAGACTAGCATTGATCTAATAGTTTCAAGCAATGGAATTCTTAGGGGAAAGGGGTCAGACGGATTTATGGGAATAACCAAATCAGTGGTTAACCCAAAGAAGGGCCAGAGAGGACAGAACCCCCACTAAAGCAGATGATCCAGAGGGAACTCTGAGACCCAAATAAGCCAAAGGACAGGAGAACAGAAAGGAGAAGGCTGGATTCATGAAGGGAAGGGAGAGAAGGATAGAAGAAGGAGAGAGGTAGAGAAAGGGGAGATGAAGGGTGTGGAAATGAGGGTGGGAAGGGACATGTAAATAGGAAAAAAATCCTTTGTTAGACTAGTATCATAAAGTAGTTATTTTACATATTTGTTCTTAAGAATTTCATAGCTTCTTGTCTCACATTTTAGTTTAAGATTCATTGTAAATGGATTTATGAATATATACTTCAGATTGTATTGTATGTTTTTATTTTCATGATGTCACCAAAATTCCTGACAAGACACCACCTAAGAAAATGTTGATTAATTGAAGTTATCATGGCAGAGGTGGATATTTATGATAGGAGAAGTAGTCCATAGCAATGATTGTGGGAGCTTGCTCATATCTGAGAGGATATAGAAACCAAGAAATAACAATGCTGACACTCAGCTATTTCATTTTCTGAGGCTCCCACCTGTAGGATGCTATAATTCACAATTAGCTATGCACGTCTTCCTTCAAAAAATTCTCCCTGGAAACACCCTCGCATCCCCATCCAAAGGTCTCTCCCACTAATAACCTTGATATTTCTTAATACAATCAATTTGACACTGGAGATTAATTATCTCACCTACTTATTTTCTTTTACATGTAAATATCACAGTCTTAGATTCATTTATTAGAAACTGTCAATAAGATTTTTTGGTACTTTTTCAACTGATGCAAGCCACAAGCAGGAACATAAATAACACATGAGCTCACAAACATGTGAAACCTAAAATATTTAGCCTACCAGAAATAGAAAGTAGAATAGTGGTAACAGATGCTAGAAGGGAAGTGCAAAAGGGGAAGAAGAGAGATTATTGAACATACATAATGTTATAAACAGATAAAGAAATAAGTTCTGGGGTTTGAATACAAAGTATGCAAATTATTGTAAAGAATGATGTTTATCTGTAAAATCTAAAAGAGAGAATTTTGAATGCTATCTTAATAAAGAACTTGTGAATTTGGATTTAGTGACTATGCTAATTCCTCTAATTTGATCATTATATTCTGTTTATTTTTATTGAGACAACTCAGTATGTTCCATAAAGAATTGCTATCATTACATTTAAACTGAAATTAAAAACATTCAAAATTGTATTAGGTTTGTTACATACAAATTTGAAAAATATGATTTTATACACAACTATACTTTAACATATACAAACAAATATAAAAATAAATGATATGGATATAGATTTAAAAATACACTCTTTTGAAGGATAGGTATTTAATAATAATCTTCCAAGAAAACTATTATGCATCTCTAGTTCAAATAAAAGCACAGATCTTATAATCTATGAATGTCCTCTATGTTCATGTTTACTTCTTTTGCTAAATTATTTAGCCTCTAAAAGTTAGAAAGAAATATAAAGAGGTACAAGATATTTATTTAAAAATAGAATGGATGACATATATCCTATGTGGGACTAAAACTAGAATGTTATTTTCAGAAGCACATTTCTTTCATAGTTTTGTTTGTTTGACATACTTACTAGCATGGAAGCTTTATTATGTGAAACATTTGTTTCACATCGCAGAAGTGCTATCAGATCATACTGGAAATCTGATAGTCAAAAAATTTATCAATTACAGTAAATTCTGAAAATATGGAAGGTAATGAATTTCATAAAAACAATGTGCAATAATGTGCTTCCACTTAACAAAACTATGAATGTGCACATTTATTTCTCTCATTATGACTTTTATGTTATCTTGTAATTCGGAAATCATGGAAATCATGATGTAGTTGAAAGCTGATATAGTTTATCTTTAAGTTGCTGATAAATAAAGGATCATTAATTTTAATGGACCAAGATGCTTTATTTTTTATTTTGATTCAGGGTGCATTCCATAGCCCAGTTTGACCGAAGAGTCCATACCAGCTCAGGAACCAATGCAACTGCTCTAATCATATGCAAAGGAATTGCTGAGAAAGGGACATCTGTTATCCCTTGATAACTCTGAGTCTGCCAACTTATTTCAAAGTACTAAAACAACTATCTCTATTTTATTCACTTGTCTAGGGAATGGTTTCTCCCATATTGGGCTGGTTCCTCCCACATCAAGGAGATAATCCCTGACAAGTTTCCTCAGAGTTTGTTTTATTTATTAAATCTTCATATATGTACTCAGAGCTTAGCCTTCAATTGCCAAGTTGACATGTATATATGTATCTAACTACCAGATAACAAACTAATACATAGCTCAATTTTTTCATCTTATATGATAAACAATTTTATTTATAAATAACTGTATAGAATATATTGAACATTAAATGAATGTCCTTTCCTCATTTCAATTTATGTGCAATGAAAGAATTAAAGTGCATTTGAAAAGATAACTATGTAGTTCAGTCAAATTTGTTTAACTTAGCAGTCTTTTTACTTATAATCTACAATAAGCATTTTGCTGGAAATCATAAGCTTACTGTCATATATGTATAGGAACAATTTAATTTAAAACTTCTGCATTACATTTTTCTGAAAAAAATTATTTAAATATTTTTCTAATATCATACAAAGATACTCAGATTTTACTTTAAGGAAAGAATAAGAGATAATATAATTTGAACATCAAGGTATATTTTTGTGATAGTTAATAATGCAATGAATGTATTTACTGTGAACAAATAGATCATAGATATTTTCAGAGGCTTCTTGAGACTCTGCCACAGCTTCTCAACCCTATAATTATAATGGGAAAACAGCCACAGGCAATACAATAAATAAACATGACTGTATAATAAAAACCTCCACGACAAATTACCTTTATTTGCAAACTAGTGATACTGAATATGTGTCTGTTTGCTGTTGTCTGCCAGTCTACCTTATCAAACTCTGAGTTGTATTCAATGGCATAATTATCAAGCACCCACATGAAACTCTTTTCGCAATCCAAGTACTTTTTAAAGATTAATGGAAAGGTCAGATACTTCTATAAGGGTGAGTAGAAAGGAAGAGAATCCTTTATGTTATCTTACTTCAGCTTCTTCCTTGAAGTCTCAACATGTCAACAAAGATATGCAGAGGAATATTTCTTCATTATTATAACATAAACACACTTTTAGGTAATTAATATAAGTCATGATGATTACGTGCATCATATAGAATGCTTTACAAAGAAAATTCATTATAGTGCAATAAAGACACAGATTAATTTATTTATAGCAGTTTCTGACAGGGGTAATTTCACTCTCATTTATTTGTTTCTTGCTTTCAGTCATTAGAAAATATAACTGTTTCAACTTTGGTTGTTTCCATTTGAGTATGAATGAACACAACAGTTTAAACCATATAGTAGGTATTTTGCATTTGACTACACTTTTACTGAAATAAAAATTTTCATGCAAAATATGAATTTTAGAACTGGAGAAGTTGTTTTTCATTTGTTTTTTTATACATTTTTTATTATTTCCGCTTATACAAACTTAATAGGTAGACCAGTTCCCTCCCTCCCTCCTCCTCCCCCCCGAACGCCCTGCTCCCCCCCTCTCTCCCCATCCCTCAGTGTCTCCCCCCCAATTCCCAGAGAGTCCTTTATTGTGTATGCTTAACTCTCCTCTGGGTCCTCCTTTCCGATGACATACAAGGACCCAGTAGAATTTCCCTAAACCCTTTCTCGTGTTCCCCTTAAGCATAGGAACACTACTGTGGCTGTCAATCCCTTGCCTCCAAGGATCTTGGTGCCTTTAGCTGATGCTAGACTTTGTGAGGTCAATAGTGTGTTGGACATTGCGCAGGGCATGCAAAGTCCTATTATGATTGCTTCGGCCCTAACTAGCGTGGAGTATCTTGCAAATCATTACTCCTCCCATCCTTTTGCTCTTACAGTCTTACTGTCCCCTCTTCCACAAATGTCCCTGAGCTTCAGGATGGGGGGATATTAGGCTGGCCTAGTTCTATGTGGTTGATATAGAGTCTCTGAAGTTCTGGATTGTGGTCTGTTGATTTTCTTTTGCAGTTTTGTTGCTCCTGCAATGCCCTTCACTCCATCGTGATGGGCACTGTATGTCACCCCCTGGTCAGAGACAAAAAGCTGTTAAACTGGAGTCTTGTTATAATAGCACATTCAAGGGTAGATGTAATAAAAGTAGGAAACCTCAGTGAGGGAGGGGTCAGTCACCCATTTGCAAAATGATTACTTTTTATCTGCCAGACTATATGCCCTCCCCTTCTGGTGAGATCATACCCCCTCAGTTGTACATGATCAGGAACAAACGTCTGTGAACTTAACCAGGTTATTTAATGTATGAGTACCTTGTAAATGTAATTTGTGAAAAGCAATTTGTTAGAATACGAATAATTTAGAAGAAAAAAAAGATTGAGTTTACAAATATATAATGAAAATAAAGTTGATACATATCTTGTTTTTAGAATGCTAGTAATAAGTTTTCTATGATCACCTGTTAAATAATTACCTCAAATTCAGAAGGTGCAAAACTTCCTTGTAGAAGCCTAGCACATACAGATATTCTTTCCTTTGAAAGTGAACTAGAAATAGCTATTTACTACCAAAGAGTGGATAATAGAAAATGTTTAATAATGTCCTTAGTGAAATAACTGTGTAGAAATCACATTGATCAAGAAACCAAGATTAGTATAAACATTAATTTATATGAGGTCATTAATATAAAAAATGAAAAGCCATCTTGTCATCTTCTGAAAGAAGAAACTCCATCACCCTAATCATATCAAAAACACCAAAGAACGCAAATAAAAGAACAACCAACCAAACACACCAGTAATCTTCAAATCCTCATGGTCATGAGAAATAAGGAAAGTGTCAGTACTTAAAAGCACTAAGAGGATATAAGTTACTGGATTAATTTATAGTATTTGATAGGATACTAGAAAAACAAGTTCATTTGCTGAAAATTTTGGAAAATGTGAAGAATTTTTAGATTAGTTAACAGAGTTGAACCAATGTGAAATTTTTAGTCAGAAACAGACACATTATATAGTAAATATAGTGAGGCAATTGCATGAAATATTATTCGATGAAAGTAGATAAATTTTTGAAATTGTGTGTACTATCATCAAAGTTAATATGTAAATTTTAAAGTCAAAATAAACACATGCTAGAAAGATCTACTATAATATGAGAAAAATGTAAAAGAAAATCATTACATTTTTAAAAACAGAATTTTTACTCAAATTCTAGTTGACAGATAAAACTGAAAATACTTATACTATATACCATGATACTGATTTATAATGCAAAATAAGATTTTTTGTCAATCAGCCTTTCAAAAGTTGTTCTCTAAATTTAAAGACATACCTTACTTTAGGTTTAAACTTAATGACACATTATTTGTGTGCTTATAAATTGAAAATTCTGTCACTTTATCTGAAAAGAACTATATATAAATAACAAATGGAAGGGTCCAAGAAAATATATCAACCTATGTTCCAGTGTGTTTTGTCTTTTTATTTCCTATTTAACTATTTGTGGTTGCAGTATATAGGAATGAGCCCAGGGCCCCACATATGTTAAGCAAGTGTTTTACAATTTATCTGTATCTCTAGGCCACTCTTTTATTTTAAATGAAAACATTATAAATATTTATAAGATGCAGCACAATGTGTAGATGCATGTTTTATTGGTAAAATGATAAAACTATGGATATTTATTGCCTCAAACATTTTTCATTCCTGAAATTGACAACATAAAGAATGAACATCTCTGTCTAGCTATTTTGATTCACTCTGCATTGTTGTTATATACTTGTAGTAACCCTACTGCATTATGATCAAATGTCTGGGTTCACTGTGCTAATGAATTTTAGGTTTTCCACTTCACTAACCCATTCAGAGAGAAAAAGATCAAGTGTATAACACTTATTCATTTTTCTCCTGAAGAATACTGTATTTTTTCAAAAATAGTTTTGGCTTTCTTCTTTCAATGCCCATAATTCATTAAAAATAATGAAATTTTGTGTCAGACTTTAAGCTTCTAATGGCAACTGTATGACAGGATCTCCATTTTTGGGAAATTTATAATTTATTGAGAAAAATTCTGAAGGATTCAAAAATGCAAAACCAGTAATTGATTACAATAGGGACTGACAGGGGGATGTTTGGGCACTATGTTAGTTTAGTAATGCATCAAGATTGTGTGAAGAAGTGATGCTGAAAAGGAATTATTAAGGAAAAGCCTATGAACTCAGATTTCAAAGCCTATAGTAGTGAGATGCTACAAAATGCACACGTGGTTTTAGAAAATATGCACTGTTGATAAACAACATTCACTCTTACAGAATGCAGATAAGAGAGAATGCCATCTGGAACAGGGATAAAAACTAAATGTACACACATTGGAGCTTTTTGAGGTTTTCTACTATCATAGATATTAAAACAACTCCTGTGAAATTCTTGTGAATATATATAATCTCTCATGAAATCTTGTATATAACAACCCTGTCATATCGAGGAGATAATGTGTGACCTAAAACTATCCAACTTCTGGCTCTTACAATTTTTCTGCCACCTCTTCCGTAATGTTCCCTGAGTTTTGAAGTGTTGGTGGGTGAGGCATACATGTATATTAAGGGAAAAGTAGTCCACATTTCTACATTTTGGTGAGTTGTACTTTTTAACAATAAATACTTTCTGTTTCAGAAGAAAGTTTCTAGGTTGAATGTTAAGTGTTCTTACAATTTGTCTTCCTTTTTTATTTCTTTATTTATTTCTTCCACTCATAAAAGTCGATAAGTACCCCATTCTCCACCCTCCCTCCACCCCTCCATAGAACCCCTTGCTCCCTCTCCCCTTTTCCCTTTCCATTCCCCCCTATTTCTCCCAGTGCTCCCTTCCCCATTCCTGGAGCATTCTTTAGTGTGCATGTCATACTTCCCTCTGGGTCCTCTTCTTTAAGATGTAAGGACTCATTGGCATTACCTAAAGCTCTTTTTTGTGCTCCCCTTAGTATAGAAACTAAAGTGGCTGTTAATCCCTTGCCTCTAAGGATCCTAGTGGCTGTGATTCATGCTAGCCTTGGGGGGGGGGTCAATGATATGTTGGAATTGCGAAGGTCATGCAAAGTCCTATTATGATTACTTCAGCCCTAACTTGCATGGAGTATCTTGCATATCGTTGCTTCTTCCCATCTTTAGGCTCTCACAATCTCACTGCCCCCTCTTCTGCAAATTTCCCTAAGCTTTAGTATGGGGAGAGATTAGGGTGCCTGGTATCAGGTGGTTAATGTAGAGTCTCTGATTTTTCGAATTATGGTTTGTTGATTTTTTTTTTCAGTGTTGCTTCTCCTGTACTGCCCTTGGCTCCATCCTGATGAGTATTGGATATCATCCCCTGACCAGAGATAAAATGCGGTTAAAATAGAGTCTTATTATAAGAGTAGATTCAAAGGTCGATCGAATAAGAGTAGGAGACCGCTGTGAGGGGGGTTGTTTAGTCTCCCATTTGCAGGATGGTTACCTTCTATCTGCCAGGCTCTATGCCCTCCCTTTATGTTGAGATCATACCCCATCAGACACAAATGACTAGTAAGGAGAGTCTGTGAGCCCAACCAGATGTCTCATTACTTACTTGCAGTCCTTGATGGTGGCCTATTTTCTCTGCAGTAACATGATCCCCTCTCTCCTTGTTTCTGATGGGGTCCTCCTTTCCCTTCCCTCTCTGCTTATAATCTTTGAAATTACTGCAGATATTACAGAGTTTTATCTTTGACTCTGTCACTGAATGGGTTTAGTGCTAGGATCCACCTATTAGGGAGTACATATGGTGCTTAATTTTCTGTGTCTGGGATACTTCATTTAATATTTTTTCTAATTCCATCCATTTCCTGGCAAATTTCATTAATTCATCATTTTTGATGGCTGAGTAGTATTCCATTGTATAAATGTACCACATTTTCATTATCCACTCATCAACTGTTGGGCAATTGGGTTGATTCCATGACTGCTATTGTAAAAAATGCTGTTATCAACATGGTTGTGCTTGTGCTATTGAGAATTTTTGCGGTAGGGTGGATTATTCCCAATAGTGGAATATCAGGATCAAATGGCATTTCAATCTTTTACTTTTTTAAGAATCACCAGACAGCTCGCCAGAGTGGTTGTATAAGCCTGCATCCACACCAGCAATGTAGGAGAGTTTCCTTCTTTCCACATCCCCCCAGTATTTGATGTTGTTTCTATTGTGGATTTTTGCCATCCTGACCAGGGTGAGATGATATCTCAGGGAGGTTGATTTGCATTTCCCTGATGGCTAACAATGCAGAGCATTTATTAAAATATTTGTTAGACATTTCAATTTCTTTCCTGGTAAAATTTCTTTTAGGTTCCAAGGCCCATTTTTTAATTGGCACATTTGTTTCCTTGGTGTTTAGTTTTCTAAGGTCTTTGTGTACTCTGGATAATACAGTTCTATCAGATATGTGGTTAGTGAAGATTTTCTCCCATTTTCTGGGTTGCCTTTGTACTCAAGTTACAATCTATTTATCTGAACAGAAGCTCTTTAATTTCATAATATCCCATCTGTTGAGTGTCGGTTGTATTGACTGCGCTATTGGATGTCCATTTAGAAAATGTTGGCCTAGTCCAATCACTTCTAGGGAATTCCCTACCCCTTCAACTAAGGTTTTTATAGTATCTGGCCTTATATCAAGGTCCTTGATCCATTTTGAAGTAAGACTTGTACATGGTGACAAGTACAGGTCCAGTTTTAATCTTCTGTATGTGGATATCCAGTTTTGCCAGCACCGTTTGTTGAAGATGCTGTTCTTTTTCCATTGGATTTTTTGGGCCCCTTTGTCAAGTATCAAATGGCTGTAGTTCTGTGAGTTTATATCTGGGTCTTCAACTCCTATCCATTGATCTGTGTGTCTATCTTGGAGCAACGACCAGGTCTTTTTATAACTATGGATTTGTAGTATAGACTAAGGTTTGGTATAGTGATACCTCCAGCAGTGTTTTTGTTACTCAGGATTTCTTTTACTATCCTAGATCTTTTTTGCCTCCATATGAATTTTGAGATTATTTGATCAACCTTTTTAAAGAATTGCTTTGGGATTTTGATTGGTATATTATTGAATCTTATATTGCCTTTGGTCGGGTGGTCATTTTTATTATATTGATTCTGGCAATCCAGAAACATGAGAGGTCTTTCCACCTTCTGGTAACTTCAGCAATTTCTTTCTCTAGGGTTTTCATTGTAAAAGTTTTCATTGTAGACAACTCTTATTTCCTTAGTTAGATTTATGCCAAAGTATTTCATCGTTTTAGGGGCTATAGTAAATGGGATTGTTTCTCTCAGGGCTTTTTACTTCTTTCATTCTGGGCATATTGGAAGGCCACTGATATTTGTACATTTATTTTGTATCCTGCCACCCTGCTGAACTCGTGTATTAGTTTCAGGAGCTTCCTTGTGGTGTTTTTAGAATCACTCATATATGATCATGTCATCTGGAAATAGAGATAACTTGACTTCTTCCTTGCCAATTTGAATCCCTTTTATGTCCCTTTCTTGTCTTATGGATTCAGCTAAGACTTCAAGTACAATAATGAATAGAAGTGTGGAGAGTGGACAGCCTTTTCTAGTTCCTGATCGAAGCAGGAATGCTTCAAGTTTTTCACCATTGAGTATAATCCTTGCTGTGGGCCTGTTGTTTACAGCTTTTATTATATTGATAAAGGTTACTTCCATTCCATCTGTCTCTAGTGTTTTAATTATATAGGGCTGTTGGATCTTGTCAAAAGCTTTTTCTGCATCTATTGAGAGTATCATGTGGTCTTGAATTTTGGAGTGGTTTATATGGTGAATTATGTTTATTGATTTGCATATGTTGAACCAACTTTGTGTGCCTGGGATAAAGCCTACTTGATCCCTATGAATGATCTTTTTGATATGTTTTTGAATCTGACTTTGAGAATTTTTGCATCTCTGTTCATCAAAGAGATTGGCCTTTAATTTTCTTTTTTAAGTTTATCTTTATTAGGTTTTGGGATTAAGATGATATTAGCTTCATAGAAGGAATCTGGTAGTGTTCCTTCCTTTGTTTTTGATGGAACAGTTTATGAAGTATTGGTTTTATTACCTCCTTAACTGTCCGGTAGAACTCTGTGCTGAATCCATCTGGCCCAGGACATTTTTTGGTGGGAATATTCGAGATTATTTCATCAATTTCCTCATATGTTATAGGACTATTTAAATAATTCGAAACATCTTGATTCGATTTAGGTAAGTTGTGCTTACTTAGGAATTTATCCATTTCTTTTGTGTTGTCAAATTTCACAGAGTATAAGTTTTTGAAATATGATGTTATAATACTCTGATTTCTTGGGTATGTGTAGTAAGAGCTCTATTTTCATTTCTAATGTTGTTAATTTGTTTTCTCTATCTTGCTTTTGCTTAAATTAGCTAGGGGTATATCAATCTTATTGATTTTTTCAAAGAACCAGCTTTTTCTCTGGTTGATTCTCTGTATCGTTTTCCTAATCTCAATTTCGGATAATTCTCCCCTTATTTTGCTAATCTCCTCTATTCTACTGCTTTTGGAATCAGATTGCTCTAGTGTCTCTAAAGCGTTAAACTGAATTGTTAAGTTATTTATTTCTGATGTTTCCATTTTTTTATGTAGGCATTAAGAGCTATGAACTTACCTCTTAAGACAGCTTTCATTGTGTCCCAAAGCTTTTGATAAGTTGTATTTTCATTGTCATTCACTTTCAGGAATTTCCTTTTTAATTTCTTCCTGAATCCAATTCTCATTCAGCATCATAGTGTTAAGTTTCCAGGAGTTAAGGTATTTTCTGTTGCTTGTTGTGTTGTGGATGTCAAGCTTTAGACCATGGTGGTCTGATAGGCCCCTATATATGTGGAGATTCATTTTGTGGAATATTATGTGATCTATTTTGAAGAAAGTTCCATGTGTTGCTGAGAAAAATGTGTATTCTTTGGTGTGTGGATGAAAAGTTTGATAGAGATCTGTGAAGTCCATTTCTTTAAGGGTTTGATTAAGTTCCAAAGTATCTCTCTTAAGCTTTTGACCTGTTGATTCTAACCCATGTTGAGAGGGTGGCATTGAAATCCCCAAGAATTATGGTTTGGGGGTTGATTTCTCCCTTTAGATGCTGTAGGGTTTTCTTAATGAATGTGGAGGGTCCCGTATTAGGTGCATATATGTTCAGTATTGTGAAGTCTTCCTGGTGAATTGTACCTGTGACTAAAATGTAGTATCCATTTGTTTCTAATGATTTTTTTTGTTTGAAGTTCACTTTGTCCAACACCATAATGGCTACCCCTGCCTGCTTCCTGGTTCCATTAGCTTCCAGAATTTTGGATCAGTCTTTTATTTTTTTAGATGTGCCTGACTTTTGTGGTGAGAAGAGTTTCCTGAAAGCAGCAAATTGATAGGTTGTGGTTTTTAATCCAAGTTTGTGATCTGTGTCTCTTGATCAGTGAGTTAATTCTGTTGACATTTAATGTTATAATGGAGAAATTATTTGTAATTCAGGACATTTTTTATGTTTAGTGGCTTTTGTAAGAGTATTTTTTGGCTTTTAGATTTTGGTGGTATTATAATTCCATTCCGTCCTCCTGGATATGCTTGTTTTTTTCTTCAAGGTTGAGTATCATTTCTAGCATTTTTTGAAGGCCTGGTTTGGTAGACATGTAAGCCTTCAAGTTGTCTTTGTACTGGAAAATTTTTCTTTCTCCCTGGATCATGACAGATAGTTTTGCTTGGTATATCAGCCTGTTTTGACAATGTTGCTCATTTAATAATTGATCTACATCTCTCCAAGTTCTTCTTGCTTTTACTCTTTCCATTGAGAAGTCATTTGTTATTTTAACAGGTTTACCTTCAAATGTGACTTTTTTTTTCCCTTGAAGCTCTCAGCACCTTTTCTTTGTCTTGAATGTGGAGTGTTTTGACTATTATTTCCTGGGGGCAATTTCTATTTTGGTCATATCTGTTTGGGGTGCGGAATGCCTCTTGTATTTGGATGGGCCTCTCATTCTTTAGATGAGGGAAGTTTTCATTTATGATAGTTTGAAAAATTTCCTCAGGTGTATTAGTTTGGGATTCTTGCTCTGGCATTCCATGAATGTGTATGTTAGGCTT
The DNA here is from genome assembly GCA_023101885.1 of Typhlomys cinereus. Taxonomy (NCBI): domain Eukaryota; kingdom Metazoa; phylum Chordata; class Mammalia; order Rodentia; family Platacanthomyidae; genus Typhlomys; species Typhlomys cinereus. The sequence continues at coordinate 6,757,202 of JALPQD010000022.1, forward strand.
CTTCAGGGTGTCCCATCACTCTTGAATATTCCTCTCAAGTATCGTTTTGGCTTTAACAACCTCTTCCATTCAGCAGGTTAATTCTGCCCCTTTGTCTTCATGGTCTGAAAGTCTATTTTCTGTCTCATTAGTTCTGCTGATAAGATTCTCTGTTGAGTTCTGGGTTGAGGATAACTTGTCTTTTAATTCAGTTTTAAACTCTGCCTGAGACTGTTTTAACTGCTCCATGCCTATTTTTGTTTCTTCAACTGTTTTTCTAAACTCCTGCAGGTGTCTGTTATGTTCCTGTTCAAAGTAGTTCAAAGTGGTTGATGCGGTTATTTAACTCGTCTCAGATTTCCTATTTCATAGTAAAGATCATGGCTTTCTTGACTATTTTCTCTGAATTTGTTCTGCTTGGAATGTGTAGCTATGGGGTTAATTCTTTCAGTGAGAGATTTGTTTTCTTGGGTTTTGTTTCTCATGTATCTACCCTTTGACTTTGGCATTGTTGTTTTTTCTCTTGTGTCATTACAGTTTCTATGTGTTATTGACTGAACTGATTTAGTTGGTATAACTGCTCTCGGCCAGGTATTCCTAGTAGTTGCCTTGGAGTTGGGTGAGTTTGTCTGTTGTTATTGTTATTTCCAAGATGAGGCTATTAGACAGTTAGTACATCAACTAAATCGGTTTAAAAGACAGAGGGTGAATTACCTGGTCTGAGAGTGAGCCAGTGTGCATTCCCGGCAGGCAGAAGGGGGGAGGGGCTAAGGATGATCAGCGGGCTTCACCTGGACCTGGGGCATGGCCAGTAGTCCACCCAAGCCCTGGGCAGCTTTGGCGCTGTTCAGGCTGGATGGTGGGAGGGGCTGGGAGGAGAGGGTGACCTGAGTTCTGGTGGGGAGTCCCTGAGAAGCAGAATGCATTTCTTGGACCATGCGAGTGAGTGGGCCTTCAGGAACATTTGTCTTCCTATTTGTGAGATACCTTGCCAGAATATTACATTTTCCAGTGTCATCCATTTACCAGAAATTCCATAATCGTGTTATTCCTGATGACTGAATATTATTCCATCACTCATTTCTCTGTTGATGTGCATGCATGTTGACAGATTCCATTTTCTTGCTATTGTGAGCAGAGCTGCCAGGAACATAGATAAACAAATGCCTCTATTACAAGTAGGACATTTTAGAAATATTAACAGAAGTGGTATATCTAGGTCATATGACAGTTCCATTTTTACTTTTCTGAAAAACTTCTCCATTGATCTCTTAAGAGGTTGTACTAGTTTACACTTCCACCAGGAATGAATATTACTTTTTTTCCCCACATCCTCACCAGCATTTGGTATTGTTTGTGTTCTTGTGTTTTCCTTAGCTATTCTTTGGGTTAAGATATGTCAAGAAAAAGATAAAATAAGAAATAAGAAATTTAAAAATTCCTTCAATCCAATGAAAATGAGGACCAACCTAACAAAATCTATGGGACAGATTAAAGGCAGACTATTTTTTTTTTTTTAAAAAAGCAGACTTAAGAGGAAAGTTTTGTAACATTAAATATGTACATTAAAAAATAAAAGATCACGGTAAATTACTTAATGCTACAACTGGAAGATTAAGAAAAACAGGAACAATCCATTCCTAAAAGCAGTACACAGGCAGTAATATCAAGATTGGGTAGAAATAAATGAAACAGAATTGAAAAATATGATACACAAAAAAGTAAATGAATTCTTCCAATGCTATCCATTTGCTAGCAATTCTAAATAGTTCATCTTTCCAGATAGCTGAATAGTATTCCATTGTATACATGTACCACATTTCCATTAACCACTTGATAACTATTGGGCATCTAGGTTGTTTCTATTCTTTTGCAGTTATAAAAAGGGTTACTATGAACATGGTTGTACAGGTGGCTCTGTTGCAGGATACAGTGTTCTTTGATAATATTTCCAGAAGTGGTATAGCTGGATCATATGGAGTTTCAATTTTTAACATTTTAGGCATGTCCAAGTTGATCTCCAAAGGGATTGTATGAGTTTAAAATCCCACTAGCAATGTACGAGTGTCCCTTTCTCCCCATATCCATGCCAGCATTAGCCTTTGCTTGTGTTTTGAATCTTAGCCATTCTGACTGGTGTGAGATGATACCTCAGGATGATTTAAACTTGCATTTCACTAATGACTAGGGAGGTAGAACACTTTAAAAGATGTTTGTAGACATTTTGAGTTTCTTTCTTTTCAGTTCTCTAGCCTATTGTTTAATGAGATTGTTTAATGGGTTTTCCCCAGGAGCAGAAAGGCCCACTGGCAGTGGGGCATGCAAATGACCTGGTACCTGGTACATGAATAGAGACTTATTTGAGGAGCAGGGAGTCTGCCAGGATTGGGGACAGAAAGCTACTCATCTCCTTTTATTTATATTCTTTGAGATTATTTTTTCACCCCACCCCACACATGGCTTGAGTTCCTTGGATTTATGGGTGTTATAGTAGTTTACAGTAGTTAGTATATATTTTTTTAAGTTCTTAGTTTGCTCTGGATATTAGATCTCTAGTATATGTGGTAAGTGAAGATGTTTTCCAATTCTGTAGGTTGCCTGTTTGCTCAATTAATAATCTCTGTCACTGAACAAATGCAATTTAATTACATTTCATATAATCTCACTTGTTTAATGTTGGACTTAGTTTCTATACCTAAGGGATCCTATTGAGGAAATGCTGGCTGAAGTCAATTGATTTGAGGAAATTTCCTATTTTTTCTTGTAAGAGCTTTATAGTCTATGGTCTAATACTGAGGTCTTTGGTTCATTTGGAGATGATTTTTGGGTACGGATACAAATAAATATCCATTTTCATTCTTCTGTCTGTAGATATGACACCAACATTCACTGAAGATGCTATGAGCTTTCCAATGGTTTGTTTTCTGCACTTTGTCAAATATCACTTTACTACACACACACACACACACACACACACACACACACACACACACACACATATAACTCAATTCTAATCCATTATTCTAATCTCTTTTTGGAGCCAGTATCATGTTGTTGTTACTACTATTGCTTTATAGTTTAAGGTCTACTATGGTGAACTAGAAGAAATCATACTGAACGATATGTCCCAGATTCAAACAGACACTGTATGTTCTCACTTATAAGTGGATCCTAGCATTAAAACCTTCAGCTTGATGTAATCAAAAGGAAATTATAACAATATCCATAAATCCAAGGAACTCAGGTAAGGTCCCTAAAACATGTCCCACTCCCCAGGTCATCTGCATGTCCTGTCTACCAGTGGGCCTTTCTACTCTCGGAGAAATCCCTAGGCCATGCCCCTGGCCCCAGGTAATCATGTCCAATGGCCAGTCTGCCTTTCTGCCCCAGACACCACAGCAGACTCCCTGATCCTCAGATAAAGCCCACTAGATAATGTCTCAGACTCTAGGTCATCTGCATAACCCTACAATCAGTGGATCTTTCTGCTCCTGGGGAAGGCACTTAGGCCACACCTCAGGCCCCAGGTCATCTTGTACCCAACCAGCCACCCTGCCTTTCTGCCCAAAAACTCGTGGCCTCCCTGATTCTCAGCCAGTGAGGCCAATCTGCCCTGGATCCTAAAGGATTCTCTGCTCCTCAGAATATAACACAGTCCATAGAAAACCCAAGCAAAGGACTAGGGGACCAACACCATACATCAGAAGACTTCTAAAATTAACCTATCACATGGGAAAGAATTTTTACATCTCGCTGTAAGATAAGTAAACCCATTTTGTCATCCTGTTAATCTCAGTTGTTAGTCACCATAGTTTAACTTTTCCATATATCCCACCAAAAATCCATACAACTTCAGGGACTGTACCACTCACCCTCATATATCACCAAGGAAATAAGCCTAAAAATTGTACTACCATTCTAATCTTCACTCACTGTCTACTAAACCCACCATAATTGATGTACTTAAAGTCCAATAGCCTCATCTATGAAATAACACCAACACCAGACACATGTACCCTACTCCAAGGCAAACACTAGCAATAACTGCTCAAGAGTAGTAATACTGTCTAATTCAGTTCAGCCAAAAACCCACAGAAACAAAAAGGAGGACAAAAGAAATAAAATAAAAATTCCCAGGTCACAGAGCAAATCCTTGAGAAACAAAAACCAAGACAAAAAAAATCTCCTACAAAAAGCATCAACTCTGTAATGATGGAATTCAACCAGAAAAAAATCAAAGAAAATAACCAAGAAAGCCATACCCAAGAAAATGAGTTTCAAAGTCTGATCTTTACCATGATCAAAACAATGAAAGAGGAAATCTGGAAGTAGATAAATAAGCACATCAGTCACTTTGAACTGGAACACAACAGGCACTTGGAAGAGATAAGAAAAGCAGTTGAAAAAACAAAAATAGGCATAGAATAGTTAAAAAATCTCAAGCAAATGATAACTCGAACAAGCTATCTTCACCCCAGAACTCAAGAAAGAATCAGCAGAACTAATGTAGCAGAAAATAGAATATCAGATCCTGAAGATGAAGTAGAAGAACTAACTAGTTCAATAAAAGAGGTTGTTAAAGCCAAAAATATACTTGAAAGAAATATTCAAAAGTCATGGGACTAAAAAAGCCTAACATGTGCATTTATGAAATACCAGAAAAAGAATCCCAAAATACCACAACTGAGGAATTTTTCAAATTATCATGAAGGAAAACTTTCAATATCTAAGGGAAGAGAGGCCCATCCAAATACAACAGTCATACCACACCCAAAACAGATATGACCAAAATAAAAACTTACTACAACAAATAATTGTCAAATCACTGCATAAAAGATAAAACGAAGGAGCTGAGGGATTCAAGAGAAGAAAAAAGTCACTGAAAAGGTAAACCTATTAAAATAATAAATGATTTTTCAATGGAAACAGTAAAAACCAGAAGAGCTTGGAGAGAAGTACTTCAAGTATTGATTGAGAACAAATGTCAACCCAGGATGATATACCCAGAAAAACTATCAGTCATGATTGAGGATAAAAGAAAAATTTTCCACCATAAAGACAACTTGAATGCTTATATGATCACCAAACCAGGCCTTCAAAAATGCTAGAAAAGGTACTCAAGCTTGAAGAAAAGAATGAGCATATCCATGAGGGCAGAAGGGATGTGTAATACCACCAAACCCTACAACTTAAATAATATACTAATGAAAGCAAACAAAAACAAAAAATGTCAGGAATCAAAATTAATTTCTCCATCATAACCCTAAATGTAAATAGAATTAACACACTAATCAAAAGACACAGGTAATAAACATAGGTTAGAAATCAATCCCAATCCATCTGCTGTCTTCAGAAAACACATCTCACCACAAAAGATAAGCACATTCTAAAAGTAAAAGGCTGTTCAAAAATTCTTGAAGCTATTGGAACAAGGAAACAAAGAGGGTAGCAAGTATAGAATCTGACAAAGTAGACTTAAAACAGAAGGAAATAAAAAGAGATACAGAAAGATACTACATTTTAGTCACAGGAGCACTTCATCAGTAAGACTTCACAATACTGAACATATATGCACCAAATATGGGCTCCTCCACTGTAGGAGGAATGGACAATGATTGTGCCACAGAGGCTTCTGTACAGAGAGGCTACTTGGACTCCTTCCTCCGGCTAAGCATACAAATCTCATGAGACTACAAATCTCGTGAGACTACAAATCTCGCGATACCACGCCTTCTCCAGAGCAAAGACCGTTGGTGCTGTTAAACTGCCTGGCTGAGAGGACCAATCCAGACAGGACAACTCAACAAAGACTCATGCTGGGACTTATGGGATGTCGGGTGGGATATATAGCAGCCTGATATTTAAAATAAATGAGCTGCAAGCCTGAGAGCCTACAAGCCTGAGAGCCTGCTTTGCCACTCGCCTGCTCCCGGAGTCTGTGCTGTCGACTTCACGCCAGCTTATCCCTGCCCCCAAGGATCTCTGTGAGCGCCCCTTACACTGTTACATTGTTATATCTGTAACAGTTACTTTGTTACACTCCACATTTATTAAGCAAACACCAGATTATCTAAAAGAAGAAATCAATCCCCAAACTGTAATAATTTGGGATTTAAATACTGCCCTCTCAACATGGGATAGATCATCAGGCTAAAAACTCAGCAGAAAGAATTCTCCATGCTAGTTAGGGCCGAAGCAATCATAATAGGACTTTGCATCCCCTGTGCAATGTCCAACACACTATTGACCTCACAAAGTCTAGCATCAGCTAAAGGCACCAAGATCCTTGGAGGCAAGGGATTGACAGCCACAGTAGTGTTCCTATGCTTAAGGGGAACACGAGAAAGGGTTCAGGGAAATGCCACTGGGTCCTTGTACATCATCGGAGTGGAGGACCCAGAGGAGAGTTAGGCATACACAATAAAGGACCCTCTGGGAATTGGGGGGGAGGCACTGGGGGATGGGGAGGGAGGGAGGGGGAGTAGGGGGTTTGAGGGGAGGAGGAGGGAGGGAGGGAACTGGTCTACCTATTAAGTTTGTATGAGCAGAAATAATGAAAAATGTATTAAAAAGAAAGAATTGAAAATCAAAAAAAAAAAAAACAGCAGAGACACATTGGAACTAAATAAAACTCTTATAGAAATAAAACTAACAGATTTCTATCGAACCTCCCATTTTTCTCAGCAGCCCATGGAACTTTCTCCTAAATAGACCACATATTGTGCCACAAAACAAATCTGAATATATACAAGAAAGTTGAAATTCTAGCTTGTACTCTATCAGACCACCATGATCTAAAGCTTGACATCTGCAACACAACAAACAGCAGAAAATACACTAACTCTTGAAAACTAAACATTATGCTGCTGAATGAGAAATGGGTTGAGAAAGAAATCAAAAAGGGAATTCAAGATTTCTTAGAAGCAAACGATGATGAAAATACAATAAACAAAATCTCTAGGATACAATGAATGCTGTTCTAAGAGGTAACTTTAAAGCACTTCATGCCAATATCAAAAAAATGGAAACTTAACAAGTAAATAACTTAACAATGTAGCTTAAAGCTTTAGAGACACAAGAACATTCCAATCCCAAAGGAGAAGTAGAAAGACTATTAGCAAAATTATGGAGACATATCCAAAATTAAGATATGGAAAATTATACAAAGAATCAACAAACAGGAAAGCTGGTTCTTTGAAAAAAATCAATAACATTGATACACCCCAAGATAAGTTAACCAAATCAAAAGAGAGAAAACCAAAATAAACAAAATTAGAATTGGAAATGGAGTTATCACAACTGATAAAGAAGAACTTCAGAGAATTATAAGGTCATATTTCAAAAACTTATGCTAATGAAATTTGAAATAGTCCAATAACAAATGAGGAAATTGATGATGTAATCTCAAATCTTCCCACCAAAAAATGTCCTGGACCAGATGGATTCAACACAGAATTCTACCAGATATGTAAAAAACAGCTAACATCACTACTCCATAAACTCTTTCATAAAATAAAAAAGAAAGGAACATTTCCAAATACTTTCTATGAAGTTAATATCATACTAATCCCAAAACTTAATAAAGATACATTTGAAAAAGAAAACTATAAGCCAATTTCTTTGATGAACACAGATGAAAAGATTCTCAACAAAATATTAGCAAATGAGATTCAAAAACATATAAAAAATTCATTCACTGTGATCAAATGGTTTTGTCCCATGCACACAAGTTGGTTCAACATATTCAAATCAACAAATGTAATACATCATATAAATTAATCAAAATTCCAAGACCACATGATACTCTCTATACATGCAGAGAAAGCTTTTAAAAAGATCCAACATCATTTACAATGAAAACCCTAGAGGCAGTTGTAATGGAATGAACTTATATCAACAAAATAAAATCTGTATACGACAAGCCAGCAGCAAGGATAATACTAAATGGGGAAAAACTGGAATCATTCCCACTTTGACTGGGAACTAAACAAGGCTGTCCACTCTCACCACTTCTAGTCAATATTGTATTTGAAGTCTTACCTGGAGACATAAGACACGAGAGGAAGCTAAAATGATTCAAATTGGAAAGCAAGTGGCCTTGCTTTACATCAAGGATGAAAATGGTAAAAAAAAAAAAAAAAGTCCTAAGAGAAACATTCCCATTTACTATAGCCCCTAAAAAAATAAAATATCTTGGTATAAATCTAATCAAAGAAGTGAGATAACTTTATAATGAAAACTTTAAAACTTTAAGGGAAGAAATTACAGAAGACACCAGAAGGTGGAAAGACCTCCCATGCTCCTGGACTGGCAGAATCAAGATCATAAAATGACCATTATACTAAAATCAATGCACAGATTCAACACAAAACCTATCAAAATACCAAAGTGATTTTTTAAACAAATTGACCAAACAATCTAAAAATTCATATGGAAGCACAAAAGGTCTAGGATAGCAAAAACAATCATGCATAACAAAAACACTGCTGGAGGTATCACCATATTAAACCTTAATCAATACTACAAATCCATAGCAATAAAAGAAACTTGGTACTGGTTCCAAAATAGACATATAGATTAATGAATAAAGGCTGAAGACCCAGATATAACCCCACACAATTAAAACCACTTCATCTTTGAGAAAGGAGCCAAATAATTCACTGGAAAAAGACCAGCATCTTTATCAAATTGTGCAGGCAATCTGGATATCCAGATGCAGAAGGTTACAACTGGACTTCCCTGTTGCTGATTGGACTGGGCAATGAGTTCTTAAACAGAATTCAAAGCACAGGCACTAGCACTAACACTCATTAAATGGGATCTTATGAAATTAAAGAGTTTCTGCTCAGATAAAGATACTGTAAACCAAGCAAAAAGACAACCCACAGAATGGGAAAAAAATCTTCAGTAAATACATATCTGATAGAGCTCTATTGTCTAGAGTGCACAAAGAACTTTAAAAAACTTAACAATAAGGGGTAAATGGCTCAAGTAAAAAATGGACCTCAAAACTCAAAGGAAAATTTTCCAGGGACAAAATTGAAATGTCTAATAAATATCTTTAAAAAAATGCTCCACATCCTTAGCCATCAGGGAAATACAAATAAAAACTTCCCAGAGATATCATCTCACCCTAGTGAAGATGGCAAAATCCACAATGCAAACAACACCAAATGCTGTGGACTATGTGGAGAGAAAGGAACGCTCATATATTGCTGGTGGGAATGTAGGCTTCTGCAACCACTTGGGAGATTAGTATGGTGATTTCTAAAGAAGTTAAGGATTCAACTGCCATATGATCCTGCTATACCACTACTGGGAATAATCCTCCCAAATGAAGCAATTCATTGCAGTGACATGAGAAAAAGCATGCTCATTGTAGCACTATTTACAATAGTTAAGTAATGGAGTCAATCCAAATGCTAAACAGTTTATGAATGGATAATGAAAATGTGGCACATTTATACCATGGAATGCTAATCAACCATCAAAAAGATGAATTAATTTAATTTTCTGGGAAATGTATGGAATTAAAAAAATTACATTGAGTTAAGTATGCCAGACACAGAAATTTAGATGCCTTTTGTTTTCCCTAATAAGTGGATTCTAGTTCCAAACCCACTTGATGACATATTCAAAGGTAAATCTCTGCAATTCCCCTGTATTCCCAAAGGACTATAAACAGGAAGGAAGGGGAATGAGAAGATCAAAAAAAAAAAAAAAAAAAAAAAAAACAAGATAGGCAACAAACACTAGAGAAAATTGATATTGGTTATGCATTACATGAAGTAGCAAGGCATCTGATGCAGCACACTCTCACTTCCTTTCCTGGTAACTTGGGACTGAAAAGGTTTGATCTTGCCAATCAGGGAGGATATAGGGACTTGCAGATACATGGCATCCATCTGGCAAATGCAACACTGACACCCGCCCATTGCTGTGTTTTCCTGTTCATCCATATATCTTTGAGTCTCCTCTCTTTTTCTTTAATTTTATTCCCTTTTTTTAGTATTTATATTATCAGTTTTCTCCCACATTTTATTTCTTCGTAATAGTAAAAGCTTAATAGGTACCCTCTTCCTTTCCCCCTTCCCCTTTCTTTTTTTTTATTTATTTCCACTCATACAAACTTAATAAGTACACCGGTCCCCTCCTTCCCTCCACCCCTCTCTAGACCCCCTTCCTCCCTACCCCTTTTCTCTTTCCTTTCCCCATCCCTCCTTATCTCCCAGTGCCTCCCCCCCCCCAATCCCTGGAGCATCCTTTAATATGGATGTCAAACTTTCCTCTGGGTCCTCCTCTCTGATGAGGTGTAAGAACTCTGGCATTTCCAAGAACTCTTTCATGTGCTCCCCTTAAGTACAGGAACACTACTGTGGCTATTAATCCCTAGCTTGTAAGGATCCTAGTGCCTTTAATCCATGCTAAACTTTGAGGGGTCAATAATGTGTTGGTCATTGTGCAGGTCATGCAAAGTCCTATTGTGATTGCTTTGGCCCTAACTTGTGTGGAGTATTTTGCATATCATTACTCCTCCCATCCTTGTGCTCTTACAATCTTACTGCCCCCTCTTCTGCAAATTTCCCTGAGCTTCAGGATGGGGAGAGATTAGGCTGGCCTAGTTCCAGGTTGTTGATATAGTCACTGATGTTCTGAATTATGATCTGTTGATTTTTTTTTTCAGTTTTGCTGCTCCTACATTGCCCTGGGCTCCATCCTGATGAGTATTGGATGCCACCCCCTGGCCAGAGACAAAAAGCTGTTAAATTAGAGTCTTATTATAAGAGTATATTCAAAGGTAGATGGAATAAGAATAGGAAACTGCAGTGAGGGGGCAGGTCAGCCTCCCATTTGCAAAATGGTTACTTTCTATCTGCCAGACTATATGCCCTCCTTTTCTGGTGAGATCATACCCCATCAATTGGCAAATGATCTGGAAGAAAAGTCTGTGAGCTTAACCAGATTTCTCATTGCTTATTTCCAGTCCTTGATGGTGGCCTATTTTCTTTTTTAACATGATCCCCTCTCTCCTTGTTTCTGGTGTGCCCTCCATCCACTTCTCTCCCTGCTTATAATCTTTGAAATTACTGTAGGTATTACAGAGATTTATCTTTGAGTGTGTCTCTAAGTGTGTTTGGTACTAAGATCCACCTATTAGGGAGTACATACAGTGAGTAATTTTCTGTGTCTGGAATACTTCACTCAATATAATTGTTTCTAATTCCATCCATTTCCCGAAAAATTTCATTAATTCATCCTTTTTGATGGCTGAGTAGTATTCCATTGTATAAATGTGCTACATTTTCCTTATCCACTCGTCAACTGTTGGGCATTTGGGTTGATGCCATGACTTTGCTATTGTAAACAGTGCTGCTATGAACATGGTCATGCTTGTGCTATCGAGGTGAATTTTTGCTGTATAGGGGGTTATTCCCAAAAGTGGAATAGCAGGGTCATATTGCATTTCAATCTTTAACTTCTTTAAGAATCACCAAACGTCTCGCCAGAGTGGTTGTATGAGCCTGCATTCCCACCAGCGATGTAGGAGAGTTCCCCTCTCTCCACATCCTCTCCATCATTTGTTGTTGTTTGTATTGTGGATTTTTGCCATCCTGACCGGGTTGAGATGATACTTCAGGGAGGTTTTGATTTGCATTTCCCTGATGGCCAAGTGTGGCATTACTGATTCAAAGAGGCCCTAGCCCGGCAACCAGCTAAGGAGAAGCCTGGGCACATACAGACATGCCCCAGACATATCCCATTAGAGGACCATGCAGGCAGAAAGATGATCAACCAGTGGAAAGTGGCTCTCTAACCTAGTAAACAGTTAAATGTCTGGTGGCTGTCCACCCCCCCACCGGAGGAAGGATGGCAACACCTGATTGGACCCTGACCCTGTATAAGCCCAAACTCCCTTAATGACTTTGAATCAGCTGTAGCTCATCTCTGCTTGCTTCTTACCTGATTCCCGGGGTCTGGTGGTGACCTATCTCCAGCTTGCCCTATTGCCTTGAGGCCCTTTCTTCCCCCCGGCTGGCCTGGCTGGGGATACGGCAACAATTGGCACTCCAACATGGGGCTGCCTTCAGTGTAGACGAGACACCCACTCTGATAAATTTCGGTGAGCGGCGTTCTGGTTTTTTGTTCCTGTGCTTACCGCGTCTGAAGGTGAGCAGGTGGCCCCTTCCTCTTCCCCTTTACCTGTTTGTCCTTAGGAACACAGTTGCTCACTTGATTAGCTGATGATCAAGGAGCCCCACTTTAGGTTGGGAAAACAATTGCTTGCTTGATATGCCAATAATCAAGGAGCCCCAATTGCTCTTTTGATTTCTCTACAACCAAAGAACCCCTCTAAAAAGAAGCTTTTCTCCGGTGAGTTCGCGTGTGAAATTGGTCCCCTCAGAACTCAGAGCCCAGGCTTATTACATTGATTGGCCTGACCTGGAGTCAACGTATATGGATACAGCTTGGGGAGTAAAGAGCTCTGGAAGCCCCCCACCAGGCACAGGACATTTGGGTCCAATACATTCCTTGGCTTATCTGCATCTCTTTTGGTTTCATCTCTGTTCTTTAGAAAAATGGGCAACCTCTCCTCACACTGCAAGGAGCCCCAGATACGTATCTTAAAATCTCCCCTAGAGACTAGAGGTCTGGAGGTTAAATCTGCTGGCCTAGAGAAGGTATGGAATGAGGCTGCAGTTTTAGCACCTTGGATCCCCCCAGAGAATATGTGGGAACCGAACTATGGATAAGAATGTTTTCCTTGCTAGATGTTTTTCATAATTAAGCTAAGCTGCCAGATTTAACTAATGTGAGGTCTTGTTTTAAATAAGGTTTTCCTAAATGTTAATGTGCCTTTGACAAAGTTTTCAAGGGTAATTTTAAGAGAGTTGCTCGTAAATTGTACAGTTGCCAGTAAAATGTTGTTCATATGCTTGTTCATGTTGTATGGTCTGTGTTTACATGTGTGTCTTGTGTCTGTGGCCACTTCAATTTTTTTTCATTTCTGTTATGTGCTGGTATAAAAATTTTGGCATGCCATTTTTAAATACATGTATGCATACTTAAAAATAAGAACAAACAATTTTAATAACATCTAAGGCCTTAAAAAGTTACATTTTTATATGAGTCACAATTGTTTTTCTGATAGATTGTAAGTTTTCTTTCATGAAAAATTTTCTCACTTGGTTTTGATCTTTAATGACTACAAATGAAAATGCCATTGTGTTCTTAAAAGTTTTTCCATGTGTTCCCAAAATAACAAAGCCACTATGATATTGCTTGATCAAACTTGCTCATTCCTCTGACTTCTTTTATAGAATTTTATCCCATCAAATCTAACAGGCAGGAAAATATAATTGTCCTCTAAAAATTCATTGGAATTTCTTCCTTCTCCTGGTAGGTATGAGCTCTCTCTCTTGGGGATAAATCTGCTTTCTAATTACATGCTCCCATGTGTATGTCTGCTAAGGTGGAACAGGAATTCAAGCCTGCACTTTAGTCAGACCCCATTCCTTTGAAACAAAGAAGTATAAATGCCAAACCCAGCATAGTCTGTTATCAGGAAATTCTAAGTGCATTTGAGTCAACTCAGGTTTATGTTTCCTTTTTCCTTGCAAGATTTTGGCCTAAGTTACTTAAGGAGTTTCTCTGAGGATCCATCTGCCTAAGGGGATAGATAAAATATTAGGCAGGCACGCCCAAGCTGATAAACCTGAAATTCCCTTCCTAGCAGGGAAAGAAAGAAAAAAAATGCTTTAAATGTCTCCTGAGCACTGCTCTTCCTGGCCCATAAAAGGGAAGTCCAGGATAGCCATATGCTTCCCACCTGCCAATATTAAGGACACTTGGAATGTTTCAATCTATCCTTTGACATATCAAAAATTAATGGGCCTACTGTGAATCCCCAGGCAGAGAAAACAAGGAGGAGGTGGAGGCGGTCCATGGTGGTTCCCGAATTCATCCGTGGTTCTACACACACATACTTACACACACATGCACACATGCATACACGCACAATTGAATAAATAAATAAATGTTAAAAAAAAGAAAAAATATTTAAAAAAAATTAATGGGCCTAAAGTTCAAAGTATTATTGCTGCATCCCTTGGCAAACAATTATGGGACAAGATACCTGCTTTCTTTTCACCTTAAAATTTGGTAACTTGGTTAACTTTTGGAGTTGCCCTTTTAGTGCTAATTGTCCTTTATGGATGCAAATGGAAAGTAGTAAGGATTCAGCCTTTACAACACAAGCCTATTTACCCAGATCCTGAGGACATCCATTCAGGCACTGGACATTCCAAAGGCCAACAAAGGCCCATTGGAACCCTGGATATCCTCCATTGAACTTATGCCTTACTAATTTACAATTGTTAGGTTCTGATTTATGTCTCCCCAGGTCTTCTGGGTCATTTCTCTGCCTGCCCCACCTACAGCCTTTCAGCCTGCCCTGCCCACAGCCTCTCTGCCTGCCCCACCTTTAGCCTCTCCACTACCCAGCGCACAGCCTCTCCTCCTGCCCCTGCAATGATGAAAATCTGCTTTTCTCTGCCACCTTGATTTCCCCTTTGGGACTATGATTGCTTCCCTAAGATTGTCTCATGACTGGTTAGTCAAAGATGGGTAAAGCTCCAAGGGTGGTAACCAACCCAAGTCAGGCACAGTCAGCTGAAGAGGTTCCAGGTCACCCCAGCAATCATAGTCCCCACTGAAAAAAATAATAAATAAATAAAAGGATGAAATGTGGCACTACTGATTCAGGGAGGGCCTAGCTTGGCTCCCAGCTACAGACAAGCCTGGGCACGTACAGACATGCCTCAGACATGTCCCAACAGAGGACTATGCAGGCGAAGGGATGAACAACCAATGGGAAGCAGCTGTCTAACCTGCACCTGCAATGGACACCTAGTAAACTGGTGGCTGTTTCCCCCCTCCCCCCGCAGAGGAGGGATGGTAACACCTGATTAGACACTGACCCTATGTAAGCCCAAAAGACTTGAATGACTTTGAATCAGCTGCAGCTCATCTCTGCTTGCTTCCACCTGATTCCCAGCGTCTGGCGGTGACCCAGTGCCTCGAGGCACTCTCTTCACCAACCCCTCCCCCAGCTGGCCCAGTTGGGGATAGGGAAACAGCTAAGGATGTGGACCATTTTTAAAGACATTTGTTAGACATTTAGACATTTTAATTTCATGCCTGTTAAAGTTTTTTTCTTAAGTTTCAAGGCCCATTTTTTAATTGGGCCATTTGTTTCTTTGGTGTTTAGTTTTCTAAGTTTTTTCTGCACTCTGGATAATAGAGCTCTATCAGATATGTGGTTAGTGAAGATTTTCTCCCATTTTCTGGGTTTCTTTGTGCTCAAGTTACAATCTCTTTATCTGAACAGAAGCTCTTTAATTTCACAAGATCCCATCTGTTGAGTGTCAGTTGTAGTGACTGCGCTATTGGATGTCTGTTTAGAAAAAATGTTGGCCTAGTCCAATCACCTAGAGGGAATTCCCTACCCTTTCAACTACGGTTTTTATAGTATCTGGCCTTATATCAAGATCCTTGATCCATTTGGAAGTATGTCTTGTACATGGTGACAAGTACGGGTCCAGTTTTAATCTTCTGTATGTGGATATCCAATTTTGCCAGCACCTTTTGTTGAAGATGCTGTTCTTTTTTCATTGGATTTTTAGGGCCCCTTTGTCAAGGATCAAATGGCTATGGTTCTGTGGGCTTATATCTGGGTCTTCAACCCTTATCCATTGATTTCTGTGTCTATTTTGGAGCCAGTACCAGGCTGTTTTTACAACTATGGATTTGTAGTATAGACTAAGCTTTGGCATGGTGATAACTCCAGCAGTGTTTTTGTTACTCAGGATTGTCTTTGCTATCCTGGGTCTTTTTTGCCTCCATATGAACTTTGAGGTTGTTTGGTCAACTTCATTAAAGAATTGCTTTGGGATTTTAATTGGTATAGCATTGAATCTGTATATTGTCTTTGGTAAGATGGTCATATTTATGATGTTGATTCTGCCAATCCATGAACATGGGAGGTCTTTCCAGCTTCTGGTGTCTTCTGCAATTTCTTTCTTTAGGGTTTTAAAGTTTTCATTGTAAAGGTCCTTTACTTCCTTGGCTAGGTTTATGCCAAAGTATTTCATTTTTTTAGGGGCTATAGTAAATGAGATTTGTTCTCTCAGGGATTTTTCACTTCTTTCGTTCTGAGCATAAAGGAAGGCCACTGATTTTTGTACATTTATTTTGTATACTGCCACACTGATGAACTTCTGTATTAGTTCCAGGAGTTTCCTGGTAGAGTTTTTGGGATCACTCAGGTATAAAATCATGTCATCAGCAAATAGAGATAGTTTGACTTCTTCCTTGCCGATTTTAATCCTTTTTATCTCCCTTTCTTGTCTTATGGCTTCAGCTAAGACTTCAAGTACAATATTGAAGAGAAGTAGTAAAAGTGGACAGCCTTTTCTTGTTCCTGATTGAAGCGGGAATGCTTAGTGTTTTTCCCCATTGAGTAAAATCCTTGCTGTGGGATTGTTGTAGACAGCTTTTATAATATTGACAAAGGTTCCTTCCATTCCAACTGTCTCTAGCGTTTTGATCATAAAAGGCTATTGGATCTTGTCCAAAGCTTTTTCTGCATCTATCGAGAGTATCATGTGGTCTTGGATTTTAGATTAGTTTTTATGGTGGATTATGTTTATTGATTTGTGTATGTTATACCAATCTTCTATGCCTGGAATAAAGCCTACTTGATCCCCATGAATGATCTTTTTCATATGTTTTTGAATCTGATTTGCTAAGACTTTGTTGAGAATCTTTGCATCTGTTTTTATCAAGGAGATTGGCCTATAGTTTTTTTAAAGTGTATTTTTATTAGGTTTTGAGATTAAGACAATATTAGCTTTGTAGAAAGAATGTGGTAGTGTTCCTTCCTTTGCTACTTGATGGAACAGTTTAAGGAGTATTGGTGTTATTAGCTCCTTAAATATCTGGTAGAACTCTGTGCTGAATCCATCCAGTCCAGGACATTTTTTGATGGGAAGATTCGAGATTAATTCATCAATTTCCTCATATGTTATAGGAATACTTAAATAATTCACAACTTCCTGATTCAATTTAGTTAAGTTGTGCTTACTTAGGAATGCATCCATTTCTTTTGTGTTGTCAAATTTCACAGAGTATATGTTTTTGATATATGACGTTGTAATACTCTGAATTTCTTGGGTATCCACAGTGATAACTCCATTTTCATTTCTAATTTTGTTAATTTGTGTTTTTTCTCTCTTGCTTTTGGTTAATTTAACTAGGGGTGTTTCAATCTTATTGTTTTTTTTCAAAGAACTAGCTTTTTGACTGTTTGATTCTCTGTATCGTTTTCCTAATCTCAATTTCCGATAATTCTCCCCTTATTTTGCTAAATTCCTCTCTTTTACTGCTTTTGGGACTGGATTGCTCTAGTGTCTCTAAAGCTTTAAGATGCATTGTTAAGATATTTACTTGTTATATTTCTATTTTTTTTGATGTAAGCATTAATAGCTATGAATTTACCTTTTAGGACAGCTTTCATTGTGTCCCAAAGATTTTGATAAGTTGTATTTTGATTATCATTCACTTTCAGGAAATCTTGAATTTCTTTTTAATTTCTTCCTGAATCCGGTTCTCATTCAGTATCATAGTGTTAAGTTTCAAGGAGTTATTGTATTTTTTGTTCTTTATTGTGTTGTGGATGTCAACCTTTAGATCATGGTGGTTTGATAGGGTACTGGTTAGAATTTCAACTTTCCTGTATATGTGGAGATTCATTTTGTGGCCCAATATGTGATCTATTTTGGAGAAAGTTCCATATGCTGCTTAGAAAAATGTGTATTCTTTGGTGCGTGGATGAAAAGTTCAATAGAGATCTGTAAGGTCCATTTCATTAAGGATTTGGTTGAGTTCCAAAGTGTCCTTATTAAGCTTTTGTCCTGTTGAACTATCCCATTTTAATTGGGCAGTGTTGAAATTCCCAAGAATTATCCTTTGGGGGTTGATTTCTCCCTTTAGATGCTGTAGGTTTTTCTTAATGAATGTGGAGGGATCCGTATTAGGTGCATATATGTTCAGTATTGTGAAGTCTTCCTGGTGAATTGTACCTGTTACTAAAATGTAGTATCCATCTGTGTCTCTTATGTTTTTTTTTTGGTTTGAAGTCCACTTTTTCCGGAAGCATAATGGCTACCCCTGCCTGTTTTCTGGTTCCATTAGTTTGCAGAATTTTGGACCAGCATTTTATTTTTAGGATGTGCCTATCTTTTGTGGTGAGATGAGTTTCCTGAAGACAGGAGATTGTTGGGTTGTCGTTTTTAATCCAAGTTTGTAATCTGTGTTTCTTGATTGGTGAGTTAATACCATTGACATTTAATGTTATAATGGAGAAATTATTTTTAATTCTGGACATTTTTATGTTTAGTGGCTTTTGTAAGTGTATTGTTTGACATTTAGATTTTGGTGGTATTATACTTCCCTTCTGTCCTGAATACGCTTGTTTTTTTTCTTCAAGCTTGAGTATCATTTCTAGCATTTTTTGAAGTCCTGGTATTGTAGATATGTAAGCCTTCAAGTTGTCCTTGTGCTGGAAAACTTTTCTTTCTCCCTCAATCATGACTGATAGTTTTGCCGGGTATATCAGTCTGGGTTGACATTTTTGTTCATTAAATTATTGAAGTACATCTCTTTAAGCTCTTCTTGCTTTTACTATTTCCATTGAGAAGTCATTTGTTATTTTAATAGATGTACCTTTAAAAGTGACTTGTTTTTTTTCCCTTTCCCTTGAAGCTCTCAGCACCTTTTCTTTGTCTTGAATGTGGAGTGTTTTGACTATTATTTGCCATGGTGAGTTTCTATTTTGGTCATATCTTGTATTTGGATGGGCCTCTCATTCTTTAGTCGAGGGAAGTTTTCATTTATGATAATTTGAAAATTTTCCTCAGGTGTGGTATTTTGGGATTCGTGCTCTGGTATTCCATGAATGTGTATGTTAGGCTTCTTCAGTGGTTCCCATATCTCTTGAATATTCCTCTCAAGTATCTTTTTGGCTTTAAGAATTTCTTCTATTGAGCTGGTTAATTCTCCCACTTTGTCTTCAAGATCTGAAATTCTATTTTCTTCATTGTTAGTTCTGCTGATTAGACTCTCTGTTAAGTTTTGAGTTGAAGATAACTTGTCTTTTAGTTCTATTTTAAACTCTGCCTGAGACTGTTTTAACTGCTCTATGTCTATTTTTGTTTCTTGACTGTTTTTCTCAACTCCTCCAAGTATCTGTTGTGTTCCTGTTCAAAGTATTTGATGTGGTTGTTTAACTCCTCCCAGATTTCCTCTTTCATAGTATTAATCATGGTAATTATCATATCTTGAATGTCGTTATCTTGGGTCTGGCTTTCTTGGCTATTATCTGTGAATTTGTTCTGGTTGGAATCCATCATTATTGGGTTAATTCTTTTGGTTGGAGATTTGTTTTCCTGGGTTTTATTTCTCATGGATCTGCCCTTTGATTTGGGCATTGTTGTTTTTCCTCTTAGGACCTTTCAGTTTCTATGTGCTTTTGACTGAACTGATTTAGTTGGTATTACTACTCTTGGGTTCGTTTGTCTGTTGTTAGTATTATTTCCTAGATGGGGCTATTAGGCTGTTAGTACATCAGTTAAGTCAGGTTAAGTAGACAGGGAGTGAATATTAGTATGGCAGTGCACTTTTACGATATGTGAAGGTGAGTGGTATAATCCCTGAAGTTGTATATATTTTTGGGGAAGGTGTATGGAAAAGTTAATCTACAGTGATTAATACTAAAAGGAGAAGTATGGTTTAAAAAAAGAGGTTTACTTATCTTTGGGCTGGATGTGAAGAATCTCTCCCATGTGTTAGGCTGATATTAGAGGACTTCAGATGTATTGCCTTTGTCCCTTAGAGCTTTGCTTGGGTTTTCTTTGGATTCTGTTGAATTCTAAGTAGCAGTGTGTCCTCCCTGGACCATGAGCGAGGGTCCCTAGTGGTTCGGAGGGGCAGAGGGACTGATGGTGATGGCAAAAGTCTTCACCTTGGGACCTTGGGACTTGGCTTAGTGGTCCACCCAGGCTCCAGGGATGGAGGACCCAGAGCAAGTCCTGTCCCGGTTGGGCAGGCAGGTAGGCAAGAAGAAAAAAGGGGCTGGGGTGAACCACAAGCAGCCTGGGTGTTTCCCGGGTTGGCTGGTGGGAGGAGCTGAGGCAAGGGGTGACCTGGGGGCTGGGTAACTCACCTGGGATGGAGGACCAACTGACCGACCAGGAGCGAGTCCCATTGGGCAGACAGGTGGGCAGAAGGAACAGTTTCTATGTGTTTTTAGCTGGACTGATTTGGTTGGTATAACTGCTCTCTGGCAGCTATTATATTGGTTGCCTTGGAGTTGGGTGTGTTTGTCTGTTGTTATTGTTATTTCCAAGATGAGGCTATTAGACTGTTAATTATTCAATTAAATCAGTTTTAGTAGACACAGGGTGTCTTACCTGGTTTGCAAAGGAGCAAGCGTGCATTCACAGCAGGTGGAAAGGGAGGAGGGGTTAAGGATGATAGGCAGGCTTCATCTGGGACCTGGAGAGTGGCCAGTAGTCCATTCAAGCCCTGACCAGATTTGGCACTGTTCAGGCTGGATGGTGGGAGGGGCTAGGAGGAGCGGATGACCTGAGTTCTGGTGGGGAGTACCTGGGAAGCAGGTTGCCTTACCTGGACCACACGAGCAACCCTTCCCCTTTCTTTTTGCTCCCTCTTTCTCTCTCCCTGTCCCTCACCCAGTGTGTTGGGCCTGCCCAGGATTTGCCCCAGGGCATGGTCAAGCACATGGGACTAAAGATGGCACTGAGGGCAAGGGTCTTGGGCATGACCCTAATCACTTCACAGAGAGCCCTAATTGGCTTTCAGGTATCTACCTGCCCCTTGTGCTGAGTGGCATTGAACTTGACCATTAGCACCTGTAGGATGTGTTGACTTGTGACACAATTAGATGCCCGTTTTGCACGTTGGTGGCCTTTGTCTATAAAAGTTCGTTTTCTCCCCCCAATAAACTGAGATCTGCTGAAGACCAGACAGACTCCCTGTTCCACAACTGAGTCTCTGGGGAATGGAGGTGGAGGTGGGAACGGCCTTTACATCAATGCAGCGAGCAGCTGTGTAATAGAGCATGTGAATTAGTGTGTGAGTGGGCTGAAACATGCTACGTCATGGGTGAGTGGACACTAGAAACTGGTGCCCAAATGTGGGGCAATTTCTGAACCAGACGAAGCTAATCAAGGATTCTGAGGTGAGGCCTGCCTCTGAGTATGGGGAACGTGTTTTATACTGACCCAGTGCCATCAGCACTGAGCTGTGTATTAAAGAATCATGGTTTTGAAATCCCAGAGCCCTGCATTGCCTAGGTGTGGGAAGCAGCCCGTGAGTTGGCTCCATTTGCCTGAACATCCAACATTTACTCATGGGACATGTGTAATAAGATAGTGAATCTAGCCAAAGAGCAAGAAGAAAGTTTTAAGATATGGCTTCCTTTGGATTTTCATTCCATGGTGGCCACATTCAAGAAAGCTTTCTTTCCCGATCCAATCCAGCCTCCACTGGAGCCAAAGGTGCAGGAGGGGGTGGGGACTGAGGACCTGTTGGGACTGGGCAGGGGATGCCTTGAGACCTCGGAGCCAGAGCTAGGCAGGCAAAGCTGTGGGCATGCTGAGCCGGGGCTGGGTGGTGATTCTGCTGGACCATGGCAAGGTGCAGGAAACCATGGGGATGGTGGGCATGTTTATAGAATGATAACCCATCACCGTGTGCATGCTGAGAATGTTACACAGAGTTGTGGGCTCCGACCGGAGCACACAGGACCAGAGAAGCTTCTACACGTGTGGCCTGGGCCGCCAGCCGTGTTGGAGAGGCTGCATGCAGGGATGCGGAGACATGCGGGACCAGGGCAGAACCATGTGGGACTGGGGCAGAGCTGCGGGGGGAGGCTACTGGCAGCGGTATGGAGGTTCCGTACCAAAATATGGCAGCATGCATGGAGGTTCCGTACAAAAATATGGCTGCGCACATGCGCAAAACAAAATGTTTGTAAGAGAAGCGGCCTGCTTGTCCCAGCATGGAAAAAAGTTTGTGGGCAGATTTGCTGGCTTTGAAGCATGGGGAGAGGTCCCGGCACGTGAAACAATGGCTGCTATAGGAAAAAAATGCCTCATGGTTCTCTTCATCGAGAAGAAAGAGGATGGAAATGGTTCAGAAAAAATGCTTCCCATGCACCTTCACAGAAACCTGTCCCAAATGACATGGCACCTGGCAGGCTAGAGCAGGAAGCTCGGGGAGGGGGGCTGACTTGCTTGGCTATTTGAATTCCCTATAATTATATGTGATTTATGTGGCCACGTTGGGTTATTGCGTGCTTATAATCACATTTTGGTTTTGGCTTTGTTCATTATTTGGCATGCCCAATTTAAATGCACATACACACTTAAATATTAACATCAAAAGGCCTAAATATTTACTAATTAAAATATCTTGATTTTCATGAAGCTTCACTAGAGGAAATATGTATGATACTTAAATGTATATAAGGTTTTAAATAAGGTTTATAGGATAAAAAATCTCACTTAAAAATTAAAATATGTACAGGAGGTTCGAGTTAGTTGCTTAAAAGGGTGTTAAAGTATGCTCTAAAGGTTTATGGAATGTTGGGTTTATAAACAGATTAAGAAATAGAGATGGTGATTTAAAAAAAGGGTTATACATTGTGCTTCTTTTGTGCTATAGAGGACATTGAGCCTTGGGGGTTGGAAATTAAGAAGTAAGCGTCACATATTCAAATGTATTTCTATTGTCTCTTTTGATTAAGCAAGAATTTTGGTTACTCATAGAATCCCAACTTCTCAAGGACAGCAGGAAGCTTATCCATGGGGGTCACAAATAAAAACTGAGAAGGTCTGAGAGCCGCCTGAGCAGGGCTCTGCTCAGGAAAAGCAGGCCCCGCCCACCAGATGCCTCTTGGCTGTAATTTGAATCCTGGATCTCATGGTAAAAACAAACAGGCTCCTTGAAAGGGGGAGAAAAAAAGGGCACCTTTAAAATCTAAAAGAAATGTCTTAACTTCTGTGCGAATGTAGGCCTGTTGTGGGAAATCTATTACACCTGTGCTCCCCACAACAGGATCTCTTAAAACCATGGGATTCATTTGGGCCAGTTCTGCATTTCCATGGTGATAACGTACAATCTAGAGTGTGTTCGAATTAAAATCTAATTGCTGGGTTTATATACTAATTGACAGAACTCTGATAAGCCTTGTGTCTTTTCCCCAAGTCCAGGTCCAACAAACTGTAGACGAAGGAGAGATTTCCCCTTCCTGTGTCCAGAGACTAGCTAAAAAATACAAATGCTTAGTCCTACAACCTGAAAGAGAGTCAACTTGTAGTATATTCTCAACATGCCTTGTTTACATCTTAGACAAGAGATAACCCCTTTTAAACTTATTTCTAGACCATTTTAAGGGCTTTAAAATAGGACAAATGATCTAAGACTTAATGTGGAGAAAAGAAAGAAGAGAGAAAGAGCCACAAAACAAAGAAATCAAAACTTGGCATTTGCCTAAGGAGATAGGTAGGAAATTAACAGGCACCCTCAAGCAGACAACCCAGGACCCCTTCCAACAGGGGAGAGATAAAAAGATGCTTTAAATATGACCAGACTGGGCGCTTTGAGACAGTTGCAAACACAGGAAGCTTTCGTGTGGCCTATGTCCCAATTTCCACTAGAGGAAGATTGTCCCTTGAACCTCAGGGCCCAGGGGTCGAGATCCCTGGTGGAGACCAATGAAATGGCCGGAAGCTCTAAGCTTCTCTCTGATGGGAAAAAGTAGTTTGCCTTTGATATCCAGGGAAAGAAGGCCCAAAATGCCAGGTTGAGCATCTCATGAGAACCTTGGGTTTAACATGCAAATGGGAAGCCTCTTTGTTTCTAGACTAGGGAGCACAAAATTCCAGTGCTCAACTTCCTTCCTAGGCTTGTGTCAATCTTTGATTTTACTAGAATGTTAATGATCAGGAAAATGACAGGTTCATCAGTCACTCACAAAGTAACTACTGACATTCCTTATATGCTTATGATGTTGCTTTTAGACATTCCCTCGTTTAGTAAAACAAAATTGTTCACATGTTTTAAACAGGTTTTAAGATATGATCATAGAGATTCACAGCTGCCAAAGAAATAAGGTCTTTAGTATATAGATTAATTCTTAGTTTTTTACCAAACTAAGACAATGTTATTCCAGGAGGTAATAGATTTTCTTTACTTACTTTTGCCTCTACCCACAATAAGATTACTGAGCTTATTTGGTTTATCCCAGTGCCTTCCTAGTTACAAAAGTTTAATCCTTATATAGATCTTAAAAGTTTAACCTGTGTTTCGTTTTTTATAGGGACCTTAATGTAATAGAGCCATATCCCAGCACCTGTCAGATGGGGATGCCAGGCTGCTCTCATTCTCAACGCCCCATCTCAGCAGGAAGTAGTTAAAGAACAGTCATCAACCCTTATCCCTTGAGCAGTCTGGATCCTCAAATAGATTAGGGGGTAAAATAGGCAGATTTAAAATAGTCATGCTGGGATAGATCTCTCAAGGTCTTTAAAGGTCTTTAAAATTCCAAAAAGACATCCCCCTTTGCTAGATGACCCCATACCCAACCAAATTAAAGGCCCAACTTTTTAAAAACAAAAAGGGGGAGTAAGCCCACACCAACAGCTGGGGTTGACATTATTTACCATCAACATTTTAAATTTTAAATTTTCAAAAAAGACAACTTAAATTGAGGTTCCAAAGACACTAGGAAGCCTATCCACCTAACTTTCTATCAGGAAACCATCCACAGTGTGCTCTAGAAAATTTTAACTGTAATTGTTATAAGCCTGAATTAAGATGGCTTGATTGATACCTTGCCTAGACCAAGGTGGAGTCAATCCAGGTTTGACCTAACATCTAGTAAAAATTGTTCTTTTAATAACTATGTCGCTGAAGTGTTTCCTCAGCACATCTCTCAACAGCGCTCCATCTATGAGACCACACTACAAACATCTATGCCATGCCCCCCCCAGAGACGCGATTCAAGCTTGGAGGCTTGTGAGGCATTGGTCTAATGACAGACCAGGCAGACCTGTATCGCCCATGTGAGCCACATGAGACTTCCCCAGGACACCTGCTGCCATGCCTGGTACTGATGCCAACCTGCCTGACTAAGAAGACCAACCAGGACAGGACAACAGTGAAAGCTCGCACTGAGACTGATGGGACATTGGACATACATATAACTAATTATAAAATATAGTCTCTACTAAAACAAAAAGGGAGAGATGTTGGGCCCACCCAGGATTTGCCCCAGGGCATGGCCAAGCACATGGGACTAAAGATGGCACTGAGGGCAAGGGTCTTGGGTATGACCCTAATCACTTCACAGAGAGCCCTAATTGGCTTTCAGGTATCTACCTGCCCCCTGTGCTGAGTGGCATTGAACTTGACCATTAGCACCTATAGGATGTGTTGACCTGTGACACAATTGGATGCCCGTTTTGCACGTTGGTGGTCTTTGTCTATAAAAGTTCCTTTTCT
The DNA here is from genome assembly GCA_023101885.1 of Typhlomys cinereus. Lineage (NCBI taxonomy): Eukaryota > Metazoa > Chordata > Mammalia > Rodentia > Platacanthomyidae > Typhlomys > Typhlomys cinereus. The sequence goes on from JALPQD010000022.1 coordinate 6,782,828, forward strand.
CCCCCCAATAAACTGAGATCTGCTGAAGACCAGACAGACTCCCTGTTCCACAACTGAGTCTCTGGGGAATGGAGGCAGAGGTGGGAACGGCCTTTTCATCAATGCAGTGAGCAGCTGTGTAATAGAGCGTGTGAATGAGTGTGTGAGTGGGCTGAAACACTCCACACCATGGGTGAGTGGACACTACACCAGTTACTCCATGTTCTTCTCTCCCATTACCTGGAGAATCCATTTTTGTGAATACCAATCCTCCCTCTGAATCCTCCACCCTAGTGATGGTTCAGTTCTCAGTGGCATAGCCCAGAACCCCTTCTTGGGCTCCTCATTAGTATGGAAATCTATTATAATTTTTTGATCTCCTGCCTCTAAGAATCTTATTGACTGGAAACTTCTGTCTGTCCTTTTATCCATGCTAGACATGTCACCCATTGTGTAGGTCAGGCAAAGTCCACTTCTGGCTCCTGCAGCCAAAACTTGTGTGGAGAATCTTGCATATCGGTGATCCTCCCCATCTTTAAGCTCTTACAATCTTACTGTCCCCTGTTTGGCAAAGTTCCCTGAGCTTTAAGATGGGAAGAGAGTTGGCTGTTCTTGTTTCAGGTGATTAATGTAGGGTCTTTGGTGCTCTGAATTATGGTTTGTTGTTTTTAATTTTACTTTTCCTGCACCACACTTGACTGCATCCTGATTGGTATGGAAGATCACCTCCTAGCCAAAGATAAAAGACTATTTAAATGAAGATCTTACTTTAAGAGGAGACTCAAAGTTAGATGGAAGAATAGGAGTAGGATACAGCAGTTGGGGTAGAGTCAGTGTCCCATATGCAGGATGATTACCATCTATCTGCCAATTCCTATATCCTCACTGATTGGAGAGCACAACCTGTTCAGTTGCAAGTCACCAGGAAGGGAAGTCAGAGTGAGCTGCATCAGATGTCTTGGTACATACATGCAATACATTACTGTGGCCTATTTTCTCTACTGAAATGTAATACTCTACATCATTTTTTGAGGCCCACCTTTTCCTTAACTCCTATTTATAATCCTTTATGATTACAGTAGCAATTACAGAATTCATCTTTGAATATGTCATTAAGTAGTTTGGTAACAAGGTTCCACTTATTAGGAAGTATATATGGTACATAACTTTCCGTGTCTGGGATACTTGACTCAATATAACTTTTTCTAATCCCATCCATTTCCCAGCAAATTTCATTAATTCATATTTTTTATTATTTATTCAATTGTGCGTGTATGTGTATGTGTACACGTGTATGTATATGTGTGTGTATGTATGTGTGTGTGTGTAGGACCACGGATGAATTTGAGAACCACCATGGGTGCTTCCACCTCCTCCTTGTTTACTCTGCCCTGGGATTCACAGGTTCTGCCCTACCAGGACAGGAAATGCAGGCTGCCCCCGCTTCCGCCAGGCGTCTATACATGGGGTCCAGGATCCAAACTCAGGACCCTCTGCCTGCGAGGCAGAGGCTTAACCCTTGAGCCACCTCTCCAGCCCCTAATTCATATTTTTGATGGCTGAGTAGTATTTCATTGTATGAATGTACCACATTTTCATTATCCATTCATCAAATGCTGGGCATTTGGGTTGATTTCATGACTTTGTTATTGTAAATAGGCCTGCAATTGACATGGTTGTGCTCATGTCACTGTAGGGAATTGCAGCACTATGGGGAATTATTCCCAGAAGTGGTATAGCAGGGTCATAGGGCATTTTTTAACTTTTTAACTTTTTTAGAAATCGCCAAACTGATCACCAGAGTGGTTGTATAAGCCTTCATTCCCACCAGCAATGTATGAGAGTTCCCTTCTCTCCACATGCTCTTCAGCATTTAGTTTTGTTTGTAGTGTGGATTTTTGCCATCCTGACCTGGGTGAGATGATACCTCAGCATAGTTTTGATTTGCATTTCCCTGATGGCTAGGGATATGGAACATTTTTAAAGATATTATTTAGACATTTCAATTTCATCCCTAGAAAAATTTCTTTTGAGTTCAGAGGCTCATTTTTTAATTAGGCCATTTATCTCCTTGGTGTTTAGTTTTTTAAATTCATTGTACACTGTGGATAATAGAACTCTATCAGATATGTGGTTATTGAAGATTTTCTCCCATTTTTTGGGTTGCCTTTTTGATCCCTTTACAATCCTTTATCTGAACAGAAGCTCTTTAATTTCATAAGACACCATTTTTTGAGTGTTGGTTCTAGTATCTGTACTAATGGATTTCTGTTTAGGAACTATTGGCCTAGTTCAATCAGCTCCAGGGAGTTCCGTAAAGTTTCAACTAGTGTTTTAATAGTGTCTGGCCTAATATTGAGGCCCTTGCTCCATTTGGAATTAATTTTTGTGCATGGTGGCAAGTACACGTCCAATTCTAACCTTCTGCATGCAGATATCCAGTTTTGCCATCACTATACTTTGAAGATGCTTTTCTTTTTCCAGTGAATTTTTTGGGGTCCTTTGTGAAAGATTAAATAGCTGTAATTTTGTGGGCATATATTTGGATCTTCAACCCTTATACATTGATCTACATGTCTGTTTTGGAGCCAGTACCAGGCCTTTATATACTGCTAAGGATTTGTAGTATAGATTAAAGTTTGGTATGGTGATACCTTTAGCAGTGTTTTTGTTACTCAGGATTGTTTGTGATATTCTGGGCCTTTTGTGCGTCCATATAAATTTTGAGATTGGTCAATTTCTTTGAAGAATTGTTTTGAGAATATGATTTATTTTGCATTGAATCTGTTTATTGATTTTAGTATGATGGTCGTTTTTATGATCTTGATTCTGCTGATCCAGGAGCATAAGAGTTCTTTACACCTTCTGGTATCTTCTATAATTTCTTCCTTTAGGTTTTGTGGTTAGATTTACATCAAGATATTTAATTTTTTTAGGGGTTATACAAATGTAATTGTTTGTCTTAGGACTTTTTAAATTTTTCATCCTTGGCATATAGTAGGGCCACTGATTCTTGAACATTTATTTTGTAAGCTGTCACTGCTCAACTTATGTATTAGTTCCTGGAGTTTTCTGGTAGAGTTTCTAAGATCACTCAGGTATACGATCATGGTAGAGTTTTTAGGATCAATCAGGTATGTGATCATGTCATCTACAAATAGAGATATCTTGACTTTTTCTTTTCTGATTTGAGTCCCTTTTATCTCCCTCTCTTGTCTTATGGATCTAGGTAAGATTTCAAGTACAATATTGAATAGAAGTGGTGAGAGTGGACAGCCTTGTCTAGTTCCTGATGGAAGTTGGAAATCTTCCAATTTTTCCCTATTGAGCATAACCCTTGCTGTTGGCTTGTTGTGCACAGCTTTTATTTGATATAAATTCATTCCATTCCAGCTGTCTCTAGGATTTTGGTCATAAAAGGATGTTGGATCTTATCAAAAGCTTTTTCTATGTCTATCAAGAGTATCATGTGATCTTGGAATTTGGATTGCTTAATATGATGGATGACATTTATTGATTTTAAATGTTGAACCAACCTTCTGCGCCTGGGTAAAGCCTACTTGATCACAGTGAGTGATATTTTTGATATGTTTTTGAATCTAATTTACTAAGTTTTTTTAGAATATATGCATCTGTGTTCATCAAAGAGATTGTCCTATAATTTTCTTTTTTAAGTATATCTTTATTAGGTTTTGAAATTTGTATGATATTAGCTTCATAGAAAGAATTGTGAAGCATTCCTTCTTTTGCTATTTTAAAAAACAGTTTAAATAATAATGGTGTTAGATATTCTTTAAATATCTGTTAGAATTCTGTGTTGAATACATCTGTTCCAGGGTATTTTCTATGGGAAGGTTCAAGATTAGTTCATCAATATTCTCATATGTTATAGGATTATTTAAATAATCGAAAATTTCCTGATTCAATTTAGCTATGGATGTATCAATCTTACTGATTTTTGTATCAATCTAATGGGTTATCTGACTGGGTACAGTCTTTAATTTCAACTTTCCTGTGTATGTGATTTATATTGTGGCCCTAATATGTGGTTTATTTTATAGAAAGTTCCACTGGCTGCTGGGAAGAATGTGCATTCCTTGGTGCTTGGATTGAAGGTTCAATAAAAGTCTGAGGTCCATTTGAGTAATTTAATTTCAATGTTAAAATTTTGGCCTGTTGATCTATCCCATGATGAGAGTGCAGTATTGAAATCTGCAAATATTATTGCTTTAGGATTGATTTCTTATTTTAGATGTTGTAGTGCTGCTTAATGAATGTACAGTGTCCATGTTAGGTGTGTATATGTTCAGTATTGTGCAGTCTTCCTGGTAAATTGTTCCAGTGACTAAAATATAGTATCCTTTCTTTGGTTTGAAGTCCACATTGTCAGATAGCATATTTGCTAGCCCTGCTATTTTCCAGGTTTCATTAGATTGAAGAATTTTTGACCAGACTTCTACTTTAATAATGTGCCTACCTTTTGTAGTGAGATGTGTTTCCTGAAGGCAACAGATGGATGGGTTTCAATTTCTAATCCATGTTTGTAACCCGTGTATTTTGATTGTTGAGTTAATTCCATTAAAATTTACTGTTATAATTAAGAAGTTATTTTTAATTCCTGATATTCTTTGGGGTTGCTTACTTTCAGAAGTGTATTATTTAGCCTGTAGTTTGTGGTGGTAATATACTTCCCTTCTGTCCACATGGATATGCTTATTCTTTTCATCAAGCATGAGTATCTTTCCCAGTATTTTTTGAAAGCCTTGTTTGATGGTTATGTAAGACTTCAAGTTATCTTTATGGTGGAAATTTTTTCTTTCACCTTTGATATTGTAGATATTGCATGGTTGCAGATAAATGACCACAAAAGGATTAAGGGAACAAGGGGTTTATATCCTTACTGATAATCTGGTTCCACACTGTCCAGTTGGACATGAAAGCATGCACCAACACCAGGACCAAGGTACCTGGCCACACCATGTCTAAGTATAAGCTGAGAGAGGTACAATCCTTATTGTGTTGTGGATGTCAAGCTTTATACCATGGTGATCAGACAGGGTAAAGGCAATAATTTCAATGTTCTTGTATATGTTGAGATTCATTGTATAGAATGTTCCATAGGCTACTGAGAAGAATGTGTATTCCTAGGTGCTTGGATAGAAGGATAGATAGAGATCTGTTAGGTCCATTTCACTAAGGGTTTGTGTTGTAGTTTGCCTGCATGGTTGCTGATAAATGAGCATCAAATGGCTTATGGAAACATGAGGTTTATTTTCTTACTATTGTTTGGTTACAGTGTGCTCCATCTTGATGGGAGAGCATGCACCAACACCATGGCTGAGAGAATTGGCCACCTTATTTCTATGTAATGGCTGAGAGAGGGACAATCCTTACTTGCAGACCAGTATGTCTGGCCAAGTATATACAAGGATGCCAACTTCCTCAACCAGCTCTCAATATTTTCTTCACCCATTCAGGGCCTAGTCCCAACCACCATGGACTGGGCCTTCCCCAACATCTAGACAATCTGTTGCAGCTTTGTTATGGGATTAACTCAACCTATGTTAATTGTGCCCGCCTCCAGCACCTCTGCCCTTTCCCCACCCGGGACGCTCACACAGTCCAGCGAGGACACACTGCGACCTAGTCCAGGGAGGACACACTGCGACCTAGTCCAGGGAGGACACACTGCTCATCAGAATTGAACAGTGTCCAAAGAAGACCAAGCAAAGGTCTAGGGGACAAAGGCCACACATCTGAAATACTCTAAATTCATGCTATCACATGGGAGAGATTCTCCACACCCAGCTGAAAAGTAAGTAAACCCCTTTTTTTACCATCCTGTTCCATTCAAATATTAGTTACTGTAGAGTAACTTTTCCAAATAGCCACCCCTAAAACATATACAGATTCAGGGAATACACCACTCACCCTCACATATCACCAAAGTACTAAATCGTAAAAGTGCACTATCATACTAATATTCACACCATGTGCATCCCTTGTACTGTCTAATAGTTTCATCTAGGAAATAATAATAACAAGCATAACCAACACCAAGGCAAACACTAGTAATAACTGCCCAACAGTAGTGATACCAACTAATACAGTTCAGTCAAAAACACACAGAAATTGAAAGAATTTCTTAAGAGATAAAACAACAATGCCCAATCAAAGGATAGATACATGGGAAACAAACCACAAGAAAACAAATTTTCCACTGAAAGAATTAACCCCATAACGATAGATTCCAACCAGATCAAATCCACAGAAAATAGCCAAGAAATCCTGACCCAAGATAACGACTTTCAAAGTATGATCATTACCATGATCAATAATATGAAAGAGGAAATCCAAGAGGAGTTAAACAACCACATCAACCACTTTGAACAGGAACACAACAGACACTTGGAGGAGTTGAGAAAAAAATGTTCAAGAAACAAAAACAGGCATAGAGCAGTTAAAACAGACTCAAGCAGAGTTTAAAACTGAACTAAAAGACAAGTTATCTTCAATCCAAAACTCAACAGAGAGTGTTATCAGCAGAACTAACAAAGCAGAAAATAGAATTTCAGACCGTGAAGACAAAGTGGGAATATTATCCAGCTCAACTGAAGAGTTTTTTAGAGCCAAAAAGATACTTGAGAGAAATATTCAAGGGTTATTGGACACCCTGAAGAAAGTTTACATGCATATTCGTGGAATGCCAGAGCAAGAATCCCAAAATACCACACAGGGGTCTACTTACCTTAAATTATCATAAATAAAAACTTCCCTCATCTAAAGAATTAGAGGCCCATCCATGTACAAGAACCATTACGCACCCCAAACAGATATGACCAATCTCCACATATACAGGAAAGTTGAAATTCTAGTCAGTACCCTATTAAACCACCATGGTCTAAAGCTTGACATCCACAACACAATGAACAACAGAAAATATAATAACTCCTGGAAACACTATGATGCTGAATGAGAATTGAATCAGGAAGAAATTAAGAAGGAAATTCAAGATTTCCTGAAAGTGAATGATAATGATAATACAACTTATCAAAATCTTTGGAACACAATGAAAGCTGTCCTAAGAGGTAAGTTCATAGCTATTAATGCCTACATCAAAAAATAGAAATATCACAAGTAAATATCTTAACAATGCAGCTTAAACCTTTAGAGACACTAGAGCAATCCAGTTCCAAAAGCAGTAGAAGAGAGGAGATTAGCAAAATAAGGGGAGAATTATCCAAAATTGAGATTAGGAAAATGATACAGAGAATCAACCAGTCAAAAAGCTGGTTCTTTGAAAAAATCAATAAGATTGAAACACCCCTACCTAAGTTAACCAAAAGCAAGAGAGAAAAAAACACAAATTAACAAAATTAGAAATGAAAATGGAGTTATATCCAGTGTATTATGACATCATATTTCAAAAACTCTGTGAAATTTGACACCACAAAAGAAATGCATGTATACCTAAGTAAGTACAGCTTACCTGAATTGAATCAGAAAGTTGTGAATTATTAAATAATCCTAAAACATATTAGGAAATTGATGAAGTCATCTCAAATTTTCCCACTGAAAAATATCCTGAACCAGATGGATTCAGCACAAAATAATACCAGACATTGAAGGAGCTATTAACACCAATACTCCTTAAACTGTTCCATCAAAGAGCAAAGGAAAGAACACTACCAGATTCTTTCTGCAAAGCTAATATTGTCTTAATCCCAAAACCTTAGCCATCAGGGGAATGCAAATCAAAACCTCCTTGATATATCATCTCAGCCATGTCAGGATGGCAAAAATCCACAATACAAACGACAGCAAATGCTGGAGGGGATTTGGAGAGAAGGGAACTCTCCTGCATTGCTGGTGGGAATTCAGGCTTATACAACCACTCTAGCGAGATATCTGGCGAGTTTTAAAGTAGTTAAAGATTAAAATTCCATTATGTCCATGCTATTCCACTATTGGGAATAATCCCCCATACAGCAAAAATTCACCTTGATAGCACAAACACAACCATGTTCATAGCAGCACTGTTTACACTATCAAAGTCATCCAATCAACCCAAAAGTCCAACAGTTGATTGGTGGATAAGGAAAATGTGGTACATTTATACAATGGAATTCTACTCTGCCATCAAAAGTGATGAATTAATGAAAATTGCCGGGAAATGGATGGAATTATAAACAAGTATATTGAGTGACGTATCACAGACACAGAAAATTAGACACCATGTATACTCCCTAATAGGTGGATCCTAGTACCAAACCCACTAAATGACACACTCAAAGATAAATCTCTATAATACTTACAGTGATTGCAAAGATTATAAGCAGGGAGGGAAGTATATGGACGACCACACCAGAAACAAGGAGAGAGGGGATCATGGTATAGAGAGAATATAGGCCACCATCAAGGACTGCAAGTAAGTAATGAGACATCTGGTTTGGCTCATAGACTTTCCTTACTGATCACTTGCATCTGATGAGGTATCATCTCACCAGAAAAGAGGTCATAGAGTCTGGCAGATAGAAGGTAACCATCCTGCAAATGGGAGACTGATCCCCCCACAGCAGTCTCCTACTTTTATTCCATCTACCTTTGATCTATTCTTATAAGACTCTTTTAACAGCATTTTATCTCTGGCGGGGATGATATCCAATACCCATCCGGATGGAGCCAAGGGTGGTGCAGGAGTAGCAAAACTGAAAAAAAAAAATCAACAAACCATAATTCAGAAAATCAGAGACTCTACATGAATCACCTGGAACCAGGCCAGCCTAATATCTCCCCATCCTAAAGCTCAGGGAAATTTGTGGAAGAGGGGGCAGTAAGATTATAAGAGCCTAAAGATGGGGAGGAGCAGTGATATGAAAGATACTCTATACAAGTTAGGGCCGAAGTAATCATAATAGAACTTTGCATGACCTGCACATTTACCAACATATCATTGAACCCCCAAAGTCTAGCATGAATCCTTAGAGGCAAGGGTTTAACAGCCACAATAGTGTTCCTATGATAAAGGGGAACATAAAAAAGAGCTCTAGGCAATGCCACTGAGTCCATAAACCTCATCAGAGAGGAGGACCCAGAGGGAAGTTGACATGCACTCTAAAGGGTGCTCCAGGAATGGGGGGGAGCACTGGGAGAAAGAGAGGGAGGGGGGAAGGAAAGGGAAAAGGGGAGGGAGCAAGGGGATCCAAGGAGAGGTGGAGGGAGGGAGGGAAATGTGGTACTTATCAACTTTGTGTGAGTGGAAGAAGTAAAAAAAAAAAAAAAGGAAATGTGAATTGTCAAAAAAAAAAAAAAGATCTACATAACCCTGGCCCATCCTTAAATGTTAATCTCATGTTAAGACTCCAAAGAGTGACTTGGAATTACTGGAACTCTTCATTCTTTCCAATGAATAAACCTCCTTTATCTATTTTTTCAAAAAAAAAAAAGAGACAGACAATCCAAGAAAGAAAGATTGAATAAATACCATGCTCCATAGCTTTAAAAAACTTAATGAAAGAACTAAAACCTATACAATAAAAACTACAAAATATCTCTGAAATAAATGAAAGAAGATTTAAAATTCAGAAAAACCTTCCGTATTTCATAGATTGGTAGGATTATTATTGTGAAAATGATCATCCTACTAAATGCAATATACAGATTCAATACAAGCCAAACCAAAAATCCCAATGTAGTTCTGCACAGAACTGAAAAAAAATCTCAAAATTCACATGGAATTGCAAAAGGCCCTCATTAGACAAAACAATTTTGTATAATAAGAACACTTCTGGACCTATCTGTATAACAGATTTCAAACTACACTGCAGAAATATAGTAATAAATACTTCATGTACTCCAGAATCAGATATGTTAATGAATGGATTAGAATGGAAAATCCAGTTACAAATTCACTCACCTACCATCACTTCATTTATGATAATGGTGTCAACCATGCACATCAGGAAAACGATACAATCTTCAGCAAGTGTTGTTGGGGTAATTGGTCATGTACATAGAGAAAAATAAAAATGGACTGCACTATCCACCTTTGTAGGAGGAATGGACAATGACTGCACTACAGAGGCTCCCATCTCTCATACAGAGAGGCTCCTTAGACTCCTCCCACCTGCTAAGCCTACAAATCTCTTGAGACTACAAATCTCATGAGACTATGCCTTCTCCAGAACAAAGACAGTTGGTGCCATTAAACCACCCGGCTAAGAGGACCAATCTGGATAGGATAACTCAGCAAAGGCTCACACTGGGACTTATGGGATGTTGGGTGGGGTATATAAGTAGCCTGATATTTATAATAAATGAGCCTGCAAGTCTTAGAGCCTACAAGCCTGAGAGCCTGCTTTGCCACTCGCCTGACTTCCAGAGTCTGTGCTGTTGACTCCATGCCAGCTTATCCCTGCCCCCAAGGGTCTCTGTGCACCCCCCATTACACTGTTACATCTGGCACCCCAACATGAGGCTTCAATGACATCCCTTTCCTCCTCGCACTATCAGTGTGGAGTACTGTGCCCCCTTAGGCAGTTATTCGGTAAGCTGGCCCCTTTGTGTTTAATGTCTTTACCTTCAAGAGAAGCGAGCATGAAGGTCTTTTTTCCTTTCTGTGTTTGTCTGCCCACTGATAGGCAGGTACACGGTGTCTCCACATAAGGATTGACCCCCCATGAGACAGAACCCAAGAGTGGTCTCCTGATTGACCCTCCTCCTCTGGAGACCCTGTGTGGTCATACGTCCGTGGCCTAGGAACCATGGAAGTTCCCCACTATACATTCCTTGTCTCATCTGTTCCTCTTTAGTCTTGTCTCTGTTCTTAAAAAAAAAAAAAAACAAAAAAAACAAAAAAACAAAAACGCAGATGGAATCCTCAGTCAGTGCCTGGGAAAAAACACATAACTTATGTCCTCCCAAACCCTGGCACGGTGCAGCTGGGTGAACTCTTGGGGCTCTTAAAGATAGTGCCAGGGTTTGGGAGGACATAAGTTATGTGTTTTTTCCCAGGCACTGACTGAGGATTCCATCTGCGTTTTTGTTTTTTTTTTTTTTTGTTTTTTTTTTTTTTTTTAAGAACAGAGACAAGACTAAAGAGGAACAGATGAGACAAGGAATGTATAGTGGGGAACTTCCATGGTTCCTAGGCCACGGACGTACTGGAGGCAAGGGATTGACAGCCATAGTAGTGATCTTATGCTTAAGGGGAACAAGAGAAAGGGCTTATGGAAATGCCACTGGGTCCTTATATGTCATCGGAGAGGAGGACACAGTGGAGAGTTAGGCACACACAATAAAGGACTCTCTGGGAATTGGGGGGGAGGCACTGGGGGAAGGGGAAGGGGAAGAGGGGGGAGGGAGGGAACTGGTAAAAAATTTTTAAAATGTATAATTAAATTTTTAATAAAAAAAAAAGATTTTTACTGAATGTCAATTAGAATTTGTTAATATTTTTCTGATAAAAAAATTTTTTAAAAATATTTTTCTGATAGTCAGTTTCCAGTACAGGCTGTCGGGACCCTTTCATTTTCTTTGCTCAAGGACTGCGTGAGCCCCTTACATGTCACCATGCAGTTGCTCCAGGATGTATTGGAACACAGGGCTCACCCTTGGTATATTTCTCATATAAAGTCACACACAAAACTTCCCAATATCCTGGCTAAGGGAAACTATTTAACAGATACTATGATCGTGACTGTGGACTTACAACTTCTTGAAAAAGCTAAGGCATTACACCAACAATTTCACTTTACCCCTTGGAGCTTACGCAAGCTTCTTCCAAACCTTACATTGACAAAATGTAAACATTTACTCAAGTCCTGTGTGACCTGTGTCCCCTTGGCTCCACTTGACCCTCTAAATAAGGGAGGGGTAAATCTCAGAAGTCTCTTGCCTAATGCAATTTGGCAAATGGATGTTACCCACCACTTCTCCTTTGGAAACCTAAAATATGTTCATGTCATAATGGACACTTGTCCCTCCTTTGTGGAACAATAGCCCTTACAGGAGAAAAGGCAGCCATTCTATTAAAGCCCTAAAATCTGCCATGTTGGTTGTGGGTGTATCTTGGACACTAAAGACTGACAATGGACCTGCATATGCTTCCCAACAATTTGGCTCCTTTATAGCCTCATGGAAGCCCCGTTTCACTTTAACTTCCTCACTTGTGATGATTCAGGACTAAGCCCTGCTTATAAACACTGGGCTTTCCTGCCTCACAATATTCCCCTGCCTCTTGTCCAGTGGAGGGACCCTGTCATGCTGCTATGGCTGGGACCTTCTCCCTTATTAACCCATGGTCAAGGATATGCTTACGTCTTCCCTCAGAATTCCACTTCGCCAATATAGGTGGCAGCTCAAGATGTAAGATCGGCAACAGAGATTGTGAAGCCTTCCTGGGAACCAGATTCATAAAATGAGTAAATCTGTGGCCCCATATATATATATATATATATATATATATATATATATATATATATATATATATATATATATATTCATTTCTGTAGCATGCTGATTTTTTTTTGCACACTGATTTTTTTTTTGGCATGCCATTTTTGAATACATGTATGGATACATAAAAATCAGAACAAATAATTTTTGGTAACATCTAAGGCTTTAGCTACTTATGTTCTATATTGATCACAATTGTTTTCTACTAGATTGTAAGTTTTCTTTCATTGTTTTCTCACTTGATTTTAATTTTTAATGGATTGTAACTTACATTATCAAAGAAGGAACTGTTCTTTTATCAATTATATTGCTTAAGTATTTCTTTCAGCACATCTCTCAGCAGCACTAAATCAATAAGGCCATGCTACAGGTGCTTATGGCCCTTGAATATCCAAGCCATGGTGCCCCTAGGGACATGGTTCAAGCTTGGATTGCAGAGATTTGTGAAGCTTTGGTCTCGTCTACTATCTACATATCCTGACATGCCTTCCAGGGGTAAGGTCCTTCAAGAGCCAGTAGCCAATGATGGGTAAGATCCTGTGAGACAGGACGACCTAAGACAGGCACGGTCTGTAATGCTGGATGTCCTCTGAGGTGGGGTCAACAAAGTCAGAGCAAAGAACTCTGGCTCCTGCTGGCCATCAAAAATAAATAAAAAGGATGGATATGTAGGAGGAACAGACAATGATTGTGCCACAGATGCTCCCATCCCCCATACAGAGAGGCTCCTTGGACTCCTCCCTCCCATTAAGCATACAAATCTCAAGAGACTACAAATCTCACGAGACTATGCCTTCTCCAGAGCAAAGACAGTTGGTGCCATTAAACTGCCTGGCTGAGAGGACCAATTCGCATAGGACAACTCAGCAAAGGCTCACGCTGGGACTTATGGGATGTTGGGTGGGTTATATAAGCAGCCTGATATTTATAATAAATGAGCCTGCAAGCCTGAGAGCCTGCTTTGCCACTCGCCTGACCCCCGGAGGCTGTGCTGTTGACTATGCATCAGCTTATCCCCACCCCCAAAGGTCTCTGTGGGCCCCTGTTTTACTGTTACACTGTTACACACCTTACACAAAAATCATCTCCAACTAGATCAAATACCTCAATGTTAAACCTAAAACTCTGAAAGTTTCAGAAGAAAGAGTACAGAACACTGAAATTGATAGGTGTAGGAAAAGTTTTTCAAGACTAAATCCTAAATTCTCAGGAACTGAGACCAATCATCAATAGGAGAGATTTCTTGATATTCAAAAGCTTCTGTTCTACATAAGAAGCTTCAAAAATAAATGACACTAAATGGGAGAAAATCTTTGATAGTTATGAATCTGACAAATGTTTACTATCTACATTATACAAAGAACTCAAAAGATTAAGCACAAAGAAAGAAACAACCCAACTAAAAATGCACCCTGAAACTAAACAGGGACTTCTCACAAAATGAAATTCAAATGTTAAACAAATATCTTTAAAGATGCTCAAAAATCTGTGGTCATCAGAGAAATGAGAATTGTGACTACTAGAATCAATCTTTTTTAATTTATTCACTTATACGTTCTTTTCTATAGATCCCCATCACACTCTGTAGTGTTTTGTAAGGTTACTAATAATGTATGCATTGTTTCATCAAGAAGACTTTTTGAAAAGTTAAGGTCACATTTTTAAGATAATTATTTAATGAGGGTTTGCAGAGATGTGTTAGTGGTTAAGACTCTGACTCAGAAGAACCTGAATTTGTATCCGAGATCCCACGTAAAAACAACAAGGAGAAATGACAGTGACTTGAACTTCCTACACTGGAAGCTGAACCTGGGAAATGCCAGAGCTAAAATAAAAAGCAGGTAGAAACAATTCAGGATGACTCCTGAAGTCACCCTTTGGCCTTCAGAGGCATTCATTGTATCGACTGGAACACATACACACAGAGAAAATACTTGATGAAAAGTGCCTTTATAGTTTTTTCATAAAGACTCAGGAATAATATTAGAGTTATATAATTGCCAAATAAAGCACAACAAAACTGATATCAGCTCTAAATTATCAGGTGATGTGGTTCATCAGTGACAAGATAGATTACTGAATAATATATTCTAGATTGACATGGATCCCTCATTCCCTGTTTAGTATTACCTTATCCAGAGAGACAAGCATGTTGAATTTGACTTTAAAATAATCAATTCTGTCTGCCAAAGGATATTTAATACTAGTTTTCAATTATAAAAAGCCTATGAAATATTGCATTGATGAAAATCAGGAAAGTAAAATGGAAAATAAAGTTACCTTAAGGAAAACCATAAATATATGTGTCAAAATCTATCTATCTTAAATAGTTCATGCATAGGAAACATGATAACTTTCAAAAAGATGTTACAATTTAAAAATTTCAAATTGTGTAATGGAGACAGAATTTCCTAGGTTGAGAATCATAACCTTAATCATAGAGAATAACGTGATTTAAGTAAAAAAAAAAGGATTTTGAGAAAGAATGCATAGTTTCAGATATTTATGGGAGTGAATATGAAATAGCACTGTTAGGGCTATTTATTTTTTTGTTCTTACAAATTGAATTGCAGTTCCCAAATAGACATGTTTCAACCCTATATTTTACAGTTATAGAATAAATATATCAAGAAGTTAATTTGATTTTTTTCTAAAGTTTTGATGTTGCATCTGATAAAATTCAAATTTTAAGGTAGATTTCTCTCAGTTTATAGTCTTCATAAATTTAAGTTATTACATCAGTTTGCATATATTTTATGTAATGGTGTTGTCATAGTTAAGCACAGGTGTCAACTTGACTGTTGAGGGTTTGAGCTCTGGGCACAGTTGTAGAGAGTTGATGGTTGAGTTTAGCCCTGAGCAATCCTGAAGGAGATTGTGTAGCTGATAGGGAAGACCCAGCCCATGATGGGTGGGATTAGGCCATGTATAAATCACAGAGAGCTGGTTGAGAGAGTTGACATCTTTCTGTTCACTTGGCCAGACATGCTGGTCTGGCAAGTAAGGATTGTCCATCTCTCAGCCGTTATGCAGTGATGGTGTGGCCAGTTCTCTCGACCTCGGTGTTGGTGCATGCTCTCCCGTCAAACTGGATTGAGAACTATAACTGGATTGTTGTAAGAAAGTAAGCTCCTTGTTCTCTTAAGTTGTATGATGGTCATTTATCAGCAACCATGCAGGTGAACTGCAACAGAGTTTGGTACCAGGAGTGGGGTGTTGCTGATAGATCTGCCTCTGTGGATTTTATGGCTTTTGAACGGTTCTGCTGGGAAAAGTTGGAAATGCTTGAGAATTTTCACTTTGTGGATTTACAAATAATGTTCTTCAGAATTTAGTGGGCCAATTGCTGAGAGAGATTGTTTGGGCCCAATTTGTGATGAGGTGAACAAGGGCTTTGGTAAAGCTTAATTTAAAGAAGATGGACTGGTTTGCTTGACAGAGGAGAGCTGTGTTGGCAGCCTTAAATGTTTGGATGTGCAAAAGGCAGGCAGCACAATATCTGCTGCTGTTGGAGAAATGAATATCAGTGAAGGAAATCTTAGTGACTTGAACTGTGACAGTGGAAGACGTGAAAACTACCGTATGGCAACTCAAATTCTTTCAGGGGTCAAAAGCCCAGGTTAAAGCTGTTTCTTGCCCTTTTGATGTTTGGCTGCCTAAAAGAGGCTTTTCCAACATCAGCCCATCAAACTTGGCACAGCTGTGGCTCGAGTGGACTAAGCTACATTTCAAACTCGCTTGAGTCTGGCAGCATCCCCCAGGTGGTACTGGTTTTGGTGAAAAGTTTGAGGGGTTCATGGAAAGCAGCAAAAGCTTGGCACCAAGTGGCAGGCATAGAGTTCCTATGAGATAAGGTGAAGCTTATAGCTGCAGAGGTGAACCCAGAATTGTGTTTGAGATGCCAGAACTGTGGGACTGCTGCTGAGGATGACATTGAAGTTCAGGATGTGGTAATTTGCTGGATTTTGATATTAATTTAAATGTTTTCTTATTGTATCAAGATCCTTCTGTTTTAATGTTTTATTTGTTTTAAAGTATTTAGCTTATTCTGATTTAATACCCTTTTAAAGTTAAACTTTGAATTTTTAAAATGTTGGAACTGAAGTTTAAT
This sequence comes from Typhlomys cinereus, assembly GCA_023101885.1. Lineage (NCBI taxonomy): Eukaryota > Metazoa > Chordata > Mammalia > Rodentia > Platacanthomyidae > Typhlomys > Typhlomys cinereus. The sequence goes on from JALPQD010000022.1 coordinate 6,799,374, forward strand.
GAGAACATTTTAAATTTGTCCATGGAATGTATTTATATTTTTAACATCTCTGGGGACAAGGAAAGGTTACAGCTTAAAAGTGCTATTTTTTTTGTGTCAAGTTTACAAGGGATAGAGTGTCATAGTTAACCACAGGTGTCAACTCCACTGTTGAGGGTTTTTGCTCTGGGCACAGTTGTAGAGAATTGATGGTTGAGTTTAGCCCCGAGCAATCCTGAAGGAGATTGTCTAGCTGATAGGGAAGACCCAGCCCATGATGGGTGGGATTAGGCCCTGGCTAAATCACAGAGAGCTGGTTGAGAAAGTTGCCATCCTTCTGTTCACTTGGCTGGACATGCTGGTCTGGCAAGTAAGGATTATCCATCTCTCAGCCGTTATGCAGTGATGGTGTGGCCAGTTCCCTTGGCTTTGGTGTTGATGCATGGCTCTCCTGTTAAGCTGGACTGAGAACTATAACTGGACTGTTGTAACAAAGTAAACCCCTTGTTCCCTTAAGCTGTGTGATAGTAATTTATCAGCAACCATGCAGGTGAACTGCAACAGGTGTGTTTCATAAACATTATCTGAGTAACCCATCTTCAAGTCATCATTTACTTTTAAAGTTAACATTAAATTCCATATATGTAGAGATCAGTATTTAACTGAGTTATCATTCTTTTTTTTAAATTTTATTTATTCAATTGTGCGTGTATGCATGCATGCGCGTGTGTGTATGTATGTGTGTGTAGAACCACGGATGAATTTGAGAACCACCAGGGACGCCTCCACCTCCTCCTTGTTTACTCTGCCCCGGGATTCACAGGCTCCACCCTACCAAGACCGGAAATGCAGGCCGCCCCTGCTTCCGCCTGGCGTCTATACGTGGGGTCTAGGATCCGAACTCAGGACCCTCTGCCTGCAAGGCAGAGGCTTAACCCCTGAGCCACCTCTCCAGCCCCCTGAGTTATCATTCTAAAATGATGAAAAGTAACCTTTGAATTAACATGTTGTGGGGTTAGATCTTACTTTGCGAAATAACTGCCCCACTTTTTTCCATCCTTTGTATGTTCCTTTCTGGTTGTCTTAATTTGCAATTTGACAAGCATCTAGGGAAATTAGCTTTACTATATTCACACAACAGTATTCTTATTCAAAAATCAATAGGAGAATTTCAAATGCGAAGAAATTGAGGTTAATAGGTTAATAGTGGTGAACTCAAACCTGCAATTTAGGCTATGAGCTCTTTTTTCTACTCTTTTAATTGAAACAAGTCCCTGTGATTACTGTTTGTCGATATCAGACATCTGTCACAAATAAATACCAGGAAGCATGATTTGATTATTCTGATTAGTTTCTTTTGGAAAAATTGTTCTGTTTTGTTTAATGAATTATTTTGGATACGAGATGCAAAATCTGCATATCAAAATCTTCACTTATTTTTTATTTATTAAAGTTGCATTTTCATAAAAAAAGAATAATCAAACTTGTTTTGTAGAATATTTGCTAATTAGGTTACAACTCTTTATTTAAAAATTGAAATGTAGACTGAAAAATCATCTTGATTAATTTAAAATTAGTCTTTCTATTTTAAATTCTCAAAAGTCACATCAATATTCAGATATCAATATAAAAACCACTTAATCTGGCAGATAAAACAATGAAAAACACATCCTATTAAGAACTTTTATCACTTTTCTTAAAAAAATAGATTTTTTATATGTACTAATGTATTGCATCTCTGGAATGCTCAGCTGAATGTATAAAACAGTCATTTATGTGTCATTCTAGTCAATTACTGTCAGTGAAAATTAATTGGCCACTTACTTTGGATATCAGAGAAAACCAGGAAAATAGACACTATTATTAGTAAAGAATAAGCAGTAGAATAACTTATTACACATAATACTGGAAAAATTTTGAGATACATTGTCTATCATCACCAGAACTTTGGAATTTATCTTGAAAATCTATTTTAAAGGAAATGGTTAGGTTTGAGTTACTGAAAAATAGTTCTAACCTTGTGTCAAATGGTGTATCTGAAGCTATTGAGAAACTATTACTTTGATCATTGCTCCAAGAAAGACTGTTTCAAAGAGAGTGGTAAAGATGGAGAAGTGAAACAGATGGAACTAATTGAAGCTAAATGAAACAGGAATATAAAGGAAGACTCAAGTAACACCTTTATTTCTACTTCATTATTATCCGTATCCACATTTGCTTCTCTGTCAGGAACTATACAGGATTGCTATTCAAATACTTGTTGGCAAAAGAAAAAGAATTTTAGTCAAAGGATAAGGATTAATAGTACTTGATCAAACAATTAAAAAGCAAATATTATACAGACCCTTTGCTCTTTTGTGATCCTTAGTTCCACTCACATTTAAATTTATATCAAAGACATGATTCTTTTCCATATGCCATTTCCAAAATCATAATTAATATCGATTTGATCATATTTATAACCACCAAATAAATAATTGCCACTAATGTAATTTCATCTCATATGATCTTAAATCTAAATGTTGACCTTGCCTTAATTATGTGGATGACTTGAATGTTTTCTTCCTTTCCTCAAAGTTTTCAGATAGTTAGCCATCAAATCTTGCATCACATTTTAGATTTTACCATCTGAAGAAAAGTGTTATAATAAGTAGTATATTTTCATTTTTAATATTTATTTACATTGGACAGAAACATAAACAGAATCTTTATCATTATATATATTTGTATATATATATGTATATTTCCTCTACTTATTTAGTTATAGTTAATTATAGTTGCTGATATTGTACTTATAATTTATTAAACATTTACAATTCCGGGACTACATTAAGACATTGAAATGGAACATCATTTTATAATTTTTTTTAAACTTTTTTTTTCCACTCATACAAACTTAACTGGTACACCAGTCCCCCCCTCCCTCCAACCCCCTATCCCTCTGTGCCCCTCCTCTCCCCCTTCCCTCTCTATCCCCCAGTGCCTCCTCCTCCCATCCCCAGAGCATCCTTTAATGTACATGCCAAACTCTCCTCTGGGTCCTCCTTTCCGATGAGGGCATGTAAAGTCCAAATATGATTGCTTCGGCCCTAACTTGTGTGGATTATCTTGCATATCATTGCTTCTCCCATCCTTGTGCTCTTACAATCTTACCACCCCCTTTTCCGCAAATTTCCCTGAGCTTCAGGATGGCCAGGGGGTGACATCCAATACCCATCAGGGTGGAGCCAAGGTCATTGCAGGAACAGCAAAACTGAAAAAAAAAATCAACAAACCATAATCCAGAACATCAGAGACTCTATATCAATCATTTTATAATCTTACTGAAATCCTACCATACATATATATTTACTGTCTCCATTTTATATTTAGGAAAACATGAAGTATTCAAATTAACCCATTCATTTAATTTAAACGACTTAAAATGAAATAAATACAACATTTGATCACAGTCTGCATTCCTAAAAATATTTGTTAAATACTCCTTTTGCAGTTTAAGCACATAATGTAATTATTTCATTCTTGTCCTATTAGCATCATATTTAAAACAGATAGAAAAACCAAAACCACTCAAAATTACTATTCTTTATTTAGCATAGCTATCAGGATAAAAATATTTTGATATATTTTATTTTATTTAGATAAACATGCTAACCATTTTTGAACATTATGTTACTTTAAAATATCTCAGAATGCATTCTGAATAACCAATATCATATTTTATTATACTAAATTATAAATTACTGTTCACAGAAAGAGTCCTATCTAAAAGTTCTGAATTGCCACCATTCCTTAATTTTTATTACATATTGTATTATATAATAATGCTATTATTATGTATTAATGCTATATAATATATAAATTTAATATATAATTATAATGATATAATAAATAATATATTGTATATATTATTAAAATTATAAGTAGTTTGCCTTATTTATTTTAAGTTAGAATATGATGGAAAATATTATTAGAAGATGAATTTTAGAATCAGCAATGTGCAACCACATGTTATAAACATTGAGATATAAATTTGTTCAGAATTTACTATGGCAAAATATCCTGCAAAGACTATTGGATATCAAAATAATTTTCTCCTAGGAATTTCATTTATTCTAAAGTCTACAAGCTTGAGCAGATAAAGATTGAAATTTGTACTTACTTTAGATAAAGAAGTCCTGAGGGGAACTGTCACATCATAGCTACAAAGGCTCTGAAGAAATATGGGACAAGAGTTTCTAGAAGCTTATTAATTTTTATCTAATGTTTCATTCCTCATAAAATGATGAGTCTGCACTTTGAATTTGGAAGTAAATTATCATTACATGATGGCTTTGAATGAGAACAATTTTACCTACATACAGCATAATGTAAAAAAATACCTGACCTTATAGTTCCTTTTAGATCCATAATTTTGATGAGATACTTACAAATTTTTGTTTATTGTAATTTCAATTAACGTCCATTAGTAAACTATTGAGCAATCTTAAAGTATCACATTTACCATTTTTATAACCTACTACTTTCCTTCCTAAATCTATTTTGACTTTGTAATTCATAGACGAAAGCTAACAGGGTGAAATTAAATTTCAATATAATGCTGAATATGTATAGAAAGTCCTAATGTCTATATATTTGCACTTCAAGGATGCCATGATTTTAATGTGAATGTATAAGAAAACATTTCAAAGGACATTTTAAAATTAATGATGAACGAACATCCAATTCAGAAATGACAGTGATGCATTATTTTAATGCTAACCAAGTTCTATTAAGTATTTACTTATTCTTTTTCCTTTGACACTTTCATACATAATTACAATGATTTATATATTTTCACCAATTACTGTCCAGTCACATCCCTTTACCTGCTCCATTTTATATTTTCTTCTTTCCAACCAGCATCATTCTTTCTTGCACATTTCTGCCTGTGTTACCCACTGGTTTTCATTTGGGATTCCTGCACTGGCAAGTATCTGAATGCTTGCTAGGGCATAAATGACTTATCAGTACATAATCATTGAGTGGAGAAGCTCCCTTTCTCATATATGATACTATCTATAAGCAGTCTCCCAGAAAAGTGTAGTGCTTCTTAAAAACTTTCCTTAAAAAGCTGAAATAATAATACAGCAAATGTTGTGTAGGTGTTATAAAACTGGAAATAACTTCAGCGAATTCTTGGATGTTGAAGCCCTGTCATGACTACAGAATACTGTTTGACAGCTTTCCCTCCAATTCATAGGTTCTTATGTTCATACCACCTCCCTTTTTCATAAGGTTCCTGGACCCTTAGAATGAAAGGGGGGGGGTGATTGTGATGTCCTGCTAAGAGCTGTGCAATTCATAGTCACTTATTCTCTATTCTTTGCCCATTTGTAGTTCTCTGCATCATACATCTTTTGTTGCAGGAAAATACTTCTTACTTGACTACAGAGAGCTTCTCTAACCTATAGGAGTAATGATATGAGTTTAGAAGGTAATTTACTATCAAGTATTTAACCTTTGCACCCTTTTTTGCTCCTGCCCTGCCTGCTCTCTGCTCCTGGGGAAGTACCCTAGGCTGTGCCCCAAGCCTCAGGTCATCTTCCAGTCCCATTAGCCAGTCAGCCCTTTGTGCTCCAGATACCAGCAGACTCCACACTTATCAGCCATTCATTCTTTTCTGCTCCAGAAGAGGGTGGACTACCTGCACCTCAGAATTTAACAGAGTCCAGAGAAAACCCAAACAACAGACTAGGGGCCCAACACCATTCATCTGAGGACTTATAAATCCTCCCATCAAAAGGGAGAGAACCTTCACATCCAGCTGTAAGATAAGTAAACCTTTCTTACCTTCCTATTACTCTCAATTGTTAGTCACCATAGTTCAAAATTTCCATATAACCCAAGCAAAAGCCCATACAAATTCAGGGACTATATCATTCACCCTCACATACAACCAAGAAGTAAACTTAAAAAGTATACTACCATACTAGTCTTCAATACCCATCTACTAAACCCACCTTCATTGATGTACTAACAGTCCAATAGCCTCATCTAGGTAATAACACCAACACCAGACATGCATATCAAAATGCAATGCAAACACTAGCAACAAATGCTCAAGTGTAGTAATACTGTCTAATTCAATTCAGCCAAAACCATCAAGAGGGACATAAGAGAAAAAATGAAAAATGCCCAAATCACAGTTCAAATCCATGAGAAACAAAAAACAAAACAACAAATTTCCTACATAAGAATCAACCCCATAATGATGGGATCCAATCAAAATAGCCAAGAAAGCCATATCCAAGATAATGATTTTCAAAGCCTGATCTTTACTATGATCAAAAAAATAAAGAGTAAATCCAGGAGGAGTTAAATAACCTCATCAACAGGCAATTGGATCCCATGAGAAAAGCAGTTGAAGAAAGACAAATAGGCATAGAACAGTTAAAGCATTCTCAAACAAAGACTAAATTTAACCTAAAAGACAAGCTATCTTGAAGCCAGAACTCAGCAGAGAGTCTTATCAGCAGAACGAATGAAGCAGAAAGCAGAATATCAGATCATGAAGACAAGTGAAAGGAGAAACCAGTTCAGTCAAAAAGATAGTTTAAAGCCAAAAAGATCTTGAGAGGAATATTCAAGAATTATGGGACACCACAAAGAATCCTAACATGCACATTTATTGAATACCAGAATAAGGATCCCAGAATACTAAAACTGAGGTAATTTTTCAAATGATCATAAATGAAAACTATCCAAATCTACAGAAAAAAGGCCCATTCAATAAGAGGCATATCACACCACAACCAGATGTGACCAAAATAGAAACCGTCCAAGGCAAATTATAGTTAAAACGCTAGACATAAAAGACAGAGAATGTGATAAGAGCTTCAAGAGAAAAAAATCACTTTTAAAGGTAAACATATTAAAGTAAGAAACAATTTTTAAAGGAAACAGTAAAAGCCAGAAGAACTGGGAAAGATGTACTTCCAGTATTAAATGAGCACAAATGTAAACCCAGGATATACCCTTCAAAACTATGAGTCATAATCAAGGGTGAAAGAAAATTTTTCCACCATAAAAACAAGTTGAAGACTTATTTGAGTATCAAACCAGACCTTCAAAAAATGTTAAAAAACGTACTCAAGCTTGCAGAAAAGAACAACCATATCTAGGAGGACAAAAGGGAAGCATAATACTATCACTACCTACAACCTAAATAATACACTTATGAAAGCCACTAAACACAAAAAATGTCAGGAATCAAAATTAATTTCTCCATTATAACCCTAAATGTCAGTGAAATTAAGTCACTAATCAAAAGACACTGGTTACACACATGGATTAGAAATCAAAACCCATGCATCTGCAGACTTTAGGAAACACATCTCACAACAAAAGATAGGGACATTCTAAAAGTAAAAGGGTAGACAACAATTGTACAGGATGATGGAACAAGGAAACAAGCAGGGGTCATAATTAGGGTTTCTGACAAAGTGGACTTCTAACCAAAGAAAATCATAAGAGACAAAGAAGAATATTACATTTTAGTCACAGCAACAATTCACCAGAAGATTTCACATACTGAACATAGAATATGGGATCATCCACATTTATTAAGCAAACACTACAATGTCTGAAACAAGAAATCAATCCTAAAACTATGATAGGTGGGGATTTCGATACCTTACTCTCAACATGGTTTAGACCAACAGGACATAAACTTAACAGAGTTACACTGGAACTAAATCAAACCCTTACTGAAATTGATGTAACAGATCTCCATCAAAACTCCATGTAAGCACAAGGAATACACATTCTTTTCAGCAGCCCACAGAATTTTATCCAAAATAGACTACATATTTGGCCACAAAATGAATCTCCACATATACAGGAACATTGAAATTATACCGTATCTGACCACCGTGGTTTAAAGCTTGACATCCACAACTCAACAAATAGCAGAAAGTACAATATTTCTTGGAAATTAAACACCATGATGTTGAATAAGAAATAGTTTCAGAAAGGAGTAAAAAAAGACATTCAAAATGTCCTAGAAGCAAGCAATAATGAAAATACAACATATTATAATCTCAGGGACAGGATGAAACCTTCCTAAGAGGTAAATTTGCAGCTCTCAATTCCTATACCAAAACCACGAAAACATCACAAGTAAATAACTTAGCAAAGCAGTTTGAAGCTTTAGAGTGACAAGAGCAATCCAATCCCAAAAGCAGTAGAAGAGAGAATATTAGCAAAATCAGGGAAGAAATATCCAAAATTGAGATAAATAAAACTGTTCAAAGAATCAAACAGACAGAAAGCTGGTTCTTTGAAAAATAAATAAGAGCGAAACATCCTTAGCTAAATTAACAAAAAAACAAGAAAGAGAAAACTGAAATTAACAAAATTAGAAATAAGAAAGTAGTAATCAAAACTGAGAGTCAAGAAATTCAGAGAATCATAAGGTCATATTTCAAAAAATTATACTCTATAAAATTGGATAACACAAAAGAAATGGATGAATTTCTGAGTAAGCACAACCTACCTAAATTGAGTTACTAAGTTTTGAATAAATTAAATAGTCCTACAACGAATGAGGATATTGATGAAGTAATCTCAAAGTTTCCCACTGAAAAATTTCGTGGACTGATGGATTCAGCACAGAATTCTATCAGACATTTAAAGAACAACTAACAGTACTACATCTTAAATTATTTCATAAAATTGCAAAAGAAGGAATACTTTCAAATTCCTTCTGCTAAGATAATATGACAGTAATCCCCCAAACACCTATAAAGATACATTAAAAAAAAAGAAAACTACAGGCCAATCTCTTTTAGGAGTGCACAGCAAAGATTCTCTAGAAAATCTCTGGTTCTTAAATTGAGGGTTTTCAGTACGTATGTGAATTATATTTTTTGCATAAAAAGAAAATTAATAATAATAGATTAAATAATAAATCCTCTCTCTGTATGTTCCAGAATTGGATGGTATTCAAAAATATATGGTTTATAATTTATTATTTTTTTCATTTTCATGTGTTTAAAAGGGATAGAGAGGAGAGTCACATGTATACAGGTGTACATGTACATAATTGAGCTTAATGGTGGATGTTCCAGATTAATAGTGGAAATTATTCTTTATCACACTTCTACCTTATTCTTTTGAATCTGGGTCTCTAATAAAAACCAAAGCATGAAATCAGAAATAGTCTGGATAGCCAATTTACTCTGGAGATTCCTAAACTACATCTTCTAGGATTGGAATTATTGGCAAACTGCCACAGTCAATGGACATTTTTGTTGGAGATATGGAGGTACAAACTCCCATCCATTTACTTGCATAGTAAATTTCAAACTGGTAAGCCTTCTCCAAGCTCACAGTTATATGTTTGTTGTTGAAATCAGAAAGGAAGGATTTTTGTTCTTCTGTATTTTGAAAAAAGTTTGAAATATCATATTCGCTTAAGAGCAACTGTTAAAGTGTTTAGGAAGGCAATGAACATGAGTAGATACTTGAAACTATCATGTAGGTTGGGAGAGTATAATTAGAGCAATACCATTCAAACCAATTTAAAAAGAAAGGCACAGATTTGAAAGTTAAGCATAACACATAGCTGTTTACAAGCATACCATGAAATGCAAGACACAAGTGCTCAGCAACCCATGTAATTATTTAGTATGAAATTATGTCTTTTATAGTTGTACTTGACTTTTAAAAATTATTCCTGGTGAGCAAATAAAAGAGAACAAGACCTTATAATCCTTAGAACAATAAATGAGACCACATTAAACTCATAAAAGGAGAAATATCTTGATTATTTACTCATGATTAAACTTTGAAAAGGATTATTTAAAAAGGTTAATTACAATCTGTGTAGCTATTTCCAATTCATATAGAAAATTACATAGTTAATGTAAACCATTAATGATGTTTGTTATAAGTTACAATTTTAATATATATTAAATCCATGAAATTTTATGTCATGAAATTTTATTTTGGAGATTCCTTTACCATCTCAGGTGTTTGATTATAAATGAAAGATAAATTATGAAGAGGCTTCAATTAGTTGTGTGCACTAATTTTTGGAAATTCTGTTTCTGGTGGCATAGTAGGTCATAATGTGAGCCCTGAAGACAAGGCAGACTTGACTCTGAATTTGATTTCCACAGCTCACACTTAACAATATGCTGTTCATTCAGTCCCTAAACCATAATACCCTGCTATGAAAAACAAAATAATTGGCAGAATAGAGAGTTCAGAAATAAATACATATTCATATTTGAATTTCATATTCCTTCAAGGAAACAAAAATAAACATTAGAGAACAGGCTGCCCCCTTGGGTTGCTGGAATAACTGGCCATTCAAAAGCAAAAAAATTAATCATCATATCTCTCAACAGTAATAATGATAAACTATAATGATCTAAACTTATAAAAGATTTGAAACTGTGTGTACTAGTTATTCTTATCTGTTGATGTGAGAGAACATCCAAAGTCGAGCAATTTAAGAGAAAAAAGTAGATTTATTCAACTTACAGTTCTAGAGGATAAATACAGTCTTTTCTGGTACTTATGCCATGACTGGAAGCAGAAGCTGCAAGAGAAGAGGTCAACCATCATTCTGGGAGGTTGACAGCTGTAAGACTGCAAAAACAGACTTCTCCAGAAGCTAGGGTAGGACTAATGGACTTCAAGACCCACCCCTTTGTGACTGCCTTCCTCCAGGGAGGATACACACTTCAAAGGTGCCATGAACTTCCCAAAAAATGAGACTATGGGGGATATATTTCAAACTATGACACTATGAAACATGTAAAAGAAAATTCTTTAATCTGTGACATTGTAGCAAATTTTTTTTTTGTTATTTATCTTAAGGTATTTCCCAAAAGCATAAAAAACAAAAGCAAAAAGTAGATCATTAAAGTTTTAACTAATTAATATATTTCATACATAAAAGTTAAACAATCAGGCTGGAGAGGTGGCTCAGGCGTTAAGCCTCTGCCTTGCAGGCGGAAGGTCCTGAGTTCAGATCCTAGACTCCACATATAGATGCCAGTTGGAAGCTCGGGTGGCCTGCGTTTCTGGTCCTGGTAGGGCAGAGCCTGTGAATCATGGGACAGAGTAAACAAGGAGGAGGTGGAGGTACAGGTGGTCCATGGTGGTTCCCGAATTCTTCCGTGGTTCTACACACACACAAACACACACACACACACACACAGAGAAGCTCACACACACAATTGAATAAAATAATAATAAAAAAGTTTTAAAAAATGTTAAACAATCATCATTACCTGGATACAACATGCATAATATTTGTGAATTTCTATCTGATAAATAATCTGTAGGGACCCTCAGCATCTCAAAAACATCAAATCAATTTATCTAGTTTAAAAATGGTCAAACTACCACATGATACTCTCGATAGATGCAGAAAAAGCTTTTGACAAGATCCAACAGCCTTTTATGATGAAAACCAGAGACAGTTGGAATGGAAGGAACCTTTGTCAATATAATAAAAGTGGTATACAACAAGCCCACAGCAAGGATTATACTCAAAGGGGAAAAACTTGAAGCATTCCCACTTTGATCAGGAGCTAGACAAGGCTGTCCACTTTCACCACTTCTATTCAATATTATACTTGAAGTCTTTGCTGAAGCCATAAGACAAGAAAGGGAGATAAAAGGGATTCAAATTGGCAAGGAAGAAGTCAAATTATCTCTATTTGCTGATAACATGATTTTATATCTGAGTGATCCCAAAAACTCTACCAGGAAAGTCCTGGAACTAATACAGAAGTTCAGCAGGGTAACAGGACACAAAGCAGACATAAAAAAAAATCAGTGGCCTTCCTATACTCCCAGAAAGAAGTGAAAAAGCCCTGAAAGAAGAAATCCCATTTACTATAGCCCCTAAAAAGTTGAAATACCTTGGTATCAACCTACCCAAGGAACTAAGTGACCTTTACAATGAAAACTTTAAAACCCTAAAGAAAGAAATTACAGAAGACACCAGAAGGTGGAAAAAACTCTCATATTCCTGGATTGGCAGAATCAATATCATAAAAATGACCATTCTACCAAAGGCAATATACAGACTCAAAGGTATACCAATTAAAATCCCAAAGAAATTCTTTAAAGAAGTTGACCAAACAATCTCACAATTCATATGGAGGCACAAAAGACCCAGGATAGCAAAAACAATCCTGAGTAACAAAAAACACTGCTGGAGGTATCACCAGACCAAACCTTAGTCTATACTACAAATCCATAGTTGTAAAAACAGCCTGGAACTGGCTCCAAAATAGACACACAGATCAATGTATAAGGGTTGAACACCCAGACATAAGCCCACACAATTACAGCTATTTGATCTTTGACAAAAGGGCCCAGAAAAAATCCAATGGAAATAGAACAGCATCTTCAATAAATGGTGCTGGCAAACTGGATATCCACATGCAGAATATTAAAACTGGACCCGTATTTCTCACCATGTGCAATATTTACTTCCAAGTGGATCAAGGACCTCAATATAAGGCCAGAGACTATAAAAACCATAGTTGAAAGGGTAGAGAAATCCCTGGAGCTGATTGGCCTAGGCCAACAGTTCCTAATCAGAAATCCAATAATGCAGTCATTACAACCAACACTCAACAGATGGGATCTTATGAAATGAAAGAGCTCCTGTTCAGATAAAGAGATTGTAACCTGACCACAAAGACAACCCACAGAATGGGAGAAAATCTTCACTAACCATATATCTGATAGAGCTCTATTATCCAGAGTGCACAAAGAACTTAGAAAACTAAACACTAAGGAAACAAATGGCCCAATTAAAAAATGGGCCTTGGAAATTAAAAGAAAATTTACGAAGCAAAAAATTAAAATGTCTAACAAATATCTTAAAAATGCTCCACATCCTTAGCCATCAAGGAAATGCAAATCAAAATCTCCCTGAGGTATCATTTCACCCTGGTCTGGGTGGCAAAAATCCACAATACAAGCAAAACTAAATGCTGGTTAGGATTTAGAAAGAGGGGGACTCCCCTACATTGCTGGTGGGAATGCAGGCTCATACAACCACTCTGGCGAGCCATCTGGCTATTCTTAAAGAAGTTAAAGATTGAAATGCCATATGACCCAGCTATTCCACTTTTGGGAATAACCTCCCATACAGGAAAAATTCACCTCGATAGCACAAGCACGACCATGTTCATAGCAGCACTGTTTACAATAGCAAAGTCATGGAATCAACCCAAATGTCCAACAGTTGATGAGTGGATAAGGAAAATGTGGTACATTTATACAATGGAATACTACTCTGCCATCAAAAATGATGAATTAATGCAATTTGCCAGGAAATGGATGGAATTAGAAACAATTATAGAGTGAAGTATCCAAACACAGAAAATTAAGCACCGTATGTATTCCCTAATTGGTGGATCCTAGTACCAAACCCACTTAGAAACACACCCAAAGATAAATTTCTGTAATACCTGCAGTAATTGAAAAGATTATAAACAGGAGAGAAGGGGAATGAGGGCCCAGCCAGAAACAAGGAGAAAGGGGACCATGTTACAGCAGAGAAAATAGGCCACCATCAAGGAGTGCAAGTAAGAAATGAGACATTTGGTTAATATCACAGACTGTCCTTCCTGGTCACTTGCAACTGATGGGGTATGATCTTACCAGAAAGGGAAGGCATACAGTCTGGCAGATAGAAGGTAACCAGTAACAAGAAAGAGTTCTCGGAAATGCCACTGAGTCCTTACTCCTCATCAGACAGGAGGACCCAGAGGAAAGTTTGATATACACATGAAAGGATGCTCAGAGATGGGGGAAAGGGGCACTGGGAGAAAGTGAGGGAGGGGGAAAAGGAAGAGGAAAAGGGGGGAGGGAGCAGGGAGATTCAGTGAGGGGTGGAGGGAGGGGACAGGGGTACCTATTACGTTTGTATGAGCAAAAAAATAAATAAAATAAATAAAACAAACAAACAATGAAAAAACAAAGAAAAAAGAAAAAGGTATTGTGGAAAAATAAAACTATAGATTACTAAAGAAAATGGTCAAACTACTTAAAAATGGTATACATAGAAACATGTAAAAGACTAATAAGTGTAAGGCAAAGTATATGGTATTTTTAAACATCAATAAGGCAAAATAAAATCCACATATTCTTTACTACCTCACTCCTATTACAAGGAGTATTAAAAGAGATGAAATAAAATCAGCAAAAGAAAGATGTGGAAAAGAGGGAGGTATTATATATGGACAGCAGGAAAATTACTATAGCTGATTTTGTGGACAAAAGCCTGAAGCTTTTTCAAATCAAAGAGAACATGTATAAGATTCTTTTGTACAAATTTGTGTGTGTGTGTGCATGTGCATGTGTGTGTGTGTGTGTGTGTGTGTGTGTGTGTATTTAAACAAGTATGTCAAAAAGACATTTGCATTTTGACAGTCATTGCAGAACTATTTACAAAAGCCAAGGTATTGTAATCAACCAAATTGGTCAATAAGGGATGAATGGTCAAAGAAAATGTTATTTATCTAAACAATAATATGTGACTTATCATAACAAGTATGGAATCCTGTCAGTTTAGACAACATAGGTGATCACAGGGGTATTTGATTTATATGAATTAGGTCAGACATTGGAAGACTTTGCAAAACTCCAGTCATAGGAAGATACCAAAAAAGCATGCTGATCAGCTAGTATAGAGCAATTTGAATCTAGAGAGGTTAAAGGAGGGAAAAAAACGAGGAGATTGGGATCAACATGATCAAAGTGATAAATGGACAGGAAGAATATGTTCTAATCTTTTATTATCCAGTAGGATGACTATAGTTAATAACATGCTACTGTATATTTCATTCAGCTAGCAGTTTATAAATGTAATTCCACAAAGTAATAATAACCTCATAAAGTGATGGAGTTACTAATTACTTGGATCTAATTATTGCAATATGTATAAATGTATCAAAACATAAAATTAAATCACATTTGCACGGATAACTCAAAACTTTCAGTTTAAAAGAAGACAATTGGGTATTTGACCATGGCCATGACTATAAAATTCAGCTCTCATAAGTTATGTAAAACTGGATTTGCATTCTGTGGTGGCTAATTGTTTGTTTATTCTACCTCATGTTTCAGAGGTGCCATGTAGAGTTTTCTGGCATGGCTAGAATCAGCAATTTGGAATTACTTTTCTCTTCTTAATTTTTAAAATAATTTATTTTTGTTTGTTTGAGAGAGAAAAGAGAGAGAGGAGAGAGAGAAAAACTTTTGGATATTGATTTTTTTTATTGTCCACTATGTGACTTCTAGGAACCAAACTAAGTTCTTTGATTTTTCAGGATGGTGCTCAGCTAAACACTTGAGACATCTTTCTGGCCTGAAATTATTTTTTCTGAATTTCTTTCTATGAAACACTATAGCATGAAACACTATCATATAAAAATACTGTTCTGGAATTAAGCATCCTGGTTCCAAATCTAGACTTTACCATGGTTCTGTGAGTAGACTTTTATAATACATAAATTTTATAAACAAAATGATGGTATTAGTTCTTATCTCATAGGGCTATTATGGGTATAAAATAATACTTATAAACTTCTTATTATAATGACTAATATGTAGAAGTGTCTAATAAAAGTGAGACTTTCTTATTATTTTGGAAAGATGGTGATGGAAGAATGTTTTAGGTAAACTTATGATAATGTTTATAAGGCATTGTTGTTAATAAGAATCTTGAAAATAGCAATAAAAATGAAATTGAAGCAATGTGCCACATTTAAGGAAGTTACAAAGGATTAAGTACTGTGTCTTTATCCTTGAATGAATATGTTAGGTTTGTTATTGTTACTTTTGTTAAGATCAATTGAAATAAAGACATTAAATGAGAAAAATACAACACAATATAAAGACTATAATTCAGTTTAGCATTTATATTAGGATGTTACTGACCAAACCCCCAATACAATATACAATAGAGTTCTGCTTGCAATGATTGAAGGGTTGAAGTACTTGTAAAACTCTTGCTTTTCTATTTACATATATTTAAACATATATGTGACTTAAAACACACCTGTCAAAATTTTGAATAAAATCAAATGAAGGATATTATTACCAATTCTAGGAAAATATAAATTTTCCGTTATGCTCATCTACATTTTTTAATTACCTATAGTAGGTATCTAGGGACTGAACTTCTCACTGAATCAGCAAACTCCAGGTTCAGTGAGCAACCCTGTCTTAGAAACAACGAATAGTTCTATAGAAGAAGATACCTGATACAGACTTCTGGCCTTCACATTCATGTGCAAACATGTAGATGTTTGAACATACAAAGGCATGCACTTATACGCCAACCACAAGCATATATATATATATATCACACATATAATAGAAAAATGGATTCAGTTATACTTAGTGACAGCTTATTATTCCATATATGAATAGATAATCCTGTTTTCACACAATTACCACAAAGAGCATCAGATATATTTAAGTAAGCAAATCATGATTCAGCATTTTTAAGGCTAAATATGCATATTTTGTTTCTCTATTTATTTTTTAACATTTTTTATTATTATTTCCACTCATACAAACTTAGTAGGTACACCAGTTTGTTTCTCTGTTTAATACATATTATTTACTAATGATATTGAATTACAAACTTCATGAGTGATGTTCAGGATGACAGTTTTTGATAATCTAATCTTTCTTAGTAACTACCTCCAATCTGAAATAAAGATTTTAGGAGATAGTAGCAAGGAAAGAAAAGATAATTTATTAAGTGTTCAAGTTTCTAATCACGTACAAATTGCTTCTTTATTTGGAGTAAATACAAATTAAATGTATAATACAGAAGACAGGGGCCACTGGGACAAGGGGGAAAGGAACAAGGGGATCCAGGGAGGACTGGAGGGAGAGAGGGGAATGGGGTACTTTGTATGAATGGAAGAAATTTAAAAATTGTTAAAAAAATAAATAAGTAAATAATAAATGATTGTATATAAATACTTTGCCTCACAAATCATTTTTTCACATATGCATTTTTATTCAGTAGTCATTATATAGTTAACCAGAAAGGAATGCATTTTTGTGCTACACCTTTGGAAAATTAAGAGGTGAAGAAAACCATTCATAAGAGCTATAAGGAACTTATATCTTCAGAAATATATACACATAAGTCAAAACTCAGGCCATACTAAAGATATATATCATAGTGAAATGTTCTTGTATGAATTAACTTACTTAAACAAGGATGATACAAAAATAGCACAGTTAGGTCAAATTTAACAAGGAGCCAGAAGAAGCTAACTTAATTTTGCAAAAATCTAGCTGCTCACCTCTCTGCAGGCATGCCTCCCTTCTTGAGGTCATTAGACCCACCACTTGTCATGAAAGCACTTCACAAATCTTATAATACAGAGAACTGAAATCAAACATTAAAGATTCTGATTCTAAAATGTTCCACGTCAAAAGTGGGTGTGGTCTAAATGAACAATTGGTTTATATTTACTCTTAATCTTATTAAAATTAGAATTAATACTAAATGGATTTATTATAAATGACCTCTGTTTGTCTTTCATTTTGTAAAAAGAGGCAAATGGTTTCAACAACAATGAAGCATATGGATTGGAATGGGATAATAGCTCTTATAGTCAAACTTATTCACTTAACTGTGGTTCTTCTCTAATTTATTACCTATAGAGTATAAACATTGCTATGAACAGTGAAACAAATGTTTTTAAAGACTAAAATATTAAATAAACATGCCAGAATAGATTAATAGCTGATTATCTAAAGCTACCCAAACTAAATACATAACTTAATTTCTTTAGAAATTAAGAAATTAAACAGCTGTTGTGTTTAAATTATTTTTGAGGATTAAATATATAAAAGCAAAGATTATACAGTTTAATAACAAACATTGAGCTTATAATTTAAACAATTCATAATAATCTTCATTTTTTTACTCATTAATGATTTCAAGCATATATGTAATATATTTTGTTCATTTTCACACCTATTGTTCTCTCTCTTCCACCTTCACTCCAACTGAAACTCTCCATCCTTATGGAAAACTCTCTTTCATTCATCATTTTTCATTTTGTTTTCGTTTTCGTGATCTGTTGATTTTTCTTGTGGTATCTTACCTTGACCATAGGGTGGGGGTTATTAACTGGAGAATGGACAACTTACAAGTGACTACACCACTGAAGAAAATGAACAGTCATCAAGATGGGCATGCCAACCCATCTTGCATAAAATTAAATGTTCTTTTACTTACTATGAATTTAATTAGAGATGCTATTTTCTTTGCACATAGACTTCTTTAGCAATAGCTTCATGTAGTACAAAATAATAGTTAAAATGTGTCTAATACTTTCTATTATCACTGATAACATCTTTACTTATTACTTAATGCTATTGCAAATTTTATCATACAAATATTGCCCCATGTCACATGTAAGAATAATGAGATTCAAAGAGGTTAAGTTATTTAACCAAGACTAAATATGAAGAGTTGAAGAACATGTAAGATCCATATTTTAATGAGACCTATACTTTTGATGTAATCTGACCTTTTGAAGAGGTACCTAATTTTTCTAAATATTTTTGCCCATTTTCCTCTCTTTTTCTACTTTTCAAAATTTTAAATATAAAATATTAGTAATACTGCAAACATAGTTATGGCATAAGATTATTAGTTTTAATTTTTATTGGCTTCCTGTAAAAAAAAAAGATTTTATTCCTCTGACTTCTTCCAATGTAAACTGTCTTTAAGAAAGTGATCTTTTATACCCAGATCTCATATTGGTAAATGTTAACATATTTTGAAACTTTAAAATAGCTGAGATAACTCATTTCTCTTTTTCATGTCTTATTTTATCTGAATAAAGAGCTCTGTATCTGAAGTTGGAGCTATTGGAAACAGTTCCACATAAAATGTACCATTTCATGTATTTTCTGGAATTTACATAGAAGTGTTTAGCTCATTTTCCTTTGCAATCTATTATATGGTACTAGTATGGATATCATTTAGTTCTCATGAAAAGGAAGCAACTGCTATGTTTACAAGTTCTCTTCAATCTAATTCAAGTTAGATAACATATATTCCATTTTGTACATGGCAAGTTTATAAGCCAGTTATCAATAGCACAAGCACGACCATGTTCATAGCAGCACTGTTTGCTTTTGTAAACAGTCATAGAATCAATCCAAATGTCCAACAGTTGACGAGTAGATAAGGAAAATGTGGTACATCTCTACTGGAATTTCCCCGGAAATGGATCTCATTAGAAACAATTATATTAAGTGAAGTATTCCAAACCCAGAAAATTAAGTGCCATATGTACTCCCTAATTGGTGGCTCCTAGTACCAAACCCACCCAGCCCACCTTGAGACACTCAAAGACAAATCTATGTAATACCTACAGTAATTGCAAGAATTATGAACAGGAGAGATGGGTTGGAGGGCCACACCAGAAACAAGGAGAGAGGGGACCACGTTACAGCAGAGAAAATAGGCCTCCATCAAGGATTGCAAGTAAGTAATGAGATACCTGGATAAGTTCACAGACGTTCATTCCTGATCATTTACAACTGAGGGGGTATGATCTCACCAGAAGGGGAGGGCATATAGTCTGGCAGCAAAAAAGAAACCATTTTGCAAATGGGTGATTGACCCCTCCCTCACTGAGGTTTCCTACTTTTATTGCATCTACCCTTGAATGTGCTCTTATAACAAGACTCAAGTTTAACAGCTTTTTGTCTCTGGCCAGGGGGTGACATACAATGCCCATCAGGATGGAGTGAAGGGCATTGCAGGAGCAGCAAAACTGCAAAAGAAAATCAACAAACCACTATCCAGAACTTCAGAGACTCTATATCAACCACCTAGAACTAGGCCAGACTAATCTCTCCCCATCCTGAAGCTCAGGGAAATTTGTGGAAGAGGGGGCCGTGAGATTGTAAGAGCGAAAGGATGGGAGGAGCAATGATTTTCAAGATACTCCACACAAGTTAGAGCCGAAGCAATCATAATTGGACTTTGCATGCCCTGCGCAATGTTCAACACACTATTGACCTCACAAAGTCTAGCATCTGCTAAAAGCACCAAGATCCTTGGAGACAAGGAATTGACAGCCACAGTGTGTTCCTATGCTTAAGGGGAACACCGGAAAGGGTTCAGGGAAATGCCACTGGGTCCTTGTAGGTCATCTGAGAGGAGGGCCCAGAGAAGAGTCTGGCATGCACATTAAAGGACTCTCTGGGAATTGGGGGGGAGGCATTGGGGAATGGGGAGGGAGGGGTGAGGGGAGGGGTAGCAGGGGGTTGGGGGGAGGGAGGGAGGGAACTGGTGTACCTTTTAAGTTTGTATGAGCGGAAATAATAATAAAAAATGTTAAAAAAACATCACCTTGGGGAAAAAAAAAACTGATGGGGTCTGCAAGATAGCCAAGTAAGTGGTTAACTACTTGAAAAGGTGGATACCAGAGTTCGTTCCCTGGAAGCCCACATGGTAGAAGGAAAGAGCTGACTACTGAGAGTTGTCCTCTGACCTCCGCCAGTGCACAATGCATGCAAATGTACCTCACGCTCTCTTCCTCCCCTCTCTTTAGGCTCGCTCCAATAAAATAAATCAAATGTTAAAAAACTTGTTTTAAAAAAAAAAAGCTTCTTCCAAGACAATTTCTACTCAAGCGTGGAAAGCATTAATCACATAGAGAAAGAGAAGCTCTCAGAGTAAACCAAATGAAAAGTTCACATAGAGTTCTTCTTCTGAGAGCTGAACCTCAGAAACAGTATTTCTTCCTTTGGCTTTAAGCAATTTCCCAGCAGATGTAATGCACCGAAATATATTTTGTTTCTTTGCTAGCCACCTTTAATTTTCTAAAGGAGTCTGTTGGAATGTCCACATTTTTCATTGTAAGCATCTTCCCTCTGGGGAAAAACATAGCATGGGAAGAGCTTTACATAAAGTGTCTTTTTTGACATATGATACATGATATTTTTCTCCTTTTCTGTGACAACCATAAAAGAGAGGACAGCATCTCACAGTTATATATGAATTTCATTTTATCTTCCTTAGGCCTGATATTTTTTGATTTTTTTAAACTCAAAATGATTTGTTAAGTCATTCTTTCAAACCAATGTTTGTGGAGAAACATAAAATGAAAATATTAAAAAAGCATATTCACTTTGCCTTGTTGCTTTTTGTGTATTCCTTCCTTTCCTTCATAACATGGCTGCTTTATTCTAATAGTTTTGCTTTTTTACATAAATTGATGACTATTTGAGTAGTATCCTAAATGATTATTGATATTACTGGTGGCTCAAGGAAAAATATCAACATAATTTCCCTGACATTTAGTTTTGAGAAAATTAGTGTACATATACAGTGGAGACCAACCTCTGCCAATGAATGCTGAAATTTGCATAAAGGGCCCTGCATTTGAGAGTAAGTAATACAGAAGGTACCTGGCATATCCTTCAACTGTTGCAAAAATTTCTTTCGTTTTTTACCAATTTTATGTACAGATCAGAACTAATAAGTGAATACAATGAAAGTAGAATTCATAATTTTTCCACCATGAATATTCATTCTTATGCTGTCATTTTTATTATTTCATGGATTTTAGAGTGTTCTATGATCATTCTCCAGATGTTCCATGACGAATTATGAGCACCTGAAAAGAAAATATTGCAAGTATTGGCATTTTCATATTGCTTTCTTGGAGGTTTTTCTATCTTTAAGTTCACATATCTCCTAACATTGTTTATAGCAGGTACAAGAAGTCTTAATAATTCTATTTCAGTGTCTTCTCATGATAAATTGGAATATGGACATCATTATAATAAAATTGTTGTATACTAGGAAGACAATATTTTATACAGATAATTTATATGCTGTGTTAGCTGGGATTTTGTTTATAAAAAGTTAGTTGGAGTAAATAGCTATCTGTCTGTTTTGCCACTTAGTAAATGATTAAATTGAATATTTTATTCTTCATATTAAGATGTTTTCTATTAAACTACTCATGATTTTCCAAAGACAGAATCTGTGCCAAAAGATGATATAATTTCATTATTAACTTTTTGTCCACCCTTAAAATTTAGAGGCAATAATTAACAGAAATTAGGTTTGTAAAAAAATCTTTTAAGCCTAAATAAAATTTATTTCATAATTATTTTTAAGTGTATCTGGCATTTTCATTTATCATTCCAAATACCATATTATTGTAAGGGAAATGCATAAAAACAATCATTGACAACACTGGATAAAGGTCCTTCTCCTTCAAAGGAAACACCTGATGCCAATTCCAACTGTCACCTTCTCGGGAGCCTAGACCACCTACCGCGTTTCCCAAATGATACCTCCCCCTCATTGACCACCTGCAGTTTATGCCAACTGCCTCATTTTTTCTCTCCTTTTTCTAGAAAGAAGAAACCTTCTGTCAAAATGATATTTGAGAGTATATATTTCTTGGCTAGTGTATTTCATAACTGTTGACATAAGTGTAATAGCTGGCATTTAATCATTTAAGAACATTTGAATGTTCAAGGAATTATTTTGTCTCAAAATAACATTCATTCATTTATATGACTCTTAATTTTAGGAAAGAATGTCCACATTCTATCCAATTTTCAAAGGAATGTTTTATTGTTGGTTGGTCGAGTACCAAATTTAAATACAAAGAAAATTGAAGAGTATTCATATGTACTCTTTATGCAAAAATGATGATGTTGGTACTTTTATTCATAAATAGAAACAGAAAGAAATTTAGGAAATTATAAAATTTACAAATAGAATATTTTCTTAGACATTAAGCAGAAAATGACTACTTTACCAAAGAGTTCAATGTAAGAAAATGTTCAAGTGAAGAAAATTCCACTTGAATTTTTAGAATTAATACTTCCTTCTATATTTATAATTTAGCAGTTTTTAAAAATTTGATTAAATATTACATTATAGTTGAATGTCTAATACCAGATCAACCGCAAGAAGGTGCATGTCAGCAATGGTGTTTCATGTATCAATAGTGTAGTAAAAATTTTGAAAAAGAGTTGTCATTTATATTTTGTATATTTTAAGCTTAATAAACTGATAGGCAATAATAGCTAAATATTAATTCTTTTGTAAGGATGTTCACTCTTCCACTCAAAATTATAGTTTTTGTTTTTTTTCCAGCAGTCACCATGCTGATGGTGTTAAGTAGATTTTCATATTGTATTTTATTTTCAATAATGGGGATCAGGTTTTGTGTCTTAAACATGCAATTTAAGAGAACTACCACTAAGCTACACTACCAGACCTAGAATTTAATATAAAATATGAATATCGATTTAGGATATTTACCTATTATGTTAATTTGTGCCTTGGGCAATGCATGCAAAACTGGAATATATACTCTTGATGATATGGCAACAAAATTGAGCTACTTCTGCAGAAATTATTTAAACCTAAAGTACTGTATCTGTCTAGTCAGAGTAGGGACTAAAGTGTTTAAGGTAGATAGAGTAACTAAAAAGCCTATTTCAAACATGAAGACTTTTTTTGGCACTGAATGACATTAGTCTCAGCTGAGTTTGTATAGAATAGCCATGCACCAGAACAAAAATATGTATTTCATTCCTTTTAGATTCACCCTGTAATTTATGTTTTTCAATTGATTCTTGGTGACTTAGAGTTTGTGGGATTGTTAAAGAATCATAAAATCTGATATACATAGCCTCTTCATTTAGATGTTTTGAAGATATTGTCTAAAATTTCAGATACAAAAAGTATGATATAGGCAAAAATATTCCATAATCTACATCTGTTACAGACTAAATCAAATATTTATCATGTTCATGTTAGGAGATTGAGTAGGTCAGATGAGGTGTCATTTATAACTTTGCAGAAAATCCTTAAAAGCTCAAATATCACTGAACTTCTCATTCTATATTTAGAATTTATGTAATTTACAGATTATTTGCTATACATTCTCAAAAATACATTTACAGGAAAAAATTTAAGTTATCTAAAGATAGATAAATAGATAGATAGATAGATAGATAGACAGAAAAATGATGTGTGTGTGTGTGTGTGTGTGTGAATATGTTTGTGTTTGTATGATTTACAGAAAGCTTGATCTAGAAGTTGTTCAAATCATTACATAAGGAATAAGGAAAAAATGAAGGTGTGTAATAAATTTCCAATGATCATTGTTAAATAATATTTTTTATATTACCTGAGGCTATAACAGACTACAAGCACTATTTAGATGTCTTCAGGGGCTGGAGAGGTGGCTCAGGGGTTAAGCCTCTGCCTTGCAGGCAGAAGGTCCTGAGTTCGGATCCTAGACCCCACATATAGACCCCAGGCGGAAGCAAGGGCGGCCTGCGTTTCCGGTCCTGGTAGGGCGGAGCCTGTGAATCCCGGGGCAGAGGTGGAGGCGTCCATGGTGGTTCCCGAATTCGTCCGTGGTTCTACACACACATACATACATACGCACACACACATACATACACACACGCGCACACATGCATACACGCACAATTGAATAAATAATAAATAAAAAAAATAGATGTCTTCAAAGTAGGATTCCTTCAATGTTTTCATATTGAAGCCTTCAATTATGTCATGGATCCACTTTTCATTGTAGAAAACAGATAAATTTGTTTTTTCCCCAAATTTTTAATTTTTTATTCATATAGTAAAGTTTTCTAAAGATTCCAAACATGATATGTATCATGCAGAATAAAATCTAAACATTCAACATAAGCAATACCCTCCCTCTCCACCCCTCATACAAACTAAAAAAGATTCTCATTCCTGAATAAGGAATAACATTTGCACTATTCTTCTGTAACGCCAGCCAAGATATGCACAAGCCAGAGATATAGAAGCATTTGCTAAAATATTTTTAACAAATAATTATGTACAAAAAATTCACAAAATATTAGTCCCCTATTGAAGCAGAGCACATGGCAATTGACACTGGAGCAGATTTCAAGCCACGTACTGATCCAGAGGAAAAAAGTTATGTACAGTTCTATATATAGTTCTATATATAGTTTTATATAGTTATATACATATATAGTTATACATATACATATAGTTATATATAGTGGAGTTATATATAGTGGAGATATGTAAATTTATACTTCAGTGAAAAAGCTATTTTGCATATATTTTCCCACATTTTATTTCCCCTGATCATACAAGCTCAATAGGTACACTGGTCCTCTCCCTCCCCAGTCCCCCCTTACACTCTCCCCACCTTTTCCCGTTCCTTTCACACCTCTTCCTCCCTGTCCTTCTCTCAATGCCTCCCCCTTCCTCCCTTCCATCTCCTGCAGTATCCTTTTGTGTGAATGCCAAATTTCCCTCTGAGTCTTCCATGCCAGTGAGGGTTCAGGACTCAATAGCATGGCCTGGAAATCTTTCTTGGGCTCCTCTTAGTATGGGAACTTTATTATGACTGTTAAGCCTTGCTTCTAAGAATCCTACTGCCTATGATCTATGTTAGACTTTGGGGGGTCCTTTATATGTCAGCCATTGGTGCAGGTCAGACAAAGTCTGATTATGGCTACTACCGCTCCAAAATGTGGAGTATCTTGCATATCATTGCTCCTCCCCATCTTTAGGCTCCTATAATCTTGCCACGTCCTATTCAGCAAGATTCTCTCAGCTTTTGGATGTGAAGAGATTTGACTGGTCTGTTTTCAGCGATTAATGTAGGGACTTTGGTGTTCTAAATTATGGTTTGTTGTTGTTTTCAGTTTTGCTTTTCTTGTGCTGCCATTGGCTCATCCTTATTTGTATTGAAGGTCACCTCCTAACTAAACATAAAAGGCTGTTTAAAGGAAGATCTTAATATAAGAAGAGACTCAAAGGTAGGTGGAATATGAATAGGACACCACAGTGGGAGGGGAGGTCAGTGTCCCATTTGCAGGATTGTCATCATAATCTGCCAGACTCTATACCCTCCCTGATCGGTGAGATCAAACCTCTTCAGTAGCAGATGACTAGAAAGGGAAGTGAGAGTGAACTTCACCAGATATCTTGCTACTCACATGCAGTACTTTTCTATGACCTATTTTCTCTACTGAAGCATGATTCCCCTCTCTTCTGCTTTCTGGGTGGGGAACTTTTTCCCCTTGCCTCCTGTTTATAATCTTTGTGATTAGAGTAGGTATTACAGAGATTTATCTTTGAATATGTCATTAAGTAGGTTTGGAACTAGGATCTACTAATTAGAAAGCACATATGGTGTCTAATTTTCTGTGTCTGGTGTCACGTCCTGTGCCAACCAGGCTGGTAGACAAAGTCCCAACCTAGTGAAGAATGTCAAGGAAGTACCTTCTGGAAATGGGACATGGCTTATTAGGAAATAAATAATAAAGATATGATACATATGAGAGTTGTCAGGCTTGCAGACTGCTCTGTGGAATGGGCAATTGCTAAGGGCCTGAGTGGTTACTAGGGACCACTCTGCTTAGAGTCTTGCCTCTTATCTTTGACAGACAAGTTTCTCTCTTTTTGTGATTGTGCTTGCCTCCTATCTCTGCCAGAGGAGTTCTTCCCTTTTTTGTGGATTGGGAGCTCTCTTATCTTTTCCCAGGCCTCCTTTTTGTTTTTTCCCAAAAAAGCTACCTAGGATATCACCTCCCCCTAGGTTCCTGTTTCTAGAACTACAGATGTCAAGTAATTTGCCTTAAGTCTTTTGTTTCTTAAATACATACCAAGCCTGCTTTTAACTTTAAATTAAAATTCTAACTAGAAATTTTATGTCCAAACATACACAGTAAACAGGCTTGTTAGCCAGAATGTATACACTGATTGTAAAGAAATTAGAGAATAATTCCAAGAGTCCTAAAACATAGATAGATAGAATTCCCTAAAACTATGACTCTTGTGAAATTAATTCAGAAATTCTACACATATGAGACTATGCCATCTGTTCACTAAAATTAGTCTACAACCATTTCTTATAAAACACAGTTAATAGAAAATAATAATATGATTCATAAAGTTAGCACACAACTATTTCTTATACAGCACATGAGTTAATAAAAAATAAATAAATAAAATAAATTCTAATATTGTTCTTACCATTATAACCAAATATAGGCCAGCTTATAGGATAACAGCCAGAATCTAATATCCTCAAAAAGAAAAAGGTAATGTATAATATATCCCCCCTCCAACAGATTCACCTTTACAATTTTCAAAAATATATAATAAATATAACACAAATTGATGAGGAGAACAATCAGTGTATTTTAACTAAATCTGAAATGAAGACTTTGTTAAATACAACGATACAAACTTAGATCCTGTGAATGTTTGGTGAGCTGTTGTAAGATAGATAAATTTAGAGAGACTGAGGAGCTGGGAAAAACCTGTTAGAGGACTGGGAAAAAAACCTGTTAAGATGTGATAAGGATTTGTTTGTGTCTCACCCTTAAATTCTTAAAGAATGTTTATCCTAAAGGTGATTCCTGCTGATTAGAAAGATAACATGTCTGTCTGTAGGTGCAGTATTCTCTGCCCCAACATTTTCTAGCAAAAAAACTGTTACAATAAATGGATTCAGATTCATCTAGCCCAGAGAATTATGTGTGTATCTGTTTCTCATTCTCTGAAGACTTGCCCACCTTCAAGGGGAGCCCTGGATTCAAGGTTGCAGCGCTTAGACTGCAACAATCTGGAATGTTTCATTCAATATAATTTCTTTCTAATTCTATCCATTTCTTGGCAAATTTTGTTAGTTCATCTTTTTGATGGCTGAGTAGTATTCAATTGTATAAATGTACCACATTTTTCCTTATCCACTCCTCTGCTGTTGGGCATTGGGTTGATTCCATGACCTTGCTGTTGTAAATAGTGCTGTAATGAACGTGGTTGTGCTTGTGTTGTTGAGGTGAATTTTTGCTTTATGGGGGACGATTCCCAAAAGTAGAATAACAGGGTTATATGGCATTACAATCTTTAGCTTTTTAAAAAATCGCCAGACTGATCGCCAGAGTGGTTGTATAAGCTTGCATTACCACCAGCAATGTAGGAGAGTTCCCTTCTCTGCACATCCTCTCCAGCATTCGGTATTGTTTATATTATGAATTTTCTCCATCCTGACCGGAGTGAGATGATATCTCAGGGTAGTTTTGATTTGAATTTCCCTGATAGGTAAGGATGAGGAGCATTTTTAAAGATATTTGTTAGACATTTCAATTTCATCCCTGGAAAATTTTCTTTTGCGTTCCAAGGCCCATTTTTTAATTGGGCCATTTATCTCCTTGGTGTTTTCTTTTCTAAGTTTGTTGTACACTCTGGATAATAAAGCTCTATCAGGTATGTGGTTCGTGAAGATTTTCTCCCATTCTGTGGTTTGCCTTTTTGCTCAGGTACAATCTCTTTATCTGAACGGAAGCTCTTTAATTTCATAAGATCCCATTTATTGAGTACCAGTTCTAGTGACTGTGTCATTGGATGTCTGTTTAGGAACTGTTGGCCTAGCCCAATCAGTTTGAGGGAGTTCCCTATGCTTCCCACTAGGGTTTTTCATAGTCTCTGGCCTAATATTAAGGCCCTTGATCTATTTGGAATTAATTTTAGTGCATGGTGACAAGTATGAGTCTGATTTTAATCTTCTGCATATGGACATCCACTTTTGCCAGCGCCATTTGTTGAAGAAGCTGTTCCTTTTCCATTGGATTTTTTGGGCCCTTTTGTCAAAGATCAAATGGCTGTAGTTGTGTGGGCTTATATCTTGATCTTCAACCTTTATCCATTGATCTGTGTGTGTTTTTTGGAGCTAGTAACAGGCTGTTTTTATTACTGTGGATTTGTAGTATAGAGTAAGGTTTGGTATGGTGATACCTCCAGCAGTGTTTTTGTTACCCAGGATTGTTTTTGCTATCCTGGGTCTTTTGGATTCTTTGGTCAATTTCTTTAAAGAAGTGCTTTGGGATTTTCATTGGTATAGCATTGAATCTGTATGCTGTTTTTGGTAGGATGGTCATTTTTATGATGTTGCCTCTACCAATCCAGGAGAATATGAGGTCTTTCCACCTTCTGAGGTTTCCTGTAATTTCTTTCTTTAGGGTTTTAAAATTTTCATTATAAAGTTTTCTCACTTCTTTGATTAGATTTATACCAAGTTATTTCATATTTTTAGGGGTTGTAGTAAATGGGATTTTTTTCTCTTAGGACTTTTTAATTTTTTTCATCCTTGTTGTATAGGAAATCCACTGATTTTCGCATGTTTATTTTGTAATCTGCCACCCTGCTGAATTTGTGTATTAGTTGCAGAGTTTCCTGGTGGAGATTTTAGGGTCAGTCATGTATATGATCATGTGATGTACAAATAAAGATACCTTGACTTCGTCCATTCAGATTTGAGTCCCTTTTATCTCCCTCTCTTGTCTTATGATTCTAGCCAAGAATTCAAGTTCAATATTGAATAGAAGTGGTGAGAGTGGGCAGCCTTTGTCTAGTTCCTGATCGAAATGAGAATACTTCAAATTTTTCCCCATTGAGTATAATCCTTGCTGTTGACTTGTTGGGAACAGCTTTTATTATGTTGATGAATGTTCCTTTAATTCCAACTATCTCTAGGGTTTTGATCATAAAAGAATGTTTGATCTTGTCAATACATTTTCCTGCATCTATCGAAAGTATCATGTGGTGTTGGACTTTGGATTGCCTTTTATGATGGATTATGTTTATTGATTTGCCTGTGTTGAACCAACCCTGTGTGCCTGGGATAGAGCCTAATTAATCACAGTGAATGATGCTTTTGATATGCTTTTGAATCTGATTTCCTAGGATTTCTTGAGAATCTTTGCATCAGCATTCATCAAAGAGATGGGCCTGTATGTAGTTTTGTTTTTCAGATATATCTTTATTAAGTTTTGGGATTAGCTTAATTTTAACTTCATAGAAAGAATTTGGAAGTTTTCCCTCTTTTACTCTTTTATGGAACAATTTAAGGAGTATTGGTGTTAGTTATTCTTTAAATGTCTGGTAGAATCCATCTTGTGTAGGAAATTTTGGGGGAGAAGATTTGAGATCACATCCTCAATTTCTTCATATGTTACAGGACTATTTAAATAACTCAAAACTTCCTGATTCAATTTAGGTAAATTGTACTTACTCTGGAATTCATCCATTTCTTTGGTCTTATCAAATTTCATGGAGTGTAAGATTTTGAAATACAACCTTATAATTGTCTGAATTTCTTGGGTATCAGTTATTATAACTCTATTTTCATTTTTAATTTTGTTAATTTGTGTTTTCTCTCCCTTGATTTTGGTTAATTTAGCTCGGTGTATATCAATATTATTGATTTTTTCAAAGAATCAGCTTTTCGACTTGTTGATTCTTTGTATCATTTTCTCTATCTCAATTTCAAATATTTCTCCCCTGATTTTGCTTATCTCCTGTCTTCTATACTTTTGGGATTGTATTGCTCTTGTGTCTCTAAAGGTTTAAGCTGCATTGTTAACTTATTTATTTGTGATATTTCTATTTTTTGATATAGGGATTATGAGCTATAAATTTACCTCTTGAGACAACTTTAATTGTGTCCCAGAAATTCTGATATGTTGCATTTTCATTATCTTTTGTTTTCAGGAAAACTTGAATTTCCTTTTTGATTTCTCCCTGAATCTAATTCCCATTCAGCATCATAGTGTTTAGTTTCCAGGAGTTAGTGTGTTTTCTGCTGCTTGATGTGTTACGGATGTCAAGATTTAGACCATGGTTGTCTGATAGGGTACAGACTATAAATTCAACTTTCCTATATATGTGCAGATTCGTTTTGAGGCCCAATATGTAGTTTATTTGGGAGAAAGTGTCATTGGCTGCTGAGAAAAATGTGCATTCCTTGGTGCTTGGATGGAAAGTTCAATAGAGATCTGTTAAGTCCATTTCAGTAAGGATTTCATTTAATTCCAATGTGTCTCTGTTAAGTTTTTGGTCTGTTGATCTGTCCCACATCGAGAGTGCAGTATTGAAATCCCTGAGTATTATCTTTTTAGGATGGATTTCTTGTTTTAGATGTTGTAGCATTTACTTAATGAATTTGGAGGAGCCCATATTAGATGTGTATGTTTTCAGTATTGTGAAGTCTTCCTGGTGAATTGTACCTGTGACTAAAATGTAGTATCCTTCTGTGTCTCTTATGATTTTCTTTGGTTAGAAGTCCACTTTGTAAGATAATGTAATTGTGACCCCTGCTTGTTTTCTGGTTTCATTAGGTTGTAGAATTTTTGATGAGCCTTTTACTTTAGAATGTGCCTATCTTTTGTGGTGAGATGTGTTTCCTGAAAGGCAACAAATAGATGGGTTGTGATTTCTAATCCATATTTGTAACCTGTGTCTTTTGATTACTGAATTAATTCCATTGAAATTTAGTGTTATGATGGGAAATTAATTTTAATTCCTCACATTTTTTATGTTTAGTGGCCTTCATAAATGTATTATTTAGCTTATAGGTATTGGTGTTATTATACTTCCTTTCGGTCCTCCTGGATATGCTCGTTCTTTTGCTCAAGCTTACAAATCTTTTCTAGCATTTTTCAAGGCCTGGTTTGTTGGTTATGTAAGCCTTCAAGTTGTCTTTATGATGAAATTTTTTTTTCTTTCATGACTGATAGGTTTGCTGTGGGTATATCAACCTGGGTTGACATTTGTGCTCATTCAATACTTGAAGTATGTCTCTCCCAGCTCTTCTGGCTTTTACTTTTTCCATTGAAAAATCATTTGTTATTTTAATAGGTTTACCTTTAAAAGTGACTTCATTTTTTTTCTTTTGAAATTCTCAGCACATTCTCTTTGTCTTGCATGTGTAGTGTTTTGACTATTATTTGTCCTGGGGAGTTTGTCTTTTGGTCATGTCTGTTTGGAGTCTGGAATGCCTCTTGAATTTGGATAGGCCTCTCTTTCTTTAGATATATAAAGTTTTCCTTTATGATAAATTTGAAAAATTTCCTCAGATGTGGTATTTTGGAATACTTGTGGTATTCTATGAATGCACATTAGGCTTCTTCAAGATGTCCCCTAACTCTTGAATATTCCTCTATTTTTTTTTTTTTTTTTTTTTTTGCTTTAACAACCTCTTCCATTGAATTGGGTAATTCTTCCATTTTTGTCTTCAAGATCTGTTATTCTATTTTCTTCTTCTTTAGTTCTGCTGATAACTCTCTGTTGAGTTCTGGATTGAAGATAGCTTGTCCTTTAGTTTGAGTTTAAATTCTGCTTGAGATTGTCTTTTTTTAAACATTTTTTATTATTATTTCCGCTCATACAAACTTAGTAGGTACACCGGTTCCCTCCCTCCCTCCACCTCCCCCTAACCCCCCTGCTCCTCCTCCTCTCACCCATCTCTCCCCATCTCCCAGTGCCTCCCCCCCATTGTTTTAACTACTCTATGCCTATTTTTGTTTCCTCAACTGCTTTTCTCATCTCTTTCAAGTGCCTGTTGTGTTCCTGTTCAAAGTTGTTGATGCAGTTATTTAACTCCACTGAGATTTCTTCTTTCATTGTTTTCATCACAAATTTCATCACATTTTCATGGGTATGGTTTTCTTGGCTATTTTCTGTGAGTTTGTTCTGGTTGGGCTCTATCATTATGGGATTAATTCTTTTGGTAGGAGATTTGTTGTCTTAGTTTTTGTTTCTCATGGATTTGCACTGTGACCTGGGCATTTTTTTTTAATCTATTATGAACTTCTTTTTGTTTCCGTGTGTTCTTGACTGAACTGATTTAGACAGTATTACTACACTTGAGCAGTTAT
This sequence comes from Typhlomys cinereus, assembly GCA_023101885.1. Lineage (NCBI taxonomy): Eukaryota > Metazoa > Chordata > Mammalia > Rodentia > Platacanthomyidae > Typhlomys > Typhlomys cinereus. The sequence goes on from JALPQD010000022.1 coordinate 6,832,146, forward strand.
TGCTAGTGTTTGCTTGGAGTTGGGTACACTTGTCTGGTTTTGGTGTTATTTCTTAGATGAGGCTATAGACTGTTAGTACATCAATTAAGTAAGGTTTAGTAGATAGGGATTGAAGACTAGTATGGTAATGCATTTTTTGTTTTACTTCTTTGGTGATATGTGAGGGTGAATGGCATAGTCCCTGAAGTTGTATGGGTCTTTAGGAATATGTAAGCACAATTTTAACACAAATTTAAAGATTTTTATAGAAGACCTAAAGAGAAGAGGCAGGGAATAGTGGAAAAAGAGGAGGGAGGAAGGGCTAATGTGGGAAGATCATAAATAAATTTTGTTTACATGCAAAAAATTTTACTGAAAATATGTTTAAAAATAAGATAATTTTTTTATCATTTAGAAAAAATGCTAAGTATTTTCATGATCCTAAATTTAATGTCATCTGTATAACACAAATACAAAAGCCCACTGGTAAAAAAATTCATTTGTACATGACCAAGAAATCTCTTAATGTGTTAGTTAGCATAGGCAACTATTTTACTTCCACTGCTTTTCCTTATTCAGGAATCTGCTTTTGCTGTGAGGAATTTGCTGATGTCACTAAAATCACTTACTCTTGACAAGTATTCTTCACCTCTGACCACAGTGTTTTAAAGGTATCATTATCATTGCATTTGTAATTATTTCTGTATGAGTTTTTAAATAAAATGTTAGCAATAGATTCTATGTATTAACAAATATCCATTTAGTGTTTCCACATTACTAAAATTTCTATAATATATTAAGGGTTTTTAATAGTTCTCATTCAAATTGGATGATTATATCTTGATTGCAGTAAGCAAGTAAATACCTTTCTGGAGTCTTCAAATATTTATTTCTGTCTTAAAATCCTTTCATGATTTTTCTTTGATCTTGATAATGAAGTAAACCAATTGTTTCACTGATGAACTTTTTAGTATCTGCACTTTTCTTCCCTTTAATCCTGTATTGCATATTTTCTTAATTACTTTATTAAGAATAGAAATTTGACTATATACACATGTGCACATAATATGAATATCTAACATAGACATGTACACAAATGATGGGTGAAAGGAAAAAGAAAAAAATCAAGACAAAGAAAAAGTAAATACAATATATTTAGTTCTTAATTTTAATTTTTGTTTGGAGAATATTATTTCATCACAGGGCCTAAATTAGCATTTTTGACTACTTAAATGCAGAGTGTATCGAAAAATAGAATAAAACAAACTATTATTGAATTTATTTGTAAAATCTATAACTTCAAAATAAGTGGGAATTTCACAATTATCAAAATTTTGCTTTGCTAAAGGTTGTAATCTGATAGATTTGCAATATTTGAAATATAAATATTTTGCATTTACAAGTGTATTGATCCATGAATGCCACATTTGGATTCTAGGAATTCAATAAGTTGCTTCTAAAGTTTTATGTATGTGTGTGTGTGTGTGTGTGTGTGTGTGTGTGTGTATTATATTTCATGCATTTAAGTGTGTAAGTCACATACCTGAGTGAAGCTTCTATCATGATTAGCAGATGAACTTTTCTATTTCATTTCTATTTTCCTCATTATAATTAAGGAATTATTTGATTTAGAACACATATTCTATGCTTTTGTTCCCTGTTATTTGCACTTCTTTCAGGATCTGTTTCATGAACTGTATTTCCAAGTAATTTCACTTCTGGTTCTCATTCTTTTAAAATATATTTTATTTGATTCCTCAAACTGTGTACTAACCTGTTTGTACTCCAATTTCACAATTATCTTTCTGTTTGTGCCTATTTTGGGGTTCTAACTATATTCATTAAAGCAATTCTTTGACTCAGATTAATTTTTTTTCCACAGTTTTCTCCATTATGTTTTCCATGAAGACTCCAAAACGTAAAAGAAATACTGTGGATTGAGAGTGAATGAGCTGAAGTATTTGGCTTTTGTTTTCTATGTGATGTAATGGATGAGTTATATTCTAAATATCAGTTTTCACTGTCTCAAATCTTCATTATAAAAATTATTACAATCTCAAGGTTTCTTTAAGATTACAATGGTATCAACCAAAGTACATATATTGGATTAACAATAAATATGGATTTTGTACATTTATCCATTTGACCACACTCAAAAATATTTAATGCTTACTCATTTGACTAACAAAAAGATTCAAACTCAAGGTATTGAACTCACCATTCTCTATTCTTCTGTTGATACTATCTACTAAAGTCAATTATGGTTTAAACGAGTGCACAAAATATGCTGTTTTTGTGCTCCCGTCTAATTCCACATGTATTTCTCTGTAGTTACAATTTTTTCAATTTTTTCCTGGCAAAATCTCACCTATCCTTAAAGAACTATATGGAATAATATAATATAGTTACTTATGTGTAAAACATATATTTTCCTTACATTAATATAGATATTTTAGATACTTCTCTATACCAAAAAAATGCTTTTATATTCATAAATAACTTACAGAGATACTGTTGTTCATAAAAACTAATTTGAAATTTCAGAAATATGAAAAGGATTAATGGTGAACAGTTAGAAATATCTATTATCCTAATATAATAATTGAACATTGTGTCAGAAGACAACTTTGAGAAATAATTTCTCTCTTTCAATGTCAGTTTCAGGGAATCAGATTGAGGTTTATAAGCAGGAGCCTTCCTTCTTCATCTATATCCGAGACCCATGAATTTTGTCTTAAAACATTCTATAAAGTATTGCAATTTATATAACCCTCTTTACTATGATCTTTATCTACTATAATGCAAGCCATTTGAATTTGAATTTTTGTATTTTTTTTTCTTTTGGTGAAGCATCTCTTTATGAAGCACAGACTAGTTTGTCAGGATTCTATTATCTCTACTTCTGGAATACTTGAATTATAACGATACTCCATCATTCTCTTTTATTGTGTACATACATATCGGCATTCATTATGCATTTGTATTGGACAACTTCTTGGACCGTAATAGGTCTAGTGGTAGTCGTCCCACCTGCATTTCAACAAAAATAGCATCATTTCCCAGGGAATTGTGAAAGTAAATGAAATGATGCCTAAGAGTACTTAAAGCTTTTAATTTGAAAGGGACTATATACACTCTAGGACTTTTTTTAGTCATTGTAGATATTAAACCTAGTGGGAAATTGGCTAAATCTATTTTGAGACGTCTTTACTGAGGAAATTAGTTTCATGAAGTGACACATTATATAGATTATGAGGCAATATTTAAACAGTCAGACCCATTTATTAGATACTGGGGTACCACTGATTTAAAGACTAAATTTTGTAAGCACAATATGCTTAGACTTAGTAGCTATCATTTTCCAAAGTTCATAAAATTTCACTTGGCTGATATTCAAGTCTATGTGTTTATGTGGTTAAATATGCTACATCAGTAAGTCAATAGTTTTTACCAGTACTAATTTTGCTCCCCCTTTTTAATTAAATCTTCTCTAAACTTAATCAATTGATTTAGCAGATTAAGAATAAGCATTAAGAGGAAGATTCAGTATTGGGCTAAAATATAGTTAGATGTAGTTACACCATTAGTTAGTCTCTCATGAACAGTAAATAAGTTACTGAAAACTTTTTTAAAAAACTTATTTTATATTTCTACTTTTACAAGCATATTGAGTACTTATCCCTGCTTCTCACCATCCCCACTGATACCTATCCCCCTCCTTTCCCTGCATCAATCTATCCAATCTGTTCCACCTTCTTGCCTATCTGCTTTTATGGGCTCCAGGTTCCTTCTGGTTTGTCTACTTTTTAAATTTTTTTTCTACTTTTACAAGCATATTAAGTATATTCCTGTTTCCCTCCATAATCTCTCCCTACCATCCCTTCATCAAACCCACACTCCAACCTGTCTTCTTCTATGAATCCCAGGGTTGCTCTGGCTTGTCTCATTTGTGAGGGTTCAGGCCTCTGTGGTATACCAAGTAGCCTCTCTTTTGGCCACCCCACTGATAGGGGCATTCCCCTTCACTCATCCAGCTTTAGTCTCCAAGGTTTAAACTGTATGTCCTTATTTCTCCTGAGTTCCTTGATAATCTATGAGGGAATGTTGGTATATCAGTCATTATACAGGTCTGGTAAGGACAAGTCTCACTGTAATGAGTGGGATGTCTTTTTCAAAGGTTAACCTTCCCATCTTTAATTTTTACAATCTCACTGCACCATCTTCTGTGAGGTTCCCAAAGCCTTAGGATGGGGAGATTGTGTTGGTCTGATATTGTGTTAGCCTTCCTGAGTTGCTAGTACTCTGCATTGTGGTTGGCCATTGTCCACTGCTCTTCTATTGCCCTAGCCTGCATCCTGTCAGGGTGTTTAGGTCCTCTATCTCTGTTAAGAAGATGAAGCTGAGTGTTGCTTGTTCTTCAAATCTATTGCTAAAATCACAGCTATTTACGGTGGAGTTTGGTGTGTCTTCCTATCTATAAGTTTATTAGCTGTTCTCCACTAGTGGTGTATTTCCTTCCCCTTTTTAGGTTCTTGTTCTACTTAACAGTAAAAAGAATGTGTTCCATTCTGACAAGCTGGTCATGAGTTCAATCAGAAATCTGTTGGTTGTCTCCTTGATACTCATGCCACTTTTACACTGGTGGTCACTTGTTCCCATGGTGATTTTTATTGCAACTTAAAGATCTCATGCTTTCATGGGGCCTGTAATTATTCCTCTCTCCAGTAGCTTCAAAAGTATTCCTTAATACTGTGTAAGCTCTCTAGCAAGGTGGAAATTCTCAGAACAGTTCTAATTGATGTATTTTGCCCATGATCTGTGATTCATATGTATTACATCTTCAGTAATAGGTTCTTTTCCATGGTTAGGTAAAGGTCAACTTGATGGTTAAAGGTTCAAGCTCAGGGAACATCTGTAGATAATTGTTAGGTGAGTTCTGCCTAGAGCAAATCTAGAGCAGGAGATTGTTTAGTTGATGGGGCATACCCAGCCCATAGTGAATGGGACTAGGACTTGAACAGATGAATAAAATACAGAGAGCTGGTTGAGGAAGTTGACATCCTTTTGCATACTTCCATGCTCATCTAGTAACTAAGAATCATCCCTCTCTCAGATGTTATGTAGAGATATGTGTCCAGTGCCTTTGGCTCTGTGGTTGGTTTGAGCTCTCCCATGAAGCTGGACCAATAACAGTAACCAAACAATCATAAGAGAATAAACCATTTATTCTCTTAAAAGTTTGACTTTATTTTTATCAGATTTTATCAGAAACAATGCAGTCAAACTGCAACAGCTTTATTGAGAGTTTTTGTAGAGCAAACAAGAGCAATGGAAAAACTTAGTAATGTTTGGTGCCTCTGAATCCTCTCTGACAACAAACTTACCAGAAAGTGTCACATTCCAGCTATTTCTATGTAGAGTATTTTTCACTGGGTTTTTAGGAGACCAGTTTAGGCCATTTATTTTTGTGCCCTGTTTTTCTCTCCCTGTCTTCCTTGCATAGAGACTGTCTATTCTTGTCCCATTCTTTAAAAGACATTTTTTGGACATATTACTAACATAGGAGGTTCCTTTGGGAAAACTTCCCATAATTTTAGGGTTTTTCCTGTAAATCCCTATGTTCCGTCTATCTTTCATCTCCCTCATTCTCCTATATGTATTTTTCCAGTTATTCTTTATCTCACTGTATTGTCATGGTATCATAAATCTCCCCTTGAAAAGGTTTCTCCCTAACCATTCCTTCCCCCGTTCCCGTTCATTATTCCATTTCAAATTTTCTGGCCCATACAGTAATTCCAATCCAAATACACTGACAAATATATCAGTGCTGGCATCTACATATCAGAGACATGCAGTGTTTAATTTTCTGTGTCTGAGATACCATGCTCAATATTAGATTTTCAAGTTCCATCCATTTACCATGAAATTACATATTGTTATCCTTTCTGATTGTTGAGTTGTAGGAGGAATGGACAATGATTGTGCCACAGAGGCTTCCATACAGAGAGGCTCCTTGGACTCCTCCCTCCTACTAAGCATACAAATCTCACCAGACTATAAATCTCATGAGACTACGCCTTCTCCAGAGCAAAGACATTTGGTGCTGTTAAACCGCCTGGCTGAGAGTACCAATCCAGACAGGACAACTTAGCAAAGATGCTGTCTTTTCCCCAGCATACATGTTTGGCATCTTTGTCAAAAGTCAAGTGGTTATATATGTGGAAGTTTATATCTGGGTATCTGCTCTGATACATTGTTTGATATATCTGTTTTTGTGCTAGTACCAAGCTGTTTTTATCACTATAACTCTGTAGTACAGTTTGAAATTTGTTCTTTCACATGAATTTTGAGATATTTTTCCAGTTCTGTGAAGAATTGTATAGGGTTTTTGATTAGAGTTGCATTGAGTCTGTATATTTCTTTGGGTAAGATAGTCATTTTCACAATATTGATCTTACTGATCTGGGAGGAAGCAAAGTCTTTCCACTCTTAAAAAATCTTCTTTAATTCCTTTTAACAGTGTTTTGTATTTTCCATTATACAGGTATTTAACTTCCGTGGTTAAATTTATTCCAAGGTATTTTACTTTTTTGTAGTTATAGTGACTGATATTAATTCTCTCATTTCTTTCTCAGCTTGTTTTTCTCTGATATATAGGAAGGCTATTGATTTTTATGTTGATTTTGTAGCCTGCCACTTTACTGAAATTATTTATTAATTCCAGTACTTTCTTGGTGGAGTTATGTGAAACTCTCCAGTACAGAATCATATCATCTGCCAATAGGGATATTTTAACTTGTTCCTTACTTATCTCTATCCCTTTTATCTCATTCCCTTGCTTTATAGCTCTAGCTTTGAACACATTATTGAAAATGAGTGTGAGAATGGACAATTTTGTCTTGTTCCTGATATAAGTTGGAATGCCTGGTGTTTTTCCCTATTTAGAATGATGTCTGCTTTAGGCTTATTGTATACAACCTATATCAAGTTGAGATAAGTCCCCTCTATTCCTGTTTTCTCCAAAGCTTTTCTCATAACAGGATGCTGAATTTTGTCAAAGGCCTTTTCTGTGTCTATTGAGAGGATCATTTGATTTTTTTGATTATTTTAATATGGTGAATCATGTTATGAATGCAATCTTAGTATCTTTGCAATCTTAGTATCAACCCAACTTGAAAATGATATATGAATGATCATTTGGATATGTTTTGGATCTGATTTGCTAATATTTTACTGAGGAATTTTGCATCTGTTTTCATTAGTGAGATTGGCCTATGATTCTCTTTCTTTGATATGTCTTTGTTTGGTTTTATAATTAGAGTTATATTGGCTTCATAAAAGAGTTTGGGAATATTCCTTCTTTCTCTATTACATGGAATAGTTTGAGGAGTAGTGGCATTAGTTCTTATCTGAAAGCCTGATAAAATTCTTCACTGAATCCATCTGGTCTTGGGTTTTTTGAGTTGGAAGACTTGTAATTACTGTTGCAATTTCATCTATTGTTATTAGCTAATTTAATGTATCTATTTCATCTTGAGTCAATTTTGGTAGGTGGAATGTGTTTAAGAATTCATTCATTTCCTTTAGATTGTCCAGTGTACGAGAACATAACTTTTTTGAGTATGTCCTTATGATTCTCTGGATTTCTCCAGTATCTGTTGTAATTTCACCCTTTTCATTTCTGATTTCGTAGATTTGAGTATTTTCTCTTCTTTTTTTTTTGGTTAGTAAAGCTAAGGGGTTGTCAATCTTATTTATCTTTTCAAAAAAACAGCTCTTTGTTTCATTGCTGTCTTTTTTTGTATTGTCTTTTTCAGTTGCAATTCATTGATTTCTCCTTGAATCTTAGATATTTCTTCCTGTGTGCTACTTTTAGGATTGGTTTGCTCCTTTTTTTCCTATGGCTTTCAGGTGTAACATTAAGCTATTTATCCAGGATTGTTCCTTTTTTGTGATGTAGGCATTTAGTGCTATACTCTTTCCTCTTAGAACTGCTTTCAATATGTCCCATAGATTTTGGTAGGTTGTATTTTAATTTAATGGCTTCAAGGAATTTTTATTTCCTGTTTTATTTAATTTTTTGACCCATTCAATAATGTGTTATTTAGTTTCCATGAGATTATTTGGTTTCCATTGTTTCTTTTGTGGTAGATCTCTACCTTTGTTTCATGATGGTCAGATAGCATGCAGTTAATGACTTCAATTTTTCTGTATATATGAAGGTTTGATTTGTATCCAAATATGTGGTCTGTTTTAGAGTATGTCCAATGAGCTGCTGATTAGAATGTGGATTCTTCAGTATTTGTGAAATGTTCTGTAGATATCTGTAAGATCCTTTTGATTTATGGCTTCATTTAACACCAATGTGTATCTGTTTAGGTTTTGGCCTGTTGATCTGTCCAATGGTCTGAGTGCAGTATTGAAGTCTTCTGCTACTACTACTGTGTTTGTGTTGATTAATTGTTTTGTCTCCTTTAGTATTTGTTTAATCAATTTGGGTGCTTCCATGTTTGGCACAAAAATGTTTAACATTGTAAGATCTCACTGAAATTTTCCCTTTACTAAGATGTGGTATCCATTTGTATCTCCTATGATTTGCTTTAGTTTAAAGTCTATTTTGTCTGATATTAAGATGACAACTCCTGCTTGTGTCATCTTTCCTTTTGTTTGGAGTACTTTTGACCATCTTTTAACCCTGAGAAATTGTTTATCTTTCAAGGTGAGGTGTGTTTCTTGGAAGCAGAGAATTGATGAGTCATGATGTTTGATCCAAGTTATAAGCCTGTGTCTCTTGATTGGGGAATTGAGCCCACTGAAATTTAAAGTTATTATGGAAAGTTGTTTAATGGTTCCTGACATTTTGATGATCTTGTGTTGCTTGCCTTTTTTAGTCACTCATTCATTTCTTATCCTGATATTTTTTATTTCCTTTAACTTCTTTGATTTGTTTATTATTCTCTTCCATCTTGTGCATTTCTTCCAGTATTCTCTATAGCCCTGGCTTAGTGTCCATAGAGTCTTTTAGTTTGTTTTTGTCATGGAATATTTTTCTTTCAAATTTCTATTATGATCAAAAATTTTGCTGGTATAACAATCTAGTTAGGTATTTGTGTTCATTCATAAATTTTATCGTGTCTTTCTAGGGCCTTCGGTTTTCACCATCTGTATTGAGAGGTCAATTGTTATTTTAATGGGTTTACTTCTATATGTGACTTGTTTATTTTGTTTATCAGTTCTTAAGATCTTGACTTTAATGTGTATATTTGGTGTGAGATCTATCATTTGATGCAGGGTGTTTCTTTTTATTCTGAGTGTTTGGTATTCACTATGCATCCTAAATCAGGATGGGTATCTCTTTTTTAGGTCAAAGAAATTTCCTCTATTATCTCATTGATTATGCATGGCATATCTTCCTCTTGTGTTTGTTTTGGGAACATCCATGATCCCTTAGTTAGGCCTTTTGATGGTACCCCAGACTTCCTGTTTGTTCTATTAAAGTGCCCCAGACTTTCTGTTTGTTCTATTAAAGTGTGTTTTTCAGTTTATCAGTTTTTCTCATTGACTTATGAACCTCTCCTATCTTTTTTCCAGTGTGAGACTCTGTCTTCTATATGATCCATTTTTTTTGAGATTTTCTGTTAATTTTTTATTATACTGTTTAGATGTTTTTGCTCTAGTATCATTTTAGTCCATTTTTTTTCAGTGTTTCTATGTTTGTTTATAGATCACTTTGGGTTTTTTTTCAGTGTTTCTAGATCTGTTTTCAAGCTTTCTGTTTTCATTCAATTTGTGTCTTGTCTGTTTGTTTCTTCTTGAACTTTTTTCAGAGTTTGTTGCTTTCTTCTGGAAATGTGTTTAGTGATTTATCTATGTCTTCTTGGAGCTGGTAGAACATATTTATAATTGACTTTTGAAATTCATTGTCTGTTATTTTTATCTTGCTCTGTAGTATCTACAGAGCCTTGGATTTGGTGATCTTGAGAGGAGACATGTTTTTGGATTCTCATTTTCTTTCTGTTTTTCCTGTGAGGCATTGCATTTTTAGGATACGTAGATGATTGTTGTAGTTTTATTTGTTTTTGGAGGAGTTTTCTCTCTTTATTTTTTGAAGTTTGGTGATGTATAAAATTTTCTACTTGCACAGATTTTTTGTATGTGTGGGAATAGCAGGGGATGGGTGCCTGAGTGTGGGCATCACTGGGGCTCAGGTTACACTGCTGAAGCCTTCACTTCTTCCCCCCAATAAAAGGCAAGCCCAGAGACCAGCTCACCCAGACTTCAGGGGCAGCATACAGAGAGCTAGGGCCTTAGGTTCCAGAGTGGAAGCTTCCAGTCCCATGTACTCACAGGCCTAACCAGGGACCAGTTCCTACTGAAAACTTTTAAAACAACTTGATAGCAAGCCTTCATGTTCAAATGTCATAGGGAAACCTTTTAAAATATTGCATGTGTGAACTGTCTCATTTTCCTCTACTTGCAACCCATTCTTTTATTTTATGTTTCAAAACCTTATAAATAGTATACAGAATTCTCACAGTTTTCAGGAACTCTGTATTTATCTCTCTATTTTTTAGCTCTTAGAATGTGTTTTAAGATTATTGAATTGTACATAAAATTTTAAGAATCTTTCCCCACTTTAAAAATCAATAACAGTTCCAGAAACATATTTACTGTTTTCTTACTCTGTGTGACAAAAATTAAATCATATAACCTGCAAACCTACTATCTGATAAAAGCATTATATTTAGTACATTATCTTGAATTCTGTCATAAATAAACTGATTATTTTAGAATTCCATGTTATAAATAAATTGGAAACTTTGAGTTATGGATGAATGGTAGATGTTGATGGTATTGTGATAGGTGGAACTGGGTCTCTGCTTGAAAATGCTGAGAAACAAAGAATTTAAAATGGGAATTTGTAGCCCATGAATGCTTATTAAATGACTGTGCATGTACAGGTCTGATCTGAATATTTGAAATGACTTGACAACACGCGGTGTGTAGTCTGATTTGGTCATATAATGAAGGACATGTTCCCAGGTCCTTGCAGACCTTCCCAGGTCTGAGTGATCTGTAACATGCAGTTAGGTAGAAGTCATTTAAGCTTAAGTGGGCATTTGTCCCTCTCCAGTGAGAGAAAACTGAGCACAGGGTGTATGTATTAATGCGGCCTTGTAAGTCTCTGTGAGAGGATCAATTAGGCTTCTTTCCATTGTGCAAAAACAACTAACCAAAACGAGACCTTGAGGCACACTTTGTAGTGTGGAAGAGAGGACAACATCAATTTAGATTTTTTAGAGACTGATTTCACTGAAATATTCTCTAGTAAGGGTTATTGTTATGTACTAATGACGGTCTGCACATTTTATAGTGGGTAGAAGCCCCTTGAGACAGAAAGGTTGGAGAAGTAGACTTCATCTTAGTAAGGGAGATTATTCCATGCTTTATTAACAAGTTAGATAATTTACTAATAAGTTAGATAATTTATTAACAAGTTAGATAATGGAGCTAGATAATGGGTTTGCATTTTTCAACAAAGACTTCTAATAGGTATGGTTGTTCTATCTTGAGACTTGTAACACACTTATCTTAAAATGGTCAAGAAGAAAGGGCACAATTTTAACATTCAAAGATGAGACAGTGAAAGATCAAGAGAGAGAGAGGTTAAAGTATGTGTCATGGTTTGAAATGTGTCCCCCCACAGTCTCATGTGTTTGGCAAGGTCATGGCACCTTGAGAGGTGGAGTCTTGCTGGAGGAAGGCAGTCATAAGGGGTGGGCCTTGAGGTGGATTAGCCCCACCTTACCTTCAGGAGAAGTCTGCCTTTGTAGTAAGCAGTCCTACAGTTCTCAGCTTCCAAGATGTCTACAGTAACTTAGCCTCCTCCAGCTTTGGCCAACTAGCCATGCTGCCTCTGTCATGAGAAACTGTGCCTCCTCTCTGGAACTATAAGCTGAATAAACCTTCCTTTCTCCCTTAACTTGATTGACTTTGAATGTTCTCTCACAGCAATACTTAAGAGTAACCAATACAGAAATTGGTACCTGGAGGTGGGGTATTGCTGTGAAATTAAGAACAGCTGGTACCACAATGAGAAGTTGTTTGTGAAGCTGAGAGAAACTGGTACCCAGCAGTATGGCAAATGCTGTGATTTGGCTAGTGTCCCTTTGGAACTATTTGTTGGGAGAAATATGGAGAACTTTGGGACTTTGTGCTTGGAAAGTCTTTTCATCTTGGTGAGGTGGCCAAATGGGCCTTTCTCTTAAGAGCTCAGAGGACAGCAATGTTGTGAGAGACACAGGCAGTGGAAACCCAGCTTGTGCTGGTCCAGAGGGGAACAGAGACTGTGTTTGCAACTGGACAAGTGACACATGGAGCTATGTGTTGGCTGAGAGTTTAATGAAGTTTTACCCTGCTCCTGAAAGCTTGCCTGAAGTTAAACTGAAGTGCTTGGTGAGGAAATTTCAAAGTAGTGTAGTCTTGAAAATGTGATATGGCTACTTTTTAGTTGTCTTTAAAATTATGAAAAAGAGCAAAGAATCAGGCTAGAAGAAGCAAAACTGTAAGATCTAATGATAAAATATTCAAAGCCAAACTTAAAGAGTTGAACCAGGAAAAAGTAGGGAACACAATGGCTGTTAAAAAGATTAGTTCCATTTTTAAATCAAAGACTGCTCTCAATTTGGATACTAAGAGAGGCCCTAGGTTGGGGGCAAGACCCTCAGAGAAAGCTCCAACCTTTAAGAATGCAAATCCTTTTAAAGGGTAGAGTTCCAAAGCAAAGATCCACTTCTATAAAACATCTGTCCAGGTGTGAAAGAGCTTTTTTTCATGGTCAGCATAGAGAAGCAAAATCAGCTGTGATTCAAGGGGGCCAGTCTTGGCAAAGTCATCCACGTGGTTCTGGTTTTAAAGGCATCAAAGATGCAAGAGGGAGGAGATAGTGGAGTCCTCTTCCAAAATTTCAAAAAATGATGGAATCCAGGCATCATGTGGCAGAAACTCTGCAATTTAGAAACCCAGGAAGGACAGTTTGGGCTGTGGAGTTAAAGCATTGTTTGTCATTGGGAAGCAAAGATGTTAGAGGTTCCAGAGACAACGTGGGACATCTGCCAAGGAAAGCTGTACACCCTGGGAGGAGGCAGCTCAAGAGAGCAACCAATTCTATGGACAACTGCATTGGAGGGGTAAAACCCAATCCCTTTGGAACTGTTGGACTTGGAGCTACAAGATTTGGGGTTTGTCCTGCTGGTTTGTGCTATTGGACCGATCTTTCCTGGATATGCTTCCATTCCTTCTTTTGGAATGGGAATGTTTATTCTGTGCCATTGTATGTTGGAAGTATGTAACTAGTATTTTGATTTTACAGGAGCCTTTGGGCTTTGGACTTTGGACTTTTGGACTGTGCCATGAGAAATGTTCATTGGGATAGGGCTGTTAAAAGATTAGTTTTGTGCTCCTCTTTGATAACTGGAGGTAACAATGAAAAAAAAATATATATTTGCAGTTGATAATAGATTATCAGTATTTAAGTAAAGATTTATAAATATTTACAAATAATTTGATAGCATATAACAGGATTTATGATAGAAGTATAAACTAGAGACAACCTCAACTACTGATGTAGTCTATGAAGACTTTTAAAGTTGGACTGAGTATGGTTTGCATAATGAGATGGCAATGAGCCTGTGGGGGCCAGGAGTGGAGTGTCATGGTTTGAAATGTGTCCCCCCACAGTCTCATGTGTTTGGCAAGGTCATGACACCTTGAGAGGTGGAGCCTTGCTGGAGGAAGGCAGTCACAAGTGGTGGTCCTTGAGGTGGATTAGCCCCACCCTACCTCCAGGAGAAGTCTGTCTTTCTAGCAAGCAGTCCTGCAGCTCTCAGCTTCCAAGATGTCTGCAGTGATTTAGCCTCCTCCAGCTTTGGCCATCCAGCTATGCCGCTTCTGTCATGAGAAACTGTGCCTCCTCTCTGGAACCATAAGGTGAATAAACCTCTCCTTCTCCCTTAATTTGATTGACTTTGAATGTTCTCTCACAGCAACAGTTAAGAGTAACTGTTATGGTATGTAAATCTGAAAATCTAAACACAAAGTGGAGCCAGATGTGCTTCAATGTAGAGATGGACAATAGTAATATAAAAGTGAAAACATATTTTAAAATCTAAACATTGAAGGTGCATTGCATGTAATTTCAACTTAGTATGGAAAAACATGGGGGACATGTGAAATGTTCATTGGGATAGGGCTGTTAAGAGATTAGTTTTGTGCTCCTCTTTGATAACTGGAGGTAACAATGAAAAATACATATTTGCAGTTGATAATAGATTATCAGAGTTTAAGTAAAGATTTATAAATATTTACATATACTTTGATAGCATATAAAAGGATTTATGATAGAAGTATAAATTAGAGACAACCTCAATTCCAGATGGTAGAACCCAATGATCCTTAATGTTGTGGGTATTATAAGATGGACATGTAAAAATGGCCAAACTTTTATTGGACTTCTTGAGTCTGTTTCTTTTTTATATCGAACAATCCACTTGGGGTGATTGTCAGCAGCTCCTGACTACTTGGTTCACTCGAGAGAAAAAATCTGGCTCTTGGACAGAGGACAATTTCTCTTCCAGATGGAAAGGCCCACATAGAGTTAGTCTTCCCATCTGAGAGGCTGGATTGGGATCTTAACACAAAGATAAGGAAGATCTGTCCAACATTTGTCATATCAATTAGAAGGGATCAGAGCAGCTTATAAAAAGCCCACCAAACTTTGTAAGGTAAACAAGGTGATTTAAGAGGATCAAGAATTGTCCACTGGGTTCCTAGAAATTCTGAGATAGACCCGGATTCACCTGAGCTATAAACATTGCTTTTGTCATTCAGTCAGCCCCAGATGTAAGAACAAAATTGCAAAAGATAAAAGATTTAAATTGTCCAGGAGTATTATAATAACCTTGACCCTAAAGAGGAAAGACAGAATAAGAAACTCACAAAGGTAATGATGATGTATTTAAAGAAATCTGAAACAGGAGTTGAAGAGATGCCTCAGGTGTTAAGACTCATTCTCCCTTCCCCCACTCACCAAGTAGAGGGTCATGAGTTCAGATCCCAGATACCAAGTAAAAAAACACCAGACAGAAATGGTAGTCACTGCACTTCCAGCAATGGAAAGTCATCCTTGGGGTCTTTCACAAGGAAATACAATGCCTTCTGATACCCCCCCCCCACACACAGAAGAAGTAAAATATTTTTTAAAATGAAATCTGAAACCGATGAGATCAGGAGGCTGAAAAGACAGAGAGGCGAAGATAGGGAGTTTTCTTTCTCTCTCATTCGATCCAATCAATCAGCCCTTCCTTTTTTTTAAAAAAATGGACTCACTCTGAAGGGGAATATACAGAACAATCAACCTGGTGGAGGTTGCACCAGGGATTCAAAACTTCTGGACCTTGTTTGACAAGGTCTTTTAATATATATATATATTGTATATTCCCTGCTAAAAATATGTGGATGGTCTTCTTACTGCTACTTAGATTGAGGAATATTGCTGCAGAGCCACAGATCTCCTGCAGAGACTCCAGATAACTGACAACAAAGGTCAGCAAAGAAGGCCCAGCTCTGTGTCTCAAGTCACCTACAAGGTATATCTTCTTTAAAGATGGTAAGTGCACCCTGTCTTCCCATTGTATCTCAGCAATTCTTCAAATACCAATCCCAGAGACTAGAAACAGGAATTTCTCAGATAATGTGCTATTTTCACTTATGGATTTTGGGGTTTGATGAGAGTGCCATACCAAGGTATGACAACCCAAAGGAAATGCAACACCTGATGTGGACTGAAGAAGATGTTTTTAGAACCCTCAGAATATTTTAATATTGGCATCAAACTTAGCATTCCATTTGTTCATGGATAAAACTCAATGTATAGCCAAAGGGGTCCTAACTCAAGCTTTAGTTCCCTGGAATAGAATGGTTGCATACCTGTGCAGAAATTGAACCTGTAGCATCTGGACAACCAGCTTCCATCTGAGCTGTAGCAGCAACTGCTGTACTGTTGAATGAGGCCTTGATATGGGAAAAAGGATATTCCTTTGGTCCCAAGGGCAATGGGTAATGGACCAGGCAGCAAGAGAAGTAGCCTAATAAAAGTGCAGCCATTCCAGATCATAGTAAATCATCTAGAGGTGGGCCTGCCAATAGATCCAGCTTCTACAACTACTAGGAAAACAAGACATAACAATGGATGAAGTCTGATAATACCTCTGACCTTAGAGAGATAAATGATAAATCATTTCTACCAAGCTGTTTACCAAGGGTCCACAAAATTGACTGAGCTTCTCATACTCCAACATTACATTCTAGAGTTGGACAAAATAGCTGTCCAGATGTGTTGTCTGCACACAACTTAACCAGATGGGAGGTAATGAAGTCCCAGAAAGGATCCAACACCATGGAACATTTCATGGAGAACAATGGGAAACTAGAGTTTGCTGTGGTAAAACTGATTGTATTTGGCTATAAATATTTGTTTACATTTGTGGACACCTTCTCAGGATGGGTAAAAGCATTTCCCACAAGATCACAAACAGCTTCTATGGTAACAAAATTATTTTAATAACTGTTACTTAGGTTTGGACTATACCTTTCTCTGATATTTGGCAATGGCCCAGTCTTCACAGCTAAGATCTTTGAAACTGTGATGAAGGTATTAAATACAAATTGGAGATTGCATTGCACTTGCCAACTCAGAGTTCAGTAAGGTAGAAAGGATGATACAAATCATAAAGGAAACCTTAACTAAATTAGTTCTTAAAACAGGCAAAACCATCCATCTTCCATTTTCCATTCTAAGAGCCAGGTGTATGCTTGGGAAGCCCACACCTTCTTCCCAAATTAAGGATATCCCACAGACTGAAATAGTCAATTATTCCCTCTTAAAATCACTACAGGCACTACAGCAGACCCATAGGACCATCCAGAACATTATTTGTGTGGAGGAACTAATTCCAGCTAGGTGACACTGGGTCAAAAGAATCCCTTCATAGACTTAAGATCCTACCTAGTTCGTTTAATATTATTAATAGTCCTATTTGACTTTACATCCTAAGTCAAAAGTTTTCTATTGTATTTATAAGGGACATGTAATTTAAAGGTACAAATTTTATAAACTGCTTTATTTTAGAATAAATGAATGAATTAGCATCTAACTTAACAAATGATAAGCCTGGATGAGATCTACAAAATCTTGGATTTGAAATATGTGTTTATTAATAACTATATATTAATGCATACTATCTACATGTGACTACGCACTGAAGTCATTTATGTAATTTAAATGGTGAATATGATAAAAGAGAAGGGAATCATCAAATAGAGGGAAGAAAATACGACGGTTGTAAATAGGAGATGTATTGATAAAAATGCTTTTGGTTGAAAAGAAGCTTGTTCTAGGAATGGAAATAAATGAGAATGAACTGAAAAAGTTAAAGTATATTTGAGAACTATTGTGATGCTGAAGACTGTATGTTGCAGAAGGAAAATTTGAATTGAGCTTCAAAAAGGAAAATGGCCCTATTTCTCTGTTTATGAATTTATGATTTTAGCTAGTGTCAAGCTGGTTTGAAGGTGAATGCTACAAATAATGCTTGTGTCCTTCAACATTACCTTTACCTCATTAAGCCAAATACCATACTTTATTTTTTTTATTTTATATATAATATTTTTGATCACAGGTTAAATGTAAATGTTATGTGAGATACAGAGGACAAAATATATATAGAACAGGTCTGTGTCACATGGCTAGTTAATTTAATATGATTGGAAGTTTATAATGGTTCTGTCAAGTCTCTTGAAGACTGCTTTCTAGCTTATGATTCAATGAAATGGAGAGACCTGGAATATTGCAAATCCATAACCAGATTATCCCTTACTCATTTTAGCTCCCTTAATTGTCATTTGTTACCAACATCTGTATGTGACCTACAATCCTGGTGCTGGTACATGGTTTTAAGAGAATAATATAATACCCTAGATCAAAGTGAGTCCAGGATTTGACTCATATCCACAGAACCAGTTTGAAATATGACAAGGAAATGAACAGAATGGAATCCATCTTGTAAACTGGTCTCTCCCTAAAAGACCTAGATGAAGAATTTCAATCTGGACTATTGAGAGAAGTGATATGGATTTATATAAAGACCTTGGTTTAATGACTGTTCCTAGAAGAATCTCCCTCAACACTCTGTGGCATTCCATTTGACTAAGACCTGAGGGAAATTTCCATGTGATACAAAAACCCATTCGAGAAATGGATTGATGCCATATTTTGAGCTCCTCCTTAACTCCCACCCCATGCATGCACTGGCCAGTGAATACCCAAATCCCCATGCATATCATGAATAAAATTAACTTTCCATTTGGCATTACTCAGTGTTTGGGGTTCATTCCTGGTCATTGCCCTGCAACATAAATATTCTGAGTATAAATAACACACATCAAAGTAATCAATCATGTCAATAAAGACAAATGCTTTGAGACTTTAAATACGTAAATGAGTAAACCTGACAGGTTATAAAGCATTAGAAAATGGTAAGAAACTGTAAATTCAATGTGTAAAGATATGCAGCTTATATTATATACATTTGCTTCAAATAGAGGGGATACTGGCTACAAACCCAAAGAAAAATTTTACCCATGTCTGGTTTTGTGAACGGTGAGTTTACTGGTGTTATGTACTGGATCATGCATGACTTAGGTAGCAGCATTGCTGCAAAGGCCATGCATTGTGTGGATGTTGGCTTAGAAAACATATATCTAATTCAAGTTGCAAACTTTTAACCTACTCAATAGCTACTTCTTCCCCAGAAAATGTTTATGTCTTGTGAAAATTTTATGGCTGACTATGAGGAGTCTATTAAGTTTCATTAACTTCCTGAATCTCCTTGCTCTAAGCAGCAATGTTTCTATTTAAAAGATATGACATTGTGCTGTATACTTCGCATTCTAGTACATAGTGAAATTTCATCTTCTTGAACATTTTATTTAAATGCTGTTTTTCTCACCTCTCTTTTCTATCTCTATGATAGGGTTCTTGCGATATATTTTCCTTTTCAGTTACTGCTCAACTATCTATAGCAGCAGTGAGATTTAATTCTTTAAATTGCTTAAATTATTTCTAAATTAGATATTTACTTTATCAAGTATAATTTTTAGTTTAGGAACTCTGAAATTAGCCTAACTTAGCAATCCAAATTACCTCATGAGATCTTTTTTATTATGATATCATTAAACCAATACAATTTGAGGTTGCACACTTTCAAGCATAATCCCTTCTGTACAAATCAGTACTACTTGCTCAGCAGGATTTAGTGTAGTTTCAAAAAACAGGTAAGATGCAGTCATTTAGTAATGAGGATCACTGCAAAGGAGCCATTCATAATCATAAATTGCTATCATCCTTCAACACCTTTGCTACAATGAGGTCATAAGATACATATGTCCAGAAATGACTGCAGGAACTATGATTGGTATCCTCTATGAGTCCATGAAATTCTAGCATGTCCACTATTTAGATTTGCTATATTTCAATTGTATTGCCTGTACATTGTTTAGCTTTATTGTTCTTTCATTGTGAACAAAAAGTATCTATGATAGATTATGGTTTCTTTAATCAATTTTTGGTGTATTCAATTAAAAAGGACATTTAAAACAGCTTTTGTCTATTTATAAATTTTATTACGACTTCAAGATAAGAGTTCTTGTGATGGCTTAGCATAATGCAAGCCTGATGACTTGACCTGAGTTTGATCATTGTAATGCACTGGGAAAGGAGAGAACTGACTTCAAAAAGATGTCCTCTAATTTCCCAAGGGTGCTCTGACACACACATACATGTTGTATATACAGACCATCTACAATGAAAAACAAGATAAAATTTCAAAAGAAAATGTTTAAGTAAGGAAAATAATGAAAGCCAAAATATGAAAAGCTAAGCATAGACGTGTTAGGTCTCATTCATGACTAAATTAACAGAATGTGAAATCTGTGTCTCAGCTTAATGTGCATAAGGATCAATGAGAGGCTATTGAACAAAAATGCAGGCATTGGAAAATTTCAACCAATAAGTGAATTTGGCAAGTAGAACAGAGGAAGTTGTTTCAATTTAATAAATTGTTATTTCCCCTTAAATGTTCTTAAAACACTTTTGATAAAAGAAATGAGAGCTACCATATAAAGTGAAAAGGCAAGAGTTAACTATTCCCATAGAGGGAAAATAATTTATTCAGAACACACATGATATGTCATGTAGTATCTAAGTTCAGGCAAAGGCCTGCAACTTATACAATAACTACAAATAGCTAGATGTATAAGAATGTCATGTCATGTTTTGCAGACTCTAAACAGCTTGGTAAAGAACCTAATGAAAGGGAAAAAATAAGTAGTCCCTTTATCAATTAGAGAAAAAGTAGTCCCCTTACCAATTGGAGAAAAGGTACATGGGGTATATTAGTTACTCTTCTCTGTTGCTGTGAGACATGACTCAAAGTCAAATGACTTATGGGAGAAAAGCTTTATTCAGCTTACAGTTCCAAAGAGGAGATGTAGTCCTTCATGGGGGAAAAGGCATGGATGGCTGTCAGAAACTGAAGATGGTCTAAGTCACATCCTTCATGGAAGCTGATAGATGCAAAACTGCCAACTGCAAGAGTAGAACTCTACTAGAAAAAAGGTGGAGCTAATCCACCTCAAAGCCACTCACTGTGATTTCTTTTCTCCCACAAAACTCCACCTCCTAAAGGTGCCATAACATTCCCAAACACATGAATCTGTAAGGGAAATTTTTTATACCATGACACTGGGTCAGTTAAAAAGGTATTTCATAAATTCATAATTTGGTCATAAATGGTTTTTATAATGGGTTTGAACTACAAATTTTATTGTTTTATTTTACAAAATAAAACACTCAAATTATAGTAAAAAATAAGTGATAAATAATTAGCTGTCATGACTTTTAGAAAAGTAAAAAGAAATGGGGATACCAAGCACACAAGGTGAAAGTGCAAAGCACTATTTTAAAATATTATATATATATATATATATATACACACACATATATACATATAGAGAGATAAAGATAGAAAGAGAGAGAAAGAGAGAGAGAGAGAAAGATAGTAGACAGTTGTGACAATCATGTCACAAGGGTAAATGTTATTAGTTCTCTACAGAATATGGGCTTTTGGGAATTGAACTCGGGTTGCCAGATTTCCATGCAGGCATGTTTCTAGTTGAACTAACTGCCCCACTCAACAACACTAAACTATGTATGTAAAATAGGAAGTATAAAAGTTTTGATGTTAGATGTTCTAGTATAATAATGTATTATTATCAAGTTATGTATATTATATGTTATATTGTATATAAAGAATCTGTTGTCTGAAATAAATTATAATCAGAAATGACTTGCATTTGGTAATTTTAAGGGCCATATAATATTTATACATACATAAGGATACATATTGTGTTATATCATAGATATGATGGCTATTAATGATACAGGAAAGCTGAAACAGGATTTGTTGAACACAGCTTGCAACAAGCTTAGATATGGACATTCCAATTTATGTCAAATATTTGAAAAAACCATAGACATTAATTTTATAAGATGTGAAAATTCACTTGTCATAAATAGAAATTTTGAAGATATTTTCTTTCATATTTCCTGCACCCCTGGAAGTACTGGGGATGGAACTTTGGGCTTTCTGTATGGAAGGGAAGTAAGTTATAGCACTAATCTGCTCCAAGCTTCTTAAGAATAAATGCTCCTAAAGTGCAATTTATATTATCAATGCTATTAAATTAACAATTTTCAATTCTATAAAGGCCTTTCTAAAGGCAAAAAATAACACAGCTTAAAAATACTTTAGGTCGGTTTTCAAATTGTTGGAATGACATAATTATTCTCAAATCATTTAGAATATTCTTAAAAATTGTGATTTGAATTCTTATTGTAATATTTTTGTAGCTACATAGTAAGAATGTTGATATTTTGCCTAGAAATTCCATGAAATTAAATACAAGCTGATGATGGGTGGACACTATTAACACGTGAGTGATTTTTCCAGATGAGATTGCATAACATTTATGGATAATGGTAGGACGATTATGTCTGGGAACCTCAATTAATATCTTCATTAAGAGAGATGTCAGAGTATTTCCATTGCATTATACTAGAAATTTTCTTTTTCTTTTTTATATTTTATTCCTTCCTTCTCCCTCTCCTCTCTTCATCAATCTATTCCACTCCCTCCTAACTTTCCTGTTCATCTGCTTCTATGTTCCCACTGGATCATCTATCCCAGTCAAAATAGCTAAAATCCAAAAGACATACAACAAATGCTGGAGAGGATGGGAATGCAAACTTGTACAATCACTTTGGAGGTCACTATGGAATTTTCTAAAATAGCAAAAATTGAAATGTGATGCTGCAGCTATACCACTATTGACAATATTCCCCTCAAATGCTGCATCTTACTATAGGGACACATATATATCCATGTTCATTGCATCACAATTCACAATAGCAATGTCATGTATGATAAATTCTTAAGAGCAAGTATAAAAATGGCAATAAATCAGGGATAGGGATTATGCCAATTTGTGGTTGGAATAAGTACCTATTTACTAGAGATATAGCTCTAACTGTTTAAATATTTTTTAAAAATCCAAGTGTATATCTACAAGTTAAGATTACAGAAGTCTGATCTTGTGAACAATTGTGATTCATGGAGAATTACAAGAAAAGCTGAATTTTGGAATCATGATAGTCTTCAATTTTTCCAGAAAGAATTTACTAGTGTGAGCTTTCACCTATACTATGTTATTTAGACAAGAACATTTTAGTAGCCTGTGGCATAGTTATATTATCTTATCAAAATATCAGAAAAGACTGCTCTGAGCACTTCTGCATTAATAAAAAGAGTTCAAATGTTCAAAAACACTGGAAAAAATACCATTCTGTGATCTTCTCCTTGAACTATTAAGAAGCACCTGTTTCCATTTTGATCAAGGAAAGTAGAGCTTTCCTGTTCACTTTTCCAGTGAATGAATGAAAGTCTAGAAAGGAAATACCTTTAAAGAAATCTAGAAGTGACCTTGAAAGATCGACTGAAGTGCACATTTACACTATAAGTAAGCTCTCCAGCAGAGGAGAGAGTGTACACAGAAAAATAAGTTCTGATATTATTTTATTTTAAAACTGAAAGAACTGTTCAGTCTTTTCTTCAATAATAATATTTTTGTTTATGCCTAGCTTTCTGAATCCTTCTTGCAAAAACAATAAAATAACCTGCATGGTAATTATTTATCAAACAGAAAGGAAATAATTTGTGTCTTAAAGCAATTTGTTTTAAGAGATTCATTTAAATATTAAATTTTTCAATTATTTTCTTACTTTGTTAAAATTTGATGCCACTTTACCACTTGTATGTATTTTTTAAACTTTATTCTTTTAGTGTTACATGCATAGAGTGAATTTAAGATATTTTCATGATTTCATGACCCAATCCATGCCTCTCCACTTCCCTATTCAATCCTTTTTCTCCCCTTACTTAATGAATCATATGTTTTTGTTTCTTTTCTCATGTGTGACCCAGTGTGATTTATCTGGTTTGCCTTTAATGACATATGCCTGAATACTTGTTGGAGTATGAGAAAATCATAGTCCTTTTCTTTCCCAATGACAGAAGTCCTCATCAGTCACCATAAAGTCTCTTGACATTTTTTTCCTATTCCATGGTGAAATGTTGATAGGAAAATTCCTGTCCAGGTCTTACGGAAATATACATAGTTTCCTTGACAGCTGTTTGAAAGGCAGTTTAATGGATTGTCTTTATTGGGGAATTCTGTAGTCTGAATCTCCTCTGAGGCTGTCTCATACTTAAGAGCTTATTGTTGTAGTTTACATTAATAGGAGTAAGTTCCCTCTTAACACTATCAGAAAGATATTGGTTGCTACCTTTACATCCAAGCCACTGTCACACTAATGGTTACATTTTGCCATGGTTATTGATATTGCAGTTTGAAGGCTTCATGGATTGATGAGACTCTTGCTTTTCTTTCCTAGCAGTTTGTATATCCCTTTCTGGGACCATGAAAATGGATGAAAGATCTAAGTCCGTGTTTGACCAGAGGTTATAACACTCCTAGATGAAAAGAAACTCTTGAACTGATTGACCTAGGTAAAGATTTTCTGAATAGAACTCCAATTGCAAAGAAAATAAGACCAACATTCAACAAATGGGATTTAATTTTATTTCAAAAATAATATATAAATAAAATAGCCTTTTGGGCTCAGGCCTGCACAGGGCAGTGGTGTACTGGATGGACCTTGGGCAATCCCCTAGGCTTTGGGACCACAACAAGCTTTGGAAGATAGGATTTCTTATCTGATGGGAACAGGTGTGTCTATATGCACTACAAATAAAGGGCTAGAACACCAACATCTTACTACTGAAGACTTTAAAACTCCTTCCATGGAACATAAGGGAATCTTCACATCTGACACTAAGATAATTAACACTTTTTACTTTGCTTCTCATTTCACTTGATAGTCACCTCTGCTTCAGATCTCTGACAGGAGACATAAAACCCCACACAAACACCTCTTAGAGCATTAACTATTCACCTTCATAAACCTGGAAGGAAATAACAGTTGCCATAGTACTCTAAGCTCTACCCACTGACTACTAAACCTACCCTATTTCATGATATAAAACTGATCTAATACTTAACCCAAACCATACATAAAAATATTTTACACCCAATCCCAAACATCCGTGCTAATCTAGACCTTAACACAGTAGGGGTTTCACACTTTATTTTTTGGTAGCATATCACCTTACCTAAGAAATAACAACTAAAAACCCTAGGCTGAAACCTTAAGCACTTAGATAAACAGTAGCAATAACAGACCAAGTGCAGAAATTCTGCCTGACTCACAATAGTCATAAACACTTGTGGGGTTCAGACTCATGTTGCCAGCTTTCAGCTGACTGGATGGAGAGGGGTGAGAGCACTGTCTACCCCTTCCCAGCCCTCCGAGGACTTTCAGACACAGTAGAGAGTCAAGTTGAAGCAGGAACTCAGTTTATTGTGGGCAGTGCAGCAGTTTATAAATACGAGACCATTTTTAGTTGTTATTTCTTAGGTAAGGTAATATGCTACCAAAAAATGAAATGTGAAACCCCTACTGTGTCAACGTCTAGATTAGCCCGGATGTTTGGGATTGGGTGTAAAATGTTTTTGTGTATGGTTTGGGTTAAGTATTAGATCAGTTTTATATTATGAAATAGGGTAGGTTTAGTAGTCAGGGGGTAGAGCTTAGAGTACTATGGCAACTGTTATTTCTTTCTAGGTTTATGAAGATGAATAGTTAATGCCCTAAGGCATGAAACAGGCAGCCAATGATATTAAAGTTCAGTGCAGCACGCAGGCTTCACAGGCTAGGGTCAGCATTACAGACCTCTTACAAACCAATCAGGGTTCCTTGTGTTGCAAACAGGGTTACACCTAGCACACTAGCTCCCAGTGCCATCTTAGGTCCCATGTGCTCATTTACGTCCTGCACACTTCCTCCCAGTGCCATCTATTCTGGGCTGGCCCAACATCTCCCCTTTTTTGCTTTAACAGAGACTATATTTCAAAATAGATAGAGTAGGACCCAGCTCCTTTTGATTTCAATGGGGAACATATTTTACAATTAACTATACATGTGCCAACATCCCATAAGTCCCAGTGTGAACTTTCACTGTTGTCCTGTGTGGATTGGCATCAGCACCAAGCATGGCAGCAGGTAGTTTGGGGAAGTTTCATGTGGCCCATACAGACAAAACAGGCCTGCCTGGTCTGTTCCTCCTACATATCCATACTTTTTGACAGCCAACAGGAGTCAGAATTCTTTGCTCTGACCTTGTTGACCCCGCCTCAGAAGGAGTCCAGCATAATGGACTGTGCCTGGTTTGGGTCTGGATACCACCCTCATGTGGACTGTTACCCATCATTGACTGCCAGCCCTGGAAGGACCTCTCCTCTGAAAGGCATGCCAGGATATGTGGGTAGTAGATTAGACCAAGGTCTCACAAATCTCTATAATCAAGCTTAAATCACATCTCTAGTGGGGGCCATGGCTTGGATGTTCAAGGGCCATAAGCACCTGTAGCATGGTCTTGTTGATGGAGCACTGCTAAGAGATGTGCTGAAAAAAACACTTAAGTGATATAATTATTAAAAGAACAATTCCTCCTAGATGTTAGGTCGAACCCAGATCAACTCCACCTTGGATTAGGTAAGGTATCAATCAGGGCATCTTGAGTTAGGTCAGGCCTTTGGCCCTGTCCACCTTGGTGTAGGCAGGACTATTGGGGGCGAGTGGGCTGCCCGTCATAATGGCACCTTGATGGGGTTGCAATGCCAAGACATGCATCTATCATACAGAGGGTTTGTTGACAGATGGCTTTGATGTACTTGGGTTACCATCATCAACCCTTGGTGGTGAACCCAGTGCCCTGTCCCTGTCTTTTCACATCCCCAATTTTTACGATAAAAGTCCAGGGCAGACATTTAACACGTGCAAGCATCCCAGATCATTAGGTGATCTGGTGAAGGGCAGGGTACAGCCTTTCTTCCCTCTACATTCAGGCTAGCCGGCTTGTCCTTCAGTCCAGTCCAGTATGTCCCATAAGCCCCTGGTCAAATTGCCTAAGTCAAAAAGGTCAGGGAACCAGGTGGTTGGCAGTTGGGTGACCTGCTGGGGCTGATGGGCACTGTGTGATGTTGCTTTCATTGAGTCTATGAGGATTAGCAGGAACAGTAGTGCTAGCAACCCTTTGGCCATTACTGAGATCCTTGGTGAGTTCTGAAGCAGAAAGCATAGAAAAGACTTTCTCAAGGGCAGTCTGCCCTTGATTTTTATTCTTATGCTTGCTTTTCTGTCATTTATTGCGATGTTTCAGTTAACCACCATTCCTTTTAGGAAAGCCCTTCTTGTTCACATCATGAAGCTTCTTCTGGGGGCAAAATTTAAGGTACCCAGCTGGTACCCAAATTGGAAAAGACTCCCCAATGGGGAAAATACAAACCCCCATAAGGGGTCTGGTCCCCTCCAATGACCAGTGAGGGTGTCCTTCCAGTGCACCCTGATAGAAGGTTTGGTGGATAGGTGACCCCAATGCCTTTGAAATCTTGATTCTGGTTGTTCCTTTTGAAAATAAGTAATGCTAGCCCTAACTGCTGATGTGGGCTTATTCCTCCTTATTGCTTTTAAACAGGCATGGAACTAAAAAATGGCAAGCCCAGGGAAACTGGCTTTTTTTCCCCTTAGGCCCAAGTGCAGCTAAAGATCAAGTTATTTGTTGAACATGGAGAGCTCATCTCCATAATCCCTACACAGGGAAGTTGGCTATCTTATCTCTGGGAGGATTCAAGTCAGTTCCTCAGCAAGAGTGTTCCCTCAGGGTGTTTCTAGCAGTGGGAAATGACCTTCCAGAATGTCAGAGACCTTCAAAGATCTTAGAGACTGTCCCAGCAAGGGATTGTTCTAGACCTTCCCATTATACCCCTTAACCTTTTGAGGACCCAGACTGCTCAAGGGATGAGAGGTGATGGAAGTGAGGGCAGTCTGATGTCCTCACCTATGAAATGCTCGGATGGTATAGAGGTCCTTCATAGATGGCTTTATTACTTCAAGCTCCATTTAAAAGAGACAAAACCCAGATAAATTGAGCCTCCAAGATCTACACAAGAATTAAACCATTATAATTAAGGAGGCATAAGGGATAAACCAAATAAGCCTAGCAGTCTTACTGTGGGTACAAGCAAGAGTTAGTAAGAACACATGCTTGTAAGGTATAAAAACCAAGAGCTGTAAGTAATTTACATATCCGAGACTTTTCTCCTCTGGCTATTGTAAATCTCCAAGACCACATCCTAGAATCTGTCCAAAACAATGTGAACTGTCTCAACAGAACAATCTGAATTAGACCTCCTTTTTGGGTTTTGAAAAGCAAAATGACACAAGTCTTTTTAGGATAACATCTGTGGGGGACATTATTTCCTCACATGGAAAGTTCTATAGGTTTCTTCAGCATTATCTCATTTTTAGGGTAGGACCACTCCTCAGATTTAAGTGAAAAGCCAGCATTCATTTTTCTTTCCATGCTGGGAAGGGAATTTCAGGTTTGTCAGCTTGGGCGTGCCTGCTAGTACTTTATCTATCCCCTTAGGCAGATGGATCCTAAGAGAAACTCCATAAGTTAACTTGGGCCAAAATCTTTCAAGGAAAAAGGAAACAAGATCTACACAAGATTGAGTTGACCCAAAGCACTTAGAATCTCCTGAAAACAGATTATGCTGAGTCTGGCATTGATCCTGGGAGCACATGGGAGCATGGAATTAGAAAGCAGATTTGTTCCCAAGAAAGAGAGCTCATATATACAAAAATGCATGTATAGGTCTCAAAGAGAGATCCCTGAGCTCTTGGATCATAGCCTTTCAAGATGTCAGAACTCAGAAGCACCAGATCCAAGCTCTGGCAACTGCATTACAAGCCCAGACAGAGTCTCTGGCTACCTCCCTCATGCAGTTGCTACATGCTGTAGCTCTGCCCAAGGAGCAGGGGGAAAAACAAAACAAGAAGGGAGCATGTTTTCAAAGTGGGAAATTGAGTCACTTTAAGTGGGAGTGCCAATAAGGGACTCAAGGTTCATCGAGGGGAGGAGGAGGGAGCAAGCCTCCCTTCCCAACCCTGCCCCAGGTGTAGGAAGGGATTCCATTGGAGGAAGGGCAGACCTTTAAACTATAGGTGGGGCTGTCCCTGGCCCCATCAAAGAATAGGGGAGACATGCAGCTTTATGGTATCCATTCATCCCTTCCCAAATTAGGACTTTTAGAAATTGCTTTTTCAGGGTCCCCGGGAGAAGTTTTCTCTTAATCTCCTGTTATACCCTTGAAATAAATTCAGGGAGGGTATCATTTGGCCTCTGCCTTATGCCCCCAATGGGTGACTCAGTCAGGCCCTCATCTAATTTCCTCCAGGCATTTAGACCCACCTGATGGACCTGTTTCCAGTATGGTGCTGGAATGACAGCCTGTTGCTACCCTGTGGCATATTGATCATTAGCCCCTGTAAACATCCCAAAAGTGATAGGAACCACAGGATTAGTGGCCTGATTCTGTTCCGCCTGCACCTTACATTCCTCTCGGAAGAGTGCAGTCCACTTAATGAAATGAGAACCTGGCAAAACTGCCTTGGCCAAGCCATACCAATCCCGGCCACTCAGGGCTGATATGCCAGATTCTGAAGGAGTGTATCAGTCCAGGGTGAATTTGGACCATCCTCAGAAACCACTTTTCTGAGTTCCTTAAGCTCTTTCACTTCCCATGGATACTAATTTTCAGGTCCATTTCCCCCAGGTTTAAAGCCTGTGTTAAACAGACTCATGAGGTGGGGAAGGAAGAGGAGGAGGAGAAGGTCCCTTGGATAAAGAGACTCCTGTTTGGGACTCCGGAGGGTAGCATACGGAGGCAGAACCTCCCTTTTTGGCTCCTGAAAGAGGGAAAGATCAAGATATATGAGGGAAGAAGCAGGTTTCTGCCCTTTCTCTGGCTCAGAAATGATTGTGACTTTGTTTCTAACTTCTACCCTATTTGCCTCAGTCCTTTCTTTATCAAATATCTCCCACTCTGCTTTTTCTTCAGGTGGAGCTGAGTCTTCAGCACAATCTCCCTTTCTCATTAGATAGTGATCTTGGGCAACAGCTGAATGGCTTCTGGGTGGAAGGAAGCTTTTAGAGCAGAGATAGTGGGGTAAAAGCCCAGAGGGGGCGATACCCCAAAGTGCTTCTCCCTTTCCTTTGCTAAATTTTTCACCTGTGCCCACGTGGTCCAAGAGAACAGATTATAAATGGGGACTCAAGGTGCCAATTCCAAAATCATCTGCCATGTTTTTCAGCTGCTGAGTCAGAGATTTCCAACCCCAGATTTTTTAACATGAGTCACAGCACCTTCAGTGCTGGGTCATTACTTGAACTGGTTGCGTTACCCATACTAAGCCTCTCACTTACCTCGAGACTGATTACCTCCTATCCGAAATCCTTCACTGCCCTGCATTGGGCTCCAGATGATGTGGGGTTTAGACTCATGTTGCCAGCTCTCGGTGACTGGATGGAGAGGGGTGAGTGCGCTGTCCGCCATTCCCAGCCCTCCGAGGACATTCAGACATGACAGGGAGTCAAGTCGAAGCAGGAACTCAGTTTATTGTGGGCGGTGCAGCAGTTTATAAAGACAAGAGATCACAAGGCATGAAACAGTCAGCCAATCATATTAAAGGTCAGCGCAGCAAGCAGGCTTCATGGGCTAGGGTCAGCATTACGGAACTCTTACGAACCAATCAGGGTTCCCTGTGATGCAAACAGAGTTACACTCAGCACACTAGCTCCCAGCGCCATCTTAGGTCCCATGTACTCAGTTACTCCCTGCTCGCTTCCTCCCAGCACCATTTTAGGTCCCATGTGCTCATTTACACCCTGCCTACTTCCTCCCAGTGCCATCTTTACTGGGCTGGCTAAACAACACTCACCAAGAAATTTACTAGAAATCAAACACAAAATGATCAAGTTAACCTATAAATCCAAAAGAAACAACAAAAACCATGGCAATACCTCCCCCACAAAAACACATTGACCCCCCCATAACAATGGATCCTTACCAGAGAAAAACCTCGGGTATTAGTTGAGAATTCAATAACCAAGACAAGGATTTTCAAAGCATCATTACATGATGAAAACAATAAGATTATACTTCAAAAATTTATACTCTGTGAAGTTTGACAATCAGAAAGAAATGAATTGATTTCTTAATACACACAAATTATCAAAATTGAATCAGGATGAATTGAATTATTTGAACAGTCCAAAAACAAATGATGAATTTAAAGAAGTAACTGCCAATTTCTCCATCAAAAAAAAATTCCAGGATCAGATGGATTCAGTGTAGGATTCTACCAAACATTTGAACAACACCTAACACCAGTACTCCTTAAACAACTACATAAAATAGCAGGGGAAGGAACACACTCAAATTCTTTCAGTGAAGCTAATACTATACTATTTCAAAAACAAAATAAAAATACAATGAAAAAGTTGTTGGCCAATGTCATTGATGACCACAGATGAAAAGATCCTCAACAAACTTTTAGCAATCTATATTCAAAAACATATCAAAAATCATTCATTATTATCAGTTAGGACTTATTCCAGGAATGCAAGTTTGGTTTAACATGAGCAAATCAATAAATGTAATCAATAATACAATGAAATCCAGGGGAAAAATCACATTATTTCTTCAATAGAAATAGATGCAGAAAATGTTTTTGTCATGATCCAGCATCCCTTTATGATCATAGTCCTGGAGACAACTGAAATGGAAGGAACATAAGAATATATACAACAAGCCTATGGAAAGAATCATTCTAAATTGTGAAAAACTTCAAGAATTCCATCTTTTATCAAGAACTAGGCAAGTTTGTCCACTCTCACCACTTTTATTCAATATAATACTCGAAGTCTTATCTAGATCTGTCAGAGAAAAGAAAGAAATAAAAGGGATACAAATAGGAAAAGAAGATGTCAAGTTATATCTATTTGCAGATGATATAATCCTTTATCTGAGAGACCAAAAAACTCCACCAGGAAAATCCTGGTTAATAATACAGAAGATCAGAAGGCTTAGGAAACTTTGTGGAAGAGGGTGTAGTAAGAATGTCAGAGCTTAAAAAATGGAGAACTCTGTTGTTGGACAGGTCACTCCATTAAAGATAGGGCAGCCACAGCCAGTAACTCATGGCAGTAGGACTTTAACTTATTAGACCTGCACAGTGATAGATATGTCAACATGCCCCCATTGACTGGGTTGGATCTCATGAGAAATAGTTTCAGGCACTAGTATCATCAGGGGCATGTGTTAGATAGTGATAGGGAAATACATGTATCAGTGAGATACCCAAGAAAGGGCCTCTTGGTCTGCCACAGATATCTGAACCCCCATAAGAACAGATGATATAGAGGTAACTCCAGGACCCATATAACCAAAGGACAGGAGAAGAGGAGGGAGTAGATTGCATACTTGTAGGGAGGGGAGGAAGGGTAGTATGGGATAAGAGTGGGAGAGAAAGGAGCAGGGAGGTAGGGGGAATGAAAGAAGCAAGGAACATGCATAAAAATGTAAATTTAAAAAATTATTTTTAAAAAAGAAAATAACCTGATTAATAATGGGCCTTGTAGAGATGAAGAGATGGCTTAGAGGTTAAGCCTCTGCCTCACAAGCAAGAAGTTCCTGAGTTTGAATCCCAGATCCCATGTAGAAAACCCTGGAGGCCTGGTCCTCCAGTCCTGGAACTCAGGGCCTTGGAAATCCCAATGCAAAAGCAAACAGAGGGTAGCACAATTCCGGGTAATTCCCAAAGTCATCCTTGGGCTTCCACATGGACACACAGTGCCCTCTGAAACACACAGATAAACACACATACATATACACATTCTCCTCACTCTCTGCTCATTCTCTCTCTCTCTCTTTTTCACAAAGAAAATGGGCCTCAGAAATTAAAAGAAAATTTTCAGAGAACAAAATCATGTTTGCCAAATATTTTAATAATGTTCTAGTGCTCTAGCTATTAAGGAAATAGAAATTAAAACTACTCTGTCATATTAATCCACTCTGAA
This sequence comes from Typhlomys cinereus, assembly GCA_023101885.1. Classification (NCBI taxonomy): domain Eukaryota; kingdom Metazoa; phylum Chordata; class Mammalia; order Rodentia; family Platacanthomyidae; genus Typhlomys; species Typhlomys cinereus. The sequence continues at coordinate 6,864,902 of JALPQD010000022.1, forward strand.
TGGCTGAATCCATGACACAAATAACAAATGCTGGTGATGATGCAAGGAAAGCGATCCACTATTCATTGTTGGTGAGAATGCAACCTTACACAATGTCTCTGTAAATAAGTGCGGATGTTCTTCAGAAAGCTAATAAACAAGCTTCAATATGACCCAGTTATAACACTCCTGAGAGTATTCCTGAAGGACAATGTATCTTGTTGAAAAGACAGTTGTATATTCATTCTCATTTTAGCTCTTTCATAATTGTAAGAAAATGAACTCTGTGTAGGATGTCCAATCATAGATAAATGGATAATGAAAATGAGATGAATATATACAGAGTGGTATACTATTCAGCAGTGAAGGAAATTGAACTTTTGGAATTCACTGGTAAATGGATGGAATTGGAAGAAATTGTACTGAGCAAAACATTGCAGATACAAAAAGACAGACCCCACATGTTTTCCCTTATAAGAGATTGGTAAGTGGCTGGGGAGTTGGCTCAGGGTTAAAACTCTGCCTTGCAGGTGGAAGGTCCTGAATTCGGATCCTAGACCCCACATATAGATGCCGAGCAGAAGCGGTTCTACACACACACACATACATGCACACATGCGCACACATGCATACATGCAGAATTGAATAAATAATAAATAATAATAAAAAAATTAAAAAAAAGATTGCTAAGATTGAAACCACAAATGGTTTTACTCTAATGTAATCTTCTATAACATCTACAAACTGCAGAGGAACATAAGTCAGAGTTGGGGGAACATCTTACAAGAGTAAAGGCCAAAGAACACATGTATGGAAGTGAGAGGTATAATTATGGAAGGAAAATTTTAATGCTGAGAAAAATAAGGGTAAATCATGTAGGAAGAGGTGGGGGCAATAAACTCGGGAAGAAAAGTGACTAATACCCTCATCCAGTGTCATAGTTGGGCACAGGTGTCAACTTGACAATTGAAGGTTTTGAACTTTGGGCACATCTGTAGAGAATTAGTGGTTGAGTTAGGCCCAGAACAGATCTGCGGGAGATTATCTAGCTGATGGGGAAGGCCCCGACCATGGTGGGTGGGATTAGGCCCTGGAATAAAATACAGACAGCTGGTTGAGAGACTTGGCATCCTTTTGTACACTTGGCCAGACATGCTGGTCTGGCAAGTAAGGATCGTCCTTCTCTCAGTCATTATGTAGAGATGTTGTGGCCAGTTCCCTAGGCCCTGGTGTTGGCGCATGCACTCCTATCAAGATGGACTGAAAATTGTAACCAGTAGTTGTAAGAGAAAATAAACCCCTTGTTCCTTTAAGCCATTTGATGGTCATTTATCAAATACCATGCAGGCAGACTGCAACAGAATTTGGTACCCAGGAAGTTGGGTGTTGCTGATGAATCTAACTATATGGCTTTTGAATGGTTCTGCTGGACAAAGTTTGAAATGTTTGGGGAATTTGACTTTGTGGATTACCAATATCATTCTGCAGAGTTAGGTGGGCCATTTGGAAAATAGAGATGCTGAGAGAGTTGTAAATTGTTTGGGCCCAGTTTCTGATGAAAGGAAGGACTTAGGTGAAGTTGAATTTAAACATGATAGACTGGTTTGCTTGACAGAGGATAGCTGTGTTGGTGGCAGGAAGCTCTGGATGTGGAAAAAGCAGGCAGCAGAACATCTGCTGCTGTTGGAGAAATGAATACTAGTGAAGGAAAACCTAGTGACTTGCACTGGGATGTTGGAAGATGTGAAAACCACTGTATGGCAAGTTCATGGTTTGAAAATCTAGATTCCTTCAGGGGCCAAAAGCCCAAGTTAAAGCTGTTTCTTGCCCTTTGCAAATTTGGCTGCCTAAAAAAGAGGCTTTTCAGAGTCAGTGCACTAAAGTTGGTACAGTTGCGGCAAGAGTGGGCCAAGCTATATTTCAATCTCGCTTCAGAATACGGCAGCATACCCCAGGTAATACTGGTTTTGGTGTACTACTGAGGGGTTTGTAGAAAGTAGAAAAAGCTTGATACCAAGTGGCAGGTGTAGGGTTCCTTCAAAAGAAGGTGAAGCTTATAATTGCAGAGGTGAACCCAGAATGTTGGAGATGCCAGAACCTTTGGATATATGCTGGGATGGCTGTAAGTGGAGATTCAGCTTGGTTCAGAAGAACTTTCACAACTTCGAGCTGCAAACAGGGACTTGGAATGCTTGGAATCTTTGAGCCACCATGACTATGTGATGAGCAACAGCAGATGGACATTGAAGTACAGGATGCGTAAATTTGCTGGACTTTGGTCTTAACTTGGTGTTTTCTCATCCTCACAATGATTCTATTTGGAATATTTAAAGATTTTATTTGGCAAAACTTTCAGTTCCAACATTTTAATAACTGAATATTTAATTAGAGAACATTTTAAATTTATCTATGAAATGTATATTTTTAAGATAACTTTTAACATCTGTGGGGACAAGGATTGAAGGTTGCAGTTTAAAAGTGCTATTTTTATGTAAAGTTGACAAGGGGTGGAGTGTCAGAGTTGGGCACAGGTGTCAACTTGACAGTTGAGGGTTTGAACTCTGAGAACATCTGTAGAGAACTAGTGGTTGAGTTAGGCCCAGAGCAGACCTGCAGGAGACTGTTTAGCTGATGGGGAAGGCTCAGTCCATGGTGGGTGGGATTAGGCCCTGGAATAAAATACAGAAGGCTGGTTGAGAAAATTGACATCCTTTTGTACATTTGGCCAGACATGCTGGTCTGGCAAGTAAGGCTCATCCATCTCTCAGCCATTACATAGAGAGGGTGTGGCCAGTTCCCTTGGCCATGGTATTGGTGTATGCACTCCTATCAAGCTGGACTGAGAACTGTAACGGTACTGTCATAAGGAAATAAACCACTTGCTCCCTTTAGCCATTTGATGGTCATATATCAGCAACCATGCAGGCAGACTGCAACACTTAGCTATGAATGTTTTTATACAATAAGAATAACTTAGCAGGAAGAGACAAGTAGTTAAACAGTAGTGTATAATATACTGAAAGTAACCATTTGCTCTGTAAATGGTTTTGAAGGCACATTTATCAGCATGAAACGCATTCCTGGTACCATAATCTCACCGAAATAACAGTGAAAGGAGAGATCATAGGTTCTTGATGGGAACAGATATATTAATATTAAGTATAAGTACTTGAGATTAAATTGCCATCTAAACACTTTTCCTCATACCCTTAGGTGAGAAAAGCTCTCGGCACTCAACCAAAAACAATTCTGTTGCAATGGAAGATATGTTAAGCAGAGAACCACAGTTGACCAGCTCAGAGAAAAGATAAAATTTTGTGGACATAAAAAATCTCACCAATATCTAAGGATCAGGAAATTTGTGAATAGAGCATTGCAAAATTGTAAGACCCTAAAATGGGAAGCAATGCTACATTTCACTTTATTGCCCACATTATACAGATGAGGCACCCATTTGTTCATGGCACTGAGATCTACCTCCACTAGATCTATACAATATATGGGCAATTAATACTTGCCCATACAAGGGAGGAACTTAGAATATAAGACAAGAGAATGGGATATTCTTTCCTTATCAGTTTGCCTATTTGTGGGCTGGTCAAGTAACAACAGTTGCCTGGGTACTTGCCTCAGAAGTGACACAGAGGGGGTCCAATGGCCCATATATACAGAGGGAAGTTGGTGCTTGAGGAACACAACAGCTGGAATGAACAGGACGTGTGTGAAAGGAAAAGAGAGTGGGAGAAGTTGGGATAGGGTTAGGAAGGAAAGGTGAAGATGCATAGTTTATTCTGTATTTGTTTGAAGTTTGAAAGAATATTAAATAAATATAATGAATTTTAAAATTTAAAACCATTTAATAATTCAAAGAGAATAAAGTTGGAAAGGACAAAAGAAGGAAAGAATGAAAGAGAGAGGAGAGAAATCTGTGTAATGATCTATATTATGAATTTTAGGTCTGTGAGAGCAGATGCAATACTACAGTAGACTAGTAAATAAAATAAAATAGAAATAACAAATACAAATAGCAAAAAACAACAGAGATCATTAGACAAAAAAGAACATACTCATAAAATGATTTCAAGTTCTTAATCTTCATAAACAAATGGAAGTAGATGACATTTAATGACATGTGATTATCTTACCTTTGGTATTAATTTAGAGAGATCTTGTGTATAGATGTGGGCACAAACTGAACAATCCATTATTCTTAAAATTTTCAAGGCTGAAATCTGAGGTATATTAGAAGGTACGGGTATCTACTGAGCCTGTATGTTTATGCAAAAATAAAGTGTGCAATAATAAAAAAATGCAAAACTTAGTCAATATAATACCTGAAAAAAGCCATGAAATGATAATAAAACAAATACAGCTTTGTTTTTTCTCTCTATATTTCTTCTAATTCCAATCACTTCCTGGTAATTTTCATTAATTAATATTTTTTGATGGCTGAGTAGTGTTCCACTGTATAAATATTCATTTTCATTATCCATTCCTTAACTATTAGGCATGTGGGTTGATTTCATGACTTTGCTATTGTAAATAGTGCTGCAATGAACATGGTTGTGCACATGTCATTGTAGTGAATTGCTACATTATGGGGGATTATTTCAAGTAGTGGTACAGCAGGAACATATTGCATTTGAATCTTTAACATTTTTAGAAATCACCATACTGATTGCCAGAGTGGTATTAAAAGGCTGCATTCCCAGCAGCAATGTATGAGAGTTCCCTTCTCTCAACATCCTCTCCAGCATTTGGTGTTTTTTGTATTGTGGATTTTTGACATCCTGACTGGGGAAAGATGATATCTCAGGGAAGTTTTGATTTGCATTTCTCTGATAGCTAGGGATGTAGAGCATTATTTAAAATATTTGGTAGACATTATGATTTCGTCCCTGGAAAAGATTCTTTAGGGTTCCCAGGCATATTTTCTAACTGTACTATTTATCTTCTTGGTGTTCAGTTTTGTACTTTTTGTGTACTCTGGATAATAGAGCTCTATCAGATATGTGGTTAGTGAAGATTTTCTCCCATTTTGTGGGTTACCTTTTTGCTTGGTTTATAATCTCCTTATCTGAACAGAAGCTCTTTAATTTCCTAAGATCCCATTTGTTAAGTGTTGGTTCTACTGTCTGTGTTATTGGGTTTCTGTTGAGGAAATGTCCTAGCCTAATCAGCTTGAGGGAATTTGCATAGTCTCTGTCTTAATATTAAGGTCCTTTATCAATTTGAAACTTATTTTTGTGCATGGCAACAAGTAAAGGTGCAGTTTTAATATTCTGCATGTGGATATCAAGTTTTTTTCAGCACCATTTGTTGAACATGCTGTTCTTTTTCCATTGAGTTTTGTGGGCCCTTCTGTTAAAGATCAAGTGGCTGTAGTTGTGTGGACTTATATCTGGGCCATCAACCCTTATCCATTGATCTACCTGTCTATTTTGGAACCAGTATCAAGATATATTCATTACTATGGATTTGTAGTATAGATTAAGGTTTGGTATGGTGATACTTCCAGCAGTGTTTTTGTTACTCAGGATTGTTTCTCCTATCCTGGGCCTTTTTTTGCTTCCCTATAAATTTTGAGATTGTTTGGTCAATTTCTTTAAAGAACTTCTTTGGTATTTGGATTGGCATATCATTGAATCTATATATTTCTTTGGTGAGATGTAATGACATCAATGCTGCACTCTCAATATGGGATACATAAATAGGTCAGAAACTTAACAGAGACACATTGGAACTCAAACAAACCCTTACTGAAATGGACCATACAAATCTCTATTGAACTTTTCATCCACACACTGAAGAATACAATTTTTCTCAGCAGAACACGGAAATTTCTCCAAAACAGACCACATATTTGGCCACAAAACAAATCTTCACATATACAGGAAAGTTAAAATACTAGGATATACCTTGTCAGACCATCATTGTCGAAAGCATGACATTCACAACACGACAAACAGCAGAAAATACACTAACTCCTGGAAACTAAGCACCATGATGTGGAATGAAAATTGGGTTCAGGAAGAAATCATAAAGGAAGTTCAAACTTTCCTAGAAGTGAATGATAATAAAGTACAACATAACAAATCTCTGGGACACAATGAAAGCCATCCTAACAGGTAAGTTTATAGCCCTTAATGCCTACATTGAAAGATAGAAAAATCACAAATAAATAACTTAACAATGCAACTTTAGAGAAACAAGAGCAATCCAATTGCAAAAGTAGCAGAAGAGAGATTAGCAAAATAAGGGGAGAAATATCTCAAACTGAGATTAGGAAAACAACATAGAATATAAAACAATCGGAAAGCTGATTCTTTGAAAAAATCAATAAAATTGATACACCTCTAGATAAATTAACCAAAAACAAGAGAGAGAAATCCCGAATTAACAAAATTAGAAATGAAAATGGAGTTATCACTACTAATACCCAAGAAATTCAGAGAATTATAAGGTCATATTTCAAAAACTTAAACTCTGTGAAATTTGGTAACATGAAAGAAATGGATGAATTCCTAAGTAAGCAGAATTTACATAAATTGCATCAGGAAATTTTCAATTATTTAAATAGGCCTATAACATATGAGGAAATCAATGAAGTAATCTTGAATCTTCCCACCAAAAATGTGCTGGACCAGATGGATTCAGATTTCTACCAAATATTTAAGGAACAACTAACACCAATAATCTTTAAGCTGTTCCATCAAATTGTGAAGGAAGGAACACTGCCAAATTCTTTGTAGGAAGCTAATAACATATTAATCCCAAAACCTATTAAAGACACCATTAAAAAAGAAAACTATAGGCCAATATCTTTGATGAACACACATGCAAAGATTCTCAACAAAATCTTACCAAATCAGATTCAAAAATATATCAAAAAGTTCACTATGATCAAGTAGGCTTTAACCAGGCACTTGAGGTTCGTTCAACATACGCAAATCAATAAATGGAATACACCATATAAACCGTCCAAAGTCCAAGACCACATGATACTCTCCATAGATGCAGAAAAATATTTTGACAAGATCCAACAACCTTTTATGGTCAAAACCCTAGAGACACTTGGAAAGGAAGGAACCTTTATCAGTATAATAAAAGCTATATACAACAAGCCAACAGCAAGAATTATACTTAATGGGGAAAAATTTGAAGCATTCCCACTTCCATCAGGAACTACACAAGACTGTCCACTCTCACCACTTCTATTCAATATTGCACTTGAAATCTTAGCAGGAGTGATAAAACAAGAGAGGGAGGTAAAAGGGATTCAAATCGGCAAGGAAGAAGTCAAGTTATCTCTATTTGCAGATGACATGATCTTATATCTGAATGATCCCAAAAACTCCACCAGGAAACTCCTGGAAATAATACAGAAGTTCAGCAGGATGGCAGGTTACAAAGTAAACATAAAAATCAGTGGCTTTCATATACGCCAAGGATGAAAAAAGTAAAAAAGACCTAAAAGAAAAAATTCTATTTACTAAAGCCCCCAAAATGATGAAATACCTTGGTATAAACCTAACCAAGGATTTGAGAGATCTTTACAATGAAAACTTTAAAACCATAAAGACAGAAATTACAGAAGACACAAGAAGGTGAAAAGCCCTACCATTCTCCTGGATTGGCAGAATCAACATCATAAAAGTGACCATCCTACCAAAAAACAATACACAGATTCAATAATATACCAATCAAAATCCCAAAGCAATTCTTTAAAGAAATCGAAGAAACAATATCAAAATGGAAGCACAAAAGACACAGTATAGCAAAAACAATCCTGAGTAACAAAAACACTCTTGGAGGTATCACCATATCAAACCTTAATCTATATTACAAATCCATTGTCATGGTTTGAAATGTGTCCCCTACAGTCTCATGTATTTGGCACCTTGAGAGGTGGAGCCATGCTGGAGGAAGGCAGTCACAAGGGGTGGGCCTTGAGATGGATTAGTTCCATCCTACCTCCAAGAGAAGTCTGACTTTGCTGCAAGCAGTCTGCAGCTCGCAGCTTCCAAGATGTCTGCGGTGACTTAGCCTTCTCCAGCTTTGGCCAGCCAGCCATGCCACCTCTGCTTTGAGAGACTGTACTTTTCCTCTGGAACCGTAAGCTGAATAAACCTTCCTTTCTCCCTTAAAAAGTTGGTTGACTTTGAGTGTTCTCTTACAGCAATAGTTAAGAGTAACTGCTACAGAAATTGGTACCGGGTAGTGGGGTATTGTTGTAAGATTAAGAACAGCTGGTACCACAATGTGAAGTTGTTTGTGAAGCTGAGAGAAGTTAGTACCCAGAAGTATGGCCAATGCTGTAATGTGGCTAGTGTGCCTTTGGAACTATTTGTTGGGAGAAATATGGAGAACTTTGGGACTTTGTGCTGAGAAAGTCTTTGTGCCTTGGCGAATGGATCAAAGGGGCCCTTTTTGTGAGAGTTCAGAGGAGAGCAATGCTGTGAGAGACACAAACAGTGGAAGCTCAGCTTGTGCTGGTCCAGAGGGGAACAGAGACTGGGTTTGCAATAGGACCAGTGACACATGGAGCCATGTGTTGGCAGAGAGTTTAGTGAAGTTTTGCTCTGGTCCTGAAAGCTTGCCTGACGTTAAGCTGGAGTGTTTGGCGGAGGAAATTTCAAAGAAATGTAGTCTTGAAAATGTGATATGGCTACTTTTTAGTTGTCTTCAGAGTTATGCAAAAGAGTAAAGAATCAGGCAGGAAGAAGCAAAAACTGTAAGATCCAATGATGAAAAGTACAATGCCAAATTTATAGAGTTGAACCAGAAAGAAGCCAAGAACAAAATGGCTGTCAAAGAGATTAGCTCCATTTGTAAATCAAAGCCTGCTCTTAATTTGAATAATAGGAGAGGGCCTAGCTTGAGAGCAAGATCCTCAGGGAAGGCTCCCACTCTTAAGAATGCAAATCCTTTCAGAAGACTGGAGCTAAAGAGTGGAGTTCCAAAGCAAGAGTTGGTTTCTCTTACAGAGCAACTGCCCAGGAGTGAAAGAGATGGTCAACATACAGAAGCAGAATCAGCTGTGATTCAAGAGGGCCAGTCTTGGCAAACTTGTCCACGTGGTTCTGGTTTTAGAGGTATCAGTGATGCAAGAGGGAGAAGATCATGGAGTCCTCCTCCAAGATTTCAAAAATTGGCAGAATCCAGTTATCATGAGGCAAGAAGCCTGCAGTTTAGAGGCCCAAGAAGGGCAATTTGTGCTGTAAAATTAAAACCTGGCTTGCTATCGAGAAGTAAAGATGTTAGAAGTTCCAGAGACAATATGGGACACCTGCCAAGAAGAGCTGCATACCCTGGGAGGAGTCAACTCAAGAGAACAACTTATTCTATGGGCAGCTGCATTGGAAGGGTGGAACAAAAGCCCTTTGGAACTGAGATGATTTCAAGGACAGGCTCACCTGTTGGACTTTGAGCTACAAATTTTGGAGTTTGTCCTGATGGTTTTTGGCCTTGTTATGGACTGATCGTTCCTGGATATGCCCCAATTCCTTCCTTTTGGAATGGGAATGTTTATTCTGTGCCATTGTATGTTGGAAGTATGTAACTTGTATTTTGATTTTACAGGAGGCTTTAGACTTTGGACTTTTGGACTGTGTTGGGACTACTGATGTAGTCTATGAAGACTTTTAAATTTGGACTAAGTATGGTTTGCATGATGAGATGCCAATGAGCCTGTGGGGGCTAGGGGTGGAGTGTCATGGTTTGAAATGTGTCCCCTACAGTCTTATGTGTTTGGCAAGGTCATGGCACCTTGAGAGGTGGAGCCTTGCTGGAGGAAGGCAGTCACAAGTGGTGGGCCTTGAGATGGATTAGTCCCACCCTACCTACAAGAGAAATCTGTCTTTGCTGCAAGCAGTCTGCAGCTCTCAGCTTCCAAGATATCTGTGGTTACTTAGCCTCTTCCAGCTTTAGCCAGCCAGCCATGCCACCTCTGCTTTGAGAAACTGTACCTTCACTTTGGAATCTTAAGCTGAATAAACCTCCTTTCTCCCTTAAGTTGGTTGACTTTGAGTGTTCTTTCACAGCAATAGTTAAGAGTAACTGTTACATCCATAGTAATAAAACCGCCTGGTATTGGCTCTAAAATAGACACGTAGATCAATAGATAAGTGTAGAAGGCCCAGATACAAGCCCACACAATTACAGCCATTTGATCTTTGACAAAGGGGCCCAAAAACTCCAATGGAAAAAGAACAGCATCTTCAACAAATGGTGCTGGCAAAACTGGATGTCTATATGCAGAATATTAGAACTGGACCCATACTTGTCAACATGTACAATAGTTAATTCCAAATGGATCAAGGAGCTCAATATTATACAAGAGACTTAAAATACCCTAGTTGAAAGGGTTGGGAACTCCTTCATGCTGATTGGATTAGGCCATCTGTTCCTAAACAGAAATTCAATAGCACAGTAGCTGGAACCAACGCTTAACAAACAGAATCTTAGAAAATGAAAGAGCTTCTCTTCAGATAAAAATATTGTAAGCTTCTCAAACAGGCAACCCACAGAATGGGAAAAATCATCACTAACCCATATCTGATAGAGATTTATCCAGAGTGCCCAAAGAATTTAGAGAAATAAACACTAAGGAAATAAATGGTCCAATTAAAAAATGGGCCTGGGAACTCAAAAGAAACTTTTCCAGTGAAGAAATTGAAATGTCTAACAAATATCTTAAAAATGCTTCACATCCCTAGTCATCAGGAAAATGCAAATCAAATCCTCCCTGAGATATCATCTTACCCCAGTTAGGATGGCAAAAATCCACAATACAAACAACACCAAATGCTGGAGAGGATGTGGAGAGAAGGGAACTTTCCTACCTGCTGGTGGGAATGCAAGCTTATACAACCACTCTGGTGATCAGTCTGGCTATTGTTAAAAAAGCTAAAGATTGAAATGCCATATGACCTTGCTATTAACCTTCTGGGAATAGTCCCTCATAAAGCAAAAATTCACTTCAATGACACAAGCATGACCATGTTCATTGCAGCACTATTTACAATAGCAAAGGCATGGAATCAACCCAAATGCCCAACAGTAGAAGAGTTGATAAGGAATATGTGATACATTTATACAATGGTATACTACTCAGCCATTAAAAAAGATGAATTAATGAAATTTGTTGGGAATGGATGGAATTAGAAAAACTTATATTGAGTGAACTATCCCAGACACAGAAAATTAAGCACTGTATCTACTCCCTATTAGGTGTATCATAGTACCAAACCCACTTAGTGACATATTCAAAGATAAATCTCTGTAATACCTACAGTAATTGCAAAGATTATACACAGGAGGTTAGAAGAAGGAGGGCCCCCCAGAAATAAGGAGAGAGGGGATCATGCTACAGCAGAGAAAATAGGTCACCATCAATTATTGCAAGTAAGTAGTGAGACATTTTTGAAGCTCACTCATTTTCCTTCCTGGTCACTTGCAAATGAAGGGATTTGATCTCACCAATGATGTAAGACATAGAGTCTGGTATATAGATGGTATACATCCTGCAAATGGGAGAATGACCCCCCTCACTGCAGTCTCCTACTCTTATTCCATTTACCTTTGAATCTACCCTTATAGTAAGACTATTTAAATAGCCTTCTATCTCCGGCTAGGAGGTGACCTCCATTATCAATCAGGATGGAGCCAAGTGCAGTGCAAGAACACCAAAACTGAAAACAACAATTAACCACAATTCAGAACATTATAGATCCTACATTAATCATCTGGAACCAGACCAGCCAAATATGCCCCCATCCTAAAGCTTAGGGAAATTTGCACAAGAGGGGGCCGTAAGATTGTAAGAGCTTAAGTACAGGAAGGAGCAATGATAAGCAACGTACTCCACACAAGTTAGGGCTGCAGTAGCCATATTTGGACTTTGCATGGCCTGCACAATGACTGACATGTCAATGACTCCCCAAAGTCTAACATGCATCACAGGCACTAGGATCCTTAGACACAAGGGATTAACAGTCACATTAGTGTTCCCATACTAAAGGGGAGCACAAATAAGGGCTCTGGGCAATGCCACTGAGAACTTACACCTCATTAGAGTGGAGGACTCAGAGGGAAATTTGACATTCACACTAAGGATGCTCCAGGGAATGGGAGGTGGGAAGGGGGAGGCACTGGGAGAAAGGGAGGGATGGTGGTGAAAGGAAGGGGGAAAGGGGGAGGGTGCAAGGGGGACTGGGAAGAGGGGAAGTTAGGAGGGGACTGAGGTACCTATTAAGTTAGTATGATTGGAAAAATAAATAAATATACATTAAAAAAAGATGTAAGTAGGGCAACTAGTGAAATACTCCAGTACAGTGTTGCCAACTTTTGGTTTCACTAGCCTGAGTTCAGAGCATCAGTCTCTTTGTATTAAATTAAATCATTTGAAGTCATCTAGTGGTTCATGATCTGTACCATTTTATGGAGAAACTTATATCATGTTCTTCAGCTGGCTTTCATTCTGCCATAAATACAAGTCTTTTCCAATGGGCACAACCTACTGCCTGATGCAGGGAAATTTTAGGTCCTTTCTATATATATTGACTTGGTTGGAACACTGGTTTCCACTATGGTAGATATGACAATGAATTCCAAGCCAAATTACTGGCCTTAATTTTCTTTTTCTCCAATTCTATGCTGAGCTGATTGAAATTCAGAGAGTGATATGGCACAAGACATTTACATACCTGCCTTCTTTGATGTGCTTTACTCTATTCATATTTTATCACACTAAATGCAAAAGTCATTATAGTATCTTACCTGACTTCATTAGATTAATAGTAGGATATGATCTAATAAAATCATGTAAGATAATAGGATAATAGAATACATATATACATGTGTGTATATATATTATATGTAATGTATATCTATATGCATTTGTGGGGAGAGATCAATAGAGAATCAATTATAGCTGTTATGTAGTTTGCCAACTTCAGATATATTCTATAATGAAATAATGTCCAGATTTTAGCTTTTACGGAAGACCCAAAGATAAATCACTATTTTTTAATATTCAGAATATACTCAATTGACAATTAAGCCCATAAGAAATAGTACCCTTAGGGTCTGGAGAGGTGACTCAGGGGTTAACCCTCTGCCTTGCCAGCAGAAGGTCCTGAGTTCAGATCCTAGACCCCATGTATAGATGCCGGATAGAAGCGGGGGCGGCCTGTGTTTCTGGTCCTGATAGGGTGAAGCTTCCGAATCCCAGGGCAGAGTAAACAAAGAAGAGTTGGAGGCGGTCCATGGTGGTTCCTGAATTCACCCATGGTTCTACACACACACACACACACACACACACACACACACACACACACACACGCACAATTGAATAAATAAATAAATAAATTATAAAAAAAGAAAAAATACCCTTAAAACATTTTTTCTCTTTGCTTTGAGGCAGATGTACCATCATAGTAACATAGTTCATTTGAAATCCAAATTAATTATGGCAATTTTTACATTAGGAAAGAACTCTAGTTGTCTGTGTGATCATTGATATTACTGTATGGGATTGTATTCATTAACAGTTTTCCTGCAGAAATGTTCCTGCAAAGAACATTTCAAGGAGGAATAACACTTCAGGAAAGGAAGTGAGAGTGAGCTTCACCAGATGTCTTGCTGCTTACATGCAATACTTGATGTGACTTGTTTCCTCTACTGAAACGTGATCCCCTTTCTCTCTCTCTCTTTTTTTGGAAGTGCCCTCTTTCCCCTTCCCTGAAGTTTATAATCTTTGCAATTCCAATAGGTACCTTTGAATATGTCATTAAATGGGTTTGGAACTTAATATTGAGTACATAAGGTGTCTAAATTTCTGGTCTGGGATACTTCAATAAATATATTTTTTTCTAATTCTATCCATTTCCCAGTAAATTTAATTAATTCATCTTCTTTGGTGGCTGAGTAGTATTCCATTATTTAAATGTACCACATTTTCATTACCCATTTGTCACCTGTTGGGCATTTAGGATGATTCTGTTACTTGGCTATTGTAAATTGTGCTGCAATGAACATGGGTATGCTTATGTCACTGTAGGGAATTTCTGCAGTATGGGGGATTATACCCAGAGGTGGTATAACAGGGTCATATGTCATTTCAAATTTAACTTGTTTAGAAACCACCATACTGACTGCTAGAGTGGTTTTATAAGCCTGCATTCCCACCATCAATGTATGAGAGTTTTCTTCTCTCCACATCCTCTATAGCGTTGGGTGTTGTTTGTTGTGTGGATTTTTACTATCTTGACCTGGTTAAGATGATATCTCAGGGAAGTTTTGATGTGCATTTCCCCGATGGCTAAGAATATGGAGCATTTTTTAAGGTATTTGTTAGAAATTTCAATTTCATCCCTGGAACATTTTCTTTTGAGTTCCCAGGCCCATTTTTTAATTGGGTAATTTGTCTCCTTGGTGTTTAGTTTTGTAATTTGTTTGTGCACTCTGGATAATAGAGCTCTTTCAGATATGTGGTTAGCGAAGATTTTCTCCCATTCTGTGGGTTGCATTTTCGCTCAGTTTACAATCTCTTTAGCTGAACAGAAGCTCTTTAATTTCACAAGATCTCATTTGTTGAGTGTTGATTGTAAACACTGAGCAATTGGATTTCTGTTTAGAAAATGTCGTCCTGCCTGAATGAGCTTCAGGGAGTTCTTGACTCTTTCAACTAGGGTTTATATAGTCTCTGTCCTAATATTAAGGTCCTTGTTCCATTTGGAATTAATTTTTGTGCATGGTGACAAGTACATGTCCAGTTTTAATCCTCTGAATTTGGATATCCAGTTTGGCCAGCACCATTTGTTGAAGATACTATTGTTTTTTCCATTTAATTTTTTGATCCCCTTTGTCAAAGACCAAGTGAATGTAGTTGTATGGGCTTATGTCTGGGTCTTCAACCCTTATCTATTGATCTAAATGTCTATTTTGAAACCAGTACCAGGCTGTTTTTGTTACTATGGATTTGTAGTATAGATTAATGTTTGGTACGTTGATACCTCCAGCAGGGTTTTTGTTACTCAGGATTGTTTTTGCTACCCTGGGTCTTTTGTGCTTCCATATGAATTTTGAAATTGTTTGGTCTCAAAGAATTGCTTTGAGATTTTCATTGGCATAGCATTTTATCTGTATATTGCTTTTTGGTATAATGGTCATTTTTATGATGTTGATTCTGCCAATCCATGAACATGAGAGGTCTTTCCACCTTCTGGTGTCTTATGTAATTTCCTTCCTTGGGGTTTGAGAGTTTGCATTATAAAGTTTGCTCACTTTTTTGGATATACTGAGATATTTCATTATTTTAGGGTCTATAGTAAATGGGTTTGTTTCTCCTAGGAATTTTTCACCTTTTTCATCCTTGTTGTATATGAAGGCTGCTGATGTTTTCATGTTTTGTAACCTTCCACTCCACTGAACTTGTGTATTCATTCCAGAAGTTTACTGGTGGAGTTTTTAGGATCACTCAGATATATGGATCACGTCATCTGCAAATAGAGATATCTTGACTTCTTCCTTGCTGATTTGAATCCCTTATATTGCCATCTGTTGTCTTATGGCTCCAGCTAAGGCTTCAAGTGAAATATTGAATAGAAATGTTGAGAGTGCACAGCCTTGTCTAGTGCTGGATCAAAGCGGGCATCCTTCAAATTTTCCCCATTAATTATAATCCTTGCTGTTAGCTTGCTCTATATAGCTTTTATTATGTTGATTTAATTTCCTTCCATTCCAACTATCTCAAGGGTTTTGATCATAAAAAGATGTTAGATCTTTTCAAAAGCTTTTTCTGCATCTATCAAGAGTATCATGTGGTCTTGAACTTCGGACTGGTTTAAATAATGGATTACATTTATTGATTTGCATATGTTGAACCAATCTTGTGTGCATGGGATAAAGCCTACTTGATTACAATGAATGATCTTTTTGATATGTTTTTAATCCAATTTTATTAGGTTTGGGGATTAGTATGATAGAAGCTTCCTAGAAAGAACTTAGAAGTATTGTTTCCTTCACTATGTTATGGAACACTTTAAGGAGTATTGGTGTTCATTGTTTAAATGTCTTGTGGTATTCTGTGCTGAATCCATCTGGTCAGTGTCATTTCAAATTTCATGGAGTGTACATTTTTGAAATATGACCTTATAATTCTCTGAATTTTTTGGGTATCAGTTGTGATAACTCCATTTTCATTTCTAACTTTCTTAATTTGGGTTTTCTCTCTCTTGATTTTGGTTAATTGAGCTAGAGGTATATCAATTTTATTGATGTTTTCAAAGAACCAGCTTTTCTTCTGGTTGATGCTCTGTATCATTTTCCTTATCTCAATTTTGGATACTTATCCTCTGATTTTGTTAATCTCCTCTCTTCTACTTCTTTTGGGATTGTATTGCTCATGTTTCTCCAAAGTTTTAAATGCATTGTTAAATTATTTGCTTATGATGCTTCCTTTTTTGATATAGGCATTAAGAGATATAAACTTACCTCTTAAGGCTGCTTTCATTTTGTCCCAGAGATTTTTATATGTTTTATTTTCATAATTGTTCACTTATACACAATCTTTTTTTAATAAATAATGCATTTTTATTTTTTTTCGCTAATATAAACGTAATAGGTACCCCGGTCCCCTCCTTCCCTCCACCCCTCCCTGAACCTCCTTGCTCCCTCCCCCCTTTTTCCCTTCCATTCCTCCCCCCCTCCTTCCTTTTCTCCCAGTGCCTTTTCCCCCTTCCCTGGAGCATCCTTTAATGTGTATAGCAAACTTTCCTCTGGGCCCTCCTCTCTAATAAGGTGTAAGGACTCAGTGGCATTTCTTAGAACTCTTTCTTGTGTTCTCCTTAAGTATAGGGACACTATTGTGGCTGTTAATCCCTTTCTTCTAAGGATACCAGTGCCTTTAGTCAATGCTAGACTTTGAGGGGTCAATGATATTTTGGTCATTGCGCAGATCACGCAAAGTCCTATTATAATTGCATCGGCCCTAACTTGTTTGGAGTATCTTGCATATCATGACTCCTCCCATCCTTGTGCTCTTACAATCTTACTGCCCCCTCTTCCGCAAATTTTCATGAGCTTCAGAATGGGGAGAAATTAGGCAGGCTTGATTCCAGGTGGTGGATAGAGAGTCTTGGATGAATTATGGTTTGTTGTTTTTTTTTCAGTTTTGCTGCACCTGCAATGCCCTTGGCTCCATCCTGATGGGTATTGGATATCATTCCCTGGCCAGAGATTAAAAGCTATTAAAATAGAGTATTATTATAAGAGTAGATTCAAAGGTAGATGGAATAAGAGTAGGAGACCATGGTGAGGGGAGAGGTCAGTTTTCCATTTGCAAAATGGTTGCCTTCTACTGCCAGACTGTATGCCCCCATTTCTGGTAAGATCATACTCTATCAGTTGCAAGTGGCCAGGAAGGAAAGTCTATGAACTTAACCAGATGTCTCATTACCTACTTGTAGTTCTTGATGGTGGCCTATTATCTCTGCTGTAGCATGATCCCCTCTCTCCTTGTTTCTGATGGGGCACTCCTTTCCCTTTTCTCCTGTTTATAATCTTTGCAATTACTGTAGGTATTACAGAGATTTATCTTTGAGTGTGTCCCTAAGTGTGTTTGGTACTAGAATCTACCTATTAGGGAGTACATACAATGAGTAATTTTCTGTGTCTGGAATACTTCACTCAATATAATTGTTTCTAATTCCATCCATTTCCCGGCAAATTTCATTAATTCATCATTTTTGATGGTTGAGTAGAATTCCATTGTATAAATGTACCACATTTTCCTTATCCACTCATCAACTGTTGGGCATTTGGGTTGATTCCATGACTTTGCTTTTGTAAACAGTGCTGCTATGAATATGGTCATGCTTTGCTATTGAGGTGAATTTTTGCAGTTTGGGGGTTTATTCCCAAAATTAGAATAGCAGGGTCATATGGCATTTCAATCTTTAACTTCTTTAAGAATCACCAGATGGCTTGCCACAGTGGTTGTATGAGCTTGCATTCCCACCAGCAATGTAGAAGAGTTCCCCTCTCTCCACATCCTCTCCAGCATTTGGTGTTTGTATTGCAGACTTTTGCCATCCTAACTGGGGTGAGATTATCTCAGGGAGGTTTTAATTTGAATTTCCCTGATGGCTAAGGATGTGGAGCATTTTTTAAGATATTTGTTAGACATTTTAGTTTCATCCTTGGTAAAGTTCCTTTTGAGTTCCAAGGCCCATTTTTTTGATAGTATTTTTTTTTAATTTTTATTATTATTATTATTTATTCAACTGTGTGCATATGCGTGTGTCTGTGTGTGCGCGTGTGTGTCTGTGTGTGTGTGTGTCTGTGTATGTGTAGAACCACGGACGAATTCGCGGACCACCATGGACGCCTCCACCTCCTTCTGCCCCGGGATTCACAGGTGTTGAAATCCCCCAAGAATTATCGTTTGGGGGTTGATTTCTCTCTTTAGACACTGTAGGGTTTTCTTAATAAATGTGAAGGGGCCCATATTAGGTGCATATTTGTTCAATATTATGAAGTCTTCCTGGTGAATTGTACCTGTGACTAAAATGTAGTATCTATCTGTGTCTCTTATGATTTTCTTTGGTTTGAAGTCCACTTTTTCCGAAAGTACAATGGCCACCCCTGCCTGTTTCCTGGATCCATTAGCTTGCAGAATTTTGGAGCAGCCTTTCATTTTTAGGATGTGCCTATGTTTTGTGGTGAGATGAGTTTCCTGAAGGCAGCAGATTGATGAGGTGTGGTTTTTAATCCAAGTTTGTAATCTGTGTCTTTTGATCGGTGATTTAAAACCATTGACATTCAATGTTTTAATGTAGAAATTATTTTTTAATTCCAGACATTTTTTATGTTTAGTGGCTTTTTAAGTGATTGTTTGACATTTAGATTTTGGTGGTATTATACTTCCCTTCTGTCCTCCTGGATATGCTTATTATTTTCTTCAAGCTTGAGTATCATTTCTAGCATTTTTTGAAGGCCTGGTTTGGTAGACATGTAAGCATTCAAGTTGTCTTTGTGCTGGAAAAGTTTTCTTTCTCCCTTGATCATGGCAGATAGTTTTCCTGGGTATATCATTTCCTGGGTTGACATTTTTGCTCATTTAATACTTGAAGTATGTCTCTCCAAGCTCTTCTTGCTTTTACTGTTTCCATTAAGAAGTCTTTTGTTATTTTAATAGGTTTACCTTTAAAAGTGACTTGTGGGCTGGAGAGGTGGCTCAGGGTTTAAGCCTCTGCCTTGCATGCTGAAGGTCCCGAGTTGTGATCCTAGGCCCACGTATAGACACCAGGCGGAAAGCGGGGGCGGCCTGTGTTTCTGGTCCTGGTAAGGCAGAGCCTGTGAATCCCGGGGCAGAGTAAACAAGAAGGTGGAGGCGTCCATGGTGGTTCCCGAATTCATCCGTGGTTCTACACACACACATACACACACACACACACACACATACACGCATACACACACAATTGAATAAATAAAAAAAATTTTAAAAAAATAAATAAATGTAACTTGTTTTTTCTCTTGAAGTTCTCACCACCTTTTCTTTGTCTTGAATGTGGAGTGTTTTGACTATTATTTGCAGTGGCGATTTTCTATTTTGGTCATATCTGTTTGGGGTGCGGAATGCCTCTTGTATTTGGATGGGCTTCTCATTCTACAGTTGAGGAAAGTTTTCATTTATGATAATTTGAAAAATTTCCTCTGGTGTGTTATTTTGGGATTCTTGCTCTGGTATTACATGAATGCGCATGGTAGGTTTCTTAAGGGCGTCCCATATCTCTTGAATATTTCTCTCAAGTATCTTTTTGGCTTTAACAACCTCTTCCATTTAGATGGTTAATTCTCCCACTTTGTCTTTAAGATCTGAAATTCTATTTTCTGCTTCGTTAGTTCTGCTGATAAGGCTCTCTGTTGAGTTTTGGGTTGAAGATAACTTGTCTTTTAGTTCAGTTTTAAACTCTGCCTGAGACTGTTTTAAATGCTCTATGCCTATTTTTGTTTCTTGAACTGTTTTTCTCAACTCCTCCAAGTGTCTGATGTGTTCCTGTTCAAAGTGTTTGATGTGGTTGTTTAACTCCTCCCGGATTTCCTCTTTCATACTATTAATCATGGTAATGATCATACTTTGATAGTCGTTATCGTGGGTTTGGCTTTTTTGGCTATTATCTGTGAATTTGTTCTGGTTGGAATCCATCATTATGGGGTTAATTCTTTCAGTGGGAGATTTGTCTTCTTGGGTTTTGTTTCTCATGGATCTGCACTTTGATTTGGGCATTGTTATTTTTCCTCTTAAGACCTTTCAGTTTCTGTGTTTTTGACTGAACTGATTTTATTGGTATTACTACTCTCAGGCAGTTATTACTAGTGCTTGCCTTGGAATGGGTACGTTTGTCTGTTATTAGTATTATTTCCTAGATGAGGCTCCTGAACAAAGAAGATGAAGTGCTTGAAGGAGGTTTTGAGGTGGGCCTCCTCCTGCAGCTACATCACTGAGTCGAGCTGCTGGTGGTAAATGTGGGCATAAACCCGGAATAGACCCTTCAGAATGATCTTCACCACCGACTTGACGTTTTTGGGAAATGGGACACTGATCTTGAAAGGAAAGAGCGTCTCATCGTCCAGCTGATCCTCCACCCAGGTTATCATGTAGTCGATATATTTTTTTGCTGAACACTTGATGGGCTTTTTAAAATTCCTTCCATCTGCCCAATGGTACTCGTATCTGGGACCCGCCAACATCACAGGGCAGCTGGTTTCCGTGCAGAATTCTGTGATCGTGCCATACAGCATGTTGATCTGGTTGAAGAAATCCACCGTGTTGACGGCAATCCACTCTTTGAGGTCCTCGCCCTCGAGCAACAAGACAGATTACTGCAAGTTACCACTGCCCAGAGTGGTCTCGGTATGCTTCAGGAGCTCGTACTGATGCTAACCTTCCGGGATGTTCTTCTTGGGTTTGAACGTTTTAGAGGAACGGCTGCTGAAGAGGAAGCTCATCTTAGGTCCTCGCCACGGGCCCCCGCTCTGATCGGGACTCGGCAGCAGTGCGGGAATTGGAAGGAGGCGGCGGTGGCCAGTCCTCTGTCCTGCAGCGGGGGCTGCGAGACCAGGTGCAGCCGCGAAGCGCCCTGTGCACACTGCAGCCTCCGCCTCACCCACCTCTGGTGCCCGAAATCTCTTTAACTTTCTGAAGCTCTGTTAGTCTATTTCTGGCCAATGTATCCTAAAAATATTCACTAATTTGCTGGAATTAGGGTGAAGCAAGAGATGGCCTTTCCACAGGGAAGAGGAAATACAGATACAAAAATTATTATCAGAATTCATGATAAATATTTTAGTGTAACTTTTTAAAATTCAATATATGAGACTTTAGAGATGTTTTGTGGGTGATGACTCTACCTCTCAAGCAGAAGATCCTGAGTTCAGATCCCAGGTCTCATGTAAAAACACCAGGAGAAAGGGACAGGGACCTGCACTTTTCTGGCCCTGATATGCGGAGCCTGTGAAATTCCAGAATGAAGGTTTAGAGGTAGAAGGAATTAGAAGCAATCTGGAATGATTCCCAAAGTAAACCTTGGTTTTCCACAGGAGCACACAGTGTCCTCTAATACACACATAATAATTAATTAAATTTAAGATACACTCTCTCAAATAAAGGCTCATTAATCACTATATGATAAAATGTACACTAGTTTCCTTTTTGTTTTGGGATCCAAAATGCCTCAGTATAACAATATTATTGATATTATATATAGATTTCATAGATGCTTGTTTGATGCTTCTCCCTCATTCATGATGATTAATAATTCATTGTTGGAATGGATTTATGTTCTATTCTACATAATTTTCAGGAGATTAAGAACTTTCTAGATTATTACAATGAAAAGTAGAAGAAATATAGCTTTGGGATACTATAATCACTCAGCTATTTTCTATCTATACATGGATTTTTAATCACATTTTCTAAGTAGGAGGGAAAGATATATGTTTTATGCTTATAATATGAATTTGAGGAATATTAATATATTTTGTCACAGATATTATTTGCATCATAACTACAAGTAAGATTAAAGATGGTATGAGTCTGTGTTATATTGCTCATCCAATAACACAAATTTTGTTTCACAGATGACAAAATCAAGAATCCAGTACACTTTGAACACATAGTGTGCATTAATCATTAACATTTGTAGTAAAATTCAGTACTGATATTTATATTTGCTATCTTCATTGCAGTATGTAGTGTGCTGGAAATGATTTATGCTTGTCATTCTTCATGATGAAAATTCTTACACCATATACCAATAAACCAAAAAATTAGTTATCCATCAGTTACCAAGTACAAGCTATTCAATTAAATATTTTGGGACTTGAGAAATATCCACAGAGTAACTTACTAGATAGACCCAACAAACGCAAGTTAAGTTGGGCCTGGCTTATGAGTTTCAATTCATTTCATTGTACTTGTAATTTTGTTTGTCATTATTATGCTTTACCTTCCTGGGCATCAGTTTTAATCCTAATGGACATTATGCTCTTGAGATATTTGGGACTTTAAATGTCATTGCACTTAGGCTGGAGAAGTGGTTACTATATGAGTACCACTATATTACTGTTTCCAACCTTCTCTCTCTCTCTTCCTCATTATATTTGATGTCTGGAGATCAGCAAATAATTATACATTGGGAGAAAATATTTTAATTTCCCTGATTCTGTATTTTTGATATGTTTTTCTCATACAAATTGGCAATATTCTGTTTGACTGGCTATACTTTCTGTAATTATATTTTTCTTTATTATTTCTATATTTTAACTCCAAGGTTCAGAAACAAATATTAAAATTGAGAAGATATTTGCATTTTATTTTGAATATTATATATTTTACACAATTTTAGACAAATGATATCTATAGATAGAATTACTTTCATTCAAGTCCTAAATGTGTTATTTTTCCATCTATGGTTTATTATATTATAGATGAAAAAATTCTTTTAGTATTTAGGTTATGAAGACAGTATATTCACTTAATTTTGCATAAATAATTCTGAAAACCTTTTTTAATCTGGAGCTTATATTCATCATTTTAAGATAATGTTCAAGTACAAGCAAAAAGAAAATAGCTTAAATAATTTGATTATTTTTAATTGACACATGAGTACATCTTTATGTAATGTTCTGATAAATGTTATACATTGTATGTAAACAATTTTCATATTCTTTTGAGATATATGTGATACCCGTTTATTCACTATCAAGTCATGATACAGAATATTTCTACCAATGTCCTCCTGATACCTCTCAGTCAACACCTTGTCCTTCCTTTATCCAGATAAACAAATGATGGCTCTAAGGCACAGACTTTTGAGCTCCACTACATATGATAGAGTCATACTGTACCATAGCTTTACTGAGACTGCAATCATTCTGTGTGAATGTCTTTGATACTTAACTAAGTGAATGTATGCTTAATATAGTTTTCATTTACAAATGTGCTTCAAGCATATAGATGTTACATAACTTGTTTAGGCATTCTTTGATGCTTGGAATGCATATTCTTTTTATTATTTCCTTTTGGTATATATTTTTGGAAGTGAAGTTCCTTTTACATTGTGTAGCACTTTATATGTACTTACAAATGTATGGACAGAAGGTTTCATTTCTTTTGGGATGCTGCCTATGAATGGAACAATTCTTGCATAATGCAATGATCTGAAGAACTGTATTATACAGAATTTGCGTCATTTTCCACTCCTGTTAACAAGTCCTGAAGGTTCCATTATCTCTACATCCTCGACAGCATTTGATAGTTTGGATTTATATTGTACAAATTGACAATAATATTAAGTGAGATTACATATGTCCATTGACCATCTTGTGTATTTTCAAATAACAGAAAAGTAATAAACGAATAAACTCTTATGGGTTTCCTTTACATTTCTAAAGAGCAAGCAATGTATAAATCAAAGAATTCATACTTTTGTTTTTCTTTGAATAAAATATTTTTAATTTGGTGCTGTGCAAAAATATCTAATAGATAATGAAATCATGTTGAGTAAATGATATACAAATTTCAAAACAAATGACAAACATATCAAATGTATTTTTAAGCCATAGGAATCCAAATGTATAAAAAAAAATGTTAGCTCAAATCATACATTTTTACATGGAAATTTAATGGATAAAATGTATTATTTTCCTCCTTGATCTAGTTTTTAGATTAATTCATAATACTGCTTTTGGGACTCTTGTGTGCATTAATGAAAATAAGTTATAAATGAAGCATATGAATAGTGTTTCTTTTGTACATTGTATGTGATGCTAATATTTACATAAATTGTTTATTTTAGTAACTATTTAATAAAAATTATAATTGTACAAGTGTAAAAGTATGGAAATGCAAGTGGTGAAATAAGTGTGAATCATTGATATCCCTAAATTACAATTCAGAAAGTTAATGTTAATAATTTTTTGGTCTATCCTTGAAGAAGTAACTTAGAATTTAATAAACACATGAACACACAGAGTGGTAAAGTTGTATATAAACATGTATATAATATGGTGAAAAATATATTTATGTATGGTCCTGTATATGCCTTAAAAGAAATAAGTAGATGTCAAATAACATTTTACTCAGTGAGTATATTTCAAATCCAAATGAATACTGCTAAATCCTGCCTGTAAAATAATCATTTACTTTCTCAACATCAATTGTCACAGCATTTTTCACCATGCTCTATTCAATAATAGACATCAATAATCACTTGTTTGCTAAATGAAATATTGTCACAACTCTTATTCTGGTTTAGTTACTGTCATATTTTCACATCTGCATAATAGCTCCCATACTAAAATAAATTGTATAATGAATTAATTGGATTCATACATAATTTTTACAGTGTTAGAGGTCTAAATTTGTAATAATTTAAATATTTTCCATGTTAAGAAATGAGTCCCCTACAGTCCCATGTGTTTAGAAAGTTCATGGCACCTTTAAGAGGTGGAGCCTTGCTGGAGGAGTGGGTCTTGAGGTGAATTAGTCTCACCCTACCTCCAGGAGGACTGGGCCTTTGCAGCAAGCAGTCTGATAGCACTCAGCCTCTTGGATGGGTGTGACATAAGCTGTCTCTAGATTCTGCTAGCCAGCCATTCCGCCTACACCAAAAGACTGTATCTCTCCTCTGGAACCATAAGCTGAATAAATATCCTTTAAGTTGTTTGACTTTGAATGTTCTCTCACAGCAACACACAAGAATAACTATTACAATATTATAGAAATTTTTGCAGAAATATTTATCTATCTCAGGTTCATGCATATTTAAAGTCATGTGTGTGTTTCAATATGTTTCTAGAATGTACAAGCTCTTTCTTTTGTTAGTGTGCTCAAGAAAAATACCAGACACTTCTAACTGCCATACCTTGTATTAAGGTCTAAAAGTTGGACATATGTCACAAGTTTTCACTATTACTTTAGCAGAAATTGTCTGTATGACACAAATTGGATTCTAAGTAAGATTGAACATAAATTTTCTGAGCTGCTAATACATTATTGTTTTAGTTGACTCAGATTTTCTTATTAACTTAGGGAATAGTGATTTTTTAATTTTTATATATTCATTATTTTATCATGTCCACAATCCACTTCTTTCCTGCTCACTGATATATCTCCTTCCCTCCTTCATGGACTTTTCTTCTTTTTGTTATAACCTATTTAGTACAATCAGTACTGCTTAGATATTCAGGGTTGCTTAGCCATCCACTAGAGCATGGCAACCTACTCTCATCCACACCCTTAAAGAAAAATGACTCTGTCCCCAGCAAACATTAAGTGCCAATTACTTCACTGCTCAGAACGGGGTGTCATCACCCCTGCCCTTATCCATGCTGGAGAAATGACAGCTGTATTCAAAGAAGGTCTTACACAAGTAACCATAGCTGATATGAGTTCATCTGTGAAATAGTCGTGTCATATCCATAAGACAGTGTTTCAAAGTACTACTCCCTATTGTTCTGAATGTAATTCACATTCCTAATTATATGTTGAACCTTAATATTAAAGAGTTGATACAGATGTTCCATTTAGGGTTGAACAATTAAGAGTCACATTCTCTCAGCATTTGGTCACAGCATTAAAGACTGAATACTGCAAAAAAAGAAGCTTCTCTGATCAAGGCTGAAAAGACCACTGATCTATGGGTATAATTGTAGATGGAAAGCAGTTTGATGCTGTGTTTGTTTAGCAAGCAAAACAAAACAAAACAAAACAAAAAGACAACAGACTTAACCCAGAGCTTATACTCCTCTCAGCTAAATGCTTTTGAGCTGGTTTACAATACCATGGATGACTTCCTTCATGTGGAATAGGACTTAAACCCAACAGAAAGTAATTGGCTGCCCTCATAAAAGTCATGTTATGGGCCACTGATATAACTAAGCAGATAAGGCACATGTTGATTAACGTGGAGACCTTAGTTTGAAGAAGCCCACGTTGTAGAAGAAAAGAATTGACTTCATAAAGTTGTTCTGTAACATATAATTGTGTGTGTGTACCTTTCCACTACCAATCTCTATCATCCTTCCTCTTAACATTCATCTATTCTCAAATTAGTAAAATCTTAAAAATAAGTGTTTAAAATATCACTACTGTTCCAGTGGTCATACCTTACTTGAAAAGATTGTATTTTTGCTTTCATAATCAAATGAAGATTATTAATGTCTTTCTTCTCCCATCATTTACAGTTAATGCCAGCACTGCGAAAGTTAGGAAAGAGAAATTTTCTCAAAATTCAGATCCAGCTTGACTTTTCTATGTCTTGCAACAAAATTCTGTTCTTTCTTTGATAATAGAGTCTTACTTTCTGCTGCAGTTATTTTTTGGTGCTTTAAGAAAATGTTCTAAGCCAAAGTAGATTAAGTCCATTGCAGCAGCAAATGCACAGAAGGCATGGTAGTTGAACTCAGAGGCCAAATTAAACATATAAACCTAAAAACTTCAAATCTGAGACACATGTATGGAGATAGAAAGTTGCATAGAATATTGAGGAAAAAATGTGTGCTCTTTTGGGCCAGTGAGATATCGAAGTGGGTAAGGTCTTTTGACTCCTACCATGTGCTGTAAGATGCATGTACACATAATTCTCTCTTTCTCTCTCTTGTTTTCTCTCATTTTATTTGGATATTTCTTTATTTTTATCAGATTGATCTGTCTAGTGGTGTGAATGTTTTGTGAGGTTGTACATGTCATGTGGCATTTTTCTTGGGTCAACAACACACAAATATATATTCAGCCCAGTTGGGGATGCAATGACAGGCCAATGTAACAACTGTATCAATTCCCAAAAAGAGTTTATTGGTGTTACTTAACAAGAACATTGCTGAAGGTTGCTTATAGGAACAGAGATAACTCAAAAGAAACCACATTTCCTAAAAGTTAACCCCAGTCTGGCAGATGACTTATGAATAATGTAACCAGAAATGGCTCTGCATGACTTCAGCCCACTCAGTTGTTTGGAAAAATCTAATCTATATCTCATAGCTTTCCTGCAAGTCTATACCTCCAGCGGTTGTTTACTGATATTTTGGTTTGGTTTTGTTTTCCACAGACAGGAATCTTCCTGAATCTTGTTGACTTTAGGAATCTTATGAAGCTTAATTATTCTCCCCCTAAGGTAAAATGTTTCACTTCAGAATCTCAGGAGTTTGAGTGTCCTTCCAAGATAAAATGCTTCAAATTACTGAACATATTTCTTTATGTCCTGCAACAAGAGTGTAGTGTTTCTTTGACAATAGAGTCTTAACATGTGTTGCAGTTATTTTATTGACATTGTAAGAAAATATTCTGAACCAAGCAACTTACAGAAAATAGCATTTTTTTCTTTATTTCTTTGACTTTTGGTTCCAGAGGTGATTGAGTGAGACAGAACAGAGCCAAAACCCTTTGGGATAGACAGGGAAATATGCCCAAAAGATGTTATTCATGAACAAAAATACCACACAGAAGCCTTCTACTACTGTATTGAAGTTAATATATGACTTTACATCTAGCAATATTTCTTTATGAAATTCAGTGCTCCTATGTTTAGTATAATAATGTCCTCTTGATGGATGCCCTCAATAAGTAAGGAGCAGCCTTCTTTATCTTTTCTTTGTGTGGCTGTAAAGTCTATTTTGCAGATGCTTGAACATTGGCATCTGCTTGATTGCTAGGTCAAGTAGTTTAGAATATGTTTTTTTCATCAATTTTCCCTGAGGTGTTATCTGTTTTTAGAATGAGATGCAAGTTTTAAAAACAACAAATAGATGGTATCTTTTTATTACATGAAATACTAGTATATATTTTTGATTAGAGAATAAATATTCAGAATTATTACTGATAAATTTGTATCGGTTTATGCAATTTTGTTGACTTTTTTATATTTGATGTTTTTCTTTTCATTACTTCCCTTGACATTATTCTATAATACTTCATTTTTTCTTCTGGCATTATTGAAGGCTTTTTTCTCTTCATTCCAGAGAATTCCTTCAAGAATATTTTGTAAAGTTAGCTCAATGATAAGTACTTAATCTACTTTTATCATTCAAAGTTTATATTTGCTTTGATTTTTACACTTTTGTTAATAATAATAATCTGAGTTGGCAATTATTCCCATTTTACACTTAAAACATATAATTTCAGTCTACTAGCTTTGAAGTTTCGGTTGACAAAGTTACCATGAATCTGATGAATCTTCATTTATGGGGACTTGGTACTTTCCTTCTACTTTCAATATGTTTTCTTTGTTATACATGCTTTGCATTTTGGTTAGAATATGATAATGGCAGGTTTTCTCCTACTCTTTTCTGTTTGATATTCTAAACGCTTCCTATATCTGGAATGGTACCTCTTTTCCAAATTCTGAGGACATTACTGCTATGATTCCTTTGAAAATATTTTATTTACATTTGCAATGAGAATCTTCTTTGTTTTTTATATCTACTATACATAGATTAAGATTTCTCAGAGTGGTACGTACATCTTGGAACTCTCACTAGTACTTTGGTTTTGTTTTATCCATGTCCTTATAAGATCGTTTAAGTTCCTAAACTTTCATTTCCAGCTCATATTCTCTGTACTTGCCTTTATGTATTATATTGAGTCTTTACAGAGCTTTATTTCATTTGAATGACTTTTTATTTTTTCATTTTTTCAATTTCCAGCAATTATATAGGTTTTCCTGCAGTATTTGTGTCTCTTTCTTGAATTCCTCTTCTATATCATGTATTTGTAATCATGAACTGATTTCCCTCTTTGATTTTTGTGAGCATTCTTATAATCAATCATCAGTTTTTTGACACGTGAATTGTCTGATTCTTACAATATGTCATTAATTAGGTTTAATACTTTTTGAAAGAGTTGCTTTTTCTCTTTTTGCATGTGTTTCTTATGTTATTCCATTAGGGTTAGTACATCTAGTAATGTTTCATTGCTGAATTGTTGTTTTATTTTTTGTCAGGTATATTCTTTCTGTTAAAGTATTTACAATCTTCTTGTGGGACTTGGATGAGTTGAATGTGCATTTCAGGAATTTCAGGAAATGTTTCATCAGATAAGGTGCTCAGAATGCCTAGTATAAACTATAATTTTCTCTAAGTTGGATACAAACCTGAAGAGAAACAATGGATGCTGGATACCACTAATATGCAAATAACCCTTTGTTAAGTGGGATAATGATTTGTGGGATAAACAGCCAAGGGTATGTAGTATGCTTGTATTTTAATGAGTATCAAGGAGGGATAATTTGGAATTATTAGGGTCCAAATATTTTATATATTGTTAAGGCTGAAGAAGTTTATAATTCATAGGTGAAAGGAACAAATAAGTATAAAAGGGGGAAAATTGCAGAAATAAGTTGGGAACTATGCAATATGAGAAAATGGGTAAAATAATTATTTATAAAGAGCTGGGAAGTGAAAGAAACAAGTATCCTAAAGTCTATCTGAGCAATATGCAAAACAAAGCAAAACCATCCTGAGAAATATGTGCCAAGGAGGAAATAAGAAATGAAAAAGAAGTCTTTTGTAATGAATTGCTGAAATAGCTACAATGACTTGAAAGATAAAATTCTCAGATCTTTCTGTCATTAGCAGGTTGTGTGTGGTCTATGTTGGGGAGTGATGAGCAAGAGACATTGGGCCCTGTAATCTTTATCTGTGGGCTTCTGGAATTTAGAGAAATTAAGTTATTAAAACCTTTTCTCATAGTTTTCTAGGATCCATCCACTCTACCATGACTTCCTGTGACTTATAAGTTCTAGCATACATGAGAACCAGCCCTTACTTTGGAAGTCATGTTTCTATTACTTAAGCAGCTTTATTCCAGCAATATTTTTTCATATTGATCTGGCTATATCTCCCAAACAGAATATAAATTTATTAATTGAAATCTTAAATATCTCATGAGATATAAATTTATTGCTCAGTATGTTATGACATTTTCTAATTGAAGTGTTTGTTATGGTTTGAAATGTGTCCCCCACAGTCTCATGTGTTTGGCAAGGTCATGGCCCTTGAGAGGTGGAGCCTTGCTGGAGGAAGGCAGTCACAAGGGGTGGGCCTTGAGATGGATTAGTTCCACCCTACCTCCAGGAGAAATCTACCTTTGCTGCAAGCAGTCTGCAGCTCTCAGCTTCCAAGATGTCTGTGGTGACTTAGCCTCCTCCAGCTTTGGCCAGCCAGCCATGCCACCTCTGCTTTGAGAGACTGTACCTTCCTTCTGGAACCATAAGCTGAATAAAACTCCCTTTCTCCCTTAAGTTGGTTGACTTTGGGTGTTCTCTCACAGCAATAGTTAAGAGTAACTGATACAGAAATTGGTACCAGATAGTGGGGTATTGCTGTGAGATAAGAACGCTGGTACCATAAAGTGAAATTGTTTGTGAAGCTGAGAAAAGTTGGTACCCAGAAGCATGGCCAATGCTGTGATGTGGCTAGTGTGCCTTTGGAACTGTTTGTTGGGAGAAATAAGGAGAACTTTGGGACTTTGTGCTGAGAAAATCTTTGCTTCTTGGCAGTTGGGCCAAAGGGACCTTTCTTGTGAGAGCTCAGAGGAGAGCAATGCTGTGAGAGACACAGACAGTGGAAGCCCAGCTTGTGCTGGTCCAGACGGGAGCAGAGACTGGGTTTGCAATAGGACCAGTGACACATGGAGCCATGTGTTGGCAGAGAGTTTAGTAAAGTTTTGCCCTCATCCTGAAAGTTTGCCTGAAATTAAGCTGGAGTGCTTGACGGAGGAAATTTCAAAGCAGTGTAGTCTTGACAATGTGATATGGCTACTTTTTAGTTGTCTTCAGAGTTATGAAACAGAGCAAAGAATCAGGCAGAAAGAAGCAAAAACTGTAAGATCCAATGATGAAAAATACAATGCCAAACTTAAAGAGATGAACCAGGAAGAAGCAGAGAACAAAATGGCTGTTGAAGAGATTAGCTCCATTTGTAAATCAAAGCCTGCTCTTAATTTGAATAATAAGAGAGGCCCTAGTTTGAGGGCAAGATCCTCAGGGAAGGCTCCCACTCATAAGAATGCAAACCCTTTCAGAAGACTGGAGCTAAAGGGTGGAGTTCCAAAGCAAGAGTTGGTTTCTCTTACCAAGCAACTGCCAAGGAGTGAAAGACATGGCCAGCATAGAGCAGAATCAGCTGTGATTCAAAGGGGACAGTCTTGGCAAAGTCGTCCACATGGTTCTGGTTTTAGAGGCATCAGTGATGCAAGAGGGAAGAGATCATGGAGTCCTCCTCCAAGATTTCAAAAATTGGCAGAATCCAGGCATCATGAGGCAAGAAGCCTGCAGTTTAGAGGCCTAAGAAGAGCAGTTTGTGCTGTGGAGTTAAAGCCTGGTTTGCCATTGAGAAGGAAAGATGTTAGAGATTCCAGACACAATGTGGGACACCTGCCAAGGAGAGCTGTATACCCTGGGAGGAGTCAGCCCAAGATGTGTTCTATGGGAAGCTGCATTGGAAGGGTGGAACCAAATCCCTTTGGAGCTGAGATGATTTCAACAAGAGGCTCACCTGTTGGACTTGGAGCTACAAGTTTTGGAGTTTGTCCTGCTGGTTTTCAGTCTTGTTATGGACCGATCTTTCCTGGATATGCCCCAATTCCTTCCTTTTGGAATGGGAATGTTTATTCTGTGCCATTGTATGTTAGAAGTATGTAACTTGTATTTTGATTTTACAGCAGGCTTTGGACTTTGGACTTTTGGACTGTTGGGACTACCATTGGAGTCTATGAAGACTTTTAAAATTGGACTGAGTATGGTTTGCATAATGAGATGCCAATGAGCCTGTGAGAGCCAGGGGTGGAATATTATGGTTTGAAATGTGTCCCCCACAGTCTCATGTGTTTGGCAAGGTCATGGCACCTTGAGAGGTGGAGCCTTGCTGGAGGAAGGCAGTCACAAAGGGTGGGCCTTGAGGTGGATTAGTCCCACCCTACCTCCAGGAGAAATCTGTCTTTGCTGAAAGCAGTCCTGCAGCTCTCAGCTTCCAAGATGTCTGTGGTGACTTAGCCTCCTCCAGCTTTAGCCAGCCAGCCATGCCACCTCTGCTTTGAGAGACTGTACTTTTCCTCTGAAACCGTAAGCTGAATAAAACTCCCTTTCTCCATTAAGTTGGTTGACTTTGGGTGTTCTCTCACAGCAATAGTTAAGAGTAACTGATACAGTGTTTAAGAGGAAATATTGAAATACTAAAGGTTTTCTAAATGAATAATTGCTTAAGAGACTTACATGAGTAGAAGGAGCAGGTAGGTTCTTGTCATTTAAACAATGAGAGAAATCTCCAAATGCATGTGTTGCATTTATTCTGCATTTTGCCAATAAGCTCATCACCAAACAGATTAAGGGAACAAAGGCATTTATTTTGCCTTAAAACTGTCCACAATTTCACTTGTCAAGAGAGTTCAAAACATTACCAGGGGTTAAGCATATTGGCCTCACCATATCCACAGAACCACTGAGAATAAGACAGTCATCATTTGCCGAACCAGCAAGTCTGGTCAAGTATAACAAGAATGACAACTTTCTTAATCAATTCCCTACATATTATCCATCTACCCAGGGCCTAGTTCTACCTACCAAAAGCTGCTTCTCCCTATCCATCATATAATCTCATACTATCATGCTTAGGACTTATCTCAGCTCCTGGTCATTCACAGTTGTGTCCAGAGCTCAAGCCTTCAATTGTCAAACTGATCACTAAGATGGCATGTAAGAAATGCTTGAGTTTCCTAATCCAGTTAAATTTCCAGAGCACATAATTGTCTGGAGGATAGGCAAATGTCCAGATCTGTCTTCATTCTCTATTATCCTCATTCTGCTGTAAAGTTTACAGCTGGCCTGTCTTTGACATGAAATTGATTATGACACAGCAAATACTCAGAATTTAATTGCTTCATGAACATGGCTTTCCACTTAGATTTGAAAGGAAGCTTAGTAAGAAACTTTTTAAGTGGTGCAACCACTGTAAGCAATATTGGTTTATTTCTGGACATTATTCTATTTGTTGATCTATCTAATTCTTTTTATGCCAACCATATGGGTTCATTTTGCTGCTACAGTGTTAGCATATATTTTGATAATTTAGTAACAAGGAGTATGAGTAAATCTTTGTACTTTGCTGAGTTTATGAAAAAAATATATGAATATATATCCTCTTTTCCTATTTCTATTTCATGTATATATACATAATTTTCTGTTGCAGTCAGCCTACATGGCTGCTGATAAATTACTATCAAATGGCTTAAGACAATAAATGATTCATTTTTTTATGATTACTGGTTACAGGTCATAGTCCAGCTTGATAGAAGAGCAAGCACCAATACCAAGGCCAAGGGAACTGGCCACACAATCTCTATGTAATGGCTGAGAGAGGGATGATCCTTACTTGCCAGACCAGCATGTCTGGCCAAGTGTACAAAAGGATGCTGACTCTCTCAACCAGCTTTCTGTATTTTATTCCAGAGCCTAATCCCACCCATAATGGGCTGGGCCTTCCCCATCAGCTAGGGAATCTCCTGCAGATTTTCTCTGGGTTTAACTCAACCACTAATTCTCTACAAATGTAACCAGAGTTCAAACCCTCAACAGTCAAGTTGACACCTGTGCTTAACTATGAAAAACAGTGTTTCTTATTATTTTTCCTAATGTGGAAAATTCTGTAGTAGTAAATACATAACAGATTAGATTGAATCTGTAGATTACTTGGATTATAAAAACATTTTAACAATAATAATTATCCTCATCCATTAATATCAAATGTTTATGCCATCATTAGTGACTTCCTTGTATCTTTCATTAATGTTTTATATTTTTCTTATATACACTTCAAATTACCTTATCACATATCTCCCTATTTTATTCTATTTCCTTTTAAGATCTGATATTTGAAAATTGAGCTAATTGATGTGGGAAAAGCCACAATCATGTATCTCTCACTACTATGATCTTAGATCATTGATAAAGGCGTAATGCTTATTTTGAAGGACATTTAAACACATCTCTGTGGTTGAGTTCATGAAATTCTCCCGTGTCCTTAGTACATGTAGATCTTCCTGAGCCTTAGAACAAGTTTTGATAGCCATATACCAAATGCAATTAGTCCTATAATCAAATGAACAGAAATGCAGATACCTTTGTGTCTAAACCCAGAGCTACAGTTAAGAAACCAGAAACCTACATGACTCTCATTTTAAAAAATGGTTCCACTAAGTCATGGAATCTACAGGAGTTTCATGAAATCCTCTGTGATTGTTATGGATCCCAGAAAACCATTTTTGTGTTTGAATTGATATGATATTTTCCTTGATGTAGGGAAGAACCTAACCTGTGATAGTGAACTTTGGATGTTAACTTGACCACATCTGGCATTAACTAAGATCAGCTGTCAGACTACCTGAAGAGATTATCAAGATCAATTCGTTTACAATATGAAGACCAGGCCTAGATCTGATTGGAACCTCCCAGTAGCAGACCAGATAAAAGGAACCATAAACAGAAGACTTAGAAGAAGAGAGACCTCAGGATGTTTGCAGTGACTTAGCCTGCATCCAGCTTCAGGAACCAGCCATGTCACCTCCACTAAGACAGACTGTTTCCCCCCTCTCTAACCATAAGATGAATAAATCTCCATTTCTCCCTTATGGCGATTGATTTCGAATGAATGCTCTCTCATAGCAATAGTTAAAAGTAACTATTACATCACCTATATCTTTATTATGTCATTCTGCTTATTATGTATCTCATATGAATTGGGTTTGAATTAATAAGATAAAATATACTAAATTCAAATAAAACCACTTCTAGCTGACATTTTATTTCAGGTTTTATTTGTAATTGAAATTGTCATATGGCATTTCAATCTTTAACTTCTTTAAGAATTGCCAGATGGCTCAATTCTTTAAAAAGTTAAAGATTGAAATGCCATATGAACCTGCTATTCCACTTTTGGAAATAGCCCCCCATACAGCAAAAATTCACCTCAATGGCACAAGCACGACCATGTTCACAGCAGCACTGTTTACAATAGCAAAGTCATGGAATCAACCCAAATGCCCAACTGTTGATGAGTGGATAAGGAAAATGTGGTATATTTATACAATGGAATACTACTCAGCCATCAAAAGAGATGAATTAATGAAATTTACTGGGAAATGGATGGAATTAGAAACAATTATATTGAGTGAAGTATCCAGACACAGGAAATGTTCAACGTACTCCCTAATAGGTGGATCCTAGTACCAAACCAACTTAGTTACATATTCAAAGATAAATCTCTTTGATACATTCAGTAATTGCAAAGATTATGAACAGGAGAGAAGGGGAAGGAGGGCTCCCCCAGAATTAAGGAGAAAGGGGATCATGGGTCACCATCATGTACTCCAAGTATGTAGTGAGACATTTGGTCAAGCTCACTCACATTCCCTCCTGGTCACGTGCAACTGAGGGAGTTTGATCTCACCAGCTAAGAGGACATAGAGTCTGGCAGATAGATGGTAACCATCCTGAAAATGGGAGACTGAACCCCCTCACCACAGTCTCCTACTCTTATTCCATCTACCTTTGAATCTACTTTTATAGTAAGACTCCATTTTAATAGTCTTTTATCTCTGCCTAGGAGGTAACATCCAATACCAATCAGGATGGAGCCAAGGGTGGTGCAGGAACAGCAAAACTGTAAAAAAGAAAAAAAATAACAAACCATAATTCAGAACATCAGAGACCCTACATTAATTACCAGGAACCAGATCATCCTGACCTCTCCCCATCCTAAAGCTTAGGGAAATTTGCAGAAGAGGGGGCCATAAGATTGTAAGAGCCTAAAGGTGGTGAGAAGCAATGATATGCAAGATACTCCACACAAGTTAGGGCTGAAGTAATAATAATAGGACTTTGCATGACCTGTGCAATGACCAACACACTATTGACCTCACAAAGTCTAGCATGAATCACAGGCACTAGGATCCTTAGGGGCAAGGGATTAACAGCCACAATAGTGTTCCTATACCAAAGGGGGGACACATGAAAGAGCTCTAGGCGATGCTACTGGGTCCTTACACCTCATCAGAGAGGAGGACCCAGAAGGAAGTTTGACATGCACAGTAAAGGATGCTCCAGGAATGGGTATGGGGGAAACAGGCACTGGGAGAAAGGGAGGGAGGAAGGAAAAAGGGGGAAGGGAACAGGGAGATCCAGGGAGGGGTGGAGGGAAGGATGGGAATGGGGTACCTATCAAGTTTGTGTGAGTGGAATAAAAAATACACTATAAATAAAAAAAAGGGAGAAAAAAAGAAATTGTATTTACCTTCACTTACTTTCTCTGGTTAAGTTTTATAAAATATGCAAAATAGTATTTAAAAAGGTTGGTTTTCTCTGTTTTCTGGAGATGTATTAAATGTATAAGGTTAACATAATAAAATACCAAAGACTTGCTGACATAGTAAGAAAAATTCATTTTTTCAGAGTTGTACGATATAGAAATTCAAGATCAAAGTGTCCAGAGAACTATTTATTCTCCCCCCTTCCCCACCCACCCAGCCTTACTTTTGGGGACCAAACTTTTTCTGCTGAGGAAGAAAGGTAGATTCATTAAACTTACAATTCCAGGCAGAGATATGGTTCACAGAAAAGGTATGGTAGATGGCAGAAATTGGATGATGGTTTAGATTGGTATAGACATCATCGAGTCAGAGGAGGCAAGAGCAAACCTCAAGAGGAAGCAATGATAGGTTACCAAGCCTCAAGGCCTACTCCCTGTGATCTGTCTTTCTCCAACAAGGGTCTACCTCCTAAAGTTTCCATGACCTTCCCAAACATAAAAATTAGCTATGATGGAAACATATGAGCTTAAATAGGACAACACATTCAAACCTTGATGTACCTATGTGCTCTTAAAAGCTCTGTGTGGCCAAATCTCTTCCTCCTGTTAGAGCATTAATTGGGCTTCATTAATTGGACCACATTAATAACCTTGTTGAAAATGAATTATTCGTTCATGGCCCTTGTCAGAAATGTAGTCACATTACCTGGTACTGAAAAATATCACAACTTCAACTTATGAATTCTAGTGGAACCCAGTTAAAATCATAACAATAACTGTTCAAGTACTAGTGGGTGTTTATAGTTTCCAAATGCTTACTGTAATTCACATGCAAAGCTATTGAACAACATATGATATTTTTAGGAGTTCTCCTTTGCCATCATCCTCATTTTTTCCTGTGGTAATTTATTAGCTCTAATATTAGTGTTTAAATGCAATTTTGCTATTTTATTTTCTCTCATAAGAAGGCATTTTATGCAGATCTCCAGGACTATGGTACTCCATATTAATAAATTATTTTCTATTACAATGTCTTCATGTGTATTTTTATCTTTTTCCACTACAATTTCTTAATGTGTACTTATGCTTGTTCTTTCTCTTTCTCTCTTTCTTGCCGCTTCTCTTTCTTCTCTCTCACTGTGGAAAAAATACAGAGCCCTAGATCTACAAGCTTCCCTTTGCAGTGGAATGTGCTTAATAAAACAAATCACATCATGTCAAAGTACAGATAATAGAAGCTATTATACACTACTTGGCCCTAAATAGGACATATAAACCAAACCTCCCCCAAAAAATATCCTGAAAAGTTGGTCAGTAAGAATATAAGAGTCTAGCAGTGGGGAGGGGTGCACTCAGGCATTAGCTTCTTCTGGGCATGACTGGGCTATAATTATGTGTACTTCTCAGAGACCTGCAAAGGATTTAACCTGTCTAAGTTTCAATAAGGAAGGAAAAGCTTTCAAGAGGCTTCACAACTACCTATTATATTATATAGGGATACACTGGATAAGGGGCGAGCTACTTTCCAAACTGGTATTCCAAAGATATATCATAAATTTCTAATAGAATGACCAGGCATACCATTAAAGATAATTCAGATGAATCTTAATGGACTATACATGTAAATGAAAATTTTGAGGGAGACTGTAGTAAAGCATATTTTAATGGGAAAATGAAGAGAGTTAATTAATATTGGGTGATAATGGTTGTAAAGGACATAAATTCATTGTATCCATGTACAAAATTCTAGAAGAATAAAAATATTTTTAAAAATTGTCAGCGCCTATAAATAATGACCTTAAATAGTAAGTCTTACTTTGTTGGTAAAAAGACTAGATTATTAGTTTACAAAACAATATCCACCTGTCACTGTATTTAAGAGACACAGCACATCACACTGGCAAAGACACAAAACTTATAGTCTAAGGGGTACAAGTCAGTCTACTAAGTAAACAGAAGCCAAAAACAAGCTGACACAGTTTTCCAATATTTGTTAAAGTAGACTTCAACTCTAAATTAGAAGAGAGAGAAAAGACCAGTATATACTAATAAATTTAAAACACAAGACAACTGTGAATACGTAAGTACTACGATCTGGGACTCCTGTGTTGATGAACACAAAGATTTAAAATTACAAAACAAGCCTTAAAAAATGATATAGCAATCTAAAAATTTCTACTTTCTTATCAAATCATAGTGGATTAAACATAAAAGTCAATAGAATGAGAAATGTGAACTACACAAATACTTGGAGATTGAATAATGCACTGTTACTGAGCAATTTATGGATTATTGATGAAATCATATAGTACTCTTTTACAATTATTACCAGATAACAAGACTTACCAGAAACATTGGTATTTTCTGAACAGTATGTAAAAACAAAATTTATATCCTTACCTGTTTGGATTAAAAATTCAGACTGATCTATAAAAAATAGTTTAATGATGTTTCTCAACATGTTAGTAAAACAATATCAAGTCAATTAAAGAAGAAGAAATTTACAAGAAAAAATTGTTGGAGAAATTATTGATAAAGTGAAGACTAAAAGAAAAATGTATAGGGTCAAAAAATCATGTTTGTTCATTGAAAAATACATAACTTTGATCAATATGTAGTCAAACTAGCCACAAAAGAGAGAAAATACCCAAATTAATAAAGGTGAACCTGAAGAAGAATCTATAGATTTGAATAAAATCTAACGGATAATTATTTATTTATTTGAAATTATGTTAAATAAATATGCATACAAAATATATGGACAAATTTTTGTACATTTATGACCTGCGAAAATCAAATCAAGAGGATATAAATACTCCAAAATGTCCATAGCTAGCAGTGTTTCAGAAGAAATATTGCGTTTTCTCAACAATCTAAACCAAGGCCTGAACATATTTATAGCTAATTATGACCAAACCTTCAAGGATGAGGTAATACAAATGAACTCTAAAGTTTTTGATTAAATAAAAAGTTTATAAATAATAGGGAAATGAATATTATGTGATGATGTGCCTGTGAACAAACCCATGAGAAAGATGGACCTGTGGGCAAGCACATATGACATTTTCTTGACTGCATAATTGATGTGAAATGTCCCAGTCTGTAGTGGGCTTCAACACACTCAGGACAGAGGAATAAAGATGTATAGAGCTTGTTTGGTTTTGGCAGGCAAGCAAGATAACAGACATGTTGCATTGGGTATTTCCATGGTCACTCACTGCTGTTGTAATGTGACCAGGTCACATTATTATGTTATGATGACTTTCATGTCAGAAAGGTGAGTCGGATAGAATTGTTATCCTAATAAATCCTCTTTCTTTTTTCTCTCTCTAAGTTGCTTGGGTCACGTTTTTATGGCATCCATGAGTGACAAAATCAAAACACTATAATAGAAAAATACACAATACAAAAAATATAGATCAATTTCTCTGAAGAACATATTCACAAATATACTCAATGAAATTTGTGTAAACAAATCAAGAATACAGAAGATCACATATGTATTGTCTTTGTTTTATTTTCAAATACAAAGTTGCTTTAATATATGGAGATCAATGAATGTAATATAATATATTAACCAACTTAATGATAAAAATTTCAATAGACTCAGAAGATCATTGGCAAAATTCAGGATATCATCACGATAAAAGCTATGCAGATATTATGAAAAGCAAGACTACTATAACATAACAAAAGCTATAAATGAGAATTATCTAGTGTTATCTCAAATGGGCAAATGGTACAATCATTTCCACAATATTAAGAAAGAGAAACTGGTATTCATTCTTTCTGTTCTTATGAAAACATTTGTTTTGCCTTAGGAAGATCAATAAGACAAAAATCAGCAATAAAAGCAATATAAATGGTTAAGTAAAAAGTCAAAGTAATTATACTTGTTTGAATGATACTATAATTAAAATCCACGTGAATACCATTAGAAAATCTTAGATCTGATAGCAAAGTAACTGTGTATAAAATTCAAAATGCAAGAAAATTAGTGGTTAGATCAGAACACTTAAACTACCACCCTCCATGCCAAGGCTCATAGAACACTGAAGAAATGGAGGTGATAAGATCGTAAGAGCCTGATATGTGAGGGTGAGTGATGTACTCCATGGAGTTGTATATGTTTTTGGGGAAGTTGATCTACAGCAATTGATACTGAAAGGATCAGTAAGGTGAAAAAAGGAGGTTTACTTATCTTTGGGCTGCATGTGAAGAATCTCTCCCACGTGATTGAATGATTGTAGAGGACTCCAGATGAATGGCCTTTGTCCTTTAGTGTTTTGCTTGAGTTTCCTTTGTACTCTATTAAATTCTGAGTAGTAGTGTGTCTTCCCTGAACCATGTGCGTAGGTTCCCGGTGGGCCGGAGAGGCAGAGGGTCTGCTATTGATGGCAGAATTCTTCACCTGGGACCTGGGACTTGGCTTAGGGTCCACCTAAGCTCCAGGGATGGAGGAATGTGAGCAGGTCCTATCTGACGGAGGCCGGGCCATAGGAAGAAAGGGGCTGGGGACCGGGGCAGGGCCTAGGAGAAGCTGGAGGCCTCCTGGGTGCGGCTGGGAGACCAGGGCACCGTTTGGGGGGCTGGGGTGGGAGGACCATGTTACAGCAGAGAAAATAGGCCTCCATCAAGGACTGCAATAAGTAATGAGACACCTGGTTAAGTTCACAGACGTTCGTTCCTGATCATTTACAACTGAGGGGGTATGATCTCAACAGAAGGGGAGGGTATATAGTCTGGTAGATAAAAAGTAACCATTTTGCAAATGGGTGATTGACCCCTTCCTCACTGTGGTTTCCTACTTTTATTACATCTACCCTTGAATGTTCTCTTATAACAAGACTCTAGTTTAACAGCTTTTTGTCTCTGGCCAGGGGGTGACATGCAATGCCCATCACGATGGAGTGAAGGGCATTGTAGGAGCAGCAAAACTGCAAAAGAAAATCAACAAACCAAAATCCAGAACTTCAGAGACTCTATATCAACCACCTAGAACTAGGCCAGACTAATCTCTCCCCATCCTGAAACTCAGGGACATTTGCGGAAGAGGGGGCGGTAAGAGTGTAAGAGCAAAAGGATGGGAGGAGCAATGATTTGCAAGATACTCCACACAAGTTAGGGCTGAAGCAATCATAATTGGACTTTACCTGCCCTGCTCAATGTCCAACACACTATTGACCTCACAAAGTCTAGCATCTGCTAAAGGCACCAAGATCCTTGGAGGCAAGGGATTGACAGCCACAGTAGTGTTCCTATGCTTAAGGGGAACACAGGAAAGGGTTCAGGAAAATACCACTGGGTCCTTGTAGGTCATCGAAGAGGAGGGCCCAGAGGAGAGTCTGGCATGCACATTAAAGGACTCTCTGGGGATTGGGGGAGAGGCACTGGGGGATGAGGAGGGAGGGGTAAGGGGAGGGGGAGCAGGGGGTTCGGGGGAGGAGGAGGGAGGGAGAGAATTGGTATACCTATTAAGTTTGTATGAGCGGAAATAATAAAAAATGTATTTAAAAAAGGAGCCACAGAGAGACAATAAAATTTTGTAAATGGAAAAAAAGAAAAGAAAAAATGCTATTA
The DNA here is from genome assembly GCA_023101885.1 of Typhlomys cinereus. Classification (NCBI taxonomy): domain Eukaryota; kingdom Metazoa; phylum Chordata; class Mammalia; order Rodentia; family Platacanthomyidae; genus Typhlomys; species Typhlomys cinereus. Next base: position 6,907,325 of record JALPQD010000022.1, read on the forward strand.
GTTTCAATTAGGTCAGTCAGTTTTAGTGAGGAAAAACAGCATTGTTACTGTTTATATTTTTCTGTTACTATTTTTGTTCCCCATGAATCAAATAAATTGAATATAAACTTAAAAATGTTGAGACCTCTTTATGAAACAGTATCAGCTATTTAAAAATATTACCTTCATGAAAGTAGAATGGATAAATACTTCTTCAAAATTAAAAGCTATTGGAGAGGAACTGAAAAATAATAGAATTTCCTGGAGAATGTTAAAAGGAAACAGTCAAAACACATTATTGGTTCCATTGGTATCTTGGCTTATAAAATAATACCTTACATGTTGTAAAAACATATTTAATAATACAGAAAAGTTTCTGGTTACTTGAAGACACATGCTGGAAAGAGTAGAGTGATTTTGATAGCTGTGATGTACTCCTGCCATTTGATTATATATTCTTTCACAACATGCAAAATGTAATTGCTCCCACCTTGGTAAAGATTTTTTGAGTGATGGACATAACATGTCTTTGGATATTGGATATATCACTGACTTTTATTTTATTCAAGTGTATTTGTTCTTTGCTATGGTTTTGGAAGATGGATGATCTAAGACCCTATTACTGAAGATGTGACACAAATGAATCAAAGAACATGGGCAAAATATATCAGCTGGAACTGGTCTGAGGACTTCTCCTTGATCAATAGCTTCACAGTACCAAGGAATACTGTAGAAGCTGCTGGAGTGAGAAATAATCACAGGCCCCATCAAAGGCAAGAAATCTGTAAGTTGCAAAATAAATCACCATGGCAAGAAGTGACACCAGTGTAATAGTGGCACAAGTATCAAAAAGACAGCCAACAGCATTCTGACTGGATTCGAGATCCACTTGTCAGAATGGTACCCATCCCTGTTACTGTAAACTAGAACAGGAATGTAAAAAATGAGAAGGAAAAATATCAATAGAGAAGACAGGCAATAAACCTATATATAGGAAGAGAGTACATCAAACTGCTCTGTAGGTAGCTATTTTTATACACATAGAATGGGAACTTACAGTGGAAATCTTTGGGTCTAAACCTGGATGAGTGAAGGGACATACCCATACCAGTTGGGTTGCCTGAAGAGAGGTAAGTTGATATGCTGTGGAGGACTGAGTCCCCACAGGAGTAGAGAAGGTAGAGTGAACCATGGGGTCCATAAAAGTATACAGGTGGAAATGGTGGGAGTGAGTAAGAGGGAATGGCAAAGGGGAATGTTGGGAAGCTGGAATGAATACTCAATTTGTTGGTAAAAGAAGAAAAATTTAAAAAATGCAAAATGACAATCTTTTGGTACTTTTAGTCCTCACTCTCTTTTTATGTGTCTCACAATCCCCCTTTAACTTACACTATAACTCTTGATAGTTCTTCAAATTAGGACTAGTTTTCAACTCAGCCTAAACCTTAAAATCCTTTATTCAATCAATACATATGCAAGCTATTTAAAGTTATTTCAAAGATTTTTACACTCAATGATGTAATTTATTCTATTTCAGAAATTTTAAATAATTTAAGCTACATGATAAATTTCTTGTAGTGATACATGAAAATAAAAATATATAACAGTGATCAATTTAAATTTTAAGCAATATGTCGGAAAGTAAGTGTTCTGAAATTATTTCAAGGAAAGTATTAAAGCTATGAATTTATTTTTAAGTCAGTAGTGGTTAGGCAAATCTAAAATCTTTTATTCCAGTTTTCATTGTGTCAAAACTGAATACTTGCTTGAAAACACACACACACATACACACGTTGGTTAATAAATTTCATATGCTTTTCCTTTTAGGTTAGGATCATGTACCATTGGAAGATCAGATTATTGCAAGCCTTAACTGAGCGTATTAATGAACAACACAAGTTCAGCTTAGGTTAAAGCTCTGTGATTCATTCAAGAACTTCATCTTTGAATTATATTTAAGAGTTCTGGTGTGTGTGAGTGTGTGTGTATGTGTGTGTCTTTTTATGTTGAGAGCATAGGACTGTTTTGAATCCATTGCTAGCTATAAGTAGATTCTAAAATGTAAATTTAGATTCAATGTCTTTATTGACATGTAAGTATTTTATTTCTGTCTTCCTATGTATTAATTTTATTATTGTTCCTTATATTTACTTTTAGAGATCAATCTCCTTTGGAAGAAATATTTCAAAGGTAGGTCGTGTTCTCAGTTCCAGTTCAATGTAATTTTCTATTATCTTAAACTGATTGCCATTGTTTTGTATGATTTAATCTTTTGTGTTTAGACTGTAGGGACAACAAAATTGCAGGGTACTATTGTATGTGAATTATAAAACAGAGATTCAAAGCAGATGCCATTCGTTTGCTTTCAGATTCTACTGGAAAACACTTTAGCTATACAATCCACAGCAGACAATTTATGTGCAGTTAATCCATGTACATTGCAAAATTCTAATACACAGCTGAAAAGAATAATTAAGAAAGTAAAAATACTTTCTACTACATAGAGAAATTACTTATGATATTTAGCAGAACATACTTGCAAATATCTATGGATCTCACTCTTGCTATCATACCTCTTTATTCTTCATCCCCTATGTGAAAGCTCAGAGATACCAAAGAATAATTTTATATGAATGGTTTCACACTGCATCACATATTTCATACTCTGTATTTAAAAACTAAAAAAAATTGTATATAACTTAGAAAGAAGTAACACAAATCTATCTCTTTATATTTAATTCCTGGTAATTTTATGGCTACAAAATACACAGTATATACTTTTTACTAATGTCACATTTGTCAGTTCTGTTGATAGTTTTTGCTGTGATATAATATTTCATTTACATATATTTTTACAATTAACCAATTGCATCCCTGGCATATTTGTCAGAAAAAAATGATTTTTGGATGAAATAAAATTATTATACTAAATAAAGTTATTCTAAAATTTTTCCTAAAATTATTTATCATAATTTGACCAACATTGATTATACTCACTTATTTGTGTTTCACTGTATGCTGCAAGATTTCCCACATTTTGACATTCCTATTTAACAAACATCTTTAATATGCAAGAATTTTTGGGTTGGTTTGTTGTTTTTGCAAATTATATTGTTTTATTCTGTTGATATGTTTCTAAACTTAACTTGTTAATTATTTTCTTGCTGAGACTTATTTTTATGTATTAATCTTTAATATAGTCTATATATTAATGAGTTTTTACTGATTTTTTTATTTTAATATATTTTTTATTATTATTTCAGCTCATACAAACTTAATAGCTACACCAGTTCCCTCCCTCCCTCCTCCTGCCCCCGGAACCCCCTGGTCCCCCTCCCCTCACCCCTCCCGCCCCATCCCCCCATGCCTCCCGCCCCAATTCCCAGTCCTTTCTTGTGCATGCCTGACTCTCCTCTGGGCCCTCCTCTCCGATGACGAACAATCTGCTAGACTTTGTGAGGTCAATAGTGTGTTGGACATTGTGCCGGGCATGCAATGTCCAATTATGATTGCTTCGGCCCTAACTTGTGTGGAGTATCTTGCAAATCATTGTTCCTCCCATCCTTTTGCTCTTACACTCTTACCGCCCCCTCTTCCGCAAATGTCCCTGAGCTTCAGGATGGGGAGAGATTAGTCTGGCCTAGTTCTAGGTGGTTGATATAGAGTCTCTGATGTTCTGAATTATGGTTTGTTGATTTTCTTTTGCAGTTTTGTTGCTCCTGCAATGCCCTTCACTCCACGGTGATGGGCACTGTATGTCACCCCCTGGCCAGAGACAGAAAGCTGTTAAACTGGAGTCTTATTATAAGAGCACATTCAAGGGCAGATGTAATACTTATACTCAAAAGTGGAATCGCAGGGTCATATGGCATTTGGCAATGGGAGGGGTCAATCACCCATTTGCAAAATGGTTACTTTTTAATCTGCTGGACTATATGCTCTCTCCTTCTGGTGAGTTCATACCCCCTTAGTTGTAAATGATCAGGAACGAATGTCTGTGAACTTAACTAGGTGTCACATTACTTTCTTGCAGTCCTTGATGGAGGCCTATTTTCTCTACTCTAACACGGTCACTTCTCTCCTTGTTTCTGGTATGGCCCTCCAACCCCATCCCTCCTGTTCATAATCCTTGCAATTACTGTAGGTAATACATAGATTTACCTATGAGTGTCTCAAGATGGGCTGGGTGGGTTTGGTATTAGGAGCCACTTATTAGGGAGTACATACGGCACTTAATTTTCTGGGTCTGGGATACTTCACTTAATATAATTGTTTCTAATGACATCCATTTCCCGGCAAATTCCAGTAATTCATCATTTTTGATGGCTGAGTAGTACTCCATTGTATAGATGTACCACAGTTTCCTTATCCACTCGTCAACTGTTGGACATTTGGGTTGATTCCATGTCTTTGCTATTGTAAACAATGCTGCTATGAACATGGTCGTGCTTGTGCTATCGAGATGAACCTCTGCTGTATGGGGGGTTATAGCCAAAAGTGGAATCGCAGGGTCATATGGCATTTCAATCTTTAATTTCTTTAAGAATCTCCAGACAGCTCGCCAGAGTGGCTCTATGAGCCTGCACTCCCACCAGCAATGTAGGAGAGTTCCCCTCTCTCCATATCCTTTCCAGCATTTGTTGTTGTTTGTATTGTGGATTTTTGCCATCCTGACTGGGGTGAGATGATATCTCAGGGACGTTTTGATTTGCATTTCCTTGATGGCTAAAGAAATGGAGCATTTTTTAAGATATTTGTTAGACATTTTAATTTCATCCTTGGTGAAATTTCTTTTAAGTTCCAGGGCCCTTTTTTTAATTGGGCCATTGGTTTCCTTGATGTTTAGTTTTCTAAGTTCTTTGTGCACTCAAGTTTTTACTGATGTTTTAAAAAATAGTTTTTATTTATTTTTTCCACTCATGCAAACTTGATAGTTACCCCATTCCCTTTCCTCCACCCCTCCCTGCTTGCTCCCTTCCCCTTTCTCCCCTTCCTTTCCCCCGTCCCTCCCTTTCTCCCAGTTCTCCCCTCCCCCCATTCCTGGAGCATCCGTTAGTGTCCATGTCAAAGTTCACTCTGGGATCTCTTCTCTGATAAGGTGTAAGGACTCAATAGCATTGCCTAGAGCTCTTTCTTGTGTTCCCCTTTAGTATAAGAACACTATTGTGGCTGTTAATCCCTTGCCTCTAAGGATCCTAGTGCCTATGATTCATGCTAGACTTTGGGGGATCAATGGTATGTTTGTCATTGCGCAGGTCATGCAAAGTCCTATTATGATTACTTCAACCCTAATTTGTGTGGAGTATCTTACATATCGTTGCTCCTCACCATCTTTAGGCTCTTACAATCTTACCACTTCTTCTTCTGCAGACTAACCTGAGCTTTGGGATGGGGAGAGATTAAGCTGGCCTGTTTCCTGGTGATTAATGTAGGGTCTCTGATGTTCTGAATTATGGTTTGTTGGTTTTTTTCTTCCAGTTCTGCTGTTCCTGCACCGCCCTTTGCTCCATCCTGATGGGTATTGGATGTCACCACCTAGCCAGAGATAAAAGGCTGTTAAAATAGAATCTTATAAGAGTAGATTCAAAAGTAGATGGAATAAGAATAGGAGACCATGGTGGGGGGGGTCAGTCTCCCATTTGCCGGATGGTTACCTTCTATCAGCCAGACACTATGCCTTCCCTGTCTGGGAAGTTTAAACCCTATGAGTTGCAAGTACCCAAGAAGAAAAGTTGGTAAGCTTAACCAGATGTCTTATTACTTCCTTGCAGTACTTGATGGTGGCCTATTTTCTGTGCTGTTGCATGATCCCCTCTCTCCTTGTTTTTGGTGGGGACCTCCTTCCCCTTCCCTCCTGTTTATAATCTTTGCAATTACTGTTGGTATTACAGAGATTTATCTTTGAGTGTATCACTAAGCGGGTTTGGTACTAGGATCCACCTATTAGTGAGTATATACTGCACTTAATTTCCAGTGTCTGGGATACTTCACCCAATATAATTTTTTCTAATTCCATTTATTTCCCAGCAAATATCATTAATTCATCATTGTTGATGGCTGAGTAGTGTACCACATTTTCCTTATCCATTCATCAACTGTTGGGCATTTGGGTTGAATCCATGACTTTGCTGTTGTAAACAATACTGTTATGAACATGGTCGTGCTTGTGCCATTGAGGTGGAATTTGGTGTATGGGGGAATATTCCCAAAAGTGGAATAGCAGCATCATATGGCATTTCAATATTTAACTTTTTATAGAATCGCCAGACAGCTCACCAGAGTGGTTGAAAAAGCATGCATTCCCACCAGCAATGTAGGAGAGTTCCCTTCTTGACACATCCTCTCCAACACTTGGTGTTGTTTGTATTGTGGATTTTTGCCATCCAGACCGGGGTGAGATAATGTCTCAGGAGGGTTGGATATGCATTTCCGTGATGGCTAAGGATGCAGAGAATTTTCTAAGATATTTGTTAGACATTTCAATTTTGTCCCTGGTAAAGTTTCTTTTGAGTTCCCAGTCCCATTTTCTAATTGGGTCATTTGTTTCCTTGGTGTTTAGTTTTCTAATTACTTTGTGCACACTGGATAATAAAGCTCTATCAGATATCTGGTTAGTGAAGATTTTCTCCCATTCTATGGGTTGTCTTTTTCCTCAACTTACAATCTCTTTATCTGAACAGAAGCTCTTTAATTTCATAAGATCCAATCTATTGAGTGTTGGTTGTAGTGACTGTGATGTAGGATTTCCGTTTAGGAAATGTTGGCCTAGTCCAATCAGCTCCAGGGAGTTCCCTACCCTTTCAACTTAGGTATTTATGGTCTCTGGCCTTATATGGAGGTCCTTGATCCATTTGTAATTAAGTCTTGTACATGGCGACAAGTGCGGGTCCAGTTTTAATTGTCTGCATGAGGACATCCAGTTTTGCCAGCACCATTGGATTTTCCATTGGATTTTTTGGACCACTTTGTCAAAGATCAAATGGCTGTAATTGTGTAGGCTTATATCTGGGTCTTCAACCCTTATCCATTGGCATGTGTGTCTCTAACAGATCCAGTACCAGGCTGTTTTTATAACTATGGATTTGTAGTATAGATTAAGAATTGGTATGGTGATACTTCCAGCAAGGTTTTTGTTACTTAGGATTGTTTTTGCTATCCTAGGTCTTTTGTGCCTTCATATGAATTTTGAGATTGTTTGGTAAACTTCTTTAAAGAATTGCTTTGGGATTTTAATTGGTATAGCATTAAATCTGTATATTGCCTTTAGTAGGATGGTTATTTTTATGATGTTGATTCTGCCAATGCAGGAACATGGGAGGGCTTTCCACCTTCTCATGTCTTCTGTAATTTCTTTCTTTAGGGTTTTATAATTTTGTAAAGGTCTCTTACTCCTTTGGTTGGGTTTATACAAAGGTATTTCATATTTTAGGAGCTATAGTAAATGAGGTTGTTTCTCTCAGGGCTTTTTCATACCTTTCATTCTGGGCATACAGGAAGGCCACTGATTTTTGTACATTTATTTTGTATATTGCCACTCTGCTGAACTTCTGTATTAAGTACAACATTGAATAGATGTGGTGAGAGTGGACAGCCTTATGTAGTTCCTGATTGAAGCAGGAATGCTTCAAGTGTTTCCCTATTGAATAAATCCTTTCCGTTGGCTTGTTGTATACAGCTTTTATTATATTGAAAAAGGTTCCTTCCATTCCAACTCTCTCTAGGGTTTTGATCATAAAGGGCTGTTGGATCTTGTCAAAAGCTTTTTCTACATATATTGAGAATATCATGTGGTCTTAAATTTTGGAATTGGTTATATGGTGAATTACAATTATTGATTTGTGTATGTAGAACAACTTTGTGTGCCTGGGATAAAGCCTACTTGATCCCCATGGATGATGTTTTTGATATGTTTTTGAATCCAATTTGTTAAGACTTTGTTGAGAATATTTGCATCTGTGTTCGTCAAAGAGATTGGCCTACGGTTTTCTTTCTTAAGTGTATCTTTATTTGGTTTTGGGATTAAGATGATAATAGCTTCATAGAAAGAATTTGGTAGTGTTCCCTCCTTTGCTATTTGATGGAACAGTTTAAGGAGTATTGGTGTTATTTGTTCCTTAAATATCTGGTAGAACTCTGCTGAATCCATCTGGTCCAGGACATTTTTTGGTGGTAATACTCGAGATTACTTCATCGATTTCCTCATATGTTATAGGACTATTTAAAAAATTCAAAAGTTCCTGATTCAATTTAGCTAAGTTGTGTATTAGTAGTGATAACTCCATTTTCATTTCTAATTTTGTTAATTTGGGTTTTCTCTCTCTTGCTTTTGGTTAATTTAGCTAGGGGTGCATCAATCTTATTGATTTTTTTCAAAGAACCAACTTTTTGACTGGTTGATTCTCTGTATTGTTTTCTTTATCTCAAATTTGGATATTTGTCCCCTGATTTTGCTCATCTCCTCTCTTCTACTGCTTTTGGGATCAGATTGCTCGTGTCTCTAAAGCTTTAAGCTGCATTGTTATTTATTTGTTATGTTTCTATTTTTTTGATGTAGGCATCAAGAGCTATGTACTTACATCTTAGGACAGCTTTCATTGTGTCCCAAAGATTTTGATAAGTTGTATTTTCATTATTGTTCATATCCAAGAAGTCATGAATTTCCTTTGTAATTTCTTCCTGAATCCAATTCACATTCAGTATCATAGTGTTTAGTTTCAAGGAGTTAGTGTATTTTCTATTGTTCGTTGTGTTGTGGACATCAAGCTTTAGACGATGGTTGTCTGATAAGGTACAGGCTAGAATTTCAACTTTCCTGTATGTGTGGAGATTCGCTTTGTGGCCCAATACGTGATCTATTTTGGAGAAAGTTCCATGTGCTACTGAGAAAAATGTGTATTCTCTGGTGCATGGATGAAAAGTTCAATAGAGATCTGTAAGGCCCATTTCAGTAAGAGTTTGATTAAGCTCCAATGTGTCTCTGTTAAATTTTTGACCTGTTTGTCTATCCCATGTTGAGAGGGCGGTATTGAAATCCCCAAGAATTATCATTTTGGGTTTGATTTCTTGCTTTATATGCTGTAGGGATTGCTTACTGAATGTGCAGGTGCCTGTATTAGGTGCACATATGTTCAGTATTGAGAAGTTTTCCTGGAGAGTTGTACCTGTGACTAAAAATGTAGTATCCATCTGTGTCTGATTTTTTTTTGGTTTGAAGTCCACTTTGTCTGATAGCATAATAGCTACCCTTTCCTGTTTCTTGGTTCAATTAGCTTGCATAATTTTATACCAGCCTTTTATTTTTATGATGTCCCTATCTTTAGTGGTGAGATGAGTTTCTTGAAGGCAGCAGATTGATGGGTTGTGGTTTTTAATCCAAGTTTGTAATCTGTGTGTCTTGATTGGTGAGTTAAATCCATTGACATATAATGTTATAATGGAGAAATAATTTTTAATTCCAGACATTTTTTATGTTTAGTGCCTTTGGTAAGTGTATTATTTGGCTTTTAGGTTTTGTTGGTATTATACTTCCCTTCTGTCCTCCTGGATACGCTTGTTTCTTTTCTTCAGCTTAAGTATCATTTCTAGCATTTTTTGAAGGCCTGATTTGGTAGACATGTAAGCCTTCATGTTGTCTTTGTGCTGGAAAACTTTTCTTTCTCTCTCGATCATGATAGTTTTGCCTGGTATATCAGCCTGGCTTGACCTTTTTGGTCATTCAATACTTGAAGTACGTCTCTCCAAGCTGTCCTTGTTTTTACTGTTTCCACTAAGAAGTCATTTGTTATTTTAATAGGTTTACCTTTAAAAGTGACTTGTTTTTATTTTCTGTCCTTGAAACGCTCAGGACCTTTTCTTTGTCTTGAATATGGAGTGTTTTGACTATTATTTGCCGTGGCAAGTTTCTATTTTGGTCACATCTGTTTGGGGTTAGAATGCCTCTTGTATTTGGATGGGCCTCTCATTCTTTAGATGAGACAAGTTTTCATTTATGATAATTTGAAAATTTTCCTCAAGTGTAGTATTTTGGGATTCTTGCTCTGGTATTCAATGAATACACATGTTAGGCTTCTTCAGGGTGTCCCACAACTCTTGAATATTCCTCTCAAGTATCTTTTTGACTTTAACAACCTCTTCCATTGAGCTGGTTAATACTTCCACTTTTTCTTCATGATCCGAAATTTTATTTTCTGCTTCTTTAATTCTGCTGATAAGACCCTCTGTTGATTTCTTTTTTTGAAGATAACTTATCTTTTAATTCAATTTTAAACTATGCTTGAGACTTTTTTGACTGCTTTATGCCTATTTTTTGTTTCTTGAACTGTTTTTCTCAACTCCTCCAAGTGTCTGTTGTGTTCCTGTTCAAAGTGGTTGATGCGTTTATTTAACTTCTCCCAGATTTCCTCTTTCATAGTATTGATGATAGTAATGATCATGTTTTGAAAGTCGCTGTCTTGGCTCTGGCTTTCTTGGATATTTTCTGTGAATTTGTTCTGTTTGGAATCTCTCATTATGGGGTTAATTGTTCTGGTAGATTTGTTTTCTTGGGTTTTGTTTCTCATGGATCTGCACTTTGACCTGGGCATTGTTGTTTTTTCTCTTAAGATCTTTCGGTTTCTATGTGTTTTTGACTGAACTAAATTAGTTGATATTACTACTCTCATGCAATTATTGCTATTGTTTGCCTTTGAGTTGGGTACGCTTGTCTTTTATTATTGTTATTTCCTATATGAGGCTATTAGACTGTTAGTACATCAATTAAGTCAGTAGGCAGGGGGTGAATATTAGTATGGTAGTGCACTTTTATGATTTAATACCTTGGTGATATGTGAGGGTTAGTGATATAGTCCCTGAAGTTGTATATGTTTTGGGGGTGTCTATATGGAAAAGTTAATCTGCAGTGATTAATAATTGAAAGGAGCAGGATGGTAAAAAGGGGTTTACTTGTCTTTGGGCTGGATTTGAAGAATCCCTCCCATGTGATAGGATGATTTTAGAGGACTTCAGATTTATGGCCTTTGTCCCCTAGAGGTTTGCTTGAGTTTTCTTTGGACTTTGTTGAATTCTGAGGAGCAGTGTGTCCTCCCTGGAATGCAAGTATCCCAGGCTGGCAGAAAGTGCAGAGGGGCTGATAGTGATGGTGGTACACTTCACCTGGTACCAGGGGCATGTCCTATTGGCTCATGCTAGCTGGGGAAGCCTGGGTGCTGCTCAGGCTGGCTGGTGGCATGGGCTGGGACAAGCAGGTGACCTGAGGGCAGGTGGAATTTACTTGAGAAGCAGTGTGTGCTCCCTGGACCATGAGCTTCCCGGGCAGAAGGAATGGGCAGAAGGGCTGATGGAGATGGCAGCTTTTTCTGATTTTTTTTTAATTTCTTTTTCGCTTTCAGTTTTATTCAAAGTGTTAGATCTTGCTATGATATAATTCTTTTGCTACCTGTGGTGTGTCTTACTTAGTTATTTATTTTATGTCCTTAAAGTTTTAAATTGTTTTAGATTTTCTTTTTTCTTTACTCATTTTGTCCCATTTATTGTTTATCATTTTCCCCAAATTTTCTTTTCTTAGAGTTTCATGCATTTAAATAGTGAATTTATGATATTTTCACATCTTAACAGACAATCCTATTACACCTCATTTTCCTATTGCATTACTTTTTTTTCCCAAGCATTCTTCTTCCCATATTCATAGTGGATTATAGCCACAAGTATCGTGACATGGTTGTATCGCTGGACAAATATTACCACACATGACATTCATGGAGCATGCACATTACAGAGCTAAGTAATTGCTTTGATAATACCTCCAGAAGCATATGTAACATTTCCCATCATGTTGAAAACTAGATATCAGGAAGAAAGTTTTGCAGTTACTTCCTGCAGGATTTCCCTGTATACTGAAATAAACAGCACATACACCCTTCAGAAATTTGATCATAGTAACTACTACTTTTGGAATATCAATAACAATAGAAAACCTCTATGCGGTTTTGTGGAATGTTGAGGCCTCTTTGAGAAACCTTGTAGGGAAGCCTCTAATGTTTCGTACTGAAATTTTTGTTCAATAACCCAAGTCTTTAGGAGGAAGCATAGCCATCTTATGATCCTATGTATGAGAAAGGTTTTCAATTTTTTTCTGAAAGTGTGTTTTTAAATTAACTTGAAAGTGTTAACATTCCATAATGACTTGTTTACATATCTTTACTTTTGGATAAGCCACTTTGCTCCCTCATCTTCTGCCCTTCGTACATTTTCAAAACTGTAACCCCTGTATTTTCCAACCTATTTTGTCATCTCCCATGTGTTCTACTGTCCTATGTAATATTCTAGCATATTCAAAAATTTTCTTAGATAATTGACCAATACAAATCCAACATTCAAACCTGGGAATAACTGCCGAGATAGAATATGTGCCAGTTATCTTTCTGTACCATGAATACCTTACTTTCTACAATAATTTTTCAGTTCCAGACATTTTCCTTCAAATTTCATATTGTTTTTCTTTAAAGAAGAATCACATTCCATCATTTATATGTATATTTTCATTATCCATTCATCTGTTGATGTGCAATTAAGTCTGAAGTGAATATGAGAGTGCAGATATCTATGCAGTGCGATATTGTCTTGGTTATATGCTCACATGTGGTATAGATTGTCAATGGAATAGTATTCTTTTTAGATTTCAGAAAATCCTCAATTATTTTCATACTGGGTACACTGGTTTACTCTACTACAAGCAAGGAATAAGATTTTTACTTTGCCCACATCCTCGCCAGTGTTCATCATTATCTGTTTCCTTCATGATAAGCATTCTGACTGGGTCAAGATGGAATCTCAATGTAATTTTAATTTCCATGTTTATGATCAGTGTGCTACATATTTCTTAAAATAATGTCCTAAGCAAAAATATTTCTTTTTGTGAGGACTCTTTTTTGTATTTCATAACTGTTTTTAATTGAATTATTTATTTATGTCATCTTGTTTCTTGAGTTTTTACTATATGCTAGATATTAATCACTTCAGAAATAGAAAAATTTTTTTCTCCCAGTCCATGGGATGGGTATTCATTACATGGAGAATTTCCTTTGAAGTAAAAAAGTTATTTAGTATCATAAATTCCCATTTGTATATTCTTGTGCTCTGAGCAATTTAAGTAATTTTCAAAACATCTTCACCTATGTACATATGTTGAAGTATAATCCCATCTTTGTCCTAGATTTTCAGGTGTAAAGTTAAGATCCTTGATGCATTTATGGAAACTTATAAATAGTGAATTATAAGGTTGCATTTTCATACTAGTGCATGAACATATCCAGTTATCCCAGTACCATTTGTTGAATAAAGATTTTTTCCCCCAACGTCTAATTTTAACTTTAAAATAAAGTCTACTACAGATCCATAGCCTTGTACAAAGGTCCTTCATTTTACTCCATTGATCTCCATGCCTGTTTTCATACATCTTGAAATCAGGCTTGGTAATACATCCAATAATATTCTTTTTGCTCAGCATTATTTCAGTCATTCAGATCGTTGCACTTCCGTAAGCATTTTAAGATTATTTTCTTCCTTTGAAGAATGTCACTTGGATTTGGATTGATAATTAATTGAATCTATGGCTTTGTGGAATGTATGATGACCATTTAACAATGCAAATTTTAAAAATAGTACTGGAGAATATTTATACCCTAATATTTTCCTCCATTTCTTTGTTTCTTCAAAGATTTACACTTTCATTACATTACATATAATTAGCTAGATTTATTGCAATGTATGTTCTATTTTTTGAGATTATTGTGAATAAAATTGTTCCTCTGATTTCTTCGTAAGTTTGTCAGTAGTATTCACAAAGACTATTGATTTTTAATGTGAATTATATATTTTGATAATTAGGTGAACACATTTATCAATTCTTGTACTTTTTTAGTTGATTATTTCATATCTCATATATGAACTCGTATTTGCAAATTGTGATCTTGACTTCTTCATTTTCTATTTGTTACTCTTTTCAAATTTTTCTAAGACTTCCAGTGCTGTGTGAATGAACGTGCTGAAAAGATCATATTGTTTGGTGTTTGCATACAATAATCTGTAGTGAATGTTTAAGTACATTTGACTTATGCTTTCATTTAGCTTAAAGGTTTTAATGTTTAGTTTGAACCAAATGGCCAACTAGTAAAAACTGAGTATTGATGTCTCCCAGTATTTATTTTAATTTGTGCATTCATGCTTACCAATATTTTTACTATAAATTTTGTAGCATCTGTTTGGTGCATACATGTTTAGAATTATATATTCTTATTGATGGGATATTACTTCTAGAGGGACACATCCTCTTATTCAACTATTTTGAGTAGTTTTAATTTGACTCTATTTTGTGAGATATTAGACTGATGATAACAACTTGTTTCTCGTTTTGTTTTCTTGTGATAAAAATAGTTTTACATTGAGGTAGTGTCTATGTTTAGTGATGTGGTCTGTTTCTCAGAAACAGCAGAATGTTTGATATAATTTTCTAGTCTGTGACAATATATTGGGAGGCAAGCCTTCTAATATTTAAATATTCACATTCACTTATTTCGTGTTCTTTTTTCTTTATTATTTTCCCAGGATTTTATATTCTAGTGTCATTCATTTCTCTTTTGTTTTCTTTTTTTTAATATTAGTTTGTCTCTTCAGTATTTTATTTTTTTTATTTTTTTAAAATTTTTATTATTTATTCAATTGTGCATGTATGCACATGTGTTTATGTATGTGCATATATGTGTAGAACCACGACGAATTCGGGAACCACTATGGACCGCCTCTACCTCCTCCTTGTCTACTCTGCCCCAGGATTCACAGGCTCTGCCCTACCAGGACCAGAGACGAAGGCCGTCCCCGCTTCCGCCTGGCATCTATATGTGGGGTCTAGGATCCAAACTCAGGACCTTCCGCTTGCAAGGCAGAGGCTTAACCCCTGAACCACCTCTCCAGCCCTGCCTCTTCAGTATTTTAGTATTCGAGCTAGTATTCCCTGTAGAGCTGTTATTTAGCTCCTACATTTAGTTCTTTTGTAATAATGTGTTATAGTTAGATCTGTCAATTTAAAGGCTTAAGGTCTGAGCAAGTCTGCAGGAGATTGTCTAGTAGATAGGAAAAGTCCAGCCCATGTTAAGTAGAAATAGTAACTGGGCACGTGAATAAGACAGAGGGAGTTGGATAGGGATGTTGGCATTCTTTGTTATACTAAACCAAACATGCCAGTCTGGCCAGTGAGCATTGTCCCTCCTTCAGCAGTCCTGTGAATTTGAGGATATGGTATGGCCAGTTCATTCTGTCTCTGATGAGTTGTATACTCTCCTGATAAGCTGGGCAAAGAGCAACAAAAATATTGCAGGTAAAGAACGAAATCCCCTGTTCTTCTGTAAACCACTTATTGTGAATTTATTGGCAATATTCAGGGTAATTACAACATCATGGAATATTTCTTTGTTTTAAATTTTATTTTATTTTTATTTATCCTAGTTATACAAGCTCAGTTAGAAGGTATCCTTGCCACTCTTCTTTCCTGCTCCCTTCCTTCCTCCCTTCCCTAACTCTCAACCATTACTTCCTTCCTTCCTTTCTCTTTGTGGATCCAACCTGCTCTCTCCTACTACCCTCCTTTCCATTGTTGGCTTATATGTGTTCTAAGGTTCTCTCTGGATCATCTTCTCTAGTGGGCATTCAGCTTCTGTGGCAGAACACAAGACATTTCCTTGGACTGACCAATGATAAGGGTACTCACCTACATCTGTATGACACATTGTCCCTAAGGATCCTATTGCTTGAAATTATTTTTCCTGCGATCCAACAGGGGCATGTTGATATGCCAGCCATTGTGTAGGTCTGATAAGGGCAAGTCTCATTGCAGTGAGTTCTTTCCTAGTTGGAGCAGCCCTATCTTGAGTGGAGTTCATGATGACAAGTAACAACCCAGTTTCAATCTTCTGCATGTAGATGTCAAATTTTGCCAGCATCATTTGTTGAAGATGCTATTCTTTGTTCATTGAGATTTCTGAGCCTCTATGTCAAAGATTAAATGATTATAAGTATATGGGCTTATGTCTTGTTTTTCAACCCTTATCCACTGATCTATGTGTATGTTTTGGAGCCAGCATGGAGTCTTTATTATGGATTTGTAACATAGATTTAAAGGTGATATCTCCAGCAGAGTTTTTCTTTATTTATGTATTAATTTATGTATTTATTTATTTATTTATTTAGTATCTGTGTATGACTTTAATTTTTAGAAATAATTAAAGTAATCATGCAAGCTTAACAGTTAACCCTGTCCTTTCCTCCCCATCCCCTCCCACATAATCCCCATTTCACTCTACCCACTTCCCTCCTTCTTTTCACCTCGCCCTCACGAACCAGGAGTCTACCCCTTCGTGTCTCCTATACCCTGGAGCATGCTTTGTGAGAATGCCAAACCACCTTCTGAGTCATCCACCCTACTGAGGGCTCAGGACTCAGTGGCATAGCCTGGATCTCCTTATTGGGATCCTTGTTAGTATGGGAACTCTGTTATGACTATTTAATCCCTTGCCTCTAAGCATCTACTCTCTGGAGCTTTTTCCCCTGTGATCCATGCTTGACTCTGGGGGGTCATTGATATGTCTGCCATTGTGCAGGCCAGGCAAAGTCCAATCCTGGCTGCTGAAGCCATAACTTGTGTAGAGAATGTTGCATATCATTGGTCCTCTCCATCTTTAGGCTCTTACAATCTTGCTTCCCCCTCTTATACAAGGTTGCCTGAGCTTTAAGATGGGGAGAGATTTGGCTGGCTTGGTCCCAGGTGAATAACATAGGGTCTTTGGTGTTCTGAATTATGGTTTGTTGTTGTTTGCAGTTTTGCTTTTCCTGATTACAGTTAATTTTATTAGTATTTAGGGTTATATTGGAAAATGACTTGATTTCTGTAATTTTCTGTGTTTTGTGGTATTTATGTGTATTTCTATGCTAGGAATTTGTATTGGTATTATTTTTCCCTTTTGTCCTCTTGAATATGTCTCTTCTTTTCTTCAAGCTTGAGTGTCTTTTCCAGCATCTTTTGTAGGCCTGGTTTCGTGGTCATGTTCCCTTCAGTTTGTCCTTATTAGCGAATATTTTGTTTTACCTTCAATCATGAGTCATAATTTTGATTTGATTTGATCAGCCTGGGTTGGTATTTGTATTCATTCTTTCTTAACTTGAAGTACATCTTCAAGCTCTTCTGGTTTTGACTGTTTCCACTGAAAAATTAGCTTTTATTTTAAAAGACTTACCTTTAAATATGACTTGGTATTTCTGTTTTGAAGCTCCATCAAATTCTCTTTGTCATGCATCTATAGTGTTTTGATTATAATTTGCAATGGTGAGTTTCCATTTTAATCATCTCTGATTAGTGTGTCATGTGCCTCTTGTTCTAGGATGAGGATAACTTTCCTCAGAATTGGAAAATTTTATTATTCATTATTTGAAAATTCTCTTCCAGGGTAGCTTTATGAGTTTCTTTTTTTTCACTTTATGATACTCACTTGCTTTTTTAATTTTTATTATCCAGGGTCTCAATATGTAGACAGGCTGTAATTAAATTTTATATTAAATACACTACATTTTAACTTTGACAGTTAACTGTTTTTATTTTCAATTTTTTCTATTTCTTCTTTTATATTCTTTGAAGCTTTTATATTCAAATATAATGAATTTACATTTTTTTCATTCCCCTATTAGCTATTTTTTTAAATGTAGCTTTGGGAGAATGATTAAAAAATATTTTGGGATAACCAGTGTTATAGCTTAGACAGAAAAGTTATTGTCCCTTAAGCACAACAATCTAAATTCCATTCATGGAGTTTACATGGTGGAAGGAGAGAATGGACTCCTTAAAATTGTCTTCTAAGGCCTGCCATGGGATATCCAAAGGCATGATATGGGCAAATGCACTTACCATAGAACTTTTTTAAAAAATGTCTTGGAAGACTGTAAGAGAGAGATGAGAAGGCAATGGAGTTTCCCTGACTCAAAAGAGAAAAGTGGCTATTTTCCTTTCACCATGAAAACATTTGTACTTTTTTTTTCCTATTACTTTTTTAATTTTCATTTTTCTAGTTTTACAAGTATATTTAGTACTTATCCTTGCTTCCCTCCATCAACTCTCCTTCCCATCTTTCCATCAATTCTGCCTTCCTGCCTCTTTATTTGCATGGATTCCAGGATACCCTTTGGCTTGTCCATTCTTATTGGTGTTCAGGGCTTTGTAGCTTGTCAAGTTGCCTTTCTTCTGGCTACCCCACTGATAAATGTATTTCCCTTCACTCATCTTTAAGATTTCCACTGTTAATTCTTATCTTTCTTAAGTTCCTCAATATTCTGTGGGGGGCATGTTGATATGCTAGTCATTATGCAGGTTTATTAAGGACATGTCTCACTGTTGTGAGTTCCTGCCTTGAATGGGATGCCTTGTTCAAAGGTGAAGCTTTTCATCTTTAGGTTCTTACATTTTCACTGCTCTCTCTTCTGTGAGGTTCCCAAAGCCTTAGCATGGGGAGGTTGTGTTGGTATGATTTGGGGTGAGCCTTGCTGAGATGCTGATACTCTGTATTATGGCTGGCCATTGTTGTACACTTTGCTGTTTTTCTGTTGCCCTAGACTGATTCCTATCAGGGTGCTAAGATTTTCTACTTCTCTTGTGAAAGAAGATTTCTAGACTGAGTCCTAAGTGCTCTTCAAATCTATGAGTATAACAGTAGCTATTTACAGAGACATTTGGCATACTGTCTGCCTACTTATAGGTTCATTGGCTATTTTTCACTATTGATCTATACCCTTCCCTTTATAGATTCTTCTAGTTAACAGTAACAGGAATGTTTACCAATCTGACAAGCAAGTCTTGAGTCCTATCAGATATCTGTTGGGTGCCTCTTCAATATTAATGTTGCTATTACGTGAGGTTTTTATTCTGGTATCCCATGAGTACACAGGTGTGGTTTCTTCATGGTGTCCCATAACTCTTGAATATTCCTCTCAAATAATTTTTGGCTTTTTCAACCTCCTTGATGAAACCAATTTGCTCTTCTAAGTTATTTCTTGGTTCTGAAATTCTCTTTTCTGCTTTGTTAGTTGTGCTAGTGGGATTCTGTGTTGACTTTTGTATTATAGTTAGGTTGTTTTTAATTTTGAGTTTAATCTGTGTATAAGTTTTTTTCAAGTGCTCTATGCATAATTTTGTTTCTTTAGCTGACATTTTCATTTCATCCAGATGCCTGTTGTTCTCTTGTTCATATTGGCTTATGCGATTTTTAATTCTTCTCATATTTTTCCTTTATTTTCTTGGTCATATTTAAAAATCAGTCTTTGAAAATCTGTGTCTTTGTTAAGACAAGAATTCTTGACTAAAATCCGATATGTATTCTCTTACTTTATCCATCATTATGTGATTGATGTTTTTTGTAGGAGAGTTGTTTTATTTGTTTTTGTTGTTTTGTTATAGTTTGGTAAGGTAACAAGTCTAGTTCTTGATTTAACTAAGAACTTTAAAACTTTGTGTCAAGTTTTGTTACATGTTCTTTAAGTATCAGATCATCTTTATATTGTAATATAGGGTGAGTTTAATAGCCAGGGCTCATCAGACACATAAGTTTAATATGGCATCTTTTAGTTCCTTAGAGGTGTTGCAGATAATAGTTAAGAGCATAAAGGGTGGGTACATGGGGCCTTGGATGGATTGTATAGAAATCTTAAACAGTGGTGAGTATCAATTTAGGTTTAAAGGAAACTAAACGTGAAGATTCTCTTCTATTTGATGGAATTATTTTTGGATTATTTTGGGTGTTGATTCACTAGTCCCTGGCTTCTGCTTTCTTTAGACTCTGATAAATTCTTGGAGGGTTTGTTAATGTTTAATGAAGGTAAGGAGCTACCTAGGTATTGGTGGAGCCTGCAGGTGCATAAGCCTGAAGCACATACATAAGCCAAGGACCACAGTGGCAAAGAAGAGAGCAGCTTAGCTGGTTCTCACTTGAGAGGAAATCTGAGCTGCTAAAGCTTGCTCCTGATCAAGAGCCTAGAGGGTATGGCCACAAGGCAAATTCTTTCTTTTTCAATTCTTATGGAAATTGTTACTGGTTATAGTAGCCTTTATTTTTTTTTTTATAATTTCTTTGATTGTAAGTTGATCCCAAATGCTGAAGAGTTAATCTTAGGTTAATCTTTGGAAAGTTTCTGATATTTTTACAAGGTAGAAACCTGCTTAAAGAATATATGGGTCAGGGGAAAAGCATTTAGGCTTTGTTGTTTGGTCCTGATTCCTCTCACAGTCTTTCTGTCTCTGAATTCTAATGGTCTGGATGACCTGGACTAGTTAATTACTCTGCCTATAGTCAGACATTCTTCCAGGTGAAATTTTATATAACCAAATTGTATCCCTTGTGAAACTCTTGCCAACATAAGTAAGGTTTTTTTGACTTGAAGATAGTTCCACAAGTAAGTTTTTTTCTCTTGAAGATAGTTCCACAAATGAATTGTGGCATAAGAAAAGGAAATTAATGCAAAGCAAATTCATACTTATGGTGGGGTTTGTTGTGGAACTAAAGGAATATGTTACCAAAAAAAAGTGAAATGCTGCTTTGAAATAAAGATAATTTTATATCAAGAATTAAGGTCATTAGTGTGATGGTGTTGTGATGTTGTGCCTTGAGAAAAGTTTAGTGGAAGAATTTAAAAAAAAAAAAACACCAAGGAGTTAAATAGTCCAAATAGAAGATTGGCCTCAGAACTCAAAAGAAACTTTTCCAGTGATGAAATCTAAATGCCTAAAAAAATCTTAAAAAATGCTCCGCATCCCTAGCAATCAGAGTAATTCAAATCAAAACTACCATGAGATATCCTGTCACCCAGGTCAGGATGGAGAAAATTCACAATACAAACAATGCCAAATGCTGGAGAGGATGTGGAGAAAAAGGAAATCTCATACATTGCTGGGGGGAATGCGGGATTATATAATCAATCTTTTGATCAATATGAAGATTTCTAAAAAAGTTAAGGATCAAAATGCCATATGACCCTGCTATACCACTACTGGGAATAATCCCTTATAAAGGAGAAATTCAGTACAGTGACATGAACACAACCGTGTTCATGGGAGCACTATCTACAATAGCAAAGTCATGGAATCAACCCAAATACTCAACCATTGATGAATGGATAATGAAAATGTGGTACATTTATACAATAGAATACTAATCAGCCATCAAAAAAGATGAATTAGGGCTGGAGAGGTGGCTCAGGGGTTAAGCCTCCGCCTTGCAGGCGGAAGGTCCTTAGTTCAGATCCCAGATCCCACGTATAGACGCTAGGGGGAAGCGGGGGCGGCCTGCGCTTCTGGTCCTGGTAGGGCAGAGCCTGTGAATCCCGGAGCAGAAGGAGGTGGAGGCGTCCATGGTGGTTTGTGAATTCGTCCGTGGTTCTACACATACACAAACACACACACACAGACACACACACACACATGTGCGCACGCGCACGCACATACACATGCATATGCACACAGTTGAATAAATAATAATAATAATAATAAAAAATTTAAAAAAAAGATGAATTAATGAAATCTACTGGGAAAAAGGAGAAATTACATTGAGTGAAGTATTCCAGACACAGAAAGTTGGATACTGTATGTACTCCTTAATAAACAAGTCCTAGTTCCAAACACACTTAATGACATATTAGAGGAGATGACCTTCAATACCAAACAGGATGCAGCCAAGGGCAGTGCAAGAACAGCAAAACAGAAAATAACAAACCATAATTTACAACACCAAAGACCCTATATTATTCATCTGAAACAAGACCAGATAAATCTCTCCCCATCCTAAAGCTCAGGGAACATTGAGGAAGAGGGGGCAGCAAGATTGTAAGAGCCTATATGTGGAGGACCAAGGATATGTAAGATACTCCACACAAATCAGGGCTGCAGCAGCCAGGATATAGCCACAATGTGATTGGACTTTGCCTGACTTGCACAATGGCTGGCATGTCAATGACCCTAAAAAGTTTAGCAGAGATCACAGGGGAAAATGCTTCAAGTAGTAGGATCTTTAGAGACAAGGGTAAAAGAGTCATAATACAGCTCCAATGCTATCCAGCTGCCCAAGAAGGGTCCCCAAGTGATGCCACTGCATCCTGAACCCTCACTATGGCAGAGAACTCACAGGGAGGTTCAGTGCACACATAAATATATGCTTTGGGGGATGGGAGGGAGGAAGTGGTAAGTACCTGGAAAAAAGGAGGAGGGAGAGGTGTGAGAGGGAGGGAGAAGAGGGGAGAGTGCAATGGGGGGCGATGGGGGAGTAGAGGGGAAATGGACGGGAGTACCTATTGACCTTTTAAAATTAGGCAAAAATAAAATGTGTAAAATAAAATATCATAAGAAAATTAATATTCGGTGGAAGAAAAGTGTTTAATTCTGGAATTCTGGTCTTGGAAAGCCATAGAAAGAATCTTGCAGACTGAACTTAATTGTCAATTTCTGAAATTAGAGACCAGGTTGTGATGTTTCATAGGGAAAGAAAGATGGTTTTAGGAACTGCTTTTAGAGTGATTCTAGTGTAGCTTTGTCAATGACTTTGGCCACAATACATGTATATGTCCTGAAAGTTTTCCCGAAATTAATTTGAAATGGAATTAGCTAATGTGTTAGTAGAGGAAATTTCAAAATAGTATAGCCTTGAATCTGTGGTATTCCTATGTTTTAGTTTCTTACTTTGGTCAAAGTTGATAAACATAAATCAGACAAGAAGAATTGAAAACTGTGAAGTGAATGAGATAAAATATGTGGACAAATTTAAAATATTAAATCTGCACAATTAAGGAAACAAAATAATGGTTACTATCAAAGAAGTCAGACCAATTAATGAATTAAATGCTGCTTCTTATTGGGACAATCGGAAAGGGGGCACTTCATGAGAAATATTGTAGCCAAACACTCTGTAAGAATGCAAATTCATTTCAAAGGACTACTCAGATTATAGCTTCAAATGAATTTTCTGCTCCTTTTAATCAAATGCCCAAGGGAGATTTTCTACAGTATCAGCACAAAAACAGTGAACCAACTGTAAAGATTCCGTGGATATTTATTTTTATATAAGCAATATCATTTAATTGGTGTTATAATTTTCTCATTAAGCCATTTATCAGAATTTAAATATTTGAGTGAACTATGACTCCAGAGAACAGAGGTAACTTTTTCTATTCATATAGTAAATTGAAGAGATTTTTATGAGTATTTATTAATAAAAATGCACATGTCCCTTTAATAAGTTCACATGAATTTACCCCAAATCAAAATCATAACAGTCTTTTGAAATAAAACCATGCCTTAGGAAGTACTCGGGCAATTAGCACTGCAGACCTCCCATATGAAACGCTCCCAGGGCCATGAGAGCAGATGAAAGGTCTGAAAGGTTGAGTTCTAATTTCAACCATGGATAAGTTATAACAGATGACAGCAACAAAGAAGGCAATGCTGCATGGGCCATTGTCTCAATAGCAGACGGACATAGAATAAGTCTTCATTGCACTTCCTTTTATTTGGTCCACCCCAGAAAAGTACCACCCACTATGGACTGGGTCATCCATATCAATTAAACAATCACCTACAGGCTTATTTAAGGGTCTGCTCCAACTATCAATTCTTCACATCTATTCCTCAAACAGCCTTCAACTGTCAAGTTGGCACCTGAATCTAACCATCACAATGGTGACTATTTTAAAACTTAAGTTAATACAAATTATTTAGTCCATTTTTAATATGTCTGTATGGGAGCATGCTTTTCCCTGGAGTTTCTTTTTTGGACATCATCAACTTTTTTGCCATGATTTCCTTAATGTAACAGGTAAAATTTAAAATATCTATAGAAACAATGTAACTGGAGATAAAAGGAAGATCCTTGGCTTGTAAGATCAAGATTTCTGACTATAAGTTTAATTAATTGCAGTTATATGCTCTTGGAAAAGACAATTAATTCACTTCATTTGCTTCATCTGTTAAAATAATTGACTTAATTAGAATACCTCAAGTGTTTTAGAGTTATTATTTTATGATACTTACAGGAAAAGGCTCAGGAGTAGATTTATAAGTATTTCAGAAAACATGGAGACTATTTAAGTTAAAATATTAAAAGGTGGTTCATGAGATTACTCATGGATCAAAGAAGAATTCAGTATTCGATTAAGAAATATTTCTGTGTAATGGAAGATGGTAATGTAGTAAACCACAATTGAACAAAATGCAAAGTATACCCAACTGTGGAAAGCTTGACCATAATTAGGACATCTAAACCACACCCATCTCAAGGCTCAGGAAACCTTAGAAAAGAAAAGACAGTTACAATAGAAGAGGCAGTGTCAAAGTGTAGCCTCTGTTATTGCCAAGGCTAACTTATGCAAGAGCTTAATGCAACAATGGGCACTTTCACCAAACCTCAACAATAGCTGACCTATCAAAATTTTGCCATTGAGGAGGAAGGATGCCATGAAGTTTGTTGCCACCTTGAGGGACTAATGGGAGTGGTGCTAGATAAGAGATAATGCTTCCCTCTATATGTTACAGTTTATCCATTATTAGGCCATTTGTGATATGGCAGGTGCCTAAGAATTAGCTACTGTAAGTATCCTAGGTAGAACCTAGTGGACATAACACACAGAGTGATTTGAAAAAGGGAGAGCAACTGGCCAGATGGGAGAATGATTGAAAATATAGTAAACAAACACAGTACATGAAATAAAATAATTAAGCACCCACATCCTTCTGTCCTTTTGTAAACGTAGTAACAGCCATCTCCACAGTGTCCCATCCCCAGCCCTTTCCAATAATAAAAGGCCTCTGCTCAAGAAAAATAAATTTGTAGTCAGAAAAAATTGAAAATTGAATGAGTATTTTATGGTGCTCAGTATTAAAATGTTGCAATAAAATATAACATAGAGCTCCAAATTTCAAATATCAGAAAATGAAGCTTTCAATAAATATATTTACCATACATTATGTCATGTCAAGGAGATAATGCATGGCCCACTACCTTTCCACTTCAGGCTCTTACAATCTTGGTGTCTTCTATTCTGTACGGTTCCCTGGGCCTTCTAGTGGAGCTGGATGAGGCTTATATGACCTATTTAGGTACAAGAAGTCTATAAATCCTTACTTTCTATGTTTTGCTAAGTCATGCTTTTCAATAATAAACACCTTCTATTGTAGAAAAAGGCTTCTAGGTTGAGTGCTCTTCCAATCTGTGGGTTTATAACAGATATTTACAGAGCAGTTTATTGTACTATCTTCCTAGCTAAAGATTCATAGTCTTTCTTTCCCATGTGACCTATTTCCTTCCCTTTTATAGGTTCTTGTTTTGGTTAACAGTAACAGAAATGTGTTCCATTCTTATAAGTGGGCCTTAAACCCAATCAGAATGCTGTTAGGTTGCCTCCTTTATACTCATGCCACAATTACACTGGTGGTCACCTGTTTTCATGGTGATTTTTATTTTACTTTGCAGATCTCACAAATTGGTAGCTTTGGTAGTATTCCTTGGTACTGTTTAGGCTATCAAGTTAGAAGGAAGCTCTCAAACCAGTTTCCATTGGTGTATTTTACTCATGTTTTATGATATAAATGTGTTGCATCTTCCTGTCAGTTTTTTTGGAGGGCAACTAAGAGCAATGTCAAAAGCCTCTATTGTATGGGTGCTTTTGAGATCTCTCTGACCAACAGCTTCTCAGAAAGGGTCATATTCTTGCTATTTCTAAAACAGTTTTAATTGTGACTGGGTTCTAAGTAGACCAAGTCAGGATATTTTTTGTTTGTCTTGCCTTGTATTCCTCTTTCTGTTCTCCTCTCTGTAGGACAGTAAATTTTTGTTCCTTTTTTAAAATAAATGTTTTTGGGCATATTAATGACATAAGAGGTCCCTATCTGGTTCTATCCCACAAACTTAGGGTTTTTCTTTTAAGTCCCTCTGAAATAACTATATCCCATCTGCTCATGCTCCCTTAGGTATTTTTCTCATTATTCTCTATCTCATGCTATGGGACATATTATGCTGTATCTCCCCCTTCAAAGATTTAATCATAACTGCCCATGTCTGCTTTTTCACTAATTGATCTCTTTCTAATTTTCTGATTTTTACAGAATTTTCAAGTCAAATACTTCAATCATAAACTCAGTGCTAACATCCACATATTAGAGAGGACATGAAGCCTGTGTCTTTCTGTGTGTGAGATACCTTGCTCAGTATTGTTTTCCAGTTCAATCAATTTAATAGCAAATGCTATATTCTCATCCATCCTGATGGCTTAATAGTATTCCATTGTGCATATGTACCACATTTTCATCACCCACTCTTCTGTTGATGGACATGTTGACTGTTCCCATTCTTTTTTTTTTTGTGCTATTGTGAATAGAGCTACAATGAACATAGATGAACAAGTGTCTTTGTAATAACATGTAGAGAATTTTGGGAATACTCCTAGAAGTAGTATAGCTGGATCATAAAATAGTTCCATTTTTAAATTTCTGAGGAAACAGCACACTAATTTACAGAGTGGCTGCAATAATTTACACTTCCACCAGCAATTAATAAGCATTCCTTTGTCTTCCATTCTTCACCAGGCATTCTCTTTTGTTCGTGTTCTTGATCTTAGTCATTCTGACAGGGGTTAGATGATATCACGTGGTAATTTTAATTTTCATTCCTCTGATGAAGAGAGAAGTTGAATATGTTTTAAGATGTTTGTTTAACTTTTCAATTTCTTTTTGAATGAAGTTTCTGTATGAAGCTTAGTTGCAGAGCCCATTTTTTAATTGGGAATGTTGCTTTCTTGGTGTTTAGTTTTGTGAATTATTTGTATACTCTGAAGATTAATCCTTTGTCAGATTCTCAGCTAGCAAACATTTTCTTCCATTCTGTGGGTTTTCTTTTGCACAGTTACCAAATTGTTTGCAGAACAAGAACTCCCACTAGTTCATTATTGATCTTAGTTCCTGAGCATTTGGGGTTTTCTTTAGAAAATATTTATCTAGGCCTATCAATTCAAGTGTATTCCCTACTCTTTCTTGTATAAGGGTTTTAGGTTTAATATTGAGGTCTCTCATCCATTTGAGAAAGATTTTTTTGTAAGAGAGGCAGAATTCAATTTCATTCTTCTACATGTAAATGTTCAATTTTCTCAACAAACTTGTTGAAGATGCTGTTTTTTCCACAGTATATATGTTTGATATCTTTGTCAAAAATCAAGTGGTTGTGTGTGTGGAAATTTATATCTGCTTCCCCTCTTCTAACCTTTTGCACTATGTATCTCATTTTTGCCAGTGACCTGCTGTTTTTATTACATTAGTTATGCAGTATAATTTGAAACCTAGTATAGTGATGCTTCCAGTAGTATTTTTATTGCTTAAAATTGTTATGGCTAGGGCTGGAGAGGTGGCTCAGGGGTTAAGCCTCCACCTTGCAGGCGGAAGGTCCTGAGTTCGGATCCCAGATCCCACGTATAGACGCCAGGTGGATGCGGGGGCGGCCTGTGCTTCTGGTCCTGGTAGGGCGGAGCCTGTGAATCCCGGGGCAAAAGGTGGAGGCGTCCATGGTGGTTTGTGAATTCGTCCGTGGTTCCACACATACACAGATACACACACAGACACACACACACACGCTCGCGCCCACATACACGCGCACATGCGTGCAGTTGGATAAATAATAATAATAATAAAAATTTTAAAAAATTAAAAAAAAATTGTTATGGCTAATCTTTTGGGCCTTCCCAGGAACAATGGTTGGAAGTGAGTGAGCAGGGCGTGGCTAAGCACATGGAACCAAAGATGACCCTGGGAGCTAGTGTGATGGGCGTAACCCTGTATATTATAAAGAGTCCTAATTGACTTATAGGTGTCGACATGTCTCCCTTATAGATATATGTTAAGTTTGACCTATGCACCCTGTGTGCAGTGCTGACCATTAAGGTAATTGGCTGCCCATTTTGCATTCTGCAGTCTTCTGTCTATATAAACTGTTTTATTGCCCCCAATAAAGTGAGTCTTGCCTCAACAAGCTCCCTGCTGAGTTTGGAGTCCCCTGGATTTGGGTGGGGGGGTGTGCAGGACCTGCAGCATGCTCGCCTCTCTCCATCCTGATGGATTTTACCCCAGTTTCTGCACTTGAGGCAGCATTCCTTCCTGATCCAATTCAGCCCCCACCAAAAGTGGACTCAGATCAGGCAAAGGGGAAGGAGGAGGGGGAGGAGCCGCCAGAGCCGCAGCTTCTGACTCCCTGCACAGCTTGGAGGCCACCAACTCCCTACAGGGCTTTGGGACCACCAGAGCCAAAAGCAAGCCATCCTGGATGCCCCACTGTTGAGCCATGGCAGGGCAGGGAAAGCCACGGGGATGGGGAGCGTGCCCGCTCCTTGGAGGGATCCACACTCCCTCAAGAGGATTGGAAAAAATTTGGGGAACAGAAAACTCAAAGGCACCAGGCAGAAAGTAAACTAGGCAGAGATAAGAATCCTGAAAGCCACAGGGAGTCACTGAGCAAGGGGGAGGAGCTGCACATGCTCCTAGGGCTGCCAGACAATGCAAGCAAGTGGCTGCCCAGGGGGAGCTGCGTGTGCCCCGGGAGCTGCATGTGGGGGAGTGGCTACAGATTACCCCTGGCATAGGCAACTCCTTTCATCCAGATTTAGACCTGCTCAAGGAGGAGGAGCGGTGTGCAGTCCGGGAGCTAGAGAAAAATGCAAGTGAGCAGCTACGGAGTGGGACTGGTCACCTGTATCCAGATTTAGCTCCGCTCAAGGGAGAATGGGGGAGAGGCTGTCTAGACGAGAGCCTTACTCCATACACCCTTACCAAAATTTCTCCTGAATCCATGACTGTGGGCATGCTGGCTCCAGTCAGACTAAAGCAGGGAACCCAGAGCTGGAGCCCACATATCCAGTGCATGCCTACCTGGTTAACTTAGATCCAGGGGGTAATCTCCCGCAGTATGGTATCCCTGGGAAGCTAAGGATTTAAAGTAATTAAAGAGGTCAGTTCTAGAAGATGGCCCAAATTCTCCTTGGGTTGAGACACTTCTTCAAGATTTAGCTCATCAACCCTGCACAACAAAAGACTGGCTGGATATGGCCAGAGCTGTGCTTCCCAGTCCCACTTTCATTAAATGGGTGGTACTGTTTAAAGAAGAATGCAGAGTTCAAGCTGAGTGCAATCAGAATGTCCAGCCCCCAGTCCCAATAACTTTTGGAATGTTGTCAAGAACAGCAGATCAATTTTCTACTGGAATCCAACAGGCAGCCATAGGAGCACCATACCAGGATCAGGTTCTTTTGATAGGTTTGGCGGCATGGAAAAAAAACTAGATGAGGGTCCCTCTGAGGCGCCAATAGCAGGTATTGTGCAGAAACCCAGCGAGACTCTCCCCAAATTCATTGACTGGGTCAAGAAAAGTCTCCGCCATAAACTTCCTCCAGGCTCCCTGAGGGAACAATTCACTAAATTGCTGGTATGGGAAAGGTTGAATGGGGACCACAAAATAGCATGTACAGGTCTTAAGGAGATTTCCATGGGTGCCTGAATTATCGTGTCACAGGATGTGGGGACTCGGAAGCATCAGAGTCAGGTACTCGTGGAAGCCCTGGAGACACAGACTAAAAAACTGACTGACACTATGACACAGGCATTGGCCTTAAGGCTGATACCCAGCTCGCAGGGCCAAGATGGGAGGGGAACCAAAGAAGTTTGTTTTCGTTGTAGCCAGATGGGACATTTCAAGAGGGAGTGTCCTCAGGTCAAGGAAAGGAAGCCGAAAGAGATGGGGGGCTAAGTTCCCTATAACTCAATGCCCCAGATGCCGCAGGGAGCTTCACTGGAGAAATGACTGTAGATCAAAAT
Organism: Typhlomys cinereus; assembly: GCA_023101885.1. Taxonomy (NCBI): domain Eukaryota; kingdom Metazoa; phylum Chordata; class Mammalia; order Rodentia; family Platacanthomyidae; genus Typhlomys; species Typhlomys cinereus. Next base: position 6,937,224 of record JALPQD010000022.1, read on the forward strand.
TTGTTCTGGAGGGTAAGCCTTTAAACTGACTCTGAGGCATCCTCCAGCCTCATTAACCAAAAGAGGAGCATGGGGCCCCTACAAAGGGAGATCCCTGAAGGTCTTAAATTGAACTGGCCTAGAAAGGAAAGGCCCCAAGCTCATTGAACTATTCCCCTGGTGAAAGGTCTCCATCCCAAAATGAGTATTTTTATTAATGGCAAACTTTTCCATTGCCTTATAGACTGGGGCAGATAGAACGGTCCTAAGGAAAGAGGAAGTTCCCCCTACTTGGAGCTTAACACCTGGCCCAAAAGTTCTGGGGGTTGGGAGGAACATCCAGTCAGAAGAAATGGCTTCCTGGGTGATCTGGCAGGATGTTGATGGCTCCAAAGGAGAAGTGCGACCCCTTGTGGTCGTGGGGCTAACTGCCAATTTACTAGGACAAGACATCTTGGGACAGATGCAAGCCATTTTAAATACTAATAATAAGGCTTTCTATGAGGATCTATTAGGTCATGAGGAAGCCTCTAGGTCTCCTGAGCCAATAGAGAAAGTGCCTGGAATCAAGTTTTCCAACTTTCATAACTATTGGAGGGAGACCCCAAAAGTTCCTCGGGTTCACGCCCAATTCTAAGGGCCACTGCCCCTTACAGGCCCCAGATTGACTGGGAACTGAACAAACCAGTCTGTGTGGAGCAGTGGCCCCTGCCCCAAGAAAAACTAAGGGCCCTAAGAGAAATAGTAGATCAACAGCTAGAACAAGACTGTATTTGCACATCTACTAGCGCATGGAATACGCCAGTGTTTGTTATCAGAAAGTCCTCTGGGAAATGGCGCATGTTACCAGATCTGAGGCTGATTAACAAACAGATGAAGCTGGTGGGCACCTCCCTTAGAGGAATGCCCTGGGTGCTGGCCATCCCCTCAGACTTTACCTTTCTAGTCATTGATCTTAAAGACTGTTTTTTTTCTATTCCACTGCACCCTGGGGACCATGAAAAGTCTGCCTTTTCTGTTCCATCTATGGACTTTTCAGGCCCCAACCAAAGATATGAATGGCTAGTGCCCCCACAAGGAATGGCAAATACTCCAGCCTTTTGTCAAACTTATGTATATAAACTGATTGAACCATTGATAAAAAAGGAAGATATCCTTATATGTGTTTATATGGATGATATTCTCATCAGACATAGAAATCCAACTAAAATACAGTCCCTTATGCAAGAAGTGATTAGATATTTAAAAAGGGGAAACTCACATATTGCCCCTGATAAGGTACAACATGTGCCTCCTTTCAAGGTTCTAGGAACCAATTTGACACTTACGTGAGCATCACCTCTCAGACGATCTATAAATGTGCCTGACAATATTACTATCACTGTTTTACAGCAATTATTAGGAGAAATAAACTGGCTTAGGCCATGGGTGGGGATCTCCACTGAGGCCTTCACCTGTCTTTTTAACCTATTGTCCAACAGACAACCTGGAGATACAGTTACTTTACAGAAAAGCCACCATCAGATAATTAAATGGTTTCAAGATGCCCTTAAGGATGCTCGATTAGCTAGATATAATTCTGGAAAATCCATTGCCCTATGGCTGATTTCAGGAAGAGGGCTCCTTACCACAGCTCTATCACAGGTTGAAGAAATTCTACAATGGATCCACATGTCCCTAGGGAATGCCCCTAGGGTTTATACCACTACAAAGCAATTACCAGATATGATAAAAAAAAAAGGATGTGAACAGACAAGTAGACACTATGGTAAGGATCCAGACTCTATTGTCATTTCCTATAGGCTGAGTGATGTAGAATGGCTGACTAAATATCACCCCCCCAATTGGCCTTGGCATTGGAAGGATACTTAGGAGAAATAAGTTGCCATTGTGGCCAGTCTAAATGGGTCATACCCCTTCAGTGCTTACCGTTTGCTGAACCCAAACTATTTGGTAAAACGCTTATACCAAACACCCCATATGTGTTCACAGATGGAGAAAAAACTGGATCTGCTTATGCTACCTTCACCCCAAGGAAGTTTAATTCAGCCATATAAACAAAAATACCAGCCTGCCCAAGGATCAGCTCAGTATAAAGAACTATTGGCAGTTATAATGGCATTGAAGGAAAATGAAGAGGCTATTAAATTATTCTCTGACAGTATATACATTGTAAATTTACTTCAAGGGATAATAAATGCTCATATAAGATTAGATAACAATCTTATATTGCCCTTTATGGTGGAACTAAAATCTACATTAGAAGGACAAGGAAAGCCTATATAGTTACAACATTTAAGGAGTCACTCCGGTCTGCCCGGATTCCTAGCCCAGAGTAATGCCTTAGTTGATAAATTAGCTTCACAAGAGATATGGACTCTTGGGGCTGGAGAGGTGGCTCAGGTTCAAGCCTCTGCCTTGTAGGCGGAAGGTCGTGAGTTCAGATCCTAGACCCCACATATTGATGCTGGGTGGAAGTGGAGGCACCTTGCATTTCTAGTCCTGGTAGGGCAGAGCCTGTGAATCTCAGGGCAGAGTAAAACAAGGAGGAGGTGGAGGCAGTCCATGGTGGTTCCCGAATTCGCCCGTGGTTCTTCATACACATACACACACACACACACACACACACACACACACACACACACACACACACAATTGAATAAATAATAAAAAAATGTTGTAAAGAGATATGGACTCTTAACATTCAGGAAGCCTCTGACTTACATGGTCTAACTCACTTCAGTTGGAGGGGGTTATTCCATAGATACCCTCAAGTTCCTATAAAGGATTTAAAAAAGATCATTCAAACATGCAAGTCCTGTCAACCTTTTCTCCAAGTCCCACCCTTGCAGGGGCCAGGGGTTAATCCCTGAGGACTAAAACCTAATATGCTGTGGCAAATGGATGTTATTCATTATGCACCATTTGGTAGACTTAAATATGTCTTTGTTTCCATAGACACATTCTCTCAAGCATCTTGGGTGTCTGCACATACAGGAGAAAAGGCAAAACATGCACAATCACATATTTTACAATGCTTTGTCACCCTAGGGTTACCCAACCAAATTAAGACAGATAATGACGCTTGTTTTACTCGTCAGACTTAAAAGAACTTTTTTCAGACTTGGCATATTACTCATACAACAGGAATCCCACATAATCACCAAGGACAAGCCATTATTGAAAAAAACCACCAATATTTAAAGCCCCAATTACAAAAACAAAAAGGGGGAGTAAGCCCACACCAACAGTTAAGGTTGGCATTATTTACCATCAACATTTTAAATTTTCAAAAGGGACAACTTGAATTGAGATTCCAAAAACACTGGGGAAGCCTATCCACCAAATCTTCTGTCAAGTTATGTTGGAAGGACCCCCTAACTTGCATTGGAGGGGACCTGATCCCTTGATTACTATGGGAAGAGGATTTGGATGTGCTTTCCCAGTTGGAGAGTCTTCCCCAATATGGATTCCAGGAAGGAATTTCAAATTCTATCCACAGGAGGATCCTCATGAAGGAGACCCAAAAGAATCATCCCCAAACTAACAAACTAAACAACACCTGAACCAAGGGGTAAAAAAACCTTGAGCAGCTTTCTTCGCTTTTTCTCTTTCAGAAACCATCCATGATGTGCTCATAGAAGATGATAACTATAATCCTCATGGGCTAGATGATAGCAGCGGTGCCTCTCAACTCCCACCAGCCCCAACAGGTCACATGGATGGTGATCAATTCTCAAACAGGCAACATTGTCAACTAAACTACCAGTGTTCAACCTCCAATGGTTTGGTTCCTTGATCTCTTCTTTGATCTATGTGACTTGACCAGAGGCTCCTAGCATGTGGGGGACTGGACAGATGGTCATGAAGGACGACCTGAATGTGGGGGAAAAAAAGGATGCGCCTTACCCCACACCTGGACAACCTCTATGAAACCAGGACGCTCACATGTATTGAGTAGACATGAGCTCTGGCAAACCCCTTTCTACATCTGCCCTAGAAGCAACAGAATCACAGGCCAGTTGCGACAGTGTGCAGCACTCAAGATTTTTATTGCAAAAATTGGGGATGTGAAAGATGGGGACCAGATACTGGATTAAACACCAAGGGCTGATTATGGTGAGCTGTATACATCAAAAGCATCTGGCAATAGACCGATTATGTGATAGGTGTATGGCTTGGCACTGTAACCTTATTAAGGCGACATTTTTAAACCAGGGTAAACAGTTTGGTGACTGGCAGACTGGGAAAATGTTCAGAATGAGATTATATCAATCAAGTTATGACCAGAAGTTGTTGTTTACTATCAGACAAAAGGTTGCTGCACCTGTTGAGACCATAGGTCCTAATCTATGCCCACCAACCAATATACACAGACCTACCCTGACCATATCAGGACATTCCATGACACAGTCATCATCATTACACCTCACATCCTGGTCGTTAGTTCAAAAGGATGATCCCCACAAGTTGCGGGTATCTAAAGACAATGACATACTGGCTATGATTAGATTTTCTTATAATATCCTTAATCTTGCTATACCAGACCTTACCTCAAGGTCATGCTGGCTATGCCTAGATGGGCAATACCCTCCAGTAGAAGGTGTTGAGATGATATCAAACTTCTCATTATACAAAGAGAGTGGTAAATGCATGTGAAGCAAACAACCTACTGGGATCACCTTACCAGTAAATGCAGCCAACACAACCTGTATTACTATCTTAGGCGACTTCACATGGGCTAATTGCACGATTAACATACTCTTAACTTCTTGGGAGGTAACTTTTGGGCTGTGCCTAACAAAGGGTTCTACTGGCTGTGCGAGAAGACAGGGTTATCCCATTGTGTGTCCCTCCCGGTCCTCAACCAGACTAAAGATAACTGTGCTTTGGTGTTTCTTTTTCCCTATATTCTTTTTCATAGTCAAGAGGAAGTCGATGTTCACCTTAATCATTGATGGAAGAGAGAGCCACTTACTGTCCTGGCAGGGTTCACCCTAATTGGCCTAGCATGGCAGGCACCTCCTTAGGTACAGCCTCCTTGATCACCTCCCAACAAGGCTTCAAAGCTTATGTGCCAAATTTGACGTGATATTGGACAAGATTGAGGCCTCTATATGGTTCCTCCAGACATTGCTGACATCGCTTATTCAAGTGGCCTGACCAAATAGAATGGGGCTAGACCTCTTGTTTATGCAACAAGGGGGATTATGCACAGCACTAGAAGAGGAATGGTGTTTTTACATAGACACCTCTGGGCAGGTTATACAAAACCTTGATGATATTAGCAGAGGAACTGAAGAGAGAAAGAGAAATAATTATAGCAGTTGATATGAGCAATGGTTCAGCCTCTCTCCTTAGCTGACAACCTTAATTTGCACCCTACTGGGACCCTGCATTATTGCGCTGCTCCTCTGTACCTTTGGGCCCTGCCTGCTAAATAGGCTTGTTGTTCTCATTAAGGGGAGAACAGATGAAATCCAACTTATGACCCTCAGATGCCACTATGATAGGCTTCCTGTGAACCCTCCCCCTACTTACCCCAGCTGGAGTTCCATGCCCTAAAGAGGCTATACCTAGCCCAGACAGTCCTGCTTAGTTCAACGAGGCATTGAGCTTGTCCACTAGCCACATATCCTGATATGCCTTCCAGAGGAGAGGTCCTTCCAGGGCTGGCAGTCAATGACGGGTAAGAATCCACACGAGGGTGGTGACCAACCCAAGCCAGGGGCAGTCCATTATGCTGGACCCCCTCTGAGGCGGGGTCAACAAGGTTGGAGCAAAAGAAGCACTCTGGCTCCTGCTGGGTGTCAAAAAGGATGGATACATAGGAGGTACAGACCAGGCAGGCCTGTATTGTCTGTATGGGCCAATGCAACTTTCCCAGGCTACCTGCTGCCATACCTGGTGCTGATGCCAACCTGCCTGACTGAGAAGAACAACCACGACAGGACAACAGCTAAAGCTTACTCTGGGACTTATGGGACATTGGATATACATATAGTTAATTGTAAAATACAGTCTCTATTAAAACAAAAAGGGGGAGATGTTGGGCCTGCCCAGGAATAACGGTCTGGGAGGGAGTGAGCAGGGCGTGACTAAGCACGTGGGACCAAAGATGACACTGGGAGCTAGTGTGCTGGGCATACCCCTGTTTATATAATAGAGAGCCCTAATTGGCTTATAGTAGTCAACATATCTCCCTTATAGATATATGTTAAGTCTGACCTATGCACCCTGCATGCAGTGCTGACCATTAAGGTAATTGGCTGCCGTTTCACACTCTGCTGTCTGCTGTCTATATAAACTGTTTTGTTGCCCCCAATAAAGTGAGTCTTGCCTCAACAAGCTCCCTGCTGAGTTTGGAGTCCCCTGGATTTGGGTGGGGGGGTGCAGGACCTGCAGCATGCTCACCTCTCTCCATTCGGATGGTCTAGAGTCATCTCAGTGTGTGTGCGTGGGAAAACCAACCCACTCATCTGGCGCCCCATGTGAGGAGTTCCCCAAAATGGTCGGAGCAAATTGGACATCAAGGTGAGTGCAACTCGGAAAATATGGGTAACTCAACTTGCAAACTTGACCCAGTGCCAAAAACCCTGAGATCTGTATTGAGAAGCCATGGTTTAGAAGTTTCATACTCTGCCATTGTGGAGGTCTGGCAGACAGTCCTTGAATTAGCACTTTGGGTTCAGTCTGATTAGTCCCACGCACTAATCAGGATCTTTTATTCTTACATATGACTTCTGAGGCTGTTTTTTCTAGTTCTGTGGAAAACTGAATTCAGATTTTGATTGGGATTGTTTTCAATCTGTTTATTGCCTTTGGTAGGGTGGTCATCATCATAGTATTTATCCTACTGATCGGCAAGTATAAAAGGCCTTTCCATTTTCTAGGATCTTTAATTTCTTCCAACATTTTCTTTCTTTCTTTTTTTTTTTTTGCAGTTTTCATTGTATAGGACTTTAACTTCCTTGGTTAAGTTTATTCCAAGATATTTTATACTTTTGAGTCTGTGGTGATGGGGATTGATTCCTTCTTTTTTTTACCAACTTGTTTGTTTCTGGTATATAAATAGGCTACTGATTGTTGTGTGTTGATTTTTTCACCATCCACTTTACTGAAAAAGTTTAGTAATCCAAGTAGAATCTTGGTGGAGTCATGTAGATCTCTCAAGTAAAGAATCATATCTGCAAATAACTTCTAACTTTCCTATTTGTATCCATTTTATCTCCCTCTCTTACTTTATTGCTATGGCTAAGATTTCAAACACAATATTGAACAGGAGTAGTAACAATATACAGCCTTTTCTCATTCCTGAACTAAGTGGAAATGCTTCAGCATTTTCTCCATCTACAATGATGTTTGCCTTATGCTTGTCATATGTTGTCTGTATTATGTTAAGATACATCACGTTCATTCCTATTTTCTCCATGAAGGGATGTTGAATTTCTGACACCATATTATTGATAATAAATCATTTCCTTGAAGATCCAGAGGAAAGAAGAGTGTCTTTTATCATTAATTCTGCCAACATTTATCTGATGATCATTTTTCCAGGAGAATGGGATTAAAATAAAATATAAATGGCTTTAATTTTGGAAAGTAAATGTTAAAACCATATTATTTACAAAGAACATTATGATCTTGCATACCACACTAGTTAAAGCTATTATTCTTTCTAAAATTCCATTAAATATTTTATATCCCTTGTGAAGACCTATGAAGCTGCCCTAAGACTAAGGAATATGAAAGATGGAAAGAAAAGCACACAGAGACAAAAAATTAGAAAACACTTGACAGGGACAAGTGGCAAATTCCACTGCCTCCCAGAGGGAGAACAGTGAGAAGACACAGTCGAGTCCCACCAGACTTTATTTATAATCAGGGAGCTGGGAATCTGTATACACATCCAGACATTGGACTTCTGATTGGTAGGAAGTAGAGGCTAAATTATGAGAAAGTTTCTTAATTTTCTGTGTGTTCTTGGATTGCCAGTCTAAGAGTCAGAGAATCAAATCCATCTAGATATTCACCATGGACCAGGGAGGCACATTTTAGTATATGAGACATGTCCAGTTAAGTAGGAATGCTTGTAGTTTCAGATTATGGCCTTATTTTAACAGGGGCTCTTGAAAGCACCAGTGGGTTTGATGCCAGTGGGTTTCTGTATTTTAGTTTTTCCATGAAAATCTATGACTGCAATTTCTCTCATTATTTCATGTTTTCTGTCATGAAACAAGATCTCTTTTAGAGCAGGTGACATCCCAAGCATCATTTTCCAATAGTGTGGCTCTCTAGAATCTTTGAGATACCTTGTGATTCTGTGAAAATTATTTTGGAGAAAAAGAATTTATCAAAGTTTCAGAGCAAAAATCAATTGAATTTTAGTGAATAAACAATAACTCATAAATGTAGTCATAAATTTCCATTATAACACCATCCAAAATAATATAATAATTTATATAAGAAATAAAAATATATGCTTAAAAATAATTGACATGAAGTAGGTATAAATATTTACCATGCTCCAGGGATGGGGGGGGTGGAGGCACTGGGAGATAGGGAATGAGGGGGGAAAGGAAGGGGAAAAGGGGGGAGGGAGATAGGTGGTCAAAGGAGGGGTGGAGGGAGGGAGGGGACCGGTGTACCTGTTAAGTTTGTATGAGTGGGAATAAATAAATTAATTAATTAATTAATTAATTAATTAATTAAAAATATTTACCATCTTAAAAACATGCATGCTTGTGGAAACCTTTGGGTCTAAAGCTGGATTAGTGAAGGGAGATAAGCATATCAGTGGGGTGGCTGAAGAGAGGTAATTTGATATACCATGGAAGCCTGAGCACCCAAAGGAGTGGAAATGTCAGAGTGAACCCTGGTGTCACAGTTAGTCACAGGTGTCCTGATGAGAGGGTATGAGCTCTGGGCACATTTGTAAAGAATTAATGGTTGACTTAAGCCCAGAGCAAACCTGCAAGAAATTGTCTAGCATATGGGGAAGGTCCAGCCCATGGTGGGTGGGACTAGGCCCTGGAATACAATACAGAAAGTTGGTTGAGAAAGTTTGTATCCTTGTGTATACTTTGCCAGACATGCTAGTCTGTCAAATAAGGATCATCCCTCTCTCAGCTATTATATAGAGATGGTGTGGCCTGTTTCCTCACCCCTGGTATTGCATGCTCTCCCATCAAGCTGGACTAAGAACTGTAACCAGTAATCATAAGAAAAAATAAACCCCTTGTTCCCTTAAGCTGTTTTGATGGTCATTTATCAGCAACCATTCAGGCAAACTGCACCACCTGGCATCCATAGAAGCACACAGGCAGAAAGGTGGGACGGAATGGTAGAGAATGGTGAAGGGAAGAGAATCGAGGGAGAGGACATGGGAGGGAGGAAAGCTGGACTGAATACTCAAAATGCTTGTTAAAGTAGAAAAATTAACTTAAAGAAATGTATGCTTGAAATACTAGAAATAGAAAGAATGAAGAGCTTCACAAATAAAAAGAATTTCATTCATGAGCTAGATGATTTAATATTAAGATGAGAGTGATTCACAATTTAGAGTATATTCAATGCAGTTTCCATCAGGATTCATAAGAGATTCTTTGGAGAAAATTATAAGCTGCATCAAACAATTAAATGAATATGAAAATACATCTGTATATCCTCCTTAAAATAGAAATAGGGCACAGCTAATAACTCAAAGCTGTTGATTCATGAAAATAGGATAGAGTCCTTATAATCAAGTAATTCTGATAGCAACATAAGGATGACCGATGACCCTACAGAACAGTAGTACTAAATTTAATTACCTTATTTATGCACAATTATGTTCATAAGGATATCAAAAGATTTCAATGAGTATGCAAGTCATAACTAGTGCTACAAACAACATGTCACAAGTAAAAGAATAAGTTTTCTCCATATTCACAGAATATATAAAGTGTTTCAAGACATACCTTAGACATAAATATGAAAGTTCAGCAATCATAACTCCTAGAACAAAGTTCAGGAATACATTTTCCTTGACATCAGGTTCAAGAAAACATTTGAAGAAATGACATCACAATCAAGGGAAATGAAAGGGCAAAAAGATAAATGTGAGTTTTTCAAAATTGAAATGCATTCTATGACAACATTAAAAAGTAAAAACAGTTCAAAAAATGAGAGAAAATACTCTTTAAGCCATATATTTGACAAATTACTTTTATTTAAATATCTTACCCTTAATAAAACTAAAACCTCATTATTTAAAATGCAAACATGATCTGAAAAGTCTTTTAATAGATGACTATCTAAATGATAAATTAACAATGAGCATGTATACACAGAAATACAGAATCTTAGTCACAATAAAACCCCTGACGTTAAACTGACTAGCTCCATTAGCAAATCAAACTGGCTTTTCATTTAGATCAGAGGAGGGATCCCACTCTACACTTGATCTTAGCCAAAAGGCCGAGAAGCGATGGGATCCTACTCTATAGATAAGATAATACTCAGAGATTTGCAGAACTTTCCAGGTCAGGAATCAATATCTTTACATGTGTCCCTTTACATGTGTCACTTTGCTTTTAAGAAGACAGAGAGGAGAGGAGAATTAACTTAGATTGTTCTGTCCAAAGATTGAGATATTTCACATTTTTTTAAACAAGCCTTAGAATATAACCTTGGAGATTTATAACACCCAGAGGAGAAAGATCTCCTCTAATATGTAAATCACTTGCAGCACTTGGCTCACACATCAGACAAAGGAAGTGACTATTCCAAACAAGATAACAGGTTTTTTTTTTTCTAATTCTTGCCTTTAGGCATAATAAGACTGCTAAACTTTTTTTAGTTTATCCCATATGCCTTCCCAGTTACAATGTTTAATCCTTATGTAGATCTTGTAGACTTGATTTATCCATTTTGTCTCTTTTAGATGGACCTTAAAGTAATAAAGCCATCTATCAAAGACTTCTAGACCATCCCAGCATTTCATAGATGAGAACATCAGACTGCTTTCACTTCCCTCATCCCAACTCAGCAAGAAGTAGTCAGAGTAGTCTTTGCCCCTCATCATCCCAGCATCTGAGTCCTCCATTAGGTTTATGGGGGAATATGGCAGAATTAGAACAGCAATGCTGGAATAATCTTGTCTTTGAAGGTCTTTAAAATTCCCAAGGCCATCCCCCACTGCTGGTTTCAACCTGTAGGAACACTCCTGTTGAGGAACTGACTCAAATCCTACCAGAGATAAAATGGCCAATTTCCCTATGAAAAGATTATGGAGATGACCTCTCCACATCAAACTAATAGCTTGATCACTCTCCCCACTTGGGCCCTAAATCAACTGGGTTGTGCCCCAATGTCAGTAAAACAATGAGGAAAAGCCATTTTTCCCAGGCTTGCATAACCAATGGGGAAAAACCATTTTCTGCTGGTATATCTAAGTGTATAACTATACCTGACCCTGGGAGACATCTTTAGGACCTGCTCCTCATGTCACTTGGAATGCCATGAGTTTCTTTCTAGCTGCCTGCTTCTCATGGACTCCATGCCTGGAGTTTATGAGCTCTCTCGGGTGTCTTAGCCCCTCATGGCATTCCATGTCTGGAGTCCATGAGTTCCATTTTTTCTTCTCACTAATAAACTACACTTTAATCCTCAAAAGCAAAGTAAAACAAAACACTGTAACCCAAATCCACTTGGATGATTATAATCAAAATAGATGAAATTTGACAATGATGTAGACATTGGAAACACTGTATTGCACAGAGGGATCATAACATGTTTTAACCAAAATTTAAAGCAAAATATATCAGTAGTCATAATGGCTATACCTAATTAAAAGATGTGACCTAGGAATATTATTTAAGAAAGTACTTAATTAATTAAATATTTGTATATTATTTGTATACAAATGTCAGAGGAATTTTCAGGACAGACTGCGTTTTTAAGAGTAAAGTACATGGGCTGGAGAGATGGCTCTGTCTCATAAGCAGAAGGTCCTGAGTTTAGATCCTAGATCTCACTTAAAAAATGCCAGGCAGAAAAGGTGGAGGCCTACACGTCCAGCCCTAGTGGGTGGCCTGGGAAATCCCAGAGCAAAGCAAAAAGGTTGCATATGTAATCCAGGATGATTCTAGAGGAATGCACACATGCACACGTGTGCACACACACACACACACACACACACACACACACACACACACAAAATAAATAAATAAATAAAATATTTAAAAACTAAGTTACATATTGGAAGCAACTAAAGCTGAGAAAATTATGTACAGGGAGCCATATTTTGACACCACTGCATATCTCCTGCAAAGCAGTGCAAGTCAGTCATGCTCTGATTATCAAGGGGAAAACTTATAATGGCTCCATGACTGCAGCAACACTAAATTGAGAGAGAAAAAGTGGCTGTTGGAAAATATATTTTTTTAGATTATTGAGTGCTAAATGTCATAGTATCTCTCATCCCTGCTGCTGTACCCTACATTTATTTTTTCAGCAAACTGGTAGAAATGCTGAGACTTTATTATTCTCTATTGAATCTTGTTAACATTTTCATGTATCTCCTTACTTGGATTTGATGTAGAAGATTTTCAACTCTCCTTTCTTCCCAACGTATGAAAGTTTCATGATATAGTATTTATTATTTTGTGTCTTATATTTTTATAAAACATTTCAGGTAGTAGAAATTGGAGCTAAAAAGTTTAAATGAAGACATCTTCCATGAATTCAAAAGGGTATTAATAAGAATCATATGCATGTTACATCTCATGAGTGAAGTTCTAGTGTCCACCAAAACCATAAAGGTAGGCTTAGCAGGTTATTGGACATCTTTGTCCTTCTTACATACATGGCTCCATTGGTTAAATCTCCTTTATCTATGTGTCATTTAAATAATTCTACATAAATATTACCATCATTATTTGAAATAGCCCAAAGAATATCAACAATGTAATGTCAGTCAATATAGAAATTGATGAATAAAAAGTACTATATTCATTTAATTTAATATTCTTTCTTCAAAAAATATGTTGTAACATTTCTGTGATAAAATGAAAATGAAACCTGAAATCATGTTAGCTGTAAAACATCAGTCACAAAGATTAACATTAATTTATTTCATGTATGGAATCTTTTTAATATGTTACTATGAAATAAAATGATACTTTTGGATATCTAGAACATAGGTTTAAATGGCAATAACTGGTGTGGAGTGTCCATTAAATTGGTAGAATGTTTGTTTGGATGATGAAAGTATTTAAAATTTTAGATTTCATAGCAGATGCCAAATACTGTCAGTATTCTTAAAACATTTCTGAACTACAAATAGTTGAATTGGAGTATATGGAGTAAATATCTATAAACAATCATTAAAAGGGAAATTGTTTTATTTGTAACAATACCCGAATCATGTCATCTATTGGAATTTTAACATTGTCATATGAAAAACCACTGTTTGTCTTTTGTTGTTGTTGCGGAGGTGGAAGTGATCTCAAATCAGTGCTTTTCATAGGTTAGACGAGGTTTCCATCATTGAGCTGCAATATAATAACTCCTATGTTGATTTTTATTTCCTATTTTAAAGCAGTCTTTCTAAAATTTCCAAGATATCCTGAAACATGATTGTTTCACTTAAGCTTCCTGCAATGTTGAGATTACATGTGTACTTTCATGTGTGTGAGCATATGCATGTGCAAGTAACATTTGATATCAGGAATGTTCCATGATCAGGAATCTGCCCTTTTGAGGTTGGAGTTTTAATGATGCACAAAAAGGACCAATGTGGGATAGTTTCACTGTCCATCTTCCTCTGGGGATTCCAAATCTCCACCTTCTTAGACTATAATTACAGCTATGACAACATATCCACCCTGAATTTTACCTTGAGAACTGGGAATACAAAATTCTAACATCTTGCTGCATAGCAAGTGTCTTAACTGTTGAGCTATCTCACAAGTCTTTCAGTAGATTTGTAAATAAATAGCCAAATTAATTTATGCACTAACACATGATCTTTGGATGCTTGTTTCAAATGTATGGAAACATATTTTTGGGAAAAGAATTTGTAAATTAGTTTTGAAAGAACTTTTTTTCCGGGGGCTGGAGAGGTGGCTCAGGGGTTAAGCCTCTGCCTGCAGGCAGAAGGTCCTCAGTTCGGATCCTAGACCCCACGTATAGATGGCGGGCAGAAGCAGGGGCGGCCTGCGTTTTCCGGTCCTGGTAGGGCGGAGTCGGTGAATCCCGGGGCAGAGTAAACAAGGAGGAGGTGGAGGCGGTCCATGGTGGTTCCCAAATTCGTCTGTTGTTCTACACACACATAAACACATACACGCACGCACACACACACATACACGCACACAATTGAATAAATTAAAAAAATTAAAAAAGAACTTTTTTTCCTAATAGATCTAACCTTGAGATAAAAATGTTCTTCAGTTACTCTTTTTAAGCAAACTATAGTCCACAAATAACCTGGAATTTCATTCTACAATACAAGAGAATTACTATTTATACATATATATGTGTGTAATGGATTAAAGGATGAAATTCTAAATGAAAAGTAGACAGCCTCCATAGGTTGCATTGTAAATGCCAGTAAATTACCAGAATAAATTAAGAATCCCCAGTCTAAATTATGGCATCTGAAGTAGTAGCTGTGGCTGACAATGTTGTATGAGAGGACTTTCATAGTAATGGTATAATTCATTTTTGTATTTTCTTAAATCATATTTATTCATTTCATGGTGTGTGTGTGTGTTTGTGTGTGTGTGTGTGTGTGTGTGTGTGTATGCCTGCGTATGTGCCTGTCTGTATATCAGAGGGCATTGTGTGTTCCTGTGGAGGACTAAGGGTGACTGTGGCAATCATCCTGGATTGTTTCTAATTCCTTTTTGCTTTGTTCTGGGATTTCCTAGCTTTCCCACCATTTTCTTCCAGCTGGTGATTTTACCTGGAACCTGCTTTGGAAGCTGAGTCTAACTCCTGAACCATCTCTCAATCCTTAATATTGTATTTTCATTTCAGTGTATTAAAGTGCATTTTCAGCCCACCAGGTCCCACGTGAGTCCCCCCAGTCCCCCTAGGTGCCCCGTTGTCCCAGTGGCACCCAGGCAGCCTCCAGCTTTGCCTGGGCCCTGCCCCGGACACCAGCCCCTTGCGTCCTCCCACTCCACACTTCCGCCCCGCAGACACCCCCAGCCATCCAGGTCCCAGGTGAGTCCGCCCAGCCCCCCAGGTGCCCCCATGTCCCAGTGGCAACCAGGCAGCCTCCGGCTTTGCCTGGGCCCTTCCCCGGACTACAGCCCATTTCTTCCTATGGCCCACTGGTCTGCCAGACCAGACAGAACTTGCTCACATTCCTCCATCCCTGGAGCTTGAGTGGACCACTAAGCCAAATCCCAGGTCATAGGTGAAGAATTCTGCCATCAACATCAGATCCTATGCCTCTCCCGCCCACCGGGACCTACCCACGTGGTTCATGGAAGACATTCTGCTACTCAGAATTCAATAGAGTCCAAAGGAAACTCAAGCAAAACTCTAAGGGACAAAGGCCATAAATCTGGAGTCCTCTACAATCATCCTATAACATAGGAGAGATTCTTCACATCCAGCCCAAAGACGAGTAAACTTCTTTTTTCACATTACTGATCCTTTCTAGTATCAATTGCTATAGATAAACTTCTCCATACAGCCACCCCAAAAACATATACAACTCCAGGGAGTACACGACTCACCCTAAACATATCACCAAGATACTAAATCATAAAAGTACACTATCATACTAATATTCACCACTTGTCTACTTAACCTGACTTAACTGATGTACTAACAGCCTAATAGCCTCATCTAGGAAATTACAATAACAATAGACAAACATATCCAATACAAGGCAAGAGCTAATAATAACTGGAAAGTGTAATAATACCAACTAAATCAGTTCAGTGAAAAACACACAAAAACTGAAAGGTCCTGAGAAACAAAACAACAATGCCCAAGTAAAAGTGCAGATCCACAAAAAACAAAACCCAAGAAGACCAATCTCCCACTGAAAGAATTAACCACATAATGATGGATTCCGACCAGAACAAATTCACAGTAAATAGCCAAGAAAGCCAGAACCAACATAACGACTTTCAGAGTATGACCATTACCATGATTAATACTATGAAAGAGGAAATCCGAGAAGAGTTAAACAACTGCATCAACCACTTTGAACAGGACACAACAGGCACTTGGAGGAGTTGAGAAAAACAGTTCAAGAAGCAAAAATAGGCATAGAGCAATTAAAACAGTCTCAGGCAGAGTTTAAAATTAAACTAAAAGACAAGTTATCTTCAACCCAAAACTCAACAGAGAGTCTTATCATCAGAACAAATGAAGCAGAAAATAGAATTAAAGATCTTGAAGACAAAGTGGAATAGCTAACCAGCTCAATGGAAGAGATTGTTAAAGCCAAAAAGATATTGGAGAAGAATATTCAAGAGATATGGGACACCCTGAAGAAGCCTAACATGCACATTCATGGAATACCAGAACAAGAATCCCAAAATACCACACCTGAGGAAATATTTCAAAGCATCAGAAATGAAAACTTACCACAACTAAAGAATGGGAGGCCCATCCAAATACAGGAGGCATTTCGCACTCCAAACAGATATGACCAAAATAGAAAATCGCTACGGGAAATAATAGACAAAACACTCCACATTCAAGACAAAGAAAAAGTGCTGAGAGCTTCAAGAGAAAAAAAGCAAGTCACTTTTAAAGGTAAACCTATCAAAATAACAAATGACTTCTCAGTTGAAACAGTAAAAGCAAGAAGACCATGGAGAGACGTACTTCAAGTATTAAATGAGCAAAAATGCCAACCCAGACTGATATACCTGGCAAAACTATCTGTCATGATTGAGGGAGAAAGAAAAGTTTTACAGCACAAAGACAACTTGAAGGGATACATGTCTATCAAACCAGGCCTTCAAAAAATGCTAGAAATGATACTCAAGCTTGAAAAAAAGAACAAGCATATCCAGGAGAACAGATGGGAAGTATAATACCACCAAAAAATAAATATCAAACAATACGCTTACAAAATCCATTAAAAATAAAAAAGTCTAGATTTAAAAATATTTCTCCATTATATCATTAAATGTCAATGGTATTAACTCATCAATTAAGAGACACAGATTACAAACTTGGATTGAAAACCAAAATCCAACAACCAACTGCCTTCAGGAAACTCATCAAACCACAAGAGATAGGGACATCCTAAAAATGAAAGGCTGCTCCAAAACTTTGCAAGCTAATGGAACCAAGAAACAGGCAGGGGTAGCAATTATGCTTTCGGACAAAGTGGACTTCAAACCAAAGAAAATCATAAGAGACACAGATGTATACTACATTTTAGTCACAGGTATAATTCATCAGGAAGACTTCACAATACTGAACATATATGCACCCAATACGGGCCCCTCCCACTCATTAAGAAAACTCTAGAGTGTCTAAAGGAAGAAATCAACCCCCAAACGATAATTCCTGGGGACTTCAACACCGCCCTCTCAACATGGGATAGATCAACCGGTCAAAAGCTTAGCAGAGACACTTTGGAACTTAATCAAACCCTTAAAGAAATGGACCTTACAGATCTCTCTCGAACTTTTCATCCACGCACCAAAAAATACACCTTTTTCTCAGCAGCACATGGAACTTTCTCCAAAATAGATCACATATTGGGCCACAAAATGAATCTACACATATACAAAAAAGTTGAAATTCTAAACTGTGCCCTATCAGACCAACACGGCTTAAAGCTGGACATTACAACACAACAAATAACAGAAAATACACTAACTCCTGGAAACTTAACAACATGATGCTGAATGAGAACTGGACTCAGGAAGAAATTAAACAGGAAATTCAAGATTTCCTGAAAGCGAAAGATAATGGAAATACAACTTACCAAAATCTCTGGGACACATTGAAACCTGTCCTAAGAGGTAAGTTCATAGCTCTTAATGCCTACATCATGAAAATGGAAACATCAGAAATAAATAACTTAACGATGCAGTTTAAGGCTTTAGAGAAAGTAGAGCAATCTTATCCCAAAAGTAGTAGAAGAGAGGAGATTAGCAAAATAAGGGGAGTAATATCTGAAATTGAGAATAGGAAAATGATAGAGAAAATCAACCAGTCGAAAAGCTGGTTCTTTGAAAAAATCAATAAGATTGAACACCCCTAGCTAAATTAACCAAAAGCAAGAGAGAGAAAACCCAAATTAACAAAATTAGAAATGAACATGGAGTTATCACTACTGATACCCAAGAAATCCAGAGAATTATAACATCATATTTCAAAAACTTTTACTCTGTGAAGTTTGACAACACAAAAGAGATGGATGAATTACTAAGTAAGCACAACTTACCTAAATTGAATCAGGAAGTTGTGAATTATTTAAATAGTCCTATAACATATGAGTAAATTAATTAATCTCGAATCTTCCCACCAAAAACTGTCCTGGACCAGATGGATTCAGCACAGAGTTCTACCAGACATTTAAGGAGTTAATAACACCAATACTCCTTAAACTCTTCCATCAAATAAAAATGGAAGGAACACTACCAAATTCCTTCTATGAAGCTAGTATTGTTTTAATCCAAAAGCCAAATAAAGATTCACTTAAAAAAGAAAACTATAGGACAATCTCCCTGATGAACACAGATGCAAAGATTCTCAACAAAGTCTTAGCAAATCAGATTCAAAAACATATCAAAAAGATCATTCACAGGGACCAAGTAGGCTTTATCCCCGGCATACAAAGTTGGTTCAACATACACAAATCAATAAATGTAATTCATCATATAAATCAGTCCAAAGGCCAAGACCACATCATACTCTCAATAGATACAGAAAAAGCTTTTGACAAGATCCAACAGACTTTTATGATCAAAATGCTAGAGACAGTATGAATGGAAGGAACCTTTATCAATATAATAAAAGCTGTATACAACAAGCCCACAGGAAGGATTATACTCAATGGGGAAAAAATAGAAGCATTCCCACTTCGATCAGGAACTAGACAAGGCTGTCCTCTCTCACCACTTCTATTCAATATTGTATTTGAAGTCTTAGCTGAAGCCATAAGACAAGAAAAGGGCATAAAAGGGATTCAAATCCGCAAGGAAGAAGTAAAGCTATCCCTATTTGCAGATGACATGATCTTATACCTGAGTGATCCCAAAAACTCCACCAGGAAGCTCCTGGAACTAATTGAGAAGATCAGCAGGGTGGCAGGATACCAAATAAATGTGCAAAAATCAGTGGCTTTCCTATATGCCCAGAATGAAAGAAGTGAAAAAGCCCTGAGAGAATCAATCCCATATACTATAGCCCCTAAAAATATGAAATACCTTGGTATAAACCTAACCAAGGAGGTAAAAGACCTTTACAATGAAAACTTTAAAACCCTAAAGAAAGAAATAGCAGAAGACACCAGAAGGTGGAAAGACCTCCCATGTACCTGGATTGGTAGAATCAGCATTGTAAAAATGACGATCCTACCCAAGGCAATATACAAATTCAATGCTATACCAATTAAAATCCCAAAGCAATTCTTTAAAGAAGTTGACCAAATAATCTCCAAATTCATATGGCCGCACAAAAGACCCAGGATAGCAAAGACAATCCTGAGTAACAAAAACACTGCTGGAGGTATTACCATATCAAACCTTAGTCTATACTACAAATCCATAGTTATAAAAACTGCTTGGTACTGGCTCCAAAATAGACACACAGATCAATGGATAAGGTTTGAAGACCCAGATATAAGCCCACAAAAATACAGGCATTTGGTCTTTGTCAAAGGGGCCCAAAGAATCCAATGGAAAAAGAACAGCATCTTCAACAAATGGTGCTGGCAAAACTGGATCTCCACATGCAGAAGATTAAAGCTGGACCCGTACTTGTCACCATGTACAAGACTTAATTCCAAATGGATCAACGACCTTGATATAAGGCCAGAGACGATAAAAACTATAGTTTTAAGATAGGGAACTCCCTCGAGCTGATTGGGCTAGGCCAACATTTCCTAAACAGGCATCCAATGGCACAGTCACTGCTACCAACTCTCAACAGTTGGGATCTTGTGAAATTAAAGAGCTTCTGTTCAGATAAAGGGATTGTAACACAAGCTCAAAGGCAACCCACAGAATGGGAGAAAATCTTCACTAACCACATATCTGATAGAGCTCTGCTGTCCAGAGTTCACAAAGAACTTAGAAAACTAAACACCAAGGAAATTAATGGCCCAATTAAAAAATGGGCCCTGGAACTTAAAAGAAACTTTACCAGGGATGAAATTAAAATGTCTAACAAATATCTTAAAAAATGCTCCACTTCCTTAGCCATCAGAGAAATGCAAATCAAAACTTCCCTGTGGTATCATCTCACCCCTGTCAGGATGGCAAAAATCCACAACACAAACAACAACAAATGCTGGAGAGGATGTGGAGGGAGGGGAACTCTCCTACATTGCTGGTGGGAATACAGGCTCATACAACCACTCTGGTGAGCCGTCTGGATATTCCATAGCAATTAAAGATTGAAATGCCATATGACCCTGCTGTTCCACTTCTGGGTATAACCCCACATACAGCAAAAATTCACCTCGATAGCACAAGCACGACCATGTTCAAAGCAGCATTGTTTACAATGGCAAAGTCAAAATGGATCAACCCAAATGTCAAACAGTTGATAAGTGGATAAGGAAACTGTGGTACATCAATACAATGGAGTACTACTCAGCCATCAAAAATGATGAATTACTGGAATTTTCCTGGAAATGGATGTCATTAGAAACAATTATATTAAGTGAAGTATCCCAAACCCAGAAAATTAAGCTCCATATGTACTCCCTAATAGATGGCTTCTAGTACCAAACCCACCCAGCCCACCTAGAGACACTCAAAGATAAATCTCTGAAATACCTACAGTAATTGCAAGGATTATGAACAGGAGGAATGATGTAGTAGGGCCACACCAGAAACAAGTAGAGAAGTGACCATGTTACAGCAGAGAAAATAAGCCTCCATCAAGGACTTCAAGTAAGTAATGAGACACCTTGTTAAGTTCACAGACTTTCGTTCCTGATCATTTACAACTGAGGGGGTATGATCTCATCATAAGGGGAGGGCATGTAGTCTTGCAGAAAAAAGTATCCATTTTGCAAATGGGTGATTACCCCCTCCCTCACTGTGGTTTCCTACTTTCATTGCATCTACCTTTGAATGTGCGCTTATAACAAGACTCCAGTTTAACAACTGTTTGTCTCTAGCCAGGGGGTGACATACAATGCCCATCAGGATGGAGTGAAGGGCATTGCAGGAGCAGCAAAACTGCAAAAGAAATTCAACAGACCACAATCCAGAACTTCAGAGACTCGATATTGACCACCTAGAACTAGGCCAGCCTAAACTCTCCCCATCCTGAAGCTCAGGGAAATTTGCGGAAGAGGGGGCGGTAAGATTGTAAGAGCACAAGGATGGGAGGAGTAATGATATGCAAGATACTCCACACAAGTTAGGGCCGTAGCAATCATAATTGGACTTTGCATGCCCTGAGCAATGTCCAACACACTATTGACCCCACAAAGTCTAGCATTTGCTAAAGGCACCAAGATCCTTGGAGGCAAGGGATTGACAGCCACAGTAGTATTTCTATGCTTAAGGGGAACACAGGAAAGAGTTCAGGGAAATGCCACTGGGTCCTTGTATGTCATTGGACAGGAGGGCCCAGAGGAGAGTCTGGCATGCACATTAAAGGTTTCTCCGGGTATTAGGGGGGAGGCACTGGGGGATGGGGAGGGAGGGTTGAGGAGAGGGGGAGCAGGGGGGTTGGGGGGAGGAGGAGGGAGGGAGGGAACCGGTGTACCTGCCAAGTTTGTATGAGTGGAAATAATAAAAAATGTAAAAAAAAGTTGTAAGAGTGTGTAAAGGGGCTGGTGTGCAACTAGGCACTAGCTTCTGGAAATGACACGACTGCTATATTTATGAATTTATTGCAATTATGCATATTTACACAAGGTTTGAGTTGGGGTTTTCCTACAAACAATTTCACCAATGGAGGGAAAAATTTCAAGAGACACCATGCCTTCTTAAGTGCTGATGAGTGTTAAGGTTGATTGGCATGGAACTCAAGATGCCTTCCTCAGTGGTATACCTACAGATACATTGGTGCTCGGATACATGTCAGACAAACCAGATGAGATCCAGTAGGCCACTTGTGTGAAAAGACATGAAAACAGATGAGAGTCTGGCAAAGGAAAAGAATGATTACAATAGAAAGAATGGGTGGATGGGTTTGGATAATAAGGTAGGAAAATATAATAAATTCATTACATTCACATACAAAACACTAAAAGAATTAAAAAATGATAAAAAAGAAACAAAGAAAATTTTAAACATTGGTCTGTAGTCTGCTTCTAGTGGTGTCTCTTGTTTGGTATCAAGATAATGATGTCACAGAATAATTCACAGTATTTGAATCTAATATTTGCAATAAAGTGAGTCAAAGAATTTCATTACAATATTTATTTATAGCTTCTAAAATTGCTGCCAATTCTACACTAATGTTCCATATTACTATATATTATTAGAAAAAATGCTTAGCTCCATTTTTCTGAAGCAAAATCATGCTCATTTGTTAATATTTTCAAAGAATGTATCTCTCTTCCTTCTATTTTATTTTTCATTTACTTTTAAATATGTATTTCCCTCTTTTCTGTCTCTATGAATTTAATTTATTTTTCTTAAAATTACCAGTGAGATTTTTGTTTATCAATATGATATGTTTAATACTTTAAATTTCCCTTGAGTACTAATTAACATCATAAATTTTCATATAATTTCTTTTCATTTCCTTGAATTTCATAATAGTTTTTGTTTCTTCTTTTCTTTTCTTCATTAGGTTTTCATTTATTAAAACTGTGTTGAGTTCCAAATGTTAGATGTTCTTACAAATATTTAATTGTTTAGGTGCATAATATATCATTATTTGAATTTTCTGATTGCATTTTGTTTAATTTCAGTGCTTTTCAATATAATAAGGAATTGCTCATAAATCAGCAACATGTGGTGTATTTAATACCTGCATGCTATTTCTAATTGATATTGTCTAACTGATAATGTCTAAGGCTTCTATCACATGTGGGTCATGTACACAATTGTTCTTACTCAATAAAATTAAAATATTGCAATGTCAGAGAATTGCTGACAAATATCCTGATTCTTCTTTTGTTTTGATCAATTTCATTCAACGAACATTTTTGAGCTCTAATGCTTTGTCTTTGTTGCAGCTCATCCACATGGTTGCTGATAAATGACGATGAAATGGCTTAAGGGAACAAGGGGTTTATTTTCTTACTGATATTCCGGTTACAGTCTACAGTCTAGCATGAAAGGAGAGCATGCACCTATAACAGGGCCTAGGGAACTGGTCAAACTATCTTTACATAATGGCTGAGAGCGTGACAATCCTTATTTGTCAGACCAGTATGTCTGTCCAAGTGTACAGAAGGATACCAACTCTCTCAACCAGCTCTCTGTATTGTATTCCAGGGCCTAATCCCACCCACCATGGGCTGGACCTTCCTCATCAGGTAGACAATCTCTTGCAGGTTTGCTCTGGGCTTAACTCAACCATTAATTCTCTACAAATCCGCCCACAGCCCAAACCCCTAGCCATCAAATTGACACCTGTGCCTAACTATGACACTCCATCCCTTGTCAACTTGACACAGAAACATAGCACTTTTAAACTGTAACCTTCAATCCTTGTCCCCATAGGTATTAAAAGTTACCTTCAAATATAAATACATTTAATTTTATTAATCCTAAATCTCTAAAAGTTCTCACAGACAAATTTTAAAATGTTCTGTTATAAAAACTTCAGTTATTAAAATGTTGGAACTGAAAGTTTAAACAAATGTCTCAGATTTTTTAACTATAAGAGACTATCAAATCAAAATATGTCAAATACTTCAACAAGATAAAACATCAAAATAGAAGTATCATGACACAATAAGAAAACATTGGGGCTGGAGAGGTGGCTCAGGGATTAAGCCTCTGCCTTGCAGGCAGAAGGTCCTGAGTTCGGATCCCAGATCCCACGTATAGACGCTGGGCGGAAGCCGGGGCGGCCTGCGCTTCTGGTCCTGGTAGGGCAGAGCCTGTGAATCCCGGGGCAGAAGGAGGTGGAGGCGTCCATGGTGGTTCCCGATTCGTCCGTGGTTCTACACACACACACATACACGCGTGTGCACATACACACACACGCACAATTGAATAAATAATAAAAAATTCTTAAAAAAAAAAAAAAAAAAAAAAGAAAACATTACATTAAAATTGAGTCCAGCAAATCAATTTTTGCATCCTGTATTTCAATGTCCATCTTTTGTTGCTTATCATATAGTCAAGGTGGCTCAAAGATTCTAGGCATTACTGGTCCTTCTTTGCAGCTCAAACTTGTAAAAGCAGAGTTCCTTTGAACCAGGCTGAATCTCCACTCACAGCTGGCCTCAGCATACATCCCATGGTTCTAGCATCTCCAACAACACTTTGAGTTCACCTCTGCAGCTAAAAGCTTCACCTTTCCTTGCAGGAACTCTATGCCTGCCACTTGGTGTCAAGCTTTTGCTGCTCTCCCTGAACCTTGTAATTATACACCAAAACCAGTACTACCTAAGGGATGCCTGCAGAATCCACAGCAAGGCTGAAATGTATGTTGGTTCATTCAAGCCACAGCTATACCAATTTTAGCTTGCTGACTCTGGAAAAGTTCTTTTCTAGGCATCCAAAACTTCCACAGGGCAAGAAATGGCTTCAACTTGGGCTTTTGGCCCCTGAAAGAATCTGGGTTTTCAATCCACAAAATTGCCATATTGTGGTACTCATGTTTTCCACTGTCCCAGTTCAAGTCACTAGGTTTTCCTTCTTTGATGCTCATTTCTCCAACAATGGCAGCTATTCAGCTCAATGCCCTTTCCTCATGCAAATCTTCAAGGCTGCCAGCACAACTCTCCTCTATCAAGCAAACCAGTCCATCATCTTTAAAATTGACTTCACCAAAGTCCTAGTTCCCCTCATCACAAACTGCACCCAAACAATCCACAACTCTCTCAGCATTCTCATTATCTAAATTGCCCATTAAACTCTGCAGAATGGTATTTGTAATCCACAAGTTCAAGAGCTTCAAATATTTCAAAGTTTCTCCAACAATATGGTTCAGAATCCATAAAAGTCACATAGCCAGATTTATCAGCAACTCTCCACTTTCCAGGTACAAATTCTGTTGCAGTTTGTCTGCATGGTTGCTGATAAATAACTGTGAAATGGCTTAAGGGAACAAGGGGTTTATTTTCTTACTGATAGTCTGGTTACAGCCTGTGGTCCAGCTTGGCAGGAGAGCATGCACCTGTTGGCCCTCTTTACCAGGCCCGAGGCCTGCTGGAACTTCCTGAGCCTGGCTAGAGTTTCAGGACCTGACTTTAGGTTTTGAATCTCATCTCTTTCGTTTACCTGGAATGATGTCACACCTATTCAATCACCTTCTGGTCACTTATTCACTTTCTATTGGTTACCCCATAATCACACCACCCCTCACCCTTCCCTCCGCTGCACACTCTATATAATTCACCCCCCTGTTTAATAAAGTTGAGTTCCTGCTTTGACAGACCTCCCAGCTCCATTGTGTTTGTTGGGCCACGACACTCATCACCCGCTCAGCCCCACGGGTCGCCTGGCTGGTCCGGTCGTCCCTAGCCACACTACTTGCAGTGGCCCGAGTCCTGCAGACTGGTGCTCCGTGTGAGGAAAACCTCAACTCGCTGATGGTCAAGTTGGTCTTTGGGTGAGTGTACCCCCATAAATTATGGGGCAGTCCTCGTCCTGGGCTGATCCAGCCCTGGACTCCCTATGAGTGCTTTTAAAAAGCAGAGGTTTAAACCTCACAGATAACCAAGCACAGCAATCATGGTCCTGCTTGCTCAAGGTGGCTCCATGGCTACCTGAGAGCAATTTATTTGATTGGGACACGGATAGAGAAGTTGATTCTAAAGGCCCAAAAACAGAAGGGGGAGATTCCCCCCTTGGGGGTCCTACCCACCATAGATGCCCTCAAGAGTTGTTTTCCCCCACGGCCTTCTAAGGAGAAAAAGGAAACTGGGGCGGAGGGGGTTAATAGACCAGGAGATGAAGTGAAACCGCATTCCGGTGAGAGCCCAAGCTTGGCTAACCCGACTGCCATCAATCACTCCCCTCCTGATTCCTTTGTTCTTGCGACCTCTCGATCACCTCCCACAAACCCCTTTCTATCCCCTTCTGCTCCTCCTCCATATCCTCCCTTAGGGCCGACGGAGCTTTTCCCGGTTAACATAGCACCGGGGGGAAATCACCCTGCAGCATGGTACCCCTGGACAGCTACTGAGATCAAAGATTTGAAAAAAGCTGTAGCTGAAGATGGGCCCAAATCCCCTTGGGCAGAGAACATCCTTCGAGGGCTTGTTCATCAGCCCCCTACAGCCCAAGACTGGATGGACTTAGCTAAAGCCGTCCTCCCTGGGGCACTCTTTATCAAGTGGAGTGCTTTTTTTCAAGATGAATGTAGAACTCAGGGACAGACGAATCAGGAGGCCAACCCTGTGATTCCCATCACCTATGGTATGCTTGCTGAGTTTGAAGCCCAATATTCTACCAGAGCTCAACAGGCAGCTATCCCTGACCCCTATAGAGACCAAGTGAGGACTGCAGGCACTAATGCCTGGAAAAGGCTAGATGATGGCCCTACTGAGTCTCCCATTTCTGGATTGTCCCAGAAACCAAATGAGGACCTCGCCTCTTTCATTGAAAGGGTGGAGAAAAGCCTAGCCCGCAAGGTCCCCCCAGGGCCTATACGAGAGCAGTTTGAAAAATCTCTAGTCTGGGAAGGTATGAATCAGGATCACAAGCTGGCCTGTGCAGGCCTTAAGGATAAAAAAAAGGCTAGGTGGATTGTAGCCACCAGGGACATAGGCACTACTTCCCACACTGCCTGGGCCAATGCTAGGGTCATGGCTACAGCTTTGCGCTCAGCCAGAGAAGCTGACAGGCAGGAATCAATTGACACCCTGGTGTGTGCCCTCCAACAAGTTCTTCCTGGTAAAGGGAAACAAAACTGCTTTGGCTGTGGGCAACAGGGTCACTTTAGAAGGGAGTGCCCACTTAAGGCTAAAGTCCCTCCATGGGAAAGTCCTCGGACACCCTGCCCGAGATGTAGAAAGGGATTCCATTGGACTAAAGACTGCAAATCTAAAGTGGACATTCAGGGGAAGTTTTTAAACTCCCTCCGGGGCACCCCCAACCCCGTTAAATAAGGGGAAGCGAACCATCAGAGCTCATTGGACGGTGCCTCTAGTCCCGGGGCTGAGACCTAAGCTGTTCCTCACCATTGGCGGAAAGAGTTTCAAATTTCTCATTGACACAGGGGCTGACCTCACAGTTATAAGAAAAGAGGAGGTGCCTTTAGCCTGGAGGCTGGTCCCGGGTCCCCCATTACTAGGAGTGGGTGGACAGTCTTCCTCCTGGGAGACTATTGATTACCAGCCCTGGTCTGATCCCAATGGGAACCATGGCGAGGTGCTCCCCCTAGTGGTGTTTGGCTTAACTGCTAATCTTCTGGGCCAGGATATTCTTGGTGAAGCTGAGGTCTATATTACAACTGATCATAAGAGTTTTTATGAGGACGTATTTGATCATGAAGAATGTGAGCAGCAATTTGAAGCCAGCAGAAATAGTCATCCAAATTATAGGGATGACCCTTATTTTGAGCATTTGAGGCGGAATCATCCTCCGGTCCACGCCCAATCCTAGAGGCCACTGCTCGCCCCCTGGTACCTATGATTCGATGGACATCAGGAGACCCAATATGGGTTGAGCAGTGGCCACTCCCTACTTTCAAATTACAACAACTTCATATTCTTGTGGAACAGCAATTGTCTTTGGGACATGTACGACCTTCTACTAGTCCCTGAAATTCCCCTGTTTTTGTTATGAAGAAGGCAAATGGCTCATGGAGACTTTTACATGACTTAAGAAAAATAAATGAAAGGATGATTCCTTTTGGGACCCCTCAAAGGGGTCTGCCCTGGATTCCAGCTATTTCTAAAGATTATTATTTGACTATTATTGACATTAAAGATCGTTTCTTCTCCATTCCCCTTCACCCAGAGGATGCAGAGAAATTTGCATTCTTCGTCCCCTCTGTTAACTGTGGGGGGCAAATTTAAGATATGAGTGGACTGTCCTGCCTCAGGGGATGGCCAATAGCCCCCCAATCTGTCAGTATTTTATGTCACAAATTTTCTTTTTTTTATTAAAAATTTAATTATACATTTTAAAATTTTTTTACCAGTTCCCTCCCTCCTGTCACAAATTTTCTTATCCTTGCTTAACCGCCCTAACATTTTATTTTACATTTATATGGATGATATAATTTTGGGGGCTCTCTCCTCCACCAGTCTCCAAAAAATTACTAATGAGTGTCTTGCTATCTTAGAGGCCAACAAGTTTAGGGTGGCTCCTGATAAGATTCAGACTGTCCCTCCTTTCAAGATACTGGGCTCCGTACTGTCCCTCGATACAGTTTCCCCTATCAAGCCTCAATTACATACCAAAGACTCTTATACATTACCCCAACTACAAAAACTCCTGGGAGAAATTAATTGGATGAGGCCATGGATACCCATCACTACAGAGGAACTGTCTCCCCTATTTGATCTTTTGAAGGGCTTGGATCTCTCCTCCCAGGTGATCCTCACTCCTTATCATCACCAAATTTTTCACAAAATTCAATGAGCAATAGATCATTCTGTCTTAAAGAGATATGATCCTGGCCTTCCCATTGTCCTTTACCTTTTTTCTGGAGAGATGTTATGTACTGCCATGTTGGCACAAGGAGGTGATCCCCTTCAATGGATCCACCTCTCAGTTGGGGGAGCCCCTAGAGTTTATTCTATGACTGATCAAGTTGCTGACTGTATTATCAAAAGCAGAGATGCTTGCACCCGGTTATTTGGGCTGGAATCTCACCTTCTTGTTGTTCCTTTTAAGCTGTCAGACTTTACCTGGCTTCAGAGAAATAATGACAGGGTTGCTTTAGCCCTTGAAGGATACTTATAAAAGATTGATTGCCATTATGGCCCTCATAAATAGATGAGCTCATTTTTAAGACTAGATTGGAAAACCCCTAGGCTCTTTCTCCCTCAACCTGATCCTAATTTTCTTACTGTATTTACCGATGGGGGGGGGCGCCTTGGAGCCTCCTTGGTGGCTTTTCCCCCTCATAAGAAGGGGCAACCGTTGTTCCCCCTTAAGAGGGTCACTCATGAGGTTGAGTGTTTGGCACAATTTAAAGAATTGTTTGTGGTGGTATTAGCACTGAGCACTATACCTGAGCCTTTTAATTTGTTTTCTGATAGCCTTTATGTTGTTAACCTACTGCCTAATCTACTTGATGCTTATATTAAATTAGATTCTAACCCTATAACTCCATTCATGCTACAGGAACAATTATTACTCAAACAAAGACTTAATCCCATCTTCATCCAACATCTTCAGGGTCACCAAAATCTGCCTCGGTTTCTATCTGAAGGAAATGCCCTAGCAGATAAGATGGCATCTGCTTTAGCTTTTCAAGAGGCGACCAGTTTACATGAGTTAACCCACATTAACTGGAGAGACCTCCATCACAAATATCCTTTGGTGCCCATCAAATATCTTAAAAAGATCATCTGCACTTGCAAGTCCTGCCAACCCTTTCTTCAACTCCCTCCTTTACAAAAGATGGGAGTTAACACCCGTGGACTACGACCTAACAACCTATGGCAAACAGATGTTACTCATTACCCTTCATTTGGTAAACTTAAATATATCTTTCTCACTATTGATACATTCTCTCATGCCTGCTGGGCTACGGCACATGCAGGAGAAAAATCTAAGCATGCTGTCAGTCATATGTTACAATGCTTTGCCGTCCTTGGTTTGCCTGATCAACTTAAAACAGATAATGGCCCTTGCTTTATTAGTAAGGCCTTTTCCAAGTTTCTCCAGACCTGGAATATTACCCATTCCACTGGCATCCCTCATAACCCTCGGGGACAGGCAATCATAGAACGTCAAAATCAAACTCTTAAGGCCCAATTACAAAAACAAAAGGGGGAGTCTCTCCCCCCCATGATCAGCTGAAGAAGGCTCTATTAATGCTTAACATTTTAAATTTGACTAAAACAGATTAAGAAACACCATTCCAGAAGCACTGGACTTCTAAGATCTCATACAAATCCATCCAGGTTCGCTGGAAGTACCCCCTTACCAGGGTATGGAGGGGTCCAGACCCCCTCATCACTGTGGGAGAGGATTTGGATGCGTGTTCCCCCAAAGTGAAAAAAGGCCTATTTGGGTCGCTGCTCGGGACATCAAATACCTTCCTCCATTGGTGGAGGGAGAGGAAAAAACCTTCCCAGGGAGTTGTCTCCCCCTGGGGATTTTCTTTCTTCTCTCTCCACAGAGAAGCATGAAGGCTCCATTGATCTCACTCTACCTGACGGTGATCTTCCAGCCATCAAGAGGAGGATCTGGAGATCCACATGAGGCCTGAATCATCAGTGAACGACAGATGGATCAGGATTCGTGCGTGACAAGATAAAGAAACTACAAGAGGACCTGGATCGGTGAAGGAAAGAGCTCCAGGGACACCCCTTTTGGTCCTCGTTTGGCGGCCTCCTCCCATACCTTACTCCCCTCTTAGGTCCTGTGTCCATGATACTTCTCCTTGCAGCCATTGGGCCTTGCGTGATTAATGCTCTTACTTGCTTTATTAAAAGACAGATTGAATCTATCCAGCTTCACCAGGTCCACATCAACTATCAGATGCTCCCCGCTCAGGAGTCCAGCTCTGAACATTTGGCCTTAGAGCTATTTGATGACTCCCTGTGACCATGAAAACCCCAAGTCTGGCCTAGCCTGGTGCTTAAGTGAGGGCTGATGGCCAGAGACGGGTAAGTGAGGGCCCAGTTGGAGATCAACCTAAGACAGGATTTGTAACACTCAAAGTTGCAAGCTCCCATGATGGGTAAGACTCCGGAGGGGGGCTCTCACACCTAAGACAGGCACAGTCACTCAAGGCCATACGGCCTGCTCAATCGCAGGTAGCCCCTGGATCGTCTTTACAAAAACAGAAGGGGGAGGTGTTGGGCCTCTTTACCAGGCCTGAGGCATGCTGGAACTTCCTGAGCCTGGCTAGAGTTTCAGGACCTGACTTTAGGTTTTGAATCTCATCTCTTTCGTTTACCTGGAATGATGTCACACCTATTCAATCACCTTCTGGTCACTTATTCACTTTCTATTGGTTACCCTATAATCATACCACCCCTCACCCTTCCCCCCACTGCACACTCTATATAATTCACCCCCCTGTTTAATAAAGTTGAGTTCCTGCTTTGACAGACCTCCCGGCTCCATTTTGTTTGTTAGGCTGCGACACTCATCACCCACTCAGCCCCACGGGTCACCCGGCTGGTCCGGTCGTCCCTAGCCGCACTACCTGCAGTGGCCCCAGAGTCCTGCATGCACCAATACCAGGGCCATGGGAACTGATCGCTCTATCTCTACATAATGGCTGAGAGAGGGAGGATCCTTACTTGCCAGGCCAGCATGTCTGTCCAAGTGTATAGAAGGATGCCAATGCTCTCAACTAGCTGTCTGTTTTTTATAACAGGGCCTAGTCCCACCCACAATGGGCTGGACCTTTCCCATCTGCTAGACAATTTCTTTCAGGTTTGCTCTGGGCTTATTTCATCTAATAATTCTCTACAAAGGTGCCCAGAGTCCAAACCCCCAACCATCAAGTTGATACCTGTGCCTATGACAAATTGAATTTTATTAATGATTAGGGAGGTAAAACATTTTTAATGATATTTGTCAGATATTTGAATTTCATCCTGTGAAAATTTTCCATAGAGTTCTAAGGCTCATTTTCCTCGGAATTTAATTTTTTGAGTGTTTTGTATACTCTGGATATTGTCTATCATATATGAGGTTAGCAAAGATTTTCATCCCATTCTATGGATAGTCTTTTTGCTTGATTGACAGTATCTTTTGCCAAGCAAAAGCTTTTTGTAATTTCATGAATAACACTGTTTCTGTGTTGGTCTTATTTCCTGTCTGTTTGGGACCCTGTTGCATATCTAGGCTGATCAGCTCCAGAAAACTCTCTATTCTTTCTTCTAGGAGATTTATTCTGTCTGGTCTATCTTTGAGATCTTTCATCCATTTGAAATTAATTTCCTTGCAAGGCGACAGAAAAGAATCCAGTTTCATTCTACTACTTGTACATATCCAAATTTCCATGTACCATTTATTGAACATGCTTTTTTTTTCCAATCTTTTTGTGGCATCTCCATCAAAAATCAGTTGACTATAACTGTATAAGCTTATATCTTGGTCTTCAATTCTAATCCATTGATGTCTGTCTCAATTTTTGGGGACAGTACCATTATTGTCGTCATCATTATGGCTGTGTAGTATAATTAATGACTGATGTGGTAATACATCCCTCTCAATCTCCTCACTCCCTCCCCTTCTCCTGGTACCTACCACTTCCTCCCATGTTCCATCCATTTATGTAGGCGTTGACATTATGAATTGGCTGAGATGATATTTCAGTCTAGTAGAGTGGCAGGCTGTAAAACTAATGATAAAAAATCAGCAGCTTTTCTGTACTCCAAAGATAACAAAGTGAGAATGTCCTGAGGAAAACAGTTTGGTTTACTCTAGCTTTAATAAAAATGACATACCTGAAAATAAATTTAGACAAGGATATGAAAGACATGTACAACAAAAACTTTAAGATGTTGAGAGAGAGAGAGAGAGAGAGAGAGAGAGAGAGAGAGAGAGAGAGAGAGAGAGAGAACAGAGACATCAGAAGGTGGAAATGTCCTCCCATATTCCTGGATTGGTAGAATTAATTTTGTAAAAATGATGATCCTATTAAAAGCAATATGCATACTCAATGTAGTACCAATCAAAATTCCAATGGAATCCTTCACAGAAATTGATGAAACAATCTCAAAACTGATATGGAAACAGGTAAGTTCCAGAAGAGCAAAAGCAAACCTAAGTAATAAAATCTCTTTTAGATGTATTACCACATCAGTCTTTAATTATACTACAGCCATAATAATGACGACAACATGATACTGTCCCCAAAATTGAGACAGACATCAACGGATTAGAATTGAAGACCAAGATATAAGCTTATACAGTTATAGTCAACTGATTTTTGACGGATATGCCACAAAAAGACTGGAAAAAAGAAAGAATGTTCAACAAATGGTAAATGGAAATTTGGATATGTACAAGTAGTAGAATGAAACTGGATTCTTTTCTGTCACCCTGCAAGGAAATTAATTCAAATGGATGAAAGATCTCAAAGATAGACCAGACAGAATAAATCTCCTGGAAGAAAGAATAGAGAGTTTTCTGGAGCTGATCAGCCTAGATAAGCAACAGGGCCTCAAACAGATAGGAAATAAGACCAACACTGAAACAGTGTTATTCATGAAATTACAAAAAGCTTTTGCTTGGCAAAAGATATTGTCAATCAAGCAAAAAGACTATCCATAGAATGGGATGAAAATCTTTGCTAACCTCACATATGATAGACAATTATTTTCCAGAGTATACAAAACACTCAAAAAATTAAATTCCGAGGAAAATGAGCCTTAGAACTCTATGGAAAATTTTCACAGGATGAAATTTAAATATCTGACAAATATCATTAAAAATCTTTTACCTTCCTAATTATTCGTAAAATGCAAGTTTTCATCTTTTTTTTTTACCAACCTATTTGCTTACATATAATTAAAATTTATCTCAGAGAAGTAACATATAGCTTGTATTTGTTCATTCACTTCTGAAAATCTTTGGTTTTTTTTGTATTATAAAATCCTTCATAGCTGAATGTTTTGTTCCAATTTTCATTATGTATATCTGGTCATGAATATGAAGCCAGTGGAAACGTATAGGTAGCAAAATGTTTTTAAATGTGAAGTGAATTAATGTATCTACTAACTCACATTGATAACAATCATAAAAAAGCAAAATATTAGTTACTTAACAAAATTTCTTGTACAATTTAATAATTTTAATGATTATGTTGTAATTAGATATGTGCCTTTATTCACCCAAACTATTTCTCACTTCGTATACTTGACCTTTATCTTCTTGCTTTCCTTCAGACACTAATTTGTTTTTTGCTTGTCTCTTATTGGGAGGGAACAGATGTTTTTCACGTATGCTAACTCATTTCCCTGATGATGAAGAAAAATGAAAATATGGCACATGTTCTTTGATTACTGTCTTCCACATACTTTCTACCTTTTCTGCTTCTGTTGTCATTATTTGTATTATTGGCTTATATTATAATGCAGTATTTAAGTTAGTGTATTTTTCTAGCTGGATCATAAGTTATTGAAATATTCAAAAAAATTGAAATATTGAAATATTTGACCAAAAATGTAAATACATTAAACAGTACAAAAGGCATGAATTAGTGAGTGAAAACAGTAAAGTCTTTTAGAGTCTTTTAAAGTTCATAGGTAAATACTTGAAATACTTTAAGAGTTTTATGTTTGTATACAATTTCAAGAAATTACATATGTATAAATATATATATGTGTGTGTGAATTCATTTTATAACTACATAAATCTTTTGCATAAATATTAAAAGGCAATGTAGCAATATTTTGCAACTATAAATTTTAACAATATGTGCTCAACATCTCTTCAGTATACACATGTGATGCTTTAAAACTTTTATTTTAATAATGCATGCTAGAGTATGTATCCAAACTATTTAATCTATATTGTATGGAATGATGTATAAAATAGTAAGACATAAAAATAAATTCTGATGTTGATTTTTAAATAATTCTAGTAATATTTTTATTACATTTTTGCCTAGTTACACAAGATCAACAGGTACCCCTTCTTCTCCCTCCCCCTTTCCTTCTCTCCTGTTGTCCCCCAGTGCACTCTTCCTTGATTTCCACTCTCTCCACCCTCCCTCTCACCCTTTTTCCTTCCTTCCTCCTTTCTTGGTGTTTCCTGCTTTCTCACTCCCATCTTCCAGTAGATCTGTTTATGTGGGCTCTGAATTTCCCTCTGAGTCACCTACACTAGTGAGGATGCAGGACACAGTGACATATCTTGAGGCCACTTCTTGTGCTGCCCACTAGTATGGGAACTCTATTATGACTATTTAACCCTTTGCCTCTAAGGATCCTACTGCCTGAAGTCTTCTTCCCTGTGATCCATGCTACATATTGGGGGGATGTTCATATATCAGTCATTGTAGAGATCAGGCAAGGTCCAATCACATTGTGGTTATATCCTGGCTGATACAGCCCTGACCTGTGTGGAATATCTTGCATATTGCTGTACCTCCCCGTCTTCAGGTTCTTATAATCTTGCTTACCTCTCTTCCCCAAGGTTCCCTGAGCTTTAGGAAGAGAAGATATTTGGCTGGTCTGGTTCCAGATGAATATTGTATGGTCTTTGGTATTCTGAATTTTGGTTTGTTGTTTTCAGTTTTGCTGTTCCTGTACTGCCCTTGGCTGCATCATGACTGGTTGCCGAGGTCATCTCCTAACCAAACATAAAAGACTGTTTAAATGAAGATCCTAATATGAGAAGACACTCAAAGGTAAATGGAAGAACAGACTTAGGACAAAGCTGTTAGAGGGATTAGTATCCCATTAGTTGGTTACCATCTAACTGCCAGTTCCTATACCCTTCTTGACTGGGAGCTCAAACCTGTTCAGTCCCAAGTGAACAGGGCAGGGGGGGGGAGTGAGAGTGATGCACATCAGATGTTTTGGTACTTACATGCAGTACATGACCATGACCTAGTTTCTCTGTTGAAGTGTATTCTTTTGTCTTCCATTCATTTTTGAAATTGATTTTTGTGGCTATTTGAATTGAACTCAGTACCTCAACTACATAAACATATGCTATAAATCTGAGCTGTTTCTTGAGTCCTTACATTGTCTAACCAAATATTATTCACAATTATACTTATTTATAGGATACTATGAAAAATTTCTTTAGTATAGAAATTTGTATATTTTCCTATAATTTGTATATTTCTATAACTTCTATTGTTTTCCTGAAAATTTTATCAAGCAATATATTTTTTAATTATCACATTGTATAATTTTATGTTGCTTAATGAAGCAAAAAGAAAATTAATAAGAAAAAATATTTGTTTTTGTGTTTTCATATTAACTTTTGTTTAATATGTTTCATTCCCTTGATTTTCCTTATTTTATTAAAGAAAACACCTGCTTATCTCATTTGTAAAATTTTTGTTAGGTATATTATATTTGTGCTTAATTTCATACATATCATCATATATAACTGCTTTTAAAATCATTAAAATTGACAAATGAATGTCTTTTTTAAAATTATTTTTTACTTTTCTAGTTTTACAAACATAATGTATGGTTGTCACTTCCCCTTCCCTCCTCCTCATTCCCTCACTCCCACTTTCCTTTAATTCCCTCCCCTCTACCAATCATCCTCCCTCCCACCCTCCTGCTAGTCTGCTTGTGTGGGCCCCAGGATTCCCTTTGAATTATCTGCTTTAGTAGGTGCACAGGACTCTGTGACAGATTAAGTGGTCCTTTCTTGAGTATACCAACTGAGAGGGGACTCTCCTTCACCTGCCTTGCCCTGTCCTCTAAGGTTCCCTCCAAATGTAACTGTTTCACCTGAGTTTCTTCCTAGTCTATGGGGAATATTGTTGCATCCAGGAACTTACTGAAATGAGACTTATCCTCACCAGACTTGCACTATGGTTGACATATCAAATGAGTGTCATTTACATTACTTAATCATGATCACAATGTTTGTCATCTTTAGCAACTTGAGGGAGATTACCTAATTGATGTGGAAGACTGATCTCACAGAATGTGAGATAATTCCTGGGCAGATAGATAAGACCAAGAAAACTAGTTCAATACTTTGACATACCTTGAAATTCAGGCATATTGGTAAACAAGAAATTATTTCCTTTTCTCAGTTTTTGTGTGTATGTAATACGGTCATTTTCATTCACTCCTGATTTTGGTATGAACTCTCTTTCCATGTTGATGAAGGGTAACTAAGTACCCTAAAACAAGAATATGCTCTTTGCATTGCTCAATTTTTTGGTGTTTGATCCTGTAGTGATATCATCAACTTGAAGACTTAACTACAACATTATCTTCACATTCTTTGTGATTTAGAGCTGTCTTAGTTTCACCTTCAGGTTTACAAAGTTCCTTCTACTAAATAGAAAACTGCATTTGGATAGATTATTTTTCAATATTATTATTTAATTTGACCATGCCTTCCCATAGCTTCCTGGAGTTCTTTTAATTCTTAGGTGATGGAAGACATTTATCCTAGGTTTACCTCTTATATGATGTAATCTTGTGTGTGTGTGTGTGTGTGTGTGTGTGTGTGTGTGTGTTCATGTTCTTACATGCAAGTGTATAAATTTGTTCTTAGGTTTTCTGATGGTCGTGTAACATTTGTCTTATTTGTCCACTTTCCTTTATGATGACTTTTGCTCTTAGACTATTTCATGTTTCTATTTCCCTACATATCTTTTCTCATATTCCTATAACTACCCACTTACAAGTATTAATTTCACATTCATGTTCTTTTAATTTTTTCATTTTTCTATTGGTTTAACTGGGTTCTTTTCTGTGAAACTAGGCTTATAAGTATCACTTGTAGCTTAGTGGCTCCTGTGTGGGTTCACAACTCTGCATTTTTTCTTTCCCCGGATATTTTTTAGTTTCTCATATGTTCATTGCTAATTATTTGCCTAGTATGTTCATTATAGGCTTATATCAGTAACTATCTCTATTGTGGTTTCGTTAATTCCATGGATGCATAGCTTCCAGAGAGAGGCCTTTTTCAGATCTTTTTCCCTTTCTGGCTCTTAACATTCTTCCCATCCTCTCTTCAGAAAAGGTTCCTAAGCTATCCTGTGTATTTGCCATCCTCTGGTCTGAATCCTTAGTCTTCACATATTCACCACATCTGTTTCAATCATAGTTTGCACTGAACTCTGATCACTGCAATGAGTGGGCACTCTTCTTAGGTTGAGGGTAGTCTTTGTATTCATTCTGCTTATTCTTCTGCAATATGCTCTTATCCTTGAGAATAGAGGGTTTGAAATGCCTCCTGAGGAAGTATGCCCTACATTCTTCCATTCTCTGTCAATGCCATCCATTGCAAAGAAGTTTATGGTATGCAAGTTGAGAGCTGTATTGATCAGTAGTTTTAAAAATAGTCATTTAAAGCACAGTTTCATAGTGTGCCCATTTAACAAAATAGTAGAGTCTCTGCTATGGCCTATGATCCACCCATGAATTTTTGTCATGGTTTATAGTATCAGCAAGAACTCCCTATTGTATAATGGACATTAAATCTAGTTGGAAAATGGGTGTTCCCCATGATATTAATAAACTTATTACACTGATGAATATTTTTTTCTAATTGTTTCTTGCTGTAGCTTCCAGAATCCATAAATAGATAAGATTGGTAATGCATTTTTCTTTCTCTGGGTTCTGTGCAGTGCCTGTTTCTACTATAAAGGCTATACAGAAGTGAAGAAACTAAACCTCTTTAAGCTTTCTAACATGATATCTGTGTCCAGCATCCATTTATCTTATTTTTCCTACTTTATTTTTGAGATAGGATCTCTCAATGACCAAAAACTCAATGATTAGATGACTTTGTTTAGCTAGTTTACTACAGGAATCCATTGTTGTTTTGACCTCCCAATTATGAGAGTTATTACTCATTCTTCTTCCCCAGCTTTTTAGCTTTGAACCTGACCATCATGCTTGTGTGGCAGGAAAGTTACTGAGTAAACTATCTCTTTAACATGATAAATCTTTATAAGTTATTGCTGTCACTTTTGTCTTTGGATTTCAACTATTTGACTAATAGTATCTGTATCTTACTTGCAATGTTTTCAATTTTCTTGATGTGCAATTAATATTTTATATAAAATATGAGCAAGTTCCCATCATTATTGCTTGAATATATTCTCTGATTGTTGTTTTCTTCTATTTCTGGTACTCTAGTACATTCATAAGTCCTGCACTGATATTCTTAATTGTGTCTCATATTTCTGAGAATTTTTTCTTTAGTTTTTCAAAATACATGATCTCTATTCTTTGCTGATTCTTTCCACTTCCATTTCAAGTTTATTGTAAAGAGAAATTAACCCAATTTTTCATTTATTTATGTGTTTCTAATTCTGAATTCTCATTTTTTCTTAATATTTTTATGTCTGTAGAAACTCATCACTTGATAAAAAATTACTATCATATTGACTTTAATTAGTAGAGTATAATTCTTTAAGGTATTTCAGTATATTTAAAATAGCACTCAAGGTTTTCTTAAGCTGATTATCTGTGCCCTTTGAAGAGCAACTTACATTGCCCAATTTTATTTAAATGAATATATCATGCTGTTGCAGTTAGCTTGCATGGTTGCTGGTAAAATCACCATCAAACCACTTAAGGAAACAAAGGATTTATTTTCTCTTACAATTTCTGGTTACAATTGTTTCTCCATTTTAACATAAGAGCTCACACCAGCATTACGGTCAAGGGAACTAGCCACACCATCTTTACATGATGGCTGAGAGATGGACGATCTTTACTTGCCAGACCAGCATGTCCGGCCAAGTATACACAAGGTTGCCAACTCTCCCAACCAGCTCTCTGTATTGTATTCCAGAGCCTAGTCCCACCTACCATGGGCTGGCCCTTCCTCATCAGCTAGACAATCTCTTGCAGGTTTTCTCTGGGCTTAATTCAACCACTATTCTACAACTATATTTCTACAACTATGTCCAGAGCTCAAACTCTCAATTTTAATGTTGATACCTGTGCCTAACTATGACACATGCCTTCGAATTTTATTAGTTATTTTATATCTTTTCAAATGTAGTGTGGAAATTGTATTTTCATTGTCTTAGGGCATTCATCATTGTAATAAAGGTCACATAATGAAAAAAACTTCAATTGTGAAATTTCATTCATCCACCTGTTAACAAAAATGTATTATGGTTTCATAAATTTGCTCTCATGAATGGTAAGTATTACTACAAAACATGGGTATTCAAATATCTCTGTTGTTAGAGCTTTGGATTTTTCTGTGTAGATACTTATGAGGTATGCAGCTGGACTATATGTTAGTTCTATTTTAGTTGGTAAGGAACTTTCATGGTGCTTTTTCTCATTGCTGTATGAATTCATATCACTACCAAAAATGTTCAAGAGTTGTTTTCATTCTGCATTTTCATCAACAATTGTTAATGTAGTCTTCTTGATAAAAATCATCCCAATAGAAGTGAATCAATATAACTTTGTGATTTAGATCATTAATTATGTTGATTACCTTCTCATTATTTAAAACTGATTTTTTTCAGATGAATGCTGATTCTGATCCCTTGCCCTTATTTAATCATCAAGTTTGTGGCTTTGAAACATATGAGATCTTTATATATGAAAAATGGAGATTTTTATTCTTTTTGAAGGACAGACAGATATAAAATAACTAATAAAATACGAAGGCATGTGTCATATATGAATGCAATGAAATTATGATTTTTTCAAACCTTTAGAATTGAATGATGATATAAATATTATGTATCAGACTTGCAGAACTCAAATTAGAGAGTAAGAGTATTTGAACCTTACATCTTAAGCATAAAAGTTATAATGGAGAATGTGTATTTAAAAATAATGTTTTTAAAACTCTCTTAAAAAATCCGCACATAAGAAGATACAGCCCCGCCTCCCTTTACAAAGTGAAGGAATTGCACTTGTTCAGAGAAGAAATTTCACTTCCCTGATCCTCCAGAGATGCCATCTTTTCCTTTTCCCAGTGCATCCCTTCTTATTTAACAGTATCCCTCCTATTTTCATGTCTTTCACATTACTGGCCTACTGAATTCATCTCGGTTTCCCTTGATGTTATGGGTATGAGCACTTGTTGAGTCATGAATCAAATATCTTGTGGGTATACCATTAATAAATGCATTTTCCTTTCCTTCTTGCATCAAGATTAATTTTCATCAGTTTTCTCAGAGGTGTGGGGCCTCTTGAGAACTTCCTCTGCCATGGCAAATTGTTGATGGAACAAATCCCATGCAAGTCTTATAGAAATATGCATAACTTCAGTGAACGCATGTTGATTGAACGTTCCAGCTCTGGGCACATTTGTGGAGAATTAATAGTTGAGTTAAGCCCATAGCAAACCTTCAGGAGATTGTCTAGTTTATGGGAATAGCTCAACCTTTGGTGGGCAGGACAAGTCCCTGGGCAAGTGAATAAGATGGAAGGAACTGATTCAAATCTGACATCTTTCTATATATTTGGCCAGACATGCTGCTCTGGCAAGTAAAGATTGTCCCTCTTTCAGCTGAATGTGGATATGGTATGGCCAGTTCTCAGTGTTTTAGTGGGCTCCTCTTCAAAAGTGAATAATGAACTGTAGCCAAATCATTGACTGTCAAAATTAAGCCCCTTGTTTCCTTAAACAGTTTTGTTATAACATTATCAGTAGCAATATAGAAGAACTGCAACATGTTCAGAAGAAAATGTCTGGCCACAAACCTGCCCCCTTCAGGCTCTTACAACAGCCTTTTCTTCAGTGATATTCCTTCAAACTTGTGATGGGAAGGTATCTTGTTTAGAGATGAGCAGTCTGCAGTAACTCATTTTCTGCTCTTCACCAGTTGTGATTTTCTGTAATGCAAATCTTCAAATGCAATTAGATGGAATGCTGCGTGCTCCTACAGTCTCATACTTGAAGAGATCTTTTTAATACAAGAAAAAAGGTGAGGACTGTCATTTCAGATTATCTTCTTATCACTACATAAGTTTGATAAGCATTCTCACTAACTTACATGTAGCATGAAAAGTCACACGCATATGTGCGTGTACATATCCCAACAAATTTTAAAATAACTCAATTTCATACATATGCTGACATGATTTTTCTTGAGGAGTCATTTAAATTATTCAACACATGATTTTTTTTTGCATAGTTTTTTTCTGTTAACCTTTTTTACAATATGAATGCTTATTCCCTTTTGTTTCATGGAATGATGATTGTCTTTCCAGTTATTCTCCATCAAGATATCTATTATTTTTAATGATAATCAGGCATGAGAATCTCCAAATTAAGTTTCCTATTAAACAGTTTGCTCTAATAGAATTCATATTGGTGAGAGAGAGAGAGAGAGAGAGAGAGAGAGAGAGAGAGAGTTATTCTGCCTTATAACATTTCCTAAGATGGCTCATGATACATTAAGAGGGTTCTAGTATTGATGACCTTATACATGTTGGATAGAATTTCTTTAACTGCATTTGAAGAGAAGGAGGGTACTATTTATTCTACTGTGAGACACCACTCAAAGTCAAGCAACCCTAGCAAGAAAGGAAAATTCATTCATCTTATGGTTCCAGGGGGGAGATAATGTCCATGATAGCAACAAAGGCACAGTGGACTGTCAGAAGTTTGAGGCAGTTTAAATCACTTCCCTCATGGGGGTTGAGAGCTGACAAACTGTCACTTCAA
Organism: Typhlomys cinereus; assembly: GCA_023101885.1. Taxonomy (NCBI): domain Eukaryota; kingdom Metazoa; phylum Chordata; class Mammalia; order Rodentia; family Platacanthomyidae; genus Typhlomys; species Typhlomys cinereus. The sequence continues at coordinate 6,979,934 of JALPQD010000022.1, forward strand.
GAGAAGACCTCTCCTTTAAGTAAAGTGGGGCTAATCAATGCAAAACTAACCTCTGTGACTGCCTTCTTCCAGAAAAGCTCCACCTTTGAAATGTGCTATAACCTTCCCAATTCCCAAACAACTAAAGATTTAAACAAATGAGCCTGTGGGAGACAAGTCACATTTCAAATCATGACAGGGAGGAAACTCCAAATATCATAGCCTATCAATTATCCATGAATGAATTATACCTTATTCAAGATGGGAGTAGAGAATATGAGAAAAAGAAGCCATAAACTAAGAACAACATCAATAAAAAAAGTAACAAGACAAAAGAAGAGTTACCTTCCTTTCCCAATACGAAACTAAGCAAGACTATCCTAAGAGCCTAGGATACAGGGAGTTCTGCCTCCTGGTCAGAATTATAAAGAAAAAAGTTTCCTGTGGAAAATTCCAGTAATGCAGAGAGGGGCAAAATCATGACTAAATGTACCACATTTCCATTGTTCATTCTGACATGAAGTCAATACTTTTGAGTGAAAATGTATTTGTGGTGTGCTTTTGTGTTAATTCTGGAGAATTCTTTTTTCCCCATGGTAACTTTTTGTTATTGAGAATTTTTCATATACAAACTAAATGAGTTTATGTGAATTCCCTGACTCCTCCCCACCCACTACCCTCCTCTCCTGGCTCCCTACCCAACTCCTTCTTTTCCCACCCTCCATTGCTCTTTAGTCCAGCCATGTCCCTCTCACCCTCCTGTCCTTCTATGTGTATGTGTGGATTACAGGGCTCCCTTTGGGTTCCCCATGTTGGTAAGGGAGTCGGGTCTCTGCTATAGTATATGTGGATCTTCAATAGGCAAAGTCATAAGTGAGGATGTTCCTTTTCCCTTGTCTAATACCTCCTCCAGAGACTCTCTTGAGCACATTGTGTAGATCTGCTGATAGAACTTCATACTGCAGTGAGTGCCTGGGTACAACAGTCCTGTTGTGGCTGGATTGTGTTGGCCAAACTGATCCATTCTTTACCCATCAAGAGTTATAGATACAAGAGCATCTACTTCCTTAGAAACTGTTTCATAAATATTGGAAATCCTAGAAAGAAATGTCAACATAAATCCCTTAGATATTGCAAGCTATCTTGCATATCATGATTTTCTTGTTTTAAAAGGAGTTATGAACTATGCTTCTACAAAGAAGATGAAAAAGATCTCAGAACTATTTGAATACATGCCTTCTGATTTAGAATGTTCTGTATTTAAACACTGAAACAATTTTTATAAAGAATAAGAGGTTGGATGTTTTGATCCTTGCCATTAATGGATTTATTGCTCCCCTCTATTTTCTAGTTCCTGTATTGTTAGACCAGATCTCCAGTCAGGAATGATACAAGCACTTGGATTCTTTCTGGCTTTTATGTGTGGGAATGAGTCCCCTTCTTTGTCTCTTTGTGGTGGTGTTAGTTTGTTTCTGTTTTTGTGTTTCTTCTGTCAGGTTGTAACTTCTGAAATAAAATTAATTAATTATCAGAACATTAATTGTATCTTGGAAAAAAATTATTATCAGAATCATTTTATCACTTAATCAGCTAAATAATGTTAATTGATTTCTTTATTAACTGGTGTTTTCTGTTCTTCTTTCAATATAGTCTTCTTCCTAAATGTTGTCAGTAATGTGACTCTGCAGGCCAAGTCAAACCCTCACCTCTAATGTTGGCCTGTGCATCTCTGGAGGATCAGGGAAGTGAAATTTCTTCTCTGAACAACTGCAATTCCTTCACTTTGTAAAGGGAGGCGGGGCTGTATCTTCTTCGGATTTTTTAAGAGATTTTTAAAAACATTATTTTTAAATACACATTCTCCATTATAACTTTTATGCTTAAGATGTAAGGTTCAAATACTCTTACTCTCTAATTTGAGTTCTGCAAGTCTGATACATAATATTTATATCATCATTCAATTCTAAATATTTACAATTTTCAAAATGATCTTTTTCTTGACAGTAAGAATTTTCTAGAGCATCTTTTAGTTTCCAGTTACATAATTTATATTTTATTTACGTATTTTTTTACCTGATTGTGCTCCAGCTATAGTGTACATGATATAGATGCTTGGAAAAATAAGATTTGTTTCAGGACCTGGTTTTTAATATATATATATATATATATATATCTTTGTCACTTGAGAGGTTATATTCTCTCTAACATAATTTCTATCAATCACCACCTAACCAGAGATGACTGAAAATCGTAGTTTCTTTTATGATTTTTTGAGGGAAAGACTAAAATAAGATTGTATTGAAGTATAGTAATGCAGAACATAAATATGCTTTATGTGAAATCTGGATCTTTGCAGACAGGTGTCTTCACCCATTTTACCATGTCAACATGATCAGTGATTCTCTATAAACATGATTATCCCAATATGATGAATTCCTAAAAGTGACAGGATGTGTACGCAATTTTTTAATTAAGAGAGAAGCATGACATTGACTATGACCATACTTAGTAGGTAAACATGAACATCCTTATGATATTTGAATATATTCCTTGCAAAAATCATATAGAGTATTCCTTGAAATCAACATTTTCTTTTGCACTTTTGATCTCAACATTGTTTATTTCCATTCCATGTTGATATTGAGAAGAAAAGGAATAATTCTATCCTTTGCATAGCATATATAATTTCTTTTGGACAAAACACTGAGTACTCACCATCTAAATTCTTTTGGAAAAAGACAGAAGGTCAAACAAACATAGAAATTTTAATTTTATGTGAGAATTATGTAGGTAATTAAAAATGAATTACCAGATATTAATTTTGCCTTATATGGAAAAATATGTAGCAAAGTATGTAAAATTTCCTAGATCATTTTTATTTTCAGTGTTATATATCTTATTTTACATTCTATTTATTTTTATAAAACCTTAAAGAAAAAAATAATTGATGGTTCATCTAAGCACAAATCTATGTGAATGCTTCATTCATGTTTCATTCCAAAAAATAGAAGTTACACTTGGCTTTTCAAACACTCCTAATAAGAATTTAGAAGCTAATTCCATTTGAAAAATCAAAAAGTAACATTTTATCTTCAATGTAAAATAATGTCTGTGTCCTATTCACAGAGAATAGACAATTAGTAATGTATGTAATAATGTGTTAAAAGTTATATTCTTCACAGGAAAGAGTTCTGGGAAATGCCACTGGGTCCTTGCACCTCATTGGAGAGGAGGACCCAGAGGAGAGTCTGGCATGCACATTAAAGGATGCTCCAGGGATGGGAGGGGGAAGCACTGGGGGTTGAGGAGGGACGGGGAGGGGAGGGGGACACAGGGGGTGGGGGGGTAGAGGAAGGGAGGAAACCAGTGTACCTGTCAAGTTTGTATGAGTGGAAATAAAAAAAATAAGGAATTATGCATATACTATGTTCAGATATGTGTAGATTTACATGTAGTGGGGCATATTATATATAACATGTTATATATTATATATGGTTATTATATATGATATATAAAATATGATCTGCATAAAAATAAATATTATTTGACTTTCAAAAAAATTATATTTTTTTGAACTGCCTAAATAAATCTCCATTCATGAATCCAATATTTCATATTATACCTAAATTATATGAAACTACCTTTAATAATTCCATGTTAAAGACAAATAGAAACAAAGAAAAACTGATTAAAATGTACTAGAATTGACTTCATCTGCCCCACATTACTCAATTACATCTTACATCCTTCTTTCACTGAAAATCTTCATTTTCTCAAACAATTTACCACATATCTTCATATCTTTTAGTGTATAAGGCTCACTAAGGTACTTAAAATTGTTTAAAAATGATTCTATGTACTTTTCAATAGCATTGTGCTTTAATGCCTGCCTTAGTTTGCTTTATTTCTGTGTTTGAAAGTATTTCTGAATTCTAATATCAGATTGTCAACAGATTTACTTTATGGAGGGGAGGCACTGGACCCTTCAGACTATAAAGTTCTTATATCTCAATGTTGCTATAGTTAGAGCAGATTCAATATAACCAATTTACTAGGTGAACACAGTAAGTAATCTTTCTTTTGAATCTCAGAAGACATACTAACAATCTGCACATTATGAACTTATTGTCCTTCTGTGCCCACTTCCTGAGCTTTGAAAATACAAGAGTGAACCACCACAGTAGATTTATCCTTTATTTTTCTGAGGACAATATATGTTCTCTCCCCACAAAAGATTGTCTTTTATAGTCTTGATTTTTAATGTAATGATATCTGAAAGTTAGTGATTTTAGAAGTGACTGGATAATTGATTTGGAGGACTTATGAATGAATTCAGTATCTTGATAATGAGATTATGAGACTATGAAGAACTCTTGCCTATGCTCAGTTATTAAATTCATTAGAATGAAACCGAAACTAACACTTAGTTTCTCTAAGTCCATGTGCAACATTAATTTCTCTGTCTAAAACATGAAATCTAGAGGAATAGTGCGTAAGTGCATCCTCCCTCTTTGAAAGATATATATTTCATTCAGCAACTGTAACCATGCATTTTAATTCTGAACTCATTCCAGTGCTAGTATATTTAGTAGATGTTGACTGTAAATTCAGAATTTTAGCACTGAAAAAATGTGCTTTGAGGCAAAATAGAAAGGTTTAGGAAAAAAATCTGTAAGATGCGAGAGGATCCCTTCACCCAGGAGTCTGGTAGAAGACTCTCACTAAACATAAACCAGCAGTTTTCTTGTAATCTCACCAGGAAGTCCACTTACAGGGAGAGAATACACTCACAGTTGAAATTACCTTGTCTGACCATAATTCAATTGTAGACATCTCTACAGTATTACCTGTCTCCTCTCTGCTGCACAGATTTATTCAAGTGCATTTAAATTTGCTTGGGTGGGGCTTAAATCGTCTGAGAAATGGACTAAACTACTTGGAGGATGGAAATTATGATTTGTTTTCTTGAAAGGTAAGATAAAATAATTAATCTTAAGATAATTCAATTTAATTCTGTAAGTTGATTCACAAGAAACTCCTGAATCAGCAGATTAACATTGTTAAAATCATGGTTCTGTGAAAAACTTTATATAGATTCAATGCAATACCAATCAAAATTCCAACCAATTCTTCACATACATTGATAAAAACAATCTGAAATTTCACATGGAAACATAAAAGATCCAGGATAGTAAAAATAATCCTAATTAAATCTCTGTAGGAAGTATCACCATACTGCACCTTAAATTATAGCATAAGCGATAGTAATAAAAACAGCATGGTACTGGATCCAGAAAAGAGATATAAAGACCAATGGATTACAATTGACAGCTCAAATATAAGTATACTCACTTAAGGTCTATTGATCTTCGATATAGGTGCTAAAAAGTCTGTTGGAAAAAGGACAACATCTTCAGCAAATGGTGTTAACAAAATTGGATCTCTACATGCAGAATAATGAAAGCAGACACTTATTTGTTTCCCTGCATGAATATCAACTCCAAATGGATAAAGGACCAATTGTTTGACCTTGATCACATTTGCTTCTTAGGACCCAAAAAACACAGAGTCCAAAATCAAGCAAGTGGGATTGTAAAAAATTAAAAAGCTTTTGCTCAGCAAAAGAGACTGATTAATAGAGAAAAAAGCAACCTATTGAATGGGAGACCATCTTCACCAACCACCTATCTGATAGAAGACTAATATCCAGAATACACAAATAACTTGAAAAATTAAATACCAAGGAAGTAAACAACTCCATTAAAAAAGGGCTATCGACTGGAAAAAAAAAAAAAACTTCCTAGAAAACAAAATTCAAATGTCTAACAATATCTTTAAAAACGTTATACCTCCCTAGTCATTTGGGGAGTGCAAATTAAAACCACCCTGAAATATACTATCCCACTCTAGTCAGTTATGATCCAAAACACAAACAACAGCAAATAATGGCACAGATATAGGAAAAAGGGGATTCTCATATATTTCAGGTGGGATTATAAACCCATACAACTCCTTTGAATATCAATTTGGAGATTCCTATAAAAGGTAAAAATTGAAATTTCATATGATACACCTATATGATTCCTGGGGATATTCCCAAACACCACTGGATCCTGAAACAGAGTCACCTATAGAACAATGTTCATAGTAGTGCCTTTCACAACAGCAAAGAAATGTAATCAACCTGTATGTCTAACAGATGGCAAATGATTTAAAAAAGTGGCAAATATATACAATGAAATACTATTCAGCTATAAGAAAAGTTGAACCAATCAAATTTGGCAGTAAATGGACATAACTGGAAGAAAACATACTGAACAAAATATCCCAGATGTAGAAATACTGTACATTGTCCCTTTTAAGTAGATCCTAGCATTAAACTTTCAGTTTGATATAATCACAAAAATGTAAAACACAAAGGAAAACAACCTGGGGAGTAGGGGGAGGGGTACAAAAGGATCCCAAAACAGCCAAAACAAAAGAATGTGGGTAAATAGTTAAAAAGGACTTTTCAGCAAGAAAAGTCAAAAAGGAAAGGAAAGAACAGAAATAGGACACATTAGGAAGTGGTTAGTCTCCAGGTAACCAAACACCTGTCTACTAGTTCCTAACCTTCCCCCAGTGTCAGGGAAAACACACCCACCTCTGTAATACAGACTAAATAGCACACTGGTAGAAAACTGACAATTGACAACATCAGATGCCTCAATAAGAAACACCCCAGAGTAAAGTTCCATGTAAACATCTCTCATTTTATCTTCAAGATAAGAAAAGATCTCAGCACCAAAACAAGATACCACCTAGTGTAATGGAAAGACAGTGAAATAAACAACAGCAATCAAACAGAATGCAGAGTACTAGTGACCCTACAATGTTCATCTGGAATTGCTCCAACTAAAATTCTTCTTATTCTAAAACTCAGAATCTTGTTGAAGAGGGGATGGTAAGATTGTAAGAGCCTATAGTCAAAACTGGATCTCCACATGTAGAAGATTAAAACTGGACCAGTACTTATCACCTTGTACAAGACTCCAAATGGATCAAGAACCTTGATTTAAGGCCAGAGACTATAAAAACCGTAGTTGAAAGGGTAGGGAAATCCCTCGAGCTGATTGGACTAGGCCAACAGTTCCTAAACAGGCATGCAATGGCACAGTCACTGCTACCAACTCTCAACAGTTGGGATCTTGTGAAACTAAAGAGCTTCTGTTCTGATAAACAGATTGTAACACGAGCTCAAAGGCAACCCACAGAATGGGAGAAAATCTTCACTAACCACATATCTGATAGAGCTCTACTGCCCAGAGTGCACAAAGAACTTAGAAAAATAAACACCAAGGAAACTAATGGCCCAATTAAAAAATGGGCCCTGGAACTTAAAAGAAACTTTACTAGAAATGAAATTAAAATATCTAACAAATATCTTAAAAAATGCTCCACTTCCTTAGGCATCAGGGAAATGCAAATCAAAACTTCCCTGAGATATCATCATATTTGTCAGGATGGCAAAAATACACAATACGAACGACACCAAATGCTGGAGAGGATGTGGAGAGAGGGGAACTCTGCTACATTGCTGGTGGGTATGCAGGCTCATACAGCCACTCTGGCGAGCCGTCTGGAGATTCTTAAAGAAATTAAAGATTGAAATGCCATATGACCCTGATATTCCACTTTTGAGAATAACCCCCCATGCAGCAGAGGTTCACCTCGATAGCACAAGCACGACCATGTTCATAGCAGCACTGTTTACAATAGCAAAGTTATGGAATCAACCCAAATGTCCAACAGTTGACGAGTAGATAAGGAAAATGTGCTACATCTATACAATGGAGTACTACTCAGTCATCAAAAATGATGAATTACTAGAATTTGCCAGGAAATGGATGTCATTAGAAACGATTATGTTGAGTGAAGTATCCCAGACCCAGAAAATTAAGCACCCTATGTACTCCATAATAGGTGACTCCTAGTACCAAACTCACCCAGCCCACCTAGAGACACGAAAATAAATCTCTGTAATACAGTAATTTCAAGGATTATGAACAGGAGGTATGGGGTAGGAAGGCCACACCAGAAACAAGGAGAGAGGGGACCATGTTACAGCAGAGAAAATAGGCCTCCATCCAGGACTATAAGTAAGCAATGAGATATCTGGTTAAGTTCACAGACTTTTCATTCTTGATCATTTACAAGTGAGGGGGTGTGATCTCACCAGAAGGGGAGGGTATATAGTCTGGCAGATAATAAGTAACCATTTTGCAAATGTGTGATTGACCCCTCCCTCACTGTGGTTTCCTACTTTTATTACATCTACCTTTGAATATACTCTTATAACAAGACTCTAGTTTAACAGCTTTTTATCTGCCAGGGAGTGACATCCAATGCCCATCAGGATGGAGTGAAGGGCAGTGCAGGAGCAGCAAAACCGCAAAAGAAAATCAACAACAAACCATAATCCAGAACTTCAGAGACTCTATGTCAACCACCTAGAACTAGGCCAGTCTAATCTCTCTCCATCCTGAAGCTCAGGGACATTTGTGGAAGAGGGGGCGGTAAGAGTGTAAGAGCACAAGGATGGGAGGAGCAATGATGTGCAAGATACTCCACACAAGTTAGGGCCAAAGCAATCATAATTGGACTTTGCATGCCTTGCACAATGTTCAACACACTATTGTCCCCACAAAGTCTAGCATTTGCTAAAAGCACCAAGATCCTTGGAGGCAATGAATTGACAGCTGTCATAGTTAAGCACAGGTGTTAACTTGACTCTTAAGGGTTTGAGCTCTGGGCACAGGTGTAGAGAGTTGATGGTTGAGTTAAGCCCAGAGCAAACCTACAGGAGATTGTCTGACTGATGGGGAAGACCCAGCTCATGGCGGGTGGGATTAGGCCCTGGATAAATCACAGAGAGCTGGTTGAGAGAGTTGGCATCCTTCTGTATACTTGGCCAGACATGCTGGTCTGGCAAGTAAGGATTGTCCATCTCTCAGCCGTTATGATGGCCAGTTCCCTCAGCCCTGGTGTTGGTGCGTGCTCTCCTGTCAAGCTGGACTATGAACTGTAACCGGACTGTCGTAAGAAAGTAAACTCCTTGTTCCCTTAAGCTGTGTGATGGTCATTTATCAGCAACCATGCAGGCGGACTGCAACAACAGCCAAAATAGTGTTCTTATGCTTAAGGGGAACCCAGGAAAGGGTTCAGGGAAATGCAGCTGGGTCCTTGTATGTTATCGGAGAGGGGGACCCAGAGGACAGTCAAGCATGTACATTAAAGGATTCTCCGGGGATTGGGGGAGGGGAGGGAATGAGGGGTGGGGAGGAAGGGGTGAGGGAAGGGCGAGCAGAGGAGTGAGGGGAGGAGGTGGGAGGGAGGGAACCAGTGTACCTATTAAGTTTGTATGAGTGGAGATAATAAGAAATGTTAAAAAAAACGGCTGGAGAGGTGGCTCAGGGGTTAAGCCTCCGCCTTGCAGGCGGAAGGTCCTGAGTTCAGATCCCAGATCCCACGTATAGATGCCAGGCGGAAGCGGGGCGGCCTGCGCTTCTGGTCCTGGTAGGGCGGAGCCTGTGAATCCCGGGGCAGAAGGAGGTGGAGGCGTCCATGGTGGTTCACGAATTCCTCCGTGGTTCTACACATACACAGACACACACACGCACAGACACACACACACACACAAGCACGCACATACACACGCACATGCGCAGAGTTGAATAAATAATAATAATAAAAATAAATGTTAGGGCTGGAGAGGTGGCTCAGGGGTTAACCCTCCGCCTTGCAGGCGGAAGGTCCTGAGTTCAGATCCCAGATCCCATGCATAGACGCCAGACGGAAGCGGGGGCAGCCTGCGCTTCTGGTCCTGGTAGGGCGGAGCCTGTGAATCCCGGGGCAGAAGGAGGTGGAGGCGTCCATGGTGATTCGCGAATTCGTCCGTGGTTCTACACATACACAGACACACACACATGCGCGCACATACACACGCACATGCACACAGTTGAATAAATAATAATAATAATAATAAAATTTTTAAAAAAAGTTTAAAAAAATATTTTTAAAAAAAAGGGAAAAAAGAGATCTATTCATTTTCTGGTTCCAGAGAAGAAAACCTTTCCTTCCATGAATTGCTTCTACCTCTTTTCTGCTTTGCTTTTGGGATTTCCAAGGCTTTGCCCACTAGGGTTGGAAGTATAGGTCTCTGCCATTTCTGCCTGTTGTTTTATGTGAGATCAGGGATCCAAACTCAGGTCCTTCTGCTTTCCAGGCACACACAGTCTTAACCTTTGAGCAATCTCTCCAGACTAATAATGATAGGTTCTCATTCAGTAATTATTGTCTACTTAATTCTTTCTTTCTCTTTCTTATTTTATTTAGTAATATAATACATGTTATTCCCTTTTCTGTATAGGTAAAACTGGAATATAAGAAATCTTAAAAACACACAAAGCCTAAAATTTAAGTGGATCGTTCAGTATACGTAAAGATGAACATTTTGACTCCATCCAAACCTCATATCATAGTCTCTATGATAAAATGCCAAAAATATACAATAATAAGCTATGTTATGCTTTTATCATTGTATAAATTTGACTATACGTCTACATTGATATTTCAACATATATGAAATCATCATTTAACTTTCAATTTTTGAAAAATGTGAGAAATTTTATTAGCTAAGTGAGTATAAACCACATATAAAATGTATAATCCCTTCATGATTAAATCTTATTAATAAAACTTACTATATAAGTTCATACACTGACACTGAGTTTTTCATTTCTATGGAAACTGCAATAAACCTGACAAAAGAATCATATCTATCTATCTATCTATCTATATATATATATCTATATATATATATATATATATATATATATAGTGAGAAAATACTGGCACATTCGCTAATTTATTTCACTTGAACTTTAGAAATAGTTTTCTATTGATTTTGATTCTTACTGAAATTGTCCAGAAATTCTCTAGATATTCATTGGAAATGACAAATCTATGCAAATATTTTACCTAAACTATAGCCCAATTTTAAAATCCTCTAAATATCTTAATATCTCAGAGTAATTATTTATAACAAACACATACTTTTAGTGTTTTTTGGAGATCATAGAATTGCTGTAGAATGTAAAGACTGTATTTCAATATGTTTTACAAATCTTTCACTTGAATTTTTAAAACCTACTCCTTGGCAATATTTTGAATTGAAATCAAATACAAACACAACTCCTTAAACATTGTAAATATATATACTTGAGTTATGTAAATACCCTTATCTAATACAAAGTAAGTTACATCTACCTCTTACCATCTACAAGTTCTTTTAGAGTCTAGCACCATAGAGGGTGTTTATTAGGGAATTATTCCTGCAAATACTTATTTCTAGTAAGATCTTTCAAAGAAACAGAAAAATAGCATTAATATGACAAACAAAGCAATATTAAGAATTCAAATTAGAAATGCTTCCACTGGCCTTCGAAGGTACACAATAGCATACGCGTAACAGATTTTCATTTAAAAAATGAAACACGGGTATTTTTTAAATATAACTTATGCAATATTTTAATCTTAAGTATGCATCTCTTTGGGACTGGAGAAATGGCTCAAGGGTTAAGACCCTGCTTCAAAAACAGAAGGTTCTGAGTTCAGTGGACTCTCTTCTGGCTCTTGTGTGCAGAACCTGGTGAATCCCAGAACAAAGCAAAAAGAAGGTAGAAGCCATCCAGGATGATTCAAGAAGTGATCTTTGGTCCTCCACAGGGACACACCATGTCCTCTGATACACACACACATATACACACACACAAAAAAAAAAAAAAAAAGACAGATAGATAAATAGACAGACAGACAGACAGGCAGGCAGACAGACAGACAGACAGACAGACAGACAGACAGACAGACAGATAGACAGATAGATAGATAGATAGATAGATAGATAGATAGATAGATAGATAGATAGATAGATAGATAGATAGATAGATAATGTTTAAAAAGTATATATCTCTTTGGATGTCAATTTTACAAATGAACATACATCCTAAGGGAATTTTCTGAATAAACAGACAATATTAATTATCTCTTATTTAAATGGATTGGGTCCTTTTCCGATGTCCCTAATTTTGTGAAAATTTATTTTTGCAGCTATTGCAGCAAGAGTATTACAGCTAAAATTATCTAATGACTGAGTATATGAAGAGCCAGATATTTTGGTGATAATGAAATTGAATTGCTCACTAAGAAGGCCACAAAATGGCCATAAAGTTGATCACACATGTATCAGAAGCTCTTAAAGTATACTTTGGAAGGAATAAGGAATTACACAAGTGTTATTATTAATGATGAGACAATTAATTGAGCACCTATTTCATCATGCCATGAGAAATTTAAATATTAAGCCACATGATTCATTAGCACTAGAGTGCGGCACCATTGATTCAGGGAGGCCCTATCCCCGGCTCCTAGGAGGTCTGGTTACAGACAAGCCTGGATAAGTATGGACATGCCCTGGACATGTCCCAATAGAAGAACCATACAGGTGGAGGGATGAACAACCAAAGGGAAAGGGGGATGAACATCCAATGGGAAGGGGGAATGAACAACCAATGGGAAGTGGCCATCTAACATGCCTCTGTAATGGACACTTAGTAAACAGCTAAATGATTGGTGGCTGTTCTCCCCCTCCCCCTGAGTGGAGAGGTGGCCACACCTGATTGGACCTCTGACCCTATATAAGTCCAAACACTTCCTGAATAAAGCTCTATGTGTAGCAAATAGTCCACTGCTTGATCCTCACCTGATTCCCAGGGTCTGGTTGGTGACCTGGTTGTGGGCTCACTCATTCGCCTCAAGCCTCAAGGCCTCACCATTTCCCCTCTTTTCCCTGGCTGGCTCGGCAGGGATTCAGCAACACTTGAGTTTTAAAATTTTGCTTCAGGTTAACAAAAACAAGTAATTCGAAATAATTTATTGACAACCAGAGAAGAAAGGAGGAAACCAAAGATTACTCTATGAATACTATGAAATGGATAATAAATCTCAAAAATATTAAGTGAAATTGAAAAATTTCTTGGCATAAATGGCTAACCACATGAATATTTTAGGATGAATGAGTTAATGCAATCATGTCTCCATAATACATGAAAATAAAGCATTATTTCATACTTTGTAGTTATTACCTCTCTCAATTTGTTTTACTTACCTGTGATGTCAAAATTATTTTTAGGTAAATTATCATTATTCTAAAATGTATAATAATTGAGTGAAAATTACAATGATGCAAAATTCTATATGGTACTACATTTAAAGTAGATGTGTGATTCATGTACATTAATTTCTAGCACAGAGTAAGCAAATCCAAAATAATAATTTCTAATTATTTTGTGCCAATAACAAATATTAACAATTAAAAATCATGAATATTTCCTCCTTGAAGTAGTACATATTGTATTAATCCTTTATTAAAAACTATGCATAATTATTTTAATAATATGAAATTATCATATAATTTAAAAATAATTGACATTCCTCAATGTAGCATTTTAATTTGTTTGGTTTTTAAATTTTATTTATTCATGAGAAAAAGAAAAAGAGAGAAAGAAAGAGGGAGATAAAGAGACTGGTAGAGAGAACATATGTTTGCCATGGCTCATGGGTGAAGTTAGAGGACATCTTTCAGAAATCAATTATCTCCTTCCATCAGGTGATCTTTCAGATGTCGAGCTCTGGTTGACAGTTCTACAGTCAAGGGCCTTTCCCACTGAACTTTTTCCAGCCTCTATTGTTAATTTTTAAAAGTGAGTTCAAATCGATTGACCTGAATAGATTTTATATATATGTATAAATATTTATATACATATTTTTTGAGATAACATACATTTTCTGACTCATATCTATGTATCTCTTGGATATTGGCAATTATTTTCACTTATAATATTCATATGTGTATTTGGTTTCTTAAATAGCTTTCATTTCACAGTCACTGGGCTGAATAAATTTCTCACACAGAAATCATTGATATGTTGAGATGTACTAGAAGAAACATCCTTCACCAGATATTTATACACAAAAATATTAGCACTGTGGCCAACCTACCCACAGCCCCAGAGAAGGGTGCCTTACAATAGTTAATAGTCCTTTAGGCATCTGACCCACCTAATAAATTCAGAAGCAGACTAGACACTACAGGATCTAATCAAAGGGGTGGCAGACCAATCTCAGTCAACAGAAAGCTATGAGAAGGACACTACTCAACAGGAGACAGTCACATCATGCAGTCATAATATCACATCCAAATATAAATAAACTTTTCAAACAACAGCCAAAGACAGATAAACTCATCTGATTCAAGAAAGAAAGCAGTCATCACTTAACACAAAATACCTAGGTCACATCATAAAACCACAAACTATATTAAACACTTGGAAAACATATCTCCTGCAAAACATACCAACTATCTACAATATATTCCAATTAGAATAACCTACTTCTTATGGTAACATTCAAATGTCCACTTGACATTTTCAGTTTGTTTGGTGCACAGCTGTGAAAAAATAATTGTTGGAATAAACCCCTGAACAAGCCTTCAAGTTCATGTGGAGAACCTGGCCCACAGTGGTTGGCACTTTTCAATGGTGTACCTGATTAAAGGAAGTGCAGTGAGTAACTTCCCTTTTCCTATGTTGACTTCATGATAGGTCCATTCCCCAAACATCACTACCATCCTCAAGCCTCATTACATTCTCTGTTGCTGCTGTCCCTATTGCCTCCATCTTTGGTTGACTCAGTCTTTGATACTTGATGCCTTTGGACCCTGGTTTCATAGACGTTGCTGCAGTTCATTGCTTGTATTGGAGCACAACTGTTTTCGGCTGATGTCTGAGCACAGCATTTTTAACCCTTCAGTGAAAAAGTGGCTTGAGACTTTCTCTGGATCCTTTTGCTTGGTGAGACATTAGGGTCAAAAATGAAGCAACTAAAGGCAGCTACTTTGAATGACACTGCTTTTATTGTGAGTTGATTTCATAAATGTACATGTATATTTATATATATATAGCTTTTATTATGAGTTTATTTAGTATTTAATTATTTAATTTAATCAATTCAATTGATTTTTATTGATTTAATATAAATAAAAAACTGTTATTGTGAGTATATTTAATGAAGTCTTGTGTGTGTATGTATATATATGTGTGTGTGTGTATATGTGTGTGATGAACTGCAAAAGGAATGTGAAGAGTTCAGTGAAGAAATAAGTAAACAAAGGATCTCACATGAACAAAACAATAAAAAATTACATGATATAAAAAAAGGAATTGGGTCCCATCAGGACCCAGGCGGCCTCTGGCTTTGCCTGCGCCCCGCCCCCGCCCTCAGCCCCTTGTGACCTCCCGCCCATGCCACAGCCCTGCTGCCGACCCCAGCCCACCAGGTCCCAGGTGAGTCCACCCAGCCCCCCAGGTGCCCCTGTGTCCCAGCAGCAACCAGGAAGCCTTTGGCTTTACCTGGGCCTTGCCCCGGACTACAGCCCCTTTATTCCTATGGCCCACTGGTACACCCGACCAGACAGGACTTGCTCACATTCCTCCATCCCTGGAGTTGGGTGGGCCACTAAGCCAAGTCCCAGATCCCAGGTGAAGAATTCTGCCATCAACATCAGACCCTCTGCCTCTTCGGCCCACCAGGGACCTACCCACGTGGTTCACCGAAGACACACTGCTACGAAGAATTCAATAGAGTCCAAAGGAAATTCCAGCAAAACTCTAAGGGACAAAGTCCATACATCTGGAGTCCTCTACAATCATCCTATCACATGGGAGAGATTCTTCACATCCAGCCCAAAGATAAGTAAACCTCCTTTTTTCACATTACTGATGCTTTCTAGTATCAATTGCTGTAGATAAACTTCTCTGTACAGAAACCCCAAAAACATATACAACTCCAGGGAGTAGACCACTCACCCTCACATATCACCAAGATACTAAATCGTAAAAGTACATTACCATACTAATATTCACCCCTTGTCTACTTAACCTGACTTAACTGATGTACTAACAGCCTAATAGTCTCATCTAGGAAATTAAATAACAATAGAAAAACATACCCAATCCAAGGCAAGAGCTAATAAAAACTGGCAAGTGTAATACTACCAACTAAATCAGTTCAGTGAAAAACACACAGAAACTGAAAGGTCCTAAGAAACAAAACAGCAATGCCCAAGTCAAACTGGAGATCCACGAAAAACAAAACCCAAGAAGACCAATCTCCCACCCAAAGAATTAACCCCAAAATGATGGATTCCGACCAGAACAAATTCACAGAAAATAGCCAAGAAAGCCAGACCCAAGACAACAACTTTCAGAGTATGATCATTGCCATGATTAATATTATGAAAGAGGAAATCCGAAAAGTTAAACAACCACATCAATCACTTTGAACATGAACACAGCAGGCACTTGGAGGAGTCGAGAAAAATAGTTCAAGAAACAAAATAGTCATAGAGCAGTTAAAATAGTCTCAGGCGGAGATAAAATTGAACTAAAAGACAAGTTATCTTCAACCCAAAACAAAACAGAGAGTTTTATCAGCAGAACAAATGAAGCAGAAAATGGAATTTCAGATATTGAAGACAAAATGGGAAAATTAACCAGCTCAATGGAAGAGATTGTTAAAGCCAAAAAGATACTAGAGAGGAACATTCAAGAGATATGGGACACCATGAAGAAGCCTAACATGCGCATTCATGGAATACCAGAACAAGAATCCCAAAATACCACACGGGAGGAAATATTTCAATTCATCATAAATGAAAACTTCCCACAACTAAAGAATGAGAGGCCCATCCAAAGGCATTTCACACTCCAAACAGGTGTGACCAAAACAAAAAATCGCCACGGCAAATAATAGTCAAAACACTCCGCATTCAATACAAAGAAAAGGTGCTGAGAGCTTAGAGAGAAAAAAAGCAAGTCACTTTTAAAGGTAAACCTATTAGAATAACAAATGACTACTCAATGGAAACAGTAAAAGCAAGAAGATCTTGGAGAGAAGTATTTGAAGCATTAAATGAGCAAAAATTCCAACACAGACTGATACACCCGGCAAAACTATCTGTCATGATTGAGGGAGAAAGAAAAGTTTTCCACCACAAAGACAACTTGAAGGAATACATGTCTAACAAACCAGGCTTTCAAAAAATGCTAGAAATTATACTGAAGCTTGAAGAAAAGAACAAGCGTATCCAGGAGGATAGATGGGAAGTATAATACTACCAAAACATAAATATCAAACAATACTCTTACAAAATCCACTAAACATAAAAAATGTCTAGAATTAATATAACTTGTTCATTATAGCATTAAATGTAAATGGTATTAACTCACCGATTAAGAGACAAAGATTACAAATGTGGATTAAAAGCCACAATCCAACAAACTGCTGCCTTCACGAAACTCATCTTACCACAAAAGATAGGCACATCCTAAAAATGAAAGGCTGGTCCAAAATTTCGCAAGCTAATGGAACCAGGAAACAGGCAGGTGGAGCAATTATGCTTTCAGACAAAGTGAACTTCAAACCAAAGAAAATCATAAGAGACACAAATGGATACTACATTTTAGTCACAGGTACAATTCACCAGGAAGACTTCACAATACTGAACATACATGCACCAAATACGGGCCCCTCCACATTCATTAAGAAAACCCTATAGCATCTAAAACAAGAAATCAACCCCCAAACGATAATTCCTGGGGACTTCAACACCGCCCTTTCAACATGGGGATAGATCAACAAGTGAAAAGCTTAGCAGAGACACTTTGGAACTTAATCAAACCCTTAAAGAAATGGACCTTACAGATCTCTCTCGAACTTTTCATCCACGCACCAAAGAATACACATTTTTCTCAGCAGCACATGGAACTTTCTCCAAAATAGATCACATATTAGGCCACAAAATCAATCTACACATATATAAAAAGTTGATATTCTAACCTGGGCCCTCCCAGACCACCATGGCCTTAAGCTTGACATCCACAACACAATAAACAACAGAAAATACACTAACTCCTGGAAACTTAACAATAAGATGCTGAATGAGAACTGGATTCAGGAAGAAATTAAATAGGAAATTCAAAATTTCCTGAAAGCAAACAATAAAAAATACAACTTACCAAAATCTCTGGGACACAATGAAAACTGTCCTAAGAGGTAAGTTCATAGCTCTTAATGCCTACATCATGAAAATGGAAACATCAGAAATAAATAACTTAACAATCCAGCTTAAAGCTGTAGAGAAACTAGAGCAATCTGATCCCAAAAGTAGTGGAAGAGAGGAGTTTAGCAAAATAATGGGAGATATATCTATTGAGATTAGGAAAATGATAGAGAAAATCAACCAGTCAAAAAGTTGGTTTTTTGAAAAAAATCAATAAGATTGATGCACCCCTAGCTAAATTAACCAAAAGGAAGAGAGAGAAAACCCAAATTATCAAAATTAGAAATGGAAATGGATTTATCACTACTGATACCCAAGAAATCCAGAGAATTATAACATCATATTTCAAAAACTTATACTCTGTGAAATTTGACAACACAAAAGAGATGGATGAATCCCAAAATAAACACAACTTACCTAAATTGAATCAGGAAGTGGAGAATTATTTAAATAGTCCTACAACATGAGGAAATTGAGGAAGTAATCTAGAATCTTCCCACTAAAATATGTCCTGGACCAGATGGATTCAGCACAGAGTTCTACCAGACATTTAAGGAGTTAATAACACCAATACTCCTTAAACTGTTCCATCAAATAGCAAAGGAAGGAACACTACCAAATTCCTTCTATGAAGCTAATATCGTTTTAGTCCCAAAACCTAATAAAGATTCACTTAAAAAAGAAAACTATAGGCCAATCTCTCTGATGAACACAGATGCAAAGATTCTCAACAAAGTCTTAGCAAATGGTATTCAAAAACAAATCAAAAAGATCATTCACCGCGACCAAGCAGGCTTTATCCCCAGCACTCAAGGTTGATTCGACATAAGCAAATCAATAAATGTAATTCATCATATAAACCAGTCCAAAGTCCAAGACCACACGATACTCTCGATAGACGCAGAAAAAGCCTTTAACAAGATCCAACAGCCTTTTATGATCAAAACGCTAGAGACAGTAGGAATGGAAGGAACCTTTATCAATATAATAAAAGGTGTATAAAACAAGCCCACAGCAAGGATAATACTCAATGGGGAGAAACTGGAAGGATTCCCACTTTGATCAGGAAGTAGACAAGGCTGTCCACTCTCACCACTTCTATTCAATATTTTACCTGAAGTCTTAGCTGAAGCCAAAAGACAAGAAAGGGTCATAAAATGGATTCAAATCGGCAAGGAAGAAGTCAAGCTATCCCTATTTGCAGATGACATGATCTTATACCTGAGTGATCCCAAAAACTCCACCAGGAAGCTCCTGGAACTAATACAGAATTTCAGCAGGGTGGCAGGATACAAAATAAATGTACGAAAATCAGTGGCCTTCCTATATGTCCAGAATGAAAGAAGTGAAAAAGGCTTGAGAGAATCAATCCCATTTACTATAGCCCCTAAAAATATGAAATACCTTGGTATAAACCTAACCAAGGAGGTAAAAGACCTTTACAATGTCAACTTTAAAACCCTCAAGAAAGAACTTGCAGAAGACACGAGAAGGTGGAAAGACCTCTCATGTTCCTGGATTGGCAGAATCAACATTGTAAAATGACTATACTACAAAAGGCAATATACAAATTCAATATTATACCAATTAAAATCCCAAAGCAATTCTTTAATGAAGTTGACCAAACAATCTCAAAATTATTATGGAGGCACAAAAGACCAAGGATAGCAAAGACAATCCTGAGTAACAAAAACACTGCTGGGGGTATTACCATAACAAACCTTAGTCTATTCTACAAATCCATAGTTATAAAAACAGCCTGGTACTGACTCCAAAATAGACACACAGAAAAATGGATAAGGATTGAAGACCCAGACATAAGCCCACAAAATTACAGTCATTTGGTCTTTGACAAAGGGGCCCAAAGAATCCAATGGAAAAAGAACAGCATCTTCAACAAATGGTGCTGGCAAAACTGGATCTCCACATGCAGAAGATTAAAGCTGGACCCGTACTTGTCACCATGTACAAGACTTAATTCCAAATGGATCAAGGACCTTGATGTAAGGCCAGAGACGATAAAAACTGTAGTTGAAAGGATAGGAAACTCCCTCTATCTGGGCTAGGCCAACATTTCCTAAACAGACACCCAATGGCACAGTCACTGCTACCAACTCTCAACAGTTGGGATTTTGTGAAATTAAAGAGCTTCTGTTCAGTTAAGTATATTGTAACACGAGCTCAAAGGCAACCGACAGAATGGGAGAAAATCTTCACTAACCACATATCTGATAGAGCTCTACTGCCCAGAGTGCACAAAGAACTTAGAAAAATAAACTCCAAGGAAACTAATGGCCCAATTAAAAAATGGGCCCTGGATCTTAAAAGAAACTTTACCAGGGATGAAATTAAAATGTCTATCAGATATCTTAAAAAATGCTCCACTTCCTTAGGCATCAGGGAAATGCAAATCAAAACTTCCCTGAGATATCATCTCACCCCGGTCAGGATGGCAAAAATACACAATACAAACAACAACAAATGCTGGAGAGGATGTGGAGAGAGGGGAACTCTCCTGCATTGCTGGTGGGAATGCAGGCTCATACAGCCACTCTGGCGAGCCGTCTGGAGATTCTTAAAGAAATTAAAGATTGAAATGCCATATGACCCTGAGATTCCACTTTTGGGAATAACTCCCCATGCAGCAGAGGTTCACCTCGATAGCACAAGCATGACCATGTTCATAGCAGCACTATTACAATAGCAAAGTCATGGAATCAACCCAAATGTCCAAAAGTTGACGAGTGTATAAGGAAACTGTGGTACATCTATACAATGGAGTACTACTCAGTCATCGAAATTGATGAATTACTGGAATTTGCAGGGAAATGAATATCATTAGAAACAATTATATTGAGTGAAGTATCCCAGCCCAGAAAATTAAGTGCCGTATGTACTCCCTAATAGGTGGCTCCTAGTACCAAACCCACCCAGCCCACCTTGAGACACTCAAAGGCAAATATCTGTAATTCCTACAGTAATTGCAAGGATTATGAACAGGAGGGATGGGGTAGGATGGCCACACCAGAAACAAGGAGAGAGGGGACCATGTTACAGCAGAGAAAATAGGCCTCCATCAAGGATTCCAAGTAAGGACTGCAAATGAGTAATGAGATATCTGGCTAAGTTCACAGTCATTCCTTCTTGATCATTTACAACTGATGAGGTATGATATCACCAGAAGGGGAGGGCATATAATCTGGCAGATAAAAAGTAATGGTTTTGCAACCTCCCTCAATGAGGTTTCCTATTTTATTACAACTACCATTGAATGTGCTCTTATAGCAAGACTCCAGTTTAACAGCTTTTTGTCTCTGGCCAGGGGGTGACATACAGTGCCCATCAGAAAGGAGTGAAGGGCATTGCAGGAGCAGCAAAACTGCAGAAGAAAATCAACATACCACAACGCAGAACTTCAGAGACTCTAAATCAACCACCTAGAACTAGGCCAGACTAATCTCTCCCCATCCTGAAGCTCAGGGAAATTTCCGGAAGAGGGAGCGGTAAGATTGTGAGAGCAAAAGGATGGGAGGAGAATGATTTGCAAGAGATTCCACACAAGTTAGAGCCGAAGCAATCATAATTAGACTTTGCATGCTCTGCGCAATGTCCAACACATTATTGACCTCACAAAGTCTAGCATTTGCTAAAGGCACCAAGATCCTTGGAGGCAAGGGATTGAAAGCCACAGTAGTGTTCCTATGCTTAAGGGGAACGCGGGAAAGGGTTCAGGGAAATGCCACTGGGTCCTTGTACGTCATCAGAGAGGAGGGCCCAGAGGAGAGTCAGGCATGCACAATAAAGGACTCTCTGGGAATTGGGGGGGCAGACACTGGGGATGAGGAAGGAGGGGTGAGGGGAGGGGGAGCAGGGAGTTCGGGGGGGGAGGAGGAGAGAGGGAGGGAACCAGTGTACCTATTAAGTTTGTATGAGCAGAAATAATAATAAAAAAGAAAAAAAATTCAATGGAAAAAGAACAGTATCTTCAACAAATGGTGCTGGCAAAACTGGATGTCCACATGCAGAAGATTAAAACTGGACTGTTACTTGTCACCATGTACAAGACTTAATTCCAAATGGATCAAGGACCTTGATATAAGGCCAGAGACTATAAAAAGCATAGGTGTAAGGGTAGGGAACTCCCTCTAGCTGACTGGGCTAAGCCAACTGTTCCTAAACAGACATCCAATGGCACAGTCACTGCTACCAACTCTCAACAGTTGGAATCTTGTGAAATTAAAGAGCTTCTGTTCAGATAAAGAGATTTTAACACCAGCTCAAAAGCAACCCACTGAATAAGAGTAAATCCTCACTAACCACATATCTGATAGAGATCTATTATCCAGAGTGCACAAAGAACTTAGAAAACTAAACACCAAGGAAACTAATGGCCCAATTAAAAAATGGGCCCTGGATCTTAAAAGAAACTTTACCAGGGATGAAATTAAAATGTCTCTCAAATATCTTTAAAAAAATGCTCCACTTCCTTAGGCATCAGGGAAATGCAAATCAAAACTTCTCTGAGATATCATCTCACCCCGGTCAGGAGGGCAAAAATACACAATAAAAACAACAACAAATGCTGGAGAGGATGTGGAGAGAGGGGAACTCTCCTACATTGCTGGTGGGAATGCAGGCTCATACAGCCACTCTGGTGAGCCATCTGGAGATTCTTAAAGAAATTAAAGATTGAAATGCCATATGACCCTGAGATTCCACTTTTGGGAATAACTCCCCATGCAGCAGAGGTTCACCTCAATAGCACAAGTGTGACCATGTTCATAGCAGCACTGTTTACAATAGCAAAGTTATGGAATCAACCCAAATGTCCAACAGTTGATGAGTGGATAAGGAAAATGTGGTACATCTATACAATGGAGTACTACTCAGTCATCGAAAATGATGAATTACTGGAATTTGCCGGGAAATGTATGTTATTAGAAACAATTATATTGAGTGAAGTATCCCAGACCCAGAAAATTAAGCTCCGTATGTACTCCCTAATAGGTGGCTCCTAGTACCAAACCCACCCAGCCCACTTAGAGACACTCAAAGATAAATATCTGCAATACCTACAGTAATTGCAAGGATTATGAACAGGAGGTATGGGGTAGGAAGGCCACACCAGAAACAAGGAGAGAGGGGACCATGTTACAGCAGAGAAAATAGACCTCCATCAAGGAGTGCAAGTAAGTAATGAGACATCTGGTTAAATTCACAGACTTTCATTCCTGATCATTTACAACTGAAGGGGTATGATCTCACCAGAAGGAGAGGGCATATAGTCTGGCAGATAAAAAGTAACCATTTTGCAAATGTGTGATTGACCCCTCCCTCACTGTGGTTTCCTATTTTTATTACATCTACCTTTGAATATACTCTTATAAAAATACTTTAGTTTAACAGCTTTTTATCACTGGCCAGGGGGTGACATACAATACCCATCAGGATGGAGTGAAGGGCATTGCAGGAGAAGCAAAACTGCAAAAGAAAATCAACAAACCATAATACAGAACTTCAGAGAATCTATATCAACCACCTGGAACTAGGCCAGACTAATCTCTCCCCATCCTGGAGCTCAGGTAAATTTGCGGAAGAGGGGGCGGTAAGATTGTAAGAGCACAAGAATGGGAGAAGCAATGATATGCAAGATACCCCACACAAGTTAGGGCCGAAGCAATCATAATTGGACTTTGCATGCCCTGGACAATGTCCAACACACTATTGACCCCAGAAAGTCTAACATTTGCTAAAGGCACCAAGATCCTTGGAAACAAGGAATTGACAGTCACAGTAGTGTTCTTATGCTAAAGGGGAACACAGGAATTGGTTCAGGGAAATGCCACTGGGTCCTTGTTCGTCATTGGAGAGGAGGGCCTAGAGGAGAGTCTGGCATGCACATTAAAGGACTCTCTGGGGTTTGGGGGAGAGACACTGGGGGATGGAGAGGTAAGGGTGTGGGGAGGGGGAGCAGAGGCGTTGTAGGGAAAAGGAGGGAGGGAGGTAACCAGTGTACCTATTAAGTTTGTATGAGCAGAAATAAAATAAAAAATGTTAAAAAAAATAAAAAAGGAAATGAGGTTACTTCCTGCAGCCCCAATCACTGCTAGCTGCTCTCAGCCAGCAGCTGGGAGCTACCTCATGCTGTGAGTCTCAGGTGGGCTGGAGCCAGGAGGCTAATCACTCCTGTGGCTCCAGCTCCAATTTGGCTCAGCTTGGCTGTGCAGCTCCATTGAGATCCACCTGCGGTAACAGAGTGTTCTGAGGGTTTCCACTGATGCTTGAGAAAGTAGGTTTTTGATTCCTCACGTATTACCTTTCTGAGAAGCTGGAAATAACTTCTAATTCCATTTCTTAATTTCCCAACTTGTTTGGTTTTGGAGGTATATCAAGAAACCACAAACAACTTTAATAAGGAAAAATTTGACTGCCGTATGCTGATGAAGGCTTTACTGCCAAGGACATTCTGGATCAAAAAATAAATGAAGTTTCTTCTGATGACAAAGATGCTTTCTATGTCGCAGGCCTTGGAGACATTCTAAAGAAACATCTTATGTGACTTAAAGCTGTTCCTCATGACATTCCCTTTTATATGGTTAAATGTAACTATAAAGAGCCATCATGAGCACCCTTACTGCCACTGGGATGGGTTTTAGCTGTACCAGCAAGACTGAAATACAGTTGGTGCAGAGCCTTGGGGTATCCCCAAAGAAGAATATCTGTGCAAATCCTGGTAAGTATCTGAAATTATGTATGCTTCCAGTAAAGAAGCCCAGATGATGACTTTTGATAGTGAAGTTGAATTGATAAAAGTTGCCAGAACATATCCAAAGGCCAAGTTTGTTTTGCAGTTTGCCACTGATGATTCCAAAGTAGTCTGTTGCCGCAGTGTTAAATTTGGTGCCACACTCAAAATCGGCAGATATGTTCTAGAAAGGGCACAAGAGCTGAATTGTCCTTTGTGTCAGCTTCCATGTCAGCAGTGATTGTATAAATCCTGAGACCTTCATTAAGGCAGTCAGATGCCCATTGTGTCTTCGACATGAGAGCTGAGTTCGCTTCAGCAGTATCTGCTTGATATTGATGGTGCCTTTCCTGGATCTGAGGTTACAAAGCTTAAATTTGAAGAGCTCACCAGTGTGATAAACCCAATGCTAGACAACTACTTTCCATCAGACTCTGGAGTAAGAATCATAGCTGAGCCAGGCAAATACTATGTCACATCAGCTTTCACACTTGCTGTCAATATCATTACCAAGAAAATCATCCTGAAGGAGCAAGCTGCCTCTGATGATGAAGATGAATTGAATGAACAATCCTTCATGTATTACATGAATGATGTCATTTATGAGTCATTCAATTGCATCCTTTATTATCATACACATGTGAAGCCCTTGCTGCAGAAGAGACCCAAACCAGACAAGAAAATTACTTTTCCAGAATATGGGAACCAACATGCAATCACTTTCATCAGATTGCTGAGCACTGCAACCTGCCTAAGATACATGTGGGTGACTGGATGCTTTTTGAAGACATGGGCACACACACTGTTGCTGCTGCTTGTACTTTCAATGGTTTCCAGAGGCCTACTATTTATTATTAAATATCATGACCAGTGTGACAACTCATCCAACAAATCTAGGACCATGGCATCCTGCCTGAAGTGGAGGAGCAGGGTATCAGTGCTTTGTACATGTCTTGTGCTTAGGTAAATGAGATGGACCATCACCCAGCAGCTTGTGATTCTGCCAGCATCAGTGTACAGATAACATTTTTTTGTAATTGTTACCTGCAAGTTTACCTTGAATTAAGTGATTTGGGGACCACTTACTGAATTTCTACTAGTTTTGAAGTGTCTTTGGAAGAGTAGGTTTGGCACAGATGCAGCCATATGGAAGGCCAAGAGATGGGGACACACTTATCTGTGTTCCTATGGAAGCTATTAGAATATTTCTTTTTTTATGGATTTTTATTAACTTTCAAATCTGATACTAGAGTGAGCCCCTCAGCTTCAGAGCAAGGATTTGTAGCTTGTACAATGGTAGAATGGACCAAAAACATAGGGTTGTGACCTATTTTGAAAATAAAGTATCTTAAAATAAAAAAAAGAAATGAGGAAACAAGAACAAGCATGGAACAGGTGAAAAAAACCCAAACTGAAATTTAGCTGGAATTCAAAACTAACTGCAATTGAAAATCCAGTAGACAGCATCACACAGATGGAAGACAGACTATCAGATCTGTAAGATAAGCTGACAAAACATTTAAGGAAGGAAAAGTAAAAAAAAAAAGCAAGGAATATTCAAGAACTATGGGAGACCATGAAGAAGCCAAACTTGTGCTTTCATGGATTCCTAGAATAAGAAGCCTAGAAAACATTCCAGCTCAGATATTACAGACAATCATAAAGAGCAACTTCTCACACCTAAAGAATGAAAGCTCCATCCAAGTAAAGGTTGTTATGCCACATACTATACAGATATGACAAAAATAAAAGTACAACAAGGCAAATAATAGTAACAATATCACAGGTAAGGGACAAAGTTAAATCCTAAAAGCTGCAAGAAAGAAAAAAAAAAAAAAAAACAAGACACATTTAAAGTAAAAGCCTAATAGAATAACTGCTGACTTTTCAATAGAAACAGTAAAAGTCAGAAATCTTGGAAAGAAATTCTTCAAGTAATGAAAAATCACAAATGCCAACACAGGTTGCTATATCCAACAAAACTATCAGCCATGCTTAAAGAAAAAAGAAAGTCATTCCCTGAGAAAAAATAAAATCCATCTTGTCTGCCAAGCCAGACATGTAGAAGATATTAGAAAACATTCTTAAAACAGGTGAAGTAGGTCAAAACACTCAAAAGGTTAAAAGGGAAAAAATAAAGCCAGTACAACTACAAGGCAGATAACTGCCAATACAAAACCAATAAACTCAGAAAATGGGAAGAATCAACAAAAACTTCTCAATTATAATTTTAAAATTCAATCAGATTAACAACACAATCGGGAAACAAGATAACAATATGGATTAAAAGATACAACTTGTCAATGTGTGACTGTGAGAAATACATCTTATCTTGAAAGATAGATACTACTACAGGGTTAAAGGATAATCAAAGATATGCCAATAAAAGGTAACTAGGAAGCACGCAGGAGAAGCCATCCTTATATTTGCAAAGTAGACTTCAGTTGAAAACGAATCATAACAGACACCTCATACTATATACTCATCAAAGGAGGAATACATCAAGAAGAATTTACAATTCTAAGCATGTGCTCCAAATATAGAGTCAACTACTTTCATTAAACTAACATCACAATGTGTAAAACAACAAATTAAGTTAGATAAAAGTAAGGGATTTGAACACAACATGCTCACCAATAGACAGGTCAGTAGACCAAAAACTGAATAGAGACACACTGGAACTTAACCTCAAATGGATGTAACAGATATAACTAAGCATTCTGTCCTAACATTAAGGAATATGCATGATTTTCAGCATTCCATGGAACTTTTTTCAAAATAGACAACATATTATTCCACAAAGTAAACCTCTTCAAATACAAAAAAATCTAAAACACCAACTGACTCTATTTAACTACCAGTGAATAAAAATCGACATCCATAACAAGGTAAAGAACCAAAAGTACACAAACTCTTAGAGGCTTAACAACATGGCACCAAATGTGGAATTGGTCTGATCAGAAGTAAAAACAGAAATGCAAAAATTCCTAGAACTCCGTGATAATGAAAACATATCATATCAAAACCTTAGGAATAAGATGAAGGTAGCCGAAGAGAAAAGTTTATAGCACTCAATGTTTACATCAAAAAAATAGAAACATCCAAGTAAACAACTTAACAACACAGATTAATGCTTTAGAGAAAAAAGAAGAAACCAACCTCAAAAGAAGTAGATATGTGGAGATTTATAGGATCAGAGGAGTAAAAACTGAAATTGCGACAAAGAAAACAATACAAACAATAAGAACAATGTGTTGGTTCCTTGAAAAACTTAGCAAGACTGACAAACACTTAGTCAAATCCACCAAAACCCAAAGAAAGAAAACACAAATTAATAAAATTAGAGATGAAAATGGAGGTATCACAAGAAATATCAAGGAAATTCCTTGAATCATAAGGTCATGCTTCAAATATTTATACAGCATCAAATTTGATGATCATAAAGAAATGGATGAATTTTTTTTAATTTTTTATTATTTATTTTTTATTCAATCGTGAGTGTATGCGTGTGTGCGCGTGTGTGTATATATGTGTGTGCGTGTGTGTATATATGTGTGTGTGTAGAACCACGGACGAATTCGGGAACCACCATGGACTGCCTCCACTTCCTCCTTGTTTACTCTGCCACGGGATTCACAGGCTCCGCCCTACCAGGACCAGAAACACAGGCCGCCCTCGCTTCCGCCTGGCGTCTATATGTGGGGTCTGGAATCCGAACTCAGGACCTTCTGCCAGCAAGGCAGAGACTTAACCCCTAAGCCACCTCTCCAGCCCCCAAGAAATGGATAAATTTCTAAAACATACATCACACCAAAGTTAAACCATGATGAATTATTTTATATAAATAGCCCAACAACCAGGGATGAAGTTGAATGAGAAATAATGAATCTCTTTATCAAGAAAAACCTGGGAACAGACAGAATCAGCACAAAATTCTACCAAACATTTGAAGAATTAATAGCAATATTCCACAAAATAGAAAAAGAATGAACACTCCCAAACTCTTATTATGAAACCAATAGTAAGCTGATCCCAAAACCAAATAGAGATGTTGGACCCAAACTGAGAAGCCCAGAGCTGTCACCAGGGGATTGGGGCCGGGAGCACTGGGAGAGCCGCTGCCCAGGCTACCCACCCTTAGTACAGGCCGTCTCCCTTCCCTGCCCAGGAAGGAAACGAGAGGGTGGATGTGAACAGCTGCGGGAATCCGAGTCTCAGGAGCCGGAGCCCGAGCAGACCGCTGCCCAGGCCCTCCAGCCCATCCTAGGCAGCCTGCACACCCTCGGGTCCTCCCGCCCTGCCAGCCCATGCCTGCGGGATTGTTAGATGGAACTCGGCTCTATCATCACCCATGCTTAGAGGAAAGACTCCCTGGTGCTCACCAAGCAAGGCCTGGTCTCCAAGTCCTCTCCCAAGAAGCCAAGTGGCCAGAACATCTTCAAGGCTCTGTTCTGCTGTTTTCGAGCCCAGCATTTTGTCCAGTCAAACTCTTCCACTGAGCTCTCTGCACACAAGGAGAAAGCCAACACCATTACTAAGTCCGATCTGCTCCAATGTCTCCAGTACCAGTTTTACCAGATCCCCGGGACCTGCCTGATCCCAGAGGTGACAGAGCAAGATCAAGGAAGGATTTGCGTGGTCATTGACCTGGATGAAACCCTTGTGCATAGCTCCTTTAAGCCAATCAGCAATACTATCTTCATAGTGCCTGTAGAGATCAAGGGGACCCTCACCAGGTGTACGTGCTCAAGAGGCCTTACGTGGATGAGTTCCTGGTGAGCTCCTGAGGTGAAAGGGGGAGCTCTTTGAATGTGTTCTCTTTACTGCCAGCCTGGCCAAGTATGCCCACCCGGTGACAGACCTGCTGGACCGGTGTGGGGTGTTCTGTGAGCGCCTATTCCGGGAGTCCTGTGTGTTCCACCAAGGCTGCTATGTCAAGGACCTCAGCCGCCTGGGGAGGGATCTGAAGAAGACCCTCATCTTAGACAACTCACCTGCTTCGTACATCTTCTACCCAGAGAACGCAGTACCTGTGCAGTCCTGGTTTGATGACATGGCAGATACCCAGCTGCTGAACCTGATCCCCATCTTTGAGGAGTTGAGCAGAACAGGCGATGACTATAACAGCTGTAGGTCCCTTAGCCTTCTGGCTTCCAAGCAACGGCCAGCCCCAGTAAGGGACTTTGTTACACTGTGCCTTTCTGATCAGCCTGACTGACCCGACCAAGCAGAAGCTCGAACGCCTTACCAAACCGGGCTTGGAAGTAGTGAGAAATGATTGAAAAGAGCTTTAGACAGTTTAGATGCAAAGTGAGCAAGTCAGACCTATGACGTCCAGAGCTGCCTTCTCTGAGTTGAGTTTTGGGGGTGAGAGAGAAAGACAGAGAGAGAAGAGCCAGTGTGAACAGTGGCTGTGGATGTTCAGTGTTTCCATGGGGGAGAAGCAGAAAGATAAACACTCTTCCCAAGTCAGTTTTCTCCTCCTATCATCCTGTGAGCCACAGAGCTTACAGGGATAAAGACTATTGTAGGCTTCGTTGCTAAACCATGGCCTTCCTCAGGTCATAAGGCCTGTGCCAAGGAGAAAGGAGGGGCCGGAGGCCATCTTTGGATGCCCCAGACACACACCTTTCTGAAAATGTAAGTCCTGCCAGCTGCTCCAGACAATGATGCCATTCCTGGGGGATGAGGTGTTGGTAGAAGCAGTCTCGAGGCCTCAGGCCTGCACCTGTCTCTAATTAAGTGCCTGCTGTGGGCCCTTTCTGTGTCTCCCCCAGGCTCTGCCACTGGGCCTGCCTTCCTCATTACCTAGCCATAGTCTTGCTCCCAAGGGGAAGAAGGTCTCCCTGCTGGAAGAGAACAGAAAACTGAATTCCGTTCTTTTGACTCTTTTAAAATTTTCTTTCTAAAACATGGAGTGGTGGTCCTGGTTTGTTTCTGACGAAGCTGCGGTCAACAGAGAGGAATGTGAAAGTGCCTGGGATAAAGGGAGTCATAAGTCTGTAAGCAGAAGGCAAGTCCCTCGCTCATGGGTCAGCAGAGCGGCTTGCGGAAAGTCTGCTCTTCAGGGATTCTATGCTGGTGCTGGCACAAGGACATTAGTCCCAAAGACTGGGGAAGGGGGGCTCCGTTGCCCCAACCCCTCCTGTTGCTTGGGCAGGGCTCTTTCCTATTGTATCTTCCCTGGAGGCCTGTCCTGTCTGAGCCCTGTGGGTTCCAAACATAGCCTTCCTGACTATTGATCTTCCTCTCTAGAACCTCTTAAGAACTCCTTTTTCAGAACTGAATAAGGGATAGGTGTCTTGTCACTAGTTTGCCAACCTAACACACGTACCTCCTGCCCCTGATAACAGGAGTAAGAGAGACCTCAAGACCTATGCTTTGGGGGACTCTTACTTTCAAAGTGAATGCTTTATAAAAATTAATCCCAGATCAGAAGTTCCCCCCAGGTTGGAAAAGCAAAAGGGGAAGTGCTGCTGTCATTGGGTAAGCCCCACCTCAGCATCACTGCCTTAATCATGGACTCCCCCAGGGCTGGTTTCTTTCTCTCCATCTTCCTGAGTCAGTTCTTACTTTCTCTACAAGCAGGTGTCAGAACTTTTGTGAGTTGCTTCCCGTGTGGTTACCACCCACTCAGGACTCAGACAATTGAGCTTTATAGTTTCCACACACTAGTTCAGGCCTCAGGACCTAACCAGCTTCGAGAATACCAGGTGGTGGAGCTAGGTGTTCTGAGTGGTAGCTGCTGGCATCTCCTAGTGATGCACCACCACCATCTCTTCTGGTTCTAAGGCTTAGACACCTTGGTGGAACAGAATCTCCAAGCTTGTGCCATTTTTTCCCCAGCATCAGTTATTGGTGCCCGTGGGTTTCCTGACCCAGGTGTTATGGAAAGGGTTCTGGGTGCTCGCCAGGAAGATGAACTCCTAAAGAAATCTGAGAGCTCAGTTGTGGCTTAAGAAACCTAGCCCTGGTCTCACTGCCATCCTGACTCTTCAGAAGGGCCCATTTCCTAGGCCCACTGAGCTAGGCCTTGGCCCAGCCAAACTTTTCTAAGCAATAAGAAGCTTACCACCAAGTTTCAAGGACCCTTTCTGCTCTCCTTTGGATCCCTGATGGTTTCCCATGTGGAGGAAGAGCGCTTACCCACTTACTATCCTGTCAGTCTTGTCCAGGAACCTGGAATGTGATCCCTGACCAGAGCCCATGATGACTTGGTGGGGGAATCACTGCAGCTTTGCCACGAGCCTCCACTTTCTAGGCTCCTCTGCCACCAGAGGCCCACCTGCCACCTGCAGTTTTATGTATTTGGTTCTACATTGTGGGGCTGGGCTCCCAGGATAGGCAGAGGGAGTGACACTTGCCAGGTTCTATGCAGAGCACTGCATGAACTGGTGGAGCAGGGAGCAATGTGTTTTTGGGAAGGGTTGTTTTTCAGGTTCCAAGTAATGCTCTGTGTGGCTCTGTTTTTCTAGTATATAGTATATGGGTGTTTTTAATTATATCTTGTGTAAATTTATCAATGCAAAATTATTTTCTACCATCAAAAAATAAAAAGAAAGATTTTAAATTTTAAATTCCAAATGGGTCTTTACACACACCTAAATAACATGAGACTTTTTATAGATTACACTGTCAAAACAATGATGATGAATTTGACACTAAAGTATGACAAATTTCATTAGTGTTTATTTGTATTTACCACTAATTTATATCTTAACAGCATGTGTACATGTGTAGCTATTATCTGAGAATCTATGATAAGACATTGTCATGTTAATGGCATTAGAGAAAATTAATTCCTAAAAATCAAGTCATGAAAGTAATCTACACTATAAAAGTACCATACATACAGTCATTGCTATGTTTCAAATTATTATGTTTTTTGATGAAAATCTGTTATTCATATTAACTCCATGAAACTCAAAATCATGGACAGACTCTTCCTTAATTAACTCATTGTTAAGCATATTATTTACTACAAAGTTTTAGAAAATAATTGATGGATAAATTAAATTAGTATCAGATTAATTTGACATATTTTAACACAGTTTTTTTAATCTTACAAGAATGAATTACTACCAAAGGAATAAATAGATAGTTATGGTAATACTTTGTAATTACCAGGTATTCTCAAAACAATGTCAGAATGTGAATTTCAATACGTAAAAAATAATCTAACTTGCCAAATAATTAGAAAGTGGAAAACATAATTTTATAACTAGAAGAAAAAAAAAACAGGAAAGATCATAGAGATGTACCACACAGGGAATAGAAAAATGAATTAAAATAAGGTTAAGACAGTGAAATAATTAAATTAAGAAGGAGTTTAACTATATATAAATAACGTCAGAAAGCTAACTTGACATTAGAAGTGACATTATAATAAAAATTCAAATTTAATAGTGTAATTACTGACAACATAATGTATAACCTGAAAGAAATTGATATATACGTAGAGGAAAATTTAATACACAACATTTAAACATGAAAGAAACCAAATTCTGGGCTGGAGAGGTGGCTCAGGGGTTAAGCCTCCGCCTTGCAGGTGGAAGGTCCTGAGTTCGGATCCCAGATCCCATGTATAGACGTCAGGCGGAAGCGGGGGTGGCCTGCGCTTCTGGTCCTGGTAGGGCGGAGCCTGTGAATCCCGTGGCAGAAGGAGGTGGAGGCGTCCATGGTGGTTCGCGAATTCGTCCGTGGTTCTACACATACACAGACACACACACACAGACACACACACACGCGCAGGCACATACACATGCACATGTGCACAATTGAATAAATAATAATTTTAAAAAAAAAGAAAGAAACCAAATTCTGAACAATCCAACAACTATTAATCACATTCAAACAATAATAAATAAATAAATAAATAAATAAAACATTTTTCCGAAACAAGGCAAATAAGTAGGGCAGTGTAGTAACAATGGTAAGTTTCAGTAAATACTTAAAGAATAAGTATTATAACAATGATCAATCTCAATGAAAACAGTTGCTACAGGAAAAACTTAGATGCTCATCTTTTTATGGTCATCATCTGTATAATACCAAAGTATACATGGACATCAAAGAAAATAAAAGTTAAATAAGAATATCACTAATGAACACACTTATGAATATGTTTCTCACATACAAACTGAGCACTGCTTGCAATGATAAAGTGAGTTAACTTTTTTCTCTAGGATGTGGATAAGCTTCAACAAATCTAAACTAGTGTTGAGTACTATTTAAGCATAATGAACAATCAAATAATACAGCATAAGCATAATGAACAATCAAATAATACAGCATTTTAATAGAGATGGAAAATGTATTTGCTAAATGTCATGGTTTGAAATGTGTCCCCCATAGTCTCATGTATTTTGGTAAGGTCTTGGCACCTTGAGAGGTGGAGATTTGCTGGAAGAAGGCTGTCACAAGGGCTGGGACTTGAGGTAGATTAGTCCCACCATATCTGCAGGAGAATTCTGCCTTTGCAGCAAGTGGTCTTGCAGTTCTCAGCTTCCAAAATGTTTGCAGTGACATAGATTCCTCCAGTTTTGGCTAGCCAGCCATACCACCTTGCCATGAGAGACTATATCTCCCCTCTGGAACAGTAAGCTGAAAAAAAATCACCCTTTCTCCCTTAAGTTGCTTGACTTTGGTTGCTCTCACACAGTGATAGTTAAACGTAATTATTACAGAAATCAGTACTGGAAGTGGGGTATTGCTGTGAGAATAAGAGCACCTGGGACCACAATGTTACACTGTTTGTAAAGCTTAGAGAAGTTGGTACCCAGCAGTATTGCAAATGCTGTGATGTGGTTAGTGTGCCTTTGGAACTTTTTGTTTGGAGAAATGTGGAGAACTTTGGGACTTTGTGCTGAGAAAGTCTTTGCATATTGGCAATGGGGGCCAAATGTGCCTTTCTGATGAGAGCTCTGAAGAGAGCAATGCTGTGAGAGACACAGGCAGTGCAAGCACAGCTTGTGATGTCCAGAGGGAAACAGAGACGTGTTTACAAATGGACAAGTGACAAATGGAGCCATGTGTTGGCAGTAAGTTTAGTGAAGTTTTGCCCTCATCCTGAAAGCTTGCCTGAAGTTAAACTGTAGTACTTAAGGGAGGAAACTTCAAGACAATGTAGTCTTGATAATGTGATATGGCTACATTCATTGTCTTCAGAGTTATGAAAAAGAGCAAAGAATCAGACAGGAAGAAGCAAAAACTGTAAGATCTAATGAAGAAAAATGTAATGGCAAACTTAAAGAGTTGAACCAGGAAGAAGCAGAGAACAAAATGGCTGTTAAAGAGATATGCTCCATTTATAAATCAAAGCCTGCTCTCAATTTGGGTAATAGGAGAGGTCCTAGTTTAAGGGCAAGATCCTCAGAGAAGGCTCCTACCCATAAGAATGCAAATCCTTTTGGAAGACTTGAGCTAAAGGGTAGAGTTCCAAAACAAGGGTCCCCTTCTTCCATAAAGCAACTGTCCAGGTGTGAAAGAACTTTTTCCCGTCATCAGCACAGAGAAGTCAAATCAGCTGTTATTCAAGAGGGCCAGTCTTAGCCAAGTATTTCACATGATTCTGATTTTAGAGGCATCAGTAAAGCAAGAGTGAGGAGATCATGAAGTCCTCCACCAAGTTTTCCACAAATGATGGAAGCCAGTCAGCATATGGTAGAAAGTCTGCAGTTTTGAAGCCCAAGAAGGGCAGTATGTGCTGTAGAGTTAAAGCCTGGTTACCATTGAGAAGTAAAGATGTTAGAGATGCCAGAGACAATGTGGGACATCTCCCAAGGAGAGCTGTATACCATGGGATGAGTCAGCTAAAGAGAGTGATGTTTTCTACTGTTAGCTGTGTTGGAGTGGTGGAACCAAAGCCCTTTGGCACTGAGATGATTTCAAAGTAAGGCTCATCTGTTGCACTTTGAGTTACAGGATTTGGAGTTTTTCTTGCTGGTTTTCAGTCTGGTTATGGATGGATCTTTCCTAAATGTGCCCCCATTCCTTCCTTTTACAATTAGAACTTTTATTCTGTTCCATTGTATGTTGGAAATATATAACTTTTTATTTTATAGGAGGCTTTAGACTTTGGACATTTGGACTGTGTTAGGACTACTGAGTAGTCTATGAAGACTTTTGCAGCTGGACTGAGTATGGTTTAAAAAATGAAATGACAGCAAACCTGAGGGGCCCAGGGTTGGAGTGTCATAATTTGAAATGTGTCCCCCTGTAGAAGAAACAGACTTGCCAGGCCTGTATTTTCTGTATGGGCCGCACATGTGCAAATACAACTTCCCCAAACTAGAACCTGCTGCCATGCCCAGTGCTGATGTCAAAGCACCTGACTGAGACAACCAACCCAGACAGGACAACATAGCATAAAGCTCACACTGGAACTTATGGAATGTTGGGTGGGGCATATAATCAGCCCAATATTTGCAATAAATGAGCCTGTAAGCCTGTGGGTCCCCAAGACTATGACATCTGCTGCTCAAGGTGCGGCTTCCACAGTGGCCCTTATCTCCTCGCAACACAAGTGCTGTGCCCCCATTGGCAGTATTTCAGTAAGTTGGCCCCTTTGTGTTTAATGTTCTTTACTTTCGTGAGAGGTGAGCACAAAGGTTTCTTTCATTTTCTCTGTGTTTTTCTGCCTGCCAGTAGGGAGGTACACATTTTTTGGCTCAGGTTCACCTAGTGTCTCTACATAAAGCCTGGCTGCCCAGGAGACAGAACTTTGGAGCGGTCTCCTGATTGACCCTCTTACTCCTGAGACACCATGTGGGAATACAGCCATGGCCTAATGAACCACAGAAGTTTCCCACTAAACACAAGATATTTGGGTCTGATACCTTCCTTGTCTAGTCTGTTCCTCTTTAGTCTCTTCTCTGTTCTTTAGCAAAATGGACAACCTCCCCTCACACTGTAAGGAGCCTCAAATATGTGCCTTAAAATCTCTTCTAATGACTAGAGGTCTCAAGGTTAAGACTGCTGGCCTAGAGGAATTTTGGAATGAGGCCATGGTTTTAGCACCTTAGATCTCTCTATAGAATATGTAAGAATAGGACTTATGGATGAGGATGCGTTCCCTTGCTAGAAAATGGTAAATAGACTTGGGTATTGAGCCCTCGGTCCCCTTGGTTCCCATCCTCCTTACCACCATAGCTAGCCTCAAATTGGCCTCACCTGAAGAGGTTATAGCTGCCCATAATATACATTGCCAGGAACAAGCTAGTGTTAACCTGTCTATCACTTCATCACCCTCTATGGATGATACAGCTGAAATCCCTCATCCTCAGGTGGAAAATGAGAGGATGAATTTATGGCAGTAAACCCACACACTTACATCAGGCAGAGAAGCCCCCAATCCTTGCGAGCTGTTCCCTCTCGCCATACCCTTGCTGAGTACCTGCTGTTACTACAACTGTGTCTGGCCCTTCAGCCCCAATGGTGCCATTTCCACTTCCAGTGCCCCAAGCCCCTATGTTTCAGATGTGCCCACAGTTTTCCAACTATCTATAGAAAGAAGGTTTCCCTGTTAATGTTGGACCCAATGCAGCCAACCAGCCTTGGATGCCTACCCTGCTTGCTGATTTTCCCTGATTCGTAAGGTGGCCAATGAATCAGGCCCTGACTCCTCTTATTTTGAAGAAGTTCTGTGCCAATGGGCCATGCAACTCCAAACCCATTATGATTGGTATCATCTCCTTAAGTCAGTATTGGAGCCAGCCATTTTCCTGAATTGGCGCTTTGCATATGATGATCAGGCAGAAGCACAAGCCTGCCTCAACTTTCAGTATGGTCTTAACATTACATTGGATATGCTCATGGGTTGTGGACAATATATTGATCCTGTATCCCAGTCCACCATAGGTTTGGCTGCATATTTTCAGCATGTTTCTGACCTGGCCTTCAAGGCCCTAAAGGCTTGCACCCCAAGAGACCCTTCTGCTTACTATTGTAACCTCATCCAGCAATCGGGGGAATCCTTTATGGATGTCCTTGCTAGAATGACAGAAGCTATAGAGCCTAAGGTAGATCCAGGCCCCACTAGAGATATGTTAATCAAATAATTAGCTTGGGAGGGCCTTAACACCCCTACCTGTAATGCAATGGCTGCTGTCTAAAATGATGATACACACAAGTGGGTGATAACAACTAGAGATCTGGATCTAGGAGCTAGCCCCATAACGGCCCTCACTGCCTCCATTGATACCTTCTTGTCAGACA
Source organism: Typhlomys cinereus (assembly GCA_023101885.1). Classification (NCBI taxonomy): domain Eukaryota; kingdom Metazoa; phylum Chordata; class Mammalia; order Rodentia; family Platacanthomyidae; genus Typhlomys; species Typhlomys cinereus. The sequence continues at coordinate 7,018,090 of JALPQD010000022.1, forward strand.
GGCAACACCTCCTGCCAGCCCAACATAGACTAACCTGCCAGACCGTGCTTGCTGGGGCTGTGGTAAGACAGGTCACCTCAGAGGGACTGCCCTAATCCCCACCTCCAGACCCGTTGCTCAAAATGTAATAAGGGATTCCATTGGGCTCAAAACTGCTGCTCACAGCCTTCTAATGTCCAGCAGAATGTTGAGGCTAATTTAAACTCCAAGTGGGACACCCCTCAGCCCCGTCAATGAGAGGGGACAGATGTCATCCTAAGGTATTTTGGACTTTGCCCATTTTTCCACATTCTCCTATGATGACCATATATCTTGATGGTATTCCAGTTAAGGGGTTGGTGGATATAGGGGCCAATGTTACCATCCTTACTGAGGCTGAAGCAAACAGGATTTCCCATTGGAAATTCAAACCAGGCCCCTCCATTAGTGGGGTAGGAGGACAGCAATCAACTCAGGCTACAATTTGTCTCATTCACTGGTAGGACTTCGACGGCAATCAAGGCTCCTTCTCCCCGATTGTTTCTGATATCCCTCATAACCACCTCCTTTGATGACATTATGGTTCATGATAAGGTTGGCCTTTCAGGCTGTCCATCCTCAGAATCACCAATTCTAGAGACCACTGCCTATCATGAGCCATCATCTAAATGGGTACCTAATCCCATACCCTTACTTGACTCTTGGACGAAGATGTCTGGGTGGGTGGAGCAGTGGCCAATAATTAAACCCAAATTAGCTGCCCTTAAGGAATTAATTGAGGAACAACTCAAGTTGGGACATGTAGAACCCTCAACCAGTAGGCCAAATACTCCCGTGTTTGTTATCAAGAAAAGGTCAGGCCGTTATAGGATCCTACAGGACCTGAGAGCAATCAATGAATGAATGGAAAAGATGGGGACTACTCAGGATGTGCTGCCACATTCCAGTGTTATACTGCCCTTCTACCATATAATACTTCTAGATATCAAGGACTGCTTCTTTCAGATTCCCTTAGTACCCCAGGATAGGTATTGCTTTACATTTACAGTTTGGGAGCCTAATATGCAAAAACCAGCCTGGAGATATCAATGGGCTGTCCTCCAGTAAGGCATGAAAAATAGTCCTACCATCTGTCAGCTTTATGTTACGGAAGCGCTTTGCAATATTCCCCAAGATTTTATTTATTTATTTATTCATTACCTTTTGACAACGTTTTAATTTTACTTGTTATTCTTTTAGAATTTCATACATGCATACATGAATAGCATTTCACACTTTAATTTTTAGTCTTGGATGATATTCTCTTAGCTCATCCTACCTTGCCTTAATATTGTAAATTTTTTAAGTTATTTATTTGTTATCTTTTTTCAGCACACTGTAAAGAACTCCAAATACGTGCCTTAAAATCTTTCCTAGTGACTAGAGACCTCAAGGTTAAGACTCCTGGCCTAGAGGAATTTTGGAATGAGGCCACGGTTTTAGCAACTTGGATCTCCCCAGAGAATATGTGGGAACTGGACCTATGGATGAGGGTGCTTTTCCTTGATAGAAAATGGAAGGTAGGCTCAGGCATTGTGCCCTCAGTCCCTTTTGTCACCATCCTCCTTGCCATCATATCTAGCCTCAAATCATCCTCACCCAAAGAGGTTGTAGCTGCCCATAATGGATATTTCCAGGAACAAGCTAGTGTTAATCTATCACTTGTCTGCCTTGTATGGGCATTACAGCTGAAATCCCTCACTCCTTGGATGGAGAAGTAAATGATGAATTTACGGCAGTACCTCATAAACCCCCATGTTTATATCAGGCAGAGAAGCCCCCAATCCCCATGAGCAGATGTTTTCAGCCTTATGTCATTCCTTCTCTTCTTTTCTCACTATGGGAAAGAAATGTTTTATCCTCAATGGGAATAGCTTCAGTGGTTCCTGATCCTGTAAAATTGGAACAAAACTTTTTAATTGGGGCCACTGTTACTTATTATGCTGATAAGATACAGTGGAAATCATAGGAGCCTGTATGGATTGAACAGTGGTCTCTATCAATGAAAAATTACGGGCTATAGAACAAGAGCAGTTAAAATTAGGGCATACAGTACCATCAAACATAGAACATAGAACATCAAACAACATAAAAGCAATGAGAAACAATTGGCTGGCTTTGTAGATTACATTGTAAATTGACATCTTTCTTTTATTGAGGGGAATGTAAATCCCAGGATTTGGTTTCATATATATTTAAAAAAAGGGGGGAAATTAAACAAATATATTCGTCTCTTAAATATAAAGTTTCTTAAATAGTAATTGGTTTTGGTACTAAATTTTAAGTTCTAATCTACTTTTAATGATTTTTTATAATTAAACTAAGCTCCTGGACTTAACTAATATGAGATCTTTTTTTAAATGATAAGGTTTTCCTAAATGTTAATCTACCTTTGATAAAGCTTTCAAGGGTAATTTTAAGACAGTTGTTGATAAATTGTACAATTGCCAGTAAATTGTTTGTTGTTCATGTGTTTGTACGTTTATATGTTCTGTGTTTGCATGTTGTGTGTCTTGTGTTTCAACATAAAAAAATCTGTGGCCACTTCAATTATTGTTTTCATTTCTGTTGCATGCTAACATTAAAATTATGGCATGCCATTTTTAAATACATGTATGCATACTTAAAAATAAGAACAAGTAATTTTAATAACATCTAAAGCCTTAACTACTTGTGTTTTATATCGATCACAATTGTTTTTCTGATAGATTGTAAGTTTTCTTTCATGAAAAATTATCTCGCTTGATTTTGATCTTTAATAGGACTACAAACAAAAAAATGTCATTGTGTTCTTAAAGGCTTTTCCACATATTTCCAAAATAACAAAGCCACTATAATACTGGTTAATTAAACTTGCTCATTCATCTGACTTCTTTTATAGAATTTTATCCCATCAAATCTAGCAACCAGGAAAATATAATTGTCTTCTAAAAATTTAATTGGAATTTCTTCATTCTCCTTATGATAAGATAATAATATCTAAATGTTTTTATTGCCATATGATAAGCTTATTATCCTAAATTTTAAATGCTCTGTTATATAATGAGCTTATAGAGTTTTAAGACCAGACCTCCTCATGTCCTGGGTGTACGTACATAAAATGGTCATGTGTGATTACTTCATGTATGATAGTTGCCCCTACAAAAGACAGTGTAACTTTTTATAGTAAGGTGTGTGTTTTTGTTTTTTTTTTATTTCCACTCATACAAATTTAACAGGTACACCGGTCACCTCCCTCCATCCAACCTCCCACCATGCTATGCCCCCTTCCCTTCACCCCTCCTTCTCCATCCCCCAGTACCTCCCCGTTCCATCCCTGGAGCATCCTTTAATGTGCATTCCAGACTCTCCTCTGGGTCCTCCTCTCCGATGAGGTACAAGGACCCAGTGTCATTTCCCAGAACCCTTTCCTATGTTCCCCTTAAGCATAGGAATACTACTGTGGCTGTCAATCCCTTGCTTCTAAGAATCCTAGTGCCTTTAGCAAATGCTAGACTTTGTGGGGTCAATAGTGTGTTGGACATTGTGCAGGGCATGAAAGGTCCAATTACGATTACTTCGGCCCTAACTTGTGTAGAGTATCGTACATATCATTGCTCCTCCCATCCTTGTGCTCTTACAATCTTATCGCCCCCTCTTCCACAAATTTCCCTGAGCTTCAGGATGGGAGAGATTAGGCTGGCCTCGTTCCAGGTGGTTGATAGAGTCTCTGAAGTTCTGGATTATGGTTTGTTGATTTTTTTTTTCCAGATTTGCTGCTTCTGAAATGCCCTTCACTCCAACCTGATGGGTAAGATGTTGTTTAACAAATTTTGCCTTATGATTACAATTAAGGTTTACTATTTGGGTAATCATCACAATGTAAGTTGAAAATAATTTTAATTATTTTCCCCTGTTAAGATAGTCTCTAACATTATATTTATTTTATGGAGGGGAATGTAAATCCCAGAATTTTGTTTCATATATATTCAAAAAAAAAAAAAAAGGGAATCTTAATCTTTCTAATTCATGCTTGTTGTATCACACATTTCTAGCCTATAGCTAACATGATTGCTTTAATCCAGGTACATTTCATTCATAATGTTATAAGTTATTTATAAATTAACAATTGTAGACAATCATAAATAAATAACAATCTCTTAAATTGAGGCAGGATTAGAGCAGCTATGCTAGGATGGGTCTCAAGGTCTTTGATGTTCCTTGGAATTCCTCAAGGCCATCCCCCACTGCTGGAATCCCCCTGAAAAAACAGCCCTACTGAGGAACTGACTCCAAACCGCCCAGAGATAAGATGGCCAACTTCTCTATAAAGGAATTATGGAGATGAGCTCTCCATATTCCACAAACAACTTGATCTCAAGCCCCACATGGTCCTAAGAGCAACTGGGTTGGGCCCAATGGAAGTTAACCAATGAGAAAAATCTAGTTTCCCTGGGCTTGCCTAGGTTTGAAGATATACCTGGCCCTGGCAGCCATCTTTGACACCATAACCCCTCATTGCCCTCTAGTGCTATGAGTCCATTTTTAGTTCCATGCCAGTTTCTCATGGATTCCACATGTTTTTTTCTAGCTGCCTCCTTCTCATAAGATAGTTAATATTTTTGAGGTAGTTCAAAATTCTTAAAAGACAAATTTTTGAAGATAACATACAGATATTGAGGATTTCCTTGTGACAGAAGTTAGAAGGTTAAAAACACATTAATGGACTAATAAAGGCTCTATACAATAACAAAATAGCTCATGGATTTGGGGGAGGCTCTACTCAGTATTGGTAACTGCAGAGGTTTTATTTTTTAAAAAATGTTTATCTAAACAGACATAAAGGTATTCTCCTATGACCATGTGCTTCTTGATTATTCCATATTTAATAATGTCCTGGTTTCTACAAAATTTAAAATCTTTTACTAACTTGTGTTATAATTAATCTGTATATTTGGCTCTAAAACATTTTAACGTACTACTGCCATACCCTAATCCAACCATTCTGTTGGATAAGGTCCAAGCATAGCATAATATTGTTCTATGGAAACAATTTCTGGGAATTGTGCTCCCTGGGGAATGTCACAGTAACACCCATGGGCAGGTACTAAGAATTCCTCCCTAGATAATTTAAGTTTTATCTCTGGTAGAAGGAATTCTTCTGGGAATTGGGTGTGCCTTCTGCTTGTCCTTAGGGTTTTTGGAACTAGCTTTCTGCTCTCTGATCTAGAGAAAAAACTTGCTTTTAACTTTAAATCAAATCGCAAATCGAGATTTCATGTCTAGTCATTCACAATAAGTAGACTTGTTAAACAGAATGTGTGCACTGATTTTAAAGAAATTAGAGAACAACTTCAAGAGTCTTAAAATATAGGTAGGTAAAATTCCCACCTATGAACTAACTCAGAAATTCCAGAAGTATGTGACCTGCTGTCTGTGCACTAGAACTTTAAAAGGAACCGTGATACTCTTCTTACCTTGGCTAAAGGCCAAGGAAGAGACCATCATGCCAAAAAGTCTAGATACCAAGACTATCCACTGGAGATGGTATTTGCAGTCCAAACTGTGAGTATCCATGTTGGTAGCAAAGGGGGCCTTGTCTTCCCTTCCCCAAACAGCACTCTTATGGGAAATCACAGAGATGAATCATCTGAGTACACCCCTACCAATTATTGCCTCCACCCCAAAATAGATACCTTTGGTGATATGGGGCCTGACAGTATGGACCCCAGGTTTGGAGAATGCATGGTTCATGGATGGGTCATCAACAACTGATGGCAATATCTGGAGTTCCTCAAAGGAAGTCATAAGCAACCTTACTATTAAAGGGGCTCAATCCCCCTCTGTGTATTTTAAAAATGCAGTCTCTGTTAAAACTGTGACAACTATGTGGGCTCAGCCCCATGGCTATCTGGTGAAGCATTATAGATTAGATAGAATTGAAAAAAACTGGGAGAATAGAATCTGTTTGTGTCTTTTCCCTCAAACAATGGGTTAGCTACTTAAAAAAATTGTTTATTCTTACTGAGCATAGGAGACTAGGAGGGTCTATGTTTGTTTTCCTCTGTTTGCAGGTGCAGGGACACATTCTTTGCCCTAAAATTTTCGAGTATAAAGCTGTCACTAAGTTTCAATAAAGTGGGTCCAAATTCAGTCAGCCTAGAGAGTTGCGTGTTTCTGTTCTCCATCTCCACTGAAGCCTTGCCTCACCTGGTGTGGGAGAGCCCTGGTCTTGAGGCTGCAACTCTGGTCTGTGGCATGCTACAGTTAACTTAAATTTTTATAAATTATTTAACATTTTCATTTCAAGATGAGATTTAAGGTTGTTTATCTTAAATCAAAAGTTTTCTTTTATACTTGATATAAGGTTCATGTATTCTAAATTTTTTTATTCAATTGTGTGTGTATATGTGTGTTCATGCGTGTGTGTGTGTGTATGCTATGTGTGCGTGCTTGTGTGTGTAGAACCACAGGTGAATTCGGGAACCACCATGGATGCCTCCACCTCCTACTTGTTTACTCTGCCCCGGGATTCACAGGCTCCGCCCTACCAGGACCAGAAACGCAGGCCACCCCCGCTTCCATCCGGTGTCTATACGTGGGATGTAGGATCCGAATTCAGGACCTTCCACCTGTAAGGCAGAGGCTTAACCCCTGAACCACCTCTCCAGCCCAAAGTTCACGTATTTTAAAGATACAAATTTTGTGGTTGCTTAATGCTAAAGTAGATAAGTAAATTGAAAGCTACAATATCTTAGATTTTAAAGTATACATTTGTAAATGATTATATATAAATGTATATTGTCTACGCAGTTGCCAAATCAGACTCAACTCTTAATAGAAACGATATGTGTCATTTTTCTTCCATGCTACAGAAGAAAAGACATAAATTAGAAGTTAAGAATTAAGCTTCATGTATTCAAGTGTTTTTCAATTGTCTCTTTCTTAATTAAACAGAATTTTGGTTACTCACAAAATCCTAATTCCTAAAGGACATAACTGCTTAAAATCTTATAGAGTTTAACTATTATATTTATATTATAAGGGTCATATACTTTAAAGACAAAATTTTGGTAATGGGTCTAGATAAGAACTACAAAACTGGGTCCTTGTACATCATCGGAAAGGAGGGCCCAGAGGAGAGTCTGGCATGTACATTAAAGGATTCTCCAGGGATTGGTGGGGAGGCACTGGGAAATGGGGAGGGAGGGGTGACAGGAGGGAGAGCAGGGGGGTGGGGGGAGGAGGAGGGAGGAAGGGAACTGGTGTACCTACTAAGTTTGTATGAGTGGAAATAATAATAATAAAAAATGTTAAAAAAAAGAACTACAAAAACTTAAATTTCAATATAAAGAGTTAACTTATAATATTTTCTCAGACCAGGCCTCTGTGCATCCTAGATAAAAAAAAAAAATGGTCCCCTCAATAAAGGAGAGTAAATCCCAGAGGTCTCTTGCCGAATATGATCTGGCAAATAGGTGTTACTCACCATTTCCCCTTTGGGAACCTAAAATATGTTCATGTCAGAGTGGATACTTGCTCTTCATTTGTATACACAGCAGCCCTTACAGGAGAAAAAGCAGCCCATGCTATTAAAGCCCTACAATCCATTATATAAGTCATGGGTTTACCTTGGGCACTAAAGACTGACAATGGACCTGCATATGCTTCCCAACAATTTAGCTCCTTTATAGCCTCCTGGAAAATCAGTCACACCTTTGGCATTCCCTATAAGCCACAGGGACAAGCCATTGTGGAAATATCCAACAGAACCTTAAAAGGCCTTTTGGCAAAGGTCACATCCCCTGAATCCAAACATGACCCATACTTGGCTCTGACAGAACCCCTGTTTCACCTTAAATTCCTCACCTTTGATGATTCAGGACTAAGCCCTGCTTATAAACACTGGGCTTTCCTGCCTTGCAATAACCCCTAGCCTCTTGTCCGATGGAAGGACCCCATCATGCTACTATGGCAGGGACCCTCTCCCTATTAACCTGGGGCAGATAATATGCTTGTGTTTTCCCTCAGGATTCCATTTTGCCAATATGGGTGCCAGCTTGAAATATAAGACCAGTAACGGAGAGTGTGAAGCCTTCCTGGGAACCAGACTCATGAAATGTGTAATATGCCTCTAAATGCTTAACATCTTATCAGGTCTCCAACATTTCTAAGGCTCATGGACAACTTTCTCAGTACATCAAAGAGCCTTGGTCTCAGGTCTTCCTTAATTACTCATTGACTTTGAGCCAACAGATAGAACATATTAACATGTCACATGTGGCTCCCCTACATATAGATACTGGGCTTATAACCAGAATCTGGAACAACTTTAAAAGGCTGTTTGATATTTCTTAAATAGCAACCTATGCTATCATAGGAGGAATTGTTCTTTTATTAATTATATTGCTTAAGTGTTTCCTTCAGCACATCTCACAGCAGCTCTCTATCAAAAAGACTACTCTGCAAGTGCTTATGGCCCTTGAACATCCAAGCCATGGCCCCCTAGAGATGTGGTTCAATCTTGGACTGCAATGATTCATGAGGCCTCTGTATAATCTACTATCCACATATTCTAACATGCCTTCCAGAGGTGAGGTCTTTTGAGGACCGGTAGTCAATGATGGGTAAAATCCTGTGAGATAGGACAACTTAAGACATGGGTGCTGGACTCCCTCTGAAGTGGGGTCAACAAGGTCAGAGCAAAGAACTCTGGCTCCCGCTGGCTGGCAAAATAAGTAAAAATGGTGGATATGTAGGAGGAACAGACTAGGCAGGCCTGTATTGCCTGTTCGGGCCGCACATGTGCAAATACAACTTCCCAAAACTATAACCTGCTGCCGTGCCTGATGCTGATGTCAAGCTGCCTGAATGAGAAGACCAACCTGGACAGGACAATGGAGCAAAAGCTCACTCTGGAACTTATGGAATGTTGGGTGGGTGTATATAAGCAGCCCAATATTTACAATAAATGAGCCTGCAAGCCTGTGAGCCTGCTTTGACATTTGCCTGACTACTGAAGTTGTGATGTTGACTTCACGCCTGCTTACCCCTTGCCCCCACAGGTCTCCATGGGTCCCCAAGACTGCAACATCCCTCACAGTCTCATGTGTTTTAGCAAGGTCATGGCACCTTGAGTGGTGGAACCTTGTTGGAGGAAGGCTGCATTAAGGGGTGGACCTACTTCCAGGAGAATTCTGCCTTTGCAGCAAGTAGTCTTGAAGCTCTCAGCCTCCAAGATGTCTGCAGTGACATAGACTCCTTCAGTTTTGGCCAGCCAGCCATGCCACCTCTGCCATGATAGACTATATCTCCCCTCTGAAACCATAAGCTAAATAAACCTCCCTTTCTCCCTTAAGTTGCTTGACTTTGGGTGCTGTCTCACAGTGATAGTTAAAAGTATCTGTCACAATAAATATAGGCCCATTTCATGATGAGAGAAAATTTCAATCAATTAGATGTAGAAATAATACATCCAAACACTAAATGAATGAGAAAAATCTCATATGTATGGTAATACTGAACAGTTAAAAGCTGAATATTTTACTCTAGCATCAGGACTAAGATAAGAATGTTCATATTCAACATTTATTTGTAAATCCTACTGAGCACAATTAGGAATAAAATAAGGAAAAATATCATTTAAATAAGAGTATAATGATCTTTGATAACAAATGATCTTTCTCTATATACATACACATACATACACATTCCACAAGTGCATTGCTAAAACTAACATTTAAAAAAAAAAGCATAAGACACAATCAGCATATGAAACCACGTATATATGCATAGAATACAGAAGACTAATTTGAAATGAATCTAGGCCAGTATCCCCAACATCAAAGCTAGGAATGCTCAGATGAGATCACAACAGAATTAAAAAATATTTAAAAATAAACTTGCCTAAGAAGATGAAAGATACACAAATTGAAAGCTATAAAATTCTAACATAGAAAAGGAAACTATTAGGAATGCAAATGGAAAACCATTCCATTTAAATTTACAAAATATTAATATTATTAAAATATACATATTACCCTAAATGCTCTGCATATTCAATGAAATTTCTGCCAAAATTTTGATGACTTTTTTCTCATACGTAGATAAAAAAAACTCTTAGACTACATATAAATTCACCTAATACTCTAATTACAAAGTGATTTTAAGCAAAAATTGGATTCATTACAAATCTGGTTTAAAATTATAATACAACATTATACTTATGAAGCACACAATAATGATATAGGAAATGGAAGGACAAAGAGCTAAAAAGTGCAAACAAATGTTTTCAATCAGTTAATTTTCTATATGGCTGCCAAGAGCACAATATGATGAAAAACAATCTCATCAATAATTCTGGAGAAAAAAAAATTATAATTGGATCCTTAATAAAGAACTGAAGTAACCTATGCTTGATTTGTGAAATTCATTAAAAAAAAAACAGAAAAGAATAGTACTACAACTTTGATCTTGCCGGTAACTTATTAGATGTGACACATAAGGAGCATGGAGAACAGAAGTGAAAATAAGCATATAAAAATATAAGAAATAAACAGAGTTCCTCATAACCAAAGTTAATATAATATAGCATGTATATAATCTAATACAATAATCCATAAAATGAAAATGGAAACATCCAATAAGAACTAAATGTCCAAAATTTATAAAACATATCTCATAAATGGATAGCCAAACCAAAAGACCTAATTTCTGTTCAATAGACTGAAGAGGAAATTTAGTGCTGAGTTATTGTGTTGTATGTACAGGACCCTATCCTTGATCACATGTACAAACAAAACCTTAGTAGTAAATAAATACAGATGCTTAAGATAGTAGATACATAAATGAACACAAATCTTTTTAAGAATGTTCACTATTATGAACCATCATAGAAATGAGCATCTAAACAACAATGATATGTCAGCTCTCATCTTTTTAGATGGGTTGTTGAAAATTAGCAGGTTTTTCAACAGTGTTTTCACTGGAGAAAGCAGACCTAAGCACATTGTTGAATATAAGATGAATTAATACATGCATTTCAGAACACTGTGCATATAGTGTATAAATTAAAAATTAAACAAGCATCTGATTATCAGTCTCACAACTATGTATATATGAATAAGAAATAAAATCAGTTGTTGAAATAACTTTGCTCTGTATCTTTTCACATTCTCTTCTCTGTCTCACTCTCTGTTGCTATTGTATTCTGTACCTTAATATTCTCTGTCTTAATAGAGGTTTAACTGCATCTTGTTTTGTTTCATATTTAATTGATAATTATTGAAATTGATACCTGTTAGCAAATTGTGTGGAGTTATTTGAAAATATATCATCATAATCATATGATATACACTATATACATACTTTAACATATTCTACAAATTCTGTATTCCATAATTTTTTCAGTTTTGTTATTATTAGAAATAATGTGTGTGGGGGGGTGCTAATGGGTTTATATATTACATGGCATTCACATGGAATTCCTAGTAAGACTTCTGGTAGTCAGTTTTCTCTTTCAACTATGGGCACTGCAGTTCAAACTGAGGCAATCAGATTTCTTTAGGAAATGTTTTGCCTGGTGAGACATAGAAAAAAAACCTCATAATGACCTTTTGTTTTAAGAATAAATGGATGGAAAAAATAAGAACCTTTACAGATTGTACTTACATGCAAAAATAGGTAGTCATCACGAAATATTATGTAGATTTTTCAAAACATACCCTCTACAAAAAGAAATACCTTGGTATAAATCTAACCAAAGAAGTGAGAGACCTTTATAGTGAAAACTTTAAAACCTTAAAGAAAAATATTACATAAGACAGCAAAAGATGGAAAGATTTCCTTTGTTCTTGGATCTGCAACATCAGCATCATAAAAATGGCCAGCCTACCAAAGGCAAGAAACAGATTGAATGCTATACCAATCAAAGTCCCAAAACAATTCTATAAAAATATTGACAATCTCAGAATTCTATTTGGAAGGACAAAGGACCCAGAATAGGAAAAACAACCCAAAGTAACAAAAACACTGCTGGTGGTATAACTAAACCAAACCTTAATGTATACTACAAATCCACAGTAATGAAAACAGCCTTGTACTGGCTCCAAAAATCACACTTACATCAATGGATAAGGGTTGAAAACCCAGACATAAGCCTACACAACTAAAGCCATTGAATTTTTGACAAGGGGGCCAAAAAGTAACTCAATGGAAAAGAACAGCATCATCAACAAATGGTAATGGCCATACTGGATATCCACATGCAGAAGATTAAAACTGGACCCGTATTTTTCACCATGCAAAAAAAAATTAATTCCAATTGGATTAAGGACCTTAGTATAGGCCAGAAACTATAAAACTATAAAAAAGAGAAGAGAATTCCCTCAAGCTGATTGGGGTACACCTAGAGAAATCCAACAGGCACTAGAACCAACACTCAACAAATGGGATCTTATGAAATTAAAGAAGTTCATTTCAGCTAAAGAGACTGTAAACCAAGAAAGAAGGTAACCCACAGAGCAGGAGAAAATCTTCACTAACCACATACCTGATAAAGTTCTATTATCCAGAGTGTACAAAGAACTGAAAAAACTAAATACCAAGAAGATAATTAGCCCAAGTAGAAAATGGGCCTCAGAACTCAAAAAATTTTTTCCAGGTGCAAAATTGAAATGTCTAACAAATATCTTAAAAAATGTTCCATATTCACATTAAAAACAAACAAACAAACAAAAAATTGGGGCTGGAGAGATGGCTCAGGGGTTGTGACTCTGACTCACAAGCAGAAGGTTCTGAGTTCGGATCCCAGGTCCCACGTTAAAAAAACAAACAAACAAACAAACAAACAAACAAAAAATGTTCCACATTCATAGCCATCATGGCTAAGAATCAAAATTATCCTGAGATATCATTCCACCCTGGCCAGGATGGCGAAAATCCACAAAAAATAAACAACACTGAATACTGGAGAGGATGTGGAAAGAAAGGAACACTCACACATTGCTAGTGGGAATGTAGAATTATACAACCACTCTGGTGATCACTATGGCAATTTCTAAAAATTTTAAGGGTTCAAACACTATATGATCCTGACATACCATTACTGGGAATAATCTGACCATGACATAAGCACAACCATTTTCATTGCAGCACTATTTATAATAGCAAAGTCATGGAATAAACCAAATGCCCAACAGTTCACGAATGGATAATGAAAATGTGGTACATGTAAACAATGGAATATTATTCAGCCTTCAAAAAGATGAATTAATTAAATTTGCAATGAAAAAATTCACAATACAAACAACACCAAATGTTAGAGAGGAGTGGCTAGAAGGGAACTCCCCTACATTGCTGGTGGGAATGAAGGCCTATACCACCACTCTGGCAAGCTATCTGGTGATTCCTAAAAAAGTTAAAGATTCCACTTTTGGGAATAATCCCCCATATAGCAAAAATTCACCTCAATAGCACAACCATGACCATGTTCATAGCAACACTGTTTCCAATAGCCAAGTCATGGAATCAACCCAAATGTCCAACAGTTGATGAGTGGATAAGTAAAATGTGGTACATTTACACAATGGAATACTACTCAGCCAGCAAAAATGATGAAATAATGAAATTTGCTAGGAAATGGATGGAATTAGACAATTATATTGAGTAAAGTATCCCAGATACAGAAAATTAAGTGCCATATGTTCGCCCAAATAGGTGGATCCTAGTACCAAACCAACTTAGTGACACACTCAAAGACAAATCTCTGCAATACTTACAGTAATTACAAAGATTATAAACAGGAGGGAAGGGGAAGGAGGGCACTGCCAGCAACAAGGAGAGAGGAGATCATGCTACAGCAGAGAAAATAGGCCACCTTCAACGACTGCAAGTAAGTAATGAGACACTGGTTAAGCTCACAGACTTTTCTTCCTGGCGATGGGGTATGAACTCACCAGATAGGGAGGGCTTATAGTCTGGCACATAGAAGGTAACCACCCTGCAAATGGGAGACTGACACCCCCCGCAGTTTCCTACTCTTATTCCATTTACCTTTGAATCTACTCTTATAATAAGACTCTATTTTAACAGCCTTTTATCTCTGACTAGGGGGTGACATCCAATACCCATCAGGATGGAGCTAAGGGAGGTACAGGAGCAGCAAAACTGAAAAAACAACAACAAACCATAATTCAGAATATCAGAGACTCTACATAAACCACCTGGAACTAGGCCAGCCTAATCTCTCCCCATCCTAAAGCTCAGGGAAATTTGTGGAAGAGGGGGCGGTAAGATTTTAAGAGCCTAAAGATGGGGAGGAACAACTATATGCAAGATACTCCACACAAGTTAAGGACAAAGTAATCATAATAGGACTTTGCATGACCTGCACAATGACCAACATATCATTGACCCCCCCCCCAAAGTCTAGCATGAATCACAGGTACTAGGATCCTTAGAGGCAAGGGATTAACAGCCACAATAGTGTTCCTATACTAAAGGGAAACACAAAAAAAGAGCTCTAGGCAATGCTACTGAGTCCTTACATCTCATCAGAGAGGAGGACACAGAGGGGAAGCTTGCCATGCACACTAAAGGATGGTCCAGGAATGAGGAGGAGGGGTAACTGGTAGAAAGGGAGGGAGGGAAGAAAAGGAAGAGGAAAAGGGGGAATGGAGCAAGGAGATCCGGGAGGGGTGGTGAGGGAAGGGAATGGGGTACTTATCAACTTCATGTGAGTAGAAGAAATAAAATAAATAAATAAGTAAAAATAAATAAATTTTCCATGAAATAGATGGAATTAGAGAAAATTTTATTTAATGAAGTATTCCAGACACAGAAAGTTAGATGCCATATGTATTCCCTAATTAGTGGATCCTAGTTCCAAACCCATTTAATGACATATTCAAAGGTAAATCTCTGTAATACCCACTGTCATCACAAAGAATTATAAACAGGATGAAAGGGGAATTTGGAGCCCAAAAGAAAGGAGATGGGGAAAAATGCTTTGGTAGAAAAAATAGGCCATTGTCATGTATTCCATGTAAGTACCAAGGCATCTGGTTCAGTTCACTCTCACTTCCCTTCCTGTTCACGTGCAACCAAGTACATTTGATCTCACCAATCAGAGAGTATATAGGGACTGGCAGATAGATGGTAACCATCCTGCAAATGGGACACTGACCCCCCTGCCCCCAGTGCTGTGTCATACTCCTATTCTTCCATCTACCTTTGAGCCTCCTCTTACATTAAGATCTTCATTTAAACAGCCTTTTATCTTTGGTTAGGAGATGACCTTTGATACCAATCAGGATGCAGCCAAGGGCAGAGCAGGAATAGCAAATATGAAAACAACAAACCATAATTCAGAACACTGAAGATCCTACATTATTCACCTGGAATTAAACCAGCCAAATTTCTCCCCATCTTAAAGCTCAGGGAACCTTGCAGAAGAAGGGGTGGCAAGAATGTAAAAGCCTAAAAATAGGGAGGACCAATGATATGCAAGATATTCCACACAAGTTAGGTCTTCAGCTAGGAATGGACTTTGCCTAATCTGCACAATGGCTGACATGTCAATAACTCCTCCCTCAAAGTCTATCAGAGATCACAAGGGAGAAGGCTTCAGTGAGTAGGATCCATAGAGGCAAGAAATTAGACAGTCATAATAGAGTTCCCATGTTAACATGACGGTCAGGAAGGGGCCCTAGACTATTCCACTGAGTCCTGAACCCTCACTAGGTTAAAAGACTCAGAGGGAGATTCTGTGCCTACATAAATTGATGCTCCAAGGGAAAGGATGGAGGAAGGGGGAGGCACCAAGAGAAGAGGAGGGAGGGAGGGAGTGAAAGGAAGGGAAGAAGGGGAAGTACAATGGGGGACAACATAGGAAGGGACTGGGGAGGGAGAGGATAGAGTTACCTATTGAGTTTTTATGATTAGGAAAAAAAATAATATCTGGGAGAAAAAAGAATAAATGAATAGAAAAAATAAGAATCTTTATAGATTGTCCTTCCATGTAAAAATAGGCAGTCATCATAAAATATTATGTAGATTTTTCAAAATATTTTCAGAAACAAAGAATAACAAGTATAAGGGCTCAATAATTTCACGTGGGCATAGCTATTTTCTAATTAATTATATAAGCAGGTTTTTAGTGTTCACACAAACAGAAAAATGGCAATTGTCAAAGTTTATGCATATGAAAATTAAATCGACAATGATAATCACACGGTAATGTAAATTATATTTGCATTTGATTGTTTAATGACACTTCAATGAAACTTTTTTGTGTGTGTTTATGTATGTGTGTATGTGCATGTGTGTATGTGTGTGTATCAGAGGGTTCCTATAAAGGATCAAGTGTGACATCAGGAATCATCCTGGATGATTACCTGGATGGATACCTCCTTTTTGCTTAGCTCTAGAATTTGCCAGTCTCCACACACCAGGATGTAAGTTTAGGTCCCTGCTGTTTCTTGTTGTTTTTTATGTGGAACCATGGGATCAAAATTCAGGAACTTCTGCCTGAGAGGAAGCCTTAACACCTGAATCATCTCTCCAGCAATAAACTTCCATAAAACTAAAAAAAGGTTTTTATTCATAAACAGGGTGATACCTAGCAATATAAACTTTTGCAATACTATGCAGAAAAGCTTAGGTCCAGAGTAATAGAAACTAGAAGCAAAGAAGGTAAATTGATTAATACCAACTTCTTTGGAAGTTATAAAACAACTTTAGAGTTACAGATAATGAACAGGAATTCTACGAAGACAATTTTCTAAGAAGAATTTCAAAATAATTTTCATGGGGTACAGAATTTCTCTATATCTTGAGAATAATGACAAACTGTCAAAATTATTCAACTTTTTCATTATCTGTGAACTTTATTGACTGTAAATTTCACCTTCACAAATTAAAAAGGAAATCATTTAAAAAGTTACAGATGTTAGAGAAGAGAAAAAAACTAAATTTAATACTTATGTTTAAAATCAACACCACCCAACACCACATAACTACCCACAATTCCAAATGTGAACACAAACTAAGAATTAAAACACTTCAGCATCATGGTGGAGAAGTACATATTCAAAGCATGACACTATGCCATTGTAGGATGAATATTTTTCACACTCCAGGTTTGAAGACAGGTCAATGCTTCAATATCCAGTACTGAAACTTCATAAAACTGCTTCTCTCTGTATTGGCACAACAACAAAATACTTCAGAAGATGAAACTAAATGGGGCAATAGAGTAAATTTATCATCAGCACAACAGTGCCAAAAAAATTCTTTCATGACATTATTAGGAATAAAACCACCTGAGTCTGAGGATGGGGAGAAGGGAGGAAAGCTCCTTTTTCTAATATGTCACTTTTTAAACTTAATTTTAATTCTTGAATGTGTCATGAGAGATGGACATTGGAAAGTAATTGGCACAGTGTTTTAAATAGTATTGACAATTTTCCTTCCAGTTAGTGATTAGAAAGTCTTTATTCTTCGCTTATACTTCATTTACTCATCCTCTGGTTCCAACATTTCTCTAGATTTGCTCAGTCCATTCTGCTGTTGTATTGTCATAATCATAATCAAGTACATCATTTATTAACTCAGAAATCTGCAAATCCTTGAAGCTACTTTATGTATCTTGACCTTTTCTGCACTAAATTAATTAAATGCATATCCTTAACTGTATCATCCCTACAATCTATGAATAACCATATTTACTAAAATCAGAATGGAGACTGTCACTGTCATCCTAGCACATAAATCATACCTATGCACACCAGGTTCACCAAAGAGTCATCACTAATAAATTAACATCTACTAGATATAAGGTAACTTCAAACAAAGTTAATTCATCCAAAGTTATTGAAAGAGTGACTGAAGCAAAGAGAAAGGCATTGTGCACTTGAGATATGTGTGCCCGACATACAATCCAAAAATAAATCAACTATCTAGCTCCACATGCTGAGGAAACAATGTAAAATCATAAACAATAAAATCAGAATGTCTCCTCCAAAAATTGAAAAATCTCACAGTATTAGCTCTAAATAAAAGAAACTCCCTGGACTACAATCACAAGAATAACAAGGAGGACAATGAAGTATAAAAATAATTATGAATATGACAAAGGAGCTTTAATAGAACATAAATGTTGGAATGATTTTCAAAAATGCAATCAATTACTAAGTAAAGTTAGGGAGACATCTCAGGATATAAAATAAATTATGAAAGTGAAATAGAAACTTTGAAGAAAAATAATCTGAAAAAATTCAAAATAAAAATCTCAGCCAATTAAATAATTAACTAATAAAAAAGCCCCACATAAAAGAGGAATTGGAAGAAAGAATTTTAGGAACTTAAAGAAAATGCAAAACTATACAAATCTTATGAGTCCAACATATGGAACTTTGAGACCCATAAAAAGACCACACATATGAATCATAGGAATTAGGGGAAAAATATCACATCTTCAGTAATATCATAGAAGAAAATTTCCCAAAGAAAAAAAGATGAAAGGTGCTTGACTCATACAGAACACCAATTAGGACAGATCAAAAAAGAAATTCCACAAAATGTATAGTAATTAAAGCACTGAATGTTCAGACTATAAAAATATATTAATATTTGCAGGAGAGAAAGACCAAGACATGTATATAGACAAGATTAAATGAAATAACATCTGAGTCCTCAATAGTAACTTTAATATTCAAAAAGATGTGAAGAGGCTTAATCCAAGTTCTGAAAGAATACATATACTCACCCAGGACAATACATGCAGTAAAACTGTTTGACAAAATCAAAGGAGAAGTTAAAATCATCAATGACAAATGCCGGATAATTGACCATATTATTACCAAAGTATGGGGAAAATAAACAATGTTTTAACAAAAGATAAGCAAAATAACAAAATTATAAATATCAAAAAATCACCAAAATGATGGGAACTAAGAAGCATCTTTAAATAATTAGCCTAAATATCAATGATTTCAGTTCTCCAACAAAAATGCATTGACTTCCAAAATGGAATGAAAAACAATATCCATAAATTTGTTGCCATCAAGAATCACAACTTACTACCAAATATACCAAACACTTTTATATGAATGGGTCAGCACATATGCAGCAAAGAAACAGAACAAAGACATAAGTAGGAATAGTTACTCTACAGCTGAACAATATATTAAAACTGAAATTAATCATGAGGGATAAAGTGTGCCACTTCATACTAGTCAAAGGAAATGTCCATTAATAGCACATTATAATTCTAAACGTGTATATACTAAAAAGAGACTCATCCAAATTCAACAAATAATTTCTTCTTTATGTAAAGGTACTGATGGACTTAAATACAATGTCAGTCTAAGTCAGTATTCTGATCTCAGCAATAGACAGACTGACAGGTGAAAATTTAAACAGATACATTTTGGAATTAATGAAATTATAAATCAAATGGAATTCACAGTCATCTAAAAAATCCACCTGAATATTAAAAAATGAACATTTCTGTCAGTGTTGTGTTATTTAGGGGTCTCTAGAGTCACAGAGTCAACAGAATGAATATATAAAAAGGAAATTTATTGAGTTGGCTTATAAGATACAGCCGAGGTAGTACAATGTAGGCCAGTGGGTGACACTGGCCTTTAGTCACTTTGAAAACTTGGAGGGTTGGAGAGCTGGAGGGTCAAAGAAACTGGGCTATAGGAGGGAAGAGCACAGCTTCAGAAAGTCTGTCCTGTTCTGTCTCTGTCTTCTGTGTCTCCTTTTATGTGGTCTGCTTCTGGGAGTTTCCAATGAGATCTAACGAGGTTCCTATGGAATGATGGGATCTAGGGCTGATCTTTGTATTATTCAGATAATCTCTTCATGTGGTCTCAGCTGATCTTGCCAGATGTGGTTTCAGCTTTACCACAGTCCTTGTTCACTTCATCACAAATTGGGCCCAAACAATCCACAACTCTCTCAGCATTTTCATTATCCAAATGGCCCTTTAAACTCTGCAGAGTGGTATTTGTAATACAAAAATTCAAAAGCTTCAAACATTTCAAAGTTTCTCCAATAAAACTGTTCAGAATCCAAATAGACAGATTTATCAGCAACACCCCACTTCTCAAGTACCAAATTCTGTTGCAGTTCATCTGCATGGTTGCTGATAAATCACCATCAAACGCCTTAAGGGAAAATGGGGCTTATTTTCTTATGATAGTCAGGTTACAGTTTTTAGTCCAGCCAGATGGGAGAGAATGCACCAACACCAGGGCCGAGGGAACTGACCACACAATCTCTTTGTGACAGCTGAGAGAGGGACAAACCTTACTTGCCAGATAAACATGTCTGGCTAGGTGTACACAATGATGCCGATTCAACCACCTCTCTGTATTTTATTCCAGGGCCTAATCCCATCCACCTGGCCTGTCCCATCAGCCAGACAATCTCCTGCAGGTTTGCTCTGGGCTTAACCCAACCAGGAATTCTCCACTAATGTACTCAAGTCCTCAACTGTCAAGTTGACACCTGTGCCTAACTATGACAGAATCTGATGGCTTGAAGCCTTCTCCCCTGTTACCTGTGCTAGACTTTGGGGGGTGCTGTTGATGTGTCAGCCATTGTGCATGTCAGGCAAAGTTCAGTCACATTGTAGCTATATCCTGGCTGCTGAAGCCCTAACTTGTGTGGAGTATCTTGCATATCTGAATTATGCTTTTTTTTTTTTCCATTTTGCTGTTCCTGTACTGCCCTTGGCTGCATAGTTATTGATTGTGGAAGTCATCTCCTAACCAAAATTTAAAGATTATTTAAACAAAGATCATCATATAAGAAGAGGCTCAAAGGTAGAAGGAAGAATAGGAGTAGGACACAGCAGTTAGAGGGTTAAGTCCCACATTTGATGTTTGGTTACAATTTAACTGACAGTCCCTATACCCTTCCTGACTGGGAAGATCAAACCTGTTCTGTTCCAAGTGAACTGGAACGGAAGTCAGAGTGAGCTGTGACAGATGCCTTGCTACTTACATGCAGTACATGACTATGGCCTAATTTCTCTAGTGAAGGGTTTTATTTGGTCCCCTTCTCTCCTTTTTATAATCCTTTGTGATTATAGTGGGTATTGTAGACATTTCCATTGAATATGTCATTAAGTGGGTTTGTAACTAAGATCCACCTATTAGGGAATAAATAAAGTCTGGGATACTTCACTCAATATAATTTCTTCTAATTGCATCCATTTCCCAGCAAATTTCATTAATTCATCTTTTTGGATTGCTGAGAAGTATTCCTTGTGTAAATGTGTAAATATTATCATTATCCGTTCATCAACTGTTGGGCATTTGTGTTGATTCCATCTTTTTGCTCTTGTAAATAGTGTTGCAACTATATTGAATTAATGCCTTTTGAGGGATTATTCCCAGTAGTGGTATAGCAGGGTCATATGGCATTTCAATCCTTAACTTTTTTAGAAATCTCCATACTGATCTCCAGAGTGGTTGTATAATCCTGCATTCCCACCAGCAATATCTAAGAGTTCTCTTTTCTTCACATCCTCTCTAGAATATGTTGTTTGTTTTGTGAGCTTTGCCATCCTGACCAGGGCAAGATGATATCTCTGGGTAGTTTTGATTTGCATTTCACTGATAGCTAGGGATGTGGAGCATTTTTAGAGATATTTGTTAGATAATTCCATTTCATCCCTGCCATAGTTTATTTTGAGTTCTGAGGCCCATTTCCTGATTGGGCTATTTATATCCTTGGTGTTTAATTTTTGAAGTTCTTTCTGGATAATAGAACTCATTAAGAAGTGTAGTTAGTGAGGATTTTCATCCATTCTGTGGCTTGCCCCTTTGTTAGGTTTACAATCTCTTTAACTGAACAGAAGATCTTAAATTTCATAAGGTCCTATTTGTTGATTGTTGGTTTTAGTGCCTGTGCTATTGGGTTTCTGCTTAAGAAATGTTGACCAAGCCCAATCCATTCAATGGAGTTACCTATTCTTTCAACTTGGGCTTTTATAGTCTCTGGCCTAATTTTAAGGTCCTTGATCCATTTGTAGATGATTGTTTGTGCATGGTGACCAGTATGGGTCCAGTTTTAATCTTCTGCATGTGGGTATCCAGTTTTGACAGCATCATTTGTTGAAGATGTTGTGCTTTTTCCATTGAATGTTTTAGTCACCTTTGTCAAAGATCAAATGAATGTAATCATGTTGGCCTATATTTGGCTCATTCATTGACCTATATGTCTACTATGGAGCCAGTACTAAGCTGTTTTCATTACTATGGATTTGTAGTATAGATCAAGATTTGTTATGTTGATACCTCCACCAGTGCTTTTACTAATCAGGATTGTTTTGCTATCCTGGGGTGTTACCAAATCCCCACCGGGCCAGCTGGGGGGAAAAGGGGAAATGGCAGGGGCCTCATGGGCTAGAGGCAAATGGGTGAGCCAACGAAAGGGTCACCACCCAGACCCCAGGAATCAGGCTTGAAGCAGCAGGCAGAAGACAAGTAGGCTGCAGACTCAGATTTATTCAGGACATGTTTGGGCTTTTATAGGGTTGGGGTCCAATCAGGTGTTGCCATCCCTCTGCTCAGAGGGAGGAAGAGAGCAGCCACCAATCATTTAGCTGTTTACTAGGTGCCCAGGTTATATGGCTGCTTCCCATTGGTTGTTCATCCCTCCTTCCCATTGGTTGTACATCCCTCTGCTTGTATGGTTCCTCTATTGGGACATGTCTGGGGCATGTCCCAACTTGTTCAGACTTATCTGTGGCCAGACCTCCTGAATCCAGGAGCCCAGGCTAGGGCCTCTCTAAATCTACAGTACCACACTGGGCCTTTTATGCTTCCATATGAATTTTGAGATTGTTTCATCTATTTCTTTAAAGGATTGCCTTGGGATTTTGATTGGTATTCCACTGAATCTCTGTATTGCTTTTGGTCATTTTTATGATGTTAGTTCTGTCAATCCAAGAGCATTTTTTTTTCCATTTTCTGGTGTCTTCTGTAATTTTATTCTTTTGGGTTTTAAACTTTTCATCATAAATGTCTCTCATCTCAAGTTAGATTTATACGAAGGTATTTCATTTTTTTAGAGGCTATAGTAAACGGTATTGTTTCTCTTAGGACCTTTTTACATTTTTCATTCATGGTATATAGGAACACCACTGATTTTTGCACATTTATTTTATAACCTGCCACACTATTGAACTTATGGGTTAGTTCCATTGTATCATTGATCATGGACTTTGGATAGGCTTACATGACCAATTACATTTATTGATTTGCATATGTTTAACTAAACTTGTGTGCCTTGGATAAAACCTGCTTGATCAGTGTGAATGATGTTTTTGAACCCGATTTACTAAAATTTTGTTGAGAATCTTTGCATCTGGTTTCATCAAAGAAATTGGAATATAATTTTCTTTGTTAAGTGTATCTTTATTATATTTTGGGATTAATATGATTAATTAATATGATATTAGCTTCATAAAAAGAATTTGGAAGTGTTCCTTTGCAATTTGATGGAACAGTTTAAGGAGTACTGGTGTTACTTTTTCCTTAAATGTAGAATTCTGTGCTGAATCCATCTGGTCCAGGACATTTTTGGTGGGAAGATTCAAGATTACTTCATTGATTTCATCATATGTTATAGGACTATTTAAATAATTCAAAGCTTCCTGATTCAATTTAGGTAAATTGGGATTAGTCAGGAATTCATCCATTTCTTTTGTATTATCAAATTTCATGGGGTATAAGTTTTTGAAATATGACCTTATAATTCTCTGAATTTCTTAGATATGAGTTGATTTTTATTTCTAAATTTGTTGAGCTTGGTTTTTCTCTCTCTTATATTTAGTTAATTCAACTAGGGATGTATCAATCTTATTTATTTTTCAAAGAACCATCTTTTCATCTAGTCATTTTTATCATTTTCTTTATCTCAATTTCAGATATTTCTCTCCTGATTTTGCTGATTTTCTGTCTTCTACTGCCTAAAGCTCAAACCCTCAACTGTCAAGTTGAGACCTGTGCCTAACTATGACAGTAGTTGTTGGGACATTCTCCAAAATATTTTATGTACAAGGATACAAGTGTAAACTACATAAATACTGATAATTGAAACTTTATTCTGTATCTTACTAACCACCATAGAGTCAAATATCTTCAGCAAGGGATATAACCATACAGACTCACAGAGATTCAACAATGCACTATTTAATAATCAATGTGTCACAGAAGATATCAAGAAAGAAATAAAAATCCTATAATTAGGTGAAAATGAAAATATAAAACAAATAAGATTGAAAGGAAGTTTTATAGCACTAAATAAATATATCAAAAAATTGGAAGGTCAGAAATAAATAATTTAATCATCCACCTTAAACCTTGAAAATAAAAAGACCAAACCAATCCTAAGAAGAACAGAAAGGAAGAAGTAATACAGATCAGGTCAGAAATCAGTGGAAAATAGATTATAAGAACAATATAATAAGGTAATGAAACAAAGATTCTGCTTTTTCAAAAGACAAACAAGATCTTACACCCCTTAACCAATAAAAAGCAAAGACAAATGATCAGGAAGGAAAGTCTGTGAACTTAACCAGATGTGTCATTACTTACTTGCAGTCCTTGATGGTGGCCTATTTTCTCTGCTGTAACATGATCCCCTCTCTCCTTGTTTCTCTTGGAGCCCTCTTTCCCCATCCCTCATGTTTATAATCTCTGCAATTACTGGAGGTATTACAGAGATTTGCAACTGAGGAGGGTATGATCTCACCGGAAATGGAGGGCATATAGTCTGGCAGATAGAAAGTAACCATTTTGCAATGGGAGAATGACCCCCCCACCGTGCTCTCATATTTTATTCCATCTAATTTTGAATATAATCTTTTTTTTTTATTTTTCCGCTCATACAAACGTAATAGGTTCCCCTGTGCCCTCCCTCCATCCACCCCCCCTGGACCTCCCTGCTATCTTCCCCCTTTTCCCCTTCCTTTCCCCCCTCCCTCCCTTTCTCCCAGTGCCCCCTCCCCCACCTCTGAAGCATCCTTTAGTGTGTGTCAAACTTTCCTCTGGGTCCTCCTCTCGATGAGGCGTAAGGACTCAGTGGCATTTCCTAGAACTCTTTCTTGGTTCCTCTTAAGTATACGAACACTACTGGGACTGTTAATCCCTTGCTACTAAGGATCCTAGTGCCTTTAGTCCATGCTTGACTTTGAGGGGTCAACGATAGGTTGGTCACTGCGCAGATCAGACAGAGTCCTATTATAATTGCTTCAGCCCTAACTTGTGTGGAGTATCTTGCATATCATGACTCCTCCCATCCTTGTGCTCTTACAATCTTACCGCCCCCTCTTCTGCAAATTTCCCTGAGCGTCAGGATAGGGAGAGATTAGGCAGGCCTGATTCCAGGTGGTTGATACAGAGACTCTGATGTTCTGACTTATTGTTTGTTGTTTTTTTTTTCAGTTTTGCTGCTCCAGCAATGCCCTTGGGTCTATCCTGTTGGGTATTGGATGTCACCTCCTGGCCAGAGATAAAAAGCTATTAAAAGAGACTCTAATTGTAAGAGTAGATTCAAAGGCAGGTGGAATAGAGTAGGAGACCGCAGTGAGGGGTGGGTCTGTCTCCCATTGCAAAATAGTTACCTTCGATCTCCCAAACTGCATGCCCTCCCTTTCTGGTAAGATCATACCATATCAGCTGGAAGTGACCAGGAAGGAAAGTCTGTGAACTTAACCAGATGTGTTACTTTCAGTCCTTGATGGTGGCCTATTATATCTGCTGTAGCATAATCCCCTCTCTCCTTGCTTCTGGTGGGGCACTCCTTCTATTTCTCTGTTTTTAATCTTTGCAATTACTGAAGGTGTTACATAGATTTATCTTTGAGTGTGTCTCTAAGTGGGTTTGGTACTAGGTTCCACCTATTAGGGAGTACTTACAGTACTTAATTTTCTGTGTCTGGGATATTTCACTCAATATAATTGTGTCTAATTCCTTCCATTTCCCAGCAAATTGCATTAATTCATCATTTATGATGGCTGAGTAGTATTCCATTATATAAATGTACCACATTTTTCTTATCCATTCATCAACTGTTGGACATTTGGGTTAATTCCATGACTTTGCTATTGAACAGTGCTGCTATAAACATGGTCGTGCTTGTGCTATCGAGGTGAATTTTTGCTGTATAGGGGGTTGTCCCAAAAGTTGAATAGCTGGGTCACATGGCATTTCAATCTTTAATTTCTTTAAGAATCGCCAGATGGCTCATGAGAGTGGTTTTATAAGTCTGCATTCCCACCAGCAATGTAGTAGAGTTCCCCTCTCTCCACATCCTCTCCAGCATTTGTTGTTGTCTGTATTGTGGATTTTTGCCATTCTGACCAGGGTGAGATGATACCTCAGGGAAGTTTTGATTTGCATTTCCCTGATGGCTAACGATGTGGAGCATTTTTAAAGATATTTGGTAGACCTTTTAATTTCTTCCTTGGTGAAGTTTCTTTTATGTTCCAAGGCCCATTTTTTAATTGGGCCATTTGTTTCCTTGATGTTTAGTTTTCTAAGCTCTTTGTGCATTCTGGATAATAGAACTCTATCACACATTTGGTTAGTGAAGATTTTCTCCCATTCTGTGGGTAGCCTTATGCTCAAGTTACAATCTCTTTACCTGAACAGAAGCTCTTTAATATCATAAAATCCCATCTGTTGTGTGTTAGTTGTGTTGACTATGCTATTGGATTACCAATTAGGAACTGTTGGCCTAGTCCAATCACCTTGAGAGAGTTCCCTACCCTTTCAACTAAGGTTTTTATAGTCTCTTCCCTTATATTAAGGTCCTTGATTCATTTGGAATTAAGTCTTGTACATGGTGAGAAATACAGGTCCAGTTTTAATCTTCTGCATGTGGAGATCCAGTTTTGCCAGCAGCATTTGTTGAAGATGCTGTTCTTTTTCCATTGGATTTTTTGGGCCCCTTTGTCAAAGATCAAATGGCTGTAGTTGTGTAGGCTTATATCTGGGTCTTCAACCCTTATCCATTGATCTGTGTGTCTATTTTGGAGCCAGTTCCAGTCTGTTTTTATAATTATGGATTTGTAGTATAGACTAAGATTTGGTATGGTGATACTTCCAGCAGTGTTTTTGTTACTCAGGATTGTCTTTGCTATTCTGGATCTTTTGTGCCTCCATGTGAACGTTGAGATTGTTTGGTCAACTTCTTTAAAGAATTGCTTTGGGATTTTAATTGGTGTAGCATTGAACCTGTATATTGCCTTTGGTAGGATGGTCATTTTTATGATATTAATTATGCAATCCAGGAACATGCAAGGTCTTTCCACCTCCTGGTGTCTTCTGTAATTTTTTTCCTTAGTGTTTTAAAGTTTTCATTGTAAAGGTCACTTACTTCCTTGGTTAGGTTTATACCAAGGTATTTCACTTTTTGGGGGCTATAGTAAATAGAATTGTTTCTCTCAGGGCTTTTTCTCTTCTTTCATTCTGTGCATATGGGAAGACCACTGAATTTTGTATGTTTATTTTGTATCCTCCCACCCTGCTGAATTTCTGTATTAGTTCCAGGAGTTTCCCTGTGGAGCTTTTGGGATCACACAGGTATAAGATCATGTCATCTTCAAGTAGAGATAACTTGACTTCTTCCTTGTTGATTGGAATCCCTTTTATGGCCCTTTCTTGCCTTATGGCTTCAGCTAAGACTTCAAGTACAATATTGAATAGAAGTGGTGAAAATGGACAGCTTTGTCTAGTTCCTGATCAAAGCAGGAATGTTTCGAGTTTTTCCCCATTGTGTATAATCCTTGCTGTGGGCTTGTTGTAGACAGCTTGTATTATATTGACAAAGGTTCCTTGCATTCCAACTATCTCTAGGGTTTTGATCATAAAAGGCTGTTGGATCTTATCAAAAGCTTTTTCTGCATCTATCGAGAGTATCATGTGGTCTTGGATTTTGGACTGGTTTATATGGTGGATTACGTTTATTGATTTGCATATGTTGAACCAACCTTGTGTGCCTGGGACAAAGCCTACTTGATCTCCATGAATGATCTTTTTGATATATTTTTTAATCTGATTTGTTAAGACTTTGTTGAGAATCTTTGCATCTAAGTTCACCAAAGAGATTGGCTTATAGTTTTTTTTTTTTTTAAATGTATCTTTACTAGGTTTTGACATTAAGACAATATTAGTTTCATGGAAAGAATCTGGTAGTGTTCCTTTCTTTGCTCTTTGATGGAACAGTTTAAAGAGTATTGGTGTTATTACCTCCTTAAATGTCTGGTAGAACTCTATGCTGAATCCATCTGGTCCAGGACATTTCTTGGTGTGAACATTCGAGATTACTTCATGAATTTCCTCATATGTTATAGGACTATTTAAATAATTCACAACTTCCTGATTCAATTTAGGTAAGTTGTGCTTACTTAGTAATTCATCCATTTCTTTTGTGTTGTTAAATTTCACAGAGTATAAGTTTTTGAAATATGATGGTTTAATTCTCTGAATTTCTTGTGTATCCATAGTGACGACTCCATTTTCATTTCTAATTTTGTTTTCTTGTTTTTTTTCTCTTTCTTTTGGATAATTTATGTAGAAGTGTATCAATCTTATTGATTTTTTCAAAGAACCAGCTTTTTCACTGGTTGATTCTCTGTATCGTTTTCCTAATCTCAATTTTGGATATTTCTCCCCTTATTTTGCTAATCTCCTCTCTTCTACTGCTTTTGGGATCAGATTGCTCTAGAATCTCTAAAGCTTTAAGCTGCATTGTTAAGTTATTTATTTCTGATGTTTCCATTTTTTTTTTTTTTTTTGATGTAGGCATTAAGAGTTACGAACTTACCTCTTAGGACAGCTTTCATTGTGTCCCAAAGATTTTGATAAATTGTATTTTCATTATCATTTACTTTCAGAAAATCTTTAATTTTCTTTGTAATTTCTTCCTGAATCCAATTCTCATTCAGCATCATAGTCTTAAGTTTCCTGGAGTTAGTGTATTTTCTGTTGTTTATTGTGTCGTGAATGTTAAGCTTTAGACTATGGAGGTCTAAAAGTATACAGGCAAGAATTTCAACTTTCCTGTATATGTGGAGATTCATTTTGTGGCCCAATATGTGATCTATTTTGGAGAAAGTTCCGTGTGCTGCTGAGAAAAATGTGCATTCTTTGGTGCGTGGATGAAAATTTTGATAGAGATCAGTAAGGTCCATTTCTTTAAGGGTTTGGTTGAGTTCAAATGTCTCTGTTATGCTTTTGGCCTGTTGATCTATCCCATGTTGAGAGGGCAGTGTTGAAATCCCCAAGAATTATTGTTTGGTGGTTGATTTCTCATTTTAGACACTGTAGGGTTTGCTTAATGAATGTGGAGGGGCCCATATTAGATGCAAATATGCTCAATATTGTGAAGTCTTCCTGGTGAATTGTATCTGTGACTAAAATGTGTGTCTCTTATGACTTTTTTTGGTTTGAAGTCCACTTTGTCCGACAGCATAATGGCTACCCCTGCCTGGTTCCTGGTTCCATTAGCTTGCAGAATTTTGGACCAGACTTTTATTTTTAGGATGTGCCTATCTTTTGTGGTGAGATAAGTTTCCCGAAGGCAGCAGATTGAGGGGTTGTGGTTTTTAATCCAAGTTTGTAATCTGTGTCTCTTGATCAGTGAGTTAAGTCTATTGACATTTAATGTTATAATGGAGAAATTATTTTTAACTCTGGACATTTTTTATGTTTAGTGACTTCTGTAAGTGTATTGTTTGACTTTTAGGTTTTGGTTGTATTATACTTCCCTTCTGTCCTCCTGTATATGTTTGTATTTTTCTTCAAGCTTGAGTATCATTTCTAGCATTTTTGAAGGCCTGGTTTGGTAGACATGTAAGCCTTCAAGTTGTCTTTGCGCTGGAAAACTTTTCTTTCTGCTTAGGGTGTATCAGTCTGGGTTGACATTTTTGCTCATTTAATACTTGAAGTATGTCTCTCCAAGCTCTTCTTGCTTTTACTGTTTCCATCAAGAGGTCATTTGTTATTTTAATAGGTTTACCTTTAAAAGTGACTTTTTTTCCCTTGAAGCTCTCAGCACCTTTTCTTTGTCTTGAATGTGAAGTGTTTCGACTATTATTTGCTGTGGCAATTTTCTATTTTGGTCATATCTGTTTGGGGTGCGGAATTCTTCTTATATTAGGATGGACCTCTCATTCTTTAGTTGAGGGAAGTTTTCATTTATGATAATTTAAAAATTTCTTCAGGTGTGGTATTTTGAGATTCTTGCTCTGGTATTCCATGAATGCATATGTTAGGCTTTTTCAGGGTGTCACATAGTCTTGAATATTCCTCTCAGGTACCTTTTTGGCTTTAAGAACCTCTTCCATTGAGTTGGTTAATACTCCCACTTTGTCTTCAGGATCTGAAATTTTATTTTCTGCTTTGTTAGTTCTGCTGATAAGAGGCTCTGTTGAGTTTTTGGTTGAAGATAACTTGTCATTTAGTTCGATTTTTAAACTCTGTCTGAGACAGTTTTAACAGCTCTATGTCTATTTTTGTTTCTTGAACTGTTTTTTTCAACTCTTCTAAGTGTCTGTTGTGTTCCTGTTGAAAGTGGTTAATGTGGTTGTTTAACTTCTGGATTTCCGTTTTCATAGTATTAATCATGGTAATGATCATACTTTTAAAGTCATTATCTTGGGTCTGACTTTCTTGACTATTATCTGTGAATTTGCTGTGATTGGAATCATCATTATTGGGTTAATTCTTTTGGTGGGAGATTTGTCTTCTTCGGTTTTGTTTCTCATGGATCTGCACTTTGACTTGGGCATTGTTATTTTGTCTCTTAAGACCTTTCAGTTTCTGTGTGTTTTTGACTGAACTGATTTAGTTGGTATTACTACTCTCAGGCAGTTATTACTAGTGCTTGCCTTGTAGTCGGGTACGGTTGTCTGTTGTTAGTATTATTTCCTAGATGAGGCTATTAGGCTGTTAGTACATAAATTAAGTCAGGTTAAATAGACAGGGGGTGAGTATTAGTATGGTAGTACACTTTTACGATTTAGTATCTTGGTGGTATGTGAGGGTGAGTGGTATAATCCCTGGAGTTGTATATGTTTTGGGGGTGGCTGCATGGAAAAGTTAATCTACAGTGATTAATACTAAAAAGGAGCAGTATGGTAAAAAAAAAAAAAAAGAGGTTTACTTATCATTGAGCTGGATGTGAACAATCTCTCCCATGTGATAAGATGTTTTTAGAGGATTTCAGATGTATGGCCTTTGTCCCTTAGAGCTTTGCTTGGGTTTCCTTTGGATTCTGTTGAATTCTGAGTAGCAGTGTATCCTCCGTGCACCACTAGTGAGTGTCCCTCATGGGTCGGAGGGGCAGAGGGGCTGATGGTAATGGCAGAACTCTTCCCCTGGGACCTGTTACTTGGCTTATTGGCCCACCCAGGCTCCAGGGATGGAGGACCACGAGCAAGTCCTGTCTAGGTTGAGTGGGCAGGCCGTCAGGAGGAACAAAGGGGCTTGGGCCCAGAGCGTGGGCCAGGCAAATCAGAGGCAGCCTGGATATTGCCCGGGCTGGCTGGTGGGAGGAGCTGGGAAATGGGGCAACCTGGGTGCTGGGCAACTCGCCTGGGATGCAGGACTGCGAGTCCCCTCCCAGACAGACGGGCAGGCAGGCAGTGAATATACTCTTAAAATAAGACTCTAATTTAAAGCTTTTTATCTATGGTCAGAGAGTGACATCCAATACCCATCAGGATGGAGCCAAGGGCATTGCAGGAGCAGTCAAACTGAAAAAAATTAAAACAAACCATAATTCAGAACATCAGAGACTTTATATCAACCATGTGGAACTAGGCCAGCCTAATCTCTCCCATCCTGAAGCTCAGGAAAATTTGCAGAAGAGGAGGCGATAAGATTGTAAGAGCCTAAAGATGGGGAGGAGCAACGATATGCAAGATACTTCACACAAGTTAGGGATGAAGCAATCATAATAGGAATTTGCATGACCTGTGCAATGACCAACACATTATTGACCCCTCAAAGTCTAGCATGGACTAATGGCACTAGGATCCTTAGAAACTAGGGATTAATAGCCACAATAATGTTCCTACACTTAAGGGAAACACAAGAAGGAGTTCTAGGAAATTCCACTGAGTCCTTACACCTCCTCAGAGAGGAGGACCCAGAGGAAAGTTTGACCTCCACATTAAAGCATGCTCCAGGGATGGGGGGAAGGAGGCACTGGGTGATAGGGAGGGAGGGGGAAAGGAAGGAGAAAATGAATTAGGGAGCAAGGGGGTCCAGGAAGAGGTGGATGGAGGGAGAGGATTGGGGTACCTATTAAGTTTGTATGAGCAGAAATAAAAAAACTATATAAAAAGAGCAAAGACAAAAATTAATAAAATTAATGATTATTGAAAAATTTCAACAGATACTGAAGAAAGAAGAAACTCATGGGACAATTTTTAAAATTATAGTAAAATATGCAATCTGAAGGAAATTGATGGATTGTAAACATAACTAACATTAAAATTGCAATGGTAATCATATGTTACTCAACTGATTAAAACCCACAACTGGATAGAATCAATACAAAATTTCACCAGATATTCAAAGGGCTAGCACTATGACCCACTGAGTTATTACATAAAATAGAAATGGAAGGAACACTTCCGAATGCTGTATATAAATTAAGCACAACTCTGATTCTGAAACCAAATGAAGAAACAGGAGAAAAGAGAATTGTAGGAGCACGTCACAGATGAAAATGGTTGAAAAACATCCTCAACTAAATATTTGCAAGCTGAACCAAAAGTATAATGAGAAAAAGTAATTCACCATAACCAAGTTCATTCCAGCTATGGAATGATGGTGTGATATATGTAAATCTATAAATGAAATTCAACATAAGCAAGATCAAAGATAAAGAACATATGATACTCTTAATGCAAATTAAAAAAACTTATGAAAAAATTCAACATGTATTTACAGCAAAAGCCCAGGGAAAAGTTTTGATAGAGAGAATGTGTCTTAACATAATGAAAGTTATTCTAAATGGTTAAAACCTTTAAGCATGTTCACTTAGAATAGGAAGAAGCCAAGGCTTTCTGCTCACACTGCTATCTTTCAATATCATGCTTGAAGACCTTGCTAGAGGTATAAGACAAAATGTGGAGTTTGAATAAATACAAATAGGAAAGGAAGAAGGTACATTATTACTTTTTTAAATACTATGATCCTATACCTTAAAGATCACAAAGAATACACCAGGAAAGGCCTAAATCTAGTGCTGTTCACAAAAGGGATGACTACATAATTATTAAAGCAAATAATTAGCCTTCTTATACACTGTTGGGCCAACCCAGGATTTGCCCCAGGGCATGGCCAAGCACATGGTACTAAAGATGGTGCTGAGGGCTAGTATCCTGGGCGTAACACTGATCGCATTACAGGGACCTCTAATTGGCTTTTAGGTACTGACCTGCCTTCTGTGCTGAATGACATTGGACTTGACCACTAGCACCTGAAGGATGTGTTGACCTTTGACACAATTGGGTGCCCATTTGGCGCCTTGTGATCTTTTGTCTATATAAGCTCCTTTGTATCCCCCAATACACTGGAGATTTTGTTTTTGACAAACACCCCATCTCATGGCCAAGTCTCTGGGGAACTGAGGCATGTTGGGGATGGCAGAACCTACCTTTCTTAGTCACCACCACAGGTTGCGCAGTCATGTGAATGAGTGTGTGAGTGGGTGAAGACACACCACATCATGGGTAGTGAACTCTACAAACTGGGCCCAACATAAGGCAATTCCTAAATTG
Organism: Typhlomys cinereus; assembly: GCA_023101885.1. Taxonomy (NCBI): domain Eukaryota; kingdom Metazoa; phylum Chordata; class Mammalia; order Rodentia; family Platacanthomyidae; genus Typhlomys; species Typhlomys cinereus. The sequence continues at coordinate 7,051,907 of JALPQD010000022.1, forward strand.
GATAAAAGCTAATCAGGGGTCTTGAGGTAGGTTTTCAACTCTAAGTATGGGGAACGTGTCTTACAACATTGATCCAGTGCCATCAGCACTGAAGTGTGTATTAAGAAGCCATGGTTTTGAAATCCCAGAGCCCAGCATTACCGAGGTGTGGGTATCAGCTCGTGAGTTGGCTCCGTTTGCCCAAACGTCCAACATTTATTCATGGGACATGAGGAATAAGATAGAGAACCTAACCAGAGAGCGAGAAAAAAAAATTAAGATATTGCCCTTGGATTTTCATTCTGTGGTGTCTACACTTAAGATGGCTTTCCTTGCCGACCCAATCCAATGCCCACAGGAGGGAAAGGAGGAGCTAAAGCTGCTCCAAACGCTCCATGGGGCTCCAGGATGCCTGGAGCCATAAATAAGCCTCTGTGGGACTGGGTGGGGGAAACCATGAGACCATGGAGCCGGAGCTGGAAGGGAAAGCCTTGGAACTGCCGAGCTGGGGCTGGCGGTGGCGGAGCCTTGGGGAAATGGGGTAGAGCCGCATGGACTGTGGCAGTGAGTGGTGGGGAGGCTGCACAATTCGGGGCTGCAGCACGCAATGAGGCTCTGTACAGAAACATGGCAGCTTGCAATGAGGTACAGTCATATGGAAATATGGTAGCATGTGGTCACATGGTGGTGCATGGAGACGCCATGCACGGGACAAAGCATAGAGTCCTCAGCTCGAGCGAGAAGGAGGAGCTATGCTCCCTTCTGCTTCTGGAGCCTCCTGAGCCTCTTGCAGAATTCCTGGCATGACTTAGCAAGAGTAAATAGCTGGCAGTTTGCAAGCACCAAGGAGAGCTGCCTGCTCGACCCAGCGGGGGAAAAGAGGTTGCAGGTGCAGACCAGTGTGGGAAAGTGGCTGCTGCTAGAGAGAGTGCCTAGGACGCATGATTCTCTTTGTCAAGGGAGAAGGGGGTGGGGCCAGGTTAGAGGTAGACCCCCCCAATACGCCTTCACAAAAACTTATCCCAAATCTGTACATGAGCATGGCCCCTGGCAGGCTAGAGCAGAGAGCTCAGGAGGGGCTGATGTACAAATTCCTCAGTTCCTTATGCAGGCGGGTGAGAACTTCTCTGTATGTTGCCTGGGACGATAAAGAGTTACTTTAAAAGGTTCTGACTTGTTTGGCTATTTGAATTTCCTATAAAATATGTGTGTTTTGTTTCAAAATAACAGTTGAGGGCACTTTGGATTTTGTTGCACATTTATAATCACATTTTGGTTTTGACTTTGTTCATTATTTGGCATGCCCAATTTAAATGCACGTGTATACTTAAATATAAACATCAAAAGGCCTGATAAAATATCTTTTTTTTAATAAATTTTATTTTACTAATTCTTTTTTAAATTTTATATTATTTGGGGCTGGACAGGTGGCTCAGGGGTTAAGCCTCCACCTTGCAGGCGGAGGGTCCTGAGTTCGGATCCCAGATCCCACGTATAGATGCCAGGCGGAGGCGGGGCGGCCTGCGCTTCTGGTCCTGGTAGGGCGGAGCCTGTGAATCCCGGGGCAGAAGGAGGTGGAGGCGTCCATGGTGGTTCACGAATTCGTCCGTGGTTCTACACATCCACAGACACACACACGCACGCACATACACACGCACATGCACACAGTTGAATAAATAATAATAATAATAAAAAATTTAAATTTTATATTATTTATTCAATTGTGCATGTGTATGTGTGTGTGTGCGTGTATTTGTGTGTGTGTGTGTGTATGTGTGTGTAGAACCACGGACGAATTCAGGAACCACCATGGACTGCCTCCTCCTTGTTTACTCTGCCCGGAGATTCACAGGTTCCGCCCTACCAGGATAAGAAATGAAGGCCGCCCCCACTTCTGCCCGGTGTCTATACGTGGGGTCTAGGATCCGAATCAGGACTTTCCACCTGCAAGGCAGAGGCTTAACCCCTGAGCCACCTCTCCAATCCCGAAATATCTTGATTTTTATGAAACTTCACAAAAGATGATATTGTGTTTTTACCTAGGAAAGTTTGTTTTCACATGTGTAATGTTAACATATCAAACAGCCAAAAATAAAACTGATTTCTGAGGAATTCATTAGAATTTCTTCATTCTCCTGGTCCAAGTATACTCCTGTCTTGTGTTATAATCTTACAAACTTAATTAAGATGTAATGATTTTTAAGATAAGGTCTACTATTAATGCCTATATTAAAAGACTTTTCTTACAGGATATCTAATGTTAAAACAACATGAAACCATCAAGGAGGATAAAGAAAGTATAAAGAAAATATGTTTGGAACTTAAATATATAAAAGGTTTAAAGTAAGGTTTATAGGATAAGAAATCTTACTTAAAAAATTAAAATGTATACAAGAGGTTTAAATTGGTTGCTTAAAAGGATGTTAAAGTATGCTATAAAGGTTTATGGAATGTTGGGTTTATAAAAAGATTAAAAACTAGAGATGGTGATTAAAAGAAAATGTTATACATTGTGCTTCTTCTGTGCTATAGAGGAGGAGATATTGAGCCTCAGAAATTAGAGATTAAGATTTAAGGGGCTGGAGAGGTGGCTCAGGGGTTAAGCCTCCGCCTTGCAGGCGGAAGGTCCCGAGTTCGGATCCCAGATCCCACGTATAGACGCCAGGCGGAAGCGGGGGCGGCCTGCGCTTCTGGTCCTGGTAGGGCGGAGCCTGTGAATCCCGGGGCAGAAGGAGGTGGAGGCGTCCATGGTGGTTCGCGAATTCGTCCGTGGTTCTACACACACATACACACACACACACAGACACGCGCACGCACATACACACAGTTGAATAAATAATAATAAAAAAAAAAAAATTAAAAAAAAAAAAAAAAAAAAAAAGATTTAAGCTTCATGTATTCAAATGTATTTCAATTGTTTGTTGGTTTTCTTTACTAACTCTTGCCTGTACCCACAATAAAATTACTGAGCTTATTTGGTTTATCCCATGTGCCTTTCCAGTTACAACGGTTTAATCCTTGTATAGATCTTAAAAGTTTAACCTGAGTTTTGTCTCTTTTAAAGGGACGTTAAAGTAATAGAGCCATCTGTCAAGGACCTCCAGACTATCCCAGCACTTATTAGATGAGGATACCAGATTGCTTTCACTTTCAAAGTCCCATCTCAGCAGGAAGCAGTTAGAACAGTCATCAACCCTTATCCCTTAAGCAGTCTGGGTCCTCAAATAGGATAAAAGGGTAAAGTAGGAAGATTTAGAACAGCCATGCTGGGATGGGTTTTAAGGTCTTTAAAGGTCTTTAAATTCCAAAAAAGACATCCCCTCTGCTAGATGACCCCATACCCAACCAAATTAAAGGCCCAGTTTCTAAAACAAAAAGGGGGAGTAAGGCCACACCAATAGCTAGTGTTGGCATTATTTACCATTAACATTTTAAATTTTAAATTTTCAAAAAGACAACTTAAAATTGAGATACCAAAGACACTGGGAAGCCTATCCACCAAACTTTCTGTCAGAAAGTTATCCATGGTGTGCTCTAGAAAAATTTTAACTGTAATTGTTATAGGCCTGACTTAACTCAAGATTAATACCTTGCCTAAACCAAGGTGGAGTTGATCCAGGTTTGACCTAACATCTAGTAAAAATTGTTCTTTTATTTTTTTTTAATTATTATTTATTCAATTGTGCATGTATGTGTGTGTGCAGGTGTATGCATGTACGTGTGTATATGTATGTGTGTGCATGTATGTGTGTGTGTAGAACCACGGACGAATTCGGGAACCATCATGGACGCTTCCACCTCCTGCTTGTTTACTCTGCCCCAGGATTCACAGGCTCTGCCCTACCAGGACCGGAAACACAGGCCACCCCAGCTTCCGCCCAGCATCTATATGTGGGGTCTAGGATCTGAACTCAGGACCCTCCGCCTGCAAGGCAGAGGCTTAACCCCTGAGCTACCGCTCCAGCCCCCCAAAATTGTTCTTTTAATAACTATATTGCTTCAGTGTTTCCTCAGCATCTCTCAACAGTGCTCCATCTACGAGACCATGCTACAGACATCCATGCCATGGCCCCCCCAGAGACACAATTCAAGCTTCAAGGCTTGTGAGGGCTTGGTCTAATGACGGACCAGACAGGCCTGTATTGCACGAGTGAGCCATAAGTGACTTCCCCAGGACATCTGCTGCCATGCCTGGTTCTGATGCCAACCTGCTTGACTGAGAAGACTAACTGAGACTGGACAACAGCGAAAGCTCATGCTGATACTGATGGGACTTTGGACATAAGTAGAATTAATTTTAAAATATAGTCTCTACTAAAACAAAAAAGGAGAGATGTTGGGTCCGCCCAGGATTTGCCCCAGGACATGGCCGAGCACATGGGACTAAAGATGGTGCTGAGGGCTAGTGTCCTGGGCATAACTCTGATCACATTACAGGGACCTCTAATTGGCTTTTAGGTACTGACCTGCCTTCTGTGCTGAGTGACATTGGACTTAACCACTAGCACCTGAAGGATGTGTTGACCTTTGACACAATTGGGTGCCCATTTGGCACCTTGTGATCTTTTGTCTATATAAGCTCCTTTGTAACCCCCAATAAACTGGAGATTTTGCTTTTGACAAACTCACCATCCTGTGGCCAAGTCTCTGGGGAATTGAGGCAGAGATGGGGATGGTGGAATCTACCTTTCTTCATCACCACAGCAGGTTGTGCAGTCGTGTGAATGAACGTGTAAGTGGGTGGAGACATGCCACACCATGGGTAGTGGACTCTACAATACACTGTAGACAAAAATACTATAGAAGAAGCAAGATCAATAATTCCTTTCATTGTAGAATCAAAAAATTTATTGTAAACATAATCAAGAGGCTTTAAATTCTTTCTGTCCCGGACCCTGGAACCTGCAGACTGCTTACTCCTCAGGCCCCTAGGCCACACCCCAGGCCCAGGTCATCTGCATGCCCCACTAGGTAGGCTGCCTTTCTGCTCTTGCAGAAGTCCCTTATGTCATGCCCAGGGCCTCAAGCCATCTGAAAGCACCAATGGCAAGTTTGTCTTTATGCCCCAACTCCAGACCTCTGTGAACTCCATGCTTTTCAGGTAAGGCCTAAAGACCATAACCCAGGCCCCAGGTCATCGGCCTGCCCCACTGGCCACTCTGCCTTTCTGCTCCTAGGGAAGGCCCCTAGACCATGCCCCAGGTCCCAGGTCATATGTGCACCCACTAGAACTCTGCCTTTCTGCCAGGTCCCACGTGGACTTAGAGCTCATCAGAATTCAACAGAGCCCCGAGAAAATACAAGAAAAGGGCTAGGGGACCAACACCGTACATCAGAGGCCTTCTAAAATCATCCCATCATATAGGAGAGAATCTTCACATCCAGCTCTAAGATAAGTAAAACTTTTTACAATCCTGTTACTCTCAATTATTAATCACCATAGTTTAACATTTCCATGTAGCCCACCCAATAACCCATATAACTTCAGGGGCAATACCATTCATCCTCAAATTTCACCAAGGAAGTAAACCTAAAAATTACACTACCATACTAATCTTCAATCCCTGACTACTAAACACACCTTAACTGATGTACTAACAGTCCAATATCCTCATTTAAGAAATAATACCAACACCAGACAGGCATATCCAACTCCACTGCAAACACTATCAATAAGTAGCAAGTGTAGTAATACTGTCTAATTCAGGTCAGCTAAAAACACACAAAAACAAAAAGGACACAGAAGATAAATAAAAAATCCACGGGGCACAGAGAAAATCGATTTGAAACAAAAGCAAAGACAAGAAATCTCCTACAAAAAGAATCATTACCACAATGATGGAATACAACCAGAACGAACTCACAGATAATAGCCAAGAAAGCCATACCCAAGATAATGATTTTCAAAGCCTAATATTTATTATAATCAAAACAATGAAAGGGGAAATCAACCAATTTGAACAGGAGCAAAACTGGCACTTGGAGGAGATGTGAAATGCAATTGAAGAAATAAAAATAAGCATAGAGCAGTTAAAATAGTTTCAAGCAGAGTTCAAACTTGAATTAAAAGACAAGCTAGCTTTAATCCAGAACTCAACAGAGAGTCTTATCAGCAGAACTAATGAAGCAGAAAATAAATATCAGATGTAGAAGACAAAGGGGTAGAACAAACCAGTTCAATTGAAGAGGTTGTTGAAGCTACAAAGATATTTGAGAGGAATATTCAAGAGTAATGGGACACCTTGAAGAGGTCTAAAATGCACATTCATGGAATACCAGAACAAAAATCCCAAAATACCATACTTGATGAAATTTTTCAAATTATAATAAAGGAAATCTTTCCACACCTAAAAAAATAGAGGCTCATCCAAATACAAGGGGTATTTTGCACTCCAAAAAGATACAGCCAAAATAGGAAACTGCTACTGTAAATAACAATCAAAACAGTATACGTACAAGACAAAGAGAATGTGCTGAGAGCTTTAAAAAAAAAAGTCAACTTTTTAAAAGTAAACCTATTAAAATAGCAAATGATTTTTCAATGGAAATAGCACAAGCCAGAAGAGATTCAAGAGACATACTTCAAGTATTGAATGAGCACAAATGTCAACCCAGGCTGATATACCCATTAAAACTATCATTCATGATGGAGGGTGAAAAAAATTTTTCCAAAATAAAGACAATGTGAAAGTTTACATGACCACCAAAACAGGCCTTCAAAAAATGCTAGAAAAGATACTCAAGCTTGAATAAAAGAATGAGCATATCCAGGAGTACAGAAGGGAAGTATAATACCATCACAACCTACAAGCTAAATAATACACTTATGAAAGCCACTAAGCGCAAAATATGTCAGGAATCAAATGTACTTTCTCCATTATAATCTTAAATGTCAATGGAATTAACTCACCAATCAAAAGACACAGGTTACAAACATGGATTAGAAATCACAACCCATCCATCTGCTGCCTTCAGGAAACATATCTCACCACAAAAAAATAGGCACATTCTAAAATTAAAAGGCTGGCCAAAAATTTTTCAAGCTAATGGAAGAAGGAAAAATGCAGGCATAAAAATTATGGTATTTGGGTGATCTAGCCCCTCATGGCCCTCTAGTGCCATGAGTCTGTTTCCAGCTGCCTATTTCTCTTGGAGGCGATCTAGCCCCTCATGGCCCTCTAGTGCCATGAGTCTGTCTCTTGTTTCCTTGCTCCTCATGAATTCCATGCCTAGGCACTGTGAGTTCTCATGGGCTCCCTAGCCCCTTTTGGCAGTCTAGTACCATGAGCTCTGTTTCATTTCTGCTTCTCATAGAGGCACCCTAGCTCCTCATGGCACTCCATGTCTGGAATCCGTGACTTCCAAACTTTCTCTTTTCTAATAAACTCTACCTTAATCCTCAAAAAAATTATGGTATCTGACAAAGTGGGTTTCAAATCAAAGAAAATTATAAGAGATACAGAAAGATACTACATTTTACTCACAGAAAAAATTCACAAGGGAAACTTCACAATACTGAACACATACAAAATTAACATGGGCTCCTTCACATTCATTAGGCAAATACTACAAAGTCTAAAACAAGAAATCAATCCCAATAGGATAATAGTTGAAGATTTCAATACCTCACTCTCAACATGGGATAGATCAATAGGCCAAAAACTCAACAGAAACACATTAGTACTAAATCAAAGTAAATAAAATTTTTAGGCACAGGTGTCACCTTGATAGGTGAGGGTTTGGGCGCTGGGCACATTTGTAGAGAATTACTGGTTGAGTTAGGCCCAGAGAAGACCTGCAGGAAATTGTCTAGCTGATGTGGAAGGCCAAGCCCATGGTAGGTGGGACTGGGCCATGAACAGATAACGAAAATACTGACTGCTGGTTAAGGAAGTTGGCATCCTTGTGTATACTTGGCCTGACATGCTGGTCTGGCAAGTAAGGATTGTCCCTCTCTCAGTCATTATGTAGAAATAGAATGGCCATTTCCCTCGGTCCAGGTGTTGGTGCATGGTCTCCCATCAAACTGGAACAGACTATAACCAGACAATAGTAAGAAAATAGACCTCATGTTTCTATAAACTTTTTGATGATCATTTATCAGCAACTATGCAGGCAAACTATAACACAAATCCTTAGTGAAATGGACCTAATAGATCTCTACCAAACCTTCCATCCAACCACCTAAGAATAAACATTCTTCTCAGCAGCCTATGGAACTTTCTTCAAAATAGACCATATATTGGGCCACACAATTGACCACCATGGTCTAAAAATTGTCATCCACAACACAATACATAATAGAGAATACATTAATTCATGGAAATTAAACACTATGTTGCAGAATGAGAAATTGGTTCACAAAAAAATCAAAAAGGAAATTCAAGATTCCCTAGAAGTGAAGAATAATGAAAATACATGTCAAAATCTCTGGGACACAATGAGGTAAGGTTATATCTCTTAATGACTATATCAAAAAAATTGAAACGTCACATGTAAATAACCTTGATTAGCAGCTTAAAGCTTTTACAGACACAAGAGAGACACAATCCCAAAAGCAATAGAAAAGAGGAGATTAAGAAAATCATGGGAGAAATATCCATAATTGAGATAAGGAAAACAATACAAAGAAACAACCAATGAAAAGATTGTTCTTTGAAGAAATCAGTAAGATTGATATACCCCTACCTAAATAAACCAAAATCAAGAGAGAGAAAATTCAAGTCAAAAAAATTAGAAATGAAAAAGGAGTTATCACAACTGATACCCAAGTAATTTAGAGAATTATGAAAACATTTTTCAAAAACTTATATTCCATAACATTTGACAACACAAAATAAATGGATGAATTCCTGAGTAAGCACAACTTACCTAAATTGAATCAGGAAGTTTTGAATTATTTAAATAATCCTATAACATATGAGGAAATTGATGAAGTATACTCAAATTTTCCCACCAAAGAATGTCCTGTACCAGAAGGATTCAGCACACAATACTACCAAAATTTAAAGAACAACTAACACCATTACTCCTTAAAATATCCCATAAAATAGTGAATGAAGGAACACTTCCAAATTCTTTCTATGAAGCTAATATAATACTAATCCCAAAACTTAATTAAGACATACTTAAAAAGAAAACTGTAAGCCAATCTCTTTGATGAACACAGATGCAAAGATTCTCAACAAAATCTTAGCAAATCACATTGAAAAACATATCATAAAGATCATTCATTGTGATCAAGTAGGTTTATCCAAGCACATAAGGTTGGTTTAACATAAACACATAAATAAATGTAATCCATCATATAAACCAATCCAAAGTTCAAGACCACATGATACTCTCCATAGATGTAGAAAAAGTTTTTGACAAGATCCAACATCATTTTATGATTAAAACCATAAATACTATTTGAACGGAATGAACTTATATCAATATAATAAAAGCTGTATATAACAAGCCAACAGCAAGAATTAAACTCAATGTGGAAAATTTGAAGCATTCCTGCTTTGATCAGGAACTAGACAATGCTGTCAACTCTCACTGCTCCTGTTCAAAGTTGTACATGAAATCATACCTAGAACCATAAGGAAAGAGAGGGAAATAAAATGGATTCAAATCAAAACAGATGAAGTCAAGATAGCTCTATTTGCAGATGACATGTGCATATACCTGAGTGATCCCAAAAACTCCGCCAGGAATCTTCTGGAACTAATACATATATTCAGCAGAGTGGCACGTTAAAAATAAATGTGAAATAATCAGTGGTCTTCCTATACATCAAGGATGAAATACATGAAAAAGTCCCAAGAAAAATAGTCTCATTTAATATAGCACCTAAAAAATGAAATACTTTGGTATAAATCTAACAAAAGAAGTCAGAGACCTTTATAATGAAAACTTTAAAACTCTAAAGAAAGAAATTACAGAAGACACCAGAAAGTGGTAAGACTTCCAGTGCTCATGGATTCGCAGATTCAACATCATAAAAATGACCATCCTACCAAAAAGCAATATAGAGATTTAATGCTATACCAATCAAAATCCCAAAGCAATTCTTCAAAGAAATTGACCAAACAATCTCAACATTCATATGTAAGCACAAGATGTCCAGGATAGCAAAAACAGAGTAAAAAAAAAAAAAAAACTGCTGGAGGTATAACCATACTAAACCTTAATCTAAACTACAAATCCATAGTAATAAAAATTGCCTAGCACAGGCTCCAAAATAGACATGTAGATCAATGGATAAGAGTTGAAGACTCAGATATCAGCCCACACATTTACAGGCATTTGATCTTTGACAAACGAATCCAAAAAAATCAATGAAAAACCAACAGCATCTTCAACAAATGGTGCTGGCCAAACTGTATGTCCACATGCAGAAGATTAAAATTGTACCCGTACTTGTCACCATGCACAAAAATTAATTCCAAGTTAATCAGGGACCTTAACATTAGGCCAGAGACTATAAAAACCATATTTGAAAGGGTAGGGAACTCCCTTGAGCTGATTGGGATAAGCCAACAGTTCCTAAACACATCTAATAACATAGGCACTAGACCCAACACTCAACAAATGGGATCTTATGAAATTAAAGAACTTTTGTTCAGTTAAGCGGTTGTAAACCTAGTGAAAATGTAACCTACAGAATGGGAGAAAATTTTCACTAACCACATATCTGATAGAGCTCTATTATCCAGAGTCCGCAAAGAATTTAAAAAACTAACAACCCAAGAGGTTAATAGCCTAAGTAGAAAATGTTCTTGGGCACTCAAACATTTTCAGGGACAGAGCTGATATGTCTATCAAATACCTTAGAAAAAATGCTCCACATGCTTATCTATCAGGGAAATGCAAATCAAAACTACCTTGAGATATATTCTCACCCTGATCAGGATGGTGAAAATCCACAATACAAACAACACAGAATGATGTAGATGATGTGGAAAGAAGGGAGCTCTCATACATTGCTGATAGAAATGCAGGCTTATACAACTACTCTGCCAATCAGTATGGGGATTTTTAATAATGTTTAGGGTTGAAATATCATACAACCCTGCTATACCACTACTGGGAATAATCACCCATGATGCAGCAATTCACTACGTTGACATAAGCACAATCATGTTCATTGCAGAACTATTTACAATAGCAAAGTCACAGAATCAACCTAAATGTCCAAGAGTTGATGAGTAGGTAATGAATGTGTGGTACATTTATTAAATGGAATACAATTCAGCCATCAAAAAAGATGAATTAATTAAATTTGCCAGGAAATGGATGGAATTAAAATAATATATTGAGCAAAGTATCCCAAACACAGAAATTTAGACACTATGTATTCCTTAATAATTGGATCCTACCAGCCCAGCCCAACCACCCCGGAGCCCCACGCATCCCCGCGGGGAGCACCCAGGCCGACTCTGGATTGGCCTGCGCCCGGGCCGGACGACCCCAGCCCCCTCCACGCTGCCCCGCCTCCGCCCACCACCCGCTGCCCAAGGTGAGTGAGAGAGAGAGCCCAGCCCAGCCCAACCACCCCGGAGCCCCACGCATCCTGGGGGCGAGCACCCAGGCTGACTCTGGCTTAGCCTGGGCCCCGCCCTGGACCCAAGCCCCCCGCATCCTCCCGCCCCGTGCGCCTCACCAACTCCCTAAGTCCCAGGTGAAGAATTCTGCCATTGAGCCGGCTAACGAAAGAGCCCAGCCCAGCCCTGACCCCCATCCGGGAGCCGCGCGGCCACAGGCTTTGCCCACGGGGCCCCCGCCTCCCTCCACGCTGACCTTCGCAGACCCTCTGCCTCTCTGGCCCACTGGGGACATGCGCACATGGGTCACGGAAGACACACTGCTACTCAGAATTCAATAGAGTCCAAAGGAAAATCAACCAAAATTCTAAGGAACAAAGGGAACACAGGCCATACATCTGGACTCCACTACAATCATTACATCACGTGGGCGAGTTTCTTCTCATCCAGCCCAAAGATAAGTAAACTTTTTCTTTTCACCTTACTGATCCTTTAAAGTATCAATGCTGTAGATCAACTTTCTCATACAGCCACCCCACAGCATACAATTCCAGGGAGTACACCACTCACCCCCACATTTCACCAAGATACTAAATCGTAAAAAGTGCACTACCAAACTAATATTCACCCCCTGGTAACATAACCTGATTTAACTGACGTACTAACAGCCTAGTAGCCTCATCTAGGATATAACAATAACAATACACAAACATACCCAATCCAAGGCAAGCACTAGTAATAACTGGCAAGCATAACAATACCAACTACTGTCAATTCAGTGAAAAACACACAGAAACTGAAAGGTCCTAAAAAACAAAACAACAATGTACAAGTCAAAGTGCAGATCCACGAGAAACAAAACCCAAGAAGACCAATCTCCCACCAAAAGAATCAATCCCATAATGAGGGATTCCGACCAGAACAAATCCACAGAAAATAGCCATGAAAACCAGACTAAACATAACAACTTTCAGAGTATGATCATTACCATGATTAATACTATGAAAGAGGAAATCCGAGAAGAGTTAAACAACCGTATCAACCACTTTGAACAGGAACACAACAGGAACTTGGAGGAGTTGAGAAAAACAGTTCAAGAAACTAAAATAGGTATGGAGCAATTAAAACAGTGTCAGGCAGAGTTTAAAATTGAACTAAAAGACAAGTTATCTTCAACCCAAAACTCAACAGAGAGTCTTATCAGCAGAACAAATGAGGCAGAAAATAGAATTTCAGATCTTGAAGACAAAGTGGGAGAATTAACCAGCTCAATGGAAGAGATTGTTAAAGCCAAAAAGATACTGGAGAGGAACATTCAAGAGATATGGGACACCCTGAAGAAGCCTAACATGCGCATTCATGGAATACCAGAACAAGAATCCCAAAATACCACACCAGAGGAAATATTTCAATTCATCATAAATGATAACTTCCCACAACTAAAGAATGAGAGGCCTATCCAAATACAAGAGGCATTTTGCACTCCAAACAGATATAACCAAAATAGAAAATCGCCACGGCAAATAATAGTCAAAACACTCCACATTCAAGACAAAGAAAAGGTGCTGAGAGCTTCAAGAGAAAAAAAGCAAGTCACTTTTAAAGGTGAACCTATTAGAATAACAAATGACTACTCAATGGAAACAGTAAAAGCAAGAAGAGCTTGGAGAGACATACTGCAAGTATTAAATGAGCAAAAATGCCAACCCAGACTGATATACCCGGCAAAACTATCTGTCATGATTGAGGGAGAAAGAAAAGTTTTCCAGCACAAAGACAACTTGAAGGGATACATGTCTACCAAACCAGGCCTTCAAAAAATCCTAGAAATGATACTCAAGCTTGAAGAAAAGAACAAGCGTATCCAGGAGGACAGAAGGGAAGTATAATACCACCAAAACATAAATATCAAACAAAATGCTTACAAAATTTACTAAACATAAAAAATGTCCAGAATTAAAAATAATTTCTCCATTATAACATTAAATGTCAATGGTATTAACTCACCGATTAAGAGACACAGATTACAAACTTGGATTAAAAACCACAATCCAACAATCTGCTGCCTTCAGGAAACTCATCTCACCACAAAAGATAGGCACATCCTAAGAATGAAAGGCTGGTCCAAAATCTTGCAAGCTAATGGAACCAGGAAACAGGCAGGGGGAGCAATTATGCTTTCAGACAAAGTGGACTTCAAATCAAAGAAAATCATCTGTGTGATGGATACTACATTTTAGTCACAGTTACAATTCACCATGAAGACTTCACAATACTGAACATTTATGTACCCAATACGGGCCCCTCCACATTCATTTAGAAAACCCTACGGCGCCTAGAGCAACAAATCAACCACAAAACTATAATTCTTGGGGACTTCAACACCACCCTCTCAACATGGGATAGATCAACAGGTCAAAAGCTTAACAGAGACACTTTGGAACTTAATCAAACCCTTAAAGAAATGGACTTTACAGATCTCTATCGAACTTTTCACCCATGCACAAAAGAATACACATTTTTCTCAGCAGCACACGGAACTTTTTCCAAAATAGATCACATATTGGGCCACAAAACGAATCTACACATATACAAAAAAGTTGAAATTCTAACCTGTGCCCTATCAGACCACCACGGCCTAAAGCTGGACATCCACAACACAACAAACAAGAGAAAATACACTAACTCCTGGAAACTTAACAATATGATGCTGAATTAGAACTGGATTCAGGAAGAAATTAAAAAGGATATTCAAGATTTCCTGAAAGTGAACGATAATGAAAATACAACTTACGAAAATCTCTGGGACACAATGAAAGCTGTCCTAAGAGGTAAGTTCACAGCTCTTAATGCCTACATCAAAAAAATGGAAACATCAGAAATAAATAACTTAATGATGCAGCTTAAGGCTTTAGAGAAACTTGAGCAATCTGATCCCAAAAGTAGTAGAAGAGAGGAGATTAGCAAAATAAGGGGCGAAATATCTGAAATCGAGACTAAGAAAACGATAGAAAAAATCAACCAGTCAGAAAGCTGGTTCTTTGAAAAAATCAATAATATAGATACACCCTTAGCTAAATTAACCAAAAGCAAGAGAGAGAAAACCCAAATTAACAAAATTAGAAATGAACATGGAGTAATCACTATTGATACCCAAGAAATCCAGAGAATTATAACATCATATTTAAAAAACTTATACTCAGTGAAGTTTGACAACACAAAAGAGATGGATCAATTCCTAAGTAAACACATCTTACCTAAATTGGATCAGGAAGTTGTGAATTACTTAAATGGCCCTATAACATATAAGGAAATTGAAGAAGTAATCTCGAATCTTCCCACCAAAAAATGTCCTGGACCAGATGGATTCAGCACAGAATTCTACCAGACATTTAAGGAGTCAATTACACCAATACTCCTTAAACTGTTCCATCAAATAGCAGAAGAAGGAACACTACCAAATTTCTTCTATGAAGCTAATATCGTCTTAATCCCAAAACCTAATAAAGTTTCACTTAAAAAAGAAAACTATAGGCCGATCTCTCTGATGAACACAGATGCAAAGATTCTCAACAAAGTCTTAGCAAATCAGATTCAAAAACATATCAAAAAGATCATTCACAGGGACCAAGCAGGCTTCATCCCTGGCACACAAGGTTGGTTCAACATACGCAAATCAATAAATGTAATTCATCATGTAAACCAGTCCAAAGTCCAAGACGACATGATACTCTCAATAGACGCAGAAAAAGCCTTTGACAAGATCCAACAGCCTTTTATGATCAAAACGCTAGAGACAGTAGGAATGGAAGGAACCTTTATCAATATAATAAGAGCTCTATACAACAAGCCCACAGCAAGGATTATGCTCAATGGGGAACAATTGGAAGCAGTCCCACTTGGATCAGGAACTAGACAAGGCTGCCCACTCTCACCACTTCTATTCAATATTGTACTTGAAGTCTTAGCTGAAGCCATAAGACAAGAATGGGACATAAAAGGGATTCAAATTGGCAAGGAAGAAGTCAAGCTATCCCTATTTGCAAATGACATGATCTTATACCTGAGTGATCCCAAAAACTCCACAAGGAAGCTCCTGGAACTAATTGAGAAGTTCAGCAGGGTGGCAGGATACAAAATAAATGGGCAAAAATCAGAGGCCTTCCTATATGCCCAGAATGAAAGAAGTGAAAAAGCCCTGAGAGAAACAATCCCATTTACTGTAGCCCCTAAAAAAATGAAATACCTTGGTATAAACCTAACCAAGGAGGTAAATGACCTTTACAATGAAAACTTTAAAACCCTAAAGAAAGAACTTGCAGAAGACACGAGAAGGTGGAAACCCTCCCATGCTCCTGGATTGGCAGAATCAACATTGTAAAAATGACCATCCTACCAAAGGCAATATACAAATTCAATGCTATACCAATTAAAATCCCAAAGCAATTCTTTAAAGAAGTTGACCAAATAATCTCAAAATTCATATGGAGGCACAAAAGACCCAGGATAGCAAAGACAATCCTGAGTAACAAAAACACTGCTGGAGGTATTACCATACCAAACCTTAGTCAATATTACAAATCCATAGTTATAAAAACAGCCTGGTACTGGCTCCAAAATAGGCATAGAGATCAATAGATAAGGGTTGAAGATCCAGATATAAGCCCACAAAAACACAGCCATTTGCTCTTTGACAAAGGGGCCCAAAGAATCCAATGGAAAAAGAACAGCATTTTCAACAAATGGTGCTGGCAAAACTGGATCTCCACATGCAGAAGATTAAAGCTGGACCTGTACTTGTCACCATGTACAAGACTTAATTCCAAATGGATCAAGGACCTTGATATCAGGCCAGAGACTATAAAAATCATAACTGAATGGATAGGGAACACCCTTGAGCTGATTGGGCTAGGCCAACATTTCCTAAACAGACATCCAGTGGCACAGTCACTGCTACCAACTCTCAACAGTTGGGATCTTGTGAAATTAAAGAGCTTCTGTTCAGATAAAGAGATTGTCACACGAGCTCAAAGGCAACCCACAGAATGGGAGATGTAACAGTTATTCTTAACTATTGCTATGAGAGAGCACCCAAAGTCAAGCAACTTAAGGGAGAAAGGGAGGTTTATTCAGCTTACGGTTCCAGAGGGAAGGTACAGTCTCTCAAAGCAGAGGTGGCATGGCTGGCTGGCCAAAGCTGGAGGAAGCTAAGTCACCGCAGACATCTTGGAAGCTGAGAGCTGCAGACTGCTTGCAGCAAAGGAAGACTTCTCCTGGAGGTAGGGTGGGACTAATCCACCTCAAGGCCCACCCCTTGTGACTGCCTTCCTCCAGCAAGGCTCCACCTCTCAAGGTGCCATGACCTTGCCAAACACATGAGACTGTGGGGGACACAGTTCAAACCATAACAGGAGAAAATCTTCACTAACCACATATCTGATAGAGCTCTACTGTCCAGAGTGCACAAAGAACTTAGAAAACTAAACACCAAGGAAACCAATGGCCCAATTAAAAAATGGGCCCTGGAACTTAAAAGAAATTTTACCAGAGATGAAATTAAAATGTCTAACAAATATCTTAAAAAATGCTCCACTTCTTTAGCCATCAGGGAAATGCAAATCAAAACCTCCCTGAGATATCATCTCACCCCGGTCAGGATGGCAAAAATCCACAATACAAACAACAACAAGTGCTGGAGCGGATGTGGAGAGAGGGGAACTCTGCTACATTGGTGGTGGGAATGCAGGCTCATACAGCCATTCTGGAGAGCCATCTGGAGATTCTTAAAGAAATTAAAGATGGAAATGCTATATGACCCTGCGATTCCACTTTTGGAAATAACCCCCCATGCAGCAGAGGTTCTCCTCGATAGCACAAGCACGACCATGTTCATAGCAGCACTGTTTACAATAGCAAAGTCATGGAATCAACCTAAATGTCTAGCAGTTGACGAGTGGATAAGGAAACCGTGGTACATCTATACAATGGAGTACTACTCAGCCATCAAAAATGATGAATTACTGGAATTTGCTGGGAAATGGATGTCATTAGAAACAATTATTTTAAGTGAAATATCCCAAACCCAGAAAGTTAAGCGCCGTATGTACTCCCTAATAGGTGGCTCCTAGTACCAAACTCACCCAGCCCACATTGAGACACTCAAGGGTAAGCCTATGTAATACGGTAATTGCAAGGAATGTGAACAGGAGGGATGGGTTTGGAGGGCCACACCAGACACAAGGAGAGAGTGGTCCATGTTACAGCAGAGAAAATTGGCCTCCAAGGAATGCAAGTAAGTAATGTGACACCAGGTTAAGTTCACAGACGTTCGTTCCTGATCATATACAACTGAGGGGGTATGATCTCACCAGAAGGGGAGGGCATATAGTCTGGCAGATGAAAAGTGATCGTTTTGCAAATGGGTGACTGATCCCTCCCTCACCGAGGTTTCCTGTTTTTATTACATCTACCCTTGAATGTGCTATTATAACAAGACTCCAGTTTAACAGTTTTTTGTCTCTGACCAGGGGGTGACATACAGTGCCCATCAGGATGGAGTGAAGGGCATTGCAGGAGCAGCAAAACTCCAAAAGAAAATCAACAAACCACAATCCAGAACTTCAGAGACTCTATATCATCCACATAGAACTAAGCCAGCCTAATCTCCCTCCATCCTGAAGCTCAGGGACATTTTCGGAAGAGGGGGTGGTAAGATTGTAAGAGCAAAAGGATGGGGCGAGTAATGATTTGAAGAGTCTCCACACTAGTTAGGGCTGATGCAATCATAATAGGACTTTGCATGCCCTGCACCATGTCCATCACACTATTGACCTCACAAAGTCTAACATCGGCTAAAGGCACCAAGATCCTTGGAGGCAAGGGATTGACAGCCACAGTAGTGTTCCTATGCTTAAGGGGAACATGAGAAAGGGTTCAGGGAAATGCCACTGGGTCCTTGTACGTCATCGGAAAGGAGGACCAAGAGGAGAGTTAGGCATACACAGTAAAGGACTCTCTGGGAATTGGGGGGGAGGCACTGGGAGATGGGGAGGGAGGGAGGGGGAACAGGGGGTTCGGGGGGAGGAGAAGGGGGGAGGGAACTGGTCTACCTATTAAGTTTGTATGAGTGGAAATAATAATAAAAATGTTAAAAAAAAGACGAAAAAAATTAAAAGAAAAATTTTTCAATTTACAAATGTAAAAAATAGGGCTGGAGAGGTGGCTCAATGGTTAAGCCTCCGCTTTGAAGGTGGAAGGTCCTGAGTTCGGATCCCAGATCCCATGTATAGACGCCAGGCGGAAGCGGGGGCGGCCTGCGCTTCTGGTCCTGGTAGGGCGGAGCCTGTGAATCCCGGGGCAGAAGGAGATGGAGGCATCCATGGTGGTTCGCGAATTCGTCCGTGGTTCTAGACACACACACACACAGACACACGCACGCACGCACATACACACGCATATGCACACAGTTGAATAAATAATAATAATAATAAAAAAAACAAATGTAAAAAATAAAATATAAATTGTCTTTAAAAAAATAATTGGATCCTAGCTCCACAACCACTTAATAACATAAATCTCTGTAATACCTACTGTAATCACAAAGATTATAAACAGGAAGAAAGGGGAAGGAAGACTTCCAAAGAAAGTAGATAGGGGTTCATACTACAGTAGGAAAAATAGGTCATTGTCATGTATTGCATGTAAGTAGCTAAACATCTAGTGAAGCTCACTCTCACTTCCCTTCCTGGACACTTGTGACTGAGGAGGTTTGATCTCACCAGTTAGGGAGGATACAGGGACTAGCAAATAGATCATAACCATCCCATAAATGGAACACTGACCACCCCTCAGTGCTGTGTCCTACTCATGTTCTTCCATCTACCTTTGAATATTCTTTTATGTTAAGATCTTCATTTCAGAATTCTTTTATCTTTGGTTAGGAGGTGACTTTAACACCAATCAAGATGCAGCCAAGGGTAGTACAGGGAAAGCATAATTGAAAACAACAACAAACCACAATGGTTTGAAAAAAGCAAAAACCCTACATTATTCACTCGAATCCAAACCAGCCAAATGTCTCTCCATCCTAAAGCTCAAGGAACCTGGTGGAAGATTTTAAGAGCCTAAAGATGGGGATGACCAAAGATATGCAAGATACTCCACACAAGTTAGTGCTTCAGTAGCCATAATCAGACTTTGCCTGACCTGCACAATGGCCGACATGTCAACCATCTCTCAAAAGCTAGCATGGATCACAGGAGAGAAGGCTCCAGGCATTTTGATTCTTAGAGGCAAGAGATTAACAGTCATAATACAATTCACTACTAATCAGGATCCAAGAAAGGCCTCTGGACTATGCCACTTAGTCCTTAGCCCTCACTAGGGTGGAAGACTCAGAGGGAGGTTTGGCGTTCACAGAGAAGGATGCTACAGGGGATGGGAAGGAGAAAGAGAGAGACACTGGAGAGGGGGGAGGGAGGGAAGGGGAGTGAAAGGAATGGGAAAAGGGGGAGAGAGTGAAAGGGGGAACTGGGAAGGGAAGGGGGGAGGGAGAAGACAGGGATACCTATTGAGCTTGTATGTTGGGAAAAGTAATCAAATGTGAGAGATAAAATAAAGAAACAATTTCCTCAAGCAAGCATTAAAAATTAAAGCACTTGGGATTTCAAAGGGTCAACTTCATCTTAATCCTATTATTCTATAGCCCTGGGAATTACTTGGAAAATATTCTCTATGGATGTCAATATTTTATTGCAAGTTTCCTCAAAGCTGGCTCCTATTTGCACCCATATTGAGTACTTGCCATCATCAACATTTTGCAATAAAACCTTGAAATTCAGAAATTCATAGTAAAATTCTTATCTTACATCAGTACGTGTATTGTACCATACAATTCTCTACATATTGAAAAAAAAGATTAATTTTCTTACCCTATATTTATTTCCAAGGCATGAATATTCTAAAAATTCTTGTTTCAGGGCGTTTTTAAAATTCTTATATTTATCAACAATATGTTTCCTATTTTGAATTATGTTGTACTATTCAAAAGCATTTTAGCTGTCATACTTGTATGAATATGATTGTTAACTATTCAAGGTAATTTCTACTTTGTATAGGATTAGAGATTGTTGTACAGTAAAAAACAAATGACCTTGAACTTTTGGGGGTAAAACAAAGGATATATAACTGTTAGTGTTTGCAGGATAGTATATTTTATCCAGTTCTCATCAGATTGCAGAATGAAGATTGGCCAATATTCCTACATAAATTCATCCTCAACAAATAAGATTTAGATCATAACTTTTTCAAGACCAAGATTGTAAGTAAGTATATGATAAGCAAGCTTATATTCATATAGTAGTGTGTATAGTTTTAGGATTATGATGTGACTCGTGGTGGACTGTGAGCCAAGCATGCATGAAAGCATTGATTTGATTTCTTAAGGTTAGAACACAACAACATTGGTTCTTATAAAATGAGGTAGACATTAAGAATTTTTGATACAATCCTCTTTTGTGCAGTATGTGAACTAACATATACTTCTACTGTAAATGTCAATCTATATTGCAATTTAAGGGATGGATTGATCAAGTTTAATTAAGTGTCTAATATTTGATGAAGTTTTGCATCTGTATGCTTAGCAAGAATGATGCCAGTGTTACTGTATAAACACTTTCTTTCCTATGTGTTTGTCCATAAGTGTTAATAAATCTCTATATCCTAAAAAAAAGAAAAACGAATTTGTGTCTGTCAATTTCTTTCCTTTGGAATATTAAAATTATTGTGTTATAAGTTTCTGTATGATATATTTTACAATTTGTTCTAAAAAGACATAGAATATCTATCAAGAGTGAACTTTTTAGGGGCTGGAGAGGTGTCTCAGGGGTTAAGCCTCTACCTTGTAGGTGGAAGGTCCTGAGTTTGGATCCTAGACCCCACATATAGATGCCTGGCGGAAGTGGGGGCGGCCTGAATTTCTGGTCCTGGTAGGGTGGAGCTTGTGAATTTCGGGGCAGAGTAAACAGGAGGAGGTGAAGGCGGTCCATGGGTGGTTCCCGAATTCACCAGTGGCTCTACATACACACACACACACACACACACACACACACACACACACACACACACACGCACAACTGAACAAATAAAAAAAAACAAAAAACAAAAAAGAGTGAACTTTTTAAATATGCTATTACATTTAACAGTATATAAAAAGATATAATTGTGAGAATTTTATTTTATTTCTATAGTTTGATGTAGAATTAGGAAACGATTGCTTCTTTATTTCCATTTGCATAGTAAATCTTCATACAAGAAGATTGTAGAGATACTTTATGTGTTTCAAGGAGAAATGTTAGTAAATTGAGAAAAAGAGAAGGGTTTTTGAGGTTTATTCTGAGATTTCTGACATAGATTTAATTATTGTTCAATTTTTTGAAATAATAATAATGAAATATAACAATTGCCCTCTCCTTTTCTCCAGATATTGTGCTATAGAAAAATGTTTCTAAGGGAGAATTAATGAAACATTTAATGTTTTACTGTTTGTTCTAATCCCAATTTACATATACTGCCTCTGGTAATGACAGAATGCGCCTCAGATTTTAATTGCTCTGAAGGAAATGAAAGAGAAAGATGGGTTCCTTTCCTTAGAGATAAGTTACAAATTAAACACTTATGTAAAATAGAAGTGGTCTTTGCAGAGAGTATCTTTTATATTACATAAGCAAGAAATACTGATACCAAATATATTTTCTGAAAACTCTGCAGCAGGACTGGAAAGGTAATCTACAAATATTTGCATAAATCAGTAAAGCCTATTCCATTGCTAAATTCACAGGAGACTTCCAGAATTAATATTTCCTTAAAAGGGAAAAAATTTTAGTAATAAGTATACCAATTTAAAACATTGTTACTTCATACATCAAGATATCAACAATTAGAAGCAAACAGGGAAGTGATGATGACCTGTTAATGTTCTCTACACACATTACTAAGCTTTTAGAATATATTTTCTTTACCATTTCTCTTTATGCTTCATTGTTTCAAAGACTGTAGCCCATATGGAAAACTGTTGTTATATATTTGCACTCCTGGAAAGAATTTACTTACATAGAAGATAGAAACAAATGAGAATTATGTCATAGACAAAGATAATTGACATGTCAAAATAAGGCTAATATTTTTATCCATTTTGTTTATTGTTTACATATTTCAACTTACTTCATCCATGGTGTATCAAGGGACCATAAATAATATTATCATGGTTGGCGTGTGAATTGTTCCTTATGGGTTTGGGAAGGTTATGGAACTTAATGGTTTGGGAAGGTTATGGAACTTCTGATATATGACACATTAATGAAGGAAGTCTTTCACTGGGGGTAGGATTTCCTCAGTTCCTTCTTGTTCTTTTTATGACTCTTGATGTCTGCTATAACCATGTTTAA
Source organism: Typhlomys cinereus (assembly GCA_023101885.1). Lineage (NCBI taxonomy): Eukaryota > Metazoa > Chordata > Mammalia > Rodentia > Platacanthomyidae > Typhlomys > Typhlomys cinereus. Next base: position 7,074,861 of record JALPQD010000022.1, read on the forward strand.
CACCTTGTGTTCCTTCCAGTACAAGTACATAATAGGCTCTAATTTCTCTTAAACAATGAACCAAAATAATAAACCCCTTTTATCTTTCTTTGGTAAGATTATTTTCTCAAAGCAGCATAGGGGTAACTGAAACACATGGGAGCCTTTCACTGAGTTATGGAATTTTACTTAGAAAATTGAGAATCAGATATGATATCCTTCTACTTTCTAATGAGAATATTTTCTAAAATAATGGAATAAGAGCCACAGAATACATAATCCCCAAGTTACCCAAGCAACGAATGCCAAATATTTTTCACCTCACATACCACTCTTGCATTCTTCTTATCAGCAAAACATTTTTTTCTAGTTAAAGCTTGTTTAAGCAGCATTAAAATAAATTGTGTGCATGCAGTTATAACTGTCTTTGTGTGTGGCACCAAATTATAGAAATACATTGACAAGTCATAAAATTGTTTTTCTTTGCATAAAAAACTGTGCATTTACGTGCTTCTAAGACATAATTCATTTATAATTCTCTATGTCCAATTTTGAGATACTTTGTCAACTTGACATTCTTAATTTTTTTGATATCCAATGAACATATGCACATCTTTGAAAACTGTTCTGCTTTTTATGTTGTTCATCTTTAGAATATTAAAAAGTATTACCATGAAAATATAGAGATTCTTGTTCAGTGTATTCATTAATTGGATGAATATTTCTCTTTATTAACATATTCTTTGTGACAATGATTCTAGAGAAACCGAATTGTAAAGATGAATTTTGTTAGCAGACTTGGTGACATCTGGAGTCAGTCATTTCTCAATAATGCACCTCCTCCCTTTCCAGAGTCTTTTTTATTGAGATGTGTTTTACTACCCTTACTCCAACCATCATGAATTTTTATCACACAATCAAACCACCAGCTACTAAAGACTGCCCTGGCAATAAGGAGAAAGTTAATGTTTGGAGTGAACTGTTCTGAGAATTGGTAAAGATAGGTGTGTTGGACAGTCCAGATTCACCTCTTATGAGGAGTGAGAAGCTTGATGATTCAATATATAAAACTTTTGACAATATGAGTAAAAATAAGGAAAACAATGATGCTGGTTGGTTGCTACTGGCATTTCTTGATAAAATACAAAATGAGAAGGAAAACCTCAGACACGAAAATATCCAACTCAGAAAGTGTTTAAACAATCTGAAGGCCTCGAAGTGTGACCTAGAAGCAACTCCAGAAAGGACAGACTTTAGAGGTGAAATTGCCCAGCTCCAAATGTGTCCAACTTAGAAGTTTCTAAGTGTGCCCTAGAAGAGAATCTCCTCTCCTGTAGCAATAGGGCTCGATTGGCAGAAAATCAAACTCAAACTCTGATTATTAGATTGGCTGAGTTACAACGTAAATTAAAATCCCAGACTCAAAAGGTGTAGGCAGTTAAAGTAAAAGCTCTGATTGGCAAAGAGTGGAATCCTGAAAAGTGCGATGCTGATGTGTGGGAAGACCAAACTGATGATGAGGATGTTGAACCCTCAAATTCTGATGCATTTATTCCGTCTGAGGAAATGGTGTCTCCACCCTTAGCAGAGAATGAATCCCCACCCCCACCCTCTACAGAATTGCTATCTCCATCTTTGCCTGAGGGAATTACTCATGATTTGTCTGAAAAAAGAGCAAAGACTTTGCCTCAAGAAAATACTAATGTTATGGCATGCCCACCTGTGATTGCTTCCAGGCCTATAACTAGGCTTAAGGCTAAACAGGCTCCTAAAAGTGAAAGAGAAAGTGTGGTCCATAAGGAGGTATGCTATACCCCTAAAGAACTCCATGACTTTTCTAACACGTTTAAGCATCAAATGGATTGTAAGGCTGTGTGATACTGGTGGAAGAAGCATAAAACTGGATAAAAGTGAGTTCACAGAAATGGACCCATTGAGTAGAGATTCTAGATTTAACACTGCTACTCATAGAGTTAAAAATGGTGCCAAGAGATTATTTGAGTAGGTAGCTGAACTATTTATTAAAGTTTGGCCTTCTGAGAAGGAACTAGAGATTCCAGATATTCCTTCGTTTAGTGTTGATGATGGGATTAAGAGGCTCAGGGAAATTGGTATGCTTGACTGGATTCATTCTTTAAAGTCCAATTCTCAATGGCAGAATCCAGATGTCATGCCTTTTACCAGAAATGTACTTAATAAATTGTGAGAGGGGCAGAACCAAATATGAAGGCTCCTACAATTGCTCTTCTCTTTGTTCCAGAAATAACAATGGGAGATGCTGCTGCCCAGTTGGAAGACTTAAATTCAATTGGCCTAGGTGAATCAAAGAGTAATAGGGTCCAAATGGCAGCATTGAATCACCAATGGCAAAGTAAGCATACTAACCATAATGTGCAGCATAGACAGAACAGTACTTACGAAGGTCTCACTTGCTTAGACCTTTGGCATTGGCTAATCAACCATGGTGTCCCCAAAAGTAAAATAAATAAGAAGCCTACAAAGTTCTTATTTGACCTGTACAAGCAGAAAAATTCTAAAATAAATGAAGGAAAGTTGCCTTGAATCATAGCAGCAAGAATCATGGCCTGTCAACCAATTTTCAGACTTGAGCCAATTTACAGATACAGAATCCCTTGAATGAAGGTGAGGTCGGGTCCCTTTAAGGAAGGGCTTTGGCACCATAGCAAAAAGCTTTAATATTAGTCTTTCTCCTTTCCTTCCACAAAGGGACCTAAGGCTTTTCACTAGAGTAACTGTGCATTGGGGAAAAGGAAATAATCAGACATTTCAGGGTCTATTAGATACTAGGTCTGAGTTGACATTGATTCCAGGAAACCCTAAAAAGCATTGTGGCCCTGCAGTTAAAGTAGGGGCATATGGAGGTCAGGTGATTGCTAGATGTTTGGCTAGTGTTCGACTTACAGTAGGTACAGTAGGTCCCCAAACTCATCCAGTGGTTATTTCCCCAGTGCCAGAATGTATAATTGGTATAGATATACATAGAAGTTTGCAGAACCCTCACATTGGTTCCTTGAAATGTGGAGTAAGAGCCATTATGGTTGGGAAGGCCTAAAGGAAGCCTTTAGAATTGCCTCTACCAAGGAAAATAGTGAATCAGAAACAGTATCATATTTCTGGACGAATTACAGAAATTAGTGCCACCATAAAGGACTTGAAGGATGCAGGGGTGGTGGTTCCTAACACCTCTCCTTTTATCTCTCCCATTTGGCTTGTGCAGAAGATAGATGGATCATGGAGTATGACAGTCAATTATTGCAAACTTAATCAAGTTGTGACTCCAATTGCAGCTGCTGTACTAGATGTGGTTTCATTGCTTGAGCAGATCAACACATCTCCTGGTACTTGGTATGAACCCATTTGCTGAAGACCAGAGTCACAGCCTCCACACCAGGGCTCCCCAGGACAGGGTGGAGAACAGAACACAGCTCCCTCACCTCAGAGTGAATCCTGAACCCGTTTATTGAAACTTTCGTGACAACTTTTATACAGAAAATTTTGGGGTAAAAAATGTTGCACCTACAACAGACATACAATTTTCTAGTCAGCAAAAATCACTTTCAGGGTGGACATTTTTTCAAGAACATAACCCATTGCTTCAGGGCAAAGGAACATAACAGAAACATCTATCAGTATTTCCAAACTTATCTAATCTATAATGCTTCACCAGATAGCTATGGGGCTGAGCCCACATTTTAACAGAGACTGTTTTCTTTTAAAATAAAGAGGCAGAATGTTCTCTTATTGATTTTAGCAAGTAACATATTTTACAATTAACTATAGGAGTCCTCTGTGGAACCCAGGTTCCTGCTGTGAAGCCCAAGTTCCCGCCAGCGCCAAACTCTCCCGCCGGCGCCAACTCACTGTGTGCCGGGAACTGCCCAGGGCAGTTATCGGCCAGAACATCTGTAAACTGACTCAACTTCCTTGTGTATAGTGAAAATATTTACAGAATGTATTTGCTCAAGGCAGTTGCTTTCCTATAAAAACCTTGCCCCAAATTCAGTTGGGGCCGTTCTCTTTTGCCTGAGCAGGGAGACGGTCCTAGCTAGCTAGATTAATAAATCTTGCCTCTTGTCTTTACAGCAACCTAGTGGTTCTCGTGTCTCCTTCAGGGTCTGGGTAAGGGGCCCAAAAGGAACTTCGGTTCCAACATATGGGGGCTCATCCGGGATGCCCCTGACCCAACTCGGAGGAGCCGACGACCAGGGTTGGAGGTAAGTGGAGCTCCTGAATTGTCCTGTGTCTTGTGCATTGTGTCTGTGTTCTCTTGTGTCAGTTTCTTTTCCAGGCCACCTAGGTGGGAGGAAATTGGGGCTGTACCCGTCGAGAGGTGGGCAGACGTGTCCGAGACCTCGCAGGGGGGCAAAGGGGACGCCCTGACCCCGGGGGCAGCAGGGGGTAAGCCGCAGTTGGATGGTATTCCCAACTGGGCTCAGTTGGACGGTATTCCCAGCTGAACTCCCCCATAAGGCTTGGGCAATTGGACGGTATTCCCAATTGAACCCAACCCTGTCGACAGGGGGTAAGCCGCAGTTGGATGGTATTCCCAACTAGGCTCAGTTGGACGGTATTCCCAGCTGAACTCCCCCATAAGGCTTGGGCAATTGGACGGTATTCCCAATTGTGCCCAACCCTGTCAGGTAAGCCGCAGTTGGATGGTATTCCCAACTGGGCTCATGGTGAGACTTTTTGGAGAAGGAGGACATACCCGAACTGCAGCGGGCCTCCGAACTCCTCTGTTGCAGGCTTCTTTTACTTTCACTTTCTTCCCGGGAGAGAAACCGCTCGAGCAAGCGCTTAAGGACCGGGTGAATCTCTATTATGGCTATCCCCATTTGAACAATTATATACCTCCTCTGTCAGGATATTCGAGTCTACCTTAATAATGGAAAACACTGATATTATTTTACTGGGCATTCTAATTTTTCTTATTATAAACATTCGCATAATGCTGTCCATACTCATTTTTAATTATGGCCTTTTAATATATTATTTATATCTCTGTTATTTCTTTTTTATTTCCATTTGAATATGATATTTTTAAATATCTCTCTTAAAGCTCATTTCCTTTCATTTTATTTTCTAGTTGGTTGTGGAGATGTGCTTTATTTTAGCAGTTGCTGAGATATTCACTTCTTTTGTCATCTCCTTTCATTACAAAAATCTTTGTGATTTTTATATGGATTCTTTGCAAAGCATTTACTTAATTGCTAAAATTCTTATTAATGTCTTGTATTGTCTCCTTAATTTCATTAATATATTTACATAAATTCTCTTATATTTCAATGTAGTTTTACTTTGCCCTCTACATTGTGAGTTGCATGTGCTCTGAGGTGCTAGGAACTTTCAGTCATAGGTAATTGAGGCGAGTTTACACATCTCTTTAAATTGAGATATATATATACATATATATATATACATATATATATATATAAAAAACTGAAAAAAACAGAAACAATATTAAAAAAACAAAGAAATAAGCCTCCTCCCAAAAATCACCAATCCCAAACCACAAACTCCCAAAGAGCAGAGCCCATCCTTTGGGTAGCAAAAAAGAGAGCAATAATCTCCACATTGAAATCCAAGGATAAATTATGTACAGAATGAAAAAGATGCAAAAAATGTAGATAAATGCATAAACAAATATGAATACAAATAAAATAGATGTAGAAAAATATACCAAGGAAAAAAATAAGTAACTAGACTCAATTAAAAAGACAGTTGAGAGTCTGAAAACAAATTTTGAAACACTGAAAAAAGCTGAAAATTATATGAAAATAAACATATAAGCACTGAAATAAGCTCAAACTGAAATAACATTGGAAATGAAAAAGTTGAGCTGTTCAACTCAAAGTTCATTACAGAGTCTCAAATATAAAACATATCACATAGAAGACAGAATATCAGAATTGGAAGACAAGATGGGAGAAACTGATAAGTCAATCAAAAATCTGATAAATTGAAAAGCATGCATGAATGGAGCATACAGAAACTTTGGAATGCCATGAAAAGACCCAAACAATGGATTATGGATATCCCCAAAGCAGACACACAGCAGGAAAACCCATCATGTGTAATTAAAGAGAATAGAAGAAAAATTCCCTAACCTTCCAAAAGAGGTGCCTACTTCCAATCCAGGAAGCGTATAGGACCCCTAAATACACAGAACGAAAAAGGAAACACCCACGACATGATATGTTGTACATCAAATATGCACATTAAAAATAAGATCCTTTTTTTCCTCAAGTAAAAAAGCCAGGTGGAAATTGTGGTGGCCTGAACTTCCTGCTATGCTGGGCAGAGCCTGGGAAATCCCAGAGACCTTCATCCTCTGCAGGGACACATAGTGCCCTCTGACATACACACACGCATGCACACACACACACACACACACACACACACACACACACACATACACACACAAGTTCATTGTTCTTTCAGGATGAATAGTATCCCATTTACAGAGAAAGCATACAAAACATAATACATTTGAAGGATAAGATTTTAAGAGTTGTAATGCAGAAGGATCACATCACATACAAATAGAAGCACATCAAAATATTAACAGACTTTTTCACACAAACTGTAAAAGCAAGAATGGATTGGAAATACACTATATAAGTTATGAATGAACACAAAGGTTAACACAGATTTTTATGTCAAACAAAACTATTGTTCATAATAAAAGGTTAAAAAAATTTCCATGACAGAAATATGCTAAGGGATTATATGGTCACTAATATATCCCTACAGAGAATATTAGAAGGAATAATCAAAATAGAAAAGAAGGGATGTCTGTCCCACATTGCAGCAAAGGCCTATATCTCACTATAAGATTGACCTGCAGTTGCCAGACTACACCCTTGTGCCCAACAGCCTCTACCAAGCCACCTGGTATACCCCCATGCCCAGTAAATATCAAATAACTTTAAGCTTTTCAAAAATTTAACAGAATAAGGAGAAAATCCAAGCAACAGGCTAGTGGACCAACACCATACAACTGAGGACTTTAAAAATTATCTCAAACAAACGAGGAAGAAATTTTGCTTCCAGTTCTGAGTTAAATGAACTCTTTTTACATTCTTATTACTCTCAAGTAATAGACACCATACTTTAAGATTTCCGTATACTCTACCAGAAAACCTTTATAACTTCAGGGATTTAACCATTTACCCTTACACATTGTCAAGGACATAAAAGATAAAATTGCACTACCATATTAATTTTCAATCCTTGTCTACTAAACCCACCCTAATTGATATACTAACAGTCCAATAGTGTCATCTAGGAATCAGGACCAAGGAACACCAGACAGACATATCCAACACCAAGGCAAATATTAGCAATAACTACTCAAGTATAGTAATACTGTCTAACATATACCAGTCAAAAGCACACATGAAGAAAAACATTAGGGATGAAACAAAAAAAAAAAAACTCCAAAGTCACAACCCACATTGAAGAGAAACAACAAAATCAAGACAGCAAATCTCCTACAAAATGCATTAACCCCACAATGATGGAATCCAACCAGAACCAACTCACAGAAAATACCCAAGAAAGCCATACCTGAGATATTGATCTTCTAAGTCTGATCTTTACTATGATCCAAACAATGAAAGAGGAAATTCAAGAGGCGTTAACCACATCAACAAATATGAACAGGAACACAACAGGCACATGGATAAGATGAGAAAAGCAGTTGAAGAAGCAAATCTAAGCATAGAGCAGTAGAAACGATTTCAAGCAGAGATTAAACTCCAACTAAAAGACAAGCTATCTTCAACCCAGAATGCAACAGAGAAAAATTCTTCAAGCTAATGGAACAAGGAAACAAGCAGGGGTAGCAATTATTGTATCTGACAAATTGGACTTCAAACCAAATAAAATCATAAGAAATGCAGAACACTACATTTTAGTCAAAGGAACAATTCACCAGGAAGACTTCACAATACTGAACATATATGCATCTAATAAGGGCTCATCCACAGTCAATAAACTAACTACAACATCTAAAACAAAAATCAATCCCCAAATGATAATAGTATCATGCGTCAATATCCCACTCTCAACATTGGATAATTCAACCTTCCAAAAACTTACCAGATAAATACTGAAACTGAATCAGACCATTATCAAAATGGACCTAAAAGATCTCTATCGAACCTTCTATCCACACGGCAAGGAATACACATTATTCTCAACAGCCAATGGAACTTTCTCCAAATAGACTGCATATTTGACCACAAAATGAATCTCACATATACAGCAAAGTTGAAATTGTACCCTGCACCCTATCAGACCACTAATGACTAATGCTTGAAATCCACAACAAAACTAATAGCTGAAAATACACTAATTCTTGGAAATTAAATGTCATGATGATGAATGAGAAATCAGTTCAGAAACTAATTAAAAAGGAAATTCAAGAATTTCTTGAAGTGAGCAATAATGAAAATACAGCATATCAAAATTTCTGGTATGCAATGAATGCTTTAAAAAAGGTAAGTTTATAAACAACTTAACATTGCAGCATAAAGCTTTAGAGACACAAGAAAAATCCAATCCCAACAGCAGTAGAAGAGATTATCAAAACCAGGGGAGGAATATATGAAATTCAGATAAGGAATAATGAATAGTGATACAAAACTCAACCAAAGAGCTAGTTATTTGAAAAAATAATTAGCAAGGGGGGACAAGGAAAAGGTGGAGGGAGGGAGAGGATCAGGACACCTACTGAGCTTGTATGATTGGGGAAAAAATAAATATAAAAAAGAAAAGAAAAAAGAAAAGAAATCAATTAGATTGATACACAATTAGAGATGAAAATTGTGTTATCACAGCTGATATCCAAGAAAGTCAGAGAATTTTGAAGCTTAATTTCAAAATTTAAAAATCAGAAATAAATTTCAAAATTTAAAAATCAGAAATAAATGGATGCATTTCCAAATAAGTACAGCTTACTTAAATTGAAACAGCATGAATTTAATTATTTAAATAGTCCTACAACAAATGAGGAAATTAAAGAAATAATCTCAAATCTTCCCACCAAAAAATGTCCCAGACTAGATGGATTCAGTGCAGAAATCTATTAGACTTTTAAAGAGCAACTAAAATCACTATTCCTTAAATTATTACACAAAAGAGCAAAGGAAGGAACACTTCCAAATTCTATGAAGCTAATATTATACTAATTCCAAAACCAAATAAAGATACAATTGAAAAGAGAAAACTGCTAGCAAATCTCTTTGATGAACATAGAGACAAAGAACCTCAATGAAACCTCAGCAAATGGGATTCAAAAACATATCAAAAAGATTACTCACTATAATTAAGTAGAATTTATCTCATGTACATGTTTGGTTCAACATAAGCACATCAATAAATATAATGCATCATATTAACCAATCCAAAATCCAAGACCACATGATACTCTTGGTAGATGCAGAAAAAGCTTTTGAGGAGATCCAACATTGTTTTTATGATCAAAACCCTAGAGACAGTTGGAATGAAAGGAACTCATATGAGAAGAGTAGAAGCTATATACAACATGCCAATAGCAAGGATTATACTACAAGGGGAAAACCTTGAAACATTCCCACTTGATCAGGAACTAGATGAGGATGTCCACTCTCACCACTTCTATTCAGTATTGTACTTGAAGTCTTAGCTGAAGCCATAAGACAAGAGAGGGAAACAAAAGAGATTCAAATTAGAAAAGAAGAAGTCAAGTTATTTTGATTGGTAGACAACATGATTGCACACCTGAGAGATGATAAAAACTCCACCAGGGTACTCCTGAAACTAATACGTAAGTTCAGCAGAGTGGCAGGGTTCAAAATAAATATGTAAAAATTAACAGCCTTTTTATATACCAAGAATGAAAACAGTGAGAAAGTCCTAAAATAAACAATCCCAGTTACCATTGCACCTAAAAAATGAAATACCTTGCTCTAAATCTAATCAAAGAAGTGAGAGGCATTTATAACACTAAAACGCTAAAGAAAGTAATTATATAAATGACAAGGAGAAAAGACTTCCAATGTTCCTGGATCAGTAAAAATTAACATCATAAAAATGACTATTCTACTAATAGCATTATACAGATTCACTGTTATGACAATCAAAATTCCAAAGCAATTCTTTATAGAAATTAACCAATCTCAAAATTCATACAGAAAGAAAAAAGGCCCATGACTGCAAATCAATCCTAACTAGCAAAAGGAATGCTGGAGTTATCACCATACCAACATTAATCTATATTACAAGTCCATAGTAATAAAAACAGCATGGAACTGCCTCCAAAATAGACACATAGATCAATGAATAAGGGTTGAAGACCCACACATAAGACCACATAATTTCACCCATTTGATCTTTGAGAAAGGGGCTAAAAAATCCCATGGATAAAGAATAGCATCTTAACAAAGGATGCTGGCAAAATTGGATATCCACATGCAGAAGATTGCAACTGGACCCTTACTTGTCACCATGCACAAAAATCAACTACAAATGTATCAAACGCCTTAATATTAGGTCAAAGACTATAAAAATCTTAGTTGGAAGAGTAAGGAATACCCTTGAGCAGATTTGGCTAGGCCAACATTTTCAAAACAGAACTCCAATTTCACAGGCACCAGAACCAAAACTCAACAAATGGGATCATATGAAACTAAACAGCTTCTGATCAGCTAGAGACTACATACCAGCAAAAAGACAAACCACAGAATGGGATAAAATCTTCACTAATCACACATCTCATAGAGGACTAATATCCAGAGTCCAGAAAGAATTCACAAAGTTAAAAAATAAAGAGATAAATAGCCCAATTAGGAAATGGGTCACCTAACTTAAAATAAATTTTTCCAGGACAAAATTGAAATGTCTAACAAATATCTTAAAATATTTCCACATCCCTAGCCATCAGAGAAATGCAAATCAAAACTACCCTGAGATATCATCTCACCCAAGTTAGGTTGGTAAAATTTCACAATATGAACAATACCAAATGCTGGAGAGGATGGCTGGGGAGACGGCAACCCTCATATATTGCTGGTGGAAATTCAGGCTTGTACGACCACTCTGGATATAATTGTGGCAGTTTCAAAAAAGTTAAGGATTAAAATGCCACATGACCCGGTTATACCAATATTGGGAATAATTGCCCAAAATTCATCACTTCACTATAATGACACCAGTACATCCATGATCATTGTAGCACTATTTACAACAGCAAAGTCATGAAATCAACCCAATTGCTGGATAAACAAAATGTGGTACCTTTATACAATGGATTATTACTTAGCCATCAAAAAACAAATGAATGAAATTTCCTTGTACATTAATGGAATTAGAAGACATTATACTGAGTGAAATATCCCAGGCATGGAAATTTTGAGACCATATGTTTTCCCTTATAAATGGATCCTAGTTCTAAACCCACTTGAAGACATATAAAAAGGTAGATCTCTTTAACACCCACTAAAACTGCAAAGGATTATAACTAGGAGGAAGGGGAAAGAAGACCTCAAAAAAAAAAAAAAAAAAAAAAAAAAAGGAGACAAAAGAACACACTTCAATAGAGAAATTAGGTCATGGTCATGAACTGCCTGTAAGCTGGGAGGCATCTAATACACCTTACTGTCTCTTCCCTTCCTATTCACTTGGGACTGGACAGGTTTGATCTCCCCATTCAGGGAGGGGATAGGGACTGATAGTTAGAGTGTAACCAATTGGCAATTAGGATACTGACCACACTCGCTACTATGTCTTATTACAATCTTCTTTCTACCATTAAGCCTCTTCTTATATTAAGACATTTGCTTAGACAGTCTTTATCTTTGATTAGGAGATGACCTTGACACCCAATCAGGATGAAGCCAAAGGCAGTGGAGGAACAGCAAAACTGAAAACCTCAGTCAACCATAATTTGTAAACAAGAAACAGTACAATGTTCACATGGAACCAGACTAGTCCAATCTCTCCCCACTCTAAGGCTTAGTGAACCTTGAAAAAGTGGGGTTGGCAAGATTGTAAGAGTCTAAATGTGGGGAGGACCACAAATAGGCAAGATACTGCACTCAAATGTGGACGGCAGAAGCCAGGTTATTGCTATAATGTGATTCATCCTTGCCTTACCTGCAAAATGGCTGCCATGTCAACAAGCCCTCAATGTCTCGCATGGGTCTCAGGGGAAAAGGCTTCAGGCAGTAGTATCCTTATAGGCAAGGTGTTCAATAGACATATCAGAGTTCCCATATTAATAGGAAGCCCAAAAAGGGGCACAATTTTTGCCACTGAGTCCTAAACCCTTACTAGTGTAGAACTTAGAAGGAAATTTGGCACCAATATTAACAGATGTTCTAGAGGATGGGAGGAAGCAGGCAGGAAACACCACGAGAATAGAAGGGAAGAAAGGAGGGGTGAGAGAGGGAAAAGAGGTGAGACTGGGATGAGGCTACAATGAGGGAAGGGGAAAGTATGCAGGAACTTACTAAGCTTGTACAACTAGGCAAAAAAAAGAAAAAGAATGTTAAATACATCAAAGAGGATACAAGGAATAAGTGATATTGGCACAAAGGATGAACAAAGGAATACAAATGCAAAACCCACAGGAAAAATAAAATGACAGGAATCATTAAACACCTTTCCCTAATAACTTTAGAAGTCATTGGGCTCAATTCCCCAGTTAAGGTACACAGGCTTACATCTTTGATCAAGGATCATGATCCATTAAAACTTTTCCTGTAAGAAACACACCTCACTGTGAAAGATAGACACTATCTTTGGGTGAAAGGATACTCCAAGCAAATGGAAATAGAAAAAAGCAGGATCTGTCATCTTAGTAGAGAGCAAAATAAATTGTCAGCTAAAGGATATCATAAAATATAAAAATTGTTATTGCATACTGGTTGAGGGAGGATACTACAATTCTTAACAAACATGAACCAAATACAGACAGAACCAAATTCACCAAAGTGATACTACAGGAGTCAAAACAACTAATCAACCCAAATACAGTAACAGTAGGAGACTGTAATGCCCTTCTCACAGCATTGGGTAAGTCAATGTGTCAACAACTAAATAGAAACACACTGAAGATATATTGATCCTTAACTCATGTTGACCTTGGAAACATTTGTAGAACTTTTCAGCCCAATACTAAAGAATACACATTCACATGACATTTCGAAGTGTTTATTAGCTACAATTTTGTTTCAATATACGGAGAATCTTTTGTGGGAGAAATAGAAATTTAGATGTGTTATATTAACTCTTCTCTTGTTTGTTTTGTTATGTATTTTCCAACTACCTCCATTAGATGCTTTTTGTAGTAAGTAGCTATCTAGCCAAAGTGTATGTTGGAGATTTGGTTTCTTATGCAACTTTGAGTAATATATTTTTACAGCTAATTGTGTATTTTGTATTTTCCTTCAGACGTGCTATTCAAGGCAACAACTTGATGTGGCTAAGTATTGAACAGTATAGACAACATTACATTCAATAACCACACACTTATGCCTAAAACTTAAGGGATGCTTCTTCTCTAGCCAAACTTCTGTATTGCTTTTTGTTCTCATAATTATCCTAATAACTGTAATTAATAATAGTCACACTACAGACTGAATACTGGGCCTTGATGTTATGTCTTCAATATTAAGTTGTCTGTTGTTGCAGTCTCGGGGTCCCATGGAGAACTTTGGGGTTGGGGAGAAGCAGGTACGAAGTCAATGACACAGACTGTGGGAGTCAGGTGAGTGGCAACAGCAGGCTCACAGGATTGCAGGCAGGCTCATTTATATAAGTATGGGGCAGCCTATAAAACCCACCCAACATCCCATAAGTCCCAACGTGAGGTTTTTGCTATGTTGTCCTGTCCAGGTTGGTCCTCTCAGCCAGGCAGTTTGACATCAGCACCAGGCACAGTAGCAGGTGTAGCTTGGGGAAGTTGCATTCACGCATGTGGTCCATACAGACAATATAGGCCTGCCTGGTCAGTTCCTCCTACATATCCATCCTTTTTATTTATTTTGACAGCCAGCAGGAGCCAGAGTTCTTTGCTATGATGTTGTTGACCCCACCTCAGAAGGGGTCCAGCGTAATGGACTGGTGCCTGTCTTAGTTTGAACATGACCCTTGTGTGGACCCTTACCCGTCATTGGCTGCCAGTCCTCAAAGGATGTCTCCTCTGGAAGGCATGTCAGGATATGTGGATAGTAGATTAGACCAAGGCCTCACAAATCTGTGCAATCCAAGCTCAAACCATGTCTCTATGGGCACTATGGCTTGGATATTCGAGGGCCATAAGCACCTGTAGCATGGTCTTATTGATGGAGCACTGCTGAGAGATGTGCTGAAGGAAACACTTAAACAATATAATTAATAAAAGAACAATTCCTCCTATGATAGCATAAACTACAATCCAAGAGGGATCAAACAGCCTTTTAAAATTGTTCCAGATTCTGGTTACAAACTCAGTATCTATAAGCAGGGGAGCCACATGCATCATGTTAATATGTTCTATCTGTTGACTCGAAGTCAATGAGTAATTAAGAAAGGCCTGAGACCAAGGCCCCTTGATGTACTGAGAAAGTTGTTCATGAGCCTTGGAAATGTCGGAGACACGATAGACAAGAAAAAGGATAAAAACTAACTTTTCAGTACATCACACCCAGGAGGATAAATTTATGGCACTTCTGTGAACCAATATTGTAACTGTTGATTTAACCTGGGAATGACTTGAAAACATTAAAGCCACATGAACAAAAACTATTAAATCAAAATGTTAAAGATGACAGAGACCACACTTTTTCTCTTTGGAAAAGAACTAGAAATACTCATTAATTATGACAACTCACTCAAAGCTTTTCCCATTTCATTTGTCCCCATTGTAGTATCTTAAATTATTTTTAATTACACTACTACTTATAACATTCTAATTTTTAAGGTCTGCACAATCTCTACTATACTATTTTATATGTGGTAATAACAATTCTATAAAAAAGCTATTTATAAATCACAGAATAAACCCCAAAACACAAAAATTGTTCATATTCCAAACTTGCAAGAAATAAATTATATCATGATATATCAATTAATATTGTATCAGTATTAACTAATATCTATGGTAGATTTTTCCCCCAATATAATTAACCAGTGCACAACAGGGCTCAAGCTACAGTTAATCACATTTGTTTTTTCTTAAAAACAAATTTATTCACTATAAACAATTAAAAAACAGTTTTCTTCCTCCATAACAGACATTAAAACTGTTTTGTTTTCTTTTTTAAGTATCTTAAGATTGAATGAAAATAATTAGCTACAGTGTGGTCCAGAAATGCAAATATACAAACAAGACAGTTTTATAAACACATGTATTGCTACCTTCGGGTATACTTACAAATCATAAAAGATATCTAGGCACACTTACAAATCATGAAAATGAAGCCAGTTCATCAGATTTTTACCAAGGTATAACAAGAAATACTTTATGCAAGAAGATAAAAACTAAGGCAGAATAACACTTGCAAATTAGTTTTTTAATGTCTACAAACCACTGATTCTAAAGACAGAACTTTCTTTCCATTTGTCAAGCTTACAAAATCATAAAAAGTTCTCTAATTACAGTTATTACATTTTAAACAATTTTCCTAACATAAAAGGTTTTAACAATCAAGTCATACTTTTATTTAAGCTTATAATGTACTAAATTTACTTTATATAGAAGAACTTGATAGAATACCTCAGACCCTGCTTGATACCCAAGTCTGCATTAATAGGTATTTCATGGTCCACTTAAATTGTCTAGTACATAACTGAATCATCTAGCAAAATTATATCTATAGCTTTGAGAGTGAAGATATTCAATATTTATTATCACTGCCTTGGGAGATATGCTTTCTAAAACTGTGGAAAATCATACCAAACACCTGGTAGTATCATTTGCACAAAACCTGATGCTTCTTCATTTGTCATTTAAGATATTGTAGCTCTCAATTTACTTAACTACTTTAACATTAAGCAACTACAAGTTTTATATCTTTAACAGAAGTAAATAAAAGCTTTTTAAATTTTGTAGAAACCAGAATATTATTAAATATGGAGTAAGCATGCAACACATGGTCTCAGGAGAATACCTGTATGTCTCTTTAGATAAGCAATCTTTAAAAAATAAAACCTGTGCAGTTACCAATTCTGAGTAGAGCCTTTACTTGTCCATTAATGTTTTTAACCTTCTAACTTCTGTCACAAGTAAGTCCCCAATATCTGTAGGTTATCTTCGAAAACTTGTCTTTTAAGAATTTTTGAACTACCTCAAAAAATTAGTAACTAACTTATGAGAAATGGGCAGCTAGAAAAAACTTGTGGAGTCCATAAGAAACAGGCATGGAACTAAAAATGGACTCACAGCACTAGAGGGCCATGAGGGGCTAAGGTGCCAAAGATGGCTGCTAGGGCCAGGTATATCTGGACACCTAGGCAAGCCCAGGGAAACTGGCTTTTTTCTTTTTGGTTAACTCCCATTGGGCCCAACCTAGTTGCCCTTAGGCCCAGGTGCAACTAGAGATCAGATTGCTTGTTGGATATGGAGATCTCATCTCCATTATCCTTACATAGAGAAGTTGACTATCTTATCTCTGGGAGGATTCAAGTCAGTTCCTCAACAAGAATATTCCTGCAGGGTGTTTCCAGCAGTGGGGAATGACCTTCAAGGATGTCAAAGACCTTCAAAGACTTTACAGACTTAGCAGTTTTACTGTGGGTACAAGCAAGAGTTAGTAAAGAACATGTGCTTGCAAGGTATAAAAGCCAAGAGCTGTGAGTAATCTATATATTGGAGACCTTTCTCCTCTGGCTATTGTACATCTCCAAGATCTCATTCTAAAACCTGTCTAAAACCATGTAAACTGTCTGATTTTTTTGTACAGCACAATCTGAATTAGTCCTCCTTAGGACCACTCCTCAGATCTAAGTAAAAAGCCTGCATTCATTTTTCTTGTGGGGAAGGGAATTTCATAAATCAAAACCTAACAATCGTAAATTAGTATGGCATAGCTTCAGTGGAGGATAGCCAGGCTTCCAATTGGCCTTTGTTAACCTTTAGAATGTCCAGAGCCTGAATGCATGCCCTGAGGACCTGTATAAAGCTGAGTCCTTAATGCTTTCCATTTGCATCCAAATAGGACAATTAGCACTAAAAGGGCAACTCCAAAAGTTAACCAAGTTACCAAATTTAGGAGTGAAAACATGGCAGGCATCCTGTGCCATAATTGTTTGCCAAGGGACTCAGGGGTAATAATTTGGACTTTAGTCCCATTAATTTTTGATATGTTAAAGGATAGTTTGAAACATTCCAGGTGCCATTAATATTGGCAGGAAGAAGACATAAGCCCTCCTGGACTTTCCTCTTAGGGGCCAGGAAGAGCAGCACTCAGGACACATTTAAAGCATTTTTTTTCTTTCCCTACTGGGAAGGGAATTTCAGGTTTGTCAGATTGGGCATGCCTACTAGTAGTTTATCTATCCCCTTAGGCAGATGGATTCTCAGAGAAACTCTAAGTAACTTAGGCCAAAATCTTGCAAGGAAAAAGGAAACATAAACTTGAGTTTTGACCCAAATCCACTTAGAATCTACTGAAAACAGATTATGCTGAGTCTGGCATTGATCCTAGAAGCACATGGGAGCATGTAATTAGAAGCAGATTTGTCCCCAAGAAAGGGAGCTCATACATACCAGGAGAAGGAAGAAATTCCAATGAACTTTTGAGAAGACAATTACATTTTCCTGGTTGCTAGATTTGATGGGATAAAAATTCTATAAAAGAAGTTAGAGGAATGAGCAAGTTCGATCAAGCAATATCATAGTGGCTTTGCTATTTTGGGAACACATGGAAAAACCTTTAAGAACACAATGGCATTTTCATTTGCAGTCCCATTAAAGATCAAAACCAAGCAAGAAAATTTTTCATGAAAGAAAACTTACGATTTATCAGAAAAACAATTGTGATTGATATAAAACATAACTAGTTAAGGCCTTAGATGTTACCAAAATTATTTGTTCCTATTTTTAAGTATGCATACATGTATTTAAAAATGGCATGCCAGAATTTTTCAGCATGCAAGAGAAATGAAAAAAAATTGAAGCAGCCACAGACAGAGACACACATGTAAACACAGAACATATAAACATACAAACACATGAACAACATTTTACCGGGAACTGTACAATTCACCAGCAACTGCCTTAAAATTACCCTTGAAAGCTTTATCAAAGGTGCATTAACATTTAGGAAAACCTTATTTAAAACAAGAGTTCACATTAGTTAAGTTGGGCAGCTTAGCTTAATTATGAAAAACATCTAGCAAGGAAAACATTCTTTTTTATTATTATTTATTCAATTGTGCATGTATGTGTGTGTGCATATGTGTGTGTGTGTGTGTGTGTGTGTGTGTGTGTGTGTGTGTAGAACCACGGATGAATTCGGGAACCACGATGGACTGCCTCCACCTCCTCCTTGTTTACTCTGTGCTGGGATTCACAGGCTCTGCCTTACCAGGACCAGAAACACAGGCCGCCCCCGCTTCCACCCGGTGTCTACACATGGGGTCTAGGATCCGAACTCAGGGTCTAGGATCTGAACTCAGGACCTTCTGCCTTGCAAGGCAGAGGCTTAACCCCTGAGCCACCTCTCCAGCACCAAAGGAAAAAATTCTTATCCATAGTCTGGTTCCCACATATTTACTGAGGGGATCCAAGGTGCTAAAACCACAATTTTATTCAAAAATTTCAACAGGCCATCAATAACCTTGAGGCCTCTAGTCTCCAGGAGAGATTTTTTTAAATTTTTTAAATATTTTTTATTATTATTTCTGCTCATACAAACTTAATAGGTACACCAGTTCCCTCCCTCCCTACTCCTCCCCCCGAACCCCCTGTTACCCTCTCTTTACCCCTCCCTCCCCATCCCCCAGTGCCTCCCCCCCAATCCCCAGAGAGTCCTTTAATGTGCATGCCAGACTCTCCTCTGGGCCCTCCTCTCCGATGACGTACAAGGACCCAGTGGCATTTCCCTGAACCCTTTCCTGTGTTCCCCTTAAGCATAGGAACACTACTGTGGCTGTCAATCCCTTGTCTCCAAGGATCTTGGTGCCTTTAGCAGATGCTAGACTTTGTGAGGTCAATAGTGTGTTGAACATTGAGCAGGGCATGCAAAGTCCAATTATGATTGCTTCGGCCCTAACTTGTGTGGAGTATCTTGCAAATCATTGCTCCTCCCATCTTTTTGCTCTTACAATCTTACCACCCCCTCTTCCACAAATTTCCCTGAGCTTCAGGATGGGGAGAGATTAGTCTGGCCTAGTTCTAGGTGGTTGATATAGAGTCTCTGAAGTTCTGGATTGTGGTGTGTTGATTTTCTTTTGCAGTTTTGCTGCTCCTGCAATGCCCTTCAATCCATCCTGATGGGCATTGTATGTCACCCCCTGGCCAGACAAAAAGCTGTTAAACTGGAGTCTTGTTATAAGAGCACATTCAAGGGTAGATGTAATAAAAGTAGGAAACCACAGTGAGGGAGGAGTCAATCACCCATTTGCAAAATGGTTACTTTTTTTCTGTCAGACTATATACCCTACCCTTCTGGTGAGATCATACCCCCTCAGTTGTAAATGATCAGGAACGAACATCTGTGAACTTAACCAGGTGTCTCATTCTGCCCATCTAGGAGAGATTTTAAGACACATATCTGGGGCTCCTTGTAGTGTGAGGGGAGGTTGTCCATTTTTCTAAAGAACAAAGTCAAGACTAAAGAGGAACAGATGAGAAAAGGAATGTATCGGACCCAAATGTCTTGTGCTTTACAGGAAACTTCCATGGTTCTCAGGCCACAGCCGTATGCCCACACAGTGTCTCTGGAGGAGGGTCAACTGGGAGACCCCTCCTGGGTTCCGTCTCCAGGGGGGTCAAACCTTATGTGGAGATGCCAGACGAACCAGAACCAAAATACGTACCTCCCTATTGGTGGACAGACAAACATAGAGAAAGTGAAAGGGACCTTCACGCTTACCTCTTGGGAAAGTAAAGACATTAAACACAAAGGGCCAGCTTACAGAAAAACTGCCGAAGGAGGCACAGTACTCCACACTGGTGCTGAGGAGGAAAGGGCCACCATGGAAGATCCACATTGGGGCACCAGATGTTGCAGTCTCGGGGTCCCACGGAGAACCTTGGGGGTGGGGATAAGCAGGTGCGAGGTCAATGACACAGACTCTGGGAGTCAGGTGAGTGGCAACAGCAGGCTCACAGGCTTGCAGGCAGGCTCGTTTATATACGTATAGAGCAGCCTATATACCCCACCCAACATCCCAAAAGTCCCAACATAATGTTTTTGCTGTGTTGTCCTGTCCGAGATGGTCCTCTCAGCCCGGCGTTTTGACGTCAGCACCAGGCACTGCAGCAGGTGTAGCTTGGGGAAGTTGCATTCATGCATGTGGTCCATACAGATAATACAGGCCTGCCTGGTCCGTTCCTCCTACAGTCTGTCAACTTTAAATTCATGTTCACACAAGTTTCAGAGGAAAGCTGGGAGAGAAAGATGGTGGAAAGGAGGATGGGGGCAAGGATATACATTTACATACTCATTTTGTTTGTATAGGAGCAATTCATAAAAAAGTTTATAATAAAAATGAAAAATATTTGTCATCTTTCCATTTTAATATATGGAAAATCTATCTTTTTAAAAGCTTCTGCAAAAGAGATTTTCATGATTTTTCTTTCAATATACATTTTTTATTTTACCTTTTTAACTTTTCACTATTAAAATATACACATATCCAAAACAAATATCTGTCACAAAGAGTATGTTAATAAAGAGAAATATTCATCCAACTAATGAATACATTGAATAAGAATCTCTATATTTTCATAGTAATACTTTTTAATATTCTAAAGATGAACAACATAAACAGTGGAACAGTTTTCGTAGATGTACTTATGTTCATTGGATAGAAAATTATTAAATTCTGTTCATATATACATGTCTAGTAAGAATGTTGCATTAGTCAAGTTCTCTAGAGATGCAGAATCAACACTATATATATATATATATATATATATATATATATATATATATATATATATATATATATAATATAGTGAATATATTAAGTTGGCTTACAGTATGCCCAAGGTTGTCCCACAATTGCTGCTAGTAGCTTAGGTAGTCCAACAATAGCTGCCAGTAGCCAAGAGAGTCCAACAATGGCTTCCAGTAGCTGCTCAGTTCGGTAATCAAGTGGGTGATGGCTGAAGGCTGGAGAATTCCTAGAGTCTTCAGTCTAGCTGATGACTGGGAGGGTTGGAAGGCTAGAGGGTCGAAGAAACATGGAGGCCGGAAAGAAGGTGTTCCTTGGTCCTGATTCCTAGATGACACTATTGGACTGTTAGTATATCAATTAGGGTGGGTTTAGTAGACAAGGATTGAAAATTAATATGGTAGTGCAATTTTATCTTTTATGTCCTTGACAATGTGTAAGGGTAAATGGTTAAATCCCTGAAGTTATAAAGGTTTTCTGGTAGAGTATACGGAAATCTTAAAGTATGGTGTCTATTACTTGAGAGTAATAAGAATGTAAAAAGAGTTCATTTAACTCAGAACTGGAAGCAAAATTTCTTCCTCGTTTGTTTGAGATAATTTTTAAAGTCCTCAGTTGTATGGTGTTGGTCCACTAGCCTGTTGCTTGGATTTTCTCCTTATTCTGTTAAATTTTTGAAAAGCTTAAAGTTATTTGATATTTACTGGGCATGGGGGTATACCAGGTGGCTTGGTAGAGGCTGTTGGGCACAAGGGTGTAGTCTGGCAACTGCAGGTCAATCTTATAGTGAGATATAGGCCTTTGCTGCAATGTGGGACAGACATCCCTTCTTTTCTATTTTGATTATTCCTTCTAATATTCTCTGTAGGGATAGATTAGTGGCCATATAATCCCTTAGCATATTTCTGTCATGGAAATTTTTTTAACCTTTTATTATGAACAATAGTTTTGTTTGACATAAAAATCTGTGTTAACCTTTGTGTTCATTCATAACTTATATAGTGTATTTCCAATCCATTCTTGCTTTTACAGTTTGTGTGAAAAAGTCTGTTAATATTTTGATGTGCTTCTATTTGTATGTGATGTGATCCTTCTGCATTACAACTCTTAAGATCTTATCCTTCAAATGTATTATGCTTTGTATGCTTTGTCTGTAAATGGGATACTATTCAACCTGAAAGAACAATGAACTTGTGTGTGTATGTGTGTGTGTGTGTGTGTGTGTGTGTGTGCATGCGTGTGTGTATGTCAGAGGGCACTATGTGTCCCTGCAGAGGATGAAGGTCTCTGGGATTTCCCAGGCTCTGCCCAGCATAGCAGGAAGTTCAGGCCACCACAATTTCCACCTGGCTTTTTTACTTGAGGAAAAAAAGGATCTTATTTTTAATGTGCATATTTGATGTACGACATATCATGTCGTGGGTGTTTCCTTTTTCGTTCTGTGTATTTAGGGGTCCTATACGCTTCCTGGATTGGAAGTAGGCACCTCTTTTGGAAGGTTAGGGAATTTTTCTTCTATTCTCTTTAATTACACATGATGGGTTTTCCTGCTGTGTGTCTGCTTTGGGGATATCCATAATCCATTGTTTGGGTCTTTTCATGGCATTCCAAAGTTTCTGTATGCTCCATTCATGCATGCTTTTCAATTTATCAGATTTTTGATTGACTTATCAGTTTCTCCCATCTTGTCTTCCAATTCTGATATTCTGTCTTCTATGTGATATGTTTTATATTTGAGACTCTGTAATGAACTTTGAGTTGAACAGCTCAACTTTTTCATTTCCAATGTTATTTCAGTTTGAGCTTATTTCAGTGCTTATATGTTTATTTTCATATAATTTTCAGCTTTTTTCAGTGTTTCAAAATTTGTTTTCAGACTCTCAACTGTCTTTTTAATTGAGTCTAGTTACTTATTTTTTTCCTTGGTATATTTTTCTACATCTATTTTATTTGTATTCATATTTGTTTATGCATTTATCTACATTTTTTGCATCTTTTTCATTCTGTACATAATTTATCCTTGGATTTCAATGTGGAGATTATTGCTCTCTTTTTTGCTACCCAAAGGATGGGCTCTGCTCTTTGGGAGTTTGTGGTTTGGGATTGGTGATTTTTGGGAGGAGGCTTATTTCTTTGTTTTTTTAATATTGTTTCTGTTTTTTTCAGTTTTTTATATATATATATATGTATATATATATATGTATATATATATCTCAATTTAAAGAGATGTGTAAACTCGCCTCAATTACCTATGACTGAAAGTTCCTAGCACCTCAGAGCACATGCAACTCACAATGTAGAGGGCAAAGTAAAACTACATTGAAATATAAGAGAATTTATGTAAATATATTAATGAAATTAAGGAGACAATACAAGACATTAATAAGAATTTTAGCAATTAAGTAAATGCTTTGCAAAGAATCCATATAAAAATCACAAAGATTTTTGTAATGAAAGGAGATGACAAAAGAAGTGAATATCTCAGCAACTGCTAAAATAAAGCACATCTCCACAACCAACTAGAAAATAAAATGAAAGGAAATGAGCTTTAAGAGAGATATTTAAAAATATCATATTCAAATGGAAATAAAAAAGAAATAACAGAGATATAAATAATATATTAAAAGGCCATAATTAAAAATGAGTATGGACAGCATTATGCGAATGTTTATAATAAGAAAAATTAGAATGCCCAGTAAAATAATATCAGTGTTTTCCATTATTAAGGTAGACTCGAATATCCTGACAGAGGAGGTATATAATTGTTCAAATGGGGATAGCCATAATAGAGATTCACCATAACATAATATGCTAGTTAAATATAGATGGCAGCTCAACAATTAAATACTGAACTCTGGGTGTAACTGTGAAGAATAAGGAGTAAAGGAAAGTTTATATAAGCCTGTAGAAGAGCATCCAGTTGGCAGGAGAAGACACTGCCCATGGTAATTGGGATGATTCACTGAGCAAGTGAAAAAGTTGGGGGTAGCAGTTTCAGTATTTTGGCATATTTCAGAATAGATGGGTTGACTTACAGTTTGGCAAATGAGATTTTCCCTCTCTCACCAATACCTGAAGATATGATGTACTTAATTCCTTTCACTCTTGGTATTGGAATGATTTTACCTGCCAAGCTGGACTATGAACTCAAACACAGTAATTGATGTACATATTATAGTCAAGCTGTCCAAAGCATATGACAAAAGAAGACTTTAAGAGCCTGAATGACAGTGCTAGTCCTAAGTCACATGCCACGTCCCTATCCAACTAATCTGGTAGAGTATATCTCAGTTTGGAAAAGATGGATTCAAAGTAACTTGTTTTGGGATAAGGACATGGCTTTATTTAAGAGAAATAAGGAAAAATATGGGAATTGTCAGGCCTTGGTGTTTCTTCCCAGCTCAGGCCTAAAGCCTGTCCCCTGAGGAAGGTCACAGTAACACCCATGAACAGGGGCTGGACACTCTCTCCTAGATAATTCGGGTTTTGCCTCTGGCAGGAAGAATTCTGGGAATTAGGAGTGCCCCTTACCTAGGTTTTGTTTTTTTGGGATAATTCAAGTTTTGCCTCTGGCAGGAAGACTTCTTCTGGGAATTAGGAGTGCCCTTTACCTCCTCTTAGGATTTTTTGGAACTAGCTTCCTACTCTCCATTCTAGAGAAGAAGCCTGCCTTTTAAGTTTTAGTCAAATACTAAATAGAGATTTCATGTCTAGTCATTTACAATAAGTAGACTTGTTAGCCAGAATGTGCATTGATTTTAAGGAAATTAGAGAATAACTTCTAGAGTCTTAAAACATAGGTGGGTAAAATTCCCACCTACGTACTAACTCAGAAATTCCAGAAGTATTAAGACTATGCTATCAGTCCACTAGAACCTTAAAAGAAACTGTGATACCCTCTTACCCTGGCTGAAGGCCAAGGAAGAGACCATCATGCCAGATAGTCTAGATGCCAAGACTGCCCCTGGAGATGGTATTTGCAATCCAAACTGGGAGAATCCATGTCAGAAGCAAAGGGGGCCATGTCTTTCCTACCCCAAACAGCACTCTTATGAGAAATTACAGAGATGGACCATTCGAGTGCACTCCCACCAATGATCGCCTCCACCCCGAAAGAGACATCCTTGGCATATGGGGCCTGACTGGACTCCAGGTTTGGAGTATGGGTTCACATATGCGTCATCTAACTGATGGCAATACGCTTCTAGAATTCCTCAAAGGAAGACGTAAGCAACCTTACTATTAAAGCAATAGAAGGATGCTATTATAGAAGTTATTCTTTTAATAATTATATTGCTTAAGTGTTTTCTTCAGTGCATACCTCAGTAGTGCTCCTTCGACAGAACCAGCTATAGGTTATGGGCCTTGAGTATCCAAGTCAAGGCCCCACTTAGAGATGTGGTTCAAGCTTGGATGGTAGACACTGCATGAGCTACATATATCTTCCCAAGTTAGAACCTGCTGCCATGCCTGGTGCCTATGTCGACCTGCCTCACTGAGAGTATCAACCTGGAAAGGACAACAGCAAAAGCTCACGCTGGGACTTATGGGGTGTTGAGGACTCCTATAGTTAATTGTAAAATATGTTCCTTGCTGAAATCAGGAGATCAGTCTGCCTCTGTGTATTTTAAAGAAATCAGTCTCTTTTAAAATGTGGGCTCAGCCCCATAGCTATCTGGTGAAGCATTATAGATTAGATAAGTTTGGAAATACTGAGAGAATGTTTCTGTTAAGTGCCTTTGCCCTGAAGCAATGGGTTAAGTTCTTGAAAAAAGGATCCACCCTGAAGGTGATTTTGCTGATTAGAAAATTATCTATTGTATATGCAACATTCTTTACCTAAAATTTTTTGTATAAAAGTTGTCAGGAAAGTTTCAATAAACAGGTTCAGGATTCACTATGAGGCGAGGGAGCTGTGTGTGTTCTGTTCTCCACCCCGTCCTGGGGAGCCCTGGTCTGGAGGACGGGACTCTGGTCTGTGGCAGTCACATTTAAGAACAACCTTGTCAAACTAAGAAAAAAAACATTTTTAAACAGCAATTCTACAAGCAAGGATAGCACGAAAATAAATACTAAAATTGCTGAATGAAATTGATTACTAAGACAGAGAAGTTGTTCTAGTGTTAAAGAAAGACATTTTAGATAAACAATAAATGCTAAATAAACAACCCTTGCAAATTTGAGTGATGAATTCTTACAAACAGAATGTGCGGAAAGATATACAGTATAATACTATCATGTGGCATGATCCCCTCTCTCCTTGTTTCTGGTGGGGAGGGCATATAGGCTGCCAGATAGAAAGTAACCATTTTGCAAATAGGTGACTGACCCCTCTCTCACCATGGTCTCCTACTTTAATTCCATCTACCTTTGAATATACTCTTATAACAAGACTCTAACAGGTTTTTATCTGTGGCCATCCAATACCCATCAGGATGGAGCCAAGGGCATTGCAGGAGCAGCAAAACTGAAAAAAAAAATCAACAAACCTTAATTCAGAACATTAGAGACTCTATATCAACCACCTGGTATCAGGCTTGCCTAATCTCTCCCCATCCTGAAGCTCAGGGAAATTTGCAGAAGAGAGGGTGGTAAGATTGTAAGAGCACAAGGATGGGAGGAGTAATGATATGCAAGATACTCCACAAAAGTTAGGGCCAAAGCAATCATAATAGGACTTTGCATGACCTGAGCTATGTCTAACACATTATTGACCCCACAAAGTCTAGCATGGACTAATGGCACTAGGTTCCTTGTAGGCTAGGGACTGACAGTCACAGTAGTGTTCTTAAGCTTAAGGGGAACATAGGAAAGCGTTCTGGGAAATCCCCCTGGGTCGTTGCACCTCATTGGAGAGGAGGACCCAGAGGAGAGTTTGGCATGCACAGTAAAGGATGCTCTGGGGATTGGGGATGGAGGCACTGGGGGATGTGGAGGGAGGAGTGAGTGGAGGGGGGTGCAGGGGGTCAGGGGGAGGTGGAGGGAGGGAGGGGACCAGTGTACCTGTTAAATTTTTATGAGCGGAAATAATAATAATAAAAAAGTATTACAGTTAAAAATGGTTTTATAATGGCAGAACACCTTTGACATACACCTGTTCTAACTAGACTGAGAGCTCCGCTGGAGTCACGGGTATTTAGTCTGCCCAATAGAAAATCATGGAGAGTTTCCCTGACAAGATCACAGCTCTCAGCCTACAGGAAAAAAGGAGCTGGCATCAATGCAGAACAACTTGAGGAGCCAGATCCTGACCTGGAGCCAACTGGATGCTCTGATATGTGAAGGAGACAGACTAGTCCAAGAGTCGCATCAACCAGTGACCCCCAGACATCTCTTCTTGACTATTACTGTGCTACTCTATTCTTCAATATTCTAGACTTAAGTATCAGACTTTCTTGGATGATCAATGCCTGGACACAAAATATTTCCTTCTATGATGGATTCCTGACCCTGGTTCAGACTGACTGTGAGAGTCTTTCACAAAGTGGACTTTAAAAGTTAACTGCTACTTACCATATGCTAAGACTTTATTTTTCAATTTAAAAATTCACTGCTGTATAAGCCACCATATGTTTCATTTGTTATCTCAAAAATGTATGATTTTCTGTTGATTTTTGCTGACATCAAATGTATCTATTGAGCTATTGTTAATTGTGCTTCTCCTGAATGTAAAATAAGTCAATATTGGTACTGAGAAAAAAAAATACTATCATGTGAACTTACAGATTTAGTTCATAAAGTAAATGTTCAAATAAGAAGCAAACAATCAATGTGTGAATAATGAAAACAGTGATGAGTAAAGAGAGGAAGGAAGGAATAAAGAATATCCAAAATAACTATGAAAATATGAAAAAGTACATGGAAAGGTATGTAACATTCAATAATGTCTCTAAATCTTAAAGATTAGAATCTGTAATTCAAGTATCCAGACTACAGCTAAGTAAATGTCTCAGCAGGTTATGAGACTTTCAACCCAAGGCTTATGACCCATGTTCACCTTGTAATCTGTCTAAAGAGTGAAGGAGAAAACCAATTTCAGAAAGTTGTTCTCTGATGCTGACAGGCATACTGTGATACATACATACCCACTTATCTCACACACACACACACACAAATCTACATTTATTTAAATTACCAGGATGCACTGTGTTTGTGCATGCATGCATGTGTGTGTGTGTGTGTGTGTGTGTGTGTGTGTGTGTGTGTGCATGTATGGACTAGCTGAGTGTTTGTTTGTTTTTTTTAAATACAACAGTATGATGCCTATAATAACTCAAAAGTTAAGATACAAAGAGAAAAAGGGAGCTTACAAAAATGATATTTCAGGGTTGGATAGGTAATTCAGGGGTTAAAGACTTTTCTTTGAAAGCAAAAGGGCATGAGTTTGTATTTCAGATCCCAAGCAAAAAGGCCTAGTGGAAAATGCAGTAGCCACTTAGCCATTAGATGGTTTAGCCTGAGCACCACCAGAGCGAAGTGTTAAAGAGCAATACAGGATGATTCTAAGAATCAGTATTGGGCTTCTACAACCATACTCAAATTATCTCTTCTACACACACACATGCAAAACAAAATTTCAAGTAAATGGAATCCATAAGTGGTAGCAACAGCTTTACTTTCACCTGACAAAGTAAACTTTAGAACCAAAATGGCAAAAAAAGTGATTCTCATGATAACATTATCAGTGAGTCAATTAATCAAATTTGTCATCCAGGACACAGAAATTAAACATGAGAACTGGACAAAAATTGTCTTCATATACATAAATACAGTAATCTTGAACAAAATATTAGTAGATGTAATTAAATATTACTTTTATGTTATCATAATTCGTTAACAAGTTGGCTTCATTCCAGAATATAAAGATGGTTCTGCACATGCAAATCATAAAGGTTAAAATTATTTGACCATCTTAATAGATGTAAAAACTTATTTCCTAAAATATAACATCCATTAATGCTAAAATGTTTTTAACATATTAGATGTAGAAAGACTATTCTTCAGTCTAATAATATCTATATAGGACAAAGTATAGTCAGTATTATATTTACTTAAAAGTTAATCTGAAAGCATTTTCTCTAAGAATCAGTACAATATAGCACTATCCACATGGATCTCCTTTATTTAATACAGGGCTAGAAATTTTAGCTTGAGAAATTACACAAGATAAAGACAAAAATCTTACAAATATTAAAAAAAACAGAATTTTTCATGTCTTTAGCAAATATATATATGCAATTGTACTATTACATATGGTCATATTTGAAGAATTTTTAAAGATTAATATAACAGATATTTAATAAATTATCAGAATGCAAAATCTGCATTCCAAATACAGTGACTTTTCTCTTCAATAAAAATGAATTATTTTAGGAAGAAGTTTGAAACAGTCCCATTCACAAGACTGACGAAAAAGGAAAGAATAAACAAAGCTAAGACAGTGAAATATCTACAGAAGGAAAATTACAAAACATTGATGAAAATAATCGAAGACACTAAAAGGTAGAAATCCCTCCCATTTTATAGATTAGAAGAATCAATATTTTTGAATGACCATCTTTCCTAAAGAAACCTATGGGTTCATGCAATTCTTTTCAAACTGTTATTGACATTCTTTTCGGTGCAAGAAAAAAATTGATGAAATAAATATGTAAGAACAAAATACCCTGACTACAAAAACATGTCTTGAGCAAAGAGGAGAATAACTTTTAAAACTAAAATACCAATTTTCAAGATGCCTTGTATAAACATCAGCATAATAACAAACAAATAGGTAAATGTAACAGAGAAATTAGAAATTAGCTCAAACACCTACATCCAACTGTTTTTTAACAAAATAAAGCCCAAACTGTATATTGTAGAAAGGTATTCTCTGACATCTGGAATTGGAATACTATATATCCATGCAAAATTGAATTTTCACCTGTATCTCTCAGAATTTACAAAATCAATTAAAATTTGAGCTATTATGTAATGTAAAATTTGAATCTCTTAAATTGCTTAGGAAACATTGTACCAACAATTCAAGAAACAGTTGCAGCAATCTTCTGGGCAGAAACTACAAAATATAGTAAACTTCAAAACAGTGAAGAAAAATGTGGCTGCATGAAACTAATGGCTTCTAAATAGTAATAAAAATAATATTTTTAATTTGCAGCCTTCAAAATGCAAGAAAATATTTGGAGACGATTCATCTGACAGAGTTTATATCAAAAATACACAGAACTAGCATATAATGACCAAGAAACTACTAATCCATAAAAAAATCATCAAATGATCTGAACATGTTTCTCAATGCTAGAAACACAATTAATAAATACATGAAAAATTCTCATTGGTCATAAGTGAAATGTGGCTTCTAGTACTGGTTTAGAGAAAAACAGCCTTACCATACCAATCATCATCTATGGATTGGGGAGAAACTCCTGTAATACAACCTATAAATTATTGAAGAATGATGAACGAATAACAGATTCAGCAAGAGGTAAAATATACAGTTGTACCTACTGATGAGCCCAGTTGTTCAGGGAGGAATAATACCTAGACTATGGTCAGATGAGCAATGCTGGTTAAATCATTCAACAAGACATGATACAAAACACAATGGAATGAATATTGGAAGGAGAGCTGTAGGAAAGAATAGCACAGGAGGAAGAGAGACAGGAATTGGTGATGTGTGAGAAATCAGGATGTTTTTCCTATTGTATAAAATTTTCAAATAACAAAAGTTATCAATAAGTAATTTATGATAAATCAATGCTTATAAAATAGACAAAACACTGCAATGAAATATCACCACAACACAGTGTGTCTATTAGCCCCCCAAAATTTAAAAAACCCAAATGCTATAGTGCATATCAAAAACTTGGCTCAGTGCCTAATATTCTACCTCACAATCAGAAGGACTTGAGTTTGAATCTCGGATCCTACCAAAAAAAAGCCATGTGGAAATGGTGATGGCTTGCACTTCTGGCTCTGGGAGGCAGAGCTTGGGAAATCAAAGAGTGAAATGAAAGGAGGTAGAAGCAATCCAGGATTATTACTGAATTCATCTTTGGGCCTTTGAAGCCATATGCAGTGATCTCTTACACACACAGA
Organism: Typhlomys cinereus; assembly: GCA_023101885.1. Classification (NCBI taxonomy): domain Eukaryota; kingdom Metazoa; phylum Chordata; class Mammalia; order Rodentia; family Platacanthomyidae; genus Typhlomys; species Typhlomys cinereus. Next base: position 7,106,049 of record JALPQD010000022.1, read on the forward strand.
CTCTAACACAGTCATAGACATAGATATAGACACAGACACACAGACACACACACACACACACACTTGCATGCATCCAAAAAATTAAATTAAGAAGGTGGGATAGAAGGATCATGTTTTGGATCATCCTAAGCAAACACTTCAAAAAACAGAGACAAAAACAACAAAAGCTCAAATATTAATATATGCTGGCATATTCATAGAAGGAGCAAAAGAAACCTTTCTATTTTTAAAAGGGAATTGTCAATCAGTCAACAGTTTGGAATTTTGTCAAAAAAATGGAAAATTCATTTAATATGTAATCCAGCTCTCCTATTCTATGCTATGAAGCTATCAGAATTAGGCAAATATATGAAATCTCAGACCTGTGTCTTTTGACATGCCTATGAGGAATTTTCAAGTTAAGGCAACCCTGGAGGAATCTGTCTAATGGAAAAGCCTAATTCATAATGGATCAGATCATTTCCTGAGCAGTTTTATAAATTTTTTTATTATTATTATTATTTATTCAACTGTGTGCATAGGCGTGTGTATCTGCACGCGCGTGTCTCTGTGTGTGTGTGTGTCTGTGTGTGTGTAGAACCACGGACGAATTCGCGAACCACCATGGATGCCTCCACCTCCTTCTGCCCCGGGATTCACAGGCTCTGCCCTACCAGGACCATAAACGCAGGCCACCCCCGCTTCCGCCTGGCGTCTATACGTGGGATCTGGGATCCAAACTCAGGACCTTCCGCCTGCAAGGCGGAGGCTTAATCCCTGAGCCACCTCTCCAGCCCAGCAGTTTTATAAAGTAGAGGGCACAAGGAATTAGTTTTTCCTGTGAATATGGTTCTGGCTATGTAGTTATGAAAGCTCAGCTGTATTAATACTTTAGTTAATGGTGCTAGAGCAATGCTTAATCAGTTAGTTTTGAAAATTATTCTATGGTAATGAAAGATGTTATCAGTTTCAGCGTGGTCACTGAATGTGTAAGATGTCTGCTCATAAACCTGGTGACCTGAGTTTGATTCCTACAAATTTAGAAGATAAAATGTGAGAACTAACTTCTGAAAGTTGTTCATCACCCAAATGCTATGGCATACATATTATGTATTCTTTCTCTCATTCTAGCTTCTTCAAATAAATAAAAAATATATTTTTAAATTGAAAGGTTATTATTATATGAGAATTAGTAATAGGGATTCACTGCAGTTACTTAACACTAGTTCTATAACTTTAAATTTATTTATTTATTTATTTATTTCTTCTACTCATACAATGTTGATAAGTACCCCATTCCCCTCCCTCCCTCCACTCCTCCCTGGATTCCCTTTGCTCCCTCCCCCCTTTTCCCCTTCCTTTCCTCCCTTCCCTTCTTTTCTCCCAGTGCCCCCTTCCCCCCCCATTCCTAGAGCATCCTTTCTTATGCATGACAAACTTCCTTCTGGGTCCTCCTCTCTGATGAGGTGTAAGGACTCAGTAGCATTGCCTAGAACTCTTTTTTGTGATCTCCTTTAGTATAAGAACACTATTGTGGCTGTTAATCCATTGCTTCTAAGGATCACAATGCCTGTGATCCATGCTAGACTTTGGGGGTTCAATGATATGTTGGTCATTGTGCAGGTCATGCAAAGCCCTATTATGATTACTTCAGCCCTAACTTGTATGGAGTATCTTGTATATCGTTGGTCCTCTGCATCTCTAGGCTCTTACAATCTTACCGCCCTCTCTTCCACAAATTTCCCTGAGCTTTAGGATGGGGAGAGATTAGGCTGGTCTGGTTCAGGTGCTTGATGTAGAGTCTCTAATTTTCTGTATTATGGTTTGTTGATTTTTTTTTCAGTTTTGCTACTCCTGCACTGCCTTTGGCTCACAAAAAGTGATACATTGGTTATGAATTTGCAAAAATAATGAGAAATTAAATTAAATATCTATGTAATTTGCATAAGTCAATACTTTGTATAGTTCATACAAACATAAAGGACAATAAAAATATGTGAATCAGAGTAAAAAACAGAGAAAATTTCAAAATAAATCATACCTTCAAGTCCATATTTAGGAAATTAATTGTAATTAAAGCAGAAAAAATTATAAATCAATAAATTGATAACATATATTGTGATATTCTATTAATTAAAGCAGAACAAAATATAAATCAATAAGTTGATAAAATATACTATGTGATTTTATTAATTAAACATACTATTAGAAATGGATGTGAGCAATTCCTTGTTAGAGAATATTTGTAAAATATACACAAATACAAAGTTTATATGTGAATATAAGAAGAAATTCTGGAGTATAACCATATGCTTATGTTATATATTATATAAACTTTTAAAAAGCAAAAGTACTATTTCAAGAGAACATATTATGAATACTTTGAGGCAGATGGAAGGAATTAATACTACACATGAAATGGGATAGCAGATTTTATTTTGAAGTAGATCGTGGTTACAAAGACAAATATTTCATAACTAAGAATATTTATACCATTCATTTGTGATTGAACAAATTATTAAGTGTGACACATATTGAACAGCTATTGTTTTTACTAATTACTAATAGCATTATATGAATCATTTAATATACCCTAAAGACTTACAGTTCCAGATATTTTAAATGACTGAATCACTCAAATATTTACTATGGATTTCTAAAGTGATGCCACCTTGGTAATTTTCACCTTTACAAAATAATCATTTGAAAGCTATGAAGTAGTTATTCCAAGGTTTAAGATAAATTAAATAGCATTTCTGCTTGTGTTATTCACATAGAAATTTAATGAATTGTGGGGCCAGAGAGGTGGCTCAGGGATTAAGCCTCTGCCTTGCAGGCGGAAGGTCCTGAGTTCAGATCCTAGACCTCACGTGTAAACACCGGGCAGAAGCTGGGGCGGCCTGTGTTTCTGGTCCTGGTAGGGCAGAGCCTATGAATCCCCCCGGCAAAGTAAACAGTGAGGAGGTGGAGGCGGTCCATGGTGGTTCCCGAATTCGCCAATGGTTCTACACACACACACACATACATACACATGCGCACGCACGCACAATTGAATAAATAATAAATAAATAAGTAAATACAATTAAAAACAAGAAATTTAATGAATTGTGCTCACAAGCAGTTAGCAGATTCTGCTTTTAACAAGGAAGGTGGTTCAAAATTATATAAAATAAGACTTCTCAAATTTTGTGTTCCTAACATTGCTTAAGAAGAACTACTGAAGATGGATATCAAAATAACTAATCAAAATGAAAATTTCAAGTACTTTTAGCATCTATTTTCACTACAATGACATCATTTTAATGTATTCTACTTAAACTCAAATAGCATTCTGAAATATATTTCTCTACTTTATTCTTGTAGTAAGTGAATTTTTTTGTCATGGAAACTTGGTGCTTATTGATTGATACATTTCAATACTGTTGATTGGTGAGAAGAATCACTTCATACTCTGTTATTTGCATCTTGAATATTTAAGAATATCAACAAAAGCATCTATTCCAAGTAAAAAACACAACACAAGAGCAGTTGCTATGCAGCTGTTAAAATAATTTATTTCATTTGTAGCCTGTTTTAAAACAAAATTGGCATAAAAAGTTTAGACAACTTGAAAGAAATGTCATATAATATGTGTAAATTCCTTCCTCTGCATACATTACTTATTGTAATAACACTAATCTAATGTTAAAGTTTGTATTTGTGTGTTGTATTGGCTATTCATATTCCAATGAAAATGAACCCACAAATTTTTTTCTTCAGCTATATTTTACTGTATATTACTTTCTAACCTTTTCCATTTTTCTTATTATTACTTTATCAATGTGTTTTAAGCTTTGAAGTAAACTGCTTTTCTGTCTTTTTTTTAAATTTTATTATTATTATTATTTATTCAACTGTGCGCATGTGCATGTGTATGTGCGCATGTGCGCGCGTGTGTGTAGACTAAAGTTTGGTATGGTGATACCTCCAGCAGTGTTTTTGTTACTCAGGATTGTTTTTGCTATTCTGGGTCTTTTGTGCCTCCATGTGAACTTTGAGATTGTTTGGTCAACTTCTTTAAAGAATTGCTTTGGGATTTTAATTGGTATCGCATGGAATTTGCATATTGCCTTAGGTAGGATGGTCATTTTTACGATGTTGATTCTGCATATCCAGGAACATGGGAAGACTTTCCACCTTCTGGTGTCTTCTGCAATTTCTTTCTTTAGGGTTTTAAAGTTTTCATTGTAAAGGTCTTTTACCTCCTTGGTTAGGTTTATACCAAGGTATTTCATTTTTTTAGGGGCTATAGTAAATGGGATTGTTTCTCTCAGGGCTTTTTCACTTCTTTCATTCTGGGCATATAGGAAGGCCACTGATTTTTGCACATTTATTTTGTATCCTGTCACCCTCCTGAACTTCTCAATTAGTTCCAGGAGCTTCCTGGCGGAGTTTTTGGGATCCCTCAGGTATAAAATCATGTCATCTGCAAATAGGGATAGCTTGACTTCTTCCTTGCCGATTTGAATCTCTCTTATTTCCCTTTCTTGTCTTATGGCTTCAGCTAAGACTTCAAGTAAAATATTGAATAGAAGTGGTGAGAGTGGACCTCCTTGTCTAGTTCCTGATCCAAGTAGGAATGCTTCCAATTGTTCCCCATTGAGCATAATCCTTGCTGTGGGCTTGTTGTATACAGCTTTTATTATAATGATAAAGGTTCCTTCCATTCCTACTGTCTCTAGCGTTTTGATCATAAAAGGCTGTTGGATCTTGTCAAAGGCTTTTTCTGCATCTATCGAGAGTATCATGTTGTCTTGGACTTTGGACTGGTTTACATGATGAATTACATTTATTGATTTGTGTATGTTGTACCAACCTTGTGTGCCAGGGATGAAGCCTACTTGGTCCCTGTGAATGATCTTTTTGATATGTTTTTGAATCTGATTTGCTAAGACTTTGTTGAGAATCTTTGCCTCTGTGTTCATCAGAGAGATCGGCCTATAGTTTACTTTTTTAAGTGAATCTTTATTAGGTTTTGGGATTAAGACGATATTAGCTTCATAGAAGGAATTTGGTAGTGTTCCTTCCTTTACTATTTGATGAAACAGTTTAAGGAGTATTGGTGTTATTAACTCCTTAAATGTCTGGTAGAACTCTGTGCTGAATCCATCTGGTCGAGGACATTTTTTGGTGGGAAGATTCAAGATTACTTCCTCAATTTCCTTATATGTTATAGGACTATTAAAATAATTCACAACTTCTTGATTAAGTTTAGGTAACTTGTGTTTACTTAGAAATTCATCCATCTCTTTTGTGTTGTCAAACTTCACAGAGTATAAGTTTTTGAAATATGATGTTATAATTCTCTGGATTTCTTGGGTATCAGTAGTGATAACTCCATGTTCATTTCTAATTTTGTTAATTTGGTTTTTCTCTCTCTTGCTTGTGATTAATTTAGCTAGGGGTGTATCTATCTTATTGATTTTTTCAAAGAACCAGCTTTTTGACTGGTTGATTTTTTCTATCATTTTCTTAGTCTCGATTTCAGATATTTCTCCCCTTATTTTGTTAATCTCCTCTCTTCTACTACATTTGGGATCAGATTGCTCAAGTTTCTCTAAAGCCTTAAGCTGCATAGTTAAGTTATTTATTTCTGATGTTTCCATTTTTTTGATGTAGGCATTAAGAGCTATGAACTTACCTCTTAGGACAGCTTTCATTGTTTCCCAGAGATTTTGGTAAGTTGTATTTTCATTATCGTTCACTTTCAGGAAATCTTGAATTTCCTTTTTAATTTCTTCCTTCCTGAATCCAATTCTCATTCAGCATCATATTGTTAAGTTTCCAGGAGTTAGTGTATTTTCTCTTGTTTGTTGTGTTGTGGATGTCCAGCTTTAGGCCATGGTAGTCTGATAGGGCACAGGTTAGAATTTCAACTTTTTTGTATATGTGTAGATTCATTTTGTGGCCCAATATGTGATCTATTTTGGAAAAAGTTCCGTGTGCTGCTGAGAAAAATGTGTATTTTTTTGTGCATGGGTGAAAAGTTCAATAGAGATCTGTAAGGTCCATATCTTTAAGGGTTTGATTAAGTTCCAAAGTGTCTCTGTTAAGCTTTTGACCTGTTGATCTATCCCATATTGAGAGAGCGGTGTTGAAGTCCCCAAGAATTATCGTTTGGGGGTTGATTTCTTGCTTTAGGCGCCGTAGGGTTTTCTTAATGAATGTGGAGGGGCCCGTATTGGGTGCATAAATGTTCAGTATTGTGAAGTGTTCATGGTGAATTGTACCTGTGACTAAAATGTAATATCCATCTGTGTCTCTTATGATTTTCTTTGGTTTGAAGTCCACTTTGTCTGAAAGCATAATTGCTCCCCCTGCCTGTTTCCTGGTTCCATTAGCTTGCAAGATTTTGGACCAGCCTTTCATTCTTAGGATGTGCCTATCTTTTGTGGTGAGATGAGTTTCCTGAAGGCAGCAGACTGTTGGATTGTGGTTTTTAATCCAAGTTTGTAATCTGTGTCTCTTAATCGGTGAGTTAATACCATTGACATTTAATGTTATAATGGAGAAATTATTTTTAATTCTGGACATTTTTTATGTTTAGTAGATTTTGTAAGCATGTTGTTTGATATTTATGTTTTGGTGGTATTATACTTCCCTTCTGTCCTCCTGGATACGCTTGTTCTTTTCTTCAAGCTTGAGTATCATTTCTAGGATTTTTTGAAGGCCTGGTTTGGTAGACATGTATCCCTTCAAGTTGTCTTTGTGCTGGAAAACATTTCTTTCTCCCTCAATCATGACAGAGAGTTTTTCCAGGTATATCAGTCTGGGTTGGCATTTTTGCTCATTTAATACTTGAAGTATGTCTCTCCCAGCTCTTCTTGCTTTTACTGTTTCCATTGAGTAGGCATTTGTTATTCTAATAGTTTTACCTTTAAAAGTGAGTTGCTTTTTTTCTCTTGAAGCTCTCAGCACCTTTTCTTTTCTTGAATGTGGAGTGTTTTGACTATTATTTGCCGTGGCGATTTTCTATTTTGGTCATATCTGTTTGGAATGTGAAATGCCTCTTGTATTTGGATAGGCTTCTCATTCTTTAGTTGTGGGAAGTTTTCATTTATGATGAATTGAAATATTTCCTCCGGTGTGGTACTTTGGGATTCTTGTTCTGGTATTCCATGAGTGCGCATGTTAGGCTTCTTCAGGGGGTCCCATATCTCTTTAATGTTCCTCTCCAGTATCTTTTTGACTTTAACAATGTCTTCCATTGAGCTGGTTAATTCTCCCACTTTGTCTTCAAGATCTGAAATTCTATTTTCTGCCTCATTTGTTCTGCTGATAAGACTCTCTGTTGAGTTTTGGGTTGAAGATAACTTGTCTTTTAGTTCAATTTTAAACTCTGCCTGAGACTGTTTTAACTGCTCTATACCTATTTTTGTTTCTTGAATTGTTTTTCTCAACTCCTCCAAGTGCCGTTGTGTTCCTGTTCAAAGTGGTTGATACGGTTGTTTAACTCTTCTCGGATTTCCTCTTTCATATTATTAATCATGGTAATGATCATACTCTGAATGTCGTTATATTGGGTCTGGCTTTCATGGCTATTTTCTGTGGATTTGTTCTGGTCGGAATCCCTCATTATGGGATTGATTCTTTTGGTGGGAGATTGGTCTTCTTGGGTTTTGTTTCTCGTGGATCTGCACTTTGACTTGTACATTGTTGTTTTGTTTTTTAGGACCTTTCAGTTTCTGTGTGTTTTTCACTGAATCGATGTAGTTGGTATTGTTACACTTGCCAGTTATTACTTACTAGTGCTTGCCTTGGATTGGGTATGTTTGTGTATTGTTATTGTTATATCCTAGATGAGGCTACTAGGCTGTTAGTACGTCAGTTAAGTCAGGTTATGTTACCAGGGGGTGAATATTAGTTTGGTATTGCACTTTTACGATTTAGTATCTTGGTGAAATGTTGGGGTGAGTGGTGTACTCCCTGGAGTTGTATGTTTTGGGGTGGCTGTATGAGAAAGTTGATCTACAGCATTGATACTTTAAAGGATCAGTAAGGTGAAAAGAAATAGTTTACTTATCGTTGGGCTGGATGAGAAGAATCTCGCCCAGGTGATATAATGATTGCAGTGGAGTCCAGATGTATGGCCTGTGTTCCCTTTGTTCCTTAGAATTTTGGTTAATTTTCCTTTGGACTCTATTGAATTCTGCGTAGCAGTGTGTCTTCCGTGACCCACGTGCGTAGGTCCCGGTGGGCCAGAGAGGCAAAGGGTCTGATGTTGATGGCAGTATTCTTCACCTGCGACCTGGGAGGGGGGGCGGAGGCGCGCAGGGGGCGGGAGGGTGCCAAGGGCTGTGGTCCGGGGCGGCCCGGGCGGGAGGGTGCTGGTGGCTGGGCGGCTCCGGTTTGGGGGGCAGGGCAGGGCTGGGCTCTCTCGCTCGCTGGCTCACCTGGGAAGGTCGGTGTGGAAGGGGTTCGGGGCCCCGGGGGGAAACCTGGCAGCCGCGGGTGCGGTGCTGCTGACCCGGCGGCTCCGGGGTGGGGGGTGGGGCTGGGCTGGGCTCAGGATTTTTTGTACTTGTACATGACAGTATAGTTTTTCAATTTTTGACCTAACAGTACTTCAAGAGAAAAAAAGTGTGAGGGTTTTCTCTAATAAATTATCATCTTATACTTACCTGGCAGGGGAGATACCATGATCACGAAGGTGGTTTTCCCAGGGCGAGGCTTATCCATTGCACTCCGGATGTGCTGACCCCTGTGATTTCCCCAAATGTGGGAAACTCGACTGCATAATTTGTGGTAGTGGGGGACTGCATTCGCGCTCTCCCCTGGGGGGAAAAAATTATCATCTTATGCTTGAATTCAAAGCCTAATGACACTACAAATTATCTCAGGATTGTATTAAAAAAAAACTCATATAAAAACCAGCAAGAAATTTTTGTGAAGGTCTATTTAGTTAAACATTTATACACTGAAGATTAATGATTTATATGTAACCTTGCAACTTACAACTAAAGGGGTAGAGACTTGGATAAGTGTTCTTTAACTTTATTGTGTTCATGGAAAAATGACAAGTACTTTCTTACTAAGACATGCATCCATTGTCCTAACTCTTCAAAGCAAGTACTATTTTGTAGTATCAAGTTCACTTATAAAATCATTTACTGATGATTACCTACTGATAAGCTTAATATGCCATGATCCAGGCATCTCTCTTTAGGTCCATTAATTTGTGATAAAAGCTTTTGTGCATTAACACTTGGGTTGTACTCCAACTTTAACACTACATTTATTCCATGAATGATTATGTGAATATTATGTAAACATGTATGTATATGCATACATATTATCTTCTAATAACACTGGTATTCAATTTACTGAATTTGCTAAATGGTAGCTGACAGGGTCTGTGTTACATCATCAAAGTCATGATGTTTCTCTTCTACCAGACTCTATTTAAGTACTAATAAAATCAGTCAGGTTCTAAAAGAAAGGAAGCTACTAAAATAAAGGAAAATGACAGGTGTTTCAAGAGCACAACAGAGAAATAATCAAAGAAATGCTTTTGGGAAATATTAAGGTATGTGTGGTCCATTGAAAACTTTAGTAGAAAATGATAAAATTTTTTTCAGAGTAAAGCTTCCTTTTAAAAATATTCTTTGAAAATCACATGTATAAATGTGACAATCACAAATATAAATCACATATGTACTATGGATTCATGTCAATTTACCTCTTATTATCTAATCCCGACTTCTCTCCATTTCCTTATGAAAATTTTCTTTTGCCAATTCTCCCTCTTAAATTAATGTTTACTTATATGTATATGCCACTGAATTTCATCTGGGTTTCCTGTACTTCTATGTGCCTGATCACTTGATAGATGGTGGATAACATATCAGTGCATTGAGGAAAGTGACTCCCATTTGCCAATTCAAAATCAAATCATAACAGTCTCTCAGGGAAATGTGGCAGCTAATGAATTCTTCCGATTTCTATTGTAAAACGTTGATAACCAAATCTTGTTCAGATCTTATGCAAATAAATACAGCTTCAGTTAGTTCATAAATGCTACAGCACTGTTATGTCCAGGAAAAATATTTTTAACCCTATGACTTTTATGTCCTTAGTCTTTTCTGCAATGTTCCTTGAACTTTGTAGTTGAGATCATTTAGATGTTTTGTTTATGGTCCATTAATTCACCATCACACATTTCCATTCCTTATATTTCATTAGTTGTGTCTCCCTGTATTAAAAGTAAACTTAGGTGGATGTGTGTTAAGAGCTGCTATAATCTATGAATATAATGATAGATGTTAGAGACCATGTCTTTATAGCTAAATATTGTTAGTTTGTTCAACCGCAGAGTTTAGTGTGACCCCATACAGAGGTTATTCTAAATGGTTATTGAATATAATGCAACTGTTCTTTGCTAAAATGCGGACCTCAAACCTAGTAATAATTCTGTTAGTTACCCCATAATATTCATGTTGTTATTGTACCACTGATCGTCTCTTGCCAGAGTGGTTGTCATGGTAGCTTACAGAGTTCACAGCAAGGTAAAATTGTTACTGGTTCTGCTCCCCTAGCAGCTTGTATCACACCTTCTGGTAATATGAAATTTAGTCAACAAGGAGGAAGCTTTCAGATCAGTTCCATCATGTTTTCTACTGTGATTCTTTTTATCCTATGATGCATATGTGTGGTATTTTCAGCAGTAGTGTTTTATTATTTGGTTATATCAGCAACCAAAAGAAATGGTAAAAGCCTATGTTGTTTTCAGGTCCTTTGAGGCCTCTCTGACCTCTAGGTTTTATCACATAACTGCTACTGGCAATTTTGTTTAATTTCCTTCTGTTTTTTATTTTTTATTAGTTTTGGATTTCATATATGAATATAGTGAATTTATAGTAATTTCACACCTTACTCCCCAATACTACACCTTTCCCTTTCTCATTACAATCCTTCTCCTTCCTTATCAGTCTCCCTTTTTTATTCATGTCTTTGAACATGTAACCCATTATATCTCTTCTGAGTTGCCATTGATGGCATGAAACTGAGCATAAGTTGGAACATGAATTATATGTCAGTCAGTATGGCATTGAGAAAAGCACCTTTCTTATAGCCTCCAATCCAGCATTGAGACTCCACAGTTTCTCAGCAGTACATTAGCCTCTTAAAATCTTTACTTTCTGTGGTGAAATGATGACAGGCCAGATTCTAGGCAGATCTTGTAAAAGTACATATAACTGCAATAAGTACATGGATGCAATAGCCTTGTCATGTACAGAAGATACTATTTAACTGCACTCCAGATCTTATAATATTGTGGAACGAGTTCATACATGAAATATTAAGGTCTGTACATTCATAATATACTTATGTTCTACACTTTGGTCAGTTGTGATTTCTTTTTTTGTAATAAACATCTTCCCAAAAGGGGTATGGAAGCTTTCTTTTTGCTGGCCAGCTTTCATAGCTCCTAAAAAACCTATGCAAGCTTCTGTGGAAAGAAAAAGTAATCATCAGTCTCATTAATCTACAAAAGCTATAAACTGAAGTAACAATCACCTTGGCATGATGTGATCATCAATGCCGTAATGGTATGAGTGATAGTAGGGTAACCAACTATTTTCTATTTGTATTTAAGGCCTACTTTTCTGCAGGAAACATATTTTTGATATTATAAGCTCTAGATATTAAATTTAATAGCAAACTGCCTTTCATACATGTATCATTTTATCCATAAATTAGAGGAATGATTAACACTCTACCCTGAGTCATGTTTTTTCCCAATGGAAGGTGTTTTGTTTGATTTTCTGAATGTTCTAGAAAGAGCACCTCAAAGCATATTTTATGACGTTTATTTTCTCCTTTGTGTATACCCATCTATGGTATCTCTGTTCACTCTTCTTTATTAAATGTATGGTGCAAACATGGGGCCTATATACCATTAAATATTGTACAACAATCAAGAAAATTAAATTATAAAACTTGTTGATAAATAAATGGAGCTGTAAATCATTATATTGAGCAAGATACCATAGACATAGACAGAAAAATGCGACATATTACCTTTTGGGATGGTTATGTGCAGCAGTCATCTTGGCAATTACAGGTTGTTTGAGATACATCTGTGAAGAAACAATGGTTGGAGAAGAACCCTGAACAAACCGGAAGGTGCTTGCTTAAGTGATGTAGAAAATCCAGCCCATCTCATGGGTGGTGCTTTCCAGTTGTAGAACAAATAAAGGGAAATACAAGGAGAAAGGATTGCTCTTCCCTTATCCTGTGTTTACTTGTTTTTGAGTCCACCCTTCAAGTTTTATTTCTTTCTTTGCCTTCTTTGTTGCTGCCATTACTGCCTCTGTCCTTGGTTGACTCAGAGCTTGGCTCTTTCTACTTTGATTCTGTTCTCCTTATCAATGGAGTCTGTCCTCATAGAACTTGCAGTTGTCCATTGCTAACTCCAGAGCCCAGCTCTTCTTTGTCAATTTAGGAGTCAGTGTGTTCAACTCTCCAGAGGCTCTAAACTTTCTTGAGATCCTTTTGCATTGTGAAACATTCAGGTCAAGAACGAAGTGATTTTTGACAACTCCCTTGTTTTTTGGCAAGAAAAAAAACCCCACAGACTTCATGTGCACAAAAGATTTATTGCAGAAGAGGGTAGCTGTCCCTGTGCAAGTGTATGCAACCACAGCAAGGTTTTGTTTCTTCTCAGTGTATATAAAGTACAACCTGGAAGGCACTTGGCCTGGGGGGGGGTTGTGTTGGGAGGGAAGGAATGGAAGGAGCAATAGACACTCTGGATTTTACATTTTAAGGAGAAATGCTCAGCTGCTGAAGAATTTCCAGGAGACCCAGGCGTACCAGCAGGAATACCAGGCAAGAGGGAGGGGCCCAGGGAGCCATTTTAGGTTGGGAGAAGAACATGTTAAAAGGGGAGGGTCACTCCTGTGGTACAGTAGCTTAACACAAAGCAGTTGTGATTAGGTACTTTGAATGAACACCGCTTTTATTATGAGCTGGTTTAATATATATACATTTTTTTTCTAGGTGCCTACTTGGGCCAGAAGTGTAGGCTAATGCCATTTCTACCTGGTGTTTTTACATGGGATCTGGGATTCTAACTCAGTTCCTTCTGCTTTTGAGGCAGAGATTTAACCCCTGAGCCATCTCTGAAACCTGTGAATGTTATAATCATAAGTCCTATCTTGGATGTGAATGCCAATTATTTGGTGATTTCACAGATATAAATTCTTTTGAAAGAGAAAGTGAAATAAATCAATCATTAATTTGCATTTCTTTACATGGGATCTTGAATATCTTCGAAATGTTTGGTAAACATTTATAAACTTTACCTTTCTTTTTTTGTTCGTTTTGAAATTTTCTTCTGCTTTTACAAGCATATTGAATATTCATCCCAGCTTCTCTCCTTCCCTTCTCCCTCCCATCCCCTCTCTTCCTTTCACTATTCCCTCCCTCTCCCTCCCACCCTTCTGCCCACCCGCATGCTTCAATGGATCTTAGGGTTCAGTCTGGCTTGACTTCTCCTGTGGGATTCAAGCCTCTGTAGTGTACAAGTTACTGCTCTTCTGGTCACCCCACTGATTTGTGCATTTCCCTTCACTCATACAGCTTTAGACTCAAAGGTTTCCACTGTAAGTTCCCATTCCATGGGTTTAATAATAGCTGCCTACAGAACAGTTTGATGTACTGTCTTCCTACCTATAAGTTTATTGGCTGTCTTCCCTATTGATCTATTTCCTTCGCTTTTTTAGGATCCCTGCTTTACTTTACAGTAAGAGGGATGGGTACCATTCTGACAAGGGGGTTTTGAGTCCAGTTAGAAAGCTGTTTGTTGTCTCCTTGACAACCTTTATCTTTCAGTTGTTGATAGTCTTAACTGTTTTCATTTTCCCTAAATAGACTTCCAGTGTATTAATATTAGATTTTATTTCATAAGCTGACTTAGATTCTTTTCCTGTTGTTGTGATAAGCGTTCTGAGAAAAGTTCATGAAAGGAAAGAGGAATTGATTCTAGTTCAAGAATATTGTAGGTCATAGCAGGACAAGATAGAATCTGATCACATCACATCTACATTAAGGAAAAAGAGAAAGATGAGAGCTAAAGCTCAGCTTCATTTTTCTATTTTATGCAGTCCAGGATTATTTCACAGCACTCAGTGACCTCTAGAAAAACTTCCAACCTCAATATGATCAAGATAATCCCCCATAAACATTCACAGAACATAACCTAAATTAGGTAATCCTTAACAGTTGTACCCTTAAGACTGAATCTTAGGGAATTATAAATATTATCAACAACTAACATGAGCCATCACATAACATGATAGGGACAGCCCAAATGGCACATAATAATGTTTTATATTCTGTAATATATATTCTACCTTCAAATGAGTTTTAATTTGTTTTTCTTAGTCATACACTTTTAAAGGTAATGTGATTAAGTTTCTGAGATAGAAATGTTGTAATAGTTATCTATGTTTCCATTTTATTTTTTTGTTGAGTTACATCAGCATCTTCAGTCCCTAGTTTCAAGTTCAAAGAAACATCTGTCAATTTATTAAGATTCAATCAGAATCCTCAAAGGTGCTTTTTGCCAGACATATTAAACAACACTGAGTACAATTATAAATTCTTCAAAGAATTGCAACAATAATAGTAAGAATAAAATGTATTTTATACTAATTTTTCATATTTTCCCACTGTAAATAAATACAAAAATGAAAAAGAAATATTTTAGCTAGAAAATTTGTGAGCTTTAAATTTAAACATTGCAAACATTTTGTTAAATTTTGATTTCTTAGAATCTTTTGTACCTATACAAATCAAATGTTTATATTGTTTATGTTTATCTGAGAAGACTAACTCTTTTGGGGCCATGGTTTAATTCTGTCACAATCTTTTCTTCACTTTGTTCAGTGCTAACAAGACTCATCTAGTTGAAACACTCTTTTTTCATACAATATTTTTTTCTGTCAGATTACATTTAAGTCCTGATTTAGAGATTTTTCTTTTTAAAGGTAGTGTGAATTATGGAGGCATAATTTACTTCAAATTTTTAAAGTATCTTCAGGGATACAAATTCATTTATTTATTTACTGAATTTTGTGGATACTTCATTTACTTCCTATTAAACTTAAAATACTGGTTAAGGATACAGTTCATTTTAAAATGCACAAGCATTTTGACATATCAGTTGAATAGTAGAAGAGGTTAATTGTTTCTCATCAACTTAGTTAAATATTTATGTTCTCATAAAATAGGTTAATTTTATTGAAATAACTTCAGGGAAACAGTTCCATAAGCGTGTTTTGGTTATTTTTTCAGATATAATTGGTGTATAATTATACCAGTGATTAACAAACTGAATAATTTTATTTTAAATGACTTTGACTCACATTGTGAAATAAAGGGGTTCTTTTTATGTTTGTAGACTAGATCACTTATAAGTAGGGTTTTGATCCACAGATTTTCCTACTTAAAGGAATGTGTATTCATAATCTTCAGCCAATTCTCAGTAACTATCTGATTTTCTTAAGAATGCTTACATTGACACCTCTATAATATTTGTGCCATGTCATTGTTAAATAGGAAAAGAAAAATAAAAATACTTTATATCTTCTTGGAGTTGTTTGTACATTGGTCTATACAAATGAAAAATATTTTACACTGCCAAAACCATACCCTGATTATCTTGAGAAACTGTTCATTCAGTAATTTTAATTGTTCATTTATGTATATAGAACATAAAAGAGTCCTCATTTCATGGGAAGGAGAGGAAAGTTATATTTTATGAATAAGTATATACTTTTATGAATAGGCTACAGATCTATTTCAGTAAAAATCTATGTATGTACAAAAGAAGTAAAACCATTTTGTGGTTTGTCAAATGGTATTTTCACTTTGACCCTCCTGATTCCTGTCCCTTCTAAAGTTCAGCTATTGCATAATTAGATAGTTGCTAAATCAAAGGCTCCATCTATCTATGAATGCTACAAAGCATAATAAAAACAACTCTGATACAAAAGAATCCATTGGTATTTAATGTTCTTGGATGCACAATTACTCTCGTTATGGGTTGTGTGCCATCCGTATTGTCATGGGAACAAGTGCCTGGTAATTAAAGTTGCCCAATTAAAAGTGGAAAGGGATAAGATAGACACTATACAGGAAAAAAGTCTTATGTTAACTATAAATACTTGACAATAAACTACCTTCAAAGCATTTATTATACCCTTAGATAAGAAAAAGCCCTCAGCACTCAACCAAGATGTATCTTATTGCAAGGTTAGAGATGCAGAGAATCGCAACTGGCCATAGTATAGGTGCCCCTGGAATGCTCACCCCTTATCAGGTCAGCAAAATCACTTCCCATCCCAAAGTTCATAGAACTTAGTGAAGAGAGGGGCAGTAAAAAGGGCCCTAAAAGTGGAGAGGTATACTGTTTGCCATGCCACTCCAGTAATGACAGTGTTGGTGCATCCAGGATTTCACTGTGATGAGACCTACTATCCCCAGATTCTTACAAAGGCAAACAAATCAACATTCCCCCATGGAGATGCTAGGATCTCAAAAGAAACAACTACACCAGGAGAATCATCAGAGCAGGTGCTGGACAAAAGAAAGGGAGAATTCCCATCCCTTGGTCTCTCCACTGGAGGGTCATTTGCACTAACAGTGATGTCTGGACTGGAGTTATTATAGGAACCTCCAAAAGAGGACTATTGTCCACATTTGTAGAGGTACTATGAGAGTTGGGAGGGACATGGTTGGATTGGTGAGCTGAAGAGAGTTTTGGAGTGGTGGAGAGTGGAAAAGAGGCAGTGGTGGACAAGACACAAACTCATTTTGCTTGTATGTGAAGACATCAATAAATAAAAATTTTAAAAATTAAATTTTCGGGGCTGGAGAGGTGGCTCAGGGGTTAAGCCTCCGCCTTGCAGGCGGAGGGTCCTGGGTTCGGATCCCAGATCCCACGTATAGATGCCAGACGGAAGCAGGGGCGGCCTGCACTTCTGGTCCTGGTAGGGCGGAGCCTGTGAATCCCGGGGCAGAAGGAGGTGGAGGCGTCCATGGTGGTTCACGAATTCGTCCGTGGTTCTACACACACACACAGACACACACACACACACACACGCGTGCACATACACACACATATGCACACAGTTGAATAAATAATAATAAAAAAATTAAAAAAATTAAATTTTCTCTAATTTTCTAATTTATTTATTAAATATTTATTCAAATATTAAATTTATTTCAAATTTTAAACTGAGCTGATATTAATATATTACCACTTGAGATTCATACATATCTTTACATGGTCCTGATTTTCATTATGCCAATACACAAACATATAAATCAAATTAATCTGCCAGTTGCCATTTCCTATTCTAGCTCCACATTCATCTTAGTTTTTAAGATTCCACAGCTGTAACTTTTACTTTACTCCTGTGTGATTTCACATAGTCTTGAATTCAGTTATTGTAATATAATACCAAAGTTAGAATTCAGCACTATAACTGAAAGTTTCCTTACAATATTATTACTATATATTTTTGTTATACATCAAAATATTAGACTAAAGCCAAATAATTGGATAAATATCTGGTTATACCCAGAAAAAGAAAAATATAAGCAAGAAGGATAAAGATGCCGAAAAAGTAAGGAAACTAGGAGTGAAGGAACAATAAGTAAAATGAAATAATAAATTGCTACAATTATAGAAATAGTATATTAAGTTTCCTGCTATCACAGCTAAACAACTTAATTTTATCTCATCAAGAATATATGATTAATGATATGATATCCCTGCAAATATATAGTCAAGTATCATGAAGACAAAAATTAATAGAAATAAAAATTACATTGTAATCAAGGTTATGATTAGTATAACTACACATGCACACACACACACACGCACATTTAGAATAGTCAAAAATTATTTTTGTCTAAGGTCTTGAGATTAAATACAATCACTCCAATTCAGGTGAGGTGATACCTGAATATAGTCTCAGCACCTGGGAATTGAGGCAGAAGGATCAAGATTTCAAAGCTAGCATCTGCTATATAGCAAGTTTAAAGTCATCCTGAAATGCATAAAAACTAATTTCAAATCTAAACAAACAAAGAATAAATAGATATCTTCAAGAGGCTAGACAGATTGTTCATTGGATAAGACATTTGTTACACAAGCATGAAGACTAGAGTTCAGATTCACAAAATTCCCACCAAGTGCTGAAAGTACATGAAAATGACTGCAATACCTCTTTTTTGAAGGCAGAGAAAGGTAATTTCTGGGACAAATATTTTTGCTAGGCAAGTAGAATTGGCAAGATCCAGTGTTAGGGAGAAACACTATCTTGGGGCCTAAAAGGGAGAGATTTAAAGAAGACATATTATATTAAACTCTAACCTCTAACCTCAAGAACATACAACTGCATATACCCACAAGCACATGTGGGCCTACACACAAGAGACAAGTTCATAGTTGGCACACACACAAACATGCAAATAACCACTCATATATCTGCTACTTCTTTTGTTTATTCTGTTTTTGGGAACAAGACCTGATGCTTAGAAAGACAAAAACCTATAAAATCTATTATTTAAAGGAAGACAATATTTATACAATGTAATCAGGAGAATTATATTGTATGTGTGATCTCACTGCATACATCTTAAGACAACTTTATGGATGATATTTTTTAAAGAAATATATTTTTATCAGAGGAAACGGGAAGACAGAATGAAGAAATAACTTTTAAAAACCTCATTAAATATTAAATTACAGAAGAAATTTTAAGTGTCTCTTTCCAAGCCTTCCCTTTATGTGAATTGTGTGCTGTTGCTGTTACTCACTTCTTTCACTATACATTTATTTTAAATAATTGTAACCATAATAAATAAAATTTTAATAATGTCTTTTATCTTTCATTATTAACTTTCACGAGGATTTTTTTATTATTTATTATTTATTCAATTGTGTGTGTATGCGTGTGTGTGTGTGTGCGTGTGTGTGTGTGTGTGTGTGTGTAGAACCACAGACGAATTCAGGAACCACCATGGACGCTTCCACCTCCTCTTACAAGGATTTTTAAATATGGTAAATATAATCAATTATTGCTAATCAATATTTGGTATGCCTTACTTGCTGTATAGAATGTAGGGTATTTCAATAATTTTTGTTACAATTATTGTAACAATCCACACATTTATAGTTAGAGTTTTCTCTTTTAATGATCTTAAAATAAATCACCAGAATAAGGTTCTGCATTCTTATACCTTTAAAAAGCTTTTAAAGATTCTTTAAAATTCTGAGTGAATTAAATTATGCTGTTTGATTATAATTTGTAAGTATTGTAAAGGCACAGTCCATATATTGCACTATAATATGACTTTGAGAGGTAGCCTGCTTGAAAAAAAACAAAGTGAAATATTAATTCTAAGCATGTGTTTCAAGTGAAGAAAAATTTGGGTGATCCATTAACTTATTAATTTTCATTCTTGAAAGCTATTGGATTGCTTAAGGAAAACTATTTGATATTAGTATTACCATTCTACAGTTCAGTTTTAAATTATTTATCTCAATTAACTCTATAATGAGAGCAGTGCCCTTTTACAAAATGTAATTTGATTTGCAAAAAGTTCTTGCATTAGTATAAATCAATGGGTTCTGTCATGCTGAAGGAGAAATAATCACCTTAGAATAAGGGATTTAGAAAATGTCAAAAGAATTTTAATTTATATGCTTCAAATAGCATGAATAACAGTTGTTGTATTCACAACTCCGTTTTCATTGCATACTCTGTATACTGTCAATGTCAAATACATTTTCCAAGGTTGAGTTTTCTTGTGTGATATACAGCTTTCTTCACTGGGATGTGAAACTGTTGCTGGATTTTAAACAGTTATACATTATTGCAAAATTCTAATATGGATATTGATTCTCTGGAAATAAACCTGAGGGAAAACATGGTTTTTCTCCCTTTTATTGGAACCAGGAGTGAAACAAAAAGTCAGGTATGAAGTGACAGATAAAATAAACGTGTGTTATGGAGCTGAACATCACACATCATTTCATAGTGTAAAATGATCTTCTGAAGGGCTTGACGAACTACTAAGTATTAGTACAATTCATCTAAGTATGAATGGTGAAGAATTTATCTTTTCATTTCATGGCTATCAGAAAGTTATTATCTGTATTGTTCTTTCCCTTAATCTCTGTGCCCAGTCAAGTTTCGATAACCATAAAGGTTTGATTGCCATAGACATTGCAGAAGTAATAAAACTGATAATGTCCAAGATTTGGATTTGAGAGGGAACATAGGAGAATATAACATAAGCTTTTAATATCAATAGGGAAAGTCCACAGTCAAGAATCTACCATGATGACAGAAAACATAATGTTGATTTATTTTTTCCTCTTTATCTCTTGTTGGTAATTGATTTTATCAACAATATATGTTTGGTCCTCAACAAAGTGGATTGAAATGAAGTGATATAATAAAAGATCAAGATGGAAACCTTACTAGTAAAATGAATTTTTGGGGGGAGAATATTAAGTTGTTCAAGTGGATGCATTAAAAATTGTAAGTGGACAGTACCATGAGTGAATGCAACTGTACTTATACTCTTGAAAAATAGCAAAAATACATAGATAATTAAGAAGGATTAGACAATAGCAAGATAACAGTAGTGAAGCAAATATTAAAAATTATTTCACAAATGTAATCATTTAATTTTTGACAATTATCCTGAATGGAACACTGTTGATATGGCTAATCATAACACATTTGTGTCTCCCATTATTCTACAATCTGGGTGCCTATTTCATATGTTCTTTTGTCTATGTCACCATAAGTATCACTTATCCTCCTTGCATTATAAGGGGATGAAAATGATTTTATATATACAGAGAAACAGAAACAATCTGAAGACATTCCATTCTTTTTTATTCCCTCACTTACCACCTTATGTGAATTGTTGCCCACATAATTTGCATTGTTTACCACTGCACATAAATTTTGTGATGAAGATGCTATCTCTGCTAATCTAGTCAAGGATATGTACACATTCGAACTCATATCGAACTCATTTACACACTCAACACACATACACACACATATATAAGTGTACAAATGGCAAATGTATGATTCTTTTATTTATTTATTTATTATGTTTTTTTATTTTATTTTTCCCCAATTATACAAGCTCAATAAGTACCTGGGTCCTTTACCTTCCCCTCTTTTCACCCCTTCCCTCTTTCTCTCCCAGTGCCTCCCCCCTTCCCCCACTCCCGGATCATCCCCTTGTGTGAATGCCAAACCTCCCTCTGATTCATATACCCTAGTGAGGTGTAAGGACTCAGTGGCATAACCTAGAGCCCTTTCCTGGGCTCTTCACCAGCATAGGAACACCACCATGACTGTTTAACCCCTTGTTTCTAAGGACCCCATTGCCTGTAATCCATGCTAGACCCTGGGGGTTCTACGACAGGTCAGTCATTACGCAGGTCATGCAAAATCCGATTATGGCTACTGTGGCTCTAATTTATGTGGATTATCTTGCATGTCATTGGTCCTCCCCATCTTTAGGCTCTTACAATCTTGCCATCCCCTCTTCCACAAATTTCCCCTTAGCTTTAGGATGGGAACAGATTTGGCTGGTCTGGTTCCAGGTGATTAATGTAGGGTCTTTGGTGTTCTGAATCATGGTTTGTTGTTGTTTTCAGTTTTGCCTTTTCTGGACAGCCCTTGGATGCATCTTGATTGGTATTGAAGGTCACCTCCTAACTAAAGATAAAAGGCTGTTTAAACGAAGATCTTACTATAAGAGGAGATTTGAAGGTAAAACGGATAGGAATAGGACACTGTAGTGGGAGGGGGGATCAGTGTCCCATTTGCAGGATGGTTACCATCTATCTGTTAGTCCCCATACAATTCTTATGTCTTATAAACAAGAAAATGAAAACAGATAACTAATTTTGATGCCCCAAACTCTTCCCACTACCGCTAAAGGTTGTGTTCATTTTTTGGCACTGCAATCTCTTTATTCTTTCAATCCCATACAATTAAAACGTTTCGTCAATACTTATTTGACAAAAGAGCTCTTAAAATAGAAGAGTTGAAGAATACAATGATCAACTATACATCAATTTATTGATAACATATTGTTATGGTTGCATTTTGGCATCAACTTGACAGTGGTAGACTGTTTGGGGTGCAGTTGTGGAAGGTTAATGGTTGGAATGGCTCCTGAACAAGTCTGCAGGCACTTGACTGATTGATGTAGAGAACGCAGCCCACAGTGGGTGATACTTTCCAGTGGTGGAACAGATAATAGGAAGTGCAAGAAGGGACTTGCTCTTCTCTTTTACTGTGTTGACTTGCTGTGGAGTTCACTCTGCTGCATCATTTGACTTCTTTATTGCCGTTGCCATTGCCTCCGTCCATGGGTGACTTGGAGCTTCACTTTTTCCACCACGTTGCTGCTTCTTCTGTTGTCTTTGGAGCCTGGTCTCTGGGTTTTTCTGCTGTTCCCTGTCCGTTGCTCATTGGATCCCAGCTGTTCTTCACCAACGTTGGAACCCAGCATCTTCAATCCTCCAGAGAAGTAAAAGCTTGAGACCTTCTTGGGATCTTTTGACTTTATGGAACATTTCAGCCCAGAACGAGACTGCTGTGGGTGGCTATCTTGAAGGACACTGTTTTTATTGAGTTATTTTAATAAGCTTATTTATATATGCTACATTCTATAGATTCTGTCTCTTCAGAGAACCCTGACTAATATACATATTAATAACTCCCTTTTTAAGATTTCATTCTTTGACTTTTTGCCATTGTTCTCTTGTTTTTGGAGAAATCTCTGTTTTTATATACTTTTAAAATTTTCAATGTATGTATTCATTGTACATGGTACTTTCATACATAGGGACATTATCATAAACTACATATTGTGTATCAGATATAAAACTTATGCTTCTATATCTTTTCCTATTTTCTATTCCTCCCCATTAGTTCCCTTTATTCCCATAGAAAGTGTCCCTTCAACTTTTAGCATTCTTGTTCTTGTCACAGGTCTTCATCATTGCTTAATTGATGAATGTAATCATTAAAATTAAAGTGTCCTCAAGAGACAATATTGTGGCAACCTTTCTTCTGCACTAACAATAATTACCTAGGTCACTCTGTTTTTTAGTTGATATTTCATAGTATATTATAAAATACATGCTATGAGACAAGAAATTATTAGGATTATAGCAGGTAACTAAAAAAAAAAAAAAAAAAAACATTCTCTGGGTCCACACTGTGGCTCGGAGGATGATTTGAACAGTGAAATAAACAACAACAAAATAGAATGCGGAATACCAGTGAAACTTTCAACTGGAATCAGTTCAATTAAATCTCTCCCCATCTTAAAGATCAGGGAATCTTCAGGAGAGGAGGTGGTAAGATTGTAAGAGCCTAAATGTGGGAAGGTCCACTGCCAGCCAGGTCATTCCAGGTCAAGACAGGGCTGCTGTGTCCAGAAAATTATTGCAATGAGACTTATCATCACCAAATCTGAACTATGCCTGGCATATCAACATTCACTCATAGTCTAGAAAGGAACTAAAGATAAATAATTACATGCAATGGGAACCTTAGGGGCCACAGATAGACAGGTGAAGGGGAGTTCCCCTATCAGTGGTTCTACCCTAAGAAGGGTCACTTAATCTGCCACAGATGCCTGAACCCTTACTAGAGCAAATAATTACAAAGGAACCCTGGATCCCACACAAGCAGACAGATAGGAGGTTGAGAGGGAGAGGATTGTGTTGGTGAAGGGATGGGAAGAAAGGAGAAGAAAAGAGCAGAGAGGAAACTGGGAAGGAGGGGAGACAGGGACAACCACTCATGTTTGTAAAACTAGAAAAATTAAAAAAAACTTAAAAATAAATTAAAAAAACATCATATTTCATTATATTAAATAAAAGTGTATACCATATGTTCTGCATAATTTTTTAAAAATTACATTTAAATTTTGTTACATGATCTCATATGAAAGTCTGCATAATAGTTGATACTATCAAGTCTCAGGTTTCCAAATTCTCTAGGATAGTTTTATGTATTATTCATTCATTTCCTCAGAGTTATTCACCTATCCTGTATTATATGACTTATAACACCTCATAATAAATGCATCCCCAAATTAATGAGTGGCATCCAACTTAGCTTGTTCTACATTATGCCACTTGTTAAAAAGTAAATGATAACTTCCAAATCCTTAATGCATGAATCTTTGAGATAATCCCCAAGTCATCTAATTCCCTGGCATTTTGTGATTATGTGAAAATTTTGGTTAATGTTCATTAACAAATAATATTAACTATCTGTCTGTACATTGTGTGCTACTTCTGCAGGGGATGGTTTCATATTCTTTCTCCTGAACATATATAAATTTCTATTATCTATTTTCTTCTTGATTCACTTGGCTGTGCTATTAGGTACTCCCATTAACCATCTCATTAGTCACTTAAAACATAAATCTTAGGCTGGAGTGATGGCTCAGAGAGTAAAGTTGACTGTGTTTAAACTTGGTGAATTCAATTCATGGAGTTCCTTTGGTAGAAAGAGAAAACCTAGTCCAGTTCACATTGTATCTTTCTGTTTGCATATGAAACTTCATTAGCTGGGCCACCACTGTCTATATTTCTCTCAGTATTACTGTTTTTCAAGCACCAAATAGAATGGTTCTTTAAGTTATATCTCCAATACTCATCTAAAATTCCAAGGCCTTTTATTTTTCATTCAAAACAGTTCAAAATCACATAAACATTATAGAAATAACCAGACTACTCTGGCACCAAATTCTGGGGTAACTAAACTTCCTATTGCTGTTTTATAAAATAAGCTGACCAAAATAAAAAAATAAGGGAGCAAAGTTACATAATCATCTTGTGTTAGAGTTACAGACATGTGTAGTTAGTTTATCATGTCAGGGATAACATGGTGACAGCTGGGAAAGCCCGATAGGAGAGGAAGGAAGCTGACAGCTAACACTGAATCCATACTCAGGAAGCAGAAATAAAGATCAAGAATTAGAGTTGGCCTATAAAACCTGATTTTCTATAAGTGACTTACTTATGCCTAGAAGATCTAACTTCCTATATTTCCACAATGGTCCCAAAATGCAGCACTTTCATCTGGGAACCTAACATTTAAAATTGAGGATATTTCATATATAAACCACAATAAAGTGAATATAGTAATACAGTGCTAAATAAACACATATGTACGTGTACATGTGCATACACACACATGTGTAATATAATAAATTTGGAATGTCCCAGGTGAAGAGTGCCGCCATTGCCATCAGCCCCTTTGCCCCTTCCACCCACCCACCTGTGATGCTTGCAGTGCAGGAAGGACACCCTACTTCTCAGGTAAATCCCACCAGCCCCCAGGTTATCCTCTCATCCCAGCTCCTCCCACCAGTCAGCCTGAGCGAACCCAGGCTGCCCCGGGCTTGGGTGGGCCACTAAGCCATGCCCCAGGTCCCAGGTGAAGTATACCCCAATTGCCATAAGCCCCTCTGCCCCTTCCCCCCATCCAACCAGGAAGGTCACAGTCCAAGGAGGACACCCTGCTTCTCAGAATTCAACAAAGTCCAAAGAAAACTCAAGCAAAGCTCTAGGAGACAAAGGCCATACATCTGAAGTCCTCTAAAATCATCTTATCACATGGGAGCTCAAGAAAGAAAATCCCTTTTTACCATCTTGCTCCTTTCAATTATTAATGACTGTAGACTAACTTTTCCATATAGACACACCCAAAACATATACAACTTCAGGGATTATACCACTCACTCTCACATATCACCAAGATACTAAATCATAAAAGTGCACTACATTACTAATATTTACCCCCTGTCTACTAAACCAGACTTAATTGATGTACTAAGAGTCTAATAGCATCATCTAGGAAACAAAAATAATAACAGAAAAATGTGCCCAACTCCAAGGCAAACATTAGTAATAACTGCCTGAGAGTAGTAATATCAACTAAATCAGTACAGTCAAAAACACACAGAAACTGAAAGGTCTTAACAGAGAAAAAAACAATGCCCAAGTCAAAGTGCAGATCCATGAGAAACAAAACACAAGAAAACAAATCTCCCACCAAAAGAATTAACCCCACAATAATACATTCCAACCAGAACAAATTCACAGAAAATAGCCAAGAAAGCCAGGCCCAAGACAATGACTTTCAAGGCATGATCAATACTATGAAAGAGGAAATCTGGGAGGAGTCAAATAACCACATCAACCATTTTGAACAGGAACACAAGAGACAATTGGAGGAGTTGAGAAAAATAGTTCAAGAAACAAAATTAGGCATAGAGCAGTTAAAACAGTCTAAAACAGAGTTTAAAATTGAACTAAAAAACAAGTTATCTTCAACCCAGAACTCAACATAGAGTCTTATCAGCAGAACTAACAAAGCAGAAAATAGAATTTTAGACCTTGAAGACAAAGTGGAAGTACTAACCAGCTCAATGGAAGAGATTGTTAATGCCAAAACGATACTTGAGAGGAATATTCAAGAATTATGGGATACCCTGAAGAAGCCTAACATGCACATTCATGGAATACCAAAGTAAGAATCCTAAAATACCACACCTGAGGAAATTTTTCAAATTATCATAAATGAAAACTTCCCTCATCTAAAGAATGAGAGGCCGATCCAAATACAAGAGGCATTCAACACCCCAAACAGATATGACCAAAATAGAAATTCACCAGAGCAAATAATAGTCAAAACACTGAAGACAAAGAAACAGTGCTGAGAGCTTCAAGAGAAAAAAGTCACTTTTAAAGGGAAACCTATTCAAACAACAAATGACTTCTCAATGGAAACAGTAAAAGCAAGAAGAGCTTGGAGAGATGTACTTCAAGTACTAAATGAGCAAAAATGTCAACTCAGACTGATATACCCAGCAAAACTATATCCATCATGACCCAGGGAGAAAGAAAAGTTTTCCAGCACAAAGACAGCTTGAAGGGATACATGTCTACCAAACCAGCCTTTCAAAAAAATGCTAGAAAAGATACTCAAGCTTGAAGAAATAAGCATATCCAGGAGGAGAGAAGAGAAGTATAATACCACCAAAAGATAAATGTCAAACAATACACTTACAAAACCCACTAAACATAATAAATGTCCAGAATTAAAAATAGTTTCTCCATTATAACATTAGATGTCAATGGTATTAACTCGTCTCCCGCTCCTCTGGCCAGGACGCGCGCCCGGTCCAGCCGGGCCTCATCCTGCGACCTAGGTAAGCTCTGCCCGCGCCCGCCCACCAGAACCCCAGGTCAGCGCAAGGGACCCAGTCCTACCCCACCATCCAGCCAGAGCCCCGCACAGGGCCGAGGGACGAGGAGGCCCTCCCCCTGTGCCCGGGCCCGCTCCAGCTCCCCTCCGGTTAAATAGCTCCACGCCGACGCCCCCATCCTCCCTTCCCCATCCCGCTCCTCCGGCCGGGACACCCGTGCGGTCCAGCCGGGCCTCATCCTGCGAACTAGGTAAGCTCCACCCGCGCTCGCCCACCAGAACCCCAGGCCAAATAATTCAGTTTAGTGAAATTGAAAGATCTTAAGAGTTAAAACGACAATGCTAAAGTCAAAGTGCAAATCCATGAGAAGCAACACTCAAGTATACAAATTTCCCACTGAAGGAATTAATCCCATAATGTTAGACTCCAACCAGAACAAACCCACGGAAAATGGCCAAGAAAGCCTGACCCAGGATAAGGACTTTCAAAATATGATCATTACCATGTTCAATACTATGAAAGAGGAAATCTTGGAGGAATTACATAATCAAATCAATCGCTTTGAAGAGGAACACAACAGACACTTGGAGGAATTGAGAAAAACAGTGCAAGAAACAAAAACTGGCATAGAGCAGTTAAAACAGACTCAAGCAGAGTTCATAACTGAGCTACAAGACAAGTTATCTTCAACCCAGAACCCCACAGAGAGTCTTATCAACAGAACTAATGAAGCAGAAAACAGAATTTCAGACCTTGAAGATAAAGTGGGAGTACTAACCAGCTCAATGGAAGAGGTTGTTAAAGCCAAAAAGATACTTGAGAGAAATATCCAAGAGATATGGGACACCCTGAAGAAGCCTAACATGCGTATTCATGGAATACCAGAGCAAGAATCTCAAAATACCACCCCTGAGGAAATTTTTCAAATGATCATCAAGGAAAACTTTCCTCATATAAAAAAAGAGAGGCCCATCCATATACAAGAGGCATTCCGCACCCCAAACAGATACAACCAATGGTATGAACTCACCGATCAAGAGACACAGATTAAAAACTTGGATTAAAAACCACAACCCATCAATCTGCTGCCTTCAGGAAACACATCTCACCACAAAAGATAGGCACATCCTAAAAATGAAAGGCTGCTCCAAAATTCTGCAAGCTAATGGAACCAAGAAACAGGCAGGGGTAGCCATTATGCTTTCTGAAAAAGTGGACTTCAAACCAAAAAAAAATCATAAGAGACAGATGGATACTATATTTTCGTCACAGGTACAATTCACCGTGAAGACTTCACAATACTAAACATATATGCACCTAATACAGGCCCCTCTACATTCATTAAGCAAACTCTACAGCATCTAAAGCAAGAAATGAACCCCCAAACAATAATTCTTGGGGATTTCAACACTGCCCTCTCAACATGGGATAGATCAACAGGCCAAAAGCTTAACAGAGACACTTTGGGACTCAACCAAACCTTTAAAGTATGGACCTTACAGATCTCTATTGAACTTTTCATCCACGCACCAAAGAAAACACATTTTTCTCAGCAGCACATGGAACTTTCTCCAAAATAGATCACATATTGGGCCACAAAAGGAATCTTTGCATATACAGGAAAGTTGAAATTCTAGCCTGTACCCTATCAGACCACCATGGTCTAAAGCTTGATATCCACAACACAATAAACAACAGAAAATACATTAACTGCTAGAAAATTAACACTATGATGCTGAATGAGAATTGCATTCAGGAAGAGTTACAAAGAAAATTCAAGATTTCCTGGAAGGGCATGATAATGAAAATACAACTTATCAAAATCTAATTACAAAGGAAATTCAAGATTTCCAGGAAGGGAATGATCATGAAAACACAACATATCAAAATGTTTGGGACACAATGAAAGCTGTCCTAAAAGGCAAGTTCATAGCTCTTAATGACTACATCAAAAAAATACAAACATTACAAATAAATAACTGAACAATGCAGCTTAAAATTCAGAGATACCAAAGCAATCTGATTCCAAAAGCAGTAGAAGACAGGAGATTAACAAAATCAGGGGAGAAATATCCAAAATTAAGATAAGAAAAATGATACAGAAAATCAACCAGTCAAAAAGCTGATTCTTTGAAAAAAATCAATAAGGTTGATACACCCCTATCTAAATAAACCAAAAGCAAGAGAGAGAAAACCCAAATTAACAAGATTAGAAATGAAAATGGAGTTATCACTATTGACACCCAAGAAATTCAGAGAATTAAAACTTCACATTTCAAAAACTTTTGACAGCACAAACAAAATGAATGAATTCCTAAGTAAGAACAACTTAGGTAAATTGAATGAGGAAGTTTTTAATTATTTACATTATACTATAACATATGAGGAAATCAATGAAGTAATCTCTAATCTTCCCACTAAAATATTTCCTGGACCAGATGGATTCAGCACAGAGTTCTACCAAACATTTAAGGAACAAATAATACTAAAACTTCTCAAATTGTTTCATCAAATAGAAAAGGAAGGAACACTACCAAATTCTTTCTATGAAACTAATATAATCTTAATTCCCAAACCTAATAAAGATACACTTAAAAAAGAAAACTATAGGCCAATCACTTTCATGAACACAGATGCAAAGATACTCAACAAAATGTTATCAAATTGGAGTCAAAAAGATGGTGATCATGTAGGCTTTGTCCAGGCATACAAGGTTGGTTCAACATACACAAATCAATAAATGTAATTGACCATATAAACCAGTCCAAAATTCAAGACCACATGATACTCTTGATAGATGCAGAAAAAGCTTTTCAGAAGATCCAACAGCCCTTTATGATCAAAACGCTAGAGACAGTTGGAATGGAAGGAACCTTTATCAATATAATAAAAGCTGTATACAACAAGCCTATAGCAAGGATTGTACTCAATGGGGAAAAACTTGAAGCATTCCCACTTTGATCAGGAACTAGATCAGGAACTAGACTCTCACCACTTCTATTCAATATTGTACTTGAAGTCTTAGCTGAAACCATAAGAAAAGAAAGGGACATAAAAGGGATTCAAATTGGCAAGGAAGAAGTCAAGTTATCTCTGTTTGCTGATGACATGATCATATATGTGAGTAATCCTAAAACCTCTACCAGGAAACTCCTGGAAACTAATATATAAGTTCAGCAGTGGGGCAGGTTACAAAATAACGTACAAAAATCAGTGGACTTCCTATATGCCCAAGATGAAAGAAGTGAAAAAGCCCCGAGAGAAACAATCCCATTTACTATAGCCACTAAAAAAATGAAATGCCTTGGTATAAACATAACCAAGGAAGTAAGAGACCTTTACAATGAAAACTGTAAAACCCTAAAGAAAGAAATTACAGAAGACACCAGAAGGTGGAAAGACCTCCCATACTCCTGGATTGGCAGAATCAATATCATAAAAATGACAATCCTACCAAAGGCAATATACAGATTCAATGTTATACCAATCAAAATCCCAAAGCAATTCTTTAAAGAAATTGACCAAACAATCTCAAAATTCATATGGAAGCACAAAAGACCCAGAATAACAAAAACAATCCTGAGTAACCAAAACACTGCTGGAGGTATCACCTTACAAAACCTTAATCTATAGTACAAACCCATAGCTATAAAAACAGCCTGGTACTGGCTCTAAAATAGACACACAGATCAATGGATAAGTGTTGAAGACCCAGATATAAGTCCACACAACTACAGGCATTTGATCTTTGACAAAAGGGCCCAAAAATCCAATGGGTAAAGAACAGCATCTTCAACAAATGGTGCTGGCAAAACTGGATGTCCCCATGCAGAAGATTAAAATTGGACCCATACTTGTCACCATGTACAAAAATTATTTCCATATGGACAAAAGACCTCAATATAAGGCCAGAGAACATAAAAACCTTAATTGAAAGGGTAGAGAACTCTCTAGAGCTGATTGGACTAGACCTACAGTTCTTAAACGGAAATCCAACAACACAGTCACTTCAACCAACACTCAATATATGGGATCTTATTAAATTAAAGAGCTTTTGTTCAGATCAAGAGATTGTAAGCCGAGCACAAAGCAATCCACAGAATGGGAGAAAATCTTCACTAACCACATGTCTGATAGACTCTATTATCGAGTGCACAAAGAACTTAGAAAATTAAACACCAAGTATACAAATGGCCCAATGAAAAAATGGGCCTGGGAACTCAAAAGAAATATTTCCAGTGATGAAATTGAAATATCTAACAAATACCTTAAAAATGCTCCACATCTTTGTCATCAGAGAAATGCAAATCACAACCTCCCTGAAATATCATCTCACCCCAATCAGGATGGCAAAATCCATAATTCAAACATCACCAATGCTGGAGAGGATGTGGAGAGAAGGAAACTCTCCAACATTGCGGGTGGGAATGCAGGCCTATACCACCACTCTGCTGAGCTGTCTGGTGATTCTTAAAAAGGTAAAGATTGTAATGCCATATAACCCTGCTATTCTACTTTTGGGAATAATCTCCCATACAGTAAAAAATTCTTCTCAATAGCACAAGTATAACCATGTTCATAGCAGAATTGTTTACAGTAGCAAAGTCATGGAGTCAACCCAAATGCCCAACAGTTGACGAATGTATAAGGAAAATATGGTACATTTATACAATGGAATACTACTCAGCCATCAAAAATGATAAAATAATGTAATTTGCCAGGAAATGGATGGAGTTAGAAAAAATTTTATTGAGTAAAGTATCCCAGACACAGAAAATTAAGTGTCATATGTATTCCATAATAGGTGGATCCTAGTACCAAACCCACTTAGAAACACTCAAAGATAAATCTCTGTAATACCTACAATAATTGCAAAGATTATAAACAGGAGGAAAGGGAAAGGAGGGCCTTGCTATAAACAGGGAGAGAGGGGATCATGCTACAGCAGAGAAAATAGGCCGCCATCAAGTACTGCAAGTAAGTAATGAGTCACCTGGTTAAGCTCACAGACTTTCCTTCCTGGTCACTTGCAGCTGATGGGGTTTGATCTCACCAGTCAGGGAGGGCATAGAGTCTGACTGATAGAAGGTAACCATTCTGCAAATGGGAGACTGACACCCCCCCCCACGGTCTCTATTCTTATTCCAACTACCTTTGAATCTACTCTTATAATAAGACTCCATTTTAACAGCCTTTTGTCTTTGGCTAGGAGGTGACATCCAATACCCATCAGGATGAAGCCAAGGGCGGTGCAGGAATAGGAAAACTGGAAGACAAAAAACAACAAACCATAATTCAGAACATCAGAGACCCTACATTAATCACCAGGAAACAGGTCAGCCTAATCTCTCCCCATCCTAAAGTTTAGGAAATTTTGCAGAAGAGGGGGCGGTAAGATTGTAAGAGCCTAAAGATGTGGAGGAGCAATGATATGCAAGACACTCCACACAAGTTAGGGCCAAAGTAATAATAATAGGACTTTGCATGACCTGCGCAATGACCAACATATCATTGACCCCCCCCCCCCAAAGTCTAGCATGGATGACAGGCACTTGGATCCTTAGAGGCAAGGGATTAACAGTCACAATAGTGTTTCTATACTAAAGGGAAACACAAGAAAGAGCTCTAGGCAATGCTACTGAGTCCTTGCACCTCATCAGAAGGAGGACTCAGAAGGAAGTTTGACATGCACAGTAAAGGATACTCCAGGATTTGGGGGTCACTCAGAAAAAGGGAAGGAGCAGGCAGAAAGAAGGTAAAATGGGGGGAGGGAGCAAGAAGATCCAGGGAGGGGTGAAAGGAGGGGGGAAATGGGGTACTTATCAAGTTTGTATGAGTGGAAAAATACACTATAAATAAAAAATAACATTACCAATCAAAATAAATAAATAAATTTGGAATGTAATAAATAAAGTTTTTTTTTAATTTCTAAAGTTTGTTTCCTTTAAATGCAAATTGTGATTTCCTTTCTGCTCCCACATTAAAAATGTGTTAAATATAATTTCCTTTAAATTCATCACTTCTATTTTGTATTCTCAAATATAGCTATTCATTATTAAATATTACTATGGTTCTCATTTTTCAAGTACTTGACATAGAAATGGTTTAAGCCTCTCGTGAATTATGTAAAATTTAACACCATGTCCCCAAATACTGATCAATAATTGTAACCTTAATGGTTTAAAACAGGTGCCAAATGTTGGAATATTATTTTGCAAAATTATATTGATATGATATTGAAATCAACCACTAGAATTGAAATAGCATTTCCTTTTATTTATTTTTTTGTTTTTATCATTTTCTTTCATTGCATGAAGATAAAGGTGCTTACAATAAATGTATTTTTAATATAATTTGTCACAGAATCTGCAGCTCTTCAAGTGTCATAATGTGATTCTTTGGTTTGCAAAGAGTTCCCTATTTTGTTTTCTGTATTCTGAATGACCTGATTGTTATTTATATATACAACCACCAATGCCAAAGGTATTTATAAAATAACTCCTCACTCTTCTTCACATTTCTAGGCTCCAAGGATATATTCTATATTGTATTTACCATCTCTGTTGGTGATGGTACTATATAGAAGAGGGAAGGTAAAGAAAACTGAACAGAAATATAAAATTGAATTATTTTGAAATGTATATGTTCAAATACAGAACCTCATAGAAAGATAACTAATCAAGATTTATCAAGGGATACATGGAAGCTCAGGATGGAGGAAGTTAGGAGGGAGTAGCTCAGGATGTTCTAAAGAAATTTCACTACATACCCTGCATGCTGGCTTGACCTTAAGATGATTGGTTACCCATTTCCCCACCCCGGAATTCCCCTGCCTATATAAGATGGCTGTGGACTTACAATAAAGGAGTTCCTGCTTGACTAGACTCCCTGTCGCGTCTGATTGTCCTCGGGAATGAGGGTTGGAAGCGGTCTGATAGCACATTCACCTTTCCCAATCCCCCGTGTGGAGGACCCATGGGACCAGCCTGCAGGACGGAGCTGCAATCCCCGGGGGGACCCCCACAAAAGTTTACGTGGATTCACCAGAATACTACCACAATACAACTTCTAAACTATTTTTATGATTCCAGTATGCTCTTATTATTCTAATTCCAAAACTAGGCAAATTAAAACATATCAAAAAGAGAATTTTAGGCCAATAGTTCTGATGAATGTTCTTTTACATCCTACATTCAAAATGTTTTCAAATAGAAAAAAAAAAGGTAACTCATCATGATCGTTATATTTATTACAGAGTTACAGTTTTATTCAACATATGAAAATCAGTAAATGTAGCAACTCATTTAAATTGGTTAAGAAAAATAATACATGATCATTTGAACAAATATCTTGAAAAGAATAAGGATTGAGTATTTTGCCTTAACATAATAAAGGCTATATGATAAACCCATGATGAACTTCATATGTGAAAATATAATGTAAGACATCCCATGAAATTCATAGCATGTTAGGACTGTATAACATCCCCACTGTCATTAAATATAAGATTTGAAGTCTTAGCTAAAACACTAATACTACTAATAAAAAGGATGGAACAAATATGACACAAATAATAAAATAAATCAAGTAAATCCTGTATGCAGATGATATGATGCTATATGGAAGTGAATATAATATAACAGAAAGCTACTACAATTAAATAACATGTTCATCAAAGGGACAGGATAAAAATTAACTTACACAACCCTTAGTCTTTCTTTAGAGAAATAAATAAATATAATCCCATCAGCACTCACCTAATCAAGAAGTTGTTTAACACCTAAAATAAAAACCTTAAGGCTCTGAAAAAATAGGAAGATGCTAAATAATGTAAAGACATTCCTTGCTCATAGTGTGATAGAGTTGATATTGTGGAAATAACCATCATACTGAAAGTAAGTTTACAGATCAAATGCAATCAGGTTACTAATTCCCATGATATTATTCATATGTTTCTGTGGAAGCACATAAGGTACAGGATACTTAATATAAAACCATATTATTAATAAACAATAATAACAGCATAAGACTGGAAAAAGTAGGTATATGTATGAAACAGATGAGAAGACATTTAGTCTACACATTTATAGGCACTTAATTTTCCACAAAGATATCCAAAGGACATATTGTAGTTAAGACAGTATCTTCTGAAACTATTGTGAGAAAAATGGATTCCAACATGTCCAAGGAGAGTAGATACTTATCTCTTACTCTGAACAACATAAAAATTTTGAATGAATTAAAGACCTTATTGTAAAAGCTGAAACTCTGGGACTGTGGGTAGAGAGGGTTGCAAGTGTGGTATAAAATATATGAGCAAACAAGGATTCAAAACAAAGAAAGAAAGAGAGAGAGAAAGAGAGAGAGAAAGAGAGAGAGAAAGAAAGAAAGAAAGAAGGAAGGAAGGAAGAAAGAAAGAAAGAAAGAAAGAAAGAAAGAAAGAAAGAAAGAAAGAAAGAAAGAAAGAAAGAAAGAAAGAAAGGTGGAAGGGAGGGATGAAGGGAGGGTAGGAGAGAGGGAAGAAGGGAGGGAGGAAGGAAGGAAGGAAGGAAGGAAGGAAGGAAGGAAGGAAGGAAGGAAGGAAGGAAGGAAGGACGGAAGGAAAATAAGACAAAAAGGGTAAAGAAAGAGTGGGTAGATAAACTTAAGGATATTTGGTTTGAGTGCACACTAAGCACATTTAGAACACTTGCTCTTCAGTCAAGGAAAGAGAATTGCCTTCTTTGATCTTACAGACTAACTTAACATGGTGTTAAAGGTCTATGCCTTTGATCTTTTCCTACTAAGGTTCTCAGAAAAAGAAAAAGAACTGTAAAATTATAGAACCTAATTTTACAAATAAAATTATGTTTTATATGTAGATGAATAAACCACATAAACATTCATTTTTGATTATGCAAATTTTTATTTAGTCATGACTACACAGTTCTTGTTAAGTATATTAATAGACTCGTAAAAAGTTCAAACCATTATAATTTCAAGTAAGAAATAATGACTACTAAACAAAATAATAAAACCTTACTTTTGTAATTATTTTGTATGTATTGTGTGAAGCACAGAAATGCATTATATGTCACATAAATAGAAATTGCTCATGAGAAATTACATTAAATTATTTCAAAAGTGAAAATAACAGAGAAAGAATTAAATTTTGTTTGCTTCATTAATGATGATTTAAAGATGTTAAAATCTCTTACCTGAAATTTCATTATTTCACACTTTTAAACATACATGTATATTCACTATGCATAACTACATATATAAATGTTTTATTTGTATATTTGCACACAAATTAGGTCATTTACCATTAAAATTAACCTATTTTAAGGATTTTCTCTACATAAGATATTGTACTAAGTTCAATCTTTGCTCACAATATTTACATAAAAAATGTTATTAATGTATAATGCATGTGTGATCTTATTACTTAGAATACCATTAAGTATGAACTAATGCTAAGAAGTATTATAAAGGTGTTTAATAGAGCCAACACAACAGGTTCCATTTTAATTCAAACATTAGTGATTTGTAACCCAGTCATTTCTGAATTGCTGGTTGGTGGTTTTTGATATGGTTTGCATATTCTTTTTACAGGGCCAATAAATCCTCTAATTGGTAATCCTTTTAAGTCCAGAAAGGGATAGCTTTGTAATAGTCTGCAACAAAATTAGATATTGACATTGCAGGAATTTGGTCAGGATCATCAAATTTAGTATTCTATTAAGGGAAAAATTATGTAAATATCTTGATATTATATAATGTACAATTTTTTTTATTTTTTTATTTTCACTCATACAAATTTAACAGGTACACCGGTTCCCTCCCTCCCACCAACGCCCCACCCCCTTCCTCCCTTTCCCCCACCCCTCCAAACTCCCCATCCCCCAGTGCCTCCCAATCCCCTCCACAGAGCATCCTTTAATGTTCATGCCAAACTCTCCTCTGGGTCCTCCTTTCTGATGAGGTACAAAGAACCAGTGGCATTTCCCAGAACCCTTTCCTGTGTTCCCCTTAAGCATAGGAACACTACTGTGGCTGTCAATCCTTGCCTCCAAGGATCCTAGTGCCTTCAGCCAGTGCTAGACTTTGTGGGGTCAATAGTGTGTTGGACATTGTGCAGGGCATGCAAAGTCCAATTATATGATTGCTTCAGCCCTAAATTGTGTAGAGTATCTTGCAAATCATTGCTCCTCCCATCTTTGTGCTCTTACAATCTTACCGCCCCTCTTCCTCAAATTTCCCTGAGCTTCAAGATGGGGAGAGATTAGGCTGGCCTAGTTTCAGGTGGTTGATGTAGAGTTTCTGATGTTCTGTATTATGGTTTGTTGATTTTTTTTTTCAGTTTTGCTGCTCCAGCAATGCCCTTCACTCCATCCTGATGGGTATTGGATGTCACCACCTGGCCAGAGATAAAAACCTGTTAAACTAGAGTCTTGTTATAAGAATATATTCAAAGGTAGATGTAATAAAAGTAGGAAACCGCGGTGAGGGAGGTGTCAATCACCAATTTGCGAAATGGTTACTGTCTATCTGCCAGATTATATGCCCTCCCCTTCTGGTGAGATCATACGCCATCAGTTGTAAATGATCAGGAAGGATAGTCTGTGAACTTAACCAAATGTCTCATTACTTACTTGCAGTCCTTGATGGTGGCCTATTTTCTCTGCTGTAACATGGTACCCTCTCTCCTTTTTTCTGGTGTGGCCCTCCTTCCCCTTCCCTCCTGTTCATAACCTTTCCAATTACTGTAAGTATTACAGAGAATTATCCTTTAGTGTCTCTATGCGGGTTTGGTACTAGGATCCACCTATTAGGGAGTATATACAGTGCTTTATTTTCTGTGTCTGGGATACTTCACTCAATATAATTGTTTCTAATTCCATCCATTTTCTGGCAAATTGCATTAATTCATCATTCTTGATGGCTGAGTAGTACTCCATTGTATAGATGTACCACATTTTCCTTATCCACTCATCAACTGTTGGACATTTGGGTTGATTCCATGACTTTGCTATTGTAAATATTCCTGCTCTGAACATGGTCGTGCTTGTGTTATTGAGGTGAATTTTTGCTGTATGGGGGTTTATTCACAAAAGTGAAATAGCAGGGTCATGTGGCATTTCAATCTTTAATTTTTTAAGAATTCCAGACAGCTGGCCAGAGTTTTAGTATGAGCCTGCATTCCCACCAGCAAGGTAGGAGAGTTAGCCTCTCTCCACATCCTCTCCAGCATTTGGTGTTGTTTGTATTGTGTATTTTTAGCATTCTGACCGGGGTGAGATGATATCTCAGGGAAGTTTTGATTTGCATTTCCCGGATGGCTAAGGATGTGGAGCACTTTTTAAGATATTTGTTAGACATTTTAATTTCATCCCTGGTAAAGTTTCTTTTAAGTTCCAGGGCCCATTTTTTAATTGGGCCATTAGTTTCCTTGGTGTTTAGTTTTCTAAGTTCTTTGTGCACTCTGGATAATACAGCTCTATCAGATATGTGGTTAGTGAAGATTTTCTCCCATTCTGTGAGTTGCCTTTGAGCTCATGTTACAGTCTCTTTATCTGAACAGAAGCTCTTTAATTTCACAAGATCCCATCTGCTTAGAGTTGGTTTCAGTGAATGTGCTATTGGATGTCTGTTTAGGAATTGTTGGCCTAGCCCAATCAGCTCAAGGGAGTGCCCTACCCTTTCGACTATGGTTTTCATAGTCTATGGCCTTATATCGAGGTCCTTGATCCATTTGGAATTAATTCTTGTACATGGTGAAAAGTATGGTTCGAGTTTTAACCTTCTACATGTGGAGATCCAGCTTTGCTAGCACCATTTGTTGAAAATGCTGTTCTTTTTCCATTGGAATTTTTGGGGCCCTTTGTCAAACATCAAATGGCTGTAGTTGTGTGGGCTTATATCTGGGTCTTTAACCCTTTTCCATTGATCTGTGTGTCTATTTTGGAGCCATTACCATGCTGTTTTTATAACTATGAATTTGTAGTATAGACTAAGGTTTGGTATGGTGATACCTCCAGCAGTGTTTTTGTTATTCAGGATTGTCTTTGCTATCCTGGGTCTTTTGTGCCTCCATATGAATTTTGAGATGGTTTGGTCAATGTTGCAGTCTGCCTGCATGGTTACTGATAAAAGACCAGAACACAGCTTAAGGGAACAAGGAGTTTACTTTCTTACGACAGTCCAGTTACAGTTCTTAGTCCAGCTTGACGGGAGAGCACGCACCAACACCAGGGCTGAGGGAACTGGCCACCATAACAGCTGAGAGATGGACAATCCTTACTTGCCAGACCAGCATGTCTGGCCAGGTATACAGATGGATGCCCACTCTCTCAACCAGCTCTCTGTGATTTATCCAAGGCCTAATCCCACCCACCATGGGCTGAGTCTTCCCCATCAGCAAGACAATCTCCTTCAGGTTTGCTCTGGGCTTAACGATCAACTCTACAACTGTGCACAGAGTTCAAACCCTCAATAGTCAAGTTGACACCTGTGCTTAACTATGACAGTCAACCTCTTTAAAGAATTACTTTGGGATTTAAATTGGTATAGCACTGAATTTGTATATTGCTTTTGGTAGGGTGGTCATTTTTATGATGTTGATTCTGCCAATCCAGGAACATGGGAGGTCTTTCTACCTTCTGGTGTCTTCTGCAATTTCTTTCTTTAGGGTTTGGAGTTTTCATTTTAAAGGTTTCCTACTTCCTTGGTTAGGTTTACACCAAGGTATTTCATTTTCTTAGGGGCTGTAGTAAATGGGATTGTTTCTTTCAGGGCTTTTTCACTTCTTTCATTCTGGGCATATAGGAAGCCACTGATTTTTGCACATTTATTTTGTATCCTGCCACCCTACTGAACTTCTCAATTAGTTCTAGGAGCTTCCTGGTGGAGTTTTTGGAATCACTAAGGTATAAGATCATGTCATCTGCAAATAGGGATAGCTTGACTTCTTCCTTGCTAATTTGAATCCCTTTTATGTCCCTGTATTATCTTATGACTTCAGCTAAGACTTCAAGTACAATATTGAAAAGAAGTAGTAAGAGTGGACAGACTTGTCTAGTTCCTGATCAAAGCGGGAATGCTTCAAGATTTTCCCCATTGAGTATAATCCTTGCTGTAGGCTTGTTGTATACAGCTTTTATTATATTGATACAGGTTCCTTCCATTTCAACTGACTCTAGTATTTTGATCATAAAAGGCTGTTGGATCTTGTCAAAAGCTTTTTCTGCATCTATCAAGAGTATCATGTGCTCTTGGACTTTGGACTGGCTTATATCATGAATTACATTTATTGATTTGTGTATGTTGAAACAACCTTGTGTGCCAGGGATAAAGCCTATTTGATCACTGTGAATGATCTTTTTGATATGTTTTTGAATTCGATTTGCTAAGACTTTGTTGAGAATCTTTGTATCTGTGTTCATCAGAGAGTTTGGACTATAGTTTTCTTTTTTAAGTGTATCT
Source organism: Typhlomys cinereus (assembly GCA_023101885.1). NCBI lineage: Eukaryota > Metazoa > Chordata > Mammalia > Rodentia > Platacanthomyidae > Typhlomys > Typhlomys cinereus. Next base: position 7,146,822 of record JALPQD010000022.1, read on the forward strand.
TTATTAGGTTTTGGGATTAAGACAATATTAGCTTCATAGAAGGAATTTGGTAGTGTGCCTCCCTTTGCTATTTGATGGAACAGTTTAAGGAGTATTGGTGTTATAAGCTCCTTAAATGTCTGGTAGAACTCTGTGCTGAATCCATCTTGTCCAAGAAATATTTTGGTGGGAAGATTAGAGATTACTTCCTCAATTTTCTCATATGTTACAGGACTATTTAAATAATTCACAAATTCCTGTTCAATTTAGGTAAGTTGTGTTTACTTAGGAATTCATCCATCTCTTTTGTGTTGTCAAATTTCACAGAGTATAAGTTTTTGAAATATGATGCTATAATTCTCTGGATTTGTTGGGTATCAGTAGTGATAACTCCATGTTCATTTCTAATTTTGTTAATTTGGATTTTTCTCTCTCTTGCTTTTGGTTAATTTAGCTAGGGGTGTATCAATCTTATTGATTTTTTCAAAAAACCAGGTTTTCGACTTGTTGATTTTCTGTATCGTTTTCCTAATATCGATTTCAGATATTTCTCTCCTTTTTTTCCCCTAATCTCCTCTCTTCTTCTGCTTTTGGTATCAGATTTCTCTAGTTTCTCTAAAGCTTTAAGCTGCATAGTTAAGTTAGTTATTTCTGATGTTTTCATATTTTTGATGTAAGCATTAAGAGCTATGAACTTACCTCTTAGGACAGCTTTCATTGTTTCCCAGAGATTTTGGTAAGTTGTATTTTCATTATCATTCACTTTCAGGAAATCTTGAATTTCCTTTGTAATTTCTTCCTGTTCTCATTCAGCATCATAGTGTTTGATTTACAGGAGTTAGTGTATTTCTGTTGTTTGTTGTGTTGTGGATGTCCAGCTTTAGCCCATGGTGGTCTGATAGGTCACAGGCTATAATTTCAACTTTTTTGTATATGTGTAGATTCGTTTTGTGGCCCAATAAGTGATCTATTTTGGAGAAAGTTCCATGTGCTGCTGAGAAAAATGTGTCTTCTTTGGTGTGTGGATGAAAAGTTAGATAGAGGTCTGTAAGATCCATTTCCTTAAGGGTTTGATTAAGTTCCAAATTGTCTCAGTTAAGATTTTGAGCTGTTGATCTATCCCATGTTGAGAGGGCAGTGTTGAAATCCCTAAGAATTATCGTTTGGCCATTGATTTCTCTTTTTAGATGCTGTAGAGTTTGCTTAATGAATGTGGAGGGGCCTGTATTAAGTGCATATATGTTCAGTATTGTGAAGTCTTCCTGGTGAATTGTACCTGTGACTAAAATGTAGTATCCATCTGTGTCTCTTATGATTTTTTTTTTTGTTTGAAGTCCACTTTGTCCGACAGCATAATGGCTACCCCTGCCTGTTTCCTGGTTCCATTAGCTTGCAAAATTTTGGAGCAGCCTTTCATTTTTAGGATGTGCCTATCTTTTGTGGTGAGATGAGTTTCCTGAAGGCAGCAGATTGATGGGTTGTGGTTTTTAATCCAAGTTTGTAATCTGTGTATCTTGATCAGTGAGTTAATACCATTGATATTTAATGTTATAATGGAGAACTTTTTTAATTCTGCACATTTTTTATGTTTAGTGGATATTATAAGTGTATTGTTTGACATTTATGTTTTGGTGGTATTATTCTTCCCTTCTGTCCTCCTAGGTATGCTTGTTTATTCCTTCAAGTTTGTGTATCATTTCTTCCATTTTTTGAAGGGCTTGTTTGGTAGACATGTATCCCTTCAAGATGCCTTTGTGCTGGAAAATTTTTTTTCTCCCTTGATCATGACAGATAGTTTTGATGGCTATATCAGTCTGGGTTGGTACTTTTGGTCATTTAATACTTGAAGTACATCTCTCCAAGCTCTTCTTGTTTTTACTGTTTCCACTGAGAAGTCCTTTGTTATTTTAATAGGTTTTCCTTTAAAAGTATTACTAGTGTTTGCCTTGGAGTTAAGTATGTTTTTCTTTTGTTATTGTTATTTCCTAGATGAAGCTATTAACTTGTTAGTACATCAGTTAAGTCAGGTTCAGTAGACGGGGGGTGAATATTAGTATGCTAGTACATTTTTACGATTTAGTACTCTTGCTTTTTTTCTCTTGAAGCTCTCAGCACCTTTTCTTTGTCTTGAATGTGGAGTGCTTTGACTATTATTTGCCATGGTGAGTCTCTATTTTGGTCATATCTGTTTGGATTGCGAAATGTCTCTTGTATTTGGATGGACCTCTCATTCTTTAGTTGAGGCAAGTTTTCATTTATGATAATTTGAAAAATTGTCTCATGTGTGCTATTTTAGGATTCTTGCTCTGGTATTGCATGAATGCACATGTTAGGCTTCTTCAGGGTGTCCCATATCTCTTGAATGTTCCTCTCAAGTATCTCTTTTCCTTTAACAATCTCTTCCATTGAGCTGGTTAATTCTCCCACTTTGTCTTCAAGATCTGAAATTCTATTTTCTACTTCATTAGTTCTGTTGATAAGACTCTCTGTTGAGTTTTGGGTTGAAGATAACTTGTCTTTTAGTTCAATTTAAACTCTGCCTGTGACTGTTTTAATTGCTCTATGCCTATTTTTCTTTCTTGAACTGTTTTTCTCAACTCCTCCAAGTGCCTGTTGTATTCCTTTTCAAATTGATTGATGTGGTTGTTTAACTCTTCTTGGATTTCCTCTTTCATAGTATTAATCATGGTAATGATCGTACTTTGAATGTCATTATCTTGGGTCTGGCTTTCTTGGCTATTTCCTTTGAATTTCTTCTGGTTGGAATCCATCATTATGGGGTTAATTCTTTCAGTGGGAGATTGGTCTTTTTGAGTTTTGTTTCTCATTTATCTGCACTTTGACTTGGGCATTGCTGTTTTGTCTTGTAGGACCTTGTTTTGTCTTTTAGGACCTTTCAGTTTCTGTGTTTTTGACTGAACTGATTTACTTGGTATTACTACACTTAGGCAGTTATTACTAGTGTTTGCCTTGGAGTTGAGTATGTTTTTTTTTGTTATTGTTATTTCCAAGATGAGGCTATTAGCCTGCTAGTACATCAGTTAAGTCAGGTTAAGTAGACAGGGGGTGAATATTAGTATGCTTGTGCACTTTTATGATTTAGTATCTTGGTGATATGTGAGGCTGAGTGGTGTACTCCCTGGAGTTGTATGTTTTTTGGGGTGGCTGTATGGAAAAGTTAAACTACAGTGATTAATACTAGAAAGGAACAGTAAGGTGAAAAAAAGGGAGGTTTACTTATCTTTGGGCTGGATGTGAAGAATCTCTCCCATGTGATAGGATGATTGTAGAGATCTTCAGTTGTTTTGCCTTTGACCCTTAGAACTTTGGTTGAGTTTCCTTTGGACTCTATTGAATTCTGAGTAGCAGTGTGTCTTCTGTGGACAACATGTGTGGGTCCCTGGTGGGCCGGAGTGGCAGAGGGGCTGATGTTGGTGGCAGAATTCTTCACCTGGGATCTGGGACTTAGCTTAGTGGCCCATCCAAGCTCCAGGAATGGAGGAATGTGAGCCAGCGGACAGACGGTTGTGAGGAAGATAGGGGCTTGGGCCAGGGGCTTGGCCTAGGCATAATCGGAGACAGCCTGTGTGTCCCAGGGGCTGGCTGGTGGGAAGAGCTGGGACTATAATGTACAATTGCTAAATGTCACAGAGATCCCATTATTTCAATGTATGTATGTTGCAAATATACTAAAAATCATGGAAGGAAAATTTTAGTTTTGAGCTGTCTGAAAGACTTAGACCTCTCCATCAGAGTAGAATGGAATATGAATTTAAGGAGAAAGGATGTCATACACAAATATTTATCACCTCAAAATGTTATTACATGTTTTAGCAGCACAGAACAATTTCTTTAGATGATAATTTTGCAAAGTGAAGATACATGTAAAATTGTGTGTGGGGGGTGTTAAAGAAATAGTAATGTAGAGAATTAGAGAGTTTTTTTTTTCCTGTTGTTGATTTCAGGTTACAAAGACTTTGAAAGTCCTTCAAAGGAATTTAAATTTCATTGCTTAGGCCATATGAGGATCTTAGGGTACTTTTTAAAGTGGTGATGTGTGTGTGTGTGTGTGTGTGTGTGTGTGTGTGTGTGTGTGTGTATGTTTGTGTGTGTGTAAAATATCAGATTTGCCTGTTTAATTCATGTATTATTTCTGGTATTTAGGTACAGATCATTTAGAGACACAAGTAATTCAAGTAATTTTTCTCATATCTGACTAGAACATGTATTTTTCAATTACTCTTTGTTTGAATGTAGAACATAATCTTGAAAGCATATGGATTGGATAAAATTTAGTTTTTGCAAAGCCATTAAAATCAGGAAATTTACGAAAAGGCTTTTGATTTGATTGGACACTATTTTGGTAGAAGAAGATAATTGCAGTATTGTACCTCAGGTGGATGAAAATCAATAGCAGTTTGTATTTCAGCAGAAGGAAGCACCAATGGAAGGTTTTCAACTCTAACTTGACAGAAAAATAAAATTATTCACTAAATGGGAAGCCTCTGGTATATCCTGTTATTAGTGTTAGTACAATTTTTTTTACATAGAACATGAAAGAAATAATAAGATGCACTTTTAAAAAGCAAAAATGAAATAAATGTTTCCATTCAGATGCAACTTTTACTCACAGATTTGTTTTTGTTGTTTTGTCATAGTTGCATTTGTCTTCTGATTGGATTTTTGTATCTAATTGTGAATAGTTAAAAATATGCAATTACACAATAATTGCAAAGATTATAAACAGGAGGGAAGGGGAAGGAGGGCCACACCAGAAACAAGGAGAGAGAGGCATCATGTTGCAGCAGAGAAAATTTGCCAGCATCAAGGGCTGCAAGTAAGTAATGAGATATCTGGTTAAATTCACAGACTTTCCTTCCTGATCATTTGCAACTGATGGGGTATGATCTCACCAGAAGGCGAGGGCATATAGTCTGGCAGATAGAAAGTAACCATTTTGCAAATGGGAGACTGACTCTTCCCCTCACTGCAGTCTCCTACTTTTATTTTATCTACCTTGGAATATACTCTTATAATAAGACTGTATTATAACAGATTTTTATCTCTGGCCAGGTGGTGACATCCAATACCCATCAGTATGGAGCGAAGGGCATTGCTGGAGCAGCAAAAGTTGAAAAAAAATCAACAAACCATAATTGAGAACATCAGAGACTCTATATCAACCACCTGGAACTAGGCCAGCCTAATCTCTGCCCATCCTGAAGCTCATGGAAATTTGCAGAAGAGGGGGTGGTAAGATTGTAAGAGCACAAGGATGGGGAGGAATAATGATATGCAAGATACTCCACACAAGTTAGGGCCGAAGCAATCATAATAGGACTTTGCATGACCAGTGCAATGACCAACACATTATTGACTCCTCAAAGTCTAGCATGGACTAAAGGCACTAGGATCCTTAGAACCTAGGGATTAACACCCACAATAGTGTTCCTGTACTTATGGAGAACACAAGAAAGAGTTCTAGGAAATGCCACTGAGTCCTTATGCCTCATCAGAGAGGAGGGTCCAGAGGAAAGTTTGACATTCACATTAAAGGATTCTCCAGGGATGGGGGGCAGGAGGCACTGGGAGATAGGGAGGGAGGGGGGAAAGGAAGAAGAAAAGGGGGGAGGGTGCTAGAGAGCCCAGGGAGAGGTGGAGGGAGGGAGGGGACCGGTGTACCTATTAAGTTTGTATGAGCAGAAATTAAATAATTAATTTAAAAATGCAATTATTTTACATAAGCTTAAAAAAGAAAACTTTGAAGTGTCAGAACAGCTCTGATTTTTATCAAGTATTCTTGGAAACTGCACAATAGAAATATAACAATTGATCATTGCATTTGGTCAGTAAATCTGACATACCCAGTCTGCACTAAATCTACCTCTATCTTAAAGCAAAAATAAAAAAGGCCTCAGAAATATTAAGTCATATAAAAGCTGGATTAGAATGTGAAAATACTTACTACTTTAAGTTATAAATCACTGTTTTTTTGGTTGCACTTTACTGAAAAGAAGCTCTAGCAGAAACCCTGTAAAATATATTCATAAAACGGGGCTGGAGACCCCATGTATAGACGCCAGGCAGAAGCGGGAGCGGTCTGTGTTTCTGGTCCTGGTAGGGCGGAGCCTGTTAATTCCTGGTGCAGAGTAAAGGAGGAGGTGGAGGCGTCCATGCTGGTTCCCGAATTCGTCCATGGTTCTACACACACACACACACACATATACACACACACACATACATACACACGTGCACACACGCATACATGCACAATTGAATAAATAATAAAGAAAAAAAAATAAAAATATATTCACAAAACATAGAATTATTGTACCAATAGTTAAAATGTGGCAATCATGGCAAGAGAGGTTATTCTTCATGTTCAACACATCGAAAAGACTACAAAACATTTATATATTTGTGTTTTTCACCTAAATGCTATTAGTGTATTTTATGTGTTTTCCTTTTTAAATTGGTGTTTATTTTCATTCTGCACTTTAAAGAAGATCACAACAATTATGATCAGTAGTGCTTCACACCTGCAGTGTCATTTAGTACTCTGGCTTCTCAAAGCAGTCATAGAAACATTGTATTTTCTGTACAATGTCAAGCTTCAGTACTTGAGTGATGAAAGTATCTTGAAGAAATCTCCTTGCCATGTATTAAACTTTATTAATTACTTTTAAAGTTTGGGTTAAATAAGGAATACTAATGAAAATTGCTTAACCATTCTTTAATGTTGGAAATCTATATTGGGAATATGTTCCCTTGATAGTGTACAGAATATTATACTGCTGTTTACTCTGAATCATGTATTAGATGCCATTTGTCATTTGATTGATCAATCTAAATAGTATTTTATGAGTTAAAACAAAACTATGAAAATCAAAAGGATTTCAGTAGAAATTTTTATAAATATTTATTACACATGTGTGTTAATCTCACAATATTGTGCTTAGAATTTTCTAGGCAGGTGTGATATTGTTGAACTTAGTCATTTAATTTATAGTCATATGCAGGCTACTTACATTTTCAATTATATACACATAAGACTTATATAAAACCCAATTTACAACTCAAGATTGGAACTAAAACAGTTTTGATAAGATTCATAGTCTATTTTGTAAAGAAAAATTTCCTTTATGATAGCATATATAATGTTTCTGCTGGAAACGAGAGACATGTTGCAATAGGAAAATGTATATAAGAAGACTTTTAAAAAGTGACACTTTGTAAATTATATATCTTGAAACTAACATTTTTGGTAAGACATTTAAAATCTACTATTGGAAAACCCAAGTTTCAATGGTGTTCATAATGCTTACTGCAACTGCCAGTCCTTTTATACTGTTCAGCAAAGTCTGTGCCCTTTTTACTGTGATCGAATTTACATAGCTGATATCAAGTTTTCCTTTGGCATTGTGTACATTCAAAAAACAGGATAGTGATAATAATTACCAAATTGTTGATGAATTTATCAGATAAACAGTTTTATGGTTATTTTAGGAAATAGACTATACTTTTTAAATTTACTTTCTTTCTTAGTCTACCCCACTCTCTTTTCTTTCATAAATAACTGTTAATCATAATATATATACAGTAATGCACATAAATGCATAATTCTATTGTTTGAGTTTATTCTTATTGATTATCTGTACTTTAAATCAACTTGATCAAATTAATCCTAAACTTGATGCATTAGATGATATCAGATAGCTTAAGATTTGCTTATTATACTAAATGATGAATTGTACAACAAAGTGACTTATATTCTCATAAAAATTTCAATGGAGTACTTGAGAAAGGGTCTCTGTTTGCAAAGAACTATCAAGGAAAAAATAAAGAAAATTGAATAGTGTTTTGTTCAAATAGAACATGGCAGCATCCAAAAAAACTATTGCTTAATTAATTGTTTTACTTTGTATAAACAACCTTATTAATAATAATCTTATTAATTGACTATCCTTTTCATATTTACTGTGGTGCCCTGATAATTTTGTTATAATATTTGATTTTCAACTATTGTACTCACAGGCATTATTATTTGACAAGGCCCTTCAATTTGAAGCATTCTTTACTTGGAGGAAGTTAGAAAATGATAAAATTCAGGAAGCTTAAGAAAAATATAAAAAATCATAATCTTCATTTTATTGCAAGATATAAGGAAGCTCAGAAAGTGAAATAATCCTCAGTCTCCACCCTGAAAAGCCAGGTGAGAAGTGAACAACTTTGCCAGGCAAATTCTTTTCCTCTTCAGTGTAGTTACTTGTAAATTTGGCACATATCTCTAGGGATGTAGTTTTCATGAGTCATCATTCATGATGAACAGAGCTTTTCAGTTCTGGATAACCCTTCCTTTGAGTAACTCATGCTCCATTAATTTATTATATATATTTGAAGAAAGTAAATATGAGGAACAAAGTTCTAAAGGTTCTAGAATAAAATTCTACTATATGAAATAGTCATTAAATTTGCACATGCCATTAGCACTTTTATTAATTTCTTTGACCTAATAAAATTAAGAAATGTAAGGAGGAGGGGTATAAAGTAGGGGAAAGAGATTAAAATGATCAGAATACATTGTATACTTGTAGGATATTGTCTCATTAATGAGAAACTCCCAATCCATAGTAGGCGGGAATAGTCCTTGGACAGATGAATAAGATTGAGGGAATTAGTTGAGGAAGTTTGCATCCTTCTGTACTCTTGGCCAGCATGTTGGTCTGACAAGTGAGGTTTATTCTTCTCAGCAGTTCTGTTCATATGGTGTGTCCAATTCCCTCTGCCTTGACATTGGTGTTGTGCCAACTAGAGGAAAGTATTATTTAGGATGCCACCTTGACAAAGGAATTTCACATTATCTGAGAAACGTTCTGCACAAGGCTGATTTCTCTTGATATTGCAGACAGGTTGTGTGAACATGCATTAGAATCTAGGAAGACTCATTTAAGTATTTTTCTACTAATCCAAAATTCTTTAACCCAGCTTGCCACCTGATCCCCAGCTCCTATTTACATTCCTGTATAAAATAAATTTCAGGAGCTAGAAGGCAGGAGACCCATCACTGAGACTGTGATGTCCTGCCATCCTCCAGGGCTATTAATTTTAATCTATCTCCTTTCCTATCAATTATTTGTTCTTTGTCCATATCTGAACACCCTGAAACTTAATCTGTGAGTACTAAAATCCCCTGAGATTAAATTTTTACATTGCTTAAGACAGAAGAGATGAACACTTTTATCAACTTATAGTATAGATTCCCCTGTCAGGCTAGATCAAGAATTGTAACCAGATTATAGTAAAAACAAATTCATAAATAAATAAACAAAACCCTTGTTGCTCAAAAAGCCATTTGTTTGGAATGTATTAGCAATGATGTAGAATAACTTCAGCAATATATCTGATCACATATTTTAAAATTGAGTAAAACAACTGAGATACTTCTCTGATGAATGGAAAACAAAGTTTACAGAAATTTATGATAGCTAAAAAGTGTGAAAATCAATCTCATGCAAAGTGGTCAATATACTTTAATCTGTCTTGTTTTATCTTCTTCCTTCTCCTCTCCTCCTTCATTTTTTAATTCCTTCTTCACCTCTTCTTCTGCATCTTCTATAACTACCACCACCTCTTTTATCATTACATCTTCTTCCTCCTTTTCCTTTCTTTCCTTTAATTTTGATTAAATTTGAGTAAACATAGGAAAACAGGTAAGAAAAGCTTGCAGTACTCAACCAAGATATATTCTATTGCAATGGGTTATTATTGAGGCAAAAAGCCACAATGGACAAGAGTGTAAGTATTAGTCATAGTTTGCTCACCCATCATAAGATCATCAAAATGTCTCCCCTTCGCAAAGCCCAGGGAACATTGCAGAAGAGAGGACAGTAAGGTTGTAAGAGCCCAAAGATGGAGAGACGTACTGCCAGTGAAGACATTCTAGTTAGGACAGGACTGCTGTATTTAGAAGTTCACCGCACTGAGATCTAATTCCACCAGAAGTACACAAAGGTGGACATCCAAATTTCCACCATGGGCCTGTGAGAACCTCAGGAGAAACAATTACACTCAGAAAGAATCTTTGGAGTAGATTCTGGACAAAAGAAGGGGTGCTTCCCCTACCTGTGTACATACCCACTGAAGGACCACTTAAATTACAAAGGCCTGGTCCCTTTCTGGCACCTTAAAAGAAGCCCAGTAACCCACACATGTAGAGAGACATGAGTTTGGGATGAACATTGAGGGATTGGAGAAGGGATGGGGATATTAGGAGAGCAAGGAGAAGAGAAGAATTGAAGGAGGCATGAATAATAAAAAATAAAATTATTTTTCTAAATAAAAATCTATTTGTATATTTATCAATCAGGTTATGAGAGTTTTTCTATCACACATATTAAAGACACAAGTTTTTTTATCTCTTTGTGCTTAGCTTATTTTTTCAATTGGAATTGCTGAAGAAATTGACATAAAACAGATTGGGGGAACAAAAAGAATATGTTTAATGAAATTTTTAGCGACCTGGGAACCTTCACAAGGAAATTAGACAATAAAACTAATTTGAACACTTGCATACTGAATTAAATAAAGCAGAGCAGATTGTGAAAATGTAATGAACCAAAAGGACCCTGACTAACTACCTAATTTTGGAAGACAGATAAGAACTAATCAATAAATGCTTATATCTGAAGCTTTGCTTTTGTGTCTACTCTCCATCTTATAAGAATTATTATTACTTTCCAATGTGCAAGATATCCACACAAGTTATGTCCGAAGTAATTATAATAGGACTTTGCATGACCTGCGCAATGAGCAACATATCATTGACCCCACAAAGTCTAACATGGATCACAGGCACTATGATCCTTAGACATAAGGGATTAACAACCAAAATAGTGTTCCTATACATAAGAGGAACACAAAAAAGAGCTCTAGGCAATGCTACTGAGTCCTTTACCTCATCAGAGGGGACCCAGAGGGAAGTTTGTTATGCACACTAAAGGATGCTCCAGGGATGGGGAGAGGAGGCAATGGAAGAAAGGGAGGGAGGGGAGAAAAGGAAGGGGAAAAGGGAGGAGGGAGCAAGGTGATCCAAGGAGGGGTAGAGGGTGGGAGAGGACCGGGATACCAATTAAGTTTGTATGAATGGAAAAAATAAATAAAAAATTAAAAAATAATTATTATTAGTTTCCTATAAAGAGGGCAATCAAATCACATGGAAATTAATCTCTTGATTTTAAGAAAGGGAAGATCTATTATCTTTAAGACAGTCAAAACAATCAAAGTGGTAAAGCAGAATGTTTTAGAATAGTTCCTTTTATTAAACATCATTTTATTCACCATTTTTATTTTATTTTAAGTGAAAATGCTTATTGCAACAAATATAATACGGAATTACAATACGAATTTTTGTTGAAAATATTTTCATGTCTACCTTCTAATACAATTATAATCAATATGTATGTGTCTTTCAAGCCATGTTTTGCTCTGCGTTAGCAGGAAGCATTTCCTGGAACAGCATGATTTCTCTATATGATGAACAATTCCCTTTGGCTTGCTTGATTAATAATATATGCAGCCATATATAAACATATTTGTATAATTTTTATTTGCCTGAATTATGATATATTGTTAATTATTTATATAATTTTTTACTAGTAGTCCACTGATTGAGATTGTATTTTCACTAATTATGAAATAGTTATAAATTATAATGCAATGTTAAATGTTTTATTCACTTGCACACTTTTTAAATATAACATAGATCACAGAGTTATAAGTATTGATTGTAAGAATATTCAGTATTTACTTTTTGAAATATTGTTTTTCCTCCAATGACGCATTCATCATTATGATTTTACAAGTATCACATGAAAACATTTCTTTCTAAATCACTGTCAATACTCAGCATCAACAATATTTATAACATTGACTAATCTGACATATGCAAAGAAATTCTGTGACATACATTTCTGGATTTTAAGTGTTCCACATATTGAATGACTGCAAACACATATTCTAAGTACCTTTGCAGGTACTTAAATAGATATTAGATAGATAGATACATAGATAGATATATAAATAGATGATAGATAGATAGATAGATAGACAGACGGATAGGTTAAGAGTAGCTTTGTCCTGATGTAGAGAACTGAACTGTAATAAAAAGCTCAAAATGTCATATGTGATGTAGTAATATTTTATATCCATAAGAAAGATAATTTCAGAGTAAAATATACAAATATACACATACAAATATACATATATACTCATACTATACTGTTGAGGAATTTTCAAAAAAAATCTCATGGTTTATATAAATATAAAGTAAAAAAATCATCAATTATCTTCCTTACCATGAATTAATTTAGGAAAAAATGTTATGAATATAAAGTATAAATATATACTTTAAATATAAAGTAAATATAAATATAAAGTAAAAAATCATCAATTATCTTCCTTACCATGAATTAATTTAGGAAAAAATGTTATGAATCTCTAGGTTACAGGAAATGGAAAAATAATATTTCAATACAGATCATTAAGATTGTTAAAACTGATTACCAAATTAGTCTGATATCAATAGCATGATAATCCATAACATCTCCAGTAGATACAATTAACATTGTTATGAACAAAAACCATTCATATTATAATGAGTGTTACAAAAATTTTGATGTGAAAATTAAACACAAAGAAACATTAGGAAAAACCTGAAGTTGGTGCTTCATAGGATATAATATTATTTTAGGGAGCCATTTCAAAATTTTCACAATTTTTATTAAAATCAACTTAGAAAAGAGAATCAACACATGGACACAAATTAGAAAACATGAAAATATTGGTCACATATTATCAATTCACAGTAAAATATTTGTGGTTTTGATTTTACCTTAAGTATTTTATCTTCGATAATATATGTAGATTATATAATCTTCTATAATAAATCTATAATTTAATAAAAATATTTAAAATAGTCTTTGCTGTATAAATGACTAATTTAAAGTCAAGTTTGACTGAAGACATACATGCATATATTCAACATATACAAATCTACACTTCAAAAAATATTTCATTATGAAATATATCAATAGGCCTTCAAAATATTAGCAATTTTTATTCCACATTAAAGTCTATTTTTGCAGATAGAGAACCCCAGGTGATTTCAAATTTGTTACATAGCCAAAGATGCTCTTTAATGTCTAATTCTTCTATGGTCATCTGCTAAATGTAGTTATTCCTGGCATGTACCTCCACATTTAGTATTCACCTAAAAATCTTGAAACACAATAATATTGTCCTACGTTTGGACACTTTAAATTTGAACTCATGAGTTAAAACCAAGTTGTGATATAAGATTGAAAATTCTGGGGCTGGAGAGGTGGCTCAGGGGTTAAGTCTCTGCCTTGCAGGCAGAAGGTCCTGAGTTCGGATCCTAGACCCCACGTATAGACGCCAGGCGGAAGCGGAGGCGGCCTGCGTTTCTGGTCCTGGTAGGGTGAAGTATGTGAATCCCGGGGCAGAGTAAACAAGGAGGAGGCAGTCCATGGTGGTTCCCAAATTTGTCCGTGGTTCTACACACACACACACACACACACACACACACACACACACACATACACACGCACAATTGAATAAATAATAAAAAAAAATTTAAAAGAAAAAAGATTGAAAATTCTTTCATAAAATTATATTACAAAATGTTCATGGATCAGAGAGATATTATTTAATGAATTTTTAGAAATTAATCACAGTGTCTTCATCCAAAATAATCTTTACCCCAAAATAGAATATTACTACAAATAAGGAGGACACTTGATACTTACTTTGATCTATGAACCACTGTGAAAAAAATCTAATCTTCTGACTTCAGATAATTCAATATTTATATAAGTGAAATAATCATCATGTGGCCCTTGTTACTAATAATTTTTTCACTCAAAATTGTGTTTTTAGAATTCATGCACACAACTGTTAACACCATTTTATGTGCATGTTAATTATTCTTCCATCTACCTTTGAATATCTTCTTATATTAAGATCTTACTTTAAATTATATTTTATTTTTGGTGAAGAGATGACCTCGACAACCAAGTAGGATGCAGCCAAGGACAGTACAGGTACAGAAAAACTGAAAAAACAATGAACCATAATTCAGAACATCAAAGACCGTACAATATTCACCCAGAACTAAACCAGCCAAATCTCTCCCCATCCTAAAGCCTATCCTAAACCACGGGGAAGAGTGGGCAGGAAGATTATGAGAGCCTAAAGATGGGAACGACCAATGATATGTATCCCACTGTGTCCTGAATCCTCACAAGCATAGATGACTCAGAGGGAAATTCAGCACCCACATAAACAGATGTTCTGGAGGATGAGAGGGAAAATCCAGGAACCACCAAGAGAAGAGTAGGGGAGGAAAAGGACTGAGAGGGAGGAGAGGTGGGAAGGGGGAAATGCAGTGGAGGACAATGGGGAAAGAAAGGCAGAGGGAAGAGGGGGTTACCTATTAGGCTTGTAAGATTAGGCAAAATAAATATAATAAAAATCATAAAAAATAAAATGAAGTCTTCTTTTTCTTCTCTAAATAAAGCAATTACAAGTAGGCAAGTTCCTTCAATAGTGAATAAGATAATAAAAATAACCAATTATATATGTTATATATATATTCTTCTATGTCAGAATCTGGTCACAGTCAAGATCTAATGAGGTGTACAGTAATGTTTACCATTCCTTAGCCATATCAAAAAGTTGTAAACCTTACCAGTTTTATTAAACCCAAAGAAGTGATTATTGCAAATGATCCTGTGGTGGGAGATCTGTGATGATATAGAGACTTTAAACAGAATTGTTAAAATACTATTATTGACTAAATAGTTTTAAAAAGTAATAGATACAATAAGTGATGATTTATCAGCATTAAATGGTGTCCGTGTGTGTGTGTGTGTGTGTGTGTGTGTGTGTGTGTGTGTGTTCTTGTGTATGTAGTCCAGGACTCTACATTTATTCAAGATTGGGGTGAAACTTTTCATGTCATTCAGTCAGGCCTTGAATTGAAATTCCTAAATTTCCCAACTGTAAGGATTACAGACTTATACTACCATGTCCTGTGTTTACAGGTTTGTGTGTGTTTTATTTGTGTATTTTTGTTTTTTAACAGTTGTAAATTCAATGTAGAACAATTTAAAGTAATTTTGGGTGCCTTAGGAAGTAAACCATGTTAGATAATTTAATGCGAAAAAGTGATAGCTTGGGACTAAAATACTTCATTATTCGACATATCATTAATATGCTTTATACTAAAAATAGAATATTTGTAAGATTCTATGTGATGAATTCTAAATAAAAACATCTAAATGATTGTCTTTATAATTTTAAAGGAATATATTGCTCCTATAATAACCATTATATTGAAAGTAAACCATTTAAATCTGCATATCTATACAGCAAGATTCCCTTTTTCTGTCACTTCAAAATGAGCATGTCATAAAGTTCCTATTGTCTTTTAAGAAAGATACTCAAATTCATGAGTAATCTTAAGAGTTCCTTCTAGATCAAAACAAAAACATTTTTGCAGCAAAGTGTTCTGATTTCATCATAAAAGGGGCAAATAACAAAGAATTTACAGTGTTTATCTTCTGATATTTTTCACCTTTGCATAACCATCCTGATTGCAATGTTTGCTCCTAAATTGTCACATATCTGGCTCTCCTCATAGATTTGCTACCTTAATGTTTAGGCACATGTAAAATACTACAATAATATATCATAATTGGGGCTGGAGAGGTGGCTCAGGGGTTAAGCCTTTGCCTTGCAGGCAGAAGGTCCTGAGTTCAGATCCTAGATCCCACGTATAGACGCCAGGCAGAAGTGGGGGCAGCCTGCGTTTCTGGTCCTGGTAGGGCGGAGCCTGTGAATCCCGGGACAGAGTAAACAAGGAGGTGGAGGCGTCCATGGTCGTTCCTGAATTCGTCCGTGGTTCTACACACACACACATACATGCACAATTGAATAAATAATAAACAATAAAAATTTTTTTTAAAAAATTTAAAAAAATCATAATTGTTTTGAAAAGCATAATATGTAGAGAGAGATACCTAACTATTATTAACACCAATTAATACAATATGATACTAAAACATTTTTTGAAATATGCCAGTGACTTTTTAAAAGACATAGTAAAAGAAATATATAAATATAATAATAACAATATACTATTAAAATGAATTAAGAATTGATTAGTAATATCTTGATTTGAACAATGTAGAAAATTTAGATAATTAAAACTTTATAGTTTGACAGTCAAAAAGGTCATCTTTTCAGTTTTTCAAGTTAAATTAAATTATTCCTGGTACATAATAGCATAACAATGTACATACCAATCAGGAATCACAGGATGTTTCAATACCCACATGCAATAAGTTTTAATGCATCTATATCCTCTCACATTTATCATTTACTTACAGTGAATAGTTTCAAAATCTTCAGTCCTTTTGAATATATTGTCATTATCTATAGTAGCTAAAATATATAATAGCATTCCAGAATTTATCCTGTTACTTAGTAACCATGATTAACATTTCACAATCCTTATAATTCTCCACTATTTATACCTTTGGTTTTTCTACCATTCTAGTCTCAACAGCTATGAATCAACATTGTGGATTCACTAAGTGTATCATTGAGATCATTTTGTACTTGCCTTTTCTGTATGGTAGAATTCTATTTAAATAATGCTCTTTAATTCTCCTCATCCAGTTGCAGATGAGAAGATTTAATTCTATATATATATATTAATTCTATTATATAGAATTATATTATATATATATATAGCATCCGGTTATATACAAGCATTATTTTTTATCCATTCATCACTTGTTAAATAATGAGTTTATCAATTTGAATCTTCTGTGAACATTTCTGTTACATGTTGGAATGTTGATCTCTATCAACACATTGATTAAATTTCTTTTGACTATACACACAATTTAGACATTGCTGGATTGCATAGCAGGTGTGTTTTTAATTACTTGCGGAAACTTCACGGAAATTTCTTAATGGCTGTAATAACTTACATTTCCAGTGACAATGGAATTTTTATTCAAAAAACCTTATATTTGTACTATATTTTGTAAAGCAACTAGCATTCTATAATGCTATAGATTTTCATTTTTGATGTTTTGAGTTTGTATTAGCAGAAAATTGGGATTACACTTGGAAAAGGTAAAATTAATATCAGGTCTGTTTTATGTGTATAAATGCACAAATATATGCTATGTAATGATGTCCATGGAATATTGACTTTGACTGATAATTCTTAGTAAGATTGGTGGCTCTCTTTTTCATATCATTTTGTCATATTGGAATTCTTATTGTACACACGTAAATTCTACATCAAATTTCTTCTTATTTAAGAAAATACAAGTAATGAACTGAAACCAAGTGAGCATTATTCCCAATATAATGTATAATTTAGTATAGCAACCACTTTTAATTTTTAAAAGGTATATGTTTAAGATTGACTTGTTATACAAGTAAGAAAAGTATCTAATGTGATGAATTTCATGACATATTACATCAATCAAGTTGGATAACAAATGTAAAATATTTCTAATCAAATGTTTGAATATTAAGAAATTTAATGCAATGATATTTTCAGGACAATTTTTAATATTTTGTATTCCCCTATATTTTTTTCAAAGATACATACACATCTTTTCTGCCCGGGACCTGGACCAGGGCAGAATCCCTGATCGTCAGGTAAGAATCTTAGACCACTCCCAAGGCCCCAGGTCACCTGTGCACACTACTAGTAGCCAGTCTACCTTTCTGGCACTGGGGAAGGCCCTTAGACCATACCCCATGTCTCAGGTGATCTGCACACTCCACTAGCCACTTTGCCCTTCTGCCCCAGATCAAGACCAGGGAAGACTCCGTGCTCCTCAGCCACTCTGCCTTTCTGCCTCAAACCTAGACCAGGGTGGACTCCCTGCTCCTCAGAATTCAACAGAGGCCAGAGGAAACCAAAGCAAAGTTCTAGAGGACAAACACCATTCATCTGAAGTCCTCTAAAATCATCCCATCACATGGGAGAGAATCTTCACATCCAGCTGTAAGATAAGTGAATACTTTTTACCATCTTTTCCTCTCAATTGTTAGTCACTTTAATTTAACATTTCCATATATCCACCCAAAAACCCATAAAACTTCAGGGACTATATCCTCATATATCACCAAAGAAGTAGAACTAAAAAGTACACTACCATACTAATCTTCATTCCCTGTCTACTAAACATGACTTGATGTACTAGCAGTCTAATAGCCTCATCTAAGAAATAACACCAACACCAGACAAGCATATTCTATTCCAAGGCAAAAACTAGCAATAACTGCTCAGTGTGGTAATACTGTCTAATCAGTTCAGTCAGAAACACACAGAAACAAAAAGATGGTCATACATTATAAAACAAAAATGCCTAGGTCACAGCGCAAATCCCTGAAAAACAAAAACCAAGTAAACTAATCTCCTACCAAAAGAATTAACCTCACAATGATAGAGTCCAACCAGAACAAACTCACAGAAAATAGCCAAGATAATGATTTTCAGTTTTATCTTTACTATGACCAAAACAATGAAAGAAGAAATCCTGGAGGAGTTAAATAACATCAACCCTTTTGAACAGGAACACAACAGATACTTGGAGGAGATGAAAGAAACAGTTGAAGAAACAAAAATAGGCATAGAGCAGTCAAAACAGTCTCAAGCAGAGTTTAAACTTGAACTAAAAGACAAACAATTTTCAACCCAGAACTCAGCAGAGAGTTTTATCAGCAGAACTAATAAAGCAGAAAATGGAATATCAGATCTTGAAGACAAAGTGGAAGAAATAACCAGATCAATTGAAGAGGTTATTAAAGCTAAAAAGATACTTGAGAGGAATATTCAAGAGTTGTGGGGCACCTGAAGAAGCCTAACATATGCATTCATGGAATCCATAACAAGAATCCCAAAATACCATACCTGAAGAAATTTTTCAAATTATCATAAATTTTTCAAATTATCCACATGTAATGATAGAGAGGCTCATCCAAATACAAGAAGTATTCTGCACCCCAAACAGATATGACCAAAATAGAAACTCACCATTGCAAATAATCAAAGTACTACATATACAAGACAAGGAGAATGTGCTAAGAACTTCAAGAGAAAAAAAAAAGTCATTTTAAAAAGTAAACTTATTAAAATAAGAAATGGTTTTACAATGGAAACTTAAAAATCAAGAAGAGCTTGGAGAGACATACTTAAGTTTGAATGAGCACAAATGTCAACCTGCACTGAAATACCCAGCAAAACTATTAGTCATGATCGAGGGTGAAAGAAAAATTTTTCACCATAAAGACAACTTGGATTACATGACCACCAAACCAGGCCTTCAAAAAATGCTAGAAAAGATACTCAAGTTTGAAGAAAAAGAACAAGTATATCCAGGAGGACAGAAGGGAAGTATAATACCATCACAGCCTACAAGTTAACTATACACATACGAAAGCCACTAACACAAAAATGTAAGGTATTAAAAGCTTTTTTCCATTATAATACTAAATGTCAATGGAATTAACTCACCAGTCAAAAGACACAGTTAATGGAATTAACTCACAGTCAAAACAAACATGGATTAGAAATCACAACCCATCCATCTGCTGTCTTTAAGAAACATCTCACCACAAAAGATACAAACATTCTAAAAGTAAAAGGCTGCTCAAAAATTATTCAAGTTAATGGAACCAGGAAACAAGCAGGGGTAGCAATTATGCTATCTGACAAAGTGGACTTCAAACCAAAAAAAAAAAATCATTAGAGATACAGAAGAATACCACATCTTAGTCATAGGTACAATTCACCGAGAGCCCAAGAAAGGTCTTCAGGCTATGCCACTGAGACCTTATACTTCACTAGTGTGGAGGATTCAGAGAGAGGCTTGGCATTCACACAAAAAGATGCTCCAGTGGATGGGAGGGGGAAGAAGGAAGCACTGGCAGAAGGGGAGGGAGGGGTGTATAAGGAAGAGGAAAAGGGAGAAGAGTTCAAGGGGGAACTGGGGAGGACTAGAGGGAGGGAGAAGATGGAGGTACCTATTGAGCTTGAATGATTGAGAAAAAAAATGTGGGAGAAAAAAAGATACAAATACATTTCTTATTTTAAAAAATGAGCCTGATATTCTATTCATTCAATGTCTTCTATACACTTTACAATTCATTCAGAATTTATGTTTAAGTTCTCTATTATACCTTACAAACTGTATAGTAAGTAATATTTTACCTGTTTCAGATTTTCTGAAAAAGACATAGCATGAATTTTGAAGAAATTCACCTGCAGAGAATAATGAAATATGAGTTCACCTTGTTTTTTGGTCTACATGATATATATATATATATATATATATATATATATATATATATATATATATATACAATTTATACAGCATACTAGTTTTCCCTAATGCTTTTGTACATTTAACGAGACATTTTACCAAATAGGAAAAAATCATACATTAAATAAAGGAATAAAAGTCATGACTAAACAAATCCTCTTGTTATCCAATCCCTAGGTTTCATCTTCTTTCAGAGCAAAAATGTCTTTCATCCCTATGATATATAGTGTGATACACAGTACATAGATTTTTTTCTTCTATTTCATAAAGTATTAACCTATTTATTTGGTAAATTTGACCTTGTTTTTAGGTTGAAAGTACCATGTACACAGGAAATTTAACCTTAATACTTTTTGACTCAGATAAATGTTAAAAAATAAAATATTTTAAAATAGTAATGGCATCTTCATTTGGTATACTAGTGATTTCTTGAGTTACCCGTTCACAAAATTCTGACCAATAGAGAGGTTAGTTGCTTCTTCTAATTGCAACAGCTGTTTTTCAACATAAAAAGCTGACCAAAAGTCAACTACTTCATATGAACCAATGCATATTTTCATCATTGGAATAATTTCAATTAAAAGTTTTATTTTATGAATTGAATATAAAATATGTGTTAGTAAAAATTTTACTAAGTATACATTACTCATTATTTATTGACTATCATATGCCGATACACTTTATTCAAGATCTATTTTAGAAATTTTTCATAAGTTAAATTTAAATGACCAAAATAATCTCCTTTACATAAAATACACATACCCTTTTTTAAAGGTGCTTTCCACTTTCTGTTCAAATACCTCATTTAAATGTGAATTTTAAAAGAGAAAATATAAAATGATACTTATTATTTAAAAAATGCTTTATATTCATAGTCATCCATACAGGTCTAATAAGGCTCTCTTAATATGTTCAACCATTCTGTAACCATGTGTTTCAATTTTTGGTATCTATCTAATCATGTTCACATATATACATGTTCACATAATACAAAAGAAATTGAACATGTCCCAAACAAAACTATGCACTGTTGAATTTCTTGAGATCCGTGTCTTCTTGATGACCAACTTTGACTCAATTGTCTACCTCAAACATAACATTTTCAGAAATTGAGATATAAGGAAGGTTAAAAAACTATTAATATTAAAAAACTGGACAATTGATGATCTATATTTTCATATTAGTACATGTTTTTATCATACTTTTTGTGTAGAAAAGCATTTTGACCATTACACTATAACTTGCATTTTTTTACTTTACTTTTGATTACCTTTTGATGCATACATATAGGAGTGACATTTATATTTTTTTCCCTTTAAACTTTAATTAATTTAGCATGCCCACCTGTGTGTGTGTGTGTATGTGTGTGTGTGTGAGTGCATGCATATCTGCATGTGAATATTTGTGTCAGAGGTCATCATGTGTTGCTTTGTAGACCAAAGTGACTTTGGGAGTCATCCTGGATTGCTTCTATCTCCTTTTTGCTTTGCTCTCATATTTCCCAAGTTCTGACAATTAGGGCCAGAAGTACAGGCCACTATTGTTTCCACCTGGTGTTTTTACTTGAGACCTGGATTCTGAACTCAGGACCATCCACTTACAAGGCAGAGTCTTAACCTTTATATTTTAACAGAGCTGTGTAGTATTCTACTGACTTACTCTGCCATATTGCTACTATTATTTTCATTTCGCTCCTATTGTTTGACTAGTTTTTTATGGTTTAATTGATAACCATTTGTAATTAGTGGGAAAAATACTATATTTCTCATTTATGTGAATTTCAACTAACAAGAAGTGCTAATGTAAAGAAAACTAATACTGTAAAATGTCGATATTTTCCTTCTTTTTTCTGTAAATAATTCTAATAAAAACTGGAAAAAGCTTTTCATTGGAGTACTTCAGTTATGAAAATTTACTTTATTCATTTGTTAAACAAAAGCTAAGTTATTGCCCCCCAAAGTAAGTCATAGAAGCATGTTACCTACTTAAAAGAATAATGCCACTAGTTGTTAGGCCAGCCCAGAAAAGATGGCGCTGAGAGGGATTGAGCAGGGCATAAACGAGCACATGGGAACTAAGATGGTGCTGGGAGGAAGCAAGCAGGGAGTAAATAAGCACATGGGACCTAAGATGGCGCTGGGAGCTAGTGTGCTGGGTGTAACCCTGTTTGCATCCCAGGGAACCCTGATTGGTTTCTAAGAGTTCTGTAATACTGACCCTAGCCCGTGAAGCCTGTGCGCTGCGCTGACCTTTAATATGATTGGCTACCTGTTTCATACCTTGTGGTCTCTTGTCTTTATAAACCACTGCACCACTCACAACAAACTGAGTTCCTGCTTTGACTTGACTCCCTGTCTCTTCTGAATGTTCTGGAAGGGCTGGGAAGGGACAGACAGCACACTTACCCCTTTCCATGCAGTCAGCCGAGAGCTGGCAACACAGGTCTGAACCCCACAATTAGTAACAAATTTTAATTCTAAGAATAAATCAATGATTATTTGGCCAAATGATTCTATTTCAATAGTTCTAAAATGTGCAGATTGTAGTTTTTAAATGAAAGTGACCAATATGAATTAAATTTTTATAACACTGTTCAATATCTATCTACATTTGATTCCTACCACACAAAATACAAAGAAAATGTCAGAACAATCATTAACAATTGAAACAAAGGTATAATTTTCTAAATAACTTTGAACAGCAGAATAAATTATGACCTTTAAATGTAAAAACCTACATAAATTTCAAAGTAATCAGTTTTTCTGCTTGAAAATATGTTTTCTTTTTTCCTATCTAGACATAATTCTTAACATTGAGGTAAATTTGAATCAACACGGTATATTTTGTAATAATCCATGTTTAAAGAGAACTTCTCATTTTATGTATATTTACATATTTATCTTTAATGACTAATGACAATATTATGAGGTTAATAGATCTGTGGGGCCAAGATACTATCAATAATATGAAAACTAAAAGCTACAAATTCTGATTATGTCACAGGAGGAGAGGCTAGAGGACTGAACAAATGTGAAAGAAGTACAGCAGCAGCTTTAGAGGTCAATGAGTTTCTTTGCTCTTGTATTGGCAATGTCAATACTATCTTAGATGGTATCATCCTTTTCTGTGATCTGAAGTATTCTTGATTTTGAGCATCGATTTCATGGCCCATATCCAGAGCCATTTTGGGGGGGGTTTCCAGAATACTGCCCACATGAGTCAGGTTCTCTTCCATCTCATCTTCTCTGACATCGTTATTTATATGTGCAATGTATCCACCACTGACTGATTCTATGGTGGTTTTCTGATGCTGAACATTTGTTACCTGGCTTGGTTGCTTAGACACTACACTGCAAGTGAGTTGTCACCCCCATCTCCTTGTGTTGTCTCATATGTCTTTCCAGACTCAAAGTTTTTTGTCTTATTACAAGGACAGATGCAAACCCCACAGCACTTGTTGAGTTCTGGAAAAGTCTTTTCTGCCTTTCTCATGTCTTTATTTAATTGGTCAATGTCTTCTTCAACGTGCATAATTGTTCCCTTTGTTCATCGAGCATAGTGATAGTCTCAATTCCTGCATCTTGAGACTCAATGACTAAACTCAGGATTATCCTTGTACTTTTCAGAGATTCATCAAATACCTGGTGGGCCCTCAACTGAATTTCTTCTAATGACAGATTATCCATGGTGAATCAGAATTCTACCAGGCACAGAAATGGAAATATATTGATTTTTCCTCTATTACATATGTTTGCTCTAACACAGCTTTTAAAACTTAATATATGAATAAGATCATGTATGCTTTTCTAATTTCAATCAACATAATATTTTCAGATTTGGGCTTGGGAGATGGCTAAAGGGTTAAGACTCTGGTTCAAAATAGAAGGTCCTGAGTTTGGATCATAAGTCACATGTATGGTATACATGGTGAAAATGCCAGGCATGGCTGAGATTTTCATTCTTCAATCCTCAATGACTTTATTGTTTTGTTGTCTACTTTATTCTTTTATAATTAAACTTATATTTGTCTGGGTATGGATGCTACTAGTATGAGGAGATACCAACATAATAAGACTCTGTGTAAAAGTAATAAAACAAACCCAACAAGAAACTTAAAAACTGAATGTCATTTCAACTAGTCATTCTCTCCAACAATTGGTTGGAAATTCTACAAAGCTATTCTTTAAAAATTTCATGAATAATAAATAATTATGCTTCCATTAAAGAGCAGATATTTACAGAAAATTTCTCCATAATGAAACATATTTTAAATATGAAAACATATCACAAATTTTGAAATTAATGCAAAGATTTCAGTGTAGTTGAATGATATTGCCAAAAAACAAACATGTTATGTATGTTATATATCATCTATGGGTTTTTTCCTAGTAAAAAGTTCAGTATCTGTATTAGATAACTAGGCTGGAATTTTAAATAATATTTATTTGACCATTTAAGAAATACACAAAGAGCAACATATAAACACCTGCTGACTGATCTCTTCTACTTCAAAATATCTGAAGAATTCTTAGTTTCCATTTTATTTTGTTTTCTGTGCATGAGTGTATGTCTGTTTGTATGAGTATCAGTTGGCACTATGGGTGCCTATGGAGACCCAAGGGTGACACTGGGAATACTACTGGATTGTTTTGCCTTGTCTTTGCTTCCTCTGGTGTTTCCAAGACTCAGTCTTCCAGGGTCAGAAGTGCAAGCAGCTACTATATTTTTACATGAGATCTGGGAACCAAACTCAGGGTCTTCTGTTTGTGAAGCAGAGGCTTAATGCATTAACCATCTCTCCATCAAATACAACAAGCCTAATAATATTTGTATCTATAATGCACTCTTTTAATTCTGAAAGTTAGAATAAGGAACGTCATGTGAGAAAAACAGATAAAGAAGTTATGAAGGTTGTACAGAATGTAACGATTGTCAAATAATGCTCAAGCAATAAAGACAAAAATATTTACTCATATTTACTCAATAGAGACAAGTTTTTCTTTTGGTGACTAATGTTTCTCTCTCTCCTCTCTCTCTCTCTCTCTCTCTCTCTCTCTCTCTCTCTCTCTCTCTAACTTTCCAAATATTTTTTCCTCCTACATTATATTTATTTTCCTAATGTCCTCTCCCTAACTCCTCCCTTCCCCAGACATTCCGCCTTGCACTCAACCCTTTTTCCCCTACCTTTCATCCCCCTCCATCCCTCCCTCTCTTCCAGTGCCTCCCCTTTCCTCCCTCCCATCCCCTGCAGCATCCTTTTGTGCCAAACCTCCCTCTGAGACCTCCACCCTAATGAAGGGTAAGGACTCAATGGCATATTCCAGATCCCCTTTTTGTGCTCCCCATTAATATGGCAACTCTATTATGACTCTTAATCTCTTGCCTCAAAGGATACTACTGCTTAAAGCCTTCTCCCCTGTGATCCATGCTAGACTTTGGGGAGTTGTTAACATGTCAGCCATTGTGCAGGTCAGGCAAAATCTAGTTCTGGCTGATACAGCCTTAACTTCTCTAGAGTATTTTGCATATCATTGGTCTTCCCCATCTTTAGTCTTTTACAATCTTGCCATTCCCTTTTCTGCAAGTTTTCCTGAGATTTAGGATAGGGAGAGATTTGGTTGGTCTGGTTCCAGGTGACTAATGTAGGGTCTTTGGTGTTCTTAATTATAGTTTGTTTTTTATTTTGGTTTTGCTTTTCCTGCATGGCCCTTGGCTGCATCTTGATTGGTATGGAAGGTCACTTCCTAACCAAAGATAAAAGACAGTTTAAATGAAGATCTTAATATAATAGGAGACTTAAAGGTAGATGGAGGAATAGGAGTAAGACACAGCAGTTGGGGGGAAGTGGGTATCCCATTTTCAGGATGGTTACCTTCTATCTGCCAATCCCTATGCCCTCCCTCATTAGTGAGATCAAACCTGTTCAGCCCTAAGTGACAAGGAAGGGAAGTGAGAGTGAACTTCACCAGATATCTGGATACTTATGTGCAATACTTGACCTATTTCTTCTACTGAAGGGTGATCTCCTTTATTAGGGGTCATACTTCTCCTTCCCTCCTGTTTACAATATTTGTGATTATGATAGGTATTATAGATATTTACCTTTGAATATGTCATTAAGTGGGTTTGGAACAGGATCCACCTGATAAGGAGTACATATGATGTCTAACTTTCTGTATCTTGGATATTTCACTCAACATAATTTTTTTCTAATTCCAGACATTTCTGGGCAAATTTCATTAATTCATCTTTTGATGGATGAGTAGTATTCCATTTTATAAATGTACTACATTTTCCTTAATCATTAATCAACTGTGGGACATTTGGTTTTTTTACATGACTTTGCTATTATAAATGAGTTGCAATGAACATGGTTGTGCTTATGTTACTGTAGTGAGTTTCTACATTATGGGGTATTATTCCCAGAAGTGCTATAAGAGGGTCATGTGGCATTTCATTCTTTAACTTTTTTTAGAAATCACCATACTTATCACCAGAGTGGTTGTATAAGCTTATATTCCCACCAGCAATGTATGAGAGTTCCTTTCTCTCCACATCGTCTCCAGCATTTGGAGTTGTTTATATTGTGCATTTTTGACATCACAAGCAGTATGAGAAGATATCTCAGGGAAGTTTTGACTTGCATTACCCTGATAACTAGGGATGTTTAACTTTTTAAAGGTATTTGTTAGACATTTCAATTTCTTCCCTGGAAAAGGGTCTTTGAAGTTCCCAGGCCCATTTTTTAATTGGGCCATTTATCTCCTCGGTGTTTAGTTTTTTAAGTTCTTTGTGCAGTTTGCATAATAGAGTTCTGTCGCATATGTGGTTAGTGAAGATTTTCTTCCATTCTGTATGTTCCATTTTGCTTGGTATACAATCTCTTTGTCTGAACAGAAAGTCTTTTATTTTATAAGATCCCATTTGGTTAGTGTTAGTTCTAGTGACAGTGCTATGGGATTTCTGTTTAGGAACTGTTGGCCTAGCCTAATTAGCTTGAGGAAGTTCCCTACCATTTCATCTAGTATTTTTGTAGTCTCTGGCCTAATATTAAGGTCCTTTACCCATTTGGAATTAATTTTTGTGCATGGTGACAAATACGGGGCCAGTTTTAATCTTCTGCTTATTGATACCCACTTTTGCCAGCAACATTTGTTGAAGATACTGTTCGTTCTCCATTAAATTTTGGGCCCCTTTATCTAAGATCAAATGACTGTAATTGTGTGGGTTTATATCTGTGCCTTCAACCCTTATCAATTGATCAAATTGTCTATTTTGGAGCCAGTACTAGGCTGTTTGTATTACTATGGATTTTTAAGTATAGATTAAGGTTTGATATGGAGATACCTGCAGCAGCATTTTTGTTACTCAGGATTGTTTTTGCTATCCTGGGCATTTTGTGCTTTCAAATCAATTTTGAGATTGTTTGGTTAATTACTTTAAGGAATTGCTTTGGAATTTTGATTGGTAGAGTGTTGAATCTATATATTGCTTTTGGTAGTATGGTCATTATGATGACGTTGTTTCTGCAAATCCAGGAAAATGGGAGGTCTTTTCACATTCTGGTGTCCTCTGAAATTTCTTTTATTAGGGTTGTAAAATAAAAACAAGCCATTTTTAAAGGTAAACCTGTTAAAATAACAAATGATTTTTCAATGGAAACAGTAAAGGCCAGAAGATCTTAGAGAGATATACTTCAAATATTGACTGAGCACAAATGACAACCCATATGATATACCCAGCAAAATTGTCAGTCATGATTGAGGGTTAAAAGAAAATTTCCACCATAAAGAAAACTTGAAGGCTTACCTGACCACCAAATAAGGCCTTCAAAAATGCTAGAAAAGATACCCAAGCTTGAAGAAAATAATAAGAATATCCAGGAGGACAGAGGGAAATAGAATACCACCACAACCTACAAGCTAAATAATACACTTATGAAAGCTCCTAAAAATATAAAAATGTAAGGAATAAAAGTAATTTCTCTATTATAACCCTAAATGGCAATGGAATTAACTCACCAATCAAAAGACACAAGTTACAAACATGGATTAGAAATCACAACCCATCCATCTGCTGCCTCCAGGAAACATCTCACCAGAAAAGGCAGGCAGATTCTAAAAGTAAAAGGATGGTGAAAAATTCTTCAAGCTAATGGAGTCAGGAAACAAGTAGAGGTAGCAATTAGGCTACCTTACAAAGTGAACTCTAAACCAAAGAAAATCATAAGAGATACGGAAGGTTACTACATTTTTAGTTGCAGGAAAAATTCACCAGGAAAACTTCACAATATGGAACATATACACACCTAATATGGGCTCCTCCACATTCATTAAGCAAATGCTACTTCGTCTAAAACAAGAAATCAATTCCAAAATGATAATTCTTAGGGATTTCAATACCCCACTCTCAACATGAGATAGATCAACAGACCAAAAACTCGACAGAGACACATTGGAACTAAGTGAAACTCTTAGTGAAATGGACATAACATATTTGTATTGAACCTTCCATCCAAGCGCCAAGGAATACACTTTCTTCTTAGCTGCCCATGGATGTTTCTCCAAAATAAACCACATATTGGACCACAAAACAATTCTCCACATATACAGGAAAGTTGAAATTATAGGCTATATCCTATCAGACCACCATGATTTAAAGCTTAATATCCACAACACAACAAACAGTAGGAAATACACTAATTCTTGGAAGCTAAACACTATGATCCTGAATGAGAAATGGGTTCAGTAAGAAATCAAAAAGGAAATTCAAGATTTCCTAGAAGTGAACAATAATGAAAATACAACATATCAAAGTCTCTTGGACACAATGAAAGCCGTCCTAAGAGGTAAGTTTATAGCTCTTAATGCCTATATCCACAAAATAGAAACATCACAAATAAATAAATTAACAATTCAGCTTAAAGCTTTGCAGACACAAGAACAATACAATCCCAAAAGCAGTAGAATAGAGGAGATTAGCGAAATCAGGGGAGAAATATCTGGAATTGAGATAAAGAAAACTCTACAAAGAATCAACCAAACCAAAAAAAAAATGATTCTTTGAAACCATCAATAAGATTGATACATGCCTAGCTAAATTATCCAAAATCAAGAGAGAGAAAACCCAAACTAACAAAATTAGCAATGAAAATGGAGTTATCACAACTGATAACCAAGAAATTCAGAGACTTACAAGGTCATATTTCAAAAGCTTTTACTCCATGAAATTTGATAACACAAAAGAAATGGATGAATTCCTGAGTAAGCACAACTTACCTAAATTAGCCAGGTTTTTTTTCAAAGAATAAATTTTGACATAATGTCAGTATCAATGGAACTGAATAGTTACCACTTCCTCATCAAGTTACCATACAATTTTATTTTCTATCATGAGCTTGTTATCTTATGATCCTCCAAGTTATAGTAGTAGACATCATTAGTTTGCTTGTGCATTATGAATTCACAGGAAGTGTAAAAAGCAGAAAAAAGTTTCATAAGGGACCCATTTGTCCATGATTCCTATATAAACATGCCTCCACACACAAAATAAATGGTGTTAAAGTTATTTTAGTAAAGTATAAATGCCAGGTCATCATTGACAGGGAAATTTAAAGATATTCCTCTCTTATATTTATATTTATGATTATATGATTTCAGTAAGGAAAGACTTATAGGGAGACTGATCCATTGTGTTGATACTAACTAATCATCTTCTCTAATCGCCTATCTCCTTGCTTAATCAGTTCAGGAAAAATGGTCTAAGTAGCAGGGATGGAGGATATACAATGTGTCAGTTATACAAACATACAAGACTGACATGACTATGACCACTGCCAATATGCAATCTCTTGATTATAGCATATGACAATGAGTCATTGACATGACATTTCCCTGTGGATTAGCTAGGTGCCTAATGACAAGTTGGTTGGGGTAGATAGATTTCATGAGGAAAAGAGTGACTTTTTTGCTATCTGAAATTGGTATATTTTTTAAAGCTTTGTTTTTCTTGTTTCAAGGGTTTGGCGTAATCTACAACTTAAGGACTCATAAAATCTCCAGCCCTGAACACACACTTGCTCATGCAGTACAGGTAAGGGATCCTACTTCCCAGGTATTCCCCAACAGAATCCAGGTCACCCCATCCTCTCAGCCCCTCCCACCATCCAGTCTGAGCAGCGCAAAAGCTGCCCAGGGCTTGGGTGGACTACTGGTGATGCCTCAGGTCCCAGGTGAAGCTCGCTGATCATCCTTAGACCCTCCCCCCTTCTGCCTGCGAAGAATGCTTACTGGCTCACTCTCAGACCAGGTAAGGCACCCCCTGTCTACTAAACCTGATTTAATTGATATACTAATTGTCTAAGAGACTCATCTTAGAAATAACAATAACAACAAACACACCCAACTCCAAGGAAAACCACTAGTAATAACTGCCAGAGAGCAGTTATACCAACTAAATCGGTTCAGTCAAAAACAGATAGAAACCTTAAGGACACAAGAGACAAAACAACAATGCGGAAGTCAAAGCGTAGATCCATGAGAAACAAAACCCAAGAAAAGAAATATCTCACTGAAAGAATTAAACCCATAGCTACAGATTCCAACCAGAACAAATTCACAGAAAATAGCCAAGAAAGCCAGGCCCAGATAACAACATTCAAAGCATGATCATTACCATGATCAATACAATGAAAGAGGAAGTCCAGGAGGAGTTAAATAACCACATCAACCTCTTTGAACAGGAAAACAACAGACACCTGGAGGAGTTGAGAAAAACAGTTCAAGAAACAAAAATATGCATGGAGCCATTAAAACAGTTTCAGGCACAGTTTAAAATTGAACTAAAAGAAAAGTTATCCTCAACCCAGAACTCAACAGAGAGTCTTATCAGCAGAACTAATGAGGCAGAAATTAGAATTTCAGATTTTGAAGACAAAGTGGCAGAATTAACCAGCTAAATGGAAGAGGTTGTTAAAGCCAAAAGGATACTTGAGAGGAATATTCAAGAGTTATCGGACACCCTGAAGAAGCTAACATGCTCATTCATGGAATACCAGAACAAGAATCCCAAAATACTGCATCTGAGGAAATTTTTCAATCATAAATGAAAACTTCTCTCATATAAAGAATGAGAGGCCCATCCAAATACAAGAGGCATTCTGCACTCAAAACAGATATGACCAAAATAGGAACTCACCATGGCAAATAATAGTCAAAACACTCCACATTCAAGACAAAGAAAAGGTGCTGAGAGCTTCAAGGGAAAAAAAAAAAAAAAAAACAAACAAGTCACTTTTAAAGGTAAACCTATTAAAATAACAAATGACTTCTCAATGGAAACAGTAAAAGAAAGAAGAGCTTGGAGAGATGTACTTCAAGTAGTAAATGAGAAAAAATGTCAACCCGGGCTGATATACCAAGCAAAACTATCCATCACAATCAAGGGGATAAAGAAAAGTTTTCCAGCACAAAGACAACTTAAAGGCTTACATGTCTACCAACCAGGCCTTCAAAAAAATGCTCGAAATCATACTCAAGCTTGAAGAAAAAACCAAGCATATCCAGGAGGTCAGAACGTAAGAATAATACCACCAAAACATAAAAGGCAAACAATACACTTATGAAAGCCACTAAACATAAAAAATGTCTGGAATTAGAAATAATTTCTCCATTATAACACTAAATGTCAATGGAATTAACTCACCAATCAGGAGACACAGAATACAAACTTGGATTAAGACCACAACCCATCAATCTGCTGCCTGCAGGAAACTCATCTCACCACAAAAGATAGGCAAATCCTAAAATTAAAAGGCTGGTCAAAAATTCTGCAAGCTAATGGAACCAGGAAATAGGCATTGGTAGCCATTATGCTATCAGACAAAGTGGACTTCAAACCAAAAAAATCATAAGAGACACAGATGGATACTACATTTTAGTCTCAGGTACAATTAAACATGAAGACTTCACAATACTGAACATATATGCACCCAATTAAGAGGAGAAGAAAAAAAGTAAAACTAAAAAAATAAACCTATGTTTTGAAAATTATGGAAAGAGGAAAAAATATGCAGTGGCTATAATTACATGGTGAAACTATTGTGTATAAAAGTTAGGTGAAGCTTATAGCTAGAAAGGGAAACCCAGAGTGTTCTTGGAGATGCCAGAACCATGGGATGTATGCAGAGGATCCCTTGGTTTAGAGAAACTTTGCTTTTACAACCTTGAGTTGCAAACAGGGGCAGGGAGTGCTTAGAATCTCTGATTGAATCCATGATTATATGATAAGCAACAGAGGATGGACATTGAAGTACAGGATGAGGTATTTGATTTGCTGTATTTGATTCTAATTCTATATTTTCTTATTGATACTTCTGTTTTAATGTTTTATGTGTATTGAAGTATTTAACTTACGGGTTTGATAATAAATGTGCTCTTTTTTTAATTTTTTTATTATTATTTATTATGTATTCAATTGTGTGTGTATGTGTGTGTGCGCGTGTGTGTATGTATGTGTGTGTGTGTGTGTAGAACCACGGACGAATTTGGGAACCACCATGGACGCCTCCATCTCCTGTTTACTCTGCCCGGGGATTCACAGGCTCCGCCCTACCAGGACCAGAAACGCAGGCCGCCCCCGCTTCTGCCCGGCGTCTATACGTGGGGTCTAGGATCCGAACTCAGGACCTTCTGCCTGCAAGGCAGAGGCTTAACCCCTGAGCCACCTCTCCAGCCCCATGAATGTGCTCTTATAACAAGACTCCAGTTTAACAACTTTTTATCTCTGGCCAGGGGGTGACATACAATGCCCATCAGGATGGAGTGAAGGGCATTGCAGGAGCAGCAAAACTGCAGAAGAAAATCAACAAACCACAATCCAGAACTTCAGAGACCCTATATCAACCACCCAGAACTAGGCCAGACTAATCTCTCCCCATCCTGAAGCTCAGGGAAATTTGCGGAAGAGGGGGCGGTAAGATTGTGAGCACAAGGATGGGAGGAGTAATGATATGCAAGATACTCCACACAGATTAGGGCCGAAGCAATCATAATTGGACTTTGCATGCCCCACGCAATGTCCAACACACTATTGAAACCACAAAGTCTAGCATTTGCTAAAGGCACCAAGATCCTTGGAGGCAAGGGATTGACAGCCACAGTAGTGTTCCTATGCTTAAGGGGAACACAGGAAAGGGTTCAGGGAAATGCCACTGGGTCCTTGTACGTCATTGGATAGGAGGGCCCAGAGGAGAGTCTGGCATGCACATTAAAGGATTCTCCGGGGATTGGGGGGGGCACTAGGGCATGGGGAGGGAGGGGTGAGGGGAGGGGGAGCAGGGGGGTCGGGGGGAGGAAGAGGGAGGAAGGGAACGGGTGTACCTACTAACTTTGTATGAGAGGAAATAATAATAAAAAATGTTAAAAAAAAGATTTTAAAAATCTTGTAATTGACTTTTAATGACAGAATATTCTAAAATTGGATATGGGAATTTTTTTAGAATTTTGAAATTAATAAAATTATATGTATTTATAAGATAAATTTTTAAAAAGTAGATGAACTTCTTTTTTTATTTTTTTTATTTTTTTTAATATTTTTTTAAAAAATTTAATTATACATTAAAAAATTTTTTACCAGTTCCCTCCCTCCCCCCTCCTCCCCCCGAACCCCCTCCCCATCCCCCAGTGCCTCCCCCCCAATTCCCAGAGAGTCCTTTATTGTGTACGCCTAACTCTCCACTGGGTCCTCCTCTCCGATGACATATAAGGACCCAGTGGAATTTCCATAAGCCCTTTCTCTTGTTCCCCTTAAGCATAAAATCACTACTATGGCTGTCAATCCCTTGCCTCCAGGGGTCTCGGTGCCCTTAACAGATGCTAGACTTTATGAGGGCAACAGTGCACTGGACATTGCGCAAGGCATGCAAATTCCCATTACGATTGCTTTGGCCCCAACTATTGTTGAGAATCATGCAAATCGTTGCTCCTCCCATACTTCTGCTCTTACAATCTTACCGCCCCCTCTTCTGCAAATGTCCCTGAGCTCCAGGATGGGGAGAGATTAGGCTGGCCTAGTTCTAGGTGATTGATATAGTCTCTGAAGTTCTGGATTGTGGTTTGTTGATTTTCTTTTGCAGTTTTGCTGCTCCTGCAATGCCCTTCACTCCATTCTGCTGGGCATTGTATGTCACCCCCTGGCCAGAGACAAAAAGCTGTTAAACTGGAGTCTTGTTATAATAGCACATTCAAGGGTAGATGTAATAAGAGTAGGAAACCTCAGTGAGGGAGGGGTCCATCACCCATTTGCAAAATGATTACTTTTTATCTGCTAGACTATATGCCCTACCCTTCTGGTGAGATCAGGAAAGAACGTCTGTGAACTTAACCAGGTTTCTCATTACTTACTTGCAGACCTTGATGGAGGCCTATTTTCTCTGCTGTAACATGGTCCCCTCTCTCCTTGTTTCTGGTGTGGCCCTCCTACCCCATCTCTCTTGTTTATAATCCTTGCAATTATTGTGTTACATAGGTTTACTTTTGAGTGTCTCAATGTGGGCTGGGTGAGTTTGGTACTAGGAGCCACCTATTAGGGAGTACATACGGCGCTTAATTTTCTGGGTTTGGGATACTTCACTTAATATAATTCTTTCTAATGACATCCATTTCCCAGCAAATTCCAGTAATTCATCATTTTTGATGGCTGAGTAGTACTCCATTGTATAGATGTACCACAGTTTCATTATCCACTCGTCAACTGTTGGACATTTAGGTTGATTCCATGACTTTGCTATTGTAAACAGTGCTGCTATGAACATGGTCGAGCTTGTGCTATCGAGGCGAACCTCTGCTGCATGGGGGGTTATTCCCAAAAGTGGGATAGCAGGGTCATATGGCATTTCAATCTTTAATTTCTTTAAGAATCTCCAGACGGCTCGCCAGAGTGGCTGTATGAGCCTGCATTCCCACCAACAATGTAGGAGAGTTCCCCTCTCTCCACATCCTCTCCAGCATTTGTCGTTGTTTGTATTGTGGATTTTTGCCATCCTGACCGGGGTGAGATGATATCTCAGGGAAGTTTTGATTTGCATTTCCTTGATGGCGAAGGAAGTGGAACATCTTTTCACATATTTGTTAGACATTTTAATTTCATCCCTGGTAAAGTTTCTTTGAAGTTCCAGGGCCCATTTTTTAATTGGGCCATTTTGTTCCTTGGAGTTTAGTTTTCTAAGTTCTTTGTGCACTCTGGAAAGTAGAGCTCTGTCAGATATGTGGTTAGTGAAGATTTTCTCCCATTCTGTGGGTTGACTTTGAGCTCGTGTGACAATCTCTTTATCTGAACAGAAGCTCTTTAATTTCACAAGATCCCAACTGTTGAGAGTTGGTAGCAGTGACTGCACCATTGGATGTCTGTTTAGGAAGTGTTGGCCTAGCCCAATCAGCTCAAGGGAGTTCCCTATCCTTTCAACTATGGTTTTTAAAGTCTCTGGCCTGATATCAAGGTCCTTGATTCATTTGGAGTTAAGTCTTGTACATGGTGACAAGTACGGGTCCAGCTTTAATCTTCTGCATGTGGAGATCCAGTTTTGCCAGCACCATTTGTTGAAGATGCTGTTCTTTTTCCATTGGATTCTTTGGGCCCCTTTGTCAAAGACCAAATGGCTGTAACTTTTTGGGCTTATATCTGGGTCTTCAATCCTTATCCGTTGATCTGTGTGTCTGTTTTGGAGCCAGTACCAGGCTGTCTTTATAACTATGGATTTGTAGTATAGACTTAGGATTGGTATGGTAATACCTCCAGCTGTGTTTTTGTTACTCAGGATTGTTTTTGCTATCCTGGGTCTTTCGTGCCTCCATATGAACTTTGAGATTGTTTGGTCAACGTCTTTGAAGAATTGCTTTGGGATTTTGATTGGTATAGCATTGAATCTGTATATTGCCTTTGGTAGGATGGTCATTTTTACGATGTTGATTCTGCCAATCCAGGAACAAGGGAGGTCTTTCCACCTTCTGCTGTCTTCTGCTATTTCTTTCTTTAGGGTTTTAAAGTTTTCATTGTAAAGGTCTTTTACCTCCTTAGTTAGGTTTATACCAAGGTATTTCATTTTCTTAGGGTCTATAGTAAATGGGATTGTTTCTCTCAAGGCTTTTTCACTTCTTTCATTCTGGGCATATAGGAAGGCCTCTGATTTTTGCACATTTATTTTGTATCCTGCCACCCTGTTGAACTTCTCAATTAGTTCCAGGAGCTTCCTGGTGGAGTTTTTGGGATCACTCACGTATAAGATCATGTCATCTGCAAATAAGGATAGCTTGACTTCTTCCTTGCTGATTTGAATCCCTCTTATGTCCCTTTCTTGTCTTATGGCTTCAGCTAACACTTCAAGTACAATATTGAATAGAAGTGGTGAGAGTGGACAGCCTTGTCTAGTTCCTGATCGAAGTGGGAATGCTTCCAATTGTTCCCCATTGAGCATAATCCTTGCTGTAGGCTTGTTATATATAGATTTTATTATATTGATAAAGGTTCCTTCCATTCCCACCGTCTCTAGCGTTTTGATCATAAAAGGCTGTTGGATCTTGTCAAAAGCTTTTTCTGCATCTATCGAGAGTATCATGTGGTCTTGGACTTTGGACTGGTTTACATGATGAATTACATTTATTGATTTGCGTATGTTGAACCAACCTTGTGTGGCGGGGATGAAGCCTACTTGGTCCCCATGAATGATCTTTTTAGTATGTTTTTGAATCCGATTTGCTAAGACTTTGTTGAGAATCTTTGTGTCTGTGTTCATCAGAGAGCGGCCTATAGTTTTCTTTCTTAAGTGAATCTTTATTAGGTTTTGGGATTAAAATTATATTAGCTTCATAGAAGGAATTTGGTAGTGTTCCTTCCTTTGCTATTTGATGGAACATTTTAAGGAGTATTGGTGTTATTAACTCCTTAAATGTCTGGTAGAACTCTGTGCTGAATCCATCTGGTCCAGGACAGTTTTTGGTGGGAAGATTCGAGATTACTTCCTCAATTTCCTTATATGTTATAGGACTATTTAAATAATTCACAACTTCCTGATTCAAATTAGGTAAGTTGTGTTTACTTAGAAATTCATCCATCTCTTTTGTGTTGTCAAACTTCACAGAGTATAAGTTTTTGAAATATGATGTTATAATTCTCTGGATTTCTTGGGTATCAGTAGTGATAACTCCATGTTCATTTCTAATTTTGTTAATTTGGGTTTTCTCTCTCTTGCTTTTGGTTAGTTTAGCTAGGGGTGTATCAATCTTGTTGATTTTTTCAAAGAACCAGCTTTTTGATAGGTTGATTTTTTCTATCGTTTTCTTAATCTCGATTTCAGATATTTCTCCCCTTATTTTGCTAATCTCTCCTCTTCTACTGCTTTTGGGATCAGATTGCTCTAGTTTCTCTAAAGCTTTAAGCTGCATTGTTAAGTTGTTTATTTCTGATGTTTCCATTTTTTTGACGTAGGCATTAAGAGCTATGAACTTACCTCTTAGAACAGCTTTCATTGTGTGCCAGAGATTTTGGTAGGTTGTATTTTCGTTATCATTCACTTTCAGGAAATCTTGAATTTCCTTTTTAATTTCTTCCTGAATCCAGTTCTCATTCAGCATCATAGTGTTAAGTTTCCAGGAGTTAGTGTATTTTCTCTTGTTTGATGTGTTGTAGATGTCCAGCTTTAGGCCGTGGTGGTCTGATAGGGCACAGGTTAGAATTTCAACTTTCTTGTATATGTGTAGATTCATTTTGTGGCCCAATATGTGATCTATTTTGGAGAAAGTTCCGTGTGCTGCTGAGAAAAATGTGTATTCTTTGGTGCATGGGTGAAAAGTTCGATAGAGATCTGTAAGGTCCATTTCTTTCAGGGTTTGATTAAGTTCCAAAGTGTCTCTGTTAAGCTTTTGACCTGTGGATCTATCCCATATTGAGAGGGCGGTCTTGAAGTCCCCAAGAATTATCATTTGGGGGTTGATTTCTTGCTTTAGACGCTGTAGGGTTTTCTAAATGAATGTGGAGGGGTCCGTATTGTGTGCATATATGTTCAGTATTGTGAAGTCTTCCTGGTGAATTGTACCTGTGACTAAAATGTAGTATCCATCCGTGTCTCTTATAATTTTCTTTGGTTTGAAATCCACTTTGTCTGATAGTATAATGGCTACCCCTGCCTGTTTTCTGCTTCCATTTGCTTGTAGAATTGTTGACCAGCCTTTTATTTTTAGAACGTGCCTATCTTTTGTGGTGAGATGGGTTTCCTGCAGGCAGCAGATTGATGGATTGTGATTTTTAAGCCAAGTTTGTAATCTGTGTCTCTTGATCGGTGAATTAAGTCCATTAACATTTAGTGTTATAATGGAGAAACTATTTTTAA
This sequence comes from Typhlomys cinereus, assembly GCA_023101885.1. Classification (NCBI taxonomy): domain Eukaryota; kingdom Metazoa; phylum Chordata; class Mammalia; order Rodentia; family Platacanthomyidae; genus Typhlomys; species Typhlomys cinereus. The sequence continues at coordinate 7,185,615 of JALPQD010000022.1, forward strand.
TTCCAGACATTTATTATGTTTAGTAGCTTTTATAAGTATATTGCTTCGCTTTTAATGGTGTTATATTTGCCTTCTGTTCTCCTGGATATGCCTGTTTTTTTCTTCACGCTTGAGTATCATTTCTAGCATTTTTTGAAGGCCTGGTTTGGTGGACATGTATCCCTTCAAGTTGTCTTTGTGCTGGAAAGTTTTTCTTTCTCCCTTGATCATGACTGATAGTTTTGCAGGGTAAATCAGCCTGGGTTGACATTTTTGCTCATTCAGTACTTGAAGTATGTCTCTCCAAGCTCTTCTTGCTTTTACTGTTTCGACTGAGAAGTCATTTGTTATTTTAATAGGTTTACCTTTAAAAGTGACTTGTTTTTTCTCCCTTGAAGCTCTCAGCACCAGTTCTTTATCTTGAATGTGGAGTGTTTTAACTATTATTTGCCGAGGTGTGCTTCTATTTTGGTCGTATCTGTTTGGGGTGCAGAATGCCTCTTGTATATGAATGGGCCTCTCTTTTTTTAGATGAGGAAAGTTTTCCTTGATGATCGTTTGAAAAATTTCCTCAGGGGTGGTATTTCTTGCTCTGGTATTCCATGAATACGCATGTTAGGCTTCTTCAGGGTGTCCCATATCTCTTGGATATTTCTCTCAAGTATCTTTTTGGCTTTAACAACCCCTTCCATTGAGCTGGTTAGTACTCCCACTTTATCTTCAAGGTCTGAAATTCTGTTTTCTGCTTCATTAGTTCTGTTGATAAGACTCTCTGTGGCATTCTGGGTTGAAGATAACTTGTCTTTTAGCTCAGTTTTAAACTCTGCTTGAGTTTGTTTTAATTGCTCTATGCCACTTTTTGTTTCTTGCACTGTTTTTCTCAACTCCTCCAGATGTCTGTTGTGTTCCTCTTCAAAGCGATTGATTCAATTATGTAATTCCTCCCGGTTTTACTCTTTCATAGTATTGAACATGGTAATGATCATATTTTGAAAGACTTTATCCTGGGTGAGGCTTTCTTGGCCATTTTCCGCGGGTTTGTTCTTGTTGGAGTCTAACATTATGGGATTAATTTCTTCAGTGGGAAATTTGTTTACTTGAGTGTTGCTTCTCATGGATTTGCACTTTGACTTTGGCATTGTCATTTTAACTCTTAAGATCTCTCAATTTCACTAAACTGAATTATTCGGCCTGGGGTCCTGGTGGGCGGGCCCGAACGGGGACTTACCTAGGGTGCGGGGTGAGGCCCGGCTGGACCGCGCGTCCCTACCGGCGGAGCGGGGGTGGGGTGAAAAGGGAGGATGGGCGCGTCGGCGTGGAGCTACTTAACCCGAGGGCAGCTGGGCGGGGCCCGGGCGCAGGGGGAGGTCCTCCTCGTCCCTCGGCCCCCGCGCGGCTCCGGCTGGATGGTGGGAGTCGGAGCCGTGTCCCTGTGGGCTGACCTGGGGTCCTAGGGCGCGGGGTGAGGCCCGGCTGGACCGCGCGCGACCGGCGGAGCGGGGTGGGGTGAAAAGGGCTAGATGAACTTCTTAAAATAATAACTAGTTAAAAGAATAAATGTCATTGATTTTTGGTAATGATCAAGTTATAGAAATTGAAGACAGAGAATGTTTTTAAATATTTCTTTATAGCAAGAAAGAGAATAAAAATTGATTTGCTATTTTCACGGTGATTCTCTTCAGTGTAAAACATAATCACACAAATGATAAAAAAGAAATAACGAAGTGGAGAGTGTTTAATTGTCCCAGAAAACGTGTTTCATAGCCATTTCATTTTTTTTCTTTTTTTCTATTTTTTTCTATATTTATTTATTTTTCCACTTATACAAGCTTGATAGGTACCCTATTGCCCTCCCTCCCTCCACCCCTCACTGGATCTCCTTGCCACCTTCCCCCTTTTACCTTCCTTTCCCCTCTCCCTTTCTCCCATTGTCCCCTCCCCCATCCCTAGAGCATCTTTTAGTGTACATGTCAAACTTCCCTCTGGGTCCTACTCTCTGGTGATGTATAAGGACTCAGTAGCATTGCTTAGAGTACTTTTTTGTGTTCCCCTTTAGTATGGGAACACTATTGTGGCTGTTAATCCCTTTCCTTTAAGGAATCTAGTGCCTGTAATCTATGCTAGATTTTTTTTGGGGGGGGTCAAATATATGTTGGACATTGCACAGGTCATGCAAAGTCCTGTTATGATTACTTCAGCCCTAACATGTGTGGAGTATCTTGCATGTCATAACTCCTCTCCATCTTTAGGCTCTTACAATCTTACCACCCTCTCTTCCACAAATTTCCCTGAACTTTAGGATGGGGAGAGATTAGGCTAGCCTGGTTCTAGGTGGTTGATATAGAGTCTCTGATGTTCTGAATTGTGGTTTATTGATTTTTTTTTTCAGTTTTGCTGTTCTGCACCGCCCATAAGCTCCATACTGGTGGGTATTGGATGTCACCCCCTAGCCAGAGATAAAAGGCTGTTAAAATAGATTCTTATTGTAAGAGTAGATTCAACAGTAGATGGAATAAGAGTAGGAGACCGTGGTGAGTGGCGGTTTCAGTCTCCCATTTGCAAAATGGTTACTTTCTATCTGCCAGACTATATGCCCTCCTTTTCTGGTGAGATCACACCCCAACAGCTGCAAGTGACCAGGAAGGAAAGTCTGTGACCTTAACCAGATATCTCATTACTTACTAGCACTCTTTGATGGTGACCTATTTTCTCCACTGGAGCATGATCGCCTCTCTTCCCATTGTTTGTGGGGCCTTCCTTGTGTTCCCCTTAAGAAAGAGTTTTATGAAATGCCACTGAGTCCTTCCACCTCATCAGAGAGGAGACACAGAGGAAATTTTGATATATACATTAAAGGATCCTTCAGAGATGGGGGTAGGGGGCACTGGGAGAAAGGAAGGGAGGAGGGAAAGAAAGGGGAAAAAGGGGGAGGGAGCAGGGAGGTCCAGGGAGGGGTGGAGGGAGGGAGGGGACAGGGGTACCTATTATGTTTGTATGAGCAGAAAAATAATTTAAAAAATTATAAAAAATGTTAAAGATTGAAATGCTATATGACCCTGCTATTGCACTTTTGGGAATAATTGCCCATGTAGCAAAAATTCTCCTCAATAGCACAAGCATGACCATGTTCTTAGCAGCACTGTTTCCGATAGCAGTCGTGGAATCAAACCAAATGACCAACAGTTGATGAGTGCATAAGGAAAATGTGGTACATTTATACAATGGAATACTACTCAGCCATCAAAAATTTTGAATTAGTGAAATTTGCTGGGAAATGGATGCAATTAGAAAACATTGCATGATATGTTGGTCATTACACAGATCATGCAGAGTCCTATTATAATTGCTTCAGCCCTAACTTGTGTGGAGTATCTTGCATATCATTACTCCTCCCATCCTTGTGCTCTTACAATCTTACCACCTCCTCTTCTGCAAATTTACCTGAGCTTCAGGATGGGGAGAGATTAGGCAGGTCTGATTCCAGGTGGTTGATGTAGAGTTTCTGATGTTCTGAATTATGGTTTGTTGATGTTTTTTTTTCAGTTTTGCTCTTCCTGCAATGCCCTTGGCTCCATCCTGATGGGTATTGGATGTCTTTAACATTTTTAAGAATCGAAAGAGTGGTTGTGTAAGCCTGCATTCCCACCAGCAATGTAGGAGGGTTTCCTACTCTCCACATCCTCTCCAGAATTTGGTGTTGTTTGTATTGTGGATTTTTGACATCTTGACCAGGGTGAGATGATATCTCAGGGAAGTCTGACTTGGATTTCCCTGATGGCTAAGGATGCAGAGCATATTTTAAGATATTTGTTAGACATTTCAATTTTGTCTCTGGCAAAGATTCTTTTAAATTCCAAGGCCCATTTTTTAATTGGGTCATTTGTTTCCTTGGTGTTTAGTTTTCTAAGTTCTTTGTGCACTTTGCATAATAGAGCACTATCAGATATGTGGTTAGTGAAGATTTTCTCTGATTCTGTGGGTTGCCTTTGTGCCCCTGTTATAATCTCTTTATCTGAACAGAAGCTCTTTAATTTCATAAGATCCCATCTGTTGAGTGTAGGTTGTAGCGACTGTGCTATTAGATTTCCAATTAGGAAGTGTTGGCCTAGTCCAATCAGCTCGAGGGAGTTCCCTACGCTTTCAACTAAGGCTTTTATAGTCTCTGTCCTTACATTGAGGTTCTGGTGTCTTCTGCAATTGCTTTCTTTATGGTTTTATAGTTTTCATTGTAAAGGTCTCTTACTTCCTTGGTTAGGTTTATACCAAGGTATTTCATTTTTTAGGGGATCTAGTAAATGGGATTGTTTCACCCAGGGCTTATATAGGAAGGCCACTGATTTTTGTGATTATTTTGTATCCAGCCACCTTGCTGAACTCCTGTATTAGTTCCAGGAGCTTCCTGGTGGAGTTTTTGGGATCATTCAGGTATATGATCATATCATCGCAAATAGAGATAACTTGACTTCTTCCTTGCCGATTTGAATCCTTTTTATCTCCCTTTCTTGTCTTATGGATTCAGCTGAGACGTCAAGTACAATAATGAATAGAAGTGATAAGAGCAGACAGCCTTGTCTATTTCCTGATTGATGCGGGAATGCTTCATGTTTTTCCCCATTGAGTATAATCCTTGCTGTTCATTAGTGGTATATAGCTTTTATTATATTGATAAAGGTCCCTTTCATTCCAACTGCTTCTAGGGTTTTGATCATAAAGGGCTAATGGATTTGTCCAAAGCTTTTTCTGCATCTGTCGAGAGTATCATATGGTCTTGGATTTTAGAAAGGTTTACATGGTGAATTACATTTATTGATTTGCATATGTTGAACCAACCTTGTGTCCCTGGGATAAAGCCTTCTTGATTCCCGTGGGTAATCTCTTTGATATGTTTTTGAATCTGATTTGCTAAGACTTTGTTGAGAATATTTGCATCTGTGTTCATCAGGGAGATTGGCCTATAGTTTTCTTTTTTAAGTGTATCTTTATTAGGTTTTGGGATTAAGATGATATTAGCTTCATAGAAAGAATTTGGTAGTGTTCCTTCCTTTGGTGTTTGATGAAAGAGTTTAAGAAGTATTGTTGTTATTTGTTTCTTGAATGTCTGGCAGAACTCTGTGCTGAATCCATCTGGTCCACGACATTTTTTGGTGATAATATTTGAGAATACTTCATCAATTTCCTCATATGTTATAGGACTATTCAAATAATTCAGAACTTCCTGCTTCAATTTAGGTAAGTTTTATTTACTTAGGAATTCATCCATTTTTTTGTGTTGTCAAACTTCACAGTGTATAGGTTTCTGAAGTATGTTATGATACTCTGAATTTCTTGGGTATCAGTAGTGATAACTACGTTTTCATTTCTAATTTTGTTAATTTGGATTTTCTCTCTCTTGCTTTTAGTTAATTTAGCTAGGGGTATATCATTCTTGTTGATTTTGTCAAAGAACCAGCTTTTTGACTGGTTGATTCTCTGTATCATTTTCCTAATCTCGATTTTGGATATTTCTCCCCTTATTTTGCTTATCTCCTCTCTTCTACTGCTCTAGTGTCTCTAAAGCTTTAAGCTGCATTGTTAAGTTATTTATTTGTGATATTTCCATTTTTTTGATGTAGGGATTAAGAGCTATGAACTTACCTCTTAGGACAGCTTTTGTTGTGTTCAAAGATTATGATAAATTGTGTTTTCATTACCATTCGCTTCCAGGAAATCTTGAATTTCATTTGTAATTTCTTCCTGAATCCAATTCACATTCAGCATCATAGTGTTTAGTTTTCAGGAGTTAGTGTATTTTCTGTTATTTGTTGTGTTACAGATGTCAAACTTTAGACCATGGTGGTCTGATAGGGTACAGGCTAGAATTTCAACTTTCCTGTATATGTGGAGAATCGTTTTGTGGCCTAATATGTGATCTATTATGGGGAAAGTTCAGTGTGTTGCTGAGAAAAATGTGTATTCTTTGGTTCGTGGATGAAAAGTTTGATAGAAATCTGTAAGGTCCATTTCTTTAAGGGTTTGATGACGTTCCAATGTGTCTCTGTTTGACCTGTTGATCTATCCCATGTTCAGAGGGCGGTGTTGAATTTCCCAAGAATTGTCAATTGGGGGTAGATTTCTTGCTTTACACGCTGTAGGGTTTTCTTAATGAATTTTGCGGGGCATGTATTAGGTGCATATATGTTCAATATTGTGAAGTCTTCCTTCCTAGTAAATTGTGCCTGTGACTAAAATGTAGTATCCATCTGTGTCTCTCATCATTTTTTTTGGTTTGAAGTCCACTTTGTCCAACAGCATAATGGCTACCCCTGCCTGTTTCTTGGTTCCATTTGCTTGCAGAATTTTTGACCAGCCTTTTATTTTTAGGTTGTGCTTATCTTTTGTGGTGAGATGTGTTTCCTGAAGGCAGCAGATTGATGGGTTGTGATTTTTTTAATCCAAGTTTGTAATCTGTGTCTCTTGGTAGGTGAGTTAATTCAGTTGACATTTAATGTTATAATGGAGAAATTATTTTTAATTGCAGACATTTTTTATGTTTAGTAACTTTTGTAAATGTATTAATTGAGTTTTTGGTTTTGATGGTATTATACTTCCCTTCTGTCCTCCTCGATATGCTTTTATTTTTCTTCAAGCTCGAGTATCATTTCTAGCATTTTTTTGAAGGCCTGGTTTGGTAGACATGTAAGTCATCAAGTTGTCTTCATGCTGGAAACCTTTTCTTTCTCCCCTGATCATGACAGATAGTTTTGCCAGGTATATCAGCCTGGTTTAACATTTTTGCTCATTTGATACTTGAAGTATATCTCTCCAAGCTCTTCTTGCTTTTACTGTTTCCATTGAGAAGTCATTTGTTATTTTAAGAGATTTACCTTTAAAAGTGACTTGTTTTTTTTCCTGTGAAGCTCTCAGCACCTTTACTTTGTCTTCAATGTGGAGTGTTTTCACTATTATTTGCCGTGGTGTGTTTCTATTTTGGACATATCTGTTTGGGGTGCAGAAGGCCTCTTATATTTGAATGGGCCTCTTGGTCTTTAGATGAGGGAAGTTTTCATTCATGATAATTTGAAAATTTTCCTCAGGTGTGGTATTATGGGATTCTTGCTCTGGTCTTCCATGAATGTGCATGTTAGGTTTCTTCGGGATGTCCCATAACTCTTGAATATTCCTTTCAAGTATCTTTTTGGCTTTAACAACCTCTTCCATTGAGCTGGTTAATACTCCCACTTTGTCTTCAAGATCTGAAATTCTATTTTTGCTTCATTGGTTCTGCTGATAAGACTCTGTTGAGTTCTGGGTTGAAGATAACTTGTCTTTTTGTTCAATTTTAAACTCTGCTTGAGTTTTAACTGTTTTAACTGCTCTATGCTTATTTTTGTTTCCTCCACAGTATTTTTCAACTCCTCCAAGTGTCTGTTGTGTTCCTGTTCAAAGTGGTAAATGTGGTTATTTAACTCCTACCTGACTTCCTCTTTCATAGTGCTGATCATGGTAATGATCATGCCTTGAAAGTCATTATCTTGGGCCTGGTTTTCTTGGATATTTTCTGTGAATTTGTTCTGGTTACAATCTATCATTATGGGGTTAATTCTTTGGGTGGGAGATTTGTCTTCTTAGGTTTTGTTTCCCATTGATCTGGGCTTTGACTTGGGCACTGTTTATTTTGTCTCTTAAGACCTTTCAGTTTCTGTGTATTTTTGATTGAACTGATTGAATTGGTATTACTACTCTCGGGCAGTTACTACTAGTGTTTGCCTTGGAGTTGGGTACGTTTGTCTGTTGTTATTGTTATTTTCAAATGGGGCTATTATACTGTTAGTACATCAATTACATCAGGTTTAGTAGCTGGGGTGAATATTAGTATGGTAGTACACTTTTATGATTTAGTACCTTGATGATATATGAGAGTGAGTGGTATAATCCCTGAAGTTGTATATGTTTTGGGGGTGGCTATATGGAAAAATTAATGTACAGTGATTAATAATTGAAAGGATCAGGATGGTAAAAGGGGGGTTTACTTATCTTTGGGCCAGATGTGAAGAGTCTCTCCCATGTAATCCAATGGTTTTAGAGGACTTCAGATGTATGGCCTTTGTCCCCTAAAGCTTTGCTTGAGTTTCCTTTGGACTCTGTTTAATACGGAGAAGCAGTGTGTCCTCCCTGCACTGCGATCGAGGGTCCTAGGCAGACCCGAAGGTCAGAGGAACTGATGGAGATGATAGAGTTGTCCACCTGGGATCTGGGGAGTGGCTTGCTCAAGCTTGGGGCAGCCTGGGTGTTACTCACGCTGGCTGTTGGGGGGAGCTGGGATGAGTGGGTGAACCTGTGGGCTGGTGGAACTTACCTGGGAGGAGGTCCCCAAGCGTCCTGTCCTGCGTGGCAGGAGGGGCAGAGGGGCTGATGGAATGGGGCGCACTTTGCCTGAGACCTGGGATGTGACCCACCCAAGCTCCAGGCACCCAGGGTGTTGCTCAGACTTGCTGTTGGGGGTAGCGAGGACGAGCGGGTGCACCTGGGGGCTGGTGGAACTTATTTGGGAAGGAGGTCCACGAACAAGTGTCCTGTCCTGGGTTGCAGGAGGAGCAGAGGGGCCATTTCATTCTTAAATTTGTTTGATGACAGATTCATTTATAAAGTCATATGTTTTCTACTTTAAAATAATATCATAGATACTAAAGGCACATTGAAATCTGCTGGTAAATATATGTTACCAAAGATAGCCATTTTTTATGTTGAAATAAGCTGTTCTCTATTTTGTGTTTGCTTGTGATTTCTCCAAGATCCAAAAAAAAGTACCATTAACATGAATTTCTCCTTTCTTATATATTATTTTCTTGGTATTATGACTTTTACAATTAGGAATAAATAGGCTATAATGAGATGCCTTGCCTTATTTCCATAACTGGAGTCACAATATGAAGAATAAGAGATGAGCCTCAGGGCACTTGCCCTAAGAGGAAGTAAATGTTAAGATTAAGATTGAACAATTATTTTCCTTCTGCTATGAGCACAATTCAGAAGGATCTTTGAATAGAAATTGAATAATAGAAATATTTGAGCAGTAACCAAAAAAAGAAACATTTAAATGACTACATCTTTTATTATAAGTCTGTGGACGTCATCATGTTCTTAAGTCTATTACTCATAAAGTTATCGAGAGTATTGTGTATAATTGAGAACACTTCTTTTCAGAAGCTTTTGGGTTGTTTTATGTCATAGTGAGAAACGAAAATGCAACATATCTTATTCTAAGACAGTTTGTATACTATATTCACTATAATTTTGGGATACCCCCCATAAGATGCTAATTTTACATAACACTGCTTTTTTCTATTAGGAGAACATAGTATTAAATATTACCACAATATTTTATCACGTAAAATGGCATAGGGCAACTAACACTCTGTGCCATAAATGAAAGTTTATAATTTGAGATATAAAAGCCCAAGCTGTTTTAAAAGAAATTTTGTATTCTTAGTATATTTTTTGGTATTTGACTCAACTTAAGCTTCAAACAACATATAATGTAGATAATTATAATTTTTGTGTTGTTCACCTTATCTATAATATGACAGTATAGATATAAGAAGGGATTTTTATGTTTTATTTCCAATTCCTATAATATGTGTATTCCAGAGCAATTAGAAAGAAGTAAATGGGGCCAGTGAGATGGGTGTCATAGTTAGGCACGGTATCAACTTGACAGTTGAGGGTTTGAGGTCTGGGAACATTTGTAGAGAATTAGTGGTTGAGTTTGGCCGAGAGCAAACCTGAAGGAGATTGTCTAGCTGAAGGGGAAGGCCCAGCCTATGGTGGGTGGGATCAGGCCATGGAATATAATACAGACAGCTGGTTGAGAGAGCTGGCATCCTTTTGTATACGTGGCCAGACATGCTGGTCTATCAAGTAAGGATCATCCCTCTCTTATCCATTACATAGATATGGTATGGCCAGTTCCCTTGGCCCTGATGTTCGTGAATGCTCTCCCATCAACCAAAGTGTTGTAAGGAAATAAACCCCTTGTTCCATTAAGCTGCTTGATGGTTATTTGTCAGCAACCATGCAAGCTGACTGCAACAGAATTTGGTACCCAGGAAATGGGGTGTTGCTGATAAATCTGACTATGTGAATTTTGTGGCTTTTGAATGGTTTTGCTGGACAAAGTTTGAAATGTTTTAAGATTTTCACTTTGTAGATTACAAATACCATTCTGCAGAGTTTTGTGGGCCAATTGGATAATAGTGATGCCGAGAGAGTTGTGTATTGTTTAGACCCAATTTGTTATGAGGGGAACAAGGACTTTGGTAAAACTGAATTCAAAGATGATGGACTGGTTTGATTGATAGAGGAGAGCAGTACTGGCAGCCTTGAAGATTTTCATGAGGAAAAGGCAGGCAACCGAATAGCTGCCATAGTTGGAGAAATGAGCATCAATGAAGGAAAACCTAGTAACTTGCACTGGGATGGTGGAAAACATGAATACCACCATATGTAGAGTTCATGGTTTGAAAACCCAGATTCCTTAGGTGCAGAAAGCCCAAGTTAAGGATGTTTTTTGCTCTTTGGATGTTTGGCTGTCAAAAAAGAGGCTTTTCCAGAGTCAGCACACAAAACTTGGTACAGCCGTGACTCAAGTGGACCAAGGCATGTTTCAAACTTGCTTTGAAATCTGGCAGCATCTCCCAAGTGTAACTGGTTTTGGTGAACAATTTGAGGTGTTTGTGGAAAGCAGCAAAAGCTTTTCACCAAGTGTTAGGCATAGAGTTCCCATAAGAGAAGGTGAAGCTTATAGCTGTAGAGGAGAACCCAGAGTGGTGTTTGAAATGCCAGAATCATGGGACTGCTGCTGAGGACAACTGTGAGTGGAGATTCAGCCTGGTTCAGAGGAAATCTGCATTGAAAACATCTAGCTGCAAACAGGAACTTGGAATGCCTAGAATCTTTGAGCTGCCTTGACTACATGATGAAAAACAGAAGATGGACATTGAAGTAAAGGATGTGGTATTTGATTTGTTGGACTTTGATCTTTCTAATGTTTTCTTATTATTCATGATCCTTCTGTTTTAATGTTTTATGTTTCAAAAATATTTAAATATGAACTTTTAAATTGTTGGAACTGAAGCTTTAATGAGAGAACCTTGTAAATTTGTCTATTAAATGAATTTATATTTTTAAGATAACTTTTAACACCTATGGGGACAGGATTGAAGGTTACAGTGGTTGAAAGAGTCTGCATCCTTGTGTACACCTGGACAGACATGCTGGTTTGGCAAGTAAGGATTGTCCCTCTGTCTGCCATTATGTAGAGATGGCGTGGCCAGTTTCCTTGGCCCTGGTGTTGGTGCATGCTCTCCCATCAAGCTGGACTAAGAACTGTAACCGGAGTGTTGTAATGAAATAAACCCTTTGTTCCCTTAAGCTGTTTATGGTCATTTATCAACAACCATGCAGACCAACTGCAACAATGGGTCAGAGGATAAGTCTTCCTACAAATCTGTTGATCCAAGTTCACTTCCCAGAAGTCCACACAGCAAAGGAGAGAAACAACTTTAGAAATTTGTCCTCTGACATTAAGTCTCATGTAGCATGCATGATGCACTCCTCAAATATCACTATAAACAATCTGTTTACAAATTCAAAAGCAACACTTTTTCAATTGTATTAAGATATGCATCTTCTACTATAATTGATTCTGAACATGAATGTTGTTATAAGAATTAGTCAGGGGACTGGAGAGGTGGCTCAGGGGTTAAGCCTCTGCCTTGCAGGCGGAGGGTCCTGAGTTCGGATCCCAGATCCAACGTATAGATGCCAGGCAGAAGCGGGGGCAGCCCACGTTTCTGGTCCTGGTAGGGCGGAGCCTGTGAATCCCGGGGCTGAAGGAGGTGGAGGCGGCCATGGTGGTTCCCAATTCGTCCGTGGTTCTACACATACACAGACACACACACACAGACACACACACATGCACACAGTTGAATACATAATAATAATAATTTTTAAAAAAAATTAAAAAAAAAAAGAATTAGTCAGGACCTGGGTACATACTAAAATCAGTAGAATACTTGCCATATAAGCATGAGGACTTGATTCAATTCCCCAGAACCTGTGCAAAAAATGAGGCATAATGGCACACACATGTTATCCCAGTGCTGGGGAGGCACAGAAAATTCCTTTATAGAGACTCCTGGATAGTCAGCTTACTTATATAAGTGAGTTCTTGGCTCAGTGAAAGAACTTGTCTCAAAAAGCATCTTGTTAAAAGCAATAGAGTGAAGCATACAATGTTAACCACTGACCTACACATACATTCAAACATTTTACACACATATATATGCAGAGAGAGAGAGAGAGAGAGATGTATGCATGCACACACATACAGAGATAGAGACATAGGGAGAGAGACAGAGAGAGAGAGAGAGAGAGAAATCTTGGATATCTTCTTTCTTTGCAAATATAGACTTGATAAAATTGATTTTCCTTAGGGAAATGTTTTTATTCCATTGTTCATTTGTACTATGTAGCACTATTGAATTTCAATTAGAATATTTATGTTGGTTTTTCATAAACCAAATTTTCATTTTATTGTCTTTGCTCTAACAGAAAATAATTTTCCTTCTATTCACTTTCCTTCTAGAAACTTTCTTTTTTTACTTTCTTGAACTTTATTTTTCTAGTTTTACAAGCTTCTTGAGTATTCATCCCCATTTCCTTTATCCTCCCTCCCTCGAATCCCTTTTCCTTCCCTTCATCAATCCATCCAAATCCCTCCCACTCTCCTGCCTGTCTACTTCTATGAACCCCAGAGTTCACTGTGGTTTGTCTACCCTTGTGTGGGGGTTCAAGCTTCTTGTAGCATAAAAAGTTGCCTTTCTTCAAGCCGTGCCACTGATAGGATCATTTTCCTTCACTCATCCAACTTTAGTACCCAACATTTCCACTCTATTTTTTTATCTCTTTTGAGTTACACTGTAGTCTTATAGTGGCATGTTTGTGTGTCAGCCTAGATGCTTTCTTTAAATTCAATAGATAGAAGCACTAAATACTGGCAGAAAGTACTCCTCTCTATTACATAACCCACTTCCTCTTATTAAGTACTAAACATGTCCTTTTTGTCCAATAATTAGAATATTTATATTCTAGACTTTGAGTCTGTCCTCCCTCCAGTTATTTAGACCCTAGTGGAAATATAGCACTAGTATATGCAAGTTAATACTCATTTGTCTATGACTCTGTACTGATAAATGCTAATGTTTGTGATGGGAACTGTGGGTTACAAATATTCCCATGAATAAGGTCAGAAAGTAAACTATACTAAAGTTGAAAGAAGTGATTTGAACAATTAAATGGGTTAAGTAGATAGAAGAGATAAGATATTGCAGGAAAAGATCAGTAATGACAAAATAACCTAGAAAAAAGGTGCAATAGAAAACAATTATTAGGGGCTGGAGAGGTGGCTCAGGGGTTAAGCCTCTGCCTTGTAAGCAGAAAGTCCCAAGTTCGGATCCCAGACCCATGTATAGACGCCGGGTGGAAGCTGGGGCAGCCTGTGTTTCTGGTCCTGGTAGGGCGGAGCCTGTGAATCCCGGGGCAGAGTAAACAAGGAGGAGGTGGAGGCGGTCCATGGTGGTTCCCGAATTCGCCCGTGGTTCTACACATACATACACACATATACATACATACACACGTGCACGCACGCATACACGCACAATTGAATAAAATTAAAAAAATTTTTTTAAATTTTTAAGAAAACAATTATTAAAGGATACCTCAATAAAATAACTAATATTTTGAATGCATAAATGTTTCTCCTTTTTGCCTTTCTCAGAATGAAATCCTAGATAATGATTACGACTGTGGTGGCAAAGTAAAATTAGTGTTGAATACACAGGTAGAGGAAAACTAAATGCTTAGGGAGTAATATATAGAATCCTAATTCTGAACATCAATATTTGCGAAGGTTAAAATGTATTGTAAGTGTAGACATTTGATACTTTTTATGTCCATACCAGAGTTTAATCGTGATGGCAGTAACATTATTTTCCCAAGACATGTAGCAAATAATGACATATAACACTTTGAAATTAACTCTTAATGTGCCACCTTTCTGTTAAGCTCCAATTGAATTTCTAACTAACACTTTGATTGTATTTTATTGATTAAGGTTGGCCCATGTAAATTCTTCAGAGTTTTAAAGGGATAAAGTCAAATGGCACCGACTTTGTATGTCATATATTGGTCATTGATTGGCAAACTTACCTTGTTTAAATGAAGTATGAGCTTGCATTCAAGGATTTTATATTATCTTAGATATTCTCTATCCTTGAATTGAATGCAGGTGGTATTTATTTTTATGAAAAAAATAATTATTTTTAAGCACTTATATCCTCAAGTTTATAAACAAGGGGCAGTAATGAGATTATGTGGACCTAGCTTATACTCAGAGATTTTTGCTTGTTCTTATCTGTCAATTCATATTAATTTTAATTTTCCTGTGTTTCACCATGGGATCAAGTCCGATCATTGATTGTAAAAAAAAATAATTTGCTCTCATAATTTAAGAATCAAATCAGCTTCTATTATAGCTCTATCAGATTATATCTACTAGCTAGTTATTTAGTGAGCTATCATATATATAAATTAACACAAATATATAATTATAATATATATTTTAATGATTGTCTGATAAAATCTTGACAAAATCATCACTTCTGGATTTGTGAATATCATGTCTTTTGCAAGGGCATATGTGTTTTGACATATTCTTTCAGTTTTTGTAGATATAGTGATACTTCAAATAAGCTTCTATTTATCACAAAAATTCTCTTATAATTTATAATGATCTTGTATACATTGATTATGTTGAATATAGGCTTTGCCTTTGAGAAAGTAGTTTCTTTTTTGGAACCTGTATCCTCATATAGGAAATAAAAATGTTAAGTTACATAAATCCTTTTCTGTTACATCATATTTTTATTATATAGTGACTTCTCAATGTAAAAGAAGCAACTAAACATTTTACAATCAAATCATTATAAACTTAGTTAGACTTTAGTTCAAGGTATGAATGACTAGATGATACTAAATGTCATTTAGTCTTATAATCTGTCATATAATCTGTCCTATAATCTATCATATTATATATTATTTATATATACAAATTAATGCTTCTACTACTGTTTAATATAAAGGAATTACTGCTTATACCAGAAGACCAGATTCGTGTCACTAAAACTCCCCTTAAAATTGTCATTACCTAAACATCTCAAAGACATTTGAAATTAATCATCTCTAAAACATAATTTTCTTTCCTTTAGCACTATATTCTTATTATTTTGAGCAAGGCGAGGTTAATATTACTTTTACTTTGTTTTGTGACCCATGGAAACACAGAAATTTAAAAAGGAATGAATCTCCGGTTAAAATGATGAACATACCCATTTCCACCAGGCCAGTCAAAAGATTCAGGGACCATCATCTCAATCATTACCATGGTCCTTAATATAACACCTACAAATTACATGGAATTAATATCTTTTATCAAAGTATAACTTGCTATAAATCAAATTTCTTCTTTCAAGTTACATAGCAAAAGCATTCAGCACAGACCTCAGGCCACTTTTATAAAAATGATAGTGCAGTTGGTTGACAAAACTGAATGAGGGAAATTCTAATAGATATGAAAGGGCTTGGAAAAGTCAAAGTGCAGACATATTATAATTACAACTGTTATCAGTTTGTGCTTTAAATTATTAGAAACACTGCTAGAAAAATAACCATATGCCCATAAAATAAACGGAAATAATGAAAGGTCAGACTCCAGTGAATATAATCTGATTTAGCTTAGAGACTATATGAATGGATGGAGAGACTGAACTGAACGAATTTCCTCTGACTTCCATGCCTGTCCCATGCATACATGCATGCAAGTAGCATTAACTTTAATAATGATAATGATAATAAACAAACAAACAAACAAATAAATAAAATAATCTTTAAAGGGAAAAGTAAATGTGTCTCCAAGTCTGCACATTTGTGAGTGATGAGCAAGGGATTGTCCATGTGGTAGTTGATAAAATGACTGGTACTGTGGAAGGTATGATATACTGTCCAAACTGTCTTTAGAAGAAAGGTAATTAATATAATATGTCTTCCACAGCCAAGAGAAGACAAATACACTGTCATTAAAGTTTTCACTGTCTTCCTTAAAATCAGGGTTCATATCTTGCAATAAAACTTACTTTAGGTAAAGGCATACTTTATGTTTCTGTGTTGCAATTAAGGAAACAGTTCAAGTCACTTATAATTCAATACACATGTGGTTTGATATTGAGTTGACATTGAATTCGTTTTTTCTACTTTCATTCTTCTAAGTAATTAATTCAAATTTTTCATCATATCTTGTCTACATTATTTTAAAAAGACTTTAATAAAATATCTCAATATTCAGCATTTATTAATTATATATGGGACAAATGGATAGTTATTCTAAATACTTATTCATGTAAAATTTATTGTCACAGAAAATTCATCAGTATAAACTCACTATATAAGTATATATTTACTGTGAATGATATAATTTGAAGATGCTGCCTTTTATTTTTTAACTTGAGGCAATTTTTTCAATTTATTCTACTTTAGAACATTAAAATATGCAAATTATTCTGCCAAGCATATGCTTTTCTATTTTACTTTGATAAACTAACATTTGTCCATTTTATGGATCTTATTAAAGATCTTACTCATGCTCAAGTAAGTCTCCTATAACCATCCGTATTCCTTATGCACATGAAAAATGTCTCATATACTTTTTAATATCCTCTGATTTTGTTAATAGAAAATTCAATATTTTCAATTATGTAATTACATAATATACGTGATGAGTATCTTCAATTACAGATTGTAAGTGACATAATTCATAACACTGAAAATAAGCTGGGCATATACTAACTTAATGGATGAATAAATGATGAGATAATTTTTTCAATGTTTCTGCTTTTATTTGTGTGTATATAACTAAGTATTATGAATGGATGACTTACAAATTACAGAAATTTGTTTCTTAAAGTTGTGCAGACTGGAAACACAAGATGAGGCTGCCAGCATTGTCTGTTTTGAGGGAAGGCCCCATAATTTAATAGTCTGTCAGCATACAATTGTGAGTTTAAATTGTGCTTTCTTATTTCAGAAGCAGAACTCATAATCATCATGGATATAGTATCTAATTTCCCATTTCCTCCAAATTCCTCAGTGTAATTGCTCCATAATTCTGTCATATATAATCAGTATACTCATCACAACCACTCTGTGAGACAGTCAGGTGCATCTCATTTCTCTCTCCTCACTGAAATTCATGTCAATCCTGGAGTGAGCAAGTATGACCCTATCTCCCAATGACCACTTCTCAGGTCTAATAGAACTCATAATTGAGTTTTGTTTTCAATTTTATAATTAGAAAACAGTACGATTAAATCTGTTTGTGTGTAATAATATAGGCCACAATAAAGCTTCTCTCTGTCTGTCTCTGTCTCTGTCGCTGTCTCCCTCTTCCTTTCTCTCTAATTTTTTCTGTCTCCCACTTGATGATGGAGCATGTGTCTAAATGCTTTTTCCTCTTACCTTTCTTCCTTCCTATTAGAGTTCCTGAGGCTTGCTGCCTTCTCTGAGTGCAGTAAGAATCTTCTTGCTATTTTGCATTTTTGCTGAGTTGTTTCTTTTGTTTCTCACTTAACAGACATACTAGAATTTGCCTTCTTTCTTTCTTTCTTTTTTTTTTTTGGAATCTTTGATATAGTCGCTATCTAGGCAAGAATGAACTACGCATGGATCCAGGAAGACATCACCTTTGTTAATACGATCAACATTTTTATGAGAAACAACAGTTCACAAATGTGACCCTAAGAAGGATAACTCCAAAAATAAAATATATTACACTAAAGAAGCATTATAGGCTCTCATAACAAATTCCTTGTAGCCTTAGTACATGGCTGAAATTTACACAAAGATATCAAGATCAATTTAAAAAAACACAAAAACTCAACAGCTTCTTTTAGATATTCCAAGCTCTACTCCAAGCTCTACTCTTGTGAGTTAATTTTGTATTTATTATTGTAAATGACATTTTTAACACTTCCATGGAATTAATGAACTATATGAAAATATGTTCAATGTAAAATGAAGCTAAAGTGAAGGAAGATACTTTCTTTCTCTTATGGATAGTTAATTATGCAGTATAATACAGTTTCTCAGTTTTATTATCATTTTGCATTTCATAAAGAATGCCATAATATTTCTAGTAATTTCATAGAAAACATTGGCTTGAAAACAATATTTTATGTATTATATGTACCATATATAAATATACACATAGTGCATGTATTTATTCTCCTACTATCTTGTTTTTGTAAAATTTATGAATATCCATTAACTATGTCCTAGACTGTCATTGCAATATGGAAAATGATCAAGTAGTGAATTATCTATAGAGATGCAGAAGGATGATGAATGAGGTGCAAAAGTGAAAAAGTGGAAAAACTAGCACTTATTCTTATTCAACGTTTTTATGTTTTACTGCCCTGTTTTATTTTTCTTGTCAGGGAATAAGTTTTTACTCATAAAGTAAAAATGTTTTTTTCATGAAATGTTTTTTCATGATTTTTCAAGTGGGAATTTTTAAAATATTTGAGTAGCAGAGAATCTATGTAATAACATGGTTTACACAATCATTTTATTTTTAAAAGAAAAATAATCTTCCTTCAATTTATATGAAGCCTAGTTTGATTTCAAACTCATAAACTTCTGTATTAACCTCCCAAATGTTGGGGCTACAGGTAAGCACTACCATTCCTTGAATGCCTACATTTAATTCTGACAACTTCTCCTTTGTTTTGGAATATTCACTAGCCAAAGAAAACTACATCTTACTTCCGGGACAAGTGTACATTAGTGTCTATTACAACTCTGTTCACAATAGCAAAGAAATGATTCATCCTAGATGTCCAACAATAGACAAATCAATAATGAATATACGGTACATATACATAATGGGATATGATTCAGCTGTCAAAAATGAATTAATAAAATTTATTGACAAATGGATGTCATTGGAAGAAATAAAATTGTGCAATATCCCAAATGCAGAAACACAGAGACTTTACATTATTCCTTGTAATTGCATCAAAGCATTGAACCTTCAGTATGATATATTCAAATAGAAACTTTTATAGTACAACTCAAATGAATATAACCTGGAGAAGGAGAGGAAGGAAGATCTGACAAGAATGGAGAGAAGAGAACACAGAAAAACCTATTGAATAAGACAATTACCGAAGAAAAGTTTTAAAGGGAAGTAAAGAAATGGACTAGGATATAGTATAGTAGTGGAATAAAAATATAAAAGAAAGAAAGAAGAAAAAGGGAAAAGAAAAATAAGGCAAGTGTCTGTGGTGAACGTGATTAATGATTTCGCTCAGCTTTAAAAATGCAAGGTACATGGTATGCAAGATCCATGGATAACCAATTACTCTCAGAATAGGTTCAACCTCCTACATATTGCCAGGGAATACATATCTGGTAATGTAAATCTGTTCAAATAACAGTCTAAGAGAAGAAAATAATTAGATAAGTTACTGTCTAATTTTTTTGTTAACTATAGATATTTGACAGTAACTGCCATCTAAACACTTATACCATTAGATAAGAAAAACATTCAGCACTCAGCAGGATACAATCTTTTGCAATGTAAGATTCATGAGGTAGAAAAGCACAAACCGCAAAAGTTTAGGCCATTGGAAACCTTCGAATGCTCAGTCCTTATCAATCCAGCAAAATCACTTCCCCTATCAAGGCTCAGGAAAAGTTTCAGAAGAGAGTGGTGAGAATGAAACTGGCTTTCCTTGAGTGCCTTTGTCTTCTGGGGATTGAAACCAGAACATATTAAGAGATTAAAGCAGGATGTCATAGTTGGGCACAGGTGTCAACTTGACAGTTGAGGGTTTGAGTTCTGGGCACATTTGTAGAATACTAGTGGTCGAGTTAGGCCCAGAGCAAACCTGCAGGAGATTATCTATCTGATGAGGAATGTCCAGCCTATCATTGGTGAGATTAGGCCCTGGAATAAATCATGGAGAGCTGATTGACAGAGTCAGCATCCTGTATATTTGGCCAGACATGCTGGTCTGGCAAGTATGGATCTTTCCTCTCTCAGCTGTTACATAAAGATGGTGTGTCCAGTTCCTTCTTGGCCTGGTGTTGGTGCGTGCTCTCCCATCAAGCTAGACTGAGAACTATAACCAGTAACCATTAGAGAAAATAAACCCCTTTTTCCCTTAAGCCGTTTGATGGTCATTTATCAGCAATCATGCAGACAAACTGCAACACGTGGATTTCATTAAAAATGAAAGACTAGGAAAGAAATTGATGGATACTCAGTCTAAGGGAAGCAAGGAGAAAGACATATGCTTAAGGTGAGAGGAAATTAGTGTTGAAGGGTTTGAAAATCCATCCAATGAGTCACAGAGTACCAGCTTGGTCAAAGCTCACAGATGCCCAGCTATAGGGGAACCTTTCTGGCTACAGAAAGAAGCCTTTCTTTCAGGTTCTGAAAGGATCAAAGTATAGGTGAACTTTTCCTTTGATTCTAGCTATAGAGAGGAGCCTTTCCTTTGGATCCTCAAAAAATAGTCCAGCCTCACCTGGGGGAACTCCCAGAATATTATGTGTTTGGTGGGGAGTCATCCAAAGATTCACCATAGACCAAAAATTAAAATTAATAACTGAGAGACTTTATGAGAGAGAAAGAGAGAGAGAGAGAGAAAGAGACTGGTACCAGGGCTTACACACACGGGCAGGGTGATATGTGTACAGCCTTGAATTACATCTCCATACAGTTTTAATACACAAGGGACTAAGGAGGTTGCAAGCCCCACCAAAGCAGTTTAGGGGCAGTGTTTTGCAGTCTTATTGGCATGCAGGCTTCTTTCCTGCCCTCAGGCCACAGGGCATTCCAGACTTTTAGCCAAATGGCATTCCAGAAGGGAATTTCAGAGAACAGTAGAGGACTGGGCTGTTTTATTGCCTGCCAGCAATTTCTCAGGCCTAAGAAATTTTCTTTTTAAGGTTTTAGGATTTTCCCTTTTATGCTTCCCCTCCACAATTAGTACAGAGGAGATAGTGTAAAGTCAGAGAGAACAGGAAAAGAGCCACCATAAGCAAGGGGTAGAGGATTGAGCCTCCATAACAGATTCCTCATGGCAGACAGCAGGATGGAAAGAGAGAGAGAGTTATGGATGGAGCTGCAATAGTCTGGTATTGCTAAGTAGTGGCCCAGAAGTTACTAGGGGAAGTAAGGTAGTAAAGACTGTAGGGGTGACTTCTGTGGTTCCCACAGGACTGAACATTTCTGACTTCCCTAGCTGTCCAATAGAAATTAATTTATTCTACTAGTAAGATTGTAAGAGAATAAGTGTAGAGAGGTATAAAACTGACCAGGATACTCCAGTCATGATAGGACTGCTGAATCCAAGACATTATGGAATGAGATCTTCTTCCACCAAATCTACACAAAGGCTCATATGTTAACATTCACTATGGTTCAGCAAAGGTCTTAAGAGAAATGACCACATTCAGAGAGAATCTCTCTGGAGTATGTGCTGAACAAAACAAAGGGAGCTTCCACACAGAGTCTTTTTCCCTTACTAGTACTGTTGATCCCAAGAGTGTCCTGTGATTTACATATGCAGAGGAATATGAGTGTGGAAGGAAATGGCTAGATTGGTAAAGTGAAGTAAGGGTGAGAAGGAAAAGGGTAGGACAAAGACAAACTCATTTTGTTTGTACATAAACAAATCTTCATAAAAATGTTTAAAAAAACAAGAGACTATTTTAAACAGACATATGTACTCTATCCTGTGCCATTTGCCCTCATTGCATATATCAAATATTCTTTAGAAAAATAAACTGGAATGTCTTGTCTAACAAACTATCTTTAATATGAGAACCATAGTTTCTGTAATTAAAGATAGATTTGCTTCCTCAGTAACACTTTCAGACATCAAAATACTAGATTTTACAGCCTTACTCTAACAAAATATATTGTCCCTTAGGAATTATTTTAACAAAAAAACAGCAAATTTTAACAGTGAGAAAAAATGTGCATTTTTAACAGATCAATATTAAGAAATTATGGTACAGGCTAGTTTTAAATATTAACTTTGGACAGAACAAGAGTTTAGTTCACCCACCTTCTACTACAGGATTTGAAACTGAAAAGACCAGGTTTAGGAATTCCACATTTGACCCATTCACTTTATTCAGCTAAGCCAGGGGTAAAGTCCAAAAGCTGATATGTCTGCTTCATCAATAAGAGATAAGAAGGAGCTGATGGTAGCCTGAGTGGGAAGATAGGAAGAGGACACTAGAATAAATGATTCCAGAAGGTCTGGAGATTTTTCTGCATTTCCCCTCTATCCAAAACTAGTTTGTTTGTGTCCCTTCATAGTTACACAATTACTAATTGTTGTATGGTCTTTTCCTCTGGGCCCTGCTTGATGCCATGTTATGATTTGTCTCCACTCTAAACTACATAGCAATCTGAGATATACTCAAAGAGTAAACAACCTTCTAGGCTCAGAAAGTTTCTGAAATTAATAAGCATGGGTAATGAGGAAGGGTCCTTCAGGATATGGAAAGGTAGTAAGCAATAACTGGGCAGGAGAATTGCTTGTCAGCCAAGCCATTCAGCTCAGTCTGAACAAGATCTCACAAGAAGTGAAGAAGTTTAGAAGAGACTACTGAACAACCAAACAGCCTTGAAGAGACCAGGGAATCAATTCAGTTCAAAGAAAATCCTGGGGTAGTTCAAGACAACATAAGAAAGTAATTGAAATAGAAGTCTAGAAGAGACTACTAAACAGGACAGACAAGAAATTGGGGAGAGTTAAACCAGTGAAAAGTCCAGAGGTTGATGCAAGACCCCAGAATGATCAGGAACCCCGGAGAAGACTTTCACAGCAAGGACTACAGCACAGAGCTCTAGCAGTGTACCTTCTCATAAGTCCCACCCATGCTCCCTGATGTAAACAAACCTCACCTCTACTCCTATAAATTCAATAAACTTATTGCTTTAAAAAGTTAAACCTTGGCATAACAGTTTCTCTGGTCTATCTTAAACTTCTATCTAGGGTAGATAGATGGTTGTGTGATACCTCTATAGGAAAATTGTCCACACCCTATACTTAGTTCTCAGTTTCCAGTTGGCCAACCAATCTTAATTACATTACTAAAACTTCAAAATTACGATAAAAACAGAAAAAGCAATTTATTCAATATGGTTATATTGGGAAGAACTGATTTAGAAAAATTATTTTATAAATTTCTGTTCAGTACATTATTTTATACTTGATTTTTAATAAGAATCTCTCAAGGCTCCATATAGCATTGAACTGACAATGATAAGGCCAAGTAAAATTGGCATTAATATTGTTTAATGAAATCACCAAATCTTTAAATTGTTTTATGTGTCTTGCGTAGCTTCTTCACATTTCTGCTTTACCTCCTTGGATTTACAAAATCTATTTTGAATATAATTCCTTTATAATTCTTATAGAATATTTTCTATCCTGATAAAATGAATCATCTGGTATTTTGTAGAGTCCACTCACCCCCGGCGTGGCATGTCTCTACCCACTCACACACTCATTTACACGATTGTACAGCTCCTGGCTGTGAGGACAAAGAAAGGCAGGTTCTGGCCATCCTGGCCTCCACCTCAATTTCCCAGATACTTGACCATGGGACGGGGAGTTTGTCAGAAGCAAAATCTCGGTTTATTGGGAGAAACAAAAGAGCTTATATAAACATAATTAGATGGCGTCAAATGGGCAGCCAATTGTGTCAAAGGTTAAAACAACTTACGGGTACCACAGGTGAAGTCCAATGTCACTAAGCACAGAGGGCAGGTCAATACCTGAAAGCCAATTAGGTGTCCCTGTATTGTGATCAGGGTAACGCCCAGGACACTAGCGCTCAGGGCCATCTTTAGTCCCATGTGCTTGGCCATGCCCTGGGGCAAATCCTGGATGGGCCCAACAGTATTTTAATGTTTTTATTATTTTATTTTATTCTAATTTGTGTGTAAGAGAAAGATACAGACAGACAGACAGACAGAGACAGAGACAGAGATAGAAGATACACTGTATGTTCCTGTGGAGAATCAAGGGTGACATCTGGAATCACACAGGATTGCTTCTACTTCCTTTTTGCTTTGCTGTGGGATGTCCAAGTCTCTATCCACTAGGGCTGGAAGTGCAAGCTGCTGCTATTTCCATCTTTTTTTTTTTTTACATAGGATCTGGGATCCAAACTCAGGATCTTCTGCTTGCAAGGTGGAGTCTTAACCTCTGAGCCATTTCTCCAGACCCCTACTGTTTTTAAATTGTTTTTAAATGTGTGGCTTGCTGTTTTGTATTTTACAGCACAAGAATGAATATTTTCTGAAGCATGACTCATGTGTCAGTGGGTGTATCACTGAGGATAGCATTTTCTATTTCTTCACTATCAGAATTGGTACTCATCAATCTCTCTGAGAGTTATGGAATGTTTTTACAATTTTCCCTGTCCATGGTGTTGAAAGTTGAAAGGAAAAGTCTTATGCAATCTGTATAATAAGATACATAGCTACTATGAAATCATTGATACTATAGCCCTATCCTGTCCTAGTGATGATGTCTCATCTTAATTCTGTCCTAATTCTGACTCTTACAGTTTGATACCCTGAACCTTGGATGGGGTTTGCTTAGATGCCATGTTTAGGGCCAAACAATCCATATTCAGTTATTTTCTGCATGTTGGCCAGTTGTGCACTTTTGCAATAAACACTTTCCATTGCAGAAAGAAGCTTCTAGGTTGAGTGTTTCATGTTCTTCCAATGTATAGGTATAATGACAGCTGTTTAAAGGGAAATTTAATGTAGCATCTTTATGACTAAACCTTACTAGCTTGCATTCCCCCTGTGTCCTATGCCCTTCCCTTTCATAGGTTCTTGTCCTGGTTAATGTCAGAGGTGTGATCCCTTCTGAAAAGTGGGCAATAAATAGCTTTCTGCTCAGATTTTGTCCAGTTTCCTTCAAGGAACCTTTTCTGGTTACTACAAACTAGGAAGTTACATTTAAAATGAAATCAAGTGAGGTGATTAAATGAAAATCACTGAAGAAATGACACATTAATTGAATTTGGTCAAATTTAGTCACACCAAGAAATTTCAAGGGTCAGGTGTGACCCAGCAGATAAAACTATATCAATGAACAATCTTGTTGATTTGAGTTTGATCCCCAAGTTCCACACTGTTGGAAGAGAGAACTAACTCTTATGGTGTTACCATTGACTTCCATAAGTGCATGTTTGTTTTTTTTTTTCTTTTCTCTGTTCCCTTTCTTATTCTCTTTGGCTTTGTTTCTCTCTTCCTTTCTCTTTTCTTTATCAAATATAAAATAAAAAGTAAACAAATAGTTTTCAAATAATTTCAATACATGTATTTATAAAAGAGTAAAATGTCACAGATTCTTAGGTTATCATAATATAAAATGCTAGAAAATTAGAAAAGCATTCCTGAATTCAAAATACACTGTTTTTCAGCATATATACTCTTTGACTAATTATTTTACATGTTTCGAAAGTTCTTTTTAAGCTGAAAATATTAGAAGTTCAGAATAATTTAACAAAATTACATTATTGAACACCATATCTTGGAAACTCAATGAACTCAATGAAACAGTTTTTTGCCTCTGTAATTCTGTTGTTTCCTGGGAGCTGTGGCTTGCTGTCACTATCCAACACATGAGTTTTTCTTACTACTATTTACTTACTCAAAGAAAGAAAACTATTAATAATTCAAATTGGTTAATGTATATAAAACAATAAGTGAAACCACAGAAATAGACTTAAGGACAAAAACAATACAATCATTTCAATAGTTGAAGAAGAGAGATTTATTCCTTATTGACATCCTAAGGAAACCAAGAAAAAAACATACCTCTCTCTGCATGGCTACTGAATAAACAATATCCCTGGAGTCAACACTAATTTAAATGAAAAATATCTGAATCTGGAATGAGACAAGAATATCTAGTACCTCCACTCTTACTAAGCAAAATTAGAATTACTACAAGCCTCAGAAATACCACCCACAGGCATATACACAGACTCCATAATCCCAATGCAGATAGACTTGCATAAGTACCCTTGTTGGCAGACTATTACTAAGAAATGAACAGACCAACATGGATCAATAATATTAAATGATTCATAGGCACAGTGGAAATTCATTTATCTGTAAATAAGAATGGAATCATGAAAATTGTAGGAAAATGGATGGAAGTGTAAATCATTAAGTTAAGCACATTAGTGATCAGAAAGTTAAACACTGCATATTTTCTTTCATTCTCAAGTTAAAGATCTCAACTTTTGCATATGTGTATATATGACTGTGTGGGTGGCGGTGTGTGACATGAAGCTATAAATGGGACCATGACATCTTAAGACAAGGTAATTAAGAAAGGAAGAAAAAGGAAAAACAATTGATGGCAGAAGAATACATGTGATGTGAGAGCAGAAATGAAGGGACTTGTGAAAGGAAGATGGCTGACAGCAGGAGGGTGATTGAAAGAAGTAACAGAGTAACAGAAAGAGAGGAGGGGATGAGCAAAAGGGAAATCATGAAACCACAATAATGAAAGCCATAATTGTCAATTTTAATTAAAAACAAAAATATTCCAAAATAGTAACATTACATATCCTTGAGTGACTCTAGGTAGGCTGGGTGGGTTTGGTACTAGGAGCCACCTATTAGGGAGTACATATGGTGCTTAATTTTCTCAGTCTGGGATACTTCACTTAATATAATTGTTTCTAATAACATCCATTTCCTGACAAATTCCAGTAATTCATCATTTTTGATGGCTGAGTAGTACTCCATTGTATAGATGTACCACATTTTCCTTATCCACTCATCAACTGTTGGATATTTGGGTTGATTCCATGACTTTGCTATTGTAAACAGTGCTGCTATGAACATGGTCATGCTTGTGCTATCGAGGTGAATTTTTGCTGTATGGGGGGGTTATTCCCAAAAGTGGAATCGCAGAGTCATATGGCATTTCAATCTTTAATTTCTTTAAGAATCCCCAGACGGCTCGCCAGAGTGTTTGTATGAGCCTGCATTCCCACCAGCAATGTAGGAGAGTTCCCCTCTCTCCACATCCTCTCCAGCATTTGTCGTTGTTTGTATTGTGGATTTTTTCCATCCTGACCAGGGTGAGATGATATCTCAGGAAAGTTTTGATTTGCATTTCCCTGATGGCTAAGGAAGTGGAGCACTTTTTTAAGATATTTGTTAGACATTTTAATTTCATTCTTGGTAAAGTTTCTTTTAAGTTCCAGGGCCCATTTTTTAATTGGGCCATTAGTTTCCTTGGTGTTTAGTTTTCTAAGTTTTTTGTTCACTCTGGATAATACAACTCTATCAGATATGTGGATAGTGAAGATGTTCTCCCATTCTTTGGGTTGCCTTTGAGCTCATGTTACAATCTCTTTATCTGAACAGAAGCTCTTTAATTTCACAAGATCTCAACTGTTGAGAGTTGGTAGCAGTGACTGTGCCATTGCATGTCTGTTTAAGAACTGTTGGCCTAGCCCAATCAGCTCCAGGGAGTTTCCTACCCTTTCAACTATGGTTTTTATAGTCTCTGGCCTTATATCAAGGTCCTTGATCCATTTGGAATTAATTCTTGTACATGGTGACAAGTACGGGTCCAGTTTTAATCTTCTGCATGTGGAGATCCAGTTTTGCCAGCACCATTTGTTGAAGAAACTGTTCTTTTTCCATTGAATTTTTTGGGCCCTTTGTCAAAGAACAAATGGCAGTTACTTTGTGGGCTTATAACTGGGTCTTCGACCCTTATCCATTGATCTGTGTGTCTATTTTGAAGCCAGTACCAAGTTGTTTTTATAACTATGGATTTGTAGTACAGACTAAGGTTTGGTATGGTGATACCTCCAGAAGTGTTTTTGTTACTCAGGATTGTCTTTGCTATCCTGGATCTTTTGTGCCTCCTTATGAATTGTGAGATTAGTCAACTTCTTTAAAGACTTGCTTTGGGATTTTAATTGGCACAGCATTGAATTTGTATATTGCCTTTGGTAGGATGGTCATTTTTACAATTTTAATTCTGCCAATCCAGGATCATGGGAGGTCTTTCCACCTTCTGGTGTCTTCTGCTATTTATTTCTTTAGGGTTTTAAAGTTTTCATTGTAAAGATCTTTTACCTCCTTGGTTAGGTTTATACCAAGGTATTTCATTTTTTTAGGGGCTGTATTAAATGGGATTGTTTCTCTCAGGGCTTTTTCACTTCTTTCATTCTAGGCATAAAGGAAGGCCACTGATTTTTGTACATTTATTTTGTATCCTGCCACCCTGCTGAACTTCTCAATTAGTTCCAGGAGCTTCTTGATGGAGTTTTTGGGATCACTCACATATAAGATCATGTCATCTGCAAACAGGGATAGCTTGAATTCTTCCTTGCCGATTCGAATCCCTTTTATGCCCCTTTCTTTTCTTATGGCTTCAGCTAATGCTTCAAGTACAATATTGAATAGAAGTGGTGAGAGTGGACAGCCTTGTCTAGTCCCTGATATAAGTGGGAATGCTTCAATTTTTTCCCATTGAGTATAATCCTTGCTGTGGGCTTGTCGTAGACAGCTTTTATTATATTGATAAAGGTTCCTTCCATTCCTACTGTCTCTAGCGTTTTGATCATAAAAAGCTGTTGGATCTTGTCAAAAGCTTTTTCTGCATCTATTGAAAGTATCATGTGGTCTTGGATTTTGGACTGGATTATATGATGAATTACATTTTTTGGAACCAACCTTGTGTGCCGGGGATAAAGCCTACTTGGTAACCGTGAATGATCTTTTTGATATGTTTTTGAATCTGATTTGCTAAGACTTTTTTGAGAATCTTTGCATCTGTGTTCATCAGAGAGATTGACCTATATTTTTCTTTTCTAAGTGAGTCTTTATTAGGTTTGGGGATCAAAACAATATTAGCTTCATAGAAGGAATTTGGTAGTGTTCCTTCCTTTGTTATTTGATGGAACAGTTTAATGAGTATTGGTGTTATTAGCTCCTTAAATATCTGGTAGAACTCTGTGCTGAATCCATCAGGTCCAGGACATTTTTTGGTGGGAAGATTCGAGATTACTTCCTTGATTTCCTCATATGTTATAGGACTATTTAAACAATTCACAACTTCCTGATTCAATTTAGGTAAGTTGTGTTTACTTAGGAATTCATCCATTTGTTTTGTGTTGTCAAAGTTCACAGAGTATAAGTTTTTGAAATATGATGCTATAATTCTCTGGATTTCTTGAATATCAGTAGTGATTACTCCATGTTCATTTCTAATTTTGTTAATTTGGGTTTTCTCTCTCTTGCTTTTGGTTAATTTAGCTAGGGGTATATCAATATTATTGATTTTTTCAAAGAACCAGGTTTTTGACTGGTTGATTTTCTCTATCGTTTTCTTAATCTCGATTTCAGATATTTCTCCCCTTATTTTGCTAATCTCCTCTCTTCTACTACTTTTGGGATCAGATTCCTCTAATTTCTCTAAAACTTTAAGCTGTATTGTTAAGTTATTTATTTTGGATATTTCCATTTTTTTGATGTAGGCATTAAGAGCTATGAACTTACCTCTTAGGACAGCTTTCATTGTTTCCCAGAGATTTTGGTAAGTTGCATTTTCATTATCATTCACTTTCAGGAAATCTTGAGTTTCTTTTTTAATTTCTTCCTGAATCCAGTTCTCATTCAGTATCATATTGTTAAGTTTCCAGGAGTTCGTGTACTTTCTGTTCTTTGTTGTGTTGTGGATGTCCAGCTTTAGGCTATGGTGGTCTGATAGGGCACAGGTTAGAATTTCAACTTTTTTGTATATGCGTAGATTCATTTTGTAGCCCAATATGTGATCTATTTTGGAGAAAGTTCTGTGTGCTGCTGAGAAAAATGTGTATTCTTTGGTGCGTGGATGAAAAGTTTGATAGAGATCTGTAAAGTCCATTTTTTTAAGGGTTTGATTAAGTTCCAAAGTGTCTCTGTTAAGTTTTTGACCTGTTGATCTATCCCATGTTGAGAGGGTGGGTGGATATATGTTCAGTATTGTGAAGTCTTCCTTGTGAATTATACCCGTGACTAAAATGTAGTATCCATCTGGGTCTCTTATTATTTTCTTTCGTTTGAACAGGAGGGATGGGGTAGGAGGGCCACACCAGAAACAAGGAGAGAGGGGATCATGTCACAGCAGAGAAAATAGGCCTCCATCAAGCACTGCAAGTAAGTAATGAGACATCTGGTTAAATTCACAGACTTTTGTTCCTGATGATTTACAACTGAGGGGGTATGATCTCACCAGAAGGCGAGGGCATATAGCCTGGCAGATAAAAAGTAACCATTCTACAAATGGGTGATTAACCCCCCCTCACTGTGGTTTCCTACTTTTATTACATCTACCTTTGAATATACTCTCATAACAAGACTCTAGTTTAACAGCTTTTTATCTCTGGCCAGTAGGTGACATCCAATACCCATCAGGATGGAGTGAAGGGCATTGCAGAAGCAGCAAAACTGCAAAAGAAAATCAACAAACCACAATCCAGAACTTCAGAGACTCAATATCAACCACCTAGAACTAGGCCAGACTAATCTCTCCCCATCCTGAAGCTCAGGGAAATTTGCGGAAGAGGGGGCGGTAAGATCGTAAGAGTACAAGGATGGGAGGAGTAATGATATGCAAGATACTCCACACAAGTTAGGGCCGAAGCAATCATAATTGAACTTTGCATGCCCTGCGCAATGTCCAACACACTATTGACCCCCCAAAGTCTAGCATTTGCTAAAGGCAGTAGGATCCTTGGAGGCAAGGTATTGACAGCCACAGTAATGTTCCTATGCTTAAGGGGAACACAGGAAAGGGTTCAGGGAAATGCAATGGATCCTTGTACATCATCGGAGAGGAGGGCCCATAGGAGAGTCTGGCATACACATTAAAGGATTCTCCGGGGATTGGGGGGGAGGCACTGGGGGATGGGGAGGGAGGGGGGTCAGGGGGCGGAGAAAGGAGGGAGGGAACTGGTGTTCCTGTTAAGTTTGTATGAGAGGAAATAATAATGATAATAAAAAATAATGACATTACAAAGACATTAGAAGATAAACTTTTGAAACAACAACAAATATAAAGAAGAGTCATTACATGCAACAATGTATTGACTGCAAAGCACATATATAGGAATTTAAAGTAAGCAAATGTATATTTGTGAATGGACAATTTATATGCACATATATTTAATATTGTATTTGAGCCAAAGTAATGACTTGTATAATTAATAAAATGATTTTTTGAGAATTTTTCAATATACAACAGAATGGGTTTATGTCATTGCACTGACCCCTCCAAACATGCTTCCCTTCTCTCCCAATCTATCCATGTTCCACATACCCTCTTGTGCCTCTGCCTGTATGGGGTACCATTGTTGGTAAGGAAGTCATATATCTATTGTAGTGTGTGTGACTCTTCTGTAGACAAGTAATAATAGGAATTTTCTCTTCCCTCATCAAGTACTTTCCCTAGGAACATTTTCAGAGTTTAGTTGTTTATCCTGAGATCTTTGCTAATCTTTGGGGGAATGTTGATATGCTGGCCATTTTGTATATCTGGTGGTAGAAGTTCTCATTGCAGTGAGCTCTTGGGTGCAACAAACCTGACCAGGCTGGAAAGTGTCAGAAATACCACCCCACCTTTAAGCTCATTCAATCTTACCTCAACCTCTTCTACAATGTTCCCTTGACCTTGGTGTAATGGCCTGATTAAGACTCAACATTCTAGGGTCACTCTTATTCTATGCTCTGACCAGTTGTGATTTTCTGCTTCACTATCCTTCCACTGTAAAAGGATGAATCTTGGTTGAACTCTGAGAACCTTTTCTATCCAAGGGCTAAATAACAAATATTGAGATGTCGATTTACTATCAAGTTTTTATAGTTGACACTAAGACATTTTTTCCTGTATAGTGTCTATTTTCCTCAGTTCTACTGTTATTCTGATACATTCACAGTACCAGGCTTGGTTCCAATAGAGGGTATTTAGAATCCATCCAGAGCAATTGATTATCTGTGATCTTACACACCAATGCTGCTGCTTCCCTGGATTCTTCTTACCAGAATTGTTGCAACTCTCCGCCTTCATATCATAACTGGGTAAGGCCCTTGATTCATCTTTTCTCCTGAGCCACTTGCCAACCTTTTTATTTTCCTTCTTCCTTAAGATCTATCACCTTCTCCCCTCTCATGAAAGAATTTTCTTTCATGATGGCATTATTAATCTATTTTCCTGTGTTCTTTTGTTTCTACTCCTTTTAGATCTTTCTCTTTCCTCCTGCACACAAATTACATTCATTTGTAGTTTGTGGTTCTTGTGGAAGTTTCCCTTTGAGTGTGTCATTTTGAGATTATGCTAGAATCCATTTTTAAGGGAGAATATGCACCAACTGTCTTTTTGTGTTTGGCATACCTTGCCCAGTATAATTTTTCCAACTCCATCCATTTACTAGACAATTTCATTACTTCAATTTTATTGACATCTGAATAGTTCCATCATGCACATGTACCACATTTTCTTTATCTATTCATTGAGTGTTCGACATCTAGGTTGATTCCATTTCTTTACTATTGTGAATAGACATGCAAATAGGCTGCAAATAATTGTCTATAGCAAGATGTAGCTTTCAGTTGTTATAAAACTTTTTAAATAATGCAATTCATTCTGACTCCACTCTGTTATGTTGTATGTGCTAAGTAATCTGTCGTTTTTATTGACTGTCAAATTTGGTGGAGTATAAGTTTTTCAAATATGACATTATGATTATCTGAATTTCCTTGGTATTAGTTGTGTTAGCTCCATTTTATTCTCTCTTTTTTTATTTGGGTTTCCTCTCTATTACTTTTGATTAATTAGACTAAAGGGTTATCAACCTTATAATTTTTTTCAAAAAGCCTGCTCTTTGTTTGATTGAGTGTTGGTATCATTTTCTTAATTTCAGTTTCAGATATTTCTACACTGATCTTACTGATCACCTGTCTACTGCTTTTGGATTTGGTTTTCTCCTAACTCTCTAAAGTTTTATGCTAATTGTTCAGTTAGCTACTTGTGATGTTTCTGATTTTTTTTTGATGTAGGCTTTGAGTGCTATAAATTTTCCTCTTAGGACCAACTTTATTATATTCCAAAAAAATTGATGTGTTATATTTTTATTATCATTAAGTTCAGAGAGTTTTCAAATTTTCTTTTTGACTTCTGTTGGAACCCACTCTTCATTCAGTAACATGATGTTTAGTTTCCAAGAGTTTTTATATTTTCTGTTGTTTACCTTATTATGAATGTCTAGCTTTATTTCATGGTAGTCAGATAAAGTACATGTTGTAATTTCAATTTCTTGGCTTGTGGTACCATATGTGCCCTATTTTGAAGAAAGTTACATGAGATGCTGAAAAGAATGTGTATTCTTTGTTGTTAGGCTGGAAACTTTAAGAGGTCAGTCAAGTCCATGTGGTTTATGTTTTGATTTAGTTCCAGTGTGTCTCTATTTAATTTTTGGCCTGATGACCTAGTGATTGGTGAGAGTGGTGCATTAATATACCTGCTATTATCATGTTTGGGTTGATTTATTGTTTTAGGCACAGTAATGTTTTCTTATGAATGTCAGTAGGGTTATATTATGAGTGTATATGTTTATAATTGTGTAGACTTCTTGGTGGGTTATTTCTTTGGTTAGTATTTAGTATCCCTCCATGTCTCTTACAAGTTTGTTTTAGTTTGAAGTCTATTTTGTCAGACATTAGAATGGTTATTTCTGCTTGTTTTCCAGTTCCGTTAGCTTGGAGTACCATTGAACAACCATTTAACCTGAGATAGTGCTTATCTTTCATGATGAGATGCCTTTTTTGAATGCAGCAACTTGATGAGTTATGGTTTTTAATACATGTATATAGTCAATGTGGGAAACTGAAGATTTAAGGAATTTTGGGGACTGTGAGGATGAACAACTAAGACCTTGTTAAAACACACACACAGACACACACACACATACACACACACATATATATGTATGTGTGTATATGTGTATGTATATGTATATATATATATACATATATGTATATATATATATATATACACATGGGACCTGCATATGATGTTTGAATGTCTTAAGCTGCATTGACTGTCATTTGAGAATAAATGAAAAATAAAATTGGTTACTTATCTTTTGGTTGGATTAAAAATCTGTCCTGTGGTGAAATGTTTCTCAGGTTCCTCAGTTGAATGACGTTTGTACACAGTCTTTGGTTTCTGTGATTCTCAGTAGATTCTTGGAGCTTGTTATTGGGTATTGGAAATAAAATTCTTAACTATAGGTAGAAATGTATCATTGAAGTGTATCTTATAAAATACTGACACAGACATATAAAAGGACTGTTTACTGTCCAAAATCTTTACCAAATGTTAGAGTATGGATAATATACCAGTGGTACTCCACTGTCAAATGAAGATTCTCTTCACCCATTAAACAGGTGTTAGGCTTTTGGAGATTCCATGGTATATTATTGATTGTTCAAATCTTCTTCAGATCATATGGAAGTAGACCCACCTCCAGTTCAAGGTCACGTTATCATGGTCAGTGGTTAGTGTCTGACAACACCTCTCATTACATTCCTATGGCTCTTACATTCTTGCTGCACCTTCTCCCTGAGCCATGGATGTGTGGGTGATTTCAATGTCCTGTTAGTGACTGAGCAATCTGCAGTCCATCATTCTTTGCACTCTGGCCAATTGTGATTCTCTTTATTAAACATCTTCTATTGCAAGAGTGAGCTTCTTCTGAGATGGCTCAGAAATACTCTAATCTATGTTTTCTGATAAGAGATTAGATAAATATTTGTTGTTTTCTCATTAGAGTAAAACCTTAATAATTTTAGAAAAAAGCCCTTAAAGAGCTCAAACTCACCCTTTCTTGTACATGCACAGAAGTAGTTTATCAAAACACATTATGTAAAGGAACTATGAAAAGCAAAGTAATTTCTAGTCACTTTTCGAATACAAAAATATTGGGATCTCATATTATCGATTTTCAATTCAATAGCCTGTTTGGTATAAAACCAGGAAAAAATCATTAAGGTGTTGGTAGAATACTATAAACTATAAACAAGGGAGTTGCCATTGTTGATATTGCTATAAATTAACTTCAAAATTAATCCCACTCCTATACCAAAACAAGCATCTGAAAGGATCTGTGGTGGATGAGAGTACTTAATTGTTACACATGGTAAATACAGAACAAATAGGTGTTTAGTGTTCTGCAACAAAACTATACTTCAAAATTGAATGTCGATAGCTTTCCACTTGAAAAACAAGTCTTTGAATACTGAACCATAACAGGTTTAGAATTAAGTCAGAGGATGTCAACTTGGAGTGCATTCATCATATCATAAGACAAGATAGACACAGGCATAATCTTTCAATTTTTAAAATAGCTAGGTAGAACTGGAAAGATGTGAATAAATTGCATGATCATGATTCAGAGTATTTTGTTACCTGGCTCTATAGCACAGAATGTTCTTTCATTAAAAATTTATGAACTTAAAAAAGAGTCTTTTTCCATTTAATTCCTTGGGCCTCTTTGTCAAAGATCAAATGGCTGCAATTGTGTGGGTTTATATCTAGGTCTTCCACAGTTACCAATTGACCTATGTGTTTATTTTGAAGCCAGTATCAGGCTGTTTTTATTACTATGGATTTGTAGAATAGATTAAGGTTTGGTAGGGTGATACTTCCAGCAGTGTTTCTGTTACTCAGGATTGTCTTTGCTATCCCGGGCCTTTTGTGCTTCAATATGAATTTTGAGATTGTTTGATCTTTCTTTAAAGAATTGCTTGGGGATTTTGATTGGTAATAGCATTGAATCTGTATATTGTTTTTGACAGGATCGTCATTTTTTGATGTTGATTCTGCTGATCCAGGAGCATGGGAGGCCTTTCCACCTTCTGGTGTCTTCTTATTTCTTTCTTTAGGGTTTTGAAGTTTTCATTGTAAAGTCCTCTCACTTCTTTGGTTTAGTTATACCAAGGTATTTCACTTTTTTAGGGGCTATGGCAAGTGGGATTGTTTCTCTTATGACTTTTTCACTTTTTTCATCCTTGGAATATAGGAAGGCCACTGATTTTTGAAAGTTTACTTATTGCCACTATGCTGAACTTATGTATTAGTTCCAGGAGTTTCATGGTGGAGTTTTTAGAATCACTCAGGTATATATATGATCATGTCATCTGCAAATACAGGTATCTTAACTGCTTTCTCTCTGATTTGAATCCCTTTTATCTCTCTCCCTTGTCTTATGACTCTAGCTAAGGCTTCAAGTACAATATTGAATAGAAGTGGTGAGAGTAGATAGCTTTGTGTAGTTCCTGATCGAAGCAAGAATGTTTCAAGTTTTTCCCCATTGAGTCTAATCCTTGCTGTTGGCTTATTGTATACAGCTTTTATTATGTTGATATAAGTTGCTTTCATCTAACTTTGAATCTCTTCTTATATTAAGATCTTCATTTAAACAGCCTTTTTTCTTTGGTTAGAAAGTGACCTTCAATACCAATCAAGATGCAGCCAAGGGTGGTGAAGGAAAAGCAAAACTGAAAACAACAAACCATAATTCGGAATACCAAAGACCCTACATTAATCACCTGGAACCAGAGCAACCGAACTTTCCCCATTCTAAAGCTCAGGGAACCTTGTGGAAGAGAGGGCAGCAGCAGTATAAGAGCCTAAAAATGTAGAGACCAACAATATGCAAGATACTCCACACAAATTAGAGGTGCAGCAGCCAGAACTGGACTTTGCCTGACCTGCACAATGGCTTACATGTCAACAACTCCACAAAGTCTACTATGGGTCACAGGGGAGAAAACTCCAGGGAATAGAATCCTTAGAGGCAAGGGAGTATACAGTCATAATAGAGTTCCCATACTAATGGGGAGCCCAAAAAGTGGCCTCAGGCTTTGCCATTGAGTTCTGAATCCTCGCTATGGTGCAGGACTCTGAGGGAGGTTTGGCTTTCACACAAAAAGATGTTCCAGGGGGTGGGAGAGAGGAAAGGGAAGGCACTGGGAGAGAGGAAGGGAAGGAGGCAGGGAATAAGGGGGTGAAAGGAAAGGGAGAAGGAATGAAAGTACAAAGGGGGATTATTAGGGAGGGGGGAGGAAGGGAGAGGGTACTTATTGACCTTGTATGATTAGGAAAGAATAAAAGGGACCTCAATTTGGAAAACAACTTTAACAAAGTTTAATCTGATTACTGCCATTATTTTATGTGCTACTTGTCAGGAACAGAAATTAATTTTGAATCTAAACTTCTTTTTGGCACTACAGCTAGTGGATAGAGGCAACTGCTGATGGAAATTTGACTGACTAGTTCCTTTTTTTCTTTGAAAAGACAATAATTCATCCTTACTAGGACATTCTCTGCTCTGTATTAGAAAGCATTAAACTCTGATGATTTACAGAGTTGTTATTTAATTTTCATGATATCAAATATGACTTGTGGAACAATGTAAAATGGACTAATCATAATGACATTTATTTGTTTCACCTTGTAAATATCTCCAGAAACCACCATTTTAAAACAATATCAGAATTGCCTGATGAAGGATGAATAAATGTTTCAGTTTGAACAAAACAATTTATGGAATTGGAATAAAATTCCAAATTAGACATTTTTTTTTTACTTTTTAGATGTCACTTGCACTATAGACGCTATGATTATCATCAATACAGCTTTCATAATCATCAGAAGAATGTGCATTGTATTACTATGCCTCATGCAGGATCATGTAGTAGATCAATTATTAATTAACAATTGCATGATATCTCACATATCAGTATGAAAAAGTGGTTGAGTGCTTAATGTACTACTTATATGTGCTTAAAATTATACCAGAAAAATATCAAATCATGTATATATAAATATGCTATTAACATATATCAACTTAACTGTATCAGATGTGATTTTTCTAAAATTTTAATTTTGTCCTCAAATCAGAAATTATCATAAGAAAAAGAATGGAAAATTGTCATTCTTGAAGGAAGGAACCTTTTTTTTCTATTTCAAGAATATAATTGACAAATATATCAGTTGTCATAATCATACTTTGGTCACTCATTCTTTTAAAAAAAGTCATTTCATGTAAACATTCTATAGTTCAGTCTAAAAAATGATCAAAGTGCATTTTCTAACATGGATTCATACATATTTTTAGGACAAAAAAATACATGTATTCCCTTACATATACACAAACACACACACACACACATGCATGCGTGTGCACACACACACACGCACACACACGCACAATCCACATTGCTTGGGATTTGATTTAAACTTATTTCTGCATAATCATGAAATTTATTTTTAAAATTCTTTTTTAAATTTTATATTTTCACATGAATACAATGACTTTATAATATCTTCAGCTATTAGTCCCAAATCCCATTCCCCTTCGTTTCTCTTTAAAAACCCTTCATCTCCCCTCCCAGATTCTCTCCTATTTTAAATCTTGCTTGTGCAGCTGTATGCCTGATCTGACTCATTCTCCAGTGAACATCCTAGAGCAGTGGATATACAATTAAGGAAAGTATTTTCATTACTTCCCCATCAGCATTAGTCCTTGTCAGTTTCTCAGAAAAATATGGCATTTCTTGAGAATTTCTGATGTTATGGCGAGAGGTTGATAAGATAGTTCCCCTGCAATTCTTTTGTAAGCATACTTATCTTCTATAATATCTTGTATATTATAACTATGTCATATCCCAGACATAATGACTGGCCCTCCACCTTCCCACTTCAGGCTCTTAAAATCTTGCTGCTTCCTTTCCTATAATGTTCCATAAATTTTGATGTGTAAAGCTTATATGTTCTATTTAGGGGAAAGCTGTTAAATGACACTTAATTTATGCATTTTGGCAAGTCATGTTTTTCAATAATAAACACATTCTGTTGTGGAAGAAGGCTTCTAAATTGAGTGCTGAATGATCTTCCAATCTATGGGTATAATAGCAAGTATTTCCAAAGCAGTTTGATGCAATATTTTCCTTGGTGAAAATTGAAAGTCTACCCTTTCCTTATAACATATTTCCTCCCTTTTCATATATTCTTGTTCTAGTTTACAGTAACAGGAATGTGTCACATTTTGACAAGCAGGCATTGAATCTGATAAGAAAGCTGTTGGCTGTCTCACTGATATTGATGTCACTACTACACTGATGGTCAGTCTCCTATTGCCATGGTGATCGCTATTAGAACTTGAAGATCTCACAAGTTGATGAGACCTTTGAATGTTTTTCTCCTCCAGTACATTGCAATACTTTCTCATACTATCCAACTAGGAATAAGTTCCCAAACCAGTTGCAGCTAATGTTTTTGTCTTATCCTGTAATCCATGTGTGTTGCAACTTTGGTAATGGGGACTTACTTTCACTTTTTGGAGGACAATCAAGAGCAATGACAAAACTCTATACTGTTTGGAGAGGGGGTATGTGAGACCTCTCAAACCAACAACTTTTCAAGATTTGTCACATATCTTGTTTCTTTTATCACAGTATTATTTCTCACGGGTTCTAAGTAGAGCAACTGTAATGGTTAATCCTAACTATTGCTGCAAGAGAGCATTCAAAGTCAAACAACTTAGTGGAGAAAAGGAAATTTATTCACCTTAGGGTTCCAGAAGGAAGATACAATCTTACATTGTTGTTATGGTTTGAAATGTGTCCTCACAGTCGCATGTGTTTGGCAAGGTCATAGCACCTTGAGAGGTGGAGCCTTGTTGGAGGAAGGCAGTCACAAGGGGTGGGCCTTGAGGTGGATTAGTCCCACCCTACCTCCAGGAGAAGTCTGCATTTGTAGCAAGCAGTCTGCAGCTCTCAGCTTCCAAAATGTCTGCAGTGACTTAGCCTCCTCCAGCCTTAGCCAGCCAGCCATGCTGCCTCTGCTTTGAGACACTGTACCTTCCCTCTGGAACCATAAGCTGAATAAATCTCCCTTTCTCCCTTACGTTTCTTGACTTTGGGTGTTCTCTCACTGAAATAGTTAAGAGTAACCATTACAGAAATTGGTCCCAGAAGTGGGGTATTGCTGTGTGATTAACAACAGCTGGTATCACAACATGAAGCTGTTTGTGAAGCTCAGAGAAGTTGGTACCCAACAATATGGCCAATGCTGTGATGTGGCTAGTATGCCTTTGAAACTGTTTGTTGGAAGAAATATGGAGAATTTTGTGACTTTTTGCTGGGAAAGTCTTTGTGTCTTGGCAAGGGGGCCAAATGGGCCTTTCTCATGAGAGCTCAGAGGAGAGCAATGCTGTGAGAGACGCAGGCAGCAGAAGCTCAGCTTGTGATGGTCCAGAGGGGAACAGAGACTGTGTTTGCAACTGGACAAGTGACACATGGAGCCATATGTTGGCCAAGAGTTTAAAATATGAAGTTTTGCCCTCGTCCTGAAATCTTGCCTGAAGTTAAACTGGAGTGCTTGGCAGAGGAAATTTCAAGGCAATATAGTCTTGATAATATGATATGACTACTTTTTAGTTGTCTTCAGAGTTATGCAAAGAATCAGGCACGAAGAAGCAAAAACTGTAAGATCTGAGGATGAAAAATACAATGCCAAACTTAAAGAGTTGAAGCAGGAAAAAGCAGAGAACAAAATGCTGTTGAAGAGATTAGCTCCATTTGTGAATCAAAGCCTGCTCTCACTTTGAATAATAGGAGAGGCTCTACCTTGAGGGCAAGATCCTCAGGGAAGGCTCCCACTCATGAGAATGCCAATCCTTTCAGAAGACTGGAGCTAAAGGGTGGAGTTCCAAAGCAAGAGTTGGTTTCTCTTACAAAACAACTGTCCAGGAGTAAAAGAGATTGTCAACATACAGAAGCAGAATCAGCTGTGATTCAAAGGGGCCAGTGTTGGCAATGTCGACCATGTGGTTCTGGATTTAGAGGCATCAAGGATGCAAGAGGGAAGAGATGGTGGAGTCCTCCTCCAAGATTTTGAAAAATGATGGAAGCCAGGCAGCATTTGGCAGAAAGCCTGTAGTTTAGAGGCCCAAGAAGGGCAGTTTGTGCTATGGAGTTAAAGCCTGGTTTGCCAATGAGAAGTAAAGATATTAGAGATGCCAGAGACAACATGGGGCACCTGCCAAGTAGAGCTGTACACCCTGGGAGGAGTCAACTCAAGAGAGCAATATGTTCTATGGGCAGCTGCTTTGGAAGAATGGAACCAAAGCCCTTTGGAACTGAGATGATTTCAATGAGAGGATCACCTTTTGGACTTGCAGCTACAGGATTTGAAGTTTGTCCTGCTGGTGTTTGGTTTTGTTATGGACCAATTTTTCCTGGATATGCCCCCATTCCTTCCTTTTGGAATGGGAATATTTATTCTGTGCCATTGTATTTTTGAAGTATGTAATTTGTATTTTGATTTTACAGGAGGCTTTGGACTTTGAACTTTTGGACTGTTGGGACTATTGATGAAGACTATGAACACTTTTAAAGTTGGACTGAGTATGGTTTGCATAATGAGATGGCAATGAGCCTGTGGGGGCCAGGGGTGGAATGTTATGGTTCGAAATATGTCCCCCACAGTCTCATGTGTTTGGCAAGGTCATAGCACCTTGAAAGGTGGAGACTTGCTGGAGGAAGACAGTCACAAGGGGTGGTCCTTGAGGTAGATTAGTCCCATTCTACCTCCAGGAGAAGTCAGCTTTTGCAGGAAGCAGTCCTGCAGCTCTCAGCTTCCAAAATGTCTGCAGTGACTTAGCCTTCTCCAGCTTTGGCCAGCCAGACATGCCGCCTCTGCTTTGAGAGACTGTACTTTCCCTCTGGAACCGTAAGCTGAATAAACCTCCCTTTCTCCCTTAAGTTTCTTGACTTTGGGTGTTCTGTCACAGCAATAGTTAAGAATAACTGTTACAATGGTTGGGGCAGCATGGCTAGTGGCTGAAGTGGGCTAAGTCACCCCCATCCATATGGCTGAAGGCTGGAAGATTCCTGGAGGGTCGTTCTTCTCTGTCTTCTCTCCTGTGGTTCCTTTTACCTAGTCCACTATTGGGAAGTTCCAGTGAGATCTGGGGAAGTTCCATTGGGATCTAGGGCTGGTCTTGTATCTGGATAATCTCTTCAGGTGGTCTCAGCTGATCTTAGTTGACAGGTGTGTCAAGTTGACACCCAATTAACTATCATAGCAACTTAGGGTGTTTTTTATCTTGCCCTGATTTTCTCTCTCTGTTCTCCTCTGTAGAGGGAATGTTCATTCTTATTCCTTTTTTAAAGAAAAGTTTTTGATATAGTAGTATCATTGGATTTCCCTATCTGGTTCCATACCATAATCTTAGAGTCTTTCCTTTAGTTCCTCAGCCCCTATTATAGTCCATTCCCTCATCCCCCTGAGCAAATTATTCCATTATTTTCTCTTCTGCCCTACCTTTATCTATATCTTTCCCTCCAAGGATTTGACCCTAACCTTCCCTTCCTACCTTCTGGTTCACAGGTTGCTTTCAAATTTTCTGACTCTTAAAAGCAAAATACTTAAGTCAGGAGATCAATGATAGAGTTCTCATATAAGAAAGAACATGCAGCATTTGTCTTTATCTGTGTGAGATGTCTCATTCAGTATTATATTTTCCAGTGTCATCCATTTACCAGAAAATTCTATAAGCTCTTCTCTCCTTATGGCTTAATAATATTCTACTGTGTATACTCATTATTCAAGGGTATTTCATTACTAATACCAATGGGCATTCATTACTCATTCCTCTGTTGTTTGTTATTATAAATAGAGCTGCAATGAACATGGATAAACAAGTATCTTTGTATTAAGTCTTTTGGGAATATTCCTAAAAATGGAACAGTTAAGCCATACCATAGTTCAATTTTTAACTTTCTAAGGAATCGCCACACTGATCTCCAAAGTGGCTGTTCTAGTTTACACTCCCATCAGAAATACGTAAGGCTTCCCTTTTCTCCAGATATTCTCCAACATCCTGTGTTGTTTGTGTTCTTGATCTTAGCCATTCTTACTTGATATCATAGTTAGGCACAGGTGTCAACTTGACAGTTGAGGGTTTGAGCTCTGGGCACATTTGTAGAGAATTAATGTTTGAGTTAAGCCCAGAGCAAACCTGCAAGAGATTGTCTAGCTGATGGGGAAAACCCAGCCTATGATGGGTGGGACTAGGCCCTGAACAGATGAATAAAATACTGAGAGTAGGTTGAGAAAGTTGGCATCCTTTTGAACACTTGGTCAGATGTGCTGGTCTATCAAGTAAGGATCTTCCCTTTCTCAGCTATTACATAGAGATGGTGTGGCCCATTCCCTCAGCCCTAGTATGTGGTTCATAGTCTCCCATCAAGCTGGACTGAGAACTGTAACTAGTAATTATAAGAGAAAATAAACCACTTGTTCCCTTAAGCCATTTGATGGTCATTTATCAGCAACCATGCAGGCTGACTGCAACACTTGAGTAAGATGATATCACAGGGTAGCTTAAATTTGTATTTATTTCATTTTATGCCAGGGAAGGTATTTGTTTGACATTTGAATGTCTTTTTATGAGAAATTCATGTTTAGTTCCAGGGCACATTTTATTTTAATTGGGTCGTTAGCTTTCATGGCATTTAGTTTCTTGAGTTATTTGTATACTTTTAGAGATTAATCCTTTCTCAGATGAATACCTAACAAAGATTTTTCTCACATTCAGTGGGTTTTCATATTGCACAATAAGCAGTTTCTTTTGCAGAACAGAAACTTTTTATTTCATGAGTTCATGCTTGCTGATTATTAGTCTTAGTTTCTGGGTATTTGGGATTCTGTTTAGAGACTCTGTAAATAGGTCTATCATTTCAAGTGCAGTCACTACTCTTTCTAACAATTTCTGGTTTGGTGGTTTAACATTGAGGTTTCTGACCCACTTGGAGTCAATTTTTGTGTAAGGTAAAAAGTGAGAGTCAAATTTCGTTCTTCTATGTTATGTCCAGTCTTCTGAATATCACTTGTTGATGATCCTGTCTTTTCCTAAGTGTGTATATTTGTTATATTTGTCAAAAATTAAGTGACTGCATAGTGGGAGCTTATATCTGGGTTCCCTCTTCCAATCCATGTGTCTATATATCTGTTTTGTGCCAGGAACATGATGTTTTCATTACTATAACTCTGTAGTGTATTTAAAATCTGGTATAGTGATACCTCAAGTTGTGTTTTCATTGTTCAAAAACTTTTTGCTAATCAGCATTTCTTGTCCTTC
The DNA here is from genome assembly GCA_023101885.1 of Typhlomys cinereus. Lineage (NCBI taxonomy): Eukaryota > Metazoa > Chordata > Mammalia > Rodentia > Platacanthomyidae > Typhlomys > Typhlomys cinereus. Next base: position 7,230,018 of record JALPQD010000022.1, read on the forward strand.
TCTGTGAATTTTCAGATTGTTTTTTTCCAGTTCTGTGAAACATTGATTTTGTATTTTGATTGCAATTTCATTGAATCTGTATATTGTCTTTGATAGTATGGTCATTTTCACAATATTAATCTTACTTACTGAACAATTAGCATGGAAGGTGTTTCCACATTCTAGTATCCGCTTTAATTTCTTTCAGCAGTGTTTTGCAGTTTTCATTTTCTACATTTTTGCATCCTTGGTTAAGTTTATTCTACAGTATTTTATTTTCTTTGAGGCTATAGTGGATGGAATTGAGTCAATCATTTCTTCTTCAACTTGGTTGTTTCTAGTATATAAGAAAGCTATTGATTTGTATAATGATTTTGTTGACTGAAACTTTACTGAAAGTGTTTATTTATTGAGGTAGTTACTTAGTGGAGTCATATGCATTTCTCAGGTTTAGAATCATATCATCTGTGAATTGGGATACTTTAAATACTTCCTTTCCTATTTGTAGCTCTTTTGTCTCCTTTTTTTGCTTTATTGGTCTGCCTAGAATTCAAGCACAAGAGTGGACAGGAGTGTTAACAATGGACAGCCTTGTCTCATTCCTGATCTATGTGAGAATGCTTCAAGTTTTTCTCCATTTAGGTTGATGTTGCCTTAGGCTTGCATATATAGCCTTTATTATTTTGAGATAAATCCCTTTCATTCCTATTCTCTCTAAAGCTTTTCTGAAGAAGAGATGTTCAGTTTTGCCAAAGGACATTTCTGTGTTGCTTTAGAAGATCCTATGACTTTTGTTTTTAAGTCTGTTAATATGCAGAATCACATTTTTTGATTTATATATACTAAAGTGTACTTGAATTTCTGGAATGAATCCAACTTTATTATGGTGTATAATTTTTTCAATATGCTTTTGGATTTTGTTTTCATGTATTTTATTAAGGAATATTTCATCTGTGCTCATTAGTGAGATTGACTTCAGTGTTTATTTGTTTGGTTTTTGAATCACAGTAATACTGGCTTTATAGAAAAAGTTTGAGAGTATTCCTTCTTTCTCTATTTAATGGACCTATTTGAGAGTTGTGGTGTTACCTCTTCTGCACAGGTAGGTCTGGTAGAATTCTGCACTGAATCCATCAAGTCCTGGACTTTTCTTAATTAGGAGACTTATATTACTATTTGAATTCCATCACTTGCTATTGGTTTGTTTAAGAAATGTATTTCATCTTGAGCCAATTTTGGTGAATAGTATGAATTAAGGAATTATCCATTTCCTTTAAACTATCCAATTTAAGAGAGTATAAATTTTTAAAATATGTCCTTATGATTCTTCATATTTCTCTGGTATCTGCTGGAATTTCTCCCTCTTCATTTCTGATTTTTTTATTTGAGTATTCTCTTCTTTTTGTTAGTGTGGCTAAGATTCTTTTAATCTTATTTATCTTTTCAAAGAACCAGTTCTTCATTTCATTGATTTCTGCCTGGGATATGGTTATTTCTTCTCATGCACTATATTTAAGATTGCTTTGTTCCTATTTTCCTAAGTTTTTAGCTGTTGTTGGGCCACCCAGGATTTGCCCTAGGGTATGGCCGAGCACACAGGACTAAAGATGGCACTGAGAGCTAGTGTCTTGGGCATTACCCTGATCACATTACAGGGACCCCTAACTTACTTTCAGGTATTGACCTGCCCTCTGTGCTGAGTAACATTGGACTTCACTTGTGGTACCTGTAGGTTGTTTTAACCTTTGACACAATTGGCTGCCCATTTGGTGCCATCTAATTATTTGTCTATATAAGCTCCTTTGTTTCCTCCAATAAACCGAGATTTGCTTCTGACAAACTTCCCATCCCATGGTCAAGTCTTTGGGAAATTGAGGCGGAGGCTGGGACAGCCAGAACCTGTCTTTCTTCGTCCTCACAGCCAGGAGCTGTGCAATTGTGTGAATGAGTGTGTGAGTGGGTAGAGACACACCACGCTGGGGGTGAGTGGACACGCCACATGGGGGGTGAGTGGACACTACAAGCTGTAACATTAAATCATTTATTCAGAATCTTTCCTTTCTTTTGCTGTAGGTATTTAATGCTATAAACTTTGCTCATAGAACTGTTTTAATGTGCCCCATGGATTTTTGATAGTTTGTGTCTTCAGTTTCATTGCACTTAAGTATTTTTTTATTTCTTGTTTTATTTCTTCCTTGAACCATTTTGCATTTAAAAATGTATAATTTAGGTTCCATGAGTTTATATGGTTCCTTTTCTCCCCTTTTTTATAAGTATCCACCTTTTATGTCATGGTGGTCAGATAGCATACAAGGAATGACTTCAATCTTTTTTGATTTATGAAGACTTGTTTTGTGTTCTAGCATGTTGTATATTTTTTGAGAATATTACATTGGCTGCTAAAAAGAATATGCAATCTTTAGTGTTTGGGTGAAATGTTCTCTAGAAATCTGCAAGGTCCATTTGATTCGTGGTTTTATTTAACTCAGATGTGTTTCTGCTTAGTTTTTGATCTATTTATCTGTTCAGTGATGTGGGTAGAGTATCACTGTGCTTGGTTTGATTATTTGTTTTACCTCCTGTAATATTCATTTGATGAATTTGAGTGTTCCTGTGTTTGGTGATATATGTTTATGGTAAGCAAACCTTCAGGAGATTGTCTAGCTGATGGGCAAGGCCCAGCCCATGGTGGGTGGAACTAGACCCTGACAAGGTAAATAAAATACTGAGAACTGGTTAAAGAAGTTGGCATTCTTGTGTATACTTAGCCAGACATGCTGGTCTGAGAAGTAAGGATCATCCTTCTCTCAGCCTTTATGTAGAGTTGGTGTGGCTGGTTCCCTTGGCCCTGGTGTTGATGTGGGCTCTTCTGCAATGCTGGATGAGGAACTGTAATCAATCTATCATAAGAGAACAAAGTTCCCTTGTCATTTAAGTTATTTGATGGTGACTTTATCAACAACCATGCAGGATGATTGTAACACTGATCTTTTATCCTTCATTCCACTCTTGTGGTGTTATTTCATCCCCTTAGATTTTTTGATGTGTTAGTCCTTCTCCTCCATCTTGTACATTTCTTTTACTATTCTCTTTAGCAATGGTGTAACAGCCATATAGTCTTTTAGCCTTCTTTTGTTATGGTATTTTTCTCATTTCTTATTATGACTGACAGTTTTGCTGAATATAATAGTCTGGGTTGATATTTGTGTTCATTCATAACTTGCATTTTGTCTCTCCAAACCCTTCTGACTTTTAGTATTTGCATAAAAATGTTAGTTGTTATTTTATTGCCTATTCATGTGGCTTCATCTTTCTGTCTTGCAGCTCTTACGATCTGTTCTATCTTATGAATATCTGGTTGCATTTTATCATATATGGTGAACTATTTCTTTTATTTTCCTGGGTATTTGATGTCCTATATCCCTTTTGAATCAGCATGGGTATATCTCTTTCCTTAGGTCAGGGAAATTTTCCTCTATTATCTTATTAATAATGAATGCTGGATATTCCTCTTGTATATCTGTGTCTGGGATACCCATGATCCATTTTGTTGGGTATTTTAATGGTGTCCCAGAGTTTCTGTATTTTCCTTTCAAAAGAATTTCTCTTTTTTTCAGTTTCTCTCATTGTCTTATGAACCTCTCCCATCTTGTCTTCCAGTTCTGAGACTGTCTTCTATATGATCAGTTCTGTTTTTGAGACTCTCTATTAAATTTATTTTTTTCATCGTTGGACTTTTTTAGTTCCACTATTAGTTCAGACTGGGTTTTTCTTAGTGATTCCATTTGTTTGCAGGTCACTTTGGGTTTTCTTCATTGTTTCTAGGTCTGTTTTTAGAAACTCTACACTCAGTCTTATTGGGTCTTGCTTGTTTTTGCTTTCTTGTTTTTTTCTATCACTGAATTTATTGTTTTTTTTTCAAATTTTTTGGAGCTGAGGCATTGGGATGTGATTTTTGGAGAAGTCATGTTTTCTTGGCTTCCTGTGTTTTTATTTTCTAATTTTCCAGTGTGATGTTGGTATCTAGAATTAGGTTGTTGCTTTTTTCTTTGATTTATATTGTTAATTCACTTGTGTGTGCTGAATTAGGATTTCTGTTTGTGTATACTGCTTTTAGGATGTGTAGATGTTGATTGACAGTCTAACAGAACTCATAGGGGCCTAATTCATTGGTGGAATGGTTGATTTCTATCTGGAGTGTTGCTTTTCAACACTTAAATGATATTTATAGTGTCTATGTTTTGCTGTGCATTGTTTTTCAAATGTTTGTACATTCACTTGAGGCAAAAGGTAGTGATCCTGGTTTTCTGTGAATGTTGAAGAATGTTGATGTTTTCCAGATGAGTTTTCTGAAGTTACAATTATTGTCTTGTTAATTGGAGGATTTTTCTTTCTTTATTCTTATAGTTTGGCATTATATTGTATCTTCTACCTGGACTTCGTGTGTGTGTGTGTTTGTGTGTGCGTGTATAAACAGGGGTTGGGGATGGCAATGTGATTGCTGGTATTCAGTAGGACACAATTAAGGTAAGCAGAGATTGGGACCTTGGCTCTGAACAGGCAAGCCGTGTGTTACCATATCTGAGGTATGTGGACTGTGAAAAGCAAGGAAGAAATGTCAAACTGTGTCTTGGAACCCTGGCTCTGAACAATCATGCTGAGTGTATCCTTATGTGAGCTATGGATATGGTGCAATGGAGAGAATTATAAAATCATGCAGGGTCTTGAGACCTTAGCTCTGAAGAAGACAGACTTATCTGAGCTGGGAGTACTGAACATTGTCATGAAATTCCTATGTAATCAAATCGTTTTGAATGTGAATAGAGGAAAATACTGTGGCTATCACTACAGTTTATTGTCATGGCTTTGTTTTTGTTAAAATTGCCGCAATCTTACCAAAAATTTTTGCCTGACCACTGTAAATGTGAAAGAGAATGAAATTTTAGTATTTGTGTGAATATTAATTTGGTTTGTATAAACCACAATATTCTCAATATTATCAGGCAACTAGGAATCACAGTTTTAGTAACTCACCATTGAATGTTGCATAATTGGATTCTAAATGTAGGCATGTATCACTTTTATTTATTTTTTTCTTTTGGAAATAGTTCATGGAGTCACAGTGATACTACTCTTTGGGAATCTATTTCTCATTGAGATAATATAAGAAGCTTCTGTTTGTTTTTTCTTGTCATTTGCTATAGGTTCATGACAGAAAATTTTGTCTTTGACAGAAAACTCCATTTTCAATAGGAATTACATTCTGACTCATATCCTTGATCTGTTTAAAAATGAATAAAAATGTGCTGTTCAAGAATAAAAATTGTCACTCAGCTGAAAATGTTCCAAAAGATTTATATATACCAGAAATATACTATATTTATTTCAAGTATTGTTTTAATAAGAATCATAGCATTTATTTATTTAGTAGATTTGTCTAAACAAAATAATGTAACATGAAAAAATCCACTTTTTTATGAAAATCATGTCTCCGCCCTCAAAACAGCTTATCTAGGTTGTGATCATGAAATGCGGTACCATGAAGAGCTCTAAATGTGCCAGGATTAGAAAACTAAAAAAAAAAAAAAAAAAAAAAAAAAAGAGTAAGGGATAGATGTAAGGTTCATCTCTGGAACCCCTACACTTGTGACTTTGAAGTAGGATAAGAGCCAAGAGTTGGAGACCTATCTGGATTGTAGTTTTAGCCTTTTCTGGATGAGAGAGAGAGAAACTGAGAAAAAGAGAGAGAGAGAGAGATTCTGAAAATTGAAAACAACTAATGTATCTTTTTTATATCTTAATAATTTAATACTTGCATTGGTCTTGTTCTTTTAGGAATTATTTTCCTACAACTTATCAAAAATGTATGAAGAAATTTTGCAATTATTCCATTTTGCAGATGAGGATGTTTCCAAAGCACATTTAGTAGGACTGTGTGTTGCAGGCTTCTTTGCAATGTAAGAGTAAATTAAAACAAAACATTAAAATTACTTGGAAGGCTGAGCACCCACAGGAGTGGACAAGCCAGTGTTAACCCTAAAGTCCACAGAAGCATAGAGGAGGAAGGGTATGACTGAATAGGAGAGAAAGGTGAAGGGAAAGGAGGGGATGAGAGGGAAGGGAAAGGGAACAAAGGTGTGATGAATACTTAATATGCTTTTAAACCTAGAAAAAATGGAAAAAATTAATTTATCTTCAATTGGAAAAAAACTAGAAAATAATAATAGTAATAAAAACCCCTAAATGTTTGGCTTCTCTTTCTACCTCTTTTAAGATTCAAAGCTTTATTTGTTTGTTAGTAATACCAAAGCTATACAAATGGTGAAGCTAGGAATTATAGAGGAGAAATAATATACTCAACTTTTTATTTCTCTATGTTACAGAGGTAAAGCTAAGATTCATATATAATTCTGATTTCATAAACAATGTCTTTTACATTATGCAATGAATTTGGAATATAGAACTGTGGAAAATTTTGAAGGAAAATAAACTTTAATTAAATTGTTTCATTTGTCCTCTTATTTGAAAGTAAAGTAGTGAATCAAAGAGCAAGAAAACAGATCAACATTATTTTAGCAATATGTATTTGGGAAGCAAAATAATATCAGATGAGATTCAATGTTAAGACAGACTGAATTATTATATGATTGTGCATGTTGTCTTCCAAACAAAAATATGGTCGTGGTAATATAAATCACAAAGAAATTATTTGAACTGGATAAAACAATTTTGAAGCCTACAAAATAAAAATTATAACAAATGATAGTTAACTCTTCTATGCATACTATTGATTGAAGCTATTATCTGATGTCAAGATATCAGTATGCCCAGCACATCTTCATCCTCATGCTTACTTTAGTATTATTCATACTGTATCCACCTAAATATCCACTGTCTAAACATGCATTAAAGTTGTAGTATTTATACAAAGTTGATTATAACATAGCAATTTAAATTTTTTTATTATTATTATTATTTATTCAACTGTGCGTGTGTGTGTGTGTGTGTGTGTGTGTGTGTGTGTTTCTGTGTATGTGTAGAACCACAGATGAACTCGCGAACCACCATGGACGCCTCCACCTCCTTCTACCCCGGGTTTCACAGGCTCCGCCCTACCAGGACCAGAAGCACAGGCTGCCCCCGCTTCCGCCTGGCGTCTATACGTGGGATCTGGGATCTGAACTCAGGACCTTCCGCCTGCAAGGCGGAGGCTTAACCCCTGAGCCACCTCTCCAGCCCCATAGCAATTTAAATACTAAAATTGTAACCTTCGAGTCAGCATATGTGGATTATACTATGCGTAAGAAACCAAGGACAAAGTAGAAATGTTATATTCTCATTCTTATTGGAAATAAAAATGGTTGAGCTCATGAAACTATCAAGTAGCAGCTATTACTAGAGGCTGGAAAGTGGTGGGCAGTGACTGTATTGTCTTTCAACTTATAGGTTTATTGGCTCTCTTCCCTATTGGTTTTTCCTTCCCTTTTTTATAGGTTATTGTTCTAGTTTACAGATTTTGACATCAGAACAGGATTAGAAATGAAATAAATTATATAGTTCTACCAGTTTTGAATCACTATAGTTAACATCTCATTATATATTTAAAACTAGTCAGGAAAATAGGTTTATAATATTGCTAACATGAATAAAATTATTTAGTTTTGAGGGCTGAAATCTTGACCTGATTATTACAAGCCATACACATATATTGAAATACTATGCTATATCTCACTAATAAATACAATTGTTTGAAATGCTTTATAAAAATAAATGAAAGTTGAAATGATTATAAAAGCTAATTTCATCAAATAAATAATATGTTCTGAAAGATTTGCATTTTTGGAACAAAGTTTTGAAATTTATGTTACAGTGGGCTTTTAATATTTCTATAATAAAAACTTTGGAATGGCTTTTAAAAACACTGATATTTATTATAGGACATGTGCTCACAAAGAGAAGACTGAATGACAGAGTTTGGCATAATGGTGCATACTTAAAATTCCAACACTCCATAGGGACCCTGAGACATAAGTATCATGAATTGTGAGTATAAGCAATAGAAGAAGGTCTTTCTTTTTTCCAACAAAATCACATACTTCAAGAGTTCTTTTTTTTTTTTTTTTTAAATTTCTTATTATTATTTATTCAGTTGTGCATCTGTACGTAGGTATGTGCGTGTGTGTGTGTGTGTGTGTAGAACCACGGACGAATTCGGGAACCACCCATGGACGCCTCCACCTCCTTCTGCCCCGGGATTCACAGGCTCCGTCCTACCAGGACCAGAAGCGTAGGCCGCCCCCCGCTTCCGCCTGGCGTCTATACGTGGGATCTGGGATCCGAACTCAGGACCTTCTGCCTGCAAGGCAGAGGCTTAACCCCTGAGCCACCTCTCCAGCCCCACTTCAAGAGTTCTTTGTGTGCCTTTGTGTGCTTACCTTCCAGTTGATGCTAAGTTAGCTCATTTTTTCATGCTAGAGATATCTTTATTTTTTATACAGTAAGGAGTTTCAGTTTAATTTCAATGATTGGATTCTGAAGTCATAATTTATCCAAAAAATCACAGGGAAAAATTAAATCATAACTAAAATGCAAACAGAAGTCTCCTTCATTTTCCAGGCTGATTAAGTTGCAGTTCTGAAGGTACATCACCAAGATTCATAGTATGTATATGGGACACTTCAGAAAATGGATGCATTTAAGTTCAATGTGGCTCTTTAGAACTATTTTTCTTTCTTTTGCCTTTTTCAAAAATTTTTTTAAAAATTTTGTTCCTTCTGAGGGGCTAGCCCACATAGATCATAATAACCCCAATTAATCCACAGCTCTTTCCAAATGGGGGATTTCTTTTCTAAATTTGTAAAATATATTTTACACTTGATCTTAGCCAAAAGGCCAAGAAGCTATGTAAAATATATTTTAAAAGTACCAAATAACTTGAAAATTAAGATTTAAGTAAGTTTTTAAAAGCACATGTATGCCATGGATTTACACAGAACTGGGCCATTTCATTTTTGGAGATGATGTGTCCTAGCTTAACTCCTGGCTGTGGGACTCTTCCTTATGATAGCCATGACTATTGATGGGGACACCAGTATCCCTCCCCCCCTTTCTTCTATATTCCCTCTTTTCCTATCACTATTCCCTCCCACTTGCTCCCTTCCTTCTGCCTGAATGCCTCTGTGAACCCCAGGGTTCACTCATACCTGCCACTCCTGTCAAGACTCAGGACGTGTGGTATACAAGTTACCTTTCTTCAGGCTACCCTATAGATAGGTGCATTTCCCTTCATGCATCCAGCTATAGACCCAAAAGTTTCTACTGTAGTGCCAATTCCATGGGTATAATAACAGCTACCTACAGAACAGTTTGATGTACTGTCTTTCTACTTATAGGTTTATTGGCTCTCTTCCCTATTGGTTTTTCCTTCCCTTTTTTATAGGTTATTGTTCTAGTTTACAGTATCGGAGATGTGTACCATTCTGACAAGTAGGCCTTGAATCCAATACGAAAGCTCTTGATTATCTTCTTGATAATCCTGCCACTATTACAGTAGTACTCACCTGTTATCATAGTGATTTATATTGTAACTTACAGATCTCATGCCATTGACAGGGCTTGTGATTGTTTTTCTCCCCCAGTAGCTTCTACACTATTCCTTGGTAGTGTGTAAGCTATCCAGCAAGGAGAAAGTCCACAGAACAGTTCCAGTTGATATATTTTGTCCTTGTTTTATGATCCATTTGTGTTGCATCTTCACTAATAGAGTTTCACTGACAGTTTTTGGAGAGCAACTAAGGGCAACAGTAAAACCATATAATGATTGGGGCCTTTTAAGAGCTCTCTGACCAACATTTTGTCAGGAAGTACCACATTCCTGCTACTTCTAGTATAATTTTGTCACTAGGTTCCAAGTGGATCATGTCAAGGCTGCTTTTTCTTTTTTTTAATTCTTTGGCTCACTCTATACTACTCTGAATAAGGACTACCCATTCTCTTTCTTTAAAAGACTTTTTAATACATATTTCTAGTATAGGATATTCCTTTTGAATTACTTCCCACAATTTTAGGGTTTTTCTATAAGTCCCTCAGTCCCTCTTATCTCCCATTTCCCCACTATGTCTCATCCCTTCATTTCCTGCTGCATATTTCTCACCTTCCCACTCATACATCTTTTTCAAATTTTCTGGTTCTTACAGTGTTACCAATCCAAGTACATTGGCAAAGATATTAGTTCAATCACCTGCATATAAGAGAGTACACAATGCTCAACTTTCATGGTATGAGATACCACACTCAATATTAAAGTTTCCAGTTCCATCCATTTACCAGAAAATTCCATAATCTCATCCATTCTGAAGGCTAAGTAATATTCCATTTTCTAGATGTACCATATTTTTATTATACATTCTTCTGTTGGTGGAAATGTTGGCTAATTCTATTCTTTCACTCTGGTGAATAGAGCTGCAATGAACATAGATGAACAACTGTTTTGTAATAATATATAGAGTCCTTTGGAAATATTCCAAAGAGTGATATAGCTGGGTCACAGCGAAGTTCCATTTTGAGTCTTCTGAGGAACCTCCACACTGATCTCCATAGAAGCTGTACCAGTTTACATTCCCACCAGCAGTAAGTGTCCCTATTGCTCCACAATCTAGGTAGCAATCTATGTTAATTGTGTTCTTGATCTTAGCCATTCTGACTAGTACAAGATAGTATTACAGGTGTATTTTATTGCATTTCTCTGATATTCAGAGAAATTTAGCATTTTTAAGGTATTCATTTGACATTTCAATTTATTTTTGAGTCAAAACCCTATATAATTCCAGGGCCCATTTTTTTAACAATTTTATTATTTCCGCTCATACAAACTTAATAGGTACACTGGTTCCCTCCCTCCCTCCTCCTCCCCCTGACCCCCCTGCTCCCCCTCCCCTTGCCCCTCCCTCCCCATCCAGCAGTGCCCCCTCCATTCCCCGGAGAATCCTTTAATGTGCATGCCAGACTCTCCTATGGGACCTCCTCTCCAATGACGTACAAGGACACAGTGGCCTTTCCCTGAACACTTTCCTGTGTTCCCCTTAAGCATAGGAACACTACTGTGGCTGTCAATCCCTTGCCTCCAAGGATCTTGGTGCCTTTAGCAAATGCTAGACTTTGTGGGGTCAATAGTGTGTTGGACATTGCGCAGGGCAAGCAAAGTCCAATTATGATTGCTTCAGCCCTAACTTGTGTGGAGTATCTTGCATATCATTGCTCCTCCCATCCTCGTGCTCTTACAATCCTACCGCCCCCTCTTCCGCAAATTTCCCTGAGCTTCAGGATGGGGAGGAATTAGTCTGGCCTAGTTCTAGGTGGTTGATATAGAGTCTCTGAAGTTCTGGATTATGGTTTGTTGATTTTCTTTTGCGGTTTTGCTGCTCCTGCAATGCCCTTCACTCAATTCTGATGGGTATTGGATGTCACCTCCTGGCCAGAGATAAAAAGTTGTTAAACTAGAGTCTTGTTATAAGAGTATATTCAAAGGTAGATGTAATAAAAATAGGAAACCACAGTGAGGGAGGGGTCAATCACCCATTTGCAAAATGGTTACTTTTTATCTGCTAGACTATATGCCCTCCCCTTCAGGTTAGATCATACCCCCTCAGTTGTAAATGGTCAGGAACGAAAGTCTGTGAACTTAACCAGATGTCTCATTACTTACTTGCTGTCCTTGATAGAGGCCTATTTTCTCTGATGTAACATGGCCCCTCTCTCCTTGTTTCTGGTGTGGCTGTCCTACCCCATCCCTCCTGTTCATAATCCTTGCAATTACTGTAGGTATTACAGAGATTTATCTTTGAGTGTTTCTAGGTGGGCTGGGTGGGTTTGGTACTAGGATCCACCTATTAGGGAGTACATACGGCGCTTAATTTTCTGGGTCTGGAATACTTCACTTAATATAATTGTTTCTAATAACATCCATTTCCCGGCAAATTCCAGTAATTCACCATTTTTGATGGCTGAGTAGTACTCCATTGTATAGATGTACCACATTTTCCTTATCCACTTGTCAACTATTGGATATTTGGGTTAATTCCATGACTTTGCTATTGTAAACAGTGCTGCTATGAACATGGTCATGCTTGTGATGTCAAGGTGAATTTTTGCTGTATGGGGGGTTATTCCCAAAAGTGGAATAGCAGGGTCATATGGCATTTCAATCGTTAATTTCTTTAAGAATCTCCAGGTGGCTCGCCAGAGTGGTTGTATGAGCCTGCATTCCCACCAGCAATGTAGGAGAGTTCCCCTCTCTCCACATCCTCTCCAGTATTTGTTGTTGTAAGTATTGAGGATTTTTGCCATCCTGACGGGGGTGAGATGATATCTCAGGGAAGTTTTGATTTGCTTTTCCCTGATGCCTAAGGAAGTGGTGCATTTTTAAAGATATTTGTTAGACATTTTAATTTCATCCCTGGTAAAGTTTCCTTTTAAGTTCCAGGGCCCATTTTTTAATTGGACCATTAGTTTCCTTGGTGTTTAGTTTTCTAAGTTCTTTGTGCACTCTGGATAATAGAGCTCTATCAGATATGTGGTTAGTGAAGATTTCCTCCCATTCTGTGGGTTGCCTTTGAGCTTGTGTTACAATCTCTTTATCTGAACAGAAGCTCCTTAATTTCACAAGATCCCAACTGTTGAGAGTTGGTAGCAGTGACTGTGTCTGTTTAGGAACTGTTGGCCTAGACCAATTAGCTCGAGCGAGTTCCCTACCCTTTCAACTATGGTTTTTATAGTCTCTGCCAGGGCCCATTTTTTAATTGAAGTGTTTAGTGATTTGGTGTTAAATTTGATGAGCTCTTTATATACTCTGGAGATTAATTCTTTGTCAGATTCACAGATACCAAAAATTTTCTCCCATTCTGTGAGTTGTGTTTTTGAATAATTTAAAATTTCTTTTGTAGAAAGGAAGCTTTTTAAATATGATGAAGTCCCATTTGTTGATTATTGGTCTTAGTTCCTGGGCATTTGTTGTTCTGCTTAGAAAATCTTTACCTAGGCCTATGAATTCAAGTGTACTTCCTGCACTTACTAGTAATAATTTCAGAGTGTCAGGTTTAATGTCAAAGTCTTTGATCCATTTGGAGTTGATTCTGTGTAAAAAGAGAAAGGCAATATTCAATTTTTATTCTTCTACATGTAGATATCCAATTTTCTCCTTTGTTGATTTTTTTTTTTTTTTGGTTTTGCTGCTCCTGCAATGCCCTTGGCTTCATCCTAATGGGTATTATTTTCCCTACACCACTTGTTGAAGATGTTGTCTTTCCCCCATTGTGCCTATTTGGTAACTTTGTCAAAAAAATCTAGTGACTATGTGTATGGGAGTTTATAGCTGGGTCCTCTGTTCTGAACCATTGGTTGATGTATCTGTTTTTGTGCCAGTACCAAGCTTTTTTTTTTTTTTGTTACTATACCTCCTTGTATAGTTTGAACTCTGGTAAGGTGATGCCTCTAGCAGTCTTATTATTGCCCAAAATTGTTTCGGCTTAACAGTGATATGTTTTCTTCTATATGATTTTTTAGATGGTTTTTCCCAGTTTTCTGATGAACTGAATTGGAATTTTAGTTGGAATTGCATTGAACATGTATATTGCCTTGGGTAGGATGGTCATTTTTACAATATTCATCCAACCAATTGATGGGCAAGGAAGGTATTTCAACTTCTAGTATCTTCTCTAATTTCTTTCAGCAGTGTTTTGTTGTTTTCATTATCAAGTCTTTTATTTCCTTGCTTAAATTTATTCCAAGATATTTTATTTTCTTTGTAGCTATGGTGAATGGTATTGATTCTTTCATTTCTTTCTCAGCTTTTTGTCTCTGGTATATAGGAAGGCTACCTTTTTTCTGTATGTTGATTTTGTAGCCTGCCACTTTACTGCAATTGTTTATTAATTCCAGTAGTTTCTAAGTGGAATCATGTGGATCTCTGAAGTATATAACCATATCATCTGCAAACAGGGATACTTTATCTTCTTCCTTATCTATATGTATCCCTTTTATTCTTTCTCTAGCCTTATTACTCTAGCTAGAACTTCAAGAACACTACTGAGCAGGAGTGGTGACAGTGGACAGCTTTGTCTCATTCCAGTTCTAAATTGGAATGCTTCAAGTATTTCCCCATTTAGGATGATGCTTTTTTAGGCTTGTCAGACATAGACTTTATGAAGTTTAATGAAGTCCTCTATATTCCTGTTTTCTCCAAAATTTTTATCGTGAAGGGGTGTTGGATTTTGTCAAATGCCTTTTCTGCATGGAGAGGATCATATGATTTTTGATTTGAATATGTAAATATGATGAATTATGTTTATGGATTTACATGTGTTAAACCATTCTTGCCATCCTCGTATGATCCTGACTTGATCATGTTGTATGATCCTTTGGATATGTTTTTGGATTAGGTTTGCAAGTATTTCAGTGAGGATTTTTACATCTGTGTTCAATAGTAAGACTGGCCTATAATTCTCTTTCTTTGATGTGTCTTTGTTTGGGTTTGGAATCAGAATTATATTGGTTTCCAAGAAGGAGTTTGGGCTTATGCATTCTTTCTCTATTTTATGGAATAATTTGAGGAGACATGTTTTTACTTCTCCTCTGAAGTGCATATAGAATATCTATTTTTCCTTTATTATTATTATTATTTCTGCTCATACAAAATTGACAGGTACACCGGTCCCCTTCCTCCCTCCACATCCCCCCGACTCCCCTGCTCCCTCCTCCACTCACCCCTCCCTCCCCATCCCCCAGTGCCTCCCTCCCAATCCCCAGAGCATCCTTTAGTGTGCATGCCAAACTCTCCTCTGGGTCCTCCTCTCCGATGAGGTGCAAGGACCCAGGGGCATTTCCCAGAACGCTTTCCTGTGTTCCCCTTAAGCTTAGGAACACTACTGTGACTGTCAGTCCCTAGCCTACAAGGAACCTAGTGCCTTTAGTCCATGCTAGTCTTTGTGGGGTCAATAATGTGTTGGACATAGCACAGGTCATGCAAAGTCCTATTATGATTGCTTCGGCCCTAACTTGTGTGGAGTATCTTGCATATCATTACTCTTCCCATCCTTGTGCTCTTACAATCTTACCACCCCCTCTTCCGCAAATTTCCCTGAGCTTCAGGATGGGGAAAGATTAGGCTGGCTCAGTTCCAAGTGCTTGATATAGAGTCTCTGATGTTCTGAATTATGGTTTGTTGATTTTTTTTTTTTTCGGTTTTGCTGCTCCTGCAATGCCCTTGGCTCCAACCTGATAGGTATTGGATATCACCCCTTGGCCAGATATAAAAACCTGTTAAATTAGAGTCTTGTTATAAAAGTATATTCAAAGGTAGATGGAATAAAAGTAGGAGACTGTGGTGAGAGAGGGGTCAATCACCCATTTGCAAAATGGTTACTTTCTATCAGGTAGCCTATATGCCCACCCCTTCTGGCGAGATCATACCCCATCAGTTGCATATGATCAGGAAGGAAAGTCTGTGACCTTAACCAGATGCCTCATTGCTTATTTGCAGTCCTTGATGGTGGCGTATTTTCTCTGCTGTAACATACTCCCCTTTCTCCTTGTTTCTGGTGGGGCCTTCCTTCCCCATCCCTCCTGTTTATAATCTTTAAAATTACTGTAGGTATTGTAGAGATTTGTCTTTGAGTGTCTCTAAGTCGGTTTGGTACTAGGATCCACCTACTAGGGAGTACATATGGTGCTTAATTTTCCATGTCTGGGATACTTCACTCAATATAATTGTTTCTAATTCCATCCATTTCCCAGCAAATTGCATTAATTCATCATTTTTGATGGCTGAGTAGTATTCCATTGTAAAAATGTACCACATTTTCCTTATCCACTCGTCAACTGTTTGACATTTGGGCTGATTCCATGACTTTGCTATTGTAAACAGTGCTGCTATGAACATGGTCATGCTTGTGCTATCGAGGTGAATTTTTGCTGTATGTGGGGTTATTCCCAAAAGTGGAATAGCAGGGTCATATGGCATTTCAATCTTTAACTTCTTTAAGAATCGCCAGATGGCTTGCCATAGTACTTGTATGAGCCTGCATTTCCCTGTTGGCTAAGGGTGTGGAGCATTTTTAAAGATATTTGTTTAGACATTTTAATTTCATCCTTGGTAAAGTTTCTTTTAAGTTCCAAGACCCATTTTTTAATTGGCCCATTTGTTTTCTTGGTGTTTGGTTTCCTAAGTTATTTGTGCACTCTGTATAATAGAGCTCTATCAGATATGTGGTTTGTAAAAATTTTCTCCCATTCTGTGGGTTGCCTTTGTGCTCGAGTTACAATCTCTTTATCTGAACAAAAACTCTTTAATTTCATAAAATCACATCTGTTGAGTGTTGGTTGTAATGACTGTGCTATTGGATGTCTGTTTAGGAACTGTTGGCCTAGCCCAGTCAGCTCGAGGGAGTTCCCTACACTTTCAACTAAGGTTTTTATTGTTTCTGTCCTTATATCAAGGTCCTCGATCTATTTAGAATTAACTCTTTTTGATGGTGACAAGTACGGGTCCAGTTTTAATCTTCTGCATGTGGATATCCAGTTTTGTCAGCACCATTTTTTGAAGATGCTGTTCTTTTTCCATTGGATTTTTTGGGCCCCTTTGTGAAAGATCAAATGGCTATAGTTATATCTGGGTCTTCAACCATTATCCACTGATCTGTGTGTCTATTTTGGAGGCAACTCCAGGCTGTTTTGACAACTGTGGATTTGTAGTATAGTCTAAGGTTTGGTATGGTAATACGTCCAGCAGTGTTTTTGTTACTCAGGATTGTCTTTGCTATCCTGGGTCTTTTGTGCCTCCATATGAATTTTGAGATTTTTTGGTAAACTTCTTTAAAGAATTGCTTTGGGATTTTAATTGGTATAGCATTGAATCTGTATATTGCCTTTGGTAGGATGGTCATTTTTATGATGTTGATTCTGCCAATCCAGGTGTCTTCTGCAATTTCTTTCTTTAGGGTTTTCAAGTTTTCATCATAAAGGTCTCTTATTTCCTTGGTTAGGCTTATACCAAGGTATTTCATTTTTTTAGGGGCTATAGTAAATAGGATTGTTTCTCTCAGGGATTTTTCACTTCTTTCATCCTGGGCATATCGGAAGGCCACTGATTTTTGCACATTTATTTTGTATCCTGCCACCCTTCTGAACTTCTGTATTAGTTCCAAGAGCTTCCTGGTGGAGTTTTTGGGATCACTCAGGTATAAGATCATGTCATCTGCAAATAGCGATTACTTGACTTTGAATCCCTTTTATGTCTCTTTCTTGTCTTATGGCTTCAGCTAAGACTTCAAGTACAATATTGAATAGAAGTGGTGAGAGTGGACAGCCTTGTCTAGTCCCTGATTGAAGTGGGAATGCTTCAAGTTTTTCTCCTTGAGTAGAACCCTTGCTCTTGGCTTGTTGTGTACAGCTTTTATTATATCGATAAAGGTTCCTGCCATTCCTACCTTCTCTAGGGTTTTGATCAAAAAGGGCTGTTGGATCTTGTCAAAAGCTTTTTCTGCATCTATCGAGAGTATCATGTGGTCTTGGACTTTGGACTGGTTTATATGGTGAATTACATTAATTGATTTGCATACGTTGAACCAACCTTGTATGCATGGGATAAAGCCTGCTTGGTCCCCATGGATGATCTTTTTGATATGTTTTTGAATCTGATTTGCTAAGACTTTGTTCAGAATCTTTGCATGTGTGTTCATCAGAGAGATTGGCCTATAGTTTTCTTTTTTAATTGTATCTTTATTAGGTTTTGGGATTAAGACAGTATTAGTTTTATAGAAGGAATTTTGTATTTTTCCTTCCTTTGCTATTTGATGGAACAGTTTAAGGAGTATTGGTGTTATTAGCTCCTTAAATGTCTGGTAGAAGTCTGTGCAGAATCCATCTGGTCCAGGACATTTTTTGGTGTGAAGATTTGAGATTACCTCCTTGATTTCCTCATATGTTATAGGACTATTTAAATAATTCACAACTTTCTGATCCAATTTAGGTAAGTTGTGTTTACTTAGGAATTCATCCATCTCTTTTGTGTTGTCAAATTTCACAGAGTATAAGTTTTTGAAATATGATGCTATAATTCTCTGGATTTCTTGGGTATCAGTAGTGATTACTCCATGTTCATTTCTAATTTTGTTAATTTTGGCTTTCTCTCTCTTGCTTTTTGTTAATTTAGCTAGGGGTGAATCAATCTTATTGATTTAAAAAAAAAAAAAACCCAGCTTTTTACTGGTTGATTTTCTATATCGTTTTCCTAATATCGATTTTGGATATTTCTCCTCTTATTTTGCTAATCTCCTCCCTTCTACTGTTTTTGGGATCAGATTGCTCTAATGTCTCTAAAGCTTTAAGCTGCAATGTTATTTATTTCTGATGTTTCCATTTTTTTGATGTAGGCATTAAGAGCTATGAACTTATGTCTTAGAACAGCTTTCATAGTGTCCCAGAGATTTTGGTAAGTTGTATTTTCATTATCATTCACTTTCCAGAAATCTTGAATTTCCCTTGTAATTTCTTCCTGAATCCAATTCTCATTCAGCATCATAATGTTAACTTTCTAGGAGTTAGTTTATTTTCTGTTGCTTGTTGTGTTTTGGATGTCAAGCTTTAAGCCATGGTGGTCTGATAAGGTACAGGCTAGAATTTCAACTTTCCTGTATATGTGGAGATTTGTTTTGTGGCCCAATATGTGATCTATTTTGGAGAACGTTCTGTGTGCTGCTGAGAAAAATGTGTACTCTTTAATGCGTGGATGAAAAGTTCGATAGATTTTAGTAAGGTTTTTTTTAAGCTCCAAAGTGTCTATGTTAAGTTTTTTGCCTGTTGATCTATCCCATGTTGAGAGGGCAGTGTTGAAATCCCCAAGTGTTATCGTTTTGGGATTGATTTCTTGCTTTAGACATTGTAGGGTTTGCTTAATGAATGTGTGGGGGGGCGTATTGGGCGCATATATGTTCATTATTGTGAAGTCTTCCTTGTGAATTGTACCTGTGACTAAAATGTAGTATCTATCTGTGTCTCTTATGATTTTTTTTTTGAAGTCCACTTTTTCCAGTAGCATAATGGCTACCCCTGCCTGTTTTTTGGTTCCATTAGCTTGAAGAATTTTTGACTAGCCTTTTATTTTTAAGATGTGTCTATCTTTTGTGGCAAGATGTGTTAACTGAAAGCATCAAATTGATGGATTGTGATTTTTTAATCCAAGTTTGTAATCTGTTTCTCTTGATTGGTCAGTTAAGTCCATTAACATTTAATGTTATAATGGAGAAACTATTTTTAATTCCAGACATTTATTATGTTATAGTGGCTTTTGTAAGTTTATTCTTTTACTTTTAGGTTTCGGTAGTATTGTACTTCCCTTCTGATCTCCTGGATATGCCTGATTTTTTCTTCAAGCTTGAGTATCATATCTAGCATTTTTTGAAGGCCTGATTTGGTGGACATGTATCCCTTCAAGTTGTCTTTGTGCTGGAAAACTTTTCTTTCTCCCTCAATCATGATGGATAGTTTTGCTGGGTATATTAGCCTGGGTTGACATTTTTGCTCATTCCATACTTGAAGTACATCTCTCTAAGCTCTTCTTGCTTTTACTGTTTCCATTGAGAAGTCATTTGTTGTTTTAATAGGTTTACCTTTAAAAGTGACTTGCTTTTTTTCCCTTGAGGCTCTCAGCATTATTTCTTTATCTTGAATATGGAGTGTTTTAACTATTATTTACCATGGCGTGTTTCTATTTTGGTCATATCTGTTTGGGGTATGGAATGCCTCTCTTTTTTAGATGAGGAAAGTTTTCCTTTATGATAGTTTGAAAAATTTCCTCATGTGTGGTATTTTTGGATTCTTGCTCTGGTATTCCATGAATACGCATGTTCGGCCTCTTCAGGGTGTCCCATAACTCTTGAATATTTCTCTCGAGTGTCTTTTTGGCTTTAGTAACCTCTTCCATTGAGCTGGTTAATACTCCTACTTTGTCTTCAAGATCTGAAATTCTATTTTCTGCTTCGTTATTTCTCCTGATAAGACTCTCTGTTGAGTTCTGAGTTGAAGATAACTTCTCTTTTAGTTCAGTTTTAAACTCTGCCTGAGACTGTTTTAACTACTCTATGATTATTTTTGTTTCCTCCACTGTCTTTTTCAACTCCTCCAAGTGTCTGTTGTGTTCCACTTCAAAGTGATTGATGTGGTTATTTAATTCCTCCCAGATTTCCTTTTTCATAGTATTGAACATGGTAATGATCACGTTTTGAAAGTCGTTATCCTGGGTCAGGCTTTCTTGGCTATTTTCCTTGGGTTTGTTCTGGTTGGAGTCTATCATTATGGGATTAATTCCTTCAGTGGGAGACTTGTTTTCTTGGGTGTTGTTTCTCATGGACTTGCACTTTGACTTGGGCATTGTCGTTTTAATCTTAAGACCTTCTTTCAATTTCTGTGTGTTTTTCACTGGACTGAATTATTTGGCCTGTGGTTTGGGGTTGGGGGGGGGGGGCTTAACCTAGGTCACCTAGAGTCCTGGCTGGATGGCATGAGTCCCAGGTGGGTGGGGAAAGGGAAGAGATGGCAGTGGCAGGGCGCTCTGTAAGCTGGGGACCTGGAGCATGGCCCAGGCGCAGCACCGGCTCTGGCTGGCTGGTGGAAGGAGCTGGCTCCTGGGATTTGGTGTTAGGCGGGGGGGGGGGGGGGGGGGGGGGGGGGCTTACTTAGGTTGCGGAGTGTCCCGGCTGGACTGCATGCATCCTGGGTAGGAAAGGGGCGCATGTAGAATTCTTTACTGAATCCATCTGGTCTCCTGCTTTTTTTTTAACTTGGAGAATTATAAGAACTGTTTCAATTTAATCTCTTGTTATTGGCCTACTTAATGTATCTATTTCATCTTGAGTTAGTTTTCGTAGGTTGTATAATTTTAGGAATTCATCCATTTCTTTAGACTGTCCAATTTCAGAGAATATAAAATTTTAAAATATGTTCTTATGTTTTTCTGGATTTGTTGAGTATCTGTTGTAATTTAACTATTTTCATTTCTGATTTAGTAGATTTGAGTGTTCTTTCTTCTTCTTTTGGTTAGTGAAGCTAAGGGCTTGTTGATCTAATTTATCTTTTCAAAAGCCAGCTCTTTGTTCCATTGATTTTTTTTTGTATTGTCTTTTTCATTTCCAATTCATTGAGTTCTACTTGTATCTTAGATATTTCTTCCCATGTGCTACTTTTAGTATTGGTCTGCTCCTTTTTTTCTAAGGATTTCGGGTGTAATGTTAAGCCATTAATTTGGGATCTTTACTTTTTTGTGATGTAAGCATTTAGTGCTATAAACTTTTCTCTTAGAACTGCTTTCAATATGTCCCATAGATTTTGGTATGTTGTGTCTTCATTTTAATTGGTTTCTAGGAAGTTTTTAATTTTCTGTTTTATTTCATTTTTGACCAATTCCTCATTTAAAATGTGTTATTTAGCTTCCATGAGTTTATGTAGTTTCTATTGTTCCTTTACTGTAGATATCTACCTTTATTACATGATGGTCAGGTAGTATGCAGTGAATCATTTCAATTTTCCTATATATATGTAGATTTTATTTTTATCATAGTATACGGTTTATTTTAGAGAATGTTCCATGAGCTGCTGAGTAGAATGTGTATTCTTTAGTGTTTGGATGAAAAGTTCTGTAAAATCTGTAACATCCATTTTATTTATGGTTTCATTTAACTGTAATGTGTCTCTGCTTATTATTTGGCTCATTGATCTCTCCAATGGTATGAGTGGGGTACTGAAGTCTCCAACTACGACTGTGTTTGAGTTGATTAGTTGTTTTGTCTCCTATAATGTTTGATGAATTTGTGTGGTACTTTGTTTCGTGCATGTATGTTTAAGTTTGTATCTCATACGGATTGCTTTAGTTTGAAATCTACTTATTCTGATATCAAGACTTCAACTTCTGCTTTTTTCCTTTTTGCATTTCCTTGGAGTACTTTTGGCCATCCCTTTTCCCTGAGAAAATATGTATCTTTCACGATGAGGTCTCTTGAACTCAGAGGAATGATGAGTCATGATGTTTGGTCCAAGTTATAAACCTTTGTCTCTTGATTGGGAAGTTGAGTCCATTGACATTTAAAGTTATTATTGAAAGGTGTTTTATGGTTCCTGACTGTTTGTTGACCTTCTAGTGTTTGTGTTTTCTGTTCTCTCATTCTGCTCTTGTACTGATACTATTTATTCCTTTTATCTTCTTTGATGTATATATACTCCACTTCCATCTTGTGCATCTCTTCCAGTGTTCTCTGTAGTCCTGAATTAGTTGCCACATAGATTTTTAGTTTGGCTTTGTCATGGAATATTTTTCTTTCCCTTTCTATTATTACGAACAATTTTGCTGGATATGATAATATGACTTGGCATTTGTGTTTATTCAGAATTTGTATTGTGTCTCTCCAGGCTCTTCTGGCTTTTTCCATCTGTGTTGAGAAGTCATTTGTTATTTTCATGGGTTTACCTCCATATGTGACTTGTTCCTTTTCTCTTGCAACCCTTAAGATGTTGTCTTTAATGTGTATATTTAATATGTGGCCTATCATATGCTGCAGGATTTTTTTTTTGTCCTGAGTGTTTGGTGTTCTGTACTACTCTTGAATCAGAATACATATCTCTTTTTTTTAGGCCAGGGAAATTGTACTCAATTAGCTCATTTATTATACTTGGTGGATCTTCCTTTAGTGTGTCTTCTTTTGGGATAACTGCGATCCATCTGTTGGGCTGCTTGATGTTGTCCCAAAGTTCCTGTATGTTCCATTCAGATGTGTTTTTCAGGTTATTTGTTTCTTTCATTGACTTATGAACCTATTCAATCTTATTTTCCCTTTCTGAGACTCTGTCTTCTTCATGACAAGTTCCATTTTTGAGACTTTCCGTTGAATTTTTTATTATACTATTTAGATGTTTTCGTTCTAGTGCTATTTCAGTCTGGATTTTTGTCAGTGTATCCGTTTCTTTGTATATCACCTTGGGTTTTTTCAGTGTTTTGAGGTCTGTTTAAGGTACTCTTTTTCATTATATTTGTGTCTTGCTCATTTTTTTATCCTTGGAATTCTTTCCTGATTTTGTTGTGTTCTTATTGAAATGTGTTTAAGCATTTATCTATGTCATTTTAGAGCTGTTTGAACATTTTTTAGTTGATCTTTGAAATTCACTGTTTTGGTTATTGTCCTCTTGGACACCTATCAATGGCTATCCTTTGTGGGCTATGAAGCCTTATTTTTGGTGATATTGGGGGGAGACATGTTTTCTTGGATTCTTGTGCATTTTCTGTTTTTCCTGTAAGATGTTGTCATTTTTATGATGAGCTGATGCTGATTGTAGTTTCATTTGAAATCACTCTGGGATGCTCTTTTTCAGAACTTAGATGATAATACCATCTAGGTTTTTCTTTGTGTTAAGTATTAGCTCTTTTGGGAGTTCACATGTTAAAAAAAGGTAGTGATTCTAGTATTCTCTTGTTTCTCAGATGGATCTTCTTTGGTGACTATTCTATCATTTTACTGAGGCTTTTTCTGTCCTTAGTCTTTGAAGTTTGGTTCTTTGTGAAATCTCCTTTGATTTATTTCATATATGTTTGTGATTAATGGGCGGCAGTCAAGGCAGATGGTGAGGAAGCTCCTGGTGCAAAGACACCTTACGAGATCCCATCATTCCCAGGACCTCCTACCTAGGCCACAGGCAGGCACAGCAGCTCAGAAACCAGATCACCTGCCCAATCCAGAGCTGTGTGTAAAAAGCAATAGGTCTCAACAGGCCAGAGATCTCCCACACAGAGTACAGGCAGGCTCGGCTTTGCCCCAAACTGCAACCATGTGCAAAACTCTAAATTATAAACATTTATATTTTTTGTTTGAAGACTTTAAATGGATCAAGCAGTGAATACATGTATTCTTTCGTTCTCTACCAAACATTCAAAAATCTTTTTTAACCACCTTATATATTTCAAAATACTTTTCTTTCTCAGTTGCATTATGAAAACCCATTTCTGTCTCAAAAGATTCTTGTACATACTTTATGGTATAAAATATGAGAACTGACTGAAGAAGAGAAGTAAGATTTTCCTTGTTTCCTCATGTGTGGAAAAGCATGGGAGCATAACCGTGAGTACTATTTATGGAAACATTAAACTGCTTTTAGAATGTAGCAATTCATATTCATAATAAGTTTTCCCAATCCAAGTGTCTTTACTACATTTTATGTGTTTCCATATAGTATGTGTAAGAATATTAAAGTTTCATTAATAACCATAGCATTGGTATAATTAGCTGCTTATGATATCTTAAGACACTTAATTTCACACTCCCAAATCTAGATTAAGTAATATATAAATGTTCATTGAAAATAACATTTTGGGATGGGGCATGTGTGGTGGTACTGGGTTCGTTACTGGTCCTTGGACACTCCCTTAAACTCTGGTACATGAGCAGGATTGGTAGATTGCTCTTGTAAGAACAGGTGTCACCACAAACCTGGGACTGGAACACAAACACCTTGCTACTGAAGACTCTAAAGGTCCTTCCATTAAACAGAAGGGAATCTTCATATCCAACTTAAGATAAGTAACCCTTTTCATTTTCCTTATCATCTTAGTTGATAGTCACCTCTGCTTCAGAACTCAGAATAGCACACCAAAAGCCTACATTCCCACCCATTAGGGCATTAACTATTAACATAAACCTGAAAGGAACTTATAGTTGCCATAATACTCTAAGCTCTACACACTGACTATTAAACCCATCCTATTTCATAATATAAAGATGATCTAATACCTAACCCAAACCACACATAGCAACCTTTGATACCCAATCAAAAACATCCAGGAAAATCTATACCTAACCTATGTCTAACTAAACTCTAGAATCAAAGTAAGGCTTTCAAAACTTTTTTTTTTTTTGGTACCATATAGGCTTACCCACAAAATAACACCTAGGAACCCTAGATTGAGACCTTAAACACTTAGGTAAACAGTATCAATAACAGTCAAAGTATAGCAATTCTGATTCACAACAGTCATAAACAGTCACCACGAAGGACGCTAGAAATCAAACACAAAATGACCAAGTCACACCATAAATCCACAAGAAATAACAAAACCATGACAACACCCCCACAGAAACATTGACCCCATAACAATGAATTTCTACCAGAATAACCCCTTGGATATTAGTCAAGAATTCAATAACCAAGACAAGTATTTCAAATTATGATCTTTACTATGATGAAAACAATGAAAGAGGAAATCTGAGAGGAGTTTAATACTGCATCATCAGCCAATATGAACAGGAACATAACAAGCACCTAGATGAAATGAAAACAAAAGTCAAAGAAACAAAACTAGGCAAAGAGCAGTTGAAAAAAAACTCATATAGAGATTAGGTTTGAAATTAAAAATAAATTAGTTGTAATCCAAAATTCAACAGAAAGTCTGACCAGCATAACTAATGAAGCAGGAAGTAGAATACCAGAACTAGAAGACAAGATGAAAGAACACATTGGTTCAATCAAAAAGGTTGAAAAAAAACAAAAAATCATGGAGAAGAATATTCATGGGTTACATGATTCCTTCAAGAAACCAAACTTGAGCATGCATAGAATACCAAAGAAGGAACCCACAGAGCCACCCTGGGAGAGATTTTTGACAGTATCATTAATGAAAATGTTCCACATCTAAGGAAAGACATCCCCATCCAAGTACAAGAGGCATATTGCATATAATTCTAATGTGACCAAAATAGAAACTCACCATGACAAATTATAGTCAAAACAACACTGAAATGTGACAAAGACAATGTGCTGAGACCATCAAGAGAAAAAAAGGTAACATTTAAAGGTAAACCTATTAAAATAATAAAGAATTTTCAAATGCAAATGGTAAAATTCAGAAGAGATTGGATAGATA
This sequence comes from Typhlomys cinereus, assembly GCA_023101885.1. Classification (NCBI taxonomy): domain Eukaryota; kingdom Metazoa; phylum Chordata; class Mammalia; order Rodentia; family Platacanthomyidae; genus Typhlomys; species Typhlomys cinereus. The sequence continues at coordinate 7,255,948 of JALPQD010000022.1, forward strand.
TACTTCAAGTAATGAATGAGCACAAATGCCAACCTAGACTAATATACCCATTAAATATACTAAGCATGATTGAGTACAAAAGAAAAATCTTCCACCATAAGGACATGCTGAAGGCTTACATGAAGACCAAACCAAACCTACAAAAGATGCTAGAAAAAATACTCAAGCTCAAAGAAAAGTACAAAGACATGCTATAGAACAGAAAGGAAAAATAATACCAACATAACTCCCTTGTAAAGAAATACACACATAAAACCACAAAGCAATGAAAATTACAGGAACCAACAAGAATTTCTTAATTATAACCTGAAATATTAATGGAATTAAGTCCCAATCAAAAGACATAGACTACAAAAATGTATCAAATGTCACAATCCAGGAATCTGCTGTTTTCAGAAAACACATCTCACCATGAAAAATAATCACATTGTCAGAGAAAAATTAACAAGCAGAAGTAGCAATTACGATATCTGGCAAAATAGACTTTAAACAAACAGAAATAATAAGAGATCCCAAATGATATTACATATTAGTCAAAGGAATAGTTAATCAGGAAGACTACACAACACTGATCATACACAAAAGCTCAGCCATAGTCATTAAACACGTGTTGCAATAATAAAAATGACAAATCAACCCAAACGTGATAATAGTAGGGGAATTTAAAACCTTATTCTCACCATTAGATAGGTTAACAAGCCAAATAGTGAAGATATATACACTGGAGCTTAATCAAACCATATTCCTAATGGATATGATGTAATGCTACCTAACCTTCCATCCAAAAATAAGGAATATGCATTTTTCTCAGAAGCCCATGGAAACTTCTCCAAAATAGACCATATATTGGGGCACAGAGCAAACTTCTACACATACAGGAAAGTTGAAATAATATCCTGTATCGTATCTGACCACCATGGAATAAAGCTGACATTCAAAACAAAGCAAATGACACAAATTCTTGGAAATGAAATACCATGATACTGAAGGAGGAATGGGTTCAGACAGAAGTCAAAAGGGAAATTCAAAAATTCCTAGAAATACATAATAATGAAAATTCAACATATAAAAATCATTGGGTTATATTGAAAGCAGCCCTAAGAGGAAAATTTATAGCACTCACTGCTTATTTTTTAAAAATGTAAACATCACTAGTAAAAAGCTGAAGAATATAATTCAAAGCTTTAGAGAGACAAAAACAATCCAAACCCCAAAGTAGTAGATGAACAGAAATTAACAAAACCAGGGGAGAAATATCCAAAATTGAGATAAGGAAAACAATGCAAAGAATCAACCAAAGAGCTAGCTGTTTGAAAAAAATCAAGATTGACAAATCCTTAGCCAAATTAACAAGTCAAAACAGAGAAAACCCAAATTAATAACATTAGAGATGAAAATGTAGTCATTACAACAGACACCAAGGAAATTCTTAGAATTGTAGGTCATACTTCAAAAATTTATATTCTACAAATTTGACAATCAGAAAGAAATGGATGAATTTCTTTTTTTTTTTTTTTTTTAATTTTTTTTTTTTTATTATTATCATCATTTATTCAACTGTGTGCATATGCGTGTGTATGTGCGCGCGTGTGTGTCTATGTGTATGTGTGTGTGTGTGTGTGTGTCTGTGTGTGTCTGTGTGTGTGTAGAACCACGGACGAATTCGCGAACCACCATGGCCGCCTCCACCTCCTTCTGCCCCGGGATTCACAGGCTCCGCCCTACCAGGACCAGAAGCGCAGGCCGCCCCCGCTTCCGCCTGGCGTCTATACGTGGGATCTGGGATCCGAACTCAGGACCTTCCGCCTGAGAGGCGGAGGCTTAACCCCTGAGCCACCTCTCCAGAATTTCTTAATAGGCGAAACTTATCAAAATTAAATCTGAATGAAGTGCCTTTTTAAAAACAGTCTTATAACAAAGGAATAAATTAAATAAGTAATTACAAATATCCCCATCAAAAATGTCCAGGACCAGATGGATTCAGTACAGAATTCTAACAAACATTTGAATAACCAACAATACTACTTCTTAAACTATCCTATAAAATAGCAAAAGAAAGAAAACTTCCTAATTCTTTCTATGAATATGTAATTTCAAAAAATAATTATTCCCTATGAGCAAGTAGAATTTATCCCAGGCACACAAAGTTGGCAAACATAGCATATCAATAAATGTAATCCATCATATAAACAAATTTAAGGAACAAGATCACTTTTTTCTCTCAATAGATGCAGAAAAAGCGTTAGACAAGGTCCTACATCATTTTATGATCAAAGTCTTGGAGACAATTGGAATGGAAAGAGCATACATTTATATAATAAAAGCTATATACAAATAACCAGTAGCATCATTTTAAATGGTGAAAAATTTGAAGCCTCCCCTCTTTGATCAGGAACTAGGCCAAGTTGTCAACTCTCACCATTGTAATGCAGCATTGTACTGGAAGACTTAGCTAAAGCTATTAGACAGGGAAATATAAAGAGATACAAATAGGAAAAGAAGAAGTCAAGTTGTTGTTATCTGCAGATGATATCCTTTATCTTAGAAACAACAAAACTCCAACAGAATATTACTGGAACTAATACATAAGTTCAGCAGAGTGGCTCAATGATCAAAATCAATGATCAAAAATCAGAGGCTTTCTTATATACCAAGGATGAAAAAAGTGTGAAAGTCCTAAGCTAAAGAACTCCTTTAACATAGCCCCTAAAAAATGAAATACCCTCATATAAATTTAACCAAGGAAGTGAGAGAACTGTATAAGGAAAACTTTAAAGCCTTACTGAAAGAATTTCATATGACACCATAAGGTGTACAGTCATTCTGTGAACCTGGATTGAAAAAATTAACATTATAAAACAGGTCATCCCACCAAGAGCAATATATAAATTGTTATAGTAATCAAAATTCCAGGGAAATTGTTTACAAAAAAATTGTGAAAGCAATCTCAAAATTCATATGGAAGCACATAAGGCCCAGGATTGCTAAAGCAATTCTGAGTAATAGAAATTATGCTCTTAAAAAGATTAGCTCTGGGGCTGGAGAGGTTGCTCAAGGGTTAAGCCTCTGCTGTGCAGGCAGAAGGTCCTGAGTTCAGATCCTAGACCCCATGTATAGATTCCGGGCAGAAGCAGGGGCGACCTGTGTTTCTGGTCCTGGTAGAGAAGAACCTGTGAATGAATCCCAGGGCAGAGTAAACAAGGAGGAGGTGGAGGTGGTCCATGGTGGTTCCCGAATTCGTCCGTGGTTCTACACACACAATGTATATGCACACATGCACAATTGAATACATAATCAATAATAATTTTTTTTTAAAAAAAGATTAGCTCCAATAGTAAATCAAAGTCTGCTCTTAATTTGGATAATAGGAGAGGCCCTAGCTTGAGGCTCCCACCCACAGGAATTCAAATCTTTTTGGAAGGAATGAGCTAAAAGTTGGAGTTCCAAAGCAAGTCTTTTTCTAACCTAAAGTAACTACCCAGGAGAAAAATAGATTTTTCTTACAGTCATCACAGAGAAGCTGAATAAGCTGTGATTCAAGGGGGCCAATCTCTAACCCAAGGCAACAGCAAATCTTGGCAAAGCCATCCATGTGGTTCTGGTTTTAGAGGAAAATATGCAAGAGGGATGAGGTTGTGGATCCCACCTCCAAGGTTTCAGAGAATGGTGGAATCCAGGCAGCATATGACAGAAAGCCAGCAGTTTAGAGCCCCATAAGAGCAGTTTGTGCTGTGGAATTATAGCCTAGTTTGCCATTGAGAAATGAAGATGTTAGAGGTGCCAGTGACAACATAGGATATGTGCCAAAAAAAGCTCCATAACCTGGGAGGAGCCAACTCTATTGGGCATAATTATGAATCTTACTGTTTTTCTATGGAGATTAAGGATAGCCTAAGGAAATATGACCTGGTGTCAAGTTGACAAGAGTTGTACTTGTGATAGATAATCCCGAGTATCAACTTGAGATGCCAGGCTGAAGAGATTATTTGGATCAATACATTTACAATACAAAGACCAGCCTAAGATCTGATTGGAATCTCCCTACATTTAATTGGAACCTCTCAGTAGTGGAACAGATAAAAGGAGCCACAAAACTGAAGACTGGGAAGAAAAGACACTTTCCAAGAATGTTTGCCATGACTTTACCTGCTTCCAACTTCAGCCACCAGCCATGTCACTTCTACCATGAATGACTATCTCCCCTCTGGAAACATAAGCTTAATAAATTTTCTTTTCTCCCTAAGTTGTACAACTTTGGGTGTTCCATCACAGCAATAGTTAAGAGTAGCCATTGCATGTGGTCAGTCTCTAAAGCAAGGCTGTAATAGAACATTGTCCTGGTTCAATACCATCAAAGATGCAAGAGAGAGGATGTCATGGAATGCTGTATCAAGTTTTCAGAGATTTGTGGAAGCTAGGCAGCATGTGGCATGAAGGCTGCAGTTCAGAGGCCCAAGAAGAGCGTTTTGTTCTGTGGAGTTAAAGTGTGGTGTGCCATGAAGAAGTAAAGACGTTAGATATGCCAGAGCCAATTCTGACATCTGCTATGAAGAACCATATCCCTTGAGAGGAGCTAGTCCAAGATAATTATGTGTTATTGGGATGCTTTGTTGAAGGGTTTGCATCAAAGACCATTAGAACTGAGATTATTTCAATAAGTCGGTCATCTCTTGGACATGGAATTGCAAGATTTTGGATTTGTCCTGCTAGTTTCCAGTCATATTATGTACCATTTCCTGAATATGCCCTCATTTCTCCCTTTTGGAATGGGAACATTCATTCTGTGCCATTGTATGTTCAAAGTATATAACTTGTCTTTTGATTTCATAGGACTTTGGACTTTTGGACTTTGTTGGGATTATTGATATAGTCTGGATTTGTACTTTCACTGTTGGACTGAGTATGGTTTACATAATAAGATGTCAATGAGCCTGTGGAGGCCAGAGGTGGAATGTACTCGTTTGAAATGTGTCTCCTATAGACACATGTGTTTGGGTCATTGTACCTATAGGAGGTGGAGACTTGCTGAAGGAAGGCAGTCACTTATGGAGGGCCTTGAGGTGAATTGGTCTCACCCTACTTTCAGGTAATGTTTGCTCTATGAGGGGCAGTCCTGCAGCTCTCACCCTCCCAGATGAATATGACTTAGTCTGCCTCCTACAAATTCTGACAAGAATGATTTTATCTCCTCTCTGGAACCATAAGCTGAATAAATCTTTTCTCACTTAAAAAATATGCTGCATGAATCACCATGACAGACCTTAATCTATACTACGAATATACAATAATACAATACAATAATACAATAATACAGCATGGCACTGGCTCCAAAACAGAAACATAGATCTATAGATAAACAGAAGTCCCAGAAGTAAAGCCTTAGAAATACAATCATCTAATTTTTGACATAGAGGCTCAAAAAATAAAATGGCAAAAGAACAACACCTTCAAAAAACTGTGCTGGCAAGGATGAGAGGAGTAATGATATGCAAGATACTCCACACAAGTTAGGGCCGAAGCACTCATATTTGGACTTTGCATGCCCTGTGCAATGTCCAACACACTATTGACCCCACAAAGTCTAGCATTTGCTAAAGGCACTAGAATCCTTGGCGGCAAGGATTGACAGCCACAGTAGTGTTCCTATGCTTAAAGGGAACACAAGAAACTGTTCTGGGAAATGTCACTGGGTCCTTGCACCTCATCAGAGAAGAGGACCCAGTGGAGAGTTTGACATGCTCATTAAAGGATGCTCCAGGGATGGGAGGGGGAGGCACTGAGGGATGAGGAGGGAAGGGGGAGGGGAGGGGGGGCACAAGGGAGTGGGGGGTGGAGGGAGGGAAGGGACCGGTATACCTGTTATGTTTGTTTGAGTGGAAATAAGAAAAAAAGAAAAAATATATATAAATACATTTCATGGACAAATCTAAAATGTTCTCTCATTAAAACTTCAGTTCCATTATAAAAAAAAAAAAAACTGCTGGCACAACTGGGTGTCCACATGCTGAAGATTGAAATTGGACCATTACTTGTCACCATGCAAGAAAATCAACTCCAAATGTAACATTAAACCAGAGACTATAAAAATCCTAGAAGAAAAATAGGTAAGTCCCTCTAACTGATTGGCCTAGGACAATATTTTCTATACAGGACTCCGACAGCTCAGGAAATAGAACCGACACTCAAGAAATGTGATCTCATGAAATTAAGAGCTCTTGTTCAGCTAAAGATATTGTCAAATGAGCAAAAAGACAGCCCACAGAATTTGAGAAAATCTTTATTAACCACACATCTGATAGAGGAAAAATATCTAGAGAACATAAGTACTCAAAAAATAAACAAAAGTGGAGATAAACAGGCCAATTAGAAAGTGGGCCATGGAACTTAAAAGAAATTTTTTTCCAGGAAGAAATTGAAATATCTAACAGATACATAAAAAACTTACACCTACTTAGCCATCAGGGAAATTCAAATCAAAACTATCCTGAGATATCATCTCACACTGGTTATGATGGCAAAAATCCAAAAGACATATAACATATACTAGAGAGAATGTGGAGAAGTGGAATCCTCATAATTGCTGTTCAGAATGTAGATTTGTACAAACACTGTGGTGATCAGTATGGAAGTTCCTAAAAAGTTAAAAATTAAAATCCCATAAGACTCTGTTATACCACTGCTGGTAATATTCCACAAAATGCTCCATTGTACTATAGTGATACACATACAACCATGTTCAATGCAGCACTATTCACAACAGTAAAGTCATTAAATCAACCTAGATGTCTGACAGTTGATGAATGGATAACTAAGATATGGTACATACACATGTTGGAATACTACATATCCATCAAAAACACATCAAATTATTGAAATTTTCTGCTGAATAGATAGAATTCGAAGAAATTATGCTGAATGAAGTATCCACAACTGCAGAAAACCAGACATGGCATTTTCTTTCTTATAAATGGAACCTAATTCTAAACTCTCATAATGACATATTCAAGGGAAAATATTTTTATTACTCTTTATGACCTTAAAAGATTTTTAAATCGAAATGTAGAGCAAAGAAGACCCAAAGAGAATGAAGACAAAGGGACAAAGTTCAACTAAGAAATAAGGCCACCATCAAGGAAGCCACTTAATTAGCACGATATATGATCAAATCCACAGTCAGTCTCCTTCCTGATCTCTTGTACTTGGAGTGGTTTGGAGCATGGATGTATGTTCCCTGCCATGGGGGGAGATGTGATTATTAGAAAGTTGGATGATGTCCTAGAGGTTGACCCCACCACTTCTATTCCATACTAATGAACCTCCCTTTACTTCAAGCCATCTCTTATATAAAGGCATGTCTTTAACAGTTTCTATATTGTTGAATAGGAGAGAATCTCAGCACCCAGATAGGATTCAGTCTTATGAAATGTAAAAATAACAAAATGGACCACAACTTGAATATAGAACACTGGCAAACTTACAATGTTCACCTGTAACTAAGACCTTCTAATCTCTCCCCACCAGGAAGCTCAGGGAACTTTTTGGAAGAGGGGGCAGTAAGATGGTAAGAGCCTAAAAATGGAAAGTTTTGTTGCTGGATGGTCACCCCACTCAAGATATGGCAGACACAGCCTGTAACTCACTGCAATGAACCTTGACTTCACCAGACCTGCATAGTGGTGAACATGTCAGCATGCCCCCAAGTAGTGGCACAGATCTCAGGAGAAATAGTTTCATGCAGTAAGATCCTTAGGAGGAAGGGTCAGAAAGAGGTGGTACCCATATCAGTAGGCCACCCAAGTAAGGGCTTCACTTTCTGCCACAAAGACCTGAATCCCCATGAAAAAAGATGATACTTAGGGTGCCCCAGAATCCACTGAACCAAAGGATAGGAGAATAGAAAGGAGTAGACTGTTCCTACATAAGGATGGAGGCAAGGGTTGGATGGGATGGGATGGGAACTGGAGTGAAGGGAGGGAGGAAAGGACTAGGAAATGAGGGAGGCAAAGAACATGAATATAAAATGTAAATTTAGGTCCGTAGAGATGATTCAGGGTTTAAGACTGTCTTACAAGCAGAAGTTCCTAAGTTTGGATCCCAGGTCCCAAGTGAAAATGCCAGCTGGAAATGGTATCAGAAGAGTACATTGTGCTCTCTTCCAAGACTCAAAAAGGAAAGAAAAGGTAATACTAATCTAACAACTATTGATGAAAGTGATGTTGGGTTTGTTAAATATTCTAATTAAAATAGCTTAACAAAAACTTTAAATCACTCAACTCATCAAGTAAAATCCCATTAAGATCATTTAGAGCCTGTATTTCTGGCCCTTGTGGGCAGAAACTGGGGAATCCCATAGTGAAGATAAGAGCAATCCAGGATGATTCTGGAAATCTCCCTTGGTCCTCCACAAGGAAATACAGTGCTCTCTAATACACACACACACACGCACACACTCACACACCAAAATATTTTTAAAATGTAAATTTAATAAATTTATTAAAAAAGAAATAAACAAAAAAGAAAAGAATTTATTACAGAGAAATAGACAGAGAAACAGAGATAGGCATGCATAGATCATAGCCTTAATGTGGAGGTCGGAGAAAAAATTTCCAAGGTCAGTGGAGAGCATTGACTTCAAGGCTGCTAAGTTTGCTTATCGTCTGCTTTCCCTCCCAAGATATTTCATGTTCTCTAACATTAAGAAATCTAGTGAAATATAAATTTCATCCTTTCTCCTTAATTATCAGAAGGGTACATGGTGCTCTCTTCCAAGACTCAAAAAGGAAAGAAAAGGTAATACTAATCTAACAACTATTGATGAAATTGATGTTGGGTTTGTTAAATATTCTAATTAAAATAGCTTAACAAAAACTTTAAATCACTCAACTCATCAAGTAAAATCCCATTAAGATCATCTAGAGAAATATTTTCTCCACATTTATTAGAGAAAAATATTTGTGTCTTTGAAAATGTTTAAACCTTCCCTTGTAACAATTTGTTCATTTACTTTTGAAGAACTTAGTAAAACTTTATGAAAATCAGTCCTCAGATACATACTTGCTATTCTGTTCTCTTTAATAAGATTTGCTCATGTTCCGTCTGAGACAAATTTTCTCAATATGCTATTAAAACTAAATTTTATGCTATGCAAACAATTTTGATTGAGGTTTGACATTAATATTTGCCTTGCTTTTGGATCCACAAGATTAAAAAAAAAGCAGTCATTCAGAACTCATGTTTTATGAAAGCTAATTGGAACTTGAAATTCAGGCTGGAAATTTTATTCTTTCAAATTAACATTTCCTGTGTTCCATTGTATTTTGAAGCTTGAAAAATGACACTGTATGTTTCCTATTGCATTAGACAACTTTTCAAATGAATGTTGTGGAAAATTATTTATGCTCAATTTACTGCCATGCTTTTTAATGTTTAAACTATTTTTGTAAGAGATTGTATTTAAAATAAATATGAGTTACAAAGAAAGTGATTTATATTTAAAATGAAATCTTGAACCTTTGAGGTTTAAATGGCTTTTAAATTGATAAAGCAAGATTTCTCCTGTACGCATAAGCCAAACTGTAAAAAAGAAAAACAAACATAATCTGAAAATAGTGGCAAGAGTGTCCATTTAAAATTGTATGATATTTTTACATGCTGATTATTTTATATTATCTCCACTTCCATGTAAAATAATAGAGACTTAAGAAAAAACTGCCTATTTTTAATGTTAATATCTTTTAATATCTATGCGATAGATTAGAATTTCTTCTTCTCCTTTGCAATCCTGTGCAACTTTCAATGATCATCAAACTTTTGAGAAAGCTATCAATATTTATGAAGCCAGTTTACAGGTATCAAATGATCCAATTTGATGAAACCATTTTAAAATTTTAGTTGCACATTCCATCTGAAGGTAGTTTTGGGTTCCCTCCCGCCTGTGTAGGCTGCCCCTTTGCTGCCCCCCCCACCCCCCAGATCCCAGGTGAGTCCGCCCAGGTCCCCCAGGTGCCCCCGTGTCTCAGCGGCACCCAGGCGGCCTCCAGCTTTGCCTGGGCCCTGCCCCGGACACCAGCCATTTGCTCCCTCCCACCCACCTGCTGCCAGGTGAGTCCGCCAGATCCCAGGGGAGTCCGCCCAGCCCCCCCAGGTGACCCTGTGTACCAGCGGCACTCAGGTGGCCTCTGGGCCGGACCCCAGCCCCTTTCATCCTACCGCCTGCTGGTCCACCCGACCAGACACAACTTGGTCACATTCCTCCATCCCCAGAGCTTGGGGGGGGGCACTAAGCCAAGTCCCAGGTCCCAAATGAATAATTCTGCCATCAACATCAGACCCTCTGCCTCTCAGCCCACCGGGGACCATCACACATGGTCCACGGAAGATACACTGCTACTCAGAATTCAATAGAGTACAAAGGAAACTCAAGCAAAACTCTAAGGGACAAAGGCCATACATCTGGAGTCCTCTACAATCATCCTAACACGTGGGAGAGATTCTTCACATCCAGCCCAAAGATAAGTAAACCTCCTTTTTTACACCGTGCTGATCCTTTCTAGTATCAATTGCTGTAGATCAACTTCTACATACTGCCATCCCAAAAACATATACAACTCCAGGGAGTACACTACTCACTCTCAATTATCACCAAGATACTAAATCGTAAAAGTACACTACCATACTAATATTCACCCCTTGTCTACTTAACCTGATTAACTGATGTACTAACAGCCTAATAGCCTCATCTAGGAAATTACAATAACAATACACAAACATATCCAATCCAAAGCAAGCACTAGTAATAACTGGCAAATGTAACAATACCAACTAAATCAGTTCAGTGAAAAACACACAGAAACTGAAAGGTCCTAAGAAACAAAACAACAATGCACAAGTCAAAGTGCAGATCCACGAGAAACAAAACCCAAGAAGACCAATCTCCCACCAAAAGAATTAACCCCATAATGATCGAATCCAACCAGAACAAATGCACAGAAAATAGCCACGAAAGCCAGACCCAACATAAAGACTTTCGGAGTATGATCATTACCATGATTAATACTATGAAAGAGGAAATCCGAGAAGAGTTAAACAGCATCAATCACTTTGAACAGGAACACAACAGGCACTTGGAGGAGTTGAGAAAAACAGTTCAAGAAACAAAAATAGGCAGAGAGCAGTTAAAACAGTCTCAGGCAGAGTTTAAAATTGAACTAAAAGACAAGTTATCTTCAACCCAAAACTCAACAGAGAGTCTTATCAGCAGAACAAATGAAGCAGAAAATAGAATTTCAGATCTTGAAGACAAAGTGGGAGAATTAACCAGCTCAATGGAAGAGATTGTTAAAGCAAAAAAGATACTTGAGAGGAACATTCAAGAAATATGGGACACCATGAAGAAGCCTAACATGCGCATTCATGGAATACCAGAAGAAAAATCCCAAAATACTACACCTGAGGAAATATTTCAAATCATCATAAATGAAAGTTTCCCACAACTAAAGAATGAGAGGCCCATCCAAATACAGGAGCATTTCGCACTCCAAACAGATATGACCAAAATAGAAAATTGCCACAGCAAATAATAGTCAAAACACTCCACATTCAAGACAAAGAAAAGGTGCTGAGAGCTTCAAGAGAAAAAAAGCAAGTCACTTTTAAAGATAAACCTATTAGAATAACAAATGACTACTCAATGGAAACAGTAAAAGCAAGAAGACCTTGGAGAGACGTACTTGAAGTATTAAATGAGCAAAAATGCCAACCCAGAGTGATATACTTGGCAAAACTATCTGTCATGATTGAGGGAGAAAGAAAAGTTTTCCAGCACAAAGACAACTTGAAGGGATACATGTCTACCAAACCAGGCCTTCAAAAAATACTAGAAATGATACTCAAGCTTGAAGAAAAGAACAAGCGTATCCAGGAGGACATAAGTGAAGTATAATACCACCAAAATATAAATATCAAACAATACGCTTACAAAACCCACTAAATATAAAAAAGTCCAGAATTATATTAGCTCATCAATTAAGAGACACAGATTACAAACTTGGATAAAAACCACAATCCAACCATATGCTGCCTTCAGGAAACTCATCTGACCACAAAAGATAGGCACATCCTAAAAATGAAAGGCTGGTCCAAAATTTTGCAAGCTTGGACTTCAAACCAAAGAAAATCATAAGAGACACAGATGGATACTACATTTTAGTCACAGGTACAATTCACCAGGAAGACTTCACAACACTGAACATATATGCACCCAATACGGGCTCCTCTACATTCATTAAGAAAAACCTACAGTGTCTAAAGCAAGAAATTAACCCCCAAACGATAATTCATGGGGATTTCAACACAGCCCTCTCAACATGTGGATTTCAACACAGCCCTCTCAACATGGTATAGATCTACAGTTCAAAAGTTTAACAGAGACACTTTGGAACTTAATCAAACACTTAAAGAAATGGACCTTACAGATCTCTATCGAACTTTTCATCCACGCACCAAAGAATACACATATTTCTCAGCAGCACATGGAACTTTCTACAAAATAGATCGCATATATTGGGCAACAAAACGAATCTTCACATATACAGGAAAGTTGAAATTCTAACCTTTGCCCTATCAGACTACCATGACCTAAATCTGGACATCCACAACACAACAAGCAACAGAAAATACACTAACTCCTGGAAACTTAACACTATGATGCTGAATAAGAACTGGATTCAGGAAGAAATTAAAAAGGAAATTCAAGGTTTCCCAAAAAGTGAACGATAATGAAAACACAACTTACCAAAATCTCTGGGACACAATGAAAGCTGTCCTAAGGAGTAAGTTCATACCTCTTAATGCCTACATCAAAAAATGGAAATGTCAGAAATAAATAATTTAACAATGCACCTTAAAGCTTTAGAGACACTAGAGTAATCAGATCCCAAAAGCAGCAAAAGAAAGGAGATTAGCAAAATAAGGGGAAAAATGTCTGACATTGAGATTAGGAAAATGATACAGAAAATCAACCAGTCAAAAAGCTGGTTCTTTGAAAAAATCAATAAGATTGATACACCCCTAGCTAAATTAACCAAAAGCAAGAGAGAGAAAACCCAAATTAACAAAATTAGAAATAAAAATGGAAGTATCACTACTGATAGCCAAGAAATCCAGAGAATTATAACATCATATTTCAAAAACTTATACTCTGTGAAATTTGACAACACAAAAGAGATGGATGAATTTCTAAGTATACACAACTTACCTAAATTGGATAAGGAAGTTGTGAGTTATATAAATAGTCCTATAACATATGAGGAAACTGAGGAAGAAATCTTGAATCTTCCCACCAAAAAATGTCGTGGACCAGATGGATTCAGCACAGAATTCTACCAGACATTTAAGGAGCTAATAATACCAGTACTCCTTAAACTCTTCCATCAAATAGCAAAGGAAGGAACACTACCAAATTCCTTCTATGAACCTAATATCCTCTTAATCCCAAAAAACTAATAAAGATACACTTAAAAAAGAAAACTACAGGCCAATCTCTCTGATGAACACAGATGCAAATATTCTCAACAAAGTCTTAGCAAATCAGATTCAAAAATATATCAAAAAGATCATCCAAGGAGATCAAGAATGCTTTACTCCAGGCACACACGGTTGGTTCAACATACACAAATCAATAAATGTAATTCATCATATAAACCAATCCAAAATCCAAGACCACATGATACTCTTGATAGATGCAGAAAAAGCTTTTGACAAGATCCAACAGCCTTTTATGATCAAAACCCTAGAGACAATTGGAATGGAAGGAACCTTTATCAATATAATAAAAGCTATGTACAACAATCCTTCAGCAAGGATTATACTCAATGGGGAAAAAACTTGAGGCATTCCCGCTTTGATAAGGACTAGACAAGGCTGTCCACTCTCACCACTTCTATTCAATATTGTACTTGAAGTCTTAGCTGAAGCCATAAGACAATAAAGGGACATAAAAGGGATTCAAATCCTCAGGGAAGAAGTAAAGCTATCCCTATTTGCAGATGACATGATCTTATACCTGAGTGATTCCAAAAACTCCACCGGGAAGCTCCTGGAACTAATACAGAAGTTCAACAGGGTGGCAGAATACAAAATAAACGTACAAAGATCAGTGGCCTTCCTATATGCCCAGAATGAAAGAAGTGAAAACGCCCTGAGAGAAACAATCCCATTTACTGTAGCCCTTAAAAAATGAAATACCTTGGTATAAACATAACCAAGGAAGTAAGAGACGTTTATGATGAAAACTTTAAAACCCTAAAGAAAGAAATTGCAGAAGACACCAGAAGTTGGAAAAACCTGCTATGTTCCTGGTTTGGCAGAATCAACATCATAAAAATGAGCATCCTACCAAAGGCAATATACAGATTCAATAATATATCAATTAAAATCCCAAAGCAATTCTTTAAAGAATTTGACCAAACAATCTCAAAACTCTAATGGAGGCACAAATGCCCCAGGATATCAAAAACATCCTGAGTAACAAAAACACTGCTGGAAGTATAACCATCCCAAACCTTAGTCTATACTACAAATTCATAGTTATCAAAACAGCCTGGAATTGCCTCTAAAATAGACACACAGATCAGTGGATAACTGTTGAAGAACCAGATGTAAGCCCATACAACTACAGCTATTTGATCTTTGACAAAGGGGCCCAAAAAATCCAATGGAAAAAGAACAACATCTTCAACAAATGGTCCTGGCAAAACTGGATATCCACATGCAAAAGATTAAAACTGGATCCATACATGTCATCACCATGAACAAGAATTGATTCTAAATGTACCAAGGACCTTGATATAAGGCCAGAGACAATAAAAACCTTAGTTGAAAGTGTAGGGAACTCCCTTGAGCTGAATGGGCTAGGCCAACAGTTCCTAAACACACATCCACTAGCACAGTCACTACAACCAACACTCAAGAGATGGGGTGTTATGAAATTGAAGGGTTTCTGTTCAGATAAAGAGATTGTAACTCGAGCACTAAAGCAACACACAGAATGGGAGAAAATCTTCTCTACCCACATATCTGATAGAGCTCTATTACCCAGAATGCACAAAGAACTTAGAAAATTAAACACCAAGGAAACAAATGGCCCAATTAAAAAATGGGCTTTGGAAATTAAAAGAAACTTTATGAAGGACAAAATTAAAATGTCTAACAAATATCTTAGAAAATGGTCCATAGCCTTAACTATCAGGGAATGCAAATCATAACTGCCTGAGATATCATCTCACCCTGGTCAGGATGGAAAAAAGTCCACAATACAAACAACACCAAATGCTGGAGAGGATGTGGGGAGAGGGAACTCTCCTACATTGCTGGTGGGAATGCAGGCTCATACAACCATTCTGGCAAGCCGTCAGGCAATTCTTAAAGAAGTTAAAGATTGTAATGCCATATGACCCTGCTATTCCACTCTTGGGAATAACCCCCATACAGCAAAAATTCACCTTGATAGCACAAGCATGACCATGTTCATAGCAGCACTGTTTACAATAGCAAAGTCATGGAATCAACCCAAATATCCAACAGTTGAGAAGTGGATAATGAAAATGTGGTACATTTATAAAATGGAATACTACTCAGCAATCAAAAATGATGAACAATGAAATTTTCTGGGAAATTGATGGAATTACAAACAATTATATTGAGTGAAGTATCCCAGACACAGAAAATTAAGTGCCGTATGCACTCCCTAATAGGTGCATCCTAATACCAAACCCACTTAGAGACATTCAAAGATCAATCTCTGTAATACCTACAGTAGTTGCAAAGATTATAAACAGGAGGGATGGGAAAGGAGTGCTCCATCAGAAACAAGGAGAGAGGGGATCATGCTACAGCAGAGATAATAGGCCACCATCAAGGACTACAAATCAGTAATGAGACATTACTGTGAACTTAATCAGTTGTCGCATTTCTTTGGGACATCCCACTGAACGGGGTATTCCCTTTCATTCATCACCTATATTCCCTAAGGATTCAACTGTATGTTCTTATCTCTCTTGAGTTCCTAAATATTGTATTGGGTAATGATGGTATGTTAGTCATCATGCTGGTTTGGTAAGAACAAGTCTCATTTTTAATTTTGACCAAAATAATATATTTCTAAAAATTATTATTATTTTTAATTTTTTTCTTTTACAAACAAACTGAATATTCATCCCAGTTTTCCATTTTCCCCTCTACCTCTCATTTCCTTCCTCCCTTTGCTTTATTACTCCCTCCCACTTCTTTCCACCTTTCAGCATGTATGCTTCTATGGATCTCAGGGCTCACTCTGGCTCTATCCTGTAAAGACTCAAGCCTCCTAGTATGTCAAGTTACCTTCTTCAGGCCACCACACTGATATGTGTATTTCCATTCACTTATTGAGCTTTATATCCAGAGTTTTCCAATGTAAGCTCCCATTCTTTGGGTATAAAAACAGCTGCCTACAGAGCAGATCGATGTACTGTCTTCCTACCTATAGGTTTATTGGCTATCTTCCCTATTGATCTATTCTCTTCCATTTTTTTAGATTCTTGTTCTAGTTTACTATAACAAGAGTGTGTAAAATTCTGACATGTGGGTCCAGTAAGAAAGCTGTTGGTTGTCACCTTGGTGGTACTCATGTCACTATTACACTGGTGGTGGTCACCTTTTGCCATCGTGATTTATATTGCAACTTACAGATCTCATGCAATTAATGGGGCTTGTGATTATTTCTCTTCCCCAGAAGCTTCTACAGTATTCTTTGGTACTGTCTAAGCTATTCAGGAAAGAGAAAGTCCTCAGACCAGCTCCAGTTGATATATTTTGCCCATGTTCTGTGATCCATTTGTGGTGCATCCTCAGTAATAGGGTCTGACAGTTTTTAAAGACCAAGCAAGAGCAATGGCAAAAGCCTATAATGGTCTAAATTTTTATTACTTTACAAAAATCCACAATAAGTCAAAGAATTTATTTCATGTCACCAAGTAGTACACTAAAATATCCTCTTCTTTAATAACCAGTTTGGCAAAATTATTTTCAAGTAGTTACCATTTTCACAGAATGCAAAAAAGCAGACAAATTTTAATATAATTTTGGTCTAAAGAGGAATTTCAGAAAAAATATGTAATTTTAATCTGTTTTTGAACTATATAGTATTTCTTTTTTTTGTGACAAACTTCTCATTTATTCGCATTTAGTTCCCGGTTAGATTACTGAGTTCATAAAACATATCCTTAAAAAACTGGAAGCCTGAGGAACCCCACATAGAAAACTGACTTCAAAATTTTTCTGCCCATATCCACACATGTACCATATGCTCTCTCTTTTTGTCTTTATCTATTTCTCTTCAATTTCTCTCACATAAACATTTAAATATTTTGGGACTGGAGAGGTGGCTCAGGGTTTAAGCCTCTCCCTTGCAGGTGGAAGGTCCTCAGTTCGGATCCTAGACCCCACCTATAAACGCTGGGCAGAAGGGGGCGTGGCCTGCATTTCTGATCCTGGTAGGGTGGAGCCTGTGAATCCTGGGGCAGAGTAAATGAGGAGGAGGTGGAGGCATTCCATGGTGGTTCCATAATTCGCCCATGGTTCTACACACACACACACACACACACACACACACACACACACACACACACAATTGAATAAATAATATTTTTTTTAATTTTAATTATTTTATTTTGGAAAGCTTCTGTATTAGTGTATGTCAAACTTATAAGAATACATTCACAGAGAATCAGGAGAGATTTTAGATAGTGTAGAATAATTTTTCACTATTGTTTTTACTTTCTTTCTCCCATTACTTTTTTTCTTTTTGTCTGAAAGGGATAAGAGATAGACAGATAATGACAGTTACATAGACATGCTTGACTTTCACATGTGCTATTCTACTACCAAAGTTTAAGCAATGATGGTGTAGACTCATAGGTAACCAGCAGACTTAACTTGAAAATATAATTCAAATAATATGCTGGCTTATATAGTTCAAAGGTTCCTGGTCATAATTAAAGAAAATCAGAAAAAAGCATATTGTTTTATCATCTGAAGTTGAAGTAATTTAGATCACAAGAAATATATATCAGTCTGGAGACTCAGCTAATAGAAATTTAATATTTACAGCAATTAAATTAGAATCATAGTTTAAATGTAGGAAAGTAGAAATTCATGCCTGGGAATTTGTGACTGGACATGGATAAGAATATTTCATTACTTGAAATAGTATGAAAGCAAGTATTTCAACTTGTAAAGTGATATCCCTACCCTAGCATAATTATGAAATTTACTCTACGGGTGAACAGATATGCACTAAGCTTGAATTAATTATCTTGATTGCCTTCTTGAATGAGTCCATTACATTCCAAAACACCAAAAGAAAGAGAATTTTATCCAAATGAATGAAAATAAAAGGGAAGAAGAAAGAATGGTGTGTAGGTGGAGGAATAGGAAAAGGCAAAAGCAAAAGGGAAACAAGGGAATTATGGCATTTTCTGATATAGGCAAAACAGAATTTAAAATTTTTGGCTTGCCATCCTCTTTATTTTTTTTCCTACTTTTTTTATTTCTTCCTTTTTTGAGAAAGTCTCTCTATGTAGCATAGGCTAACCTCTAACTTTTTATTCTCGGCCTCTTCATTTCTGAAATTGTAATTGTGTGGTGCCAAGCATTGTTAAATTGAAAATTTTAAACTAATACCTTTCAGTTATGAAAATGCTAGTAATGAAGCTAATGCTTGAAACAAATGCTATAAAAGTATACTGTAAGCAATGTTTTCCTATGTTGTAATTCAATGTTTTTTGATTATGAAAATAGAATAATTTTATCTACCTACAGTATCATGTAATAACATAACTTTTGTGGCTACACAGCAATTTCTACTTGTTAAATGTGATATCTGAATAGAGCTCTGCTGATGCAATTGAAATACATTTATAATTGAAAATAATCAGAATTCATTTTAAATTCTATATGACCACCAAAATCAAACTTATTATCTTGGTAATTAAAGTCTTGAAAAATGCAATTTGCAGCAATTTTATATTTTGCAGTATTCTCCAAGCATTGGATCGAAACAGAGCTACTTCTGATTTAAGGATATGCTGTCCTAACAAATTACCAAATATATCACTCCTGGGCATATTCTCAAAGAAATCTACATCTCTCCTATCGACATACCTGCACACATTGTATCTTTATTTGCAATTCCAAGGAAATGAAATAAATCTAGGTTCCCATCAACTATGTAGTGAAGATATGGTCCAAATGTAAAATGAAATATTTTTAAGCCATTAAAAATTAAATCAGAAAATTCTCAAGTGAAAGAATGAAGCCAGAAAAAAATATACTGAGACAATTCAGACCTAGAAATACAAATGTTCTCTTTTATATGTGGGTACTCTCATTGAACTAGCAGTTTGTAGAATTTCTAACTTTCAGTCCAGAAGACACTAAAATTGTATGGAAAGAATGAAATAGTTGGTGGAATCTCTCAACTCTGAGATTATTCTTTGACAACATAAAGAAATAATCATGAGTAATATCTGAAATATTTTCTATGAATGTATACACACGTGTGCATTGTATACCTATCTATGTAGATTTTTGCATACAAGTGTGGAAATAATATAGTAATACTATTTCTTTTTTTTCCTCCCATATATTTTTTTCCTAATCATACAAGCCCAATAGGTACCCTGGTCCTCTCCCTCCTCCCTCCTTTCCCCAGTTGTCCCCAGTTGCACTCTCCCTGCTTCCCCCTTCTTTCACTCCCTCCTATCTCCTTCAACCTCTCCTGGTGCCTCTCCCTTCCTCCCTCCCATCCCCTAGAGCATCCTTTCGTGTGAATGCCAGACCTCACTCTGAGTACTCCACTCTAATGAGAGTTCAGGACTAAGTGGCATAGCCTGGACCCTCTTCTTTGGCTCCCTGTTAGTATGGGAACTCTATTATGACTGTTTAATCCCTTGCCTCTATGGATCCTACTGCCTGGAGCCTTCTCCCCTGTGATCCAAGCCAAGCTTTGTGAGATCGTTGATATGTCAGCCATTGTGCAGGTCAGGCAAAGTCCAATTCTGGCTGCTGCAACCCTAAATTGTGTGGAATATCTTGCATATCATTGTTCCTCCCCATCTTTAGGCTCTTACAATCTTGTTGCTTGATACACTCCTCTTCCTCAAGATTCCCTGAGCTTTAGGATGGATAGAGATTTGGCTGGTCTGGTTCCAGGTAAATAATGTAGGCTCTTTAGTGTTCTGAATTATGGTTTCTTGTTGTTTTCAGTTATGCTATTTCTGTACTGCCGTTGGCTGCATCGATTGGGATCAAAGGTCCCTTCCTAAGTAGCAGGGAATCTGCAGTGGTATGGGGTCTGGTACAGAAAGCTCTTTTACTCTTTCTGCAAGCCTAAAATGAACATAAATATTTTCTTTGGTACATAGCCCTTAGATTACTGACAAAGAGGAGATGAATTTGTTAATTTTAAAATATTCTTTACTGAATTCTTTATTGTATATCATTTAATCAAATACTTTAGACTATTAAAGAAAAATACATAATGAAACTCAAGCTATGTGCAAATAAGTCATGAAAGACAGAATATATCAATTGAGTCCTAAAATTAAAGAAATTTGCAAATAAAGAAAAATGTATTTGTATATACATATATGTGTGTATGTGTAAACATATATTTATATATATAAGGAAATGCATACATAAAATTACTCAGCAAAATAATAGGATACATTACAAAATGAAGTATTAACATTCATGATCTTCATGGGAAAGAATGATCAAGAATGGGACTCCTTCAAGAATTATAATGGAATGTGTGAAAATGTCACTTGATCATTTCTTTTTTTTTCATTTCTTTCTAAATTTTATTATTTTAAAAGATTTAAAATAGGAGGACACTTCACAAAACATTGTACGGGAAATAAAAATCCTATATCAAATGTAGAAAACTAGTATCACAGATATCTTATGAAATGCAAACACAAATAAATTTTGTGATTTTTTGACCTTCCCACTCTAAAATCCCAATCAAATCCACATTTCCTAGTTATGAGGATCACACCACCACAACAATCTCCCAACAGTAAGCAGAATTCATCACCCAACTATGAGCAAAATCTCTCCACCAAATCCTTTGGCCATCCCTGCTGTGATAACACCAACATACTCAGAATTAACTCTAAATCGCACACCACAGAATTTGTCAATTTACCCAAGCATTGAAGGCCCACAAATAGCTATAATAAATTTGCGTATATAACAAGTTCCATAATCACTTTGGAATTCTAAGCTAAATATTCCAGACAAGAGTTTAATGCTAGGATCCACATATAAGAGAGAACATGTTGTACTTTTCCTTCTGTGCCTTTGCAACTCATACAACATTTTATTTTCTAGATCCTTCCATTTGCCAGCAAATTCCAATCTCATCCTTTCTGATAGTTGAATCATATTCCATTGTGTATGTATACCACAGTTTCATTACCCATTCCTCTGTTAATGGGCATGTTGGTTGATTCCATTTTCTTGCTCTTCTAAAGAGAGCTGTAATGACCATGAAAGACAAGTGTTTATGTTGTAAACCATAGAGCCCTTTAGAAATGTTCCCAATGGGGATATTGGTGGATCATATTAGACCTCTATTTTTAGCTTTTTGAAGAGCCTTCATATTGATTTCCATAATGGATTTACCACTTTATACTCCCACCAAAAATGGATAAGTGGTCTCTTTTCTCCACATCTCACTAACATTCATTCTTATTTGTGTTTTTGATCTTTGCCAATTTAACTAGGGTAAGATGATATCACAGGGAAGTTGTAAGTTGCATTTCCCTGATGATCAGGTAAGTGGGCATTTTTAAAGATATTTGTTTGACATTTGAACCTATTTTTGCTAGAATTCCCTTTTGATATTCAGGGACCATTTTTCACTTGGGTTGTTTACTTTCTTGGTGTCCAATTTTTTTAGCTTTTTATGGTGTGGAGATTTATCAGATTCATAATTAGCAAAAATTCACTCTCATTCTATGGATGGTGTTTTGTGCAATTAACGGTTTATTCTGCAGAACAGAACCTTTTTTATTTCATGAAGTTGTGCTTACTGATAATTGGTCTTAGTGCCCAGATCTTTAGGGTTCTATTTAGAAAATCTTTACCTAGGCATACCAACGAAAGTGTATTTCCCACTCTGCCTTCTAAAAGGTTCAAAGTTTAAGGATTAACACTGAATTTGGGGCTGGAGAGGTGGCTCAGAGGTTAAGCCTCTGCCTTGCAAGCAGAAGGTCCTGAGTTCGGATCCTACACCCCACATATAGACGCCGGGCAGAAGTGGGGGCGGCCTGCGTTTCTGGTCCTGGTAGGGCGGAGCCTGTGAATCCCCGGGCAGAGTAAACAGGAGATGGAGGCTGTCCATGGTGGTTCCCAAATTCGTCTGTGGTTCTACACGCATACAAACACATACGTGCACACACATGCATTTCACAATTGAATAAGTAATAAATAATAAAAAAATTTTAAAAGAAACTAAAGTTCCTGATCAATTTAAAATTATTTTTTATGCAAAGTGAGATGGTAAACTTTCATTCTTTTGCATGTAGATATCCAGTTTCCCAATATAACTTGTTAAAGATGCTGTTATTTCCCCAGTGAGCATGTTTAGCATCTTTGATAAAAATCTAGTGGCTGTAGGTGAGTGAAATAAAATATATAAGTATAATATAATAGGATACATTACAAAAGAGGTGTTTTGTAATTAATATTCATCATCTTAATGGAAAAATGCAATGAGGAATGGAATTTGTAAGTTAGTGGGCTGCTTCAGGAATTACAATGGTATGTGCAAAAGTCATTTGATCATGCCACTTTTTGTTTATGAGCTAAATCCTTAATCTTCAATATATGTGCCTATACATATACATATCTCTGTATATGCCACAGACCAGAGTTGCAGCCTCAAGACCAGGGCTTCCCCGGACCAGGTGGAGAACAGAACACACACAACTCTCTAGGCCGAGTGAATTCTGAACCCATTTACTGAAACTTTTGTGACAGCTTTTATACAGAAAATTTTGGGGTAAAGAATGTTGCACCTACAATTAGACATATAATTTCTTAGTCAGCAAAAATCACTTTCAGGGTGGACATTTTTTCAAGAACCTAACCCATTGCTTGAGGGTAAAGACACTTAACAGAAACATTCTCTCAGTATTTCAAAACTTAGCTAATCTATAATGCTTCACCGGATAACCATGGGGCTGAACCTGTATAATTGACCTTGTTTTAACAGAGGCAGCATTTTTAAAATACACAGAGGAGAAATGAGCTCCTTTTGATTTCAACAATTAACTATAGAAGTGCCCAACACCCCATAAGTCCCAGCGTGAGCTTTTGCTGTTGTCTTGTCCAGGTTGGTCTTCTCAGTAAGGTGGGTTGACATGGGTACCAGGCATGGCAGCAGGTTCTAGCTTGGGAAGTTGCATGCAGCTCATGCAGTCTTTGCAATCCAAGCTTGAACCACATCTTTAGTGGGGCCATGGCTTGGATATT
The DNA here is from genome assembly GCA_023101885.1 of Typhlomys cinereus. NCBI lineage: Eukaryota > Metazoa > Chordata > Mammalia > Rodentia > Platacanthomyidae > Typhlomys > Typhlomys cinereus. The sequence goes on from JALPQD010000022.1 coordinate 7,279,525, forward strand.
CAAGGGCCATAGCGCCCTGTTGATGGAGCACTACTGAGATATGTGCTGAAGGAAACAATAATTATTAAAAGAATAATTCCTCCTGCCGGAGCAGGAGCCTCACAGGGCAAGGGAGGACCCCCACCCTGGGCCACGACCCAGCTCCCCCAGGTTAAATAGCGCCACACCACCGCCACATCCTCCCTTTCCCCACTCCGCCTTCTCCGGATGGACACAGTCCAGCCTCGACTCACCGCAATGCAGGTAAGCTTCGCCCCCGCCCAACCCCAAAACCCCAGGCCAAATAATTCAGTTCAGTAAAAAACGCACAGAATTTGAAAGAAGGTATTAAGAGTTAAAATGACAATGCCTAAGTCAAAGTGCAAATCCATGAGAAACAACACCCAAGTAAGCAAATCTCCCACTGAAGGAATTAACCCCATAATGATAGACTCCAACCAGAACAAAACCACCGAAAATGGCCAAGAAAGCCTGACCCAGGATAGCAACTTTCAAAACATGATCATTACCATGTTCAATACTATGAAAGAGGAAATCCAGGCACAATTAAATAACTGCATTAATCGCTTTGAAGAGGAAAACAACAGAAACTTGGAGGAGATGAGAAAAACAGTTCAAGAAACAAAAACAGGCATAAAGCAGTTAAAACAGACTCAAGCAGAGTTCAAAACTGAACTAAAAGACAAGTTATCTTCAACACAGAACTCAACAGAGAGTCTTAACAGCAGAACTAACAAAGCAGAAAACAGAATTTCAGACGTTGAAGACGAAGTGGGAGTATTAACCAGCTCAATGGAAGAGGTTGTTAAAGCCAAAAAGATACCCGAGAGAAACATTCAAGAGATATGGCACACTCTGAAGAAGCCTAACATGCCTATTCATGGAATACCAGAACAAGAATCTCAAAATACCACAACTGAGGAAATTTTTCAAATGATCATCAAGGAAAACTTTCCTCATCTAAAATAAGAGAGGCCCATCCATATACAAGAGGCATTCCACACCCCAAACAGATATGACCAAAATAGAAACTTGCCACTGGAAATAATAGCTAAACACTCCACATTCAAGATAAAGAAATGATGCTGAGAGCTTCAAGGGAAAAAAAAAACTTTTAAAGGTAAACCAATTAAAATAACAAATGACTTCCCAGTCGAAACATGAAAAGCAAGAAGAGCTTGGAGAGACATACTTCAAGTATTGAATGGGCAAAAATGTCAACCCAGGATGATATACCTGGAAAAACTATCTGTCATGATCGAGGGAGAAAGAAAAATCTTCCAGCACAAAGACAACTTGAAGGGATACATGTCCACCAAACCAGGCCTTCAAAAAATGCTAGAAATGATACTCAAGTGTGGAGAAAAAAACAGGCATATCTGGGAGAACAGAAGGGAAGTATAACACCATTAAAAGCAAACCAATATACTTACGAAAACCACTAAACATAATAAATGTCTGGAATTAAAAATAGTTTCTCCATTATAACAGCAAATGTTAATGGAATTAACTCACCGATCAAGAGACACAGATTACAAATTTGGATTAAAAATCACAATCCATCAATCTGCTGCCTGCAGGAAAACCATCTCACCACAAAAGATAAGCACATCCTAAAAATAAAAGACTGGTCAACAATTCTACAAGCTAATGGAAGCAGAAAGCAGGGAGGGGTAGCCATTATGCTGTCGGACAAAGTGGACTTCAAACCAAAAAAAATCATAAGAGACACAGATGGCTACTACATTTTAGTCACAGGTACAATTCACCAAGAAGACTTCACAATACTGAACATATATGCACCTAATACACCCTCCCCACATTCATTAAGCAATCCCTACAATGTCTAAAGTGAGAAATCAATCCCTAAATGATAATTCTTGAGGATTTCAATGCTGCCCTCTCAACATGGGATAGATCTACAGGTAAAAAAATTAACAGAGACACTTTGGAGCTTAATCAAACCCTTACTGAAATGGACCTTACAGATCTCTATCAAACTTTTCATCCACACACCAAAGAATACACATTTTCTCAGCAGCACATGGAACTTTCTCCAAAATAGATCATGTATTGGGCCACAAAACGAATCTGCACATACACATGAATGTTGAAATTCTAACCTGCACCTTATCAGACCACCACAGCCTAAAACTTGACATCAACAACACAACAAGCAACAGAAATTACACTAACTCCTGGAAACTTAACACTATGATGCTAAATGAGAATTGCATTCAGGAAGAAATTACAAAGGAAATTCAAGATTTCCTGAAAGTGAATGATATATAAAATACAACTTACCAAAATCTCTGGGACACAATGAAAGCTGTACTAAGAGGTAAGTTCATAGCTCTTAATGCCTACATCAAAAAAATGGAAACATCAGAAATAAATAACTTAACAATGTACCTAAAAGCTTTAGAGACAGTTGAGCAATCTGATACCAAAAGCAGGAGAAGGGAGGAGATTAGCAAAATAAGGGGAGAAATATCCGACATCTAGCTTAGGAAAATGATTCAGAAAATCAACCAGTCAAAAAGCCGGTTCTTAAAAAAAGCAATAAGATTGATACACCCCTAGCCAAATTAACCAAAAGCAAGAGAGATAAAACCCAAATTAACAAAATTAGAAATGAACATGGAGGTATCACTACTGATACCCAAGAAATCCAGAGAATTATAACATCATATTTCAAAAACTTATACTCTGTGAAGTTTGACAACACAAAAGAGATGGATGAATTCCTAAGTAAACACAACTTACCTAAATTGAATTAAGAAGTTGGGAATTATTTAAATAGTCCTAAAATATATGAGGAAATTGAGGAAGTAATCTCAAATCTTCCCACCAAAAAATGGACCTGATGGATTCAGCACAGAGTTCTACCAAACATTTAAGGAGTTAATAACACCAATACTCCTTAAACTGTTCCATCAAATAACAAAGGAAGGAACACTACCAAATTTTTTCTATGAAGCTAATATTGTCTTAATCCCCAAGCCTAATGAAGATACACTTAAAAAAGAAAACTATAGGCCAATCTCTCTGATGAACACAGATGCAAAGATTCTCAACAAAATCTTAGCATCAGATTCAAAAAAATATCAAAAAGATCATCCACGGGAATCAAGTAGGCTTTATCCCAGGCACACAAGGTTTGTTTAACATACGCAAATCAATAAATGTAATTAACCATAAAAACCAGTCCAAAGTCCAAGACCACATGATACTCTCGATAGATGCAGAAAAAAGCTTTTGACAAGATCCAACAGCCCTTTATGATCAAAACCCTAGAGAAGATTGGAATGGAAGGAACCTTTATCAATATAATAAAAGCTGTATACAATAAGCCAACAGCAAGGATTATACTCAATGGGGAAAAACTTGAAGCATTCCCACTTTGATCAGGAACTATACAAGGCTGTCCACTCTCACCACATCTTTTCAATATTGTACTTGAAGTCTTAGCTGAAGCCATAAAACAAGAAAGGGACATAAAAGGGATTCAAATCGGCAAAGAAAAAGTCAAGGTATCTCTATTTGCAGATGACATGATACTATACCTGAGTGATCCCAAAAACTCCACCAGGTAGCTCCTGGAACTAATACAGAAGATCGGCAGGTGGCAGGATACAAAATAAATGTACAAAAATCAGTGGCCTTCCTGTATGCCCAGAATGAAAGAAGTGAAAAAGCCCTGAGAGAAACAATCCCATTTACTATAGCCCCTAAAAAAATGAAATACCTTGGTATAAACCTAAACAAAGAGTTAAAAGACCTTTAGAATGAAAACTTTAAAACTCTAAAGAAAGAAATTGCAGAAGATGCCAGAAGGTGGAAAGACCTCCCATGTCAACATTGTAAAAATGACCATTCTACCAAAGGCAATATACAAATTCAATGCTATACCAATTAAAATCCCAAAGCAATTCTTTAAAGAAGTTGACCAAACACTCTCAAAATTCATATGGAGGCACAAAAGATCCAGGATAGCAAAGACAATCCTGGAGGTATCACCATACCAAACCTGAGTCTGTACTACAAATCCATAGTTATAAAAACAGTCTGGTACTGGCTCCAAAATAGACACACAGATCAATGGATAAGGGTTGAAGACCCAGATATAAGCCCACAAAATTACAGCCATTTGATATTTGACAAAGGGGCCCAAAAAGTCCAATGGAAAAAGAACAGTATCTTCAACAAATGGTGTTGGCTGGCAAAACTGGATGTCCACATACAGAAGATTAAAACTGGACCCGTACTTGTCACCATGTAGAAGACTTAATTCCAAATGGATCAAGGACTTTAATATAAGGCCAGAGACTATAAAAAGCATAGGTGTAAGGGTAGGGAACTCCCTCTAGCTGACTGGGCTAGGCCAACAGTTCCTAAACAGACATCTAATAGCCCAGTCGCTGTTACCAACTCTCAACATTTGGGATCTGGTGAAATCAAAGAGCCTCTGTTCAGATAAAGAGGTTGTAATATGAGCTCAAAGGCAACCCACAGAATGGGAGAAAATCTTCACTAACCACATATCTTATAGAGCTCTATTATCCAGAGTGCACAAAGAACTTAGAAAACTAAACACCAAGGAAACTAATGGTCCAATTAAAAAATGGGCCCTGGAACTTAAAGAAACTCCACCAGGGATGAAATTAAAATGTCTAACAAATATCTTTCAAAATGCTCTGCATCCTTAGCCATCAGGGAAATGCAAATCAAAACTTCCCTGAGATATCATATCACCCCGTCAGGATGGCAAAAATCCACAATACAAACAACAAATGCTGGAGAGGATATGGAGAGAAGGGAACTCTCCTTCATTGCTGGTGGGAATGCAGGCTCATACAGCCACTCTGGCGAGCTGTCTGGAGATTATTTAAAAAATTAAAGATTCCTAATTCCTAGAAGAGTTCCTCCTGCCAGAGACACAACTTAAATTACCTGAGGAATTCTTAGCACCTGTCCATGTGCGGTATTGTGACATTCCAAGAAATTCCTATCACCTGCCCATGGAGTTACCTTCCCCAGGGAACAGGTTTTAGGCCTGAACTGGGTAGGAATACCAAGGCCTAACATATTTTTCCTTATTTCCCTTAAATAAAGCCATGTCCTTTTCCCAAAAGATGTTTCTTTGAATCCATCTTTTCCAAACTGAGACATATTCTACCAGATTGGTCAGATAAGGATGTGGCATGTATATATGTATATGTATACACATATATAATGGACATATGTTTACATATTTTATATATAAGGATGAAAATATCCTTTTTACATGCACATAACTTATTACATAAAAGGCAATAGCACAATTATATAATTGTATAAGCTCAATAATATATAATGTGTATCATTATAATCTAAAAGAAGTAGTGAAAAGTGGGTGTAAATAATTGATTTTAGAAAATATCACCTCTGCAGATGATAAACTATTTGTCTCCCTATTTTCAGTCTTGACTTCTTTATTAAGTGTGCACTGTTTTATGCATGAAAATCATATGGAGTTAATTAACAGAAATGCAGTTGTATTGTACTGTTATTATGAATTACACTGTTTTGTATACATTTTGAGTGCACCTAAAAGGACGGAAAACAGAATAAGAGAATAAGTTTAGTTTTATAAAAATAAAGGAATGGAAAAACATCTTGGACATGCCAAATGCCCTATTACAAGTTGTTTTTACCTTTTCCTTATCAATTGCTTTCATAAAAGGAATTACAAGTCAAGAGCTTCACACTGCCAAATATAGATATGCTGAGCTTCTTTTAGCTTTAGTTTTTTGTAAATGCAGAGGATGTATTAATGACCTGTCAAGAACCCTTCCAGTCCTATTTTTCAATATACATCTTTAAGAGAAGAAAAGTGGAATATGATTTTGACCTTAACTTGTATATAAAACGTGCTTTTGAAAATGTGTGTATGTGTGTGATGTTAATAATTATGTGCAAGTCATATTTTCTTAAGTTTTAATTTCAAATACAAGTTTTCTCACAAAAATATTTGGACACAAAATATATAAGTATTGCTCTTTGAATTCCAATGTGTAACACTGAGTAAGAATATATCTTTGGGTATTTGTAGTTGTTATGCTTTTCATTTAAATTGGTAAATTTCTTTAGGATTTAGGCAATTCACAATATATATCATTTATATAAAACCAATCAAATGTTATGTTAAAACTTATATTGTACACATATATAAGTTTTGATATAAGATTCAATTGATTTTTATGTCATCAAACATTCTTGCTGTCTGTAGATATATGGATGTCAATGTTGCCATTGAAGTTCTAATGAAGCTTCTGGGAGATATGTGAGTTTTTATTTTTAATTATCTTTTTTAATGGAAAATTAATTTAGGCTATCATCTAATAGAAATTTATTAATTATTCAATGAATGTTGCATAAAATTAATAAAGTGAATATTTGGTATTATTACATAGATAAATCAGACAAAATATACTGAAGGCTGATTTTATTCTTTAGAAATATTTCAAAGATTTTTAATATTCTATAACAACCTTTCAATATGATCTTAATAGAAATATTTACATATGAAGCATCCTGACAATATAAATCCAGGCAGGGATTTATTTGTTTCATTGTGTAAAAAACAAAAACTTTCCTATCAACACAAGTTCAGAGAAAGGTTCACCAAATCAAGGCAAACAAATATTATATATTGAAAATGTACTGAACTGTCAGGAAAAAATGTTCCCTGACTGTGTAGTTATATAACTGTAGTCATATTTTAAATGTTCCCTTAAAGATTTAAATTTAACCTGAATTTTTATTTCAAATAAATTTCAGGAGTTAAATATGAATCTATTAAATAATACTGTAGTCAACACTGAACTGGATTTTGATACTGCAGAAATTCTTCTGAGAGCTTTAGGAGATATCACTTAGCTTGTATTGACTTTATAAATTTACTTCATGGGAGAGAATTTGCTCAGATGTGTGCTTTCCAAATGGTATTTTATGTCATACTAGTCCCATTGGATATAACAGCAATTAAAAGTTTTATGGGAATTCTAAACACTATTGCTGCCCCTTGCATAAGCAGAACTATCTAGGGATTTAAAATGCTCTGAGAAAACTCACTACAGAAGTCTTTTTAAAGTTATTAAAATAGGGTTAATTTTTGTGACCTAACATTTTCTAGGTATGATAAGAAAAACACATTTTAATGTAAATTGAAAATCAGGGCTGGAAAGATGACTTTGTTTTGAAAGTAAAAGAAACTGAGTTCTGATTCCAGAGCCCACATGAAAACACCATGCAGAAATGAGAGAAGGCCTGAACTTTGGGTTCAGGAAGGCAGAGCACGGGAAAATCCAAAGCAAAGCAAAAACAAGGTAAAATCAATCCTGTATGATTTCTGCAGTCACCCTTTGGCCTCTACAGGGACATATAAAGCCTCTGATGCACATAAACACAGATAGAGACATGGTCACAGACACATACATACATTTGTTGGAATGCACTTGGAAAATGTTAAATTGTGTGATATCTTTATAGGTAAATATTTAATTAATAAACACTGATGCATAAAGTACCAGATATGGCTGAATAAATAAAACAAATGTGGTTATTTTATAGAGAGATATTCATGTATTTATCATTGATAATTAGATAACTTCACAATAATCAAGTAGTTATTGAACAAGTTGTTAACTATGGTATTTGGCAATACAAGTACTGCAAACAACCAGAGTGTCATGGTCATTTGTGACTTATGCAAACTTCAGTACTATTAATAGATTAATGAGAGAAAATGACTATTTTATGTTTATTCTATTTTATATTAAATGATAGCTAGAGACATTATTACAATTTAATTGGCAAAAATACACATAAGTTTAAGATGAGCTCTGTTTATCTATTTTTATTTGTAGCAGCCTGGTTATGATTATTACACGTAGTAAGGCTAACTTTAGTTGTCACAACACAATGAGAACTACATATTTCATAGTGCCAAGTCACTATCGCAAAGAACTGAAGAATTAGCCTATATGTATAATCTGCCTAGCCCTTGCTGAGCACAAACTCTATCTTGTGTATTCTCATTTATCTCTGATGATAAAACCCCTTTATTCAGTCTCCCTGAATATTAAGTGAGAGAAGTTTGTTATTCACTAAACTACAAGCTAAATTCATTAAATGCTAAGTCGTCTAAAGTTCCCTAGTTGTAACCAGTTTTTCAGTGTACATTAAAAACTTCAAGAATCAATATTCTTTTATGACATAGTAGTATCATTTTGTATAGTTAAGAAATATTTGATTAAAAGAGTTAATTCATTTTATAAAGAATGCTCAGTTTTTTTTCAAAACATACAGTACAGTACTGAAAATATGGTTTGGTATTTTTAAAAGTTCACTCTTTTATTCTGTTTGTAATTTGGGGTTCTGGTACTGACATTCAAGCAGAAAATCTTTAAAGGAAAACAAACTTCTTTAACTCATTGACCTTTCTCTCATTTGGTGAGCATTTGGACATTTTGGATTCTGAAGGTCAAAAGTAAATCTCTTCATATTTATCCTTACTCCTTCTATATGTACAAGGCCAATAATCTGTGATAAATATGCTCAGGAAATTTCATTTTTCTATAAAAATAATGAATTTTTCTCTATGTACTAAGTTCTCTTTCTATTTTATTGTTAAATCCTGTATAATTAATACAGTAAAATAAGTTTCTTTGTATGCCTTTAAAACAATATTAATTATTTACTATTTTTAAAATACGTACAATTTGCCAAATAGGAAGTTGAGATGATGCAGGAGAAATGGGAGCAAGATATTGGTAAATACTCTATAGGATGTCTTTGATTTGATATTGAACCTTTTTATTATTTATTCAATTGTGCATGTATGCATGTGTGCACATATGTGTATGTATACGTGTGTGTATGTATGTGTGTGTGTCTAGATCCACGGACAAATTCAGGAACCACCATGGACTACCTCCAACTCCTCCTTGTTTACTCTGCCCCTTGACTATATATTTTAGATGAAATTATTTGAGAGCATTTCAAACAGTATTTGAATTCTTTCAATGAAATTTATATCATGACTTTATGTTTTTCTCTTTACATTTGTCCATCTACCTATAACTATCCCATCTTCTTGATATTTTCTATCAATATTCCTCTATCATTCTCCATGTATTTATGTGTATATGAATGTATGTGTGTATCTATCTATCTATCCATCCATCTGCACTGTCTACTTATCCACTTATCTATCCACATACTTATGAAGTTTATAGAGACATCAATTATAAGAACGTTATGGGCCTAAATTTTAGCACATGGAGACATACATAAGAACAACTACCTTTGTTTAATTCTGTCAATCCTTCCTAAACTCAGGAATGTTCTATCATTATAACAACACAATGCTAATTATACCATTTACATCTCAAAAATTCCAGAAAACTCAAATTTGTTACAAATATTATTATCAGCCTTATAGTCTGATATCTTAATCAACTACACCGAGTATAAATCCTAATTAGATTTCCACTACCGGAAATTCGATGTACTTCACTTTCCATTAAAACTAAGATGTTAATGAAAACCTGTGCAAATCAGCAAGTTTGGGTCTATCAACCTTTCATCACTGTAGGATATGTATGACCTGGAAGAACATAGTGGTAAAGATGCCACTTTGACAAAGCGATTTCGCACTATCTGAGGAATTCTGCACAAGTCTGATTTCTCCTGATGTCACAGATTGGTTGTCTGAGTACATGGTCGAAGATAGGAGGATGCTCATTTTCCTGTCTCTCTTTCCACTAACACAGATCCTTCTCTTGAGTTCCCAACCTAAACACCAACTCCTATTTACATTTCTGTTTAAAGTAAAGTTTCAGGAAGTGGGAGGTGGGAGAGTCCTCATTTAAAATGTGATATTCCTCCATCCACCTGACCCTCTGGTGTTATCTATCCCACCTTCTTTGAATTATTTCTCCCGTGTCTGCATTTCTAATCACACTGGGACTTAATCCATGAATACTGTCCTAAGATAATTTTATTAATATTGACTTAGACATAATAGATCTACATTTTCTAATCTTATGTGTCATGTACAGGGAAATAGCTCATGAGGTCATCATCATGCCTGGGGATTGTTACCTGTTTATACTGGATGGGGAGGAAACAGTGATTTTCATCATGGTATACAAACTGATCTAACTCTCATACTCCTAAAATTCCAAGGCATGTGATAATGCACACAAAACTTAAAAATCTGTACACAGGAAACATCAAAACTCTCAACACAAGGGGATAAATATTTCACTCTGGAGATAGTGATTGACCATTCAACAGTAACACACATCAGGTTTCCCCCAACAGTTTTGGAGGGATTATAACCACCTTAAAAGAAAAACCATAACTGGAGACACTTTTCAAATATATTGGTGGAAACATCAGAAAGGCAGGTTGTAACAAGGCAGGGAGATCTCTGTTACAGGTTTTAGATGCTACTTAATATTTTAATTGGTATTTTCTTGTTATCCCTTAAGTTGGTACATTTTAAAAGGTTTTACCCAAGAGTCACAGAGTATTAGTTCATCCACAAAGGAGCGACTAGTAATAGCTATTATGGAGGATAAAGATCATGTAAGACAAATTCAGATCTCACCACAATCATTGAAATTCTTGTCAATTTATCAGTCAAGTCAGTCAATAAAGCTTTTCCCCAGGAACATCATAAAACTCAATGGGTAATAACTGACATGAAAGGAAGAAGACTGTCAGTAAGGAAAAATATATTTCTGTGGGAGGTAGAGGGTGGGACTCGTAAAATTTGATGAAAACTATTTAAATACATTTTATATATGTATGAAACTATTGAAGAATTAAAAAAGATATTACACAATTAAAAACAGTCTGTGGTACTATATCACACCCCCACACGCACACACACCTCTAAATCTTGAATTTAATGCCCTTCATGACTTTGCTTAAGATATTGCTCCTGCTTCATATTTTAATACACAATTCATATTTGATCTCTTGTTTTCAATGTAGTATCCATTCTACATTTCCATCTAATAGCTCATTTATCATTAAAATCTTTTTTGTTGATGATTCTGTTCTTTAAATTGACACCCTATCTCATTTCTTACAAATAACGTTAATGGTCATAATGTAGATCCTCCTTTTTCCCTATATCACAGCAACCTTGTTGAATATAGGCAAAATATTGTGTGCATTGCTGTATCAGCTTATATTCTGTTTGTTATATACTATATTTTTAAAAATTAGACTTATTGGATGTATTATTAACTTGCATTGTATATAGGTTTATGGGTATAAAAAATAAGTTTTTAGCTGCATGTGAAAGAATATCGCAATTGGTATCAATAACCTTTAATATTTTATTTATGTATGTGTGCCAGTAAGATACAAGCATTTATATGTAATATGTATTATGTATATACAAGATATAAGACAATTCAAGTCTGAAATATCATACATTTGTGAAGGATTGTAGTTAAGGTAAGCTTTTAGAAAGTGTGTGGGAGATTATGTAACTGATGAGAGAAGAACCATTGCATAGTGGATGGGGCCATTTCCTAGCCAGATGGATAAAATACCTAGGATTATTTGAGTAGACTGACATCCTTTTACAAACACAGTCTGACAAGTGAAACTTGTGAATCTTCTTAGATAGGGGGAAGAAGAAGAACGGATAGTGACTAAGATAATGAATAAGGACAACAGGTCAACATGGAGGTCCATTAACAAACAGGGGCTGAAACAAGGAAGACATTTAAGAAATATGAGCTTTAATACCCATGATGGCCTGGTAACAGAAGTAAATATAGTGGTTAAATTGGGAGAGAATTAGAAAAGAAGAGGAAGTTTCAAGTCAAAAAGAATTGGAACTAGGATTCTATGAAGAGCATGGTGGGATGTAGTCTTCAGCAAGACCTAAAGGTTAGAGAAAAATTTGCAGAGCCCCCAAAACAAAAGTGGGGAGAACATTTTTCTTTTATGGTCTTCACACCTTTTCCTGGAGTTGCTACTGAATTAGGGCATTGTATAGTGAGGAGTGAAAGAATTTGAAGAAAAAGACTGCCTTCTCTGAAAGTTTTTTTGGTGGATCTAGGGAAGTAAGTCAGAAGTGAATTAGTGTGGTTCATGGGGTAGATTCAAAATCACTACATTCTAGCCCATGGGAAAGAGTTTTACAAAATGTTCCGACTGGTGGTCACAAAACTAACTGTATGGGACACTTCAAATGAAGTATTCAGACTTGTCCTGATGTTCTAGATCTCTGAGTATAGGCTGTAGACATGTAAGGAGGTCATCTTACACAACCTTACCTTGGATGTTCTATAAGTTGACTGCCACTTCACAGGGAGAACAGGCAATTCCAAGAATATAACCACTCATTTCAGTATATGCAATCTTTATAAACAATAAGTGATTATTGTTAGTAAGAAATGCAATTTGATTTTTGATGGAAAACAGTATTTGATATTAATTACGTTTTAAAAAATTGGGTAACTATTAATAAAATGACATATGTGTTTCACAAAGTCTGTGAGAATTATCCATAAACTTTTATTATGTGCCTGAATAATGCCTCTGTAATGAGCATTTCATAAAGAAAGTTTGTAAAAATATACCTATTGTTTGTTAGTATAGTTTATGTATGCAAATAATTTGGCTTAAGTAAATATTTAAGGTAAGAATAGCATACTGAACCAACACAGTAAAAGATAGATCACCTTGAAGGTAAAGCTATAAAAGATAGAATACGAATCTTATATATTGGCTCAAAAATTCAGTAGTGAAAAAATTATCTGAGTGAAATTTCTGTGCTTTTTGGTCATTGTTGTTGTAAATCAATTTTTTTTCCAATTCCATTTGTATTTTCTTTCATTACTCACATATCATTATATATTTTACTACAATATAAAAATAGGGACATCGGTTGGAGGTATCACCATACCAAACCTTAGTCTATATTATAAATCCATAGTTATAAAAATAGTCTGGTACTGGCTCCAAAATAGACTCACAGATCAATGGATAAGGGTTGAAGACCCAGATATAAGCCCACAAAATTACAGCCATTTGGTCTTTGACAAAGGGGCCCAAAAAATTCAATGGAAAAAGAACAGTATCTTCAACAAATGGTGCTGGCAAAACTCGATCTCCACATGCAGAAGACTAAAACTGGACCCATACTTGTCACCATGTACAAGAATTAATTCCAAATGGATCAAGGACCTTGATATAAGGCCAGAGACTATAAAAAGCATAGGTGTAAGGGTAGGAAACTCCCTCGAGCTGATTGGGCAAGACCAACAGTTCCTAAACAGACATCCAATAACCCAGTTGCTGCTACCAACTCTCAACAGTTGGGATCTTGTGAAATCAAAGAGCTTCTGTTCAGATAAAGAGATGGTAACACGAGCTCAAAGGCAACCCACAGAATGGGAGAAAATCTTCACTAACCACATATCTGATAGAGCTCTACTATCCAGAGTGCACAAAGAACTTAGAAAACTAAACACCAAGGAAACTAATGGCCCAATTAAAAAATGGGCCCTGGAACTTAAAAGAAACTCTACCAGGGATGAAATTAAAATGTCTAACAAATATCTTTCAAAATGCTCTGCATCCTTAGTCATCAGGGAAATGCAAATCAAAACTTCCCTGAGATATCATCTCACCCCAGTCACGATGGCAAAAATCCACAATACAAACAACACCAAATGCTGGAGAGTATGTGGAGAGAGGGGAACTCTCCTACATTGCTGGTGGGAATGCAGGCTCATACAGCCACTCTGGCGAGCTGTCTGGAGATGCTTAAAAAAATTAAAGATTGAAATGCCATATGACCCTGAGATTCCACTTTTGGGAATAACCCCCCCATGAAGCAGAAGTTCACCTCAATAGCACAAGCACGACCATGTTTATAGCAGCACTGCTTACAATAGCAAAGACATGGAATCAACCCAAATGTCCAACAGTTGATGAGTGGATAAGGAAACTGTGGTACATCTATACAATGGAGTACTACTCAGCCATCAAAAATGAGGAATTACTGGAATTTGCCGGGAAATGGATGTCATTAGAAACAATTATATTAAGTGAAGTATCCCAGACCCAGAAAATTAAGTGCCATATGTACTCCCTAATAGGTAGGTGTCTCCTAGTATGAAACCCACCCAGCCCACCTTGAGAAACTCAAAGATAAATCTATATATTACTGACAGTAATTGCAAGGATTATGAACAAGAGAGATGGGGTTGGAGGGCCACACCAGAAACAAGGAGAGAGGGGACCATGTTACAGCAGAGAAAATAGGCCTCCATCAAGGACTGCAAGTAAGTAATGAGACACCTGGTTAAGTTCACAGATGTTCATTCCTGATCATTTACAACTGAGGGGGTATGATCTCACCAGAAGGGGAGGGCATATAGTCTGGCAGATAAAAAGTAACCAATTTGCAAATGGGCGATTGACCCCTCCCTCACTGTGGTTTCCTACTTTTATTACATCTGCCCTTGAATGTGCTCTTATAACAAGACTCAAGTTTAACAGCTTTTTGTCTCTGGCTAGGGGGTAACATACAATGCCCATCAGGATGAAGTGAAGGGCACTGCAGGAGCAGCAAAACTGCAAAAGAAAATCAATGAACCACAATCCAAAACTTCAGAGACTCTATATCAACCACCTAGAACTAGGCCAGACTAATCTCTCCCCATCCTGAAGCTCAGGGAAATTTGTGGAAGAGGGGGTGGTAAGATTGTAAGAACAAAAGGATGGGAGGAGCAATGATTTTCAAGATACTCCACACAAGTTAGGGCCGAAGCTATCATAATTGGACGTTGCATGCCCTGTGCAATGTCCAACACACTATTGACCTCACAAAGTCTAGCATCTGCTAAAGGCACCAAGATCCTTGGAGACAAGGGATTGACAGCCACAGTGTGTTCCTATGCTTAAGGGGAACACAGGAAAGGGTTCAGGGAAATGCCACTGGGTCTTTGTACGTCATCGGAGAGGAAGGCCCAGAGGAAAGTCTTTCATGCACATTAAAGGACTCTCTGGGGATTGGGCGGGAGGCACTGGGGAATGGGGAGGGAGGGATGAGGGGAGGGGGAGCAGGAGGTTCGGGGAAAGGAGAACGGAGGAGGGAACTGGTGTACCTATTAAGTTTGTATGAGCAGAAATAATAATAAAAAATGTAAAAAAATAAAAAATACAAATAGCGACATAAAGGAGGAAGGTGGACAAATGACGGATATCCAGGGAGAGAAAGAGGCAGTTAAAATTAGGATTAATAGTATGAACATATGATATTGAAAAAAATCCAAAAATCTTATTAAAAATACCAGTGAAACAAATATCTGGGAAAATTAATCAAGGAAAATATTTAATGATACCAGGAATCAAGATTATTATAAAAGAAAGATTTTTTAAAAAATGTTTCAAGTCCTCCTATGTTTTTGCTTTTTAACTTACCACATATCTGCTAGAGCTCTATTATCCAGAGTGCACAAAGAACTTAAAAACTAAACACCAATGACATAAACGGCTCAATTAAAAAATGGGCATCAGAACTCAGAAGAAACTGGTCCAGGGACAAAATTGAAATGTCAAACAAATATCTTTTTTTTATTTATTTTTATTTTTTATTTATTGTTTTTCCCCAATCATACAAGCTCAGTAAGTACCCTCCTCTCCCTCTGTCCACCCTTCCCCAGTTTCCCTTGCACCCTCAATCCCTTTTCCCCTCCCTTTCACCCCCTCCCTCCACTTCTCCCAGTGCTCCCCTTTTACCCCTCCCATCCACTCAAACATCCATTTGTGTGAATGCCAAACTTCCCTCTGAGTCCTCCACTCTAGAGAGGTGTAAGGACTCAGAGGCATAGCCCAGAGACATTTCTTGGGGTCCCCTTTAGTTTGGGAACACTTTTATGACTGTTAATCCCTTGCCTCTAAGAATCCTAGTGCCTGTGATCCATGCTAGACTTTGGGGGGTCATAGATATGTCAGTCATTGTGCGGGTCATTCAAGGTCCAATTATTGCTACTGAAGCCCTAACTTGTATGGTGTATCTTGCATATTGTTGGTCAGTCCTCCACATCTTTAGGCTTTTACAATCTTTTTTTTTTTTTTTAGCAAAAACTTATCTCCTTTATTGGGGATGGCAAGACTACCTATGTGTTGAGCAAGTACTCTGCCACAGAGTTACATTTGTGCCAAGGATAACTTTTGTTACATTTTTATGTTTTTACTGTTTCTTTTTATATGTATATATATTTTTATTTCCACTCATACAAACTTAACAGGTACACCAGTCCCTTCCCTCCCTCCACCCCCCCACCTCCCTGTGCCTCCCTCCCCTCCCCCTTCCCTCCCCATCCCCCAGTGCCTCCCCCTCCCATCCCCGGAGCATCCTTTAATGAGCATGCCAAACTCTCCTCTGGGTCTTCCTCTCTGATGAGGTGCAAGGACCCAGTGGCATTTCCCAGTACCGTTTCCTGTGTTCCCTTTAAACATAGGAACACTACTGTGGCTTGCCGCCAAAGATCCTAGTGCCTTTAGTAAACGCTAGACTTTGTGGGGTCAATAGTGTGTTGGCCATTGTTCAGGGCATGCAAAGCCCAAATGTGATTGCTTCGGCCCTAACTTGTGTGGAGTATCTTCTATATCATTACTCTTACAATCTTGCCACCCTCTTATTCAAGTTTCCCTGAGCTTTAGGATAGGGAGAGATTTGGCTGGTCTGGTTCCAGGTGATTAACATAGTGTCTCTGGTGTTCTGAATTATGATTTGTTGTTTTCAGTTTTGCTGTTCCTGCACCACCCTTAGCTCCATCCATACTGGTATTAGAGGTCACTTTCTATCCAAAGATAAAAGGCTGTTTAAATGAAGATTTACTCTAAGAAGAGATTTAAAGGTAGATGAATAGGAGTAGGATGTCACAGTGAGGGGGATTCAGGGTCCCATTTGCAAGATGGTTATCATATATCTATGTGACAGACTCTGTACCCTCCCTGGTTGGTGAGATCAAACCTTCTCAGGGAAAGTGACCAGGAAGGAAAGTGGGAGTGGGTTTCACCAGATATCTTGCTACTTACTTGCAATACTTGATGGTGACCTGTTTTTGTTTTCTCTACTGAAGCATGATCCCTTCTCTCCTTATTTCTTGGGGGAGGGCTCCTTCTCCTTCCCTCCTGTTTATAATCTTTGCAATTACTGTATTACAGAGATTTAGCTTTGAATATGTCATTAAGTGGGTTTGATAATGGGATCCACTTGTTAGGGAGTACATACTGTGTCTAACTTTCTTTGTCTGGGATACTTCACTTAATATATTTTTTTCTAATTCCATCCATTTGCCAGCAAATTTCATTAATTCATCTATTTTGATAGCTGAGTAGTATTCCATTGTATAAATGTACCACATTTTCCTTACCCACTGATCAACTGTTGGGTATTTGGGTTGATTCTATGACTTTGCTATTGTAAATAGTGCTACTTTGAACATGGTTGTGCTTCTGTCACTGTAGTGAATTTTTGCTTTATGGAGGATTATTCCCAGAAGTGACATGTCAGGGTTATATTCTTCTCCAGAATTTGGTGTTGTTTGTATTGTGTATTTTCTAACAAATATCTTAAAAAATGCTCCAAATCTTTACCCATCAGGGAAATGCAAATCAAAACTTCCCTGGAATATCATCTCATCCTGGTCATGATGGCAAAAATCCACAATAGAAACACCAAATGATGGAGCAGATGTGGAGAGAAGGGAACTGTCCTACATTGCTGGTGTGAGTGCAGGCTTATACAACCACTCTGATGATCACTTTTATGATTTCTAAAAAAAAAAATTAAAAATTGAAATGCCTTATGACCCTGATATGCCACTTCTGGGAATAATCCCCCATAAAACAAAAATTCACTAGAGTTACACAAGCACAACCATGTTCATAGCAGCACTATTTACAATAGCAAAGTCATGGAATCAACGCAAATACCCAACAGTTGATCAATGGATAAGGAAAATGTGGTACATTTATACAGTGGAATACTACTCAGCCATCAAATAAGATGAATTAATGAAATTTGCCAGAAAGTGGTTGGAATTACAAAAAATATATTGAGTGAAGTATCCCAGACACAGAAAGTTAGACACCACATGTACTCCTTAATAGGTGGATCTTAGTACTAAACCCACCTAATGACATATTGAGAAATGAATCTCTGTAATACCTACTGTAATCAAAGAGATTATGAATGGGAGAGAAGGAGGAGCCCCCCCCCCGAAGAAAGGAGAGAGGGCATCATGCTTCAGTAGACAAAATAGGTCAATGTCAATTATTGCATGTAAGTAGAGAGGCATCTGGTGAGGCTCACTCTTGCTTCCCTTCCTGGTCACTTGTGACTGAGAAGGTTTGATCTCACCAATCAGGGAAGGTATAGGGACTGGTAGATAGATATATGATAACCATCCTGCAAATGGGACCCTGAATCCCCTTCACTGTAGTGTCCTACTCCTATTCCATCTACCTTTGAGTCTCCTCTTATATTAAGATCTTCATTTAAACAGCCTTTTATCTTTGGTTAAGAGATGACCTTCAGTACCAATCAGAATGGAGCCAAGGAAAATTTAAACCAAAATCAACAACAAACCATAATTCAGAACACAAAAGACCCTACTTTAATCTCTTGGAACCAGACCAGCCAAATCTCTCCCCATCCTAAATCACAGGGAAACTTGAAGAAGAGGGGGTGGCAAGATTGTAAGAGTCTAAAGATGAGGCGGACCAACCATATGCAAGATACTCCACATGAGTTAGGGTTTCAGTAGCCATAATCAGATCTTGCATGGCCTGCACAATGACTGACATGTCGATGACCCCCCAAAGTCTAGCATGGATCACAGGCAGTGAGATCCTTAGAGGCAAGGGATTAACAGTCATGGTAGTGTTCTCATACTAAATGGGACCCCAAGAAAGGGCTCCTAGATATGCCACTTAGTCCTTATACCTCACCAGAGTGGAGGACTCAGAAGGAGGTTTTGCATTCACACAAAAGAATGCTCCAGGGGATGGGAGGGGGAAGAGGGAAGCACTGGCAGAAGGGGAGGGAGGGGTGTATAAGGAAGAGGAAAAGGGGGGAGAGTACAAGGGGGGACTCAGGAGAGGTGGAAAGAGGAAGAGCACCAGGGTACCTATTGAGCTTGTATGATTGGAGGAAGAAATAAAATTGAAAACAAAAAAGATGAAAAAAAATTATTAAAAAATACCAATAAAACAAATATCTGGGAAGATTAATCAAGGAAAATGTTGAATGATGCCAGGAATCAAGATTATTATTAAAGAAAGATTTTTTAAAAATGTTTCAAGTCCCCTATATTTTTGCTTTTAAATTAAAATTATTAAGACACTCAAATATATTTTTCTACTCAATGCATCAGTTTAAGATAGCATGTGGAATCATGATAGCAGTAAAACAATTTGAAGTTATAGTTTCTAGGAATGTAATGTTGCTTAGTAGCATATTCATGAACTGACCTTGGAACTTTTTTTTCTACAAGTATTTCTGTTTCTTTTTTATTATCTTATTTTTCTAGTTTTACAAGCATATTGAGTACCTATACCTGCTTCCTTCAATTCCCCCCTCCTACTCATCCCCATTCCCTTCCCTTCACATTTCCTCCCACCTTCCTATCTGTCTATTTCTATGGACCCCAAGGTTTTCTCTGGTTTGTCTACTTTTCAAAAAAAAGTTTTGCAAGTATATTGAATACTTATCCCTGCTTTCCTCCAGCATTTCTCCCTCCCATCCCTCCATTAATCCCACCCTCCTACCTGTCTTGTGTGGATTCCAGGGTTACCTTTGGCTTGTGTACTCTTGTGAGGTTTCAGACCTCCGTGGCTTGTCAAGGTGCCTCTCTTCTGGCCATCCCACTAATAGACACATGTCCCTTCACTCATCCAGATTTAGTATATAAAGTCTGTAAAAACTCCAAATATTTAGTATTTTACTCCTTAACAATAAGTTGAGTTTTTATTTTGAATCTAAAATTTCAATAATATTATAGAGCATCACTGGAAAACATAACAAGTCATATTTATTAATTGAGATTGTAGATGTGACACTATTAAAATCAATATATAAATTTAATGTTGTCACTATCATAACTATATACTTAGACAAAACTGCTTAACAAAACTATTGTTTTCAATTAAATCACAATGTCTTTTGACTTGCTGCAGTCAATCTATAGTAAATGTGCTTTCAAATTCATTAAAAACTTTTAGGCACATCAATGTAATGCACCGTATAGCAAAAGTTGTTATTCAGAAGCTTCAAAAAGGTTTCTGTGGTTATGATTGAAAAAATAAATGAAAAAAAAATTCTTCAAGAGCCCTTGCCCCCTTCCACTGGTCCTGAATGCACACTCGCTCACACGGTACAGGTAAGGCACACTGCTTCCCAGGGACTGCCCACCAGAACCCAGGTCATCTGCTCGTCACAGCCCATCCCACCATCCAGCCTGAACAGCGCCAAAGCTGGCCAGGGCTTGGGTGGACTACAGGCCATGATCCAATTCCCAGATGAAGCTCGCCTATCATTCTTAGTCCTTCCTCTCCTTCCATCTGCTGCAAACGCATGCTCGCTCGCTCACAGACCAGGTAAGACACCCTTTGTCTACTAAAACTGATTTAATTGATGTAATAACAGTCTAATAGCCTCCTCTTGGAAATAACAACAACAACAACAGACAAATGCACCCAAATCCAAGACAACCACTAGTAATAACTGCCAAAAAGTAGTTATACCAACTAAATCAGTACAGTCATAAACACAGAGACACTGTAAAGATTAAAGAGACAAAATAACAATGCCCAAGACAAAGGGTAGATCCATGGGAAACAAAACGCAAGAAAACAAATATCCAACTGAAAGAATTAACCCTATAGCGACAGATTCCAACCAGAAAAAATTCACAGATAATAGTCAAGAAAGCCGGGCCCAAGATAACAACATTCAAAGCATGATAATTACCATGATCAATACTATGAAAGAGGAAATCCCGGAGGAGTTAAATAACCCCATCAACCACTTTGAACAGGAACACAATGGACACCTGGAGGAGTTGAGAAAAACAGTTCAAGGAACAAAAATAGGCATAGAGCAGTTAAAACAGTCTCAGGCAGAGTTTAAAATTGAACTAAAAAAAAGTTATCCTTAACCCAGAGCTCAACAAAGAGTCTTTCCAATAGAACTATCAAGGCAGAAAATAGAATTTTAGATCTTGAAGACAAAGTGGCAGAAGTAAACAACTCAATTGAAGAGGTTATTAAAGCCAAAAGATACTTGAGAATAATATTCAAGAGATATGGGACACCCTGAAAAAGCCTAACATGCACATTTATGGAATACCAGAGCAAGAATCCCAAAATACCACACATGAGGAAAATTTTCAAACTATTATAAATGAAAAATTACCTCATCTAAAGAAAGAGAGGCCCACCCAAATACAAGAGGCATTCCACACCCCAAACACATATGACCAAAATAGAAACTTGCCATGACAAATAATAGTCAAAACACTCCACATTCAAGACAAAGAAATGGTGCTGAGAACTTCAAGGGAAAAAAAAAAGTAACATTTAAATGTAAACCTATTAAAATAGCAAATGACTTCTCAATGGAAACAGTAAAAGCAAGAAGAGCTTGGAGAGATGTACTTCAAGTATTGAATGAGCAAAAATGTCAACCCAGGCTGATATACCCTGCAAAAATATCTGTCATGATCGAGGGAGAAAGAAAAGTTTCCCAGCACAAAAACAATTTGAAGGCTTACATGTATACAAAACCAGGCTTTCAAAAAATGCAAGAAATGATACTCAAGACTGAAGAGTAAAACAAGCATATCAAGGAGGACAGAAGAAAAGTATAATACCACCAAAAACTAAAAGCCAAATAATACACTTACAAAAACCACTAAACATAAAAAATGTCTGGAATTAAAAATAATTTCTCCATCATAAAATTAAATGTCAATGGAATTAACTCACCAAACAAGAGACACAGATTACAAACCTGGATTAAAAATCAAAACCCATCAATCTGCTGCCTTCAGGAAACTCATCTCAGCACAAAAGATAGGCACATCCTAAAAATAAAAGGCTGGTCAAAAATTCTGCAAGCTAATGGAACGAGGAAACGGGCAGGGGTAGCCATTATGCTATCAGACAAAGTGGACTTCAAACTAAAAAAAATCATAAGAGAAACAGATGGTTACACCATTTTAGTCACAGGTACAATTTACAGGAAGACTTCACGATACTGAACATATATGCAACTAATATGGGCCCCTTCACACTCATTAAGCAAGCACTACAGCGTCTAAAGCAAGAAATCAACCCCCAAACCATAATTCTTGGGGATTTCAACACTACCCTCTCAACATGGGATAGATCAACTGGTAAAAAACTTAGCAGAGATACATTGGAACTTAATCAAACTCTTACTGAAATGGACCTTACAGATCTCTATGAAACTTTTCATCCACGCACCAAAGAATACACATTTTTCTCAGCAGCACAAGGAACTTTCTCCAAAATAGACCACATAATGGGCCACAAATCAAAACTTCACATATAAAGGAAAGTTGAAATTCTAGCCTGTACCCTATCAGATCACCATGGTCTAAAGCTTGAAATCCACAGCACAATAAACAACAGAAAATACACTAACTCCTGGAAAATAAACACTATGATGCTGAATGAGAATTGGATTCAGGAAGAAATTAAAAAGGAAATTCAAGATTTCCTGAAAGCAAATGAAAATGAAAATACAGCTTATTAAAATCTTTGGGACACAATGAAAGCTGTCCTAAGAGGTAAGTTCATAGCTCTTAATCCCTACATCAAAAAAAATAGAAACATCACGAGTAAATATCTTAACAATGCAGCTTAAAGCTTTAGAGACATTAGAGCAATCTCTTCTCAAAAGCAGTAGAAGAGAGGAGAGCAGCAAAATCGGGGGGGGGGGAATATTCCAAATTGAGATAAGGAAAACGATACAGAGAATCAACCAGAAAAAAGCTGGTTCTTTGAAAAAAATTAATAAGATTGATACACCCCTAACTAAATTAACCAAAAGCAAGAGAGAAAAAACCCAAATTACAAAATTAGAAATGAAAATCGAGTTATCACTACTGATATCCAAGAAATGCAGAGAATTATAACATCATATTTCAAAAATTTATACTCTGTGAAATATGAAAACACAAAAGAAATGGATGAATTCCTAGGTAAGCACAACTTACCTAAATTGAATCAAGAAGTTGGGAATTATTTAAGTAGTCCTATAACATATGAGGAAATCGATGAAGTCATCTTGAATCTTCCTAACAAAAAATGTCCTGGACCAAATGGATTCAGCACAGAGTTTTACCAGACATTTAAGGAGCTAATAACACGAATACTCCTTAAACCGTTTCATCAAATACTAAGGAAGGAACACTACCAAATTCTTTCCATGAAGTTAATATCATCTTATTCCCAAAATCTAATGAAGATACACTTAAAAAAGAAAACTATAGGCCAATCTCTTTGATGAACACAGATGCAAAGATTCTCAACAAAGTCTTAGCATATCGGATTCAAAAACATATCAAAAAGGTCATTCAAGGGGATCAAGTAGGCTTTATCCCAGGCAAACAAGGTTGTTTCAACATGCACAAATCAATAAGTGTAATTCTCCATGTAAACCAGTCCAAAATCCAAAGACTACGTGATACTCTCAATAGATGCAGACAAAGCTTTTGACAAGATACAAAATCCTTTTGTTTTTCAAAACCCTAGAGACAATTGGAATGAAAGGAACCTTTAACAATATAATAAAAGCTGTATAAAACAAGCAAACAGTCAGGATTACACTCTATGGGGAAAAACTTCAAGAACTAGACAAGGCTGTCCACTCACCACTTCTATTCTATATTGAACTTGAAGTCTTAGCTGAAGCCATAAGACAAGAAAGGGAGATAAACGGGATTCAAATCAGCATGGAAGAAGTGAAATTATCTTTATTTGCAGATGACATGATCATATACCTGAGTGATCCCAAAAACTCCACCAGAAAGCTCCTGGAACTAATACAAGAGTTCAGCAGGGCGGCAGGTACAAAAATCAGTGGCCTTCCTATATGCCCAGAAACAAAGAAGTGAAAAAGCCCTGAGAGAAACAATCCCATTTACTATAGTCCCTAAAAAAATGAAATACCTCAGTATAAACCTAACCAAGGAAGTAATAGACCTTTACAATGAAAACTTTAAAACCCTAAAGAAAGATATTGCAGAAGACACCAGGTGAAAAGACCTCCCATGTTCCTGTATTGGCAGAATCAGTATCATAAAAGTAACCATCCTACCAAAAGCAATATACAAATTCAATGCTATAACAATCAAAATCCCAAAGCAGTTCTTTAAAGAGGTTGATCAAACAATCTCAAAATTCATATGGAGGCACAAAAGACCCAGCACAGCAAAAACAATCCTGAGTAACTAAAATACTGCTGGAGGTATAACCATACCAAACCGTAGTCTATACTACAAATCCATAGTTATAAAAACAGCCTGGTATTGGCTCCAAAATAGACACACAGATCAATGGATAAGGGTTGAAGTCCCAGATATATGCTCACACAATTAGAGCCATTTGATCTTTGACAAAGGGGCCCAAAAAATCCAATGGAAAAAGAACAGCATCTTCAATAAATGGTGCTGGCAAAACCAGATATCCACATGCAGAATAATTCAACTGGACCCATGCTTGTCACCATGTACATGACTTAATTGCAAGTGGATCAAGGATCTCAGTATAAGGCCAGTGACTGTAAATACCTTAGTTGGCAGGGTAGGGAACTCCCTCAAGCTGATTGGACTAGGCCAACAGTTCCTAATGGGAAACCCAATAGCACAGTCATTACAACCAACACTCAAAGGATGGGATGTTATGAAATTGAAGTTTCTGTTCAGATAAAGAGATAAAGAGATAAAGAGCACAAAGGCAACCCACAGAATGGGAGAAAATCTTCACTAACCACATATCTGATAGAGCTCTATTATCCAGAGTGCACAAAGAACTTAGAAAACTAAACACTAAGAAAACAAATGGCCCAATGAAAAAATGGGCTCTGGAATTTAAAAGAATTTTACCAGGGAAGAAATTGAAATGTCTAACAAATATCTTAAAAAATGCTCCACATCCTTAGCTATTAGGGAAATGCAAATCAATACCTCCCTGAGACAGCATCTCACCTTGGTCAGCATGGCAAAAATCCACAATACCAACAACACCAAATGCTGGAGAGAATGTGGAGAGAAAGAAACTCTCCTACATTGCTGCTGGGAATGCAGACTTATAAAACCACCGTGGCAAGCTCTCTGACGATTCTTAAAGAAGTTAAAGATTGAAATGCCATATGACCCTGCTATTCCACTTTTGGGAATAATCCCCCATACAGCAAAAATTCACCTTGATAGCATAAGCACGACCATGTTCATAGCAGCACTGTTTACAATAGCAAAGTCATGGAATCAACCCAAATGCCCAACAGTTGATGAGTGGACAAGAAAATGTGGTACATTCATAACTATGGAATACTACACAGCCATCAAAAATGATGAATTAATGAAATTTGCCAGGAATTGAATGGAATTAGAAAAAATTATATTGAGTGAAGTATCCCAGACACAGAAAAATTAAGCACCAAATGTACTTGCTAATACATGGATCCTCGTACCAAACCCACTTAGTGACACATTCAAAGATAAATCTCTGTAATACATACAGTAATTTCAAAGATTATAAGCAGGAAGGGAAGGGGAAGGAGGGCCCTGCCAGAATCAAGGAGAAAGGGGATCATGCTACAGCAGAGAAAATAGGCCACCATCATGGACTTTAAGTAAGTAATGAGACATCTTTTTGGGCTTACAGACTTTCCTTACTGGTCACTTGCATCTGATGGGGTATGATCTCACCAGAAAGGGAGGGCATAGAGTCTGGCAGATAGATGGTAACCATCTGCAAATGGTCTCCTACTCTTTTTTTTTTTTATTACATTTTAAGAAGCATTTTTAGATTTTATTGAATTAAAAATGATCTTAGTTTTTTTTTTCCACTCAAAGTTTTTTTTCTTTTTTTTTATTAAAAATTTAATTATACATTTTAAAATTTTTTACCAGTTCCCTCCCTCCCCCCTCCTCCCTCTCCCCTTCCCCCAGTGCCTCCCCCCCAATTCCCAGAGAGTCCTTTATTGTGTACGCCTAACTCTCCACTGGGTCCTCCTCTCCGATGACATATAAGGACCCAGTGGCATTTCCATAAGCCCTTTCTCTTGTTCCCCTTAAGCATAAGATCACTACTATGGCTGTCAATCCCTTGCCTCCAGGGGTCTCGGTTCCCTTAACAGATGCTAGACTTTATGAGGGCAACAGTGCGCTGAACATTGCGCAGGGCATGCAAAGTCCCATTATGATTGCTTTGGCCCCAACTATTGTTGAGAATCTTGCAAATCGTTGCTCCTCCCATCCTTTTGCTCTTACAATCTTACCGCCTCCTCTTCCACAAATGTCCCTGAGCTCCAGGATGGGGAGAGATTAGGCTGTCCTAGTTCTATGTGATTGATATAGAGTCTCTGAAGTTCTGGATTGTGGTTTGTTGATTTTCTTTTGCAGTTTTACTGCTCCTGCAATTCCCTTCACTCCATTCTGCTGGGCACTGTATGTCACCCCCTGGCCAGAGACAAAAAGCTATTAAACTGGAGTCTTGTTGTAATAGCACATTCAAGGGTAGATGTAATAAGAGTAGGAAACCTCAGTGAGGGAGGGGTCCATCACCCATTTGCAAAATGATTACTTTTTATCTGCTAGACTATATGCCCTTCCCTTCTGGTGAGATCAGGAAAGAACGTCTGTGAACTTAACCAGGTTTCTCATTACTTACTTGCAGACCTTGATGGAGGCCTATTTTCTCTGCTGTAACATGGTCTCCTCTCTCCTTGTTTCTGGTGTGGCCCTCCTAACCCATCTCTCTTGTTCATAATCCTTGCAATTACTGTATTACATAGGTTTACTTTTGAGTGTCTCAATGTGGGCTGGGTGAGTTTGGTACTAGGAGCCACCTATTAGGGAGTACATACGGCGCTTAATTTTCTGGGTTTGGGATACTTCACTTAATATAATTCTTTCTAATGACATCCATTTCCCAGCAAATTCCAGTAATTCATCATTTTTTGATGGCTGAGTAGTACTCCATTGTATAGATGTACCACAGTTTCCTTATCCACTCGTCAACTGTTGGACATTTAGGTTGATTCCATGACTTTGCTATTGTAAACAGTGCTGCTATGAACATGGTCGAGCTTGTGCTATCGAGGCGAACCTCTGCTGCATGGGGGGTTATTCCCAAAAGTGGGATAGCAGGGTCATACGGCATTTCAATCTTTAATTTCTTTAAGAATCTCCAGACGGCTCGCCAGAGTGGCTGTATGAGCCTGCATTCCCACCAACAATGTAGGAGAGTTCCCCTCTCTCCACATCCTCTCCAGCATTTGTCGTTGTTTGTATTGTGGATTCTTGCCATCCTGACCGGGGTGAGATGATATCTCAGGGAAGTTTTGATTTGCATTTCCCTGATGGCGAAGGAAGTGGAGCATTTTTTAAGATAATTGTTAGACATTTTAATTTCATCCCTGGTAAAGTTTCTTTGAAGTTCCAGGGCCCATTTTTTAATTGGGCCAGTGTTTTCCTTGGAGTTTAATTTTCTAAGTTCTTTGTGCACTCTGGACAGTAGAGCTCTGTCAGATATGTGGTTAGTGAAGATTTTCTCCCATTCTGTGGGTTGCCTTTGAGCTCGTGTGAAAATCTCTTTATCTGAACAGAAGCTCTTTAATTTCACAAGATCCCAACTGTTGAGAGTTGGTAGCAGTGACTGTGCCATTGGATGTCTGTTTAGGAAGTGTTGGCCTAGCCCAATCAGCTCGAGGGAGTTCCCTATCCTTTCAACTATGGTTTTTAAAGTCTCTGGCCTGATATCAAGGTCCTTGATCCATTTGGAATTAAGTCTTGTACATGGTGACAAGTACGGGTCCAGCTTTAATCTTCTGCATGTGGAGATCCAGTTTTGCCAGCACCATTTGTTGAAGATGCTGTTCTTTTTCCATTGGATTCTTTGGGCCCCTTTGTCAAAGACCAAATGGCTGTAACTTTGTGGGCTTATATCTGGGTCTTCAATCCTTATCCATTGATCTGTGTGTCTATTTTGGAGCCAGTACCAGGCTGTCTTTATAACTATGGATTTGTAGTATAGACTTAGGTTTGGTATGGTAATACCTCCAGCTGTATTTTTGTTACTCAGGATTGTTTTTGCTATCCTGGGTCTTTTGTGCCTCCATATGAACTTTGAGATTGTTTGGTCAACTTCTTTGAAGAATTGCTTTGGGATTTTGATTGGTATAGCATTGAATCTGTATATTGCCTTTGGTAGGATGGTCATTTTTACAATGTTGATTCTGCCAATCCAGGAACAAGGGAGGTCTTTCCACCTTCTGGTGTCTTCTGCAATTTCTTTCTTTAGGGTTTTAAAGTTTTCATTGTAAAGGTCTTTTACCTCCTTAGTTAGGTTTATACCAAGGTATTTCATTTTTTTAAGGGTTATAGTAAATGGCATGGTTTCTCTCAAGGTTTTTTCACTTCTTTCATTCTGGGCATATAGGAAGGCCTCTGATTTTTGCACATTTATTTTGTATCCTGCCACCCTGCTGAACTTCTCAATTAGTTCCAGGAGCTTCCTGGTGGAGCTTTTGGGATCCCTCAGGTATAAGATCATGTCATCTGCAAATAGGGATAGCTTGATTTCTTCCTTGCCGATTTGAATCCCTCTTATGTCCCTTTCTTGTCTTATGGCTTCAGCTAAGACTTCAAGTACAATATTGAATAGAAGTGGTGAGAGTGGACAGCCTTGTCTAGTTCCTGATCGAAGTGGGAATGCTTCCAATTGTTCCCCATTGAGCATAATCCTTGCTGTGGGCTTGTTGTATACAGCTTTTATTATATTGATAAAGGTTCCTTCCATTCCTACTGTCTCTAGCGTTTTGATCATAAAAGGCTGTTGGATCTTGTCAAAAGCTTTTTCTGCATCTATCGAGAGTATCATGTGGTCTTGGACTTTGGACTGGTTTACATGATGAATTACATTTATTGATTTGCGTATGTTGAACCAACCTTGTGTGCCGGGGATGAAGCCTACTTGGTCCCCATGAATGATCTTTTTAATATGTTTTTGAATCCGATTTGCTAAGACTTTGTTGAGAATCTTTGCGTCTGTGTTCATCAGGGAGATCGGCCTATAGTTTTCTTTTTTAAGTGAATCTTTATTAGGTTTTGGGATTAAAACGATATTAGCTTCATAGAAGGAATTTGGTAGTGTTCCTTCCTTTGCTATTTGACGGAACAGTTTAAAGAGTATTGGTATTATTAACTCCTTAAATGTCTGGTAGAACTCTGTGCTGAATCCATCTGGTCCAGGACAGTTTTTGGTGGGAAGATTCGAGATTACTTCCTCAATTTCCTTATATGTTATAGGACTATTTAAATAATTCACAACTTCCTGATTCAATTTAGGTAAGTTGTGTTTACTTACAAAGTCCTCCATCTCTTTTGTGTTGTCAAACTTCACAGAGTATAAGTTTTTGAAATATGATGTTATAATTCTCTGGATTTCTTGGGTATCAGTAGTGATAACTCCATGTTCATTTCTAATTTTGTTAATTTGGGTTTTCTCTCTCTTGCTTTTGGTTAGTTTAGCTAGGGGTGTATCAATCTTGTTGATTTTTTCAAAGAACCAGCTTTTTGATTGGTTGATTTTTTCTATCGTTTTCTTAGTCTCGATTTCAGATATTTCTCCCCTTATTTTGCTAATCTCTTCGCTTCTACTGCTTTTGGGATCAGATTGCTCTAGTTTCTCTAAAGCTTTAAGCTGCATTGTTAAGTTGTTTATTTCTGATGTTTCCATTTTTTTGATGTGGGCATTAAGAGCTATGAACTTACCTCTTAGAACAGCTTTCATTGTGTCCCAGAGATTTTGGTAAGTTGTATTTTCGTTATCATTCACTTTCAGGAAATCTTGAAATTCCTTTTTAATTTCTTCCTGAATCCAGTTCTCATTCAGCATCATAGTGTTAAGTTTCCAGGAGTTAGTGTATTTTCTCTTGTTTGATGTGTTGTGGATGTCCAGCTTTAGGCCGTGGTGGTCTGACAGGGCACAGGTTAGAATTTCAACTTTCTTGTATATGTGTAGATTCATTTTGTGGCCCAATATGTGATCTATTTTGGAGAAAGTTCCGTGTGCTGCTGAGAAAAATGTGTATTCTTTGGTGCGTGGGTGAAAAGTTCGATAGAGATCTGTGAGGTCCATTTCTTTCAGGGTTTGATTAAGTTCCAAAGTGTCTCTGTTAAGCTTTTGACCTGTTGATCTATCCCATGTAGAGAGGGCGGTGTTGAAGTCCCCAAGAATTATCGTTTGGGGGTTGATTTCTTGCTTTAGACGCTGTAGGGTTTTCTTAATGAATGTGGAGGGGCCCGTATTTGGTGCATATATGTTCAGTATTGTGAAATCTTCCTGGTGAATTGTACCTGTGACTAAAATGTAGTATCCATCCGTGTCTCTTATAATTTTTTTTGGTTTGAAATCCACTTTGTCTGATAGCATAATGGCTACCCCTGCCTGTTTTCTGCTTCCATTTGCTTGTAGAATTGTTGACCAGCCTTTTATTTTTAGAGCTTGCCTATCTTTTGTGGTGAGATGGGTTTCCTGCAGGCAACAGATTGATGGATTGTGATTTTTAATCCAAGTTTGTAATCTGTGTCCTTGATCGGTGAATAAGTCCATTAACATTTAGTGTTATAATGGAGAAACTATTGTTAATTCCAGACATTTATTATGTTTAGTAGCTTTTATAAGTATATTGCTTCGCTTTTAATGGTGTTATATTTGCCTTCTGTTCTCCTGGATATGCCTGTTTTTTTCTTCACGCTTGAGTATCATTTCTAGCAGTTTTTGAAGGCCTGGTTTGGTGTCCATGTATCCCTTAAAGTTGTCTTTGTGCTGGAAAATTTTTCTTTCTCCCTCGATCATGACTGATAGTTTTGCAGGGTAAATCAGCCTGGGTTGACATTTTTGCTCATTCAATACTTGAAGTATGTCTCTCCAAGCTCTTCTTGCTTTTACTGTTTCGACTGAGAAGTCATTTGTTATTTTAATAGGTTTGCCTTTAAAAGTGCCTTGTTTTTTCTCCCTTGAAGCTCTCAGCACCAGTTCTTTATCTTGAATGTGGAGTGTTTTAACTATTATTTGCCGAGGTGTGCTTCTATTTTGGTCGTATCTGTTTGGGGTGCGGAATGCCTCTTGTATATGAATGGGCCTCTCTTTTTTTAGATGAGGAAAGTTTTCCTTGATGATCGTTTGAAAAATTTCCTCAGGGGTGTTATTTTGAGATTCTTGCTCCGGTATTCCATGAATACGCATGTTAGGATTCTTCAGGGTGTCCCATATCTCTTGGATATTTCTCTCAAGTATCTTTTTGGCTTTAACAACCTCTTCCATTGAGCTGGTTAGTACTCCCACTTAATCTTCAAGGTCTGAAATTCTGTTTTCTGCTTCATTAGTTCTGTTGATAAGACTCTCTGTGGCGTTCTGGGTTGAAGATAACTTGTCTTTTAGCTCAGTTTTAAACTCTGCTTGAGTTTGTTTTAACTGCTCTATGCCACTTTTTGTTTCTTGCACTGTTTTTCTCAACTCCTCCAGATGTCTGTTGTGTTCCTCTTCAAAGCGATTGATTCGATTATGTAATTCCTCCCGGATTTCCTCTTTCATAGTATTGAACATGGTAATGATCATATTTTGAAAGTCGTTATCCTGGGTCAGGCTTTCTTGGCCTTTTTCCGCGGGTTTGTTCTTGTTGGAGTCTAACATTATGGGATTAATTTCTTCAGTGGGAAATTTGTTTACTTGAGTGTTGCTTCTCATGGATTTGCACTTTGACTTTGGCATTGTCATTTTAACTCTTAAGATCTCTCAATTTCACTAAACTGAATTATTTGGCCTGGGGTACTGGTGGGCGGGGCCCGAACGGGGACTTACCTAGGGCGCGGGGTGAGGCCCGGGTGGATCTCACCTACGCGCATCCCGACCGGTGGAGCGGGGTGGGGTGAAAAGGGACGATGGGCACGTAGGCGTGGAGCTATTTAACCCGAGGGCAGCTGGGGCGGGCCCGGGCGCAGGGGGAGGTCCTCCTCGTCCCTCGGCCCCCGCGCGGCTCCGGCTGGATGGTGGGAGTCGGAGCCGGGTCCCTGTGGGCTGACCTGGGGTCCTAGAGCGGGCGGTGAGGTCTCCTACTCTTATTCCACCTACCTTTGTATCTACTCTTATAATAAGACTCTATTTTAACAGCCTTTTATCTCTGGTCAGGGGTTGACACCTAATACCTATGAAAATGGGGACAAGGGCAGTGCAGGAGCAACAAAACTGAAAAAAAAAATCAACAAACTATAATTAAGAAAATCAGAGAATCTACATCAACCACCTGGAACCAGGCCAGCCTAGTCTCTCCCCATCCTAAACTCAGGGAAATTTGTGGAAGAGGGGGCGGTAAGATTGTAAGAGCCTAAAGATGGGGAGGAGCAATGATATGCAAGATAATCCATACAAGTTAGGGCCGAAGTAATCATATTAAGACTTTGCATGACCTGCGTAATGACCAACATATCATTGATCCCCCAAAGTCTAGCATGGATCACAGGCACTACGGTCCTTAGAGGCAAGGGATCAACAGCCACAATAGTGTTACTATGCTAAAGGGGAACACACAAAATAAAGAGCTCTAGGCAGTGCCACCGAGTGCTTACACCTTCTCAGAGAGGAGGACACAGAGAGAAGTTTGACATGCACATTATAAGATGCTCCAGGAATGGGGGGAGGTACTGGGAGAAAGGGAAGTGGGGGGAAAGGAAAAGGAAAAGGTGGGGAGGGAGCAAGGGGATCCAGGGAGGGGTGAAGGGAAAAAGGGGAATGGGGTACTTATCAACTTTGTAAGAGTGGAAGAAATAAAAAAAAGAAAATAATGTGATTTATTTGGGGGCCTTAAGGTTAGATTTTAAATTATACTTTAGCTTGCTAGCAATCAAATATCATTTCCTTTTTTTTTCCCTTGAATGAGTTTAAAAACAATTATTTCTTGGGTAATCAAGACAAAATATTTACATGTCATTTAATCATCAATATCTACAAATATTCTGTAACAATGGAAATCTTATGCCCATTTTAAGAAATTTTAAATCCATATTCACTTTAATAAAGACAAGTTTTTAATTTTACTGAAAAACAAATTCTGCAAGGGTGTGCCTAAAATAAAATCATTATCGACTCTCAATGTGAATGAAAATTAATGCAGCCTTTTGGGAAGCCCGTGTTGAAAAATACTTAAAAACTTAGATATAGAACTACTTTATGAGTCGTCTGTACAACTTGTGGGCATGTTTCCAAAAAACTTGAAATCACATCACAGAGATGCAAGTATGCTTTTGGCCTTCGACAACATATTCACAATAGAAAGGGAATGGAACTAACCAATATGCCCATAAACAGAAGTATGGATAGTAATAACACATACCACACGCACACTACAGAATATGATTCAGCTATTATGATAGATATAATAATGAAATTCACAAAAAAATGAATGGGACTGAAAAACTTACATTGATAGATGTAACTTAATCTCAGAATGACATTTACCTCATGTTTTTATATATGAATATTAACATTGAACCTCCATATTTATGTAGTTAACAATCTCTAGACCAAGAGTTTTCTTAGCAATAGTTAGTCATTGGCAGACAAAAGAAGACTGTGGAACACTCAGCTGCAAATGGGACAATCAACACTCTTCTTTCAAGAATCAGAGAATTTAAATTAAAAATTAGACACTACAGTAATACAAAAACAGGATTAGTAAGTTAAAGAAAACTCCTTTTTGTCCTGGTCCTGAGAAACTCATAAGTAGCTATTTGTAATATATTTTATTAAATTATGTACTATATATATGTATATATATATATATATGGTATGCTTACAAGTATATGTACATTGTTTTTTATAAGAAGTGTAAAGTTAATATAGTAATAGTTTGCCAATTTTTAAGCTTTCTCAATATCTTTCCCGTCTTTCCAGTGAAGACATATAAAGCTTATTAATTATTTTTTATTTTAAATGTGTGTGTATCCAAGCTATTTTATCTAAATTGTGTGAGTGGAAGAAAAAAATGAAAAATTTATAAAGATTTTTCTGTTTGTTTTAGAGTTTCATCTTGATTGTTGAAGCATATTTTAATGTTAAAATCTTGGTTGTAGTAACTTGAGTACTTTTGAACACACTTTATTCATTTTTTAATTTTTTTCTAGTAACAACTTTAGGCATTATCTCAGCTTTCTAGGTATTTGCAATTACATAAAACATAAGGAAACATACTCAATGATTCACTTATATAAGGTAGATTTATCTGACCAAAGAGTGTTCTAAATCTGAACATTATTACTTTAAAATGCCCCTTCAAACATAATACAAAAATTATTGCCTGAATAAATCAATAATTATCTAAATGAATATTATGAATTAGACATCTGTGGGGTCCCCAGGGATTGCAGCTCTATCCTGCAGGCCAGTCCTGCGGGTCCTCCACAAGGGGGATTGGGGAAAGGTGAGTGCGCTGCCAACCGCTCCCAGCCTTCCTTCCCGAGGACAATCAGACTCGACAGGGAGTTTAGTTATGCAGGAACTCATTTATTGCAAGGCTGTATGTAGCAAAATTTCTTCAAAACATCCTGAGCTCCACCCCAGACTTCCTCCATCAAAACATCATGAGCTGTTCAAAACATCTGAGCCGTCCCCTCCTCACTTCCTCCAACAAAACATCTTTTTCTAAGCGTGCCAGATTATTGAAGTCACCTAGACTGAGTTCCCCACAGACATCCAGGTTTCAAAACTAATATTATATGATGAGATTCTGTGCATTTACAGACTATTCTTATTTTATACAGAAAATTGAAAAAATATAAAAAATCAGATATGTTATTACATTGTTTACATAGTCATTAGAGAAAAAAAACAAATTTTGAATTTCAGTTTCAAAGTTGTTAACTTTGATGTCTTTAGCAATTTTCTTGCTCTTTCTTGATCCTCAATTTCCTCACAAATAGCATAGGAATACACTTCTATATATAACTCTGGAAGAATCTATGTAAGGAAGAAACTCCAACACATTAGGATTTATTAATTTTTAGCCAAGTTTGTATGTGATTTAATTTAGGTAAATAAAAGTGGTGGAAAAATGCATGAATACCATTTCAATAATTTTTTCTACTAGAAAACTAAAACTCTCTGATAATCAAACACTAATTTCTATTCTTGCCTTTTCCCAGAACCTAGGAAAAAATCTGTCAAGTTTTCTGTTTTACATACTTCATATAAGTATAATTCTACTGTGACATCATGTAATTAGATTTTCTGACAGCATAATATACTCAAATCTTGTACATGGTACATTTGTGTTACAGAAATTTGATAAAGATTTTTATTGATTTTTATAATATATGTACTATTGACTCAATATTTGGACTCCAGCAAATTCTTAAAATGAATGTTTGCCTTAATGTGCCTACTATATTTAAATGAAGAGAATGTTTCTGGGTCTGTCCAAACAGTGGAAAGTGACAGAATATAATATTTTGACTGAATAATACATTTTCTTTAAGCATCAATTGAGAAACATAGCTTGATTCCATAACTTTTGGACTATGTATTTTAATACCATGAACTTCAGAATCCAGATTTTCCTTCAATAGATTGATATCAATTATTTGTGGACAGGGTTAAAGCTAGAGTAATGAATAAATATGTAGTTTTATTGCTGTGAGACCATAAAACTGTACTACAACAATTAGTTTCAGGTGTTAATTTGACAAGAGGGATCATTCCTTGATCAGGAGGGTAGCTTAGAGGAATCCAATTGGAATTTAGCAAGTGAGAATGTATACTTTTGTCCTTGCCCATCTCTCAGCTCTTTTTAGGGTTATGATATTGCTAGTTCCCTTGGTGGCAGCTGCTAACTCTTTAGCCATAATTGATGTTAACCTGGAACCATAAACTGTAATAAAATTTACTTTATTTATGTAAATTGTTTTCCATGTATTCATAGCAACAATGGAATATAAAACTAAGAAAAGTACTTTGAAAAGGTTGCAACATAAGCATCATATGGAACCACCAATGTATATGTGGCAGAAACAATCACTAAGAGTGTCAGTATTATACAGCCAGTGGTGCTAAATATAAATTTTATTTTTTATTTCTTAATATTTTTATTGCAGAGAAAACATGCATATGAAAAAAAATCATTGTAAATATGCCATGCCTTCTCATTTTGATTTTCATTAAACTACTTTCAAAATCAGATGTTCATCATGATTCTCCTTTCTAAATATAGATTTGACCCTTTCTGCCAGGGATGCTCATGGTCCAGGGAGGACACACTGCTCATCAGGAACACAACAGACACTTGAAGGAATTGAGAAAAACAGTTCAAGAAACAAAAATATGCATAAAGCAGTTAAAACACTCTCAAGAAGAACTTAAAATTGAACTAAAAGACACGTTATCTTCAACTCAGAACTCAAAAGAGAGTCTTATTAGCAGAACTAATGAAGCAGAAAATAGAATTTCAGATATTGAAGACAAAGTGGAAGAATTAATCACTTAATTGGAAGGGGTAAAAGTCAAATAGATACTTTGAGAGGAATATTCAATAGTTATGGGACACCCTGAAGAAGCCCAACCTGTGCGTTCATGGAATACCAGAACAAGAATACCAAAATACCACACCTGAGGAAATTTTTCAAATTATCACCAAAGAAAACTTTCCTCATCTAAAGAAAGAGAGGCCCATCTAAATACAAGAGGCATTCTGCACCCCAAACAGATATGACCAAAATAGGAACTCGCCATGGCAAATAATAGTCAGAACACTCCACATTCAAGACAAAAAAAAAAAGGTGCTGAGAGCTTCAAGAGAAAAGAAAAGTCACTTTTAAAGTAAACCTATTAAAATAAAAAAAATGACTTCACAATGGAAACAGTAAAATCAAGAAGAGTTTAGAGAGATGTACTTCAAGTATTAAATGAGCAAAAATGTCAACCCAGGCTGATATATCCTTCAAAACTATCTGTCATAATCAAGGGAGAAAGAAAAGTTTTCCAGCACAAAGACAACTTGAAGGCTTGCATGACTACAAAATAAATGTTAGAAATGATATTCAAGCTTGAAGAAAAGAGCAAGCATATCCAGAAGGACAGAAGGGAAGCACAATGCCACCAAAACCTAAAAGCCAAATAATACACTTACAAAAGCCATTAAACATAAAAAGTGTCCAGAATAAAAGTAATTTCTTCATTATAACATTAAATGTCAATGGAATTAACTCACCAATCAAGAGATACAAATTACAAACTTGAATTAAAAATAAGCACCCATCAATCTGCTGCATTCAGGAAACACATCTCACCACAAAAGATAGGGACATTGTAAAAATAAAAGTCTGGTCAAAAATTCTGCAAGCTAATGGAACGAGGAAAGAGGCAGGGGTAGCTATTATGGCATCAGACAAAGTGGACTCCAAAACAAAAAAAAATCATAAGAGACACAGACGTATGCTACATTTTAATCACAAGTACCATTCACCAGGAAGACTTCACAAACTGGACATATATGCACCTAATACGGCCAACTCCACATTCTTTAAGCAAATACTACAGCATCTAAAGCAAGAAATCCATCTCTTAATGATAATTCTTGGTGATTTCAGTACAGCCTTCTCAACATGGGATAGATAAACAGGTCAAAAATTTAACAGAGACACATTGGAACTTAATCAAACTCTTACTGAAATAGACCTTACAGACCTCTTTTGAATTTTTCATCCACACACCAAATAATACACATTTCTCTCAGCAGCACACGGAACTTTTCTCCAAAATAGATCACATATTGGGCCACAAAACGAATCTCCACATATACAGGAAAGTTGAAATTCTACCCTGTACCCTATTAGACCACCACGGTCTAAAGCTTGACATCCTCAACACAACAAACAACAGAAAATACAGTAACTCCTGGGAACTAAACACTATGATGCTGAATGAGAATTGGATTCAGGAAGAAATTATAAAGTCAAGATTTCCTGGAAGTGAATGATAATGAAAATACAACTTATCAAAATCTTTGGGACACAATGAAAGCTGTCCTAAGAGGTAAGTTAATAGATCTTAATGCCTACATCAAAAAAAAAAAAAATAGAAACATCACAAATAAATAATGTAATGATGCAGCTTAACACTTCAGAGATACAAGAGCAATCTGATCCCAAAAGCAGTAGAAGAGAGGAGATTGGCAAAATCAAGGGAGAAATATCCAGAATTGAGATAAGGAAAATGATATAGAGAATCAACCAGTCAAAAAGCCGGTTCTTTGAACAAATCAATAAGACTGATACACCCCTAGCTAAATTAACCAAAAGCAAGAGAGAGAAAACCCAGATTAAGAAAGTTAGAAATGAAAATAGAGTTATCACTACAGATACCCAAGAAATTCAGAGAATTACGAGGTCATATTTCAAAAACTTATACTCTGTGAAATTTGACAACACAAAAGAAATGGATGAATTCCTAAGTAAGCACAACTTACCTACCTTGAATCAGGAAATTTTGAATTATTTAAATAGGACTATAACATATGAGGAAATCAATGAATTAATCTCAAATCTTCCCCCCAAAAAATGTCCTAGACCAGATGGATTTAGCAAAGAGTTCTACCAGACATTTAAGGAACAAATAACACCAATATTCTTTACTTAAAATGTTCCATCAAATAGCAAAGGAACAAACACTACCAAATTCTTTCTATGAATCTAATATCATCTTAATCACAAAACCTAATAAAGATACACTTAAAAAAACTTTAGGCCAATCTCTGATGAACACAGATGCAAAGATTCTCAATGAAGTCTTAGGAAATCGGATTAAAAAACGTATCAAAAAGATCATTCACAGTGATCAAATAGGCTTTATCCCAGGCCCATAAGGTTGGTTCAACATATACAAATCAATAAATGTAATTCACCATGTAAACCAGTCCAAAATCCAAAGACCACGTGATACTCTCAATAGATGCAAAAAAGCTTTTGACAAGATACAACAGCCCTTTATGATCAAAGCCTCAGAGACAATTGGAATGGAAGGAACTTTTATCAATAAAATAAAAGCTGTATACAACAAGACAACGGCCTGGACTATACTCAATGGGTAATTAGTTGAAGCATTCCTGCTTCGATCAGGAACTAGACAAGGCTGTCCACACTCACCACTTCTATTCAATATTGAACTTGAAGTCTTACCTGAAGCCATAAGACAAGAAAGGGAGATGAAAAGGATTGGAATCAGCAAGGAAGAAGTCAAGTTATCTCTATTTGCAGATGACATGAACATATACCTGAGTGATTCCAAAAACTCCACCAGGAAGCTCCTGGAACTAATACAGAAGTTCAGCAGGGTGGCAGAATATAAAATAAACATACAAAAATCAGAGGCCTTCCTCTATGCCCAGAATGAAAGATGTGAAAAAGCCCTAAGAGAAACAATCCCATTTATTATAGCCCTTAAAAATAAAATATCTTGGTATAAACCTAACCAAGGAAGTAAGAGACCTTTACAATGAAAACTTTAAAACTCTAAAGAAAGAAATTAGAAAAGACACCAGAAGGTGGAAAGACTTCCTATGTTCCTGGATTGGCAGAATCAATATCATAAAAATGACTGTGCTACCAAAGGCAATATACAAATACAGTTCTATACCAATCAAAATCACAAGGCAATTCTTTAAAGAATTTGACCAAAAAAATCTCAAAATTCAAATGGAAGCACAAAAGACCCAGGATAGCAAAAACAATCCGGAGTAACAAAAACAGTGCTGGAGGTATTACCATACCAAACCTTAATCTATACTACAAATCCATAGTTATGAGAACAGGCCTGTACTGGCTCCAAAATAGACACACAGATCAATGGATAAGGGTTGAAGACCCAGATGTAAGTCCACACAATTACAGTTGTGTGATCTTTGACAAAGGGGCCCAAAAAATCCAATGGAAAGAGAAGAGAATCTTCAACAAATGGTGCTGGCACAACTGGATATCTACATGCAGAAGATAAAAACTGAACCCATACATGTTACCATGTATAAAAGTTAATTCCAAATGGATCATGGACCTCAATATATAAGGCCAGAGACTATAAAAACCTTAGTTATTATAGTAGGGAACTCTCGAGCTGATTGGAGTAGGCCAACAGTTCCTAAACGGAAAACCAATAGCACAGTCACTACAACCAACACTCAAGAGATGGGATGTTATGAAATTAAAGTGTTTCTTTTCAGATAAAGAGATTGTAACCTGAGCAAGAATGCAACCCACAGAATGGGAGAAAATCTTCACTAATCACATATCTGATAGAGCTCTGTTATACAGAGTGCACAAATAACTTTGAAAACTAAGCACCAAGGAAACAAATGGCCTAATTAAAAAATGGGCCTTGGAACTCAAAAGAAATTTTACCAGGGACGAAATTGAAATGTCTAACAAATATCTTTAAAAATGCTCCGGATCTTTAGCCATCAGGGAAATGCAATTCAAAACCTCCCTGTGATATCATCTCGCCCCAATAAAGATGGAAAAATTCCACAATACAAAGAACACCAAATGCTGGAGAGAATGTGGAGAGAAGGGAACTCTTCTTAACTGCTGGTGGGAAAGCAGGCTTATACAACCATTCTGGCGAGCTGTCTGGTGATTCTTAAAAAAGTTAAAGATTGAAATGCTATATGACCCTGCTATCCCACTTTTGGGAATAATTCCCCATACAGCAAAAGTTCACCTCAATGGCACAAACACAACCATGTTCCTAGCAGCACTGTTTACAATAACAAAGTCATGGAAAAAACCCAAATGCCTAACAGTTGATGAATGGATAATTGCTGGGAAATGGATGGAATTAGAAAAAAATACATTGAGTGCAGTATCACAACACAGAAAATTAAGCACCATATGTACTCCCTAAGAGGTGAATCCTAGTACCAAACCCACTTAGGGACAAACTCAAAGATAAATCTCTGTAGTACCTACATTAATTGCAAAGATTATAAACAGGAGGGAAGGGGAAGGAGGGCCCCGTCAGAAACAAGGAGAGCGAGGTTAATGCAACAGCAGACAAAATAGGCCACCATCAAGTACTGCAAGTGAGTAGTGAGACATCTGGTCAAGCTCACAGACTTTCCTTCCTGGTCACTTGCAACTGAGTAGGTTTGATCTCACCAGTCAAGGAGGGCATAGAGTCTGGCAGATAGATGGTAACCATCCTGCAAAAGGGAGACTACCCCCCTCACCACAGTCTCCTACTCCTATTCCATCTACCTTTGAATCTACTCTTGTAATAAGACTCCATCTTAACAACCTTTTATCTCTGGCTAGGAGGTGACATCCAGTACCATCAGGATGGAGCCAAGGGCAGTGCAGGAACAACAAAACTGAAAAAAACAACAAACCATAATTCAGAAAATCAGAGACTCTATATTATCCACCTGGATCCAGACCAGCCAAATTTTTCTCCATGCTAAAGTTCAGGGAAATTTGTGGAAGAGCGGGTGGTAAGAATGTAAGAGCCTAAAGATGTGGAGGAGCAATGATATGCAAGATACTCCACCCAAGTTAGGGCCAAAGTAACCATAATAAGACTTTGCATGATCTGACATGCAATGACTGACATGTCAATGACCCCCCAAAGTCTCGCATGGATCACAGGCATTATGATCTTTAGAGACAAGGGATTACCAGTCACAATAGTGTTCCCGTACTAAAGGGGAGCACAAGAAAGAGCTCTAGGCAATGCTACTGAATCCTTACATGTCATTAGATTGGAAGACGCAGAGGGAAGTTTGACATTCACACTAAAAGATGCTCCAGGTATTGGGAGGAGGAAGAGGGGGGTACTGTGAGAAAGGGAGGTAAGGAGTGAAAGGAAAGGGAAAAGGAGGGAGGGAGCAAGGGAGTTTAAAAAGGGGTGGAGGGAGGGAGGGGATCAGGGTACCTTTTAATTCTGTATGAGTGGAAAAAAATAATAAAAATAAATAAACCTTAAGTCTCAATTCCCTGTGATCTACCCTCCAGAGAAAGTCTCTATCACTTAAAAGTGCCACAAACTTCCCAAACACATGAAACTGTGGGGAGACTGAGGCAATTTACACTTTGAACATAATTGGATATTCATTTTTCATCTAACCAGTCTTGTTGATTCTATTACCTTGGTATTTAATCATTTTATAACCATTTCCAATTATTTTACTATTAAAGTATCTGTAGTACTCACTCTTATTCCTTATTATTTTCTGTACAACTGGTTGGGGTATCCCCCGTCATGTTTTTTTATTTCATTTTAGACTTCTCTCTACTTTTTAAATCAGTTTAGCTTTTCAAATATTTGGCTTTATGGTTCTATTGTGGTGTATTTTGTTTCTTCTGCTACTTTGTGTTTGCTGTTTGTGTTTATTTTGCTCTTCCTTCTAGATATGCTAGATATAAACTTAAGTTGTTTCTTTGAAGGAATTTTCCTGTTTAAATTACATTTACACGTGTTAGTTTTTCTCAGTCCTGTTGTCTGAATTTCATATATGTTTTGAAATGTTGCATTTTATTTTCTTTTTCTCAATGTATTTTCCAATTTCCCTTGTGAGTTCTTCATTGACCCAATGGTTGTTTAAGAATGTCGTAGATTTCTAACTATTGCATATTTCCGTGCTCCTTTTCTGTTTGTTTATAGACTATTTCCATTGTAACAGAAAGCCATGTTTTAAATGTTTCAATCTTTATGTCCACTGAAATGTACTTTGCACTTTATTACCTAATCATTGGTGAGTCTTCTGGAATATTTCATATGTACTTGAAATTTGTATTTTCTTATATAAGCCCATTTCAAATAAGTGCAACTTCTGTAAAGTCATAACTGTATTGATTATTCTATGCCCAGAACATAGTTTGGCCTTTTTTCCTATCTTCAAGATCTAACACAAGTTTTTGTTCCCTGCTGACATTACTCGTATTTTAGAGGCAGCAATATTTAGGACTGAATTCTCAACTGTCATTTAGTCTCAGCACTTTGATTATCCATGAATTTCTGCATTCACCAATTTCTATACTTCATTCAAAGAGAAAGTTCTCTGCCTAAGACTACAATTAATATCATTTATGACATGGTATAAACATAAATATTTAAAGATATCTTGGTGCCCTGTTAATTTATCAAATCAAAAGTAACAAGTTTGCCTTAAAGGCCTAATATCACTTCAACCAGGGGTTTTTTAATTGATGTGGCAATACCAGGCAGGAATTCTCTTTGGTATATCAATCCTCTATCCTAATAATTGAACCATTGGTTCATACTTTTATAGTCATATCACTGTTCCAACAGTGTGCACATCTTTGGTGGAATGTTATTGTGTAGTTAGGGTTCACAAAACTGGGTAAAAATATAGATGCCATCTCTCCAGGGAGTCAACCTAACAGTTTCTAGAATTATGAACACTAATCAATAAGAAAAAGCCCCAATTTAATTATTCTTTC
Source organism: Typhlomys cinereus (assembly GCA_023101885.1). NCBI lineage: Eukaryota > Metazoa > Chordata > Mammalia > Rodentia > Platacanthomyidae > Typhlomys > Typhlomys cinereus. Next base: position 7,323,372 of record JALPQD010000022.1, read on the forward strand.
AGTCAACATGTGTAGTATCTTCAGTTATAATCTTATCGAGTAATTCTGGTTGATAAAAAAGAGGAATAAATCCTTTTATTTTGGGGGGTTGTATCAGTTATTCTTAACTATTGCTGTGAGAGAACACTCAAAGTCAATGAACTTAAGGGAGAAAGGGAGGTTTATTCAGCTTACGGTTCCAGAGCGGAGGTCTCTCAAAGCAGAGGTGGCATGGCTGGCTGGAGGAGGCTAAATCACCGCAGATATCTTGGAAGCTGAGAGCTGGAGACTGCTTGCTGCAAAAGCTGACTTCTCCTGGAGGTAGCGTGGGACTAATCCACCTCAAGGCCCACCCCTTGTGACTGCCTTCCTCCAACAAGGCTCCACCTCTCAAGGTGCTATGACCTTGCCAAACACATGAGACTCTGGGGGACTCATTTCAAACCATGACATTCCACCCCTGGCCCCTACAGGCTCATTGCCATGTCATTATGCAAACCATACTCAGTCCAAATTTAAAAGTCTTCATAGACTACAATGGTAGTCCCAACAGTCCAAAAGTCCAAAGTCCAAAGCCTCCTGTAAAATCAAAATACAAGTTACATACTTCTAACATACAATGGCACAGAATAAATATTCCCATTCCAAAAGGAAGGAATGGGGACATATCCAGGAAAAATTGGTCCATAACAAGACCGAAAACCAGCAGGACAAACTTCAAATCTTGTAGCTCCATGTCCAACAGTGAGCCTCTTGTTGAAATCATCTCAGTTCCAAAGGGCTTTGGTTCCACCCCTCCAATGCAGCTGCCCATAGAATACGTTGGTCTCTTGAGCTGGCTCCTCCCAGGGTATACAGCTCTCCTTGGCAGGTGTCTCACGTTGTCTGGAATCTCTAATATCTTTACTTCTCAGTGGCAAACCAGGCTTTAACTCCACAGCACAAACTGCCCTTCTTGGGCCTCTAAACTGCAGGCTTCTTGCCTCATGATGCCTGGATTCTGCTAATTCTTGAAATCTTGGGGGAGGACTCCATGATCTCCTCCCTATTGCATCACTGATGCCTCTAAAACCAGAACCACATGGACGACTTTGCCAAGACTGCCCCCCTTGAATCACAGCTGATTCTGCTTCTCTATGTTGACCATCTCTTTCACTCCTGGGCAGTTGCTTGGTAAGAGAAACTAACTCTTGCTTTGGAACTCCACCCTTTAGCTCCAGTCTACTGAAAGGACTTGCATTCTTATGAGTGGAAGCCTTCCCTGAGGATCCTGCCCTCAAGCTAGGGCCTCTCCTATTATTCAAATTTCAAATGGAGCTAATCTCTTCAACAGCCATTTTGTTCTCTGCTTCTTGCTGGTTCAACTCTTTAAGTTTGCCATTGTATTTTTCATCATTGGATCTTACAGTTTTTGCTTCTTCCTGACTGATTCTTTGCTTTTTTTCCTAACTCTGAAGACAACTAAAAAGTAGCCATATCACATTATCAACACTACATTGCTTTGAAATTTCCTCCGCCAAGCACTGCAGTTTAATTTCAGCCAAGCTTTCAGGGGGAAAACTTCACTAAACTCTTGGCCAACACATGGTTCCATGTGTCACTCATTCAGTTGCGAACACAGTCTCTGTTCCCCTCTGGACCATCACAAGCTGGGCTTCCACTGCTGCATCTCTCACAGCATTGCTCTCCTCTGAGCTCTTACAAGAAAGGCTCATTTGGCCCCCTTGCTCAGATGCAAAGACTTTCCCAGCACAAAGTCCCAAAGTTCTCCACATTTCTCCCAACAAACAGATCCAAAGGCACACTAGCCACATCCCAGCATTGACCATACTTTTGGGTACCAACTTCTCTCAGCTTCACAATTTCACATTGTGGTACTAGCTGTTTTTAATCTCACAGCAATTCCCCACTACCCGGTACCAGTTTCTGTATCATTTATTCTTAACTATTGCTGTGAGAGAACACTCAAAGTCAATGAACTTAAGGGAGAAAGGGAGGTTTATTCAGCTTATGGTTCCAGAGGGAAGGTCTCTCAAAGCAGAGGTGGCATGGCTAGCTGGAAGAGGCTAAGTCACCGCAGACATCTTGAAAACTGAGAGCTGGAGACTGCTTGCTGCAAAAGCTGACTTCTCCTGGAGGTAGGGTGGGACTAATCCACCTCAAGGCCCATCCCTTGTGACTGCCTTCCTCCAACAAGGCTCCACCTCTCAAGGTGCCATGACCTTGCCAAACACATGAGACTGTGGGGGACACATTTCAAACCATGACAGGGGTACTCTTACAACTCTGTTACCAACAACTTATGACCAGGTATCTCACATCTTGGCACTGCAGATTTTGTAAAGAACCCATGACTACCAAGAACAGAATTATCCACCCATGCAGGATAGCTCCATTTTAAAATCTAAAATGTTTTAATTGGCTTACAAAGAAGCAAGTTTCTATATAGATTTTTTATACATTTATAATTTTGTTTAACCTTTCCTCATTCTGTGCTCATCCTAACCAGCCAACTGCTCAAACTCTGCTTAACACCCGCCAACTATTGTTCCTTTGACACTTCATATCACCTGTTTTCTGCAATCCTCACTCCAATGTAACAGTCCCCTACCTTTATATCCCTTTTAATGTTTTCTGGCTTCTATAGGTAGCACAATTTAAACACACAAGGTTAAAGAGTTGAAGTTGGAAGCACATATGAAAGAAATCATGTTTGTCTTACTGGGCCTGTGTTATCTTATTTGGTATAATTTTTTTCAAGTCATCAATTTGCTTACCAATACCATAATTTCACTTTCCTTTATAGTCAAATAAAATTTTATTATGTATATATGAATTTATTCAATCAGTTTATAAATATCATTTTTAAACATCAGTTTTGAAGTAGGGTATTACTAAAGTAGTCTTCTATTTTCATAGAGCTCTCTATCTCTGCAGTACTTGCTGCTTGTATTTACAAGTTCTTATTTATTTTTTTTAATTATTTATGTTGGATTGTTTCTGTAAATGAGAGCTGACTTTGTCTATGATCTGTTAGAAGTTAAAGAAAAAAGAAAATTTGTAACCTACTAGCCTTTTCAGAGCAAAGGAATAATATTTATATTTCTGATATTAATTCAAAGAGATATTTAATACATCATGGAACAATACATAAATGACATGGACATACTGAATTTCATAAACATATTTGCATACTTTTAAATTCCTCATTCTTCTAGAAATAAATGAAAGTTGAGAAAGGATGATTTGAATTTTAAATCCAACAGACTACCTTGGGAAGATTCAATGAATATCAAATTTTTATGAAAATGTTAAGAGGTAAATGAACAAAAGACTTTTCCCAAGCAAATCCATAAAAATGCATAACTACAATATTAATTAATTTTCAACCTGTGGTGTTTATTAGCTTTCTTTTAAAATAAAATTCAAAACTCCAATGCAAGTTTTAATTAGACTAATAAAGTCATAAAGTTACTTAGGAGTAAGTAAAAGAATCCTAGTTAATCTCTAAAATAAGAGATCACATGTTTCATCTCATTTTTTCCCTAAATTTTGTATGGATATATAAAGTAATAAATGTACATGTGACATGAAAATAGAAGTGAAACCATAAAGAAATAAATAGAAATACTGAGAAATGAAGGCAAGAGAAAATAGAGGGTACTGGAGACACAGAAGGTATAAGTTCAAAGTACATTACAAAAATGAGTTTTTTATATTTAAAATGTCTTTCTGTAGCTCTGTATCATGAAAATGAATAAAAGTAAAGGAAAAGAGCAAAAATAGGTTTCTTGAAAAAATTCGAAAGTAAAATGTTACAGAGTTTCTCTTTTGTACTTTGTTATTGCTAAATATTTTTAAATTAGCATGTATGTGGCAAAGGGAATATAATGTATGTTCTTACAACTATGTGTTATAAAAATGTACTCTATAATGAATACTATTACAGTTTTGTGATAAAGGAATAAATTTTGAAACATGTTCATTATTCATTTATACCTCTTATAATATCACATTGGTTAATTTAAATATGCACAATAAATTTATTTCTAAATTGTGTGTATATATATATATAAAGAAATGTATGACAAGATTGCATCATCTGTTCTAGATCCAGTTCCTGTTTATTCAATCAATGGTGAATCATTGTTGCAAACATATTTTATTTCTGATAGATACATGTCATACATATATTATACAATGTATATTATTCTTACTTCTTTCATAATAGACTCATTATAACTAAATAATTCTCATATCATTAGTGATAAATGTCTGCAAATACCATGTTACATTTATTAAATAATTTTGTTTCTTGTAATTCCCAAAATATAAGGCAATTATATTTCAAAATAATTTCTTTTTTTTCATACTGCCACTTTATTTTTAACAAAGAAATCAAAAACATGCATTTTAGAAAAAAAAATATCCTTTTTAGCAAATGGTGCTGGGAAAATTGAGTACCACATGTAGAAGAAGGAAACTAGATCTCCATCTCCCACCTTTCTTTTTTTTTAATATATTCATTATTATTTCAGCTCATACAAACTTAATAGGAACAACAGTTCCCTCCCTCCTCCTCCCCCCGAACCCCCTGCTCCCCTTCCCATCACCCCTCATTCCCCATCCCCCCCCGTGCCTCCCGCCCCAATTCCCAGAGTCCTTTCTTGTGCATGCCTGACTCTCTTCTGGGCCCTCCTCTCCGATGACATACAAGGATGCAGTGGCATTTCTCTGAACCCTTTCCTGTGTTCCCCTTAAGCATAGGAACACTACTGTGGCTGTCAATCCCTTGACAATGTAACAGTAGAAGCAATATACTTATAAAAACTACTAAACATAATAAATGTCTGGAATTAAAAATAGTTTCTCCATTATAACACTAAATGTTAATGGAATTAACTCACCGATCAAGAGACACAGATTACAAATGTGGATTAAAAATCACAATCCATCAATCTGCTGCATGCAGGAAACGCATCTCACCACAAAAGATAGGCACGCTCTAAAAATAAAAGGCTGGACAACAATTTTACAAGCTAATGGAAGCAGAAAACAGGCAGGGGTAGCCATTATGATATCAGACAAAGTGGACTTCAAACCAAAGAAAATTATAAGAGACATGGATGGATACTACATTTTAGTCACAGGTGCAATTCACCAGGAAGACTTCACAATACTGAACATATATGCACCCAATACGGGCCCCTCCACATTCATTAAGAAAACCCTACAGCGTCTAAAGCAAGAAATCAACCCGCAAACGATAATTCTTGGGGACTTCAACACCACCCTCTCAACATGGGATAGATCAACAGGTCAAAAGCTTAATAGACACACTTTGGACCTTAATCAAACCCTTAAAGAAATGGACCTTACAGATCTCTATCGAACTTTTCACCCACACACCAAAGAATACACATTTTTCTCAGCAGCACACGGAACTTTCTCCAAAATAGATCACATACTGGGCCACAAAACGAATCTACACATGTACAAAAAAGTTGAAATTCTAACCTGTGCCCTGTCAGACCACCATGGCCTAAAGCTGGACATCCACAACACAACAAACAAGAGAAAATAAACTAACTCCTGGAAACTTAACAATATGATGCTGAATGAGAACTGGATTCAGGAAGAAATTAAAAAGGAAATTCAAGATTTCCTGAAAGTGAATGATAATGAAAATACAACTTACCAAAATCTCTGGGACACAATGAAAGCTGTTCTAAGAGGTAAGTTCATAGCTCTTAATGCCTACATCAAAAAAATGGAAGCATCAGAAATAAACAACTTAACAATGCAGCTTAAAGCTTTAGAGAAACTAGAGCAATCTGATCCCAAAAGTAGAAGAATACAGAGGAGATTAGCAAAAAAAGTGGAGAAATATCTGAAATCGAGATTAAGAAAACGAAAGAAAAAATCAACCAGTCAAAAAGCTGGTTCTTTGAAAAAATCAATAAGATTGATACACCCCTCGCTGAATTAACCAAAAGCAAGAGAGAGAAAACCCAAATTAACAAAATTAGAAATGAACATGGAGTTATCACTACTAATACCCAAGAAATCCAGATAATTATAACATCATATTTCAAAAACTTGTACACTGTGAAGTTTGACAACACAAAAGAGATGGATGAATTTCTAAGTAAACACAACTTACCTAAATTGAATCAAGAAGTTGTGAATTATTTAAATAGTCCTATAACATATAAGGAAATCGAGGAAGTAATCTTGAATCTTCCCACCAAAAAATGTCCTGGACCAGATGGATTCAGCACAGAGTTCTACCAGACATTTAAGGAGTTAATAATACCAATACTCTTTAAACTGTTCCGTCAAATAGCAAAGGAAGGAACACTACCAAAGTCCTTCTATGAAGCTAATACCTTTTTAATCCCCAAACCTAATAAAGACTCACTTAAAAAAGAAAACTATAGGCCGATCTCTCTGATGAACACAGACACAAAGATTCTCAACAGTGTTGGAGAGGTGGCTCAGGGGTTAAGATTCCACCTTGCAGGCGGAAGGTCCTGAGTTTGGATCCCAAACTGCGCTTCTGGTCCTGGTAGGGCGGACCCTGTGAATCCCAGGGCAGAAGGAGGTGGAGGCATCCATGGTGGTTTGCGAATTTGTCCGTGGTTCTACACACACATACACACACACACACACACACACACACACACGAGCACGCGCGAACACAGGCACATGCGCACAGTTGAATAAATAATAATAATAATAAAAAGATTCTCAACGAAGTTTTAGTAAATCGGATTCAAAAACATATTAAAAAGATTATTCACAGGGACCAAGTAGGCTTCATCCCCGGCACACAAGGTTGGTTCAACATACGCAAATCAATAAATGTAATTCATCATGTAAACCACTCCAAAGTCCAAGACCTCATGATACTCTCGATAGATGCAGAAAAAGCTTTTGACAAGATCCAACAGCCTTTTATGATCAAAACGCTAGAGACAGTAGAAATGGAAGGAACCTTTATCAATATAATAAAAGCTGTATACAACAAGCCCACAGCAAGGATTACGCTCAATGGGGAACAATTGGAAGCATTCCCACGTCGATCAGAAACTAGACATGGCTGTCCAATCTCACCACTTCTATTCAATATTGTACTTGAAGTCTTAGTTGAAGCCATAAGACAAGAAAGGAACATTAGAGGGATTCAAATCGGCAAGGAAGAAGTCAAGCTATCCCTATTTGCAGATGACATGATCTTATACCTGAGGGATCCCAAAAACTCCACCAGGAAGCTCCTGGAACTAATTGAAAAGTTCAGCAGGGTGGCAGGATACAAAATAAATGTACAAAAATCAGAGGCCTTCCTATGTACCCAGAATGAAAGAAGTGAAAAAGCCTTGAGAGAAACAATCCCATTTACTATAGCCCCTAAAAAAATGAAATACCTTGGTATAAACCTAACCAAGGAGGTAAAACAACTTTACAACGAAAACTTTAAAACCCTAAAGAAAGAAATTGCAGAAGACACCAGAAGGTGGAAAGACGTCCCATGTTCCTGGATTGGCAGAATCAACATCGTAAAAATGACCATCCTACCAAAGGCAATATACAAATTCAATGCTGTACCAATTAAAATCCCAAAGCAATTCTTTAAAGAAGTTGACCAAACAATCTCAAAATTCTTATGGAGGCATAAAAGACCCAGGATAGCAAAGACAATCCTGAGTAACAAAAACACAGCTGGAGGTATTACCAGACGGAACCTTAGTCTATATTACAAATCCATAGTTGTAAAAACAGCCTGGTATTGGCTCCAAAATAGACACACAGATCAATGGATAAAGACTGAAGACCCAGATATAAGCCCACAAAATTACAGCCATTTGGTCTTTGACAGAGGGGCCCAAAGAATCCAATGGAAAAAGAATAGCATCTTCAACAAATGGTGCTGGCAAAACTGGATGTCCACATGCAGAAGATTAAAGCTGGACCCATACTTGTCACCATGTACAAGACTTAATTCCAAATGGATCAAGGACCTTGATATCAGGCCAGAGACTATAAAAACCATAGTTGAAAGGATAGGGAACTCCCTCGAGCTGATTGGGCTAGGCAAACATTTCCTAAACAGAAATCCAATGGCACAGTCACTGCTACCAACTCTCAACAGTTGGAATTTTGTGAAATTAAAGAGCTTCTGTTCAGATAAAGAGATTGTAACACGAGCTCAAAGGCAACCCACAGAATGGGAGAAAATCTTCACTAACCACATATCTGATAGAGCTCTACTGTCCAGAGTGCACAAAGAACTTAGAAAACTAAACATCAAGGTAACCAATGTCCCAATTGAAAAATGGGCCCTGGAACTTAAAGAAACTTTACCAGGGATGAAATTAAAATGTCTCACAAATATCTTAAAAAATGCTCCACTTCCTTAGCCATCAGGGAAATGCAAATCAAAACTTCCCTGAGATATCATCTCACCCCGGTCAGGATGGCAAAAATACACAATACAAACAACAACAAATGCTGGAGAGTATGTGGATAGAGGGGAACTCTCCTACATTGCTGATGGGAGTGCAGGCTTATACAGCCACTCTGGCGAGCCGTCTGGAGATTCTTAATGAAATTAAAGATTGAAATGCCATATGACCCTGCTATTCCACTTTTAGGTATAACCCCCCATACAGCAGAGGTTCACCTCGATAGCACAAGCATTGTTTACAATACCGAAGACATGGAATCAACCCAAATGTCCAACAGTTGACGAGTGGATAAGGAAACTGTGGTACATCTATACAATGGAGTACTACTCAGCCATCAAAAATGAGGAATTACTGGAATTTGCCGGGAAATGGATGTCATTAGAAACAATTATATTAAGTGAAGTATCCCAGACCCAGAAAATTAAGCGCCATATGTACTCCCTAATAGGTGGCTCCTAATACCAAACCCACCCAGCCCATCTTGAGACACTCATAAGTAAATCTATGTATTACCTACAGTAATTGCAAGGATTATGAACAGGAGGGATGGTGTAGGAGGGCCACACCAGAAACAAGGAGAGAGGGGACCGTGTTACAGCAGAGAAAATAGGCCTCCATCAAGGACTGCAAGAAAGTAATGTGACACCTAGTTAAGTTCACAGACATTCGTTCCTGATCATTTACAACTAAGGGGGTATGAACTCACCAGAAGGGGAGGGCATATAGTCCGGCAGATTAAAAAGTAACCATTTTGCAAATGGGTGATTGACCCCTCCCATTGCCAAATGCCATATGACACTGTGATTCCACTTTTGGGTATAAGTATTACATCTACTCTTGAATGTGCTCTTATAATAAGACTCCAGTTTAACAGCTTTCTGCCTCTGGCCAGGGGGTGACATACAGTGCCCATTACGATGGAGTGAAGGGCATTGCAGGAGCAGCAAAACTGCAAAAGAAAAACAACAAACCGCTATCCAGAACTTCAGAAACTCTATATTAACCACCTAGAACTCGGCCAGACTAATCTCTACCCATCCTGAAGCTCAGGGACATTTGCGGAAGAGGGGGCGGTAAGAGTGTAAGAGCAAAAGGATGGGAGGAGCAATGATTTGCAAGATACTCCACACAAGTTAGGGCCGAAACAATCATAATTGGACATTGCATGCCCTGCGCAATGTCCAACACACTATTGACCTCACAAAGTCTAGCATCTGTCAAAATAATTTCTAAAGGAGCTCATTATTAAAGGTTTATTCCTTCTAAAACTTTAATTGCTACATTTATTCAAATAAAGCTATTTAAATCACCCGAATAATATTTTTCTAGAATATTATTTTAGAAAATTATATGTAATAAATTTTAATTGGGCTCTAAGTATGTATAAATTGTGTAACTGAACAGTAAGAAAAACTATTTAGTTTACTCAGATATTAATAACATTATTATTTGCTTTTAACTGTACAACTAAGAATGAAGAAAGAAGGTAGATTCAGAAAGGTTTAAAACAAAAAGTACGTAGTGAAAATATTGCATCAATAACAAATTGATGAAAGCATCTGAAAATCCAGAATGAGTTTTAATTTAAATTGCTATCACTTACTCTATTTATTCAAGAATTGAATAAAAATTGACACTTTCATCAAACCATATTTATTAAAATGATTGAACCTTCATTGTTCAGCAAGAAATACTAAGGTGAACTTTTAAATCATTATTTTATTGAAAATATTTATAATTAAAATTAATCTTCTAGCACTGATTATGAATTGATGTGAGGCTTTTCAGTAATACTGATCCCAAATATCCTTAATAGTTCCAGCTACATGAATCACTCCATCTGCAAGATAATTGTTAAAGTAGAAATCCTTTTCTTCAATCTTGGTAGAGAGTTAGAAAGGAAACGTAACTTTACCTGAGATCTGGATTAAAAATCAAAACAAATAGGTTTAGAGAAAAGATTCTTGGTATAATTATGGGAATGCAGATGAAAAGAATCTGCATTCTCAGAAGGGCAAATCAAAAAAATGAGAAAATGCTTAAGTTAAGATGTTAACTCTGTTAAAAAGGCAAAATTTCTTCTCTGCTAGAGATTTTTATACAACTGGACAAAGATTGATACAAAGAATTGAAAATCAGTATTTTAAGAAAATTAATGCTATTGTTAAGAATCCAGATATTAAGTTTGGGAAAAACTTCTTTGTTAAGTGAGTATTGTACTATGAAGATTAATGAAGATAAGAAGTCCTGCACTTATGGCTTTTATCAGCTCCATTATTCATTTTTCTTATGATTGACAAGTTGTTTCCACATGATTTTAAAATTAATATATTGTACTATCATAGCATATATGTTAACATTTTTGTTACCCTTCTTTTTAGCTTACTCGCAATATTATCACATTTTTCCTTTTGAAACCTTTATATTTTCACATTATTCACCAGCTTGTAAAATGGTAAATTTCACTCACTAGTAAATGTATATATGATCAAAGTAAAAGTAATGACACACAGTTGACAAATTGACAGATCCCATACTGAAGCAACAATATAGTTGTAAAGACAACGAAATAGCAAGAAAATACATTGTGAGACATGGTATAATATACTAAAAATTGATTATGGTGAGCAAGTTAATTAAGTCAATTTAAAACAGGATGAAGCCAGTCCACAAATCAGTATGATTTTTAAATTATAACCTATAATAGATGACTAAAAGATAAGAAACTTTTGTGGTTCCTAAATTGTTTTTCCCATTGTAAAACTACTCTTTTACAATGGCATGAATATTGTTTAATAGTTTCCATTATTGAAATAATAAAGTTAATGGGAAAAGATCAATTATTTTGTTTAGCTACATGAACATAAAACCACTGGAATATTTGTTACCGCTACAGTAAGTAAAAACAGAACAACAAAAAAAAAAACTAAAACAAAAATCATTTATCCATACTTTATGTTTCTTTTAAATTTTAATGATGACCTGTAGTATATGATCAAAAATGTGAATCTATGTGAAGGTAACGGGAGTGTACACAAATTTTAATATTTTGTTACTGTGAGGTATTCTGAAAAATATTTTATGCAATTTTAATGCCATTAATGAAACTCCATTTTTGCAGGGCATTTCATGTCAGTTTCACTATGATTTGTAGTTTTTCTTTTTTCACTTTTAGCTTGCTAGTATTTTTAATTGTATACTCTTCAATGAGATGATTAAATATCATTTTTAGTTCTTAAATTAGTGTTGTCCTATTATCCATCTCAAGGTCATTTACTTAGTTTCTCACCAAAAGGAATGTGACATTTAGTCATTTTAGTTGTTTAGTCATTTCTTCATTTTACCCCTTTCCATGGTCCCTAAAAAGCAGCTTGAAACTCGGAAGAAAAATATTTTCTTAAATTGAAAGCATTTTAGCAGCAAACTTACTAATTATATATACTCTCTACTCTGCCACAGATGTCGAGGAAGCACCAGACATAAACTGTCACTTACTTTTCCTAACCACTGCTTCCCTGGTGCTAACATAAAGTAAACAAAATTTTGAGGGAAGAAAAGTGGTATTAGCAATGACAGTGCTACTTTTTTTTTTTTTCTCACCATGGCTAAATTTGTCTTTGGTGGCAAAAATAGGAAATTTCAAAACATATGTTAGAACAGTTAGTACAAAAATTGTTTTTGCAAACTACAGTGCTAAATAAAAATAAACCCTTGCCAATCAGCAACCAGTCATTTGAACAACAGTAATGTCATGGATTTTGCTTTATGACCACTTCAGAAATTTAAAAGTGCATGTCAAAGGTGTTAAGTCTAATAGTTTAATGTAGTATAGAAAAAATCTTAGTCAACTGAAACACTGTATAATTTTCATCATTGATCTCAAGCTATTTTGTAATGTAAGTATACATACTGTTACATAGCTTACAGGAACATTATTGCTGTATGGATATGAGTTTCCAACTGATCAAACTATTCTTGGTAGTGATATTTACATTACTTTGAAGGACAGTTTTACCACAATATACTGAATTTTAAGAGACTGACCCGAAACCATTTTCTTGCCTAACTTGCCATGCTTAAAATTCTCAATAATTAAAACAATATGCTTAGTTAAAAATTGCTAATTTGGGTTGGAAAAATGGCTTGGGGGGTAAATGTGCCTGTATGAAAATTTGATGAACTGTGTTTCGTCCTTGAGTCCATATGATTGGAGAGAACTGACTTTCAAAAATTGTTCTCTGACCTTAGCATATTTTCTGTGGCATTTTTGTTTTAAAAAATACAATAAAATATTTATTTTATAGAGGGACTATAAAATAATTCTCTACTACAGACTCTCAAAGTAAATTAATCAAAAGATAATTGAAATATGTATACATGTACATTTCTTTAAAAAACAAAAAATAATTAGTAAAAAACTTTATTTACAACACATTTATGAAAGTCAAGTGTGATGAGTGTATATCAAATTGTAATGTATAAAAATTAAGAAAGTATGGAATTTACTATTAAATAGATTTCCTTTAAAACTTTGCTTTTGAAAAATATTTAATCCATTCATCTTTACATAATATTTTTGAAGAAATTTCTTTTTTCTATTTTCACTGTAAAATAATTACAGTGTCTTAAGCTTAGAAGGTTAGCTAAGTTTTAACTTTTGTTAGAAATATATCCTTTCTGAGAGTGTGATAGTAGAAATGTTTAGAATGAACCAATAGTTACTTCGAAATTAAATGAGTTGAATGTCGTGTAGAAATTTGTATATTTTGGCCCATTGAATAGACCTGAATCAAATTGATTTACTTATCTGTTGTATTAGAGTGAATCATTTCAAGTAGATCCTAATGAGATAATTACATATTCCATTTTCAGAATGTTTCAGCTGAGATCTCAAACAGTATACTAATATAAGCACATTAAGATTTTTGTGTCCTTGTTAAGTGAAGGAGAAGATAAAATCTAACCTGTATTCTCACACAGGTAGAATTAAGTGTATTCTTCTTGTTCATATTGACAGATAAAAGCAATAAAAATGTCTGCAGAAAAATTAATTTATGTGTTTCCTTTGATATCTTGTATTGGAATAATTTTAAAAGTACATTGAATAATTTTTATTATATTATAAAGTTAACGAAAAATGATGAGCATATGGAATATGTACATTTATGAAATTTGCATATATTATATTCTCTCTCTCAAGGCAAATGTATTCCAGTAATGGATAATCTCCAGATTATCTATTCCCTACCTTGTTTGTGAACCTTTCAATATTTTGATATAATTGCACCATGAAGGAACTAAAAGGAAATAGTTATAACATCTTTACAAACTAACAAAGCATAGACAACAAATCATAGAATATTTATTAGTTGAGTGATAGTCTGTCATACATGCTTTTACCTACTATTCTGTTGGAAACCAAACAGATCATTGGACTGTATTTTCAAAATAGTCTGCTGTTCAATCATCTTGTGAAGTTGCTTCACCTTACTCTATTTCCCCATTGTTTTTACAGAACCTAAACTGCTGAGTATGAATGCCATGGCACCAGTATGGAATAGTGGTCCATGCTAGCTATCCCAGTAATTAAGAGGTTAAAGCAAGAGGATTGTAAGTTCAGGGATAGTATGAGTTACAACAAAGGAAGTTTAAGAAAGTTAGACACTGTATGTACTCCCTAAGAAGTGGATCCTAATTCCAAACCAACTTAATGACATATTCAAAGGTAAATCTCTGTAATACTCACTGTAATTACAAAGGATTGTGAACAGGAGGAAAGGGGAAGGTGTGGGGGTCCCCGGGGATTGCAGCTCCATCCTGCAGCTGGTCCCATGGGTCCTCCACAAGGGGGATTGGGGAAAGGTGAGTGAGCTGTCCAACCGCTCCCAGCCCATCTTCCCAAGGACAATCAGATGCGACAGGGAGTCTAGTCAAGCAGGAACTCATTTATAGCCATTTTATAAAGGCAGAAACTGAAAGGGGAATTCCAGGGTGGGGAAATGGGCAACCAATCATCTTAAAAATCAAGCCAGCATGCAGGCTATATGTAGCGAGTTTTCTTCAAAGCATCCTGAGCTACGCCCCCTCTTATCTTTCTCCATCAGAACATTTTTGTCTAAGCTTGCCAGACCACCGAGGTCACCTAGACATCTGGTGCAACTCACTCTCACTTCCCTTCCTGGTCACTTGGGACTGAACAGGTTTGATCTCACCAATCAGGGAGGATGTAGGGACTGAAAGACAGTTACCATCCATCAAATGGGACACTGACCTCCCCCTTCCATTGCTGCATCCTATTCCTATTCTTCCATCTACCTTTGAGTTTCCTCTTGTATTAAGATTTTCATTTAAACAGTCTTTTATCTTTGGGTAGGAGATGACCTTCCTTCTGAATCAGGATTCAGGCAAGGGCAGTGCAGGAATAGCAAAACTGAAAACAACAAGAATCCGTAACTCAAAACACCAAAGACCCTACATCAATCACTTGGAACCACACCAGCCAAATTTCTCCCCATCTTAAAGCTCAGGGAAGAGAAGGTGGCAAGATTGTAAGAGCCTAAAGATGGGAAGGACCAACAATATGCAATATACTCCACACAAGTTAGAGCTTCAGCAGCCAGGATTGGACTTTTCCTGACCTTCACAATGGCTGACTTGTCAATGACCCCTCAAAGTCTAGCACAGATCACAGGGGATAAGGCTTCAGGCAGTAGGATCCTTAGAGGCAAGGGATTAAACAGATATAATAGAGTTCCCATGCTAACGGAGCCCAAGAAGGGGCTCCAGGCTATGCCACTGAGTCCTGAACCCTCACTACGGTGGAGGACTCAGAGAGAGGTTCTATGCCCACATAAATGGATACTCCAGGGGATGGGAAGGAGAAAGGAGGAGGCACTGGGAGAAAGAGTGGAAAGGAGGGGGTAAAAGGAAGGAGGGAAAGGGTGAGATTACAATGGGGGACAATGAGGGAGGGGAGCGGAAAGGAGAGTTTGGGGGTACCTATTAAGCTTGTATGATTAGGAAAAAAATAAAATGTGAGAAAAATGGATGTTTAAGACACAGTATGAAACCCTGTATCATAATGAAAGGATAAACAACCAAACATCCTGCTTTCTAGTGATATTGCTATCTTTGTGTAGTTTAAGTATTCTTGACCTTGATAAATTTGTTTTGTATGCTATGTGATCTTTTTCTTTTAATTTTGAAAGAAATAACATAGAAAAATATTTCTAAATAGAAATTTTGACTTACAGGGATATAGGGATGTCTCAGTTGTTAAAACTCTGCCAATCAAGCATTAGGTCTTGAGTTTGGATCCCAAATCCTATGTAAAAACGTCATGAGGGAAGTGGTGGTGGTCTGCACTTCTGACCTTGTATGTAATGTGGAAAAATTTAGACTACAAAATGTGAGAGGTGACAGAAGAGTATGCTGAAAAACACTGAGCTCTATAGGTTGAAAGGTTAAAATGATAAGGTTGTCTCTTTAATAACTCATGCCACTATTACACTGGTGGTCACCTGTTGCCAGGTGACTTTCAGATCTCATAAGCTAATGAGATCTGTGATTATTCCCTCCGCCCCGGAGCTTCTACAGTATTTCTTGGCACTCTGTAAGCCATACTTTGTATGCCACAAGAAACTTGAACCCCCCACAAGAACAGATAAACTAGAATTAACCCTGGGGTCCATAGAAGCAGACAGGAGGATGGGAGGGAGGTGAATGGAGGGAAGCAGGGATGAGTACTCAATAGGCTTGTAAAACTAGAAAAATAAAATAATAAAAAGGTAAAACATTTCAGGACTTTTCACAAAAAAGAATATTCAACTAAATGTTCTATGAGATAATTTTTTAAATTATCTAATGAAATACATGTACAATGTGAAAAAAATAGTGCATTTAGTTTTTTTTTCTTTTTCTATGGTTATAAATCAGACAATGAGATGTTCCAATACTGATTTTCTGTATGATTGTAAAGTCTAAAATATTTCATATAGCTCCATGTTAAACAGTAAAATTCTGGTCTGTATAGACATAAGAAAAAAATGATTACCTACAGGTCACAAGGGGACAAAATTCAATGACATTATTTTTTTTTCTCACTATGCTTTTTCCTTTCTGAACAAAAAAGGATTTTTCTCCACTTTTCCTCCAATGTTTATGGTAAGTGCTAAGTAGGATAATCTGTATGAATGACTTTTTACAATGCCAGGTCAAATGCAGGAATATACTTGTGTGTGTGTGTGTGTGTGTGTGTGTGTGTGTGTGTGTGTGTGTGCATGCATGTGCATGTTGTAATATATAGTACATAATGATATTTATGAATAAATACAATAACATTGAGAAGTTATCCTTAGTTATCAGATTGATTTCCTGACTCATACAAAGGTTTGGTTTTGATTTCCAGTAATAAGTAACCATGTGTGATGGGGAATACTTTTAATTCCAATCCTTGGAAGGTGGGGGATGGAGGATACCAAGTTCTAGGTCATCTGGATCAATAGGGAAGACAAATCTAGCATGGGATATGTGAAATCCTCAGAGATAGAGATAGAGTGAGAGAGACAGAGACAGAGACAGAGAGAGAGAGAGAGAGAGAGAGAGAGAGAGAGAGAGAGAGAGAGAGAGAGAGAGAGAAATTCTAAAGAATTCAAGAAAATTAAGATGCCAGTATCCTTTTTGGTCACATATGCTAATTTTGTTATTGCAAGAAATAATGTTTTTACTAAAGGAATACATAGCTTTCTGGCATAAGATACTAAAATATGAACTACAAGGCAGCTAAATACTTTGTTGCATGAATTTGTACAGTTAACCCTGAAAGAATATCTAAGTAAATAAAAGCAACTCAAAATCTTTATCCAATGAAATCCATGATGTAACCAGGTGGTATTCTCAGAAAAACTGATTAGCAGCATCCAATAATACAATATGAAATTATCTTAGGTTTATACATAAACCAATAATTTATCAAATTAGATAGTATACTTAGAAAGCATAAGACAAATTTTAACAAGCATTTATGCATATAAAATTTTCAGAATTATGATTATATTACATAAACTAAAATTGTATTTTCAATAGCTTCCCAGGATATTCAAGCTGATTAAAAAAATCTCTGTCTTTAAGTATAATACATATTTCATTATATTTCTTAGTGTATACCATTATCATTTGCTAAAATACAATGAGAAAAATATCTTTAAATGAAAAAATAATGTTTTATGTTTTGATAGCTCATTATTTCATCGCTACTAAATTTTTTACTGATTTCTAACAATACTCAATAAAATTGAATCCAAGCATTTTAATTTGAAACATGTAAATGTTTAAAACAAGTTGAATGCAGTTGTTCTGTAGTGGTAAAAATATAATTACATTTCCTCAAACTAAGTCTACTACATTTGTTTTTGTCCCATGATAGAGATGAATTCTAATAATCTAACTGAGTTGGACTAATATTATTTTAATGAAAATTATATCTTACATACCTGACATGAAAATAAATCAACATCCCATTTCTTGTTATCCATCATGTGACTATTTTTCAAAATACTTTGACTCCTCAAGATACTTGAAAGACATAAAACAACTTCTTTTGGAATAACACGCATGTGGCAGTTACTCTTAATTTGTTGCTATGAGACACTACCCAACCTGAAGCAGCTTATAGGTCAAAAGGTAGATTTACTTGTTTTAAGGTTACAGAAAAGAGTTACAATCAATTGTGATACAAAGGCATGGCTGGCTGGCAAAAGCTGGAAACAGCTTAATTCACATCAATCATAGAGCCTGAGAACAAACTACAGACTGCAAGAGTGGACTACTAGTGAAAACAAGGCTGGACTAACAAACTTCAAGGCCTTATCCCAGTTATGTATCTCCCTGCAGCCAGACACCACCACACAAAGGTGCCATGATCTTCCCAAACATCAATTAAAATTCAGGCACACAAACCTGTTGGGGAAGGCTTACAATCAAACCATAAGAGCAGAAGTGTAACATTTAAGGTTTTCAAACGTTTTAAAATACATGTTAGATAATCTGACATGTATGATACCATGTGTTCTCTCCTTATCAACTCACATACAGAAGAGTCATATGATATTAGCTTCAATATCACAAAATTGAGAAGGTTACATTAAATATGAACCGCACTTCATTAAAGTTACATAACTAGGGACTCTTGTAATGGAGATGACATTTTATGGAAGAGTAGTAGTCCATACTTTTAATAAAAATTAATATTATTCACATTCATTGACAAATTATAATGCTTTTCTAAATGCGAAGCTATGTGTTGAATAATTACTACTACATAAAGATACATTTAATTTTGTTTTACAGATTTTATGTATTAGGAAAGATTCATATTCAGAAGGTTTAAAAAACTATCTGATAATAAAATTGTTAAGTAAAGAAAGATATTCATGTAGAAAAAAGGCAGTCTAGGACAGGGAAGATGGAAAAAGGGTTAAAGCTTTTGCCTCACAAGGAAAAGATTCTAAGTTCAAATCTTCAGTTCCCACATAAATATTCAAAAGGAAATATTGGCAATCTGTAATTCTGAGAGAGTAGAAACTCTGGAGAAAATGAAAATATTGGCAATCTGTAATTCTGAGAGACTAGAAACTCTGGAGAAAAGGAAAAAGTAGAAAAAGCAATTCAGGGTGATTCTGGCTCTCATACTCTAGTACCCTTCCCACACACACATATACTCACGCACATACCAGCTGAAGTTTTCAAGAGGTCATAATTATTTTTTAATCACATCACTATCTGATAAATGAACTATAGAATAAATTCATTATTTAAAGCATAAATAGATGCCATTAAGAAGGAAGAAAAGGTTGAATCTGAAACAGGAATTTCATGGTAGGGAGGAATTCAGCGTATGTCTACTAATTTTCATCTTTAGATTTGTGGAATTGTATTGCATCCCTAAATTAATTATTCAAGCATGTTTTAAAATATTTTATGAAAAGATACATTTAAATATATTTTTCTGAACATTTTGTATAATTTTCCGACTTCTTTTATAGCAAGTGACTTCACACTGAACCACTGGAATAATGATTAAATGAGTATAAAGAATTCCTGCTGTTTGGGAATATGTACTGACTAGAAGAAACTGCAATATAGCTCTAATTCCCTTCCACATTTTTAAGATTTCTTAGAAATATTATAACTAGGGAAATGGATGTTTATATATATCAAGGCAGCACTGTGTAAGGTATTTAAACAAACTGAAATGCTTTTATTATGAATGATTCAATTATAATAGAAAAACTATACATACATATCTTGACTGAGTATGTAATTCTCTAGTTTAAAGATACCCACCATGACTCCATTTTAACATTTAGTCTAATGCACAGTAGTGGATAATTCTTGGGAAAACTTAGGTTAGTGTTGGAGAGATAGCTCAGGAGTTAAGGCTTTGCCTCCCAAACCAAAGAACTTGAGTTCAAATCCTGGACCTCGCTTTAAAATTCTAGGTTAAAATGGTGGCAACCTGAATTTCTGGTCCTGGAAAGTAGAGCCTGGGAAATCCAAGAGAGAAGCAACAAGGAGATAAAGCAATCAAGAGTGATCCCAGAAGTCAACTTTGGAACTCCACAGGTAAATATAGTGTGCTCTTACTAGAACCTCACTTACCTATACACACCCACACTCACATCCACACCCACACCTACATACATGCAAAAATATTTAAATATACAAAGAAAAAAATTTCAGTTATGAACCATTATCTGAGAAGATATATCCACACAATGAAACATGTTTAATATTGTGCTCTCTTTCTTCTTTGAAAGTGTCAAGTATGGGGATGGGGAGGTAGGGAGAGGAGAGAGAGAAGCAGGGGGGTCGGGAGGAGGTGGAGGAAGGGGACCGGTGTACCTGTTAAGTTTGTATGAGCAGAAATAATAATAATAATAATAATAATAATAAAAAGAAAGTGTCAAGTAAAAGAAAAGTTCTATAGAAATTTCACATCTTTCCCTGAGACTATACTTCTGAAATTCACATAAATCGTATTCATTAAGTAGATTCTCTGTAAGATCTCAATACATCTTGTGACCCACAAGTAGTCAAAGTCTATTGAGTTTACACAAATAACCTTTCTACAAAATGTCTAGTTTTGCAAATATTTATGCCCTTCTTTTTGCACGCAAGTCTGGCTAAAAGAATCAAGCTAAAATTATAATCACAGAACGAATGCTACACTTCTAGAAAATAACCTTCACAAAATTAATTTGCACAGCACCTTTAAATTTGGCCTCTTTAGAGCCTTTACAGCATGAGGAAGCTGGTCTATGAATTTGTTTAAGTCACCTTAAAAATACCATTCTAGATTATTTCATTTTCATGAAGAAAATACAAGACACCTAAATAATACTGAGGGTGTATTATTTCTTAACTTGGTACATACACAAATGAGTTTTAAATGCATTTTTTAAATTTTACAGCTGAATGAAATTATAATGAAATACGAAAGTAAGTGTTACAAGTTTACTTGTGTTCACAGATGTCTATAGCCAAGGGTTTTGCATTTTTTTGTTTGTTTTTTTTATTTCCACTCATACAAACTTAACAAGTACACCCGTTCCCTCCCTCCCTCCAACCTCCCACCGCCCTGTACCCCCTTCCCTCCCCCCTCCCTCCTTGTCCCCCAGTACTTCCCCCTCCCATCCCCGGAGCATCCTTTAATGTGCATGCCAAACTCTCCTCTGGGTCCTCCTATCTGATGAGGTGCAAGGACCAAGTGGCATTTCCCAGAATCCTTTCCTGTGTTCCCCTTAAGCATAGGAACACTACTGTGGCTGTCAATCCCTTGCCTCCAAGGATCCTAGTGCCTTTAGCAAATGCTAGACTTCGTAGGGTCAATAGTGTGTTGGACATTGCACAGGGCATGCAAAGTCCAATTATGATTGCTTTGGCCCTAACTTGTGTGTAGTATCTTGCTTGTCATTGCTCCTCCCATCCTTGTGCTCTTACAATCTTACTGCCCCCTCTTCCACAAATTTCCCTGAGCTTCAGGATGGGTAGAGATTAGGCTGGCCTAGTTCCAGGTGGTTGATATAGAGTCTCTGAAGTTCTGGATTATGGTTTGTTGATTTTCTTTTGCAGTTTTGCTGCTCCTGCAATGCCCTACACTCCATCCTGATGGGTATTGGATGTCACCCCCTGGCCAGAGATAAAAAGCTGTTAAACTAGAGTCTTGTTATAAGAGTATATTCAAAGGTAGATGTAATAAAAGTAGGAAACCACAGTGATGGAGGGGTCAATCACCCATTTGCAAAATGCTTACTTTTTATCTGCCAGACTATATGCCCTCCCCTTCTGGTGAGATCATACCCCATCAGTTTTAGCCATCAGGGAAATGCAAATCAAAACTTCCCTGAGATATCATCTCACCCCGGTCAGGATGGCAAAAATCCACAATACAAACAACACCAAATGCTGGAGAGGATGTGGAGAGAAGGGAATCTCCCACCTTGCTGGTGGGAATACAGGCTCATACAGCCTGGCGAGCCGTCTGGAGATTCTTAAAGAAATTAAAGATTGAAATGCCATATGACTCTGCTACTCCAGTTTTGGGAATAACACCCATACAGCAAAAATTCACCTCAATAGCACAAGCACAACCATGTTCATAGCAGCACTGTTTACAATAGCAATGACATGGAATCAACCCAAATGTCCAACAGTTGATGAGTGGATAAGGAAAATGTGGTACATCTATGGAGTAGTACTCAGCCATCAAAAATGATGAATTAATGGAATTTGCTGGGAAATGATTGGAATTAGAAACAATTATATTGAGTGAAGTATCCCAGACCCAGAAAATTAAGCGCCATATGTACTCCCTAATAGGTGGCTCCTAGTACCAAACCCACTTAGAGACACTCAAGGATAAATCTCTGTAATACCTACAGTAATTGCAAGGATTATGAACAGGAGGGATGGGATAGGCGGGCCACACCAGAAACAAGGAGAGAGAGGACCATGTTACAGCAGAGAAAATAGGCCACCATCAAGGACTTCAAGTAAGTAATGAGACATCTGGTTAAGTTCACAGACTTTCCTTCCTGATCATTTACAACTGATTGGTTTGCATTTTTGAACTCGCCCATGGATTAAAACTGTTTGTAAAGCATGTGCTTCTTCTCACTTCTACTACTCCTCATGATTGTTTGAATATTCCAACCACCATTTGTAAACATTTTATTATATCATGCATTTTTAAATTTTTTCTAATTTTGCAAGCATGTTGATTATTAATCCCAGGTTCTCTGCCTTCCCACTCCCCTCCATATCCGTCCCTCCTGTTCATCATTCTCTTCCACTACTTCCCACCCTTCTGCCTGTATGCTTCTATGGACCCCGGTGTTCACTCTGACCTGTCTACCTCTGTGGGTACTCAGGCCTCCATGGTATATAAAGTTACTTCTCTTCAGGCCACCTTAGTGATATATGCATTTCCCTTCACTCATCCAGCTTTAGACCCAAAGGTTTCTATGTAAATGTCCATTCTACGGGTATAGTAACAGCTACCAACAGAGTTCATTGATGTATTGTTTCTTACCTGTAGGTTTATTGGCTATCTTCCTTGTTGATATTTTTTCTTCCTTTTTTATGATTTATTGTTCTGATTTCTGTAACAGGGATGTGTATCCTCTTTACTAATGGGTCTTGAATGCAATCGCAAAGTTGTTGATTGTCCCCTTGATACTCATTTCACTACTGCACATGTTGCATGGTGATTTATATTGTAACTTATAGATCTCATGCCTTAATGGGGCTTGTGATTATTTGTCTCCCCTAGTGAATTTAGAGTATCATATAGATGATTCAATGTATACAATACTAGAAGAGGAGAAAAGATATAAAAACTTCTCTATTAAAAGAGCTAAAAAATATTTAGAGCCTAATATTCAGAAGAGTCCTAGAACAAGTCCACATTTGATATTGAGAGATTATAGAGTAAATGAACTGAAATATTAATGAAAATGAATATGAATGGTTTTATATAAACCATTATTTCATGATATTTGTGGATCTGTAAGATTATAAATTCTTCCCCAGAAAAGTGCTGACATTGCCACTTTCATTATATTTGATCTTTTTATATGAGGTGAATACTCTATGTAAGAAGAGAAAATTCTACTTAGATTTTTAGTGTCTATATTTAATGCAATATAAGCAAGATCTATTTGATAAAATTATGAACATTTATGAGAAACAGAAATAATTGGTACTCTGTTCAGGCTAGTCATTCTTAAGAGAAAAATTGATAAATGGTTCAGGGTACTGATATAAAGCCTAAGTATCTACAATAGATTGCTTTAAGATTCATATTAACTGATTTGCATTATGTGTATTCTAAATCATTTGTAGTTTTCCATAATTGTGTTCATGTGCTCAGAAATAGACATAAGTTGAAGAAAAAATTGTTTTTATATATGGGTGCAATGTTTCAGAAAATTATGCATTGGAGAGATTGAGAAGAGTAACACATTAAGTGATGAGAAGAGATTTTAGTGTTAGAGAAATATAATAAGGAACTAGGGAAAGAAACAAGGACATGTATCATTGAAGACTAAAAAATTTCTCCAATATCTTTGGTCAATGAAAATGTATGTTAATGTGATAATATGTAATTCTTTTATCATATATATGAATTTATCACATCATGACATAATTTTAAACAAAATAACCTATGACCAACCAGTGAAAATTAATCTAAGTAGGAAGCATTTCTTGGATATTCTGCTACTCAATTTTTGTCTTATTATCAAAAGTATCACAGCAAATTTATGAAACATGTTATGTTGAATTTACTATGTATATATATTTGGCATCAAAACTGATTGGATTGGTTAGTCATTTGCCTTTAAGAAATTCTTGTATTACCAGCTCAACCACAGCAGGTGTTAACGTAAGTATTCTCATCTTCTAAATTATGAACAGGGCACATTTCTCCTAACTTTGAACTTCAATTATCATTGAAATTATTTGGAAACAATATATATTTAAGAACAAATGAAAAAAGGATTATCTACTATTACATTGTCAAGCAGCAAATATTCAGGACAGATTTGGAGGAAGAGGGCACCCTGCTTCAATATTGTGCTTGCATAATAGGACATTCTTCCTTTTTTCTCACTCAAATTGTCATTTACTTGTTTTTGGAGATTGAAACAATTTTCCCCCTTTCAAGTCCTTGAATACCTATAGTCTTCTTCCCTTATAGACTAACTTTCAAATTAGCTTCCTATTTTAAATTTTGAGCACACCAAGGTGAATTTTCACTTGTGAGAAAATGCCAGTACAACTGCTTTATTTGCTATGCTGTACACATCCGTATAACACTTGACATTTAAGATTCTGAAGAAAGTTTTAAAATGTTTCAATACTTTCTCCTTAAGAGGATGTGTGTCTTTTTGTGTTCCTCACCATCCCTGATGCTGGGAACTCATTATTATTATAGCCAAAGGTAGTTTACTTCTTTGATACTTAGTAATGAATTCTATATGATACAAATGTTAAATTTTGCTCTTTGAGCACTTCCTTACAAGTTTAAAATTTAAGACTTTAACTTTCCCCTTTTCATAGTCATATGTTTTGATGTATAATGCCTCAATTGAGAAATATATTTGCATTTTATGAGATTGTCAGTGTAATTAATATTTTATTGGAAGTGGTTTCTTCTATATAAAACTTCATACTTATGCTTATTTTCATATATATATGATTATATGCATCAATATATTTCTGAGTAGAAATATTGATATATATAACATCATGAACTGTATGTTATAGTTTTGGAGATTTTAATATTTATTCCTCACTTCATATGTAATAATGACTGTTTTTTATGTATGATGTTTTATCAGATTCCAATGTCTTTCTGTCTGTATCAATGATTTTAGCATTTCCTCATTCTTAAGTCCATATTTTAAGCTTTTGAAATTTTTTTCTGACTTCTTTTCTTATAGCAACATAAAACTCATATAGTGTTTTCATAACTGATGTAGTTTTAAAAAAGCATATTTACCTGTGAAAACTATCTAGAATAGAAATGATCACATTGAATTTTTAAAAAATGACCAACAAACTGTACGCATATGTTTATTAACTCAAAAAACAAAATATCATCTTAAACTATGGAACTTTATCACAGCATTGCATAAACTAAATATATTACATAATGTTTTACTAAAACCCAATAATTTTATAAACAATTTTTAATGAAGGAGTACAATCAGGGAAACAATCATGATGTTTGTATGGAAAAGTGCACAATTAAGTTGATTTTATGAGTCTTAAAAGCTCATAGAGATGAAGAAAAATATATTCTGAGGCACATAATTTATGAGAATTTTCATGTTAAGATTTAATCCTTATTGGTAATGTAATGGGTCAATTTTAGATTTTATGTCCATAAAAATACATTTTGATTAATCCAACTGGCTATAATTTTATGTTTTATGATCTTTATAAGGTTCGAAAAATTTTATAAACATATATGCTATAAGTAAATGAGTTTCAATTTTAAGCTATAGATTTGTTGTTTATCAGCCTTTAAGAATTTAATCCTACAGAACAATCATACATTTTATTAGGAGGAGTAGAAACATCTAAGAAGTGATATACAAAGGAGGTCATTGGGCCCTTGAGAGGTAAAACCTTCAATCGGACTACTAATTGAGCTGAAATAAAATTTTCTTTTTATGTATACTTATCCCATTTACATAGTAATGAGACATGTTATTTTTTATTACTCTGTGACTTTTGATTCAATTTTATGTTCTAACATATTTTTCATTGAAAGACCCCCTACATTAATACTTATTTAATTGGGGAAAGTGTTTTGACTTTTTTGAATATTGATTTTTATTTTTAGATCATTACACTTGGCAAGCTTTCATAAGAAACAAAATAGATATGAGTGCATTGGGTAATTTCTCCAATGGCAACATTGTGGAAAAAGTAGCCTAAATTTCAATGTGCATCTTAATATTACATACTCAAAATATAAAGTATTTCCATAATGCCCAGAATTGTTGTGTTTTTCTATAGCTATTTTCATCCATTTTTGCATATTGTCAATCAACTTGTCTCCATTTTAAAATAGGTCTTTTCCAATAAAGAATTATGAATTACCACAGTTAGGATTGGCTTTTTCAATCAGAATCTTCTTCATTATTCTGGGAATATGGACATTCATTAAATCTTATTATTGTTACATGTATTACACTTTAAGAAATCACCAAAATATTTTCCCTTTGGTCTGTGCAATTTTGTTTTCTCATCAACACTGTATGTAATACACTCTGGCAAGCTCTGTCCTTTAATTGACATATTTAGATTAATTAAATGTGATATAATTGTGTATAATGTGAACTGAGATTTATCTTTTAATTTTTAGTTGATATTTTATTACTTTCCCTGTGTTTCTGTTTTCTGAATGGTTACTTCACAAAGTATTTATTTTTTACTTTTTTTTTTTTTTCAGAGGGGGTCTTGGATGTCCACCATTATCCAAGCCAACTTTATTGTAAAAGTACAGGGTTTTTATAATCAAGAAGCAGGGCCAAATTCTTTACAGGACTATGTAAAATGCATATATTTTGGTTAACAAAAAGAAAACAGGAGTGACACCCAATTGCCTTGGGGCAGACATATTGTCAGGTATGCTAAACATGCATGCCACCTTGTTGCTACAAGGGAATGGACACTGGTCCATGCATTAACATCTCTTTTGATAGGCAGGAAAGAACTGATAGGGAGGGAGAACAGCCCAGCCAGTCTCTTAGAGAAACAAAAGCTTTCCAAATGACCTGGGAGTTTTCTCAACTTCTAAGGAGGGAGCTCTACCTATCATTGTCTTGTAGACAAGAGGCAAACTCAACCACCCAAGGGAGGAGTCACTCAATGGCCTGTTCAGTTGCTAATGTATCATCCAGAGTGCAGGCTTCTGGGCCTAGCAACCCCCACAATTCCTCCTTGTTTTTATTATTAAAAAAAAAAAGACCTAGTTTCAATATTAAGGAAGCCAATATTACAAAAGGCAAACAAATCAATTCCCAAATAGCAACAAGTGTCAAGCCAGTCAGATCTTTTTTGGAGTTTTAAAATTACATGTTATTTAAATGAGTCTGAATTCTGTCCCAGATATAAATCCTATCTCAGTACCAATATTGACTTATTTACATTTAGGAGAGGCACAATTAACAATAAAACAATAGATACATTTGATGGGATAAATGCAAGCAAAAGTCAACAGACAATTTTACATTTTTAGGAACCAAAAGTAAAACATGGTG
The DNA here is from genome assembly GCA_023101885.1 of Typhlomys cinereus. NCBI lineage: Eukaryota > Metazoa > Chordata > Mammalia > Rodentia > Platacanthomyidae > Typhlomys > Typhlomys cinereus. Next base: position 7,351,153 of record JALPQD010000022.1, read on the forward strand.
AGTACACAATAGTGATTTTTAAATAGACAATAAAGTCCTTTTGCATATGGTGAATAGAGTTAACTTTCAAAGTCCAGTTTATGAAAGACTCTCACAGTCAGTCCAAACAGAGGTCAAAAATCCATCATAGAAGTAAATATTTTGTGTCCAGGCATTGATCATATAAGAAAGTCTGATACTTAGTCTAGAATGTTGAAGAATAGAGCAGCGCGAGAATAGCCAAGGGATGCCTGGGGGTCACTGGTTGTTGAGGCTCTTGGATTAGTCTTGCTCCTTCACGCATCAGAGCATCTATTTGGCTCCAGGTCAGGATCTGGCTCCTCAAGTTGTTCTGCATTGATGCCAGCTCCTTTATTCCTGTAGGCTGAGAGCTGTGATCTTGTCAGGGAAGCTCTCCATGATTTTCTATCGGGCAGACCAAATGCTTGGGAATCTACCTTTAATACTGAGTTAACTCCCCTGTACTTCAGCCCAACGTTAGGGCGCCATTTGTCCGGGCCCACGAACCAGCATGAACCCGAACCTACAAACGGGGGAATCTGAAGTGGGAGCGGAAGGAATTAAAAGTTTCAGGCTTGGGTCAGAGGGGGTCTTGGATGTCCACCATCATCCAAGCCTATTTTTTACTTTTTATAACACTGTAGGACATAATTTTCTAATGTTTTCTTTATAATATACATACATAACTTTTAAAATACGAGTATCACCATTTTGAGTGTAGCCTAAAAACCATTATCCATATTTGATATATCTTCCTTCTAATACAATAATACAATAGTCTTGAATGACCATATTGCAAAGTGCTCTAGTTTTAGCTTCAGCTATCAAATTATAATTGAGAAAACTGAGGCAGAGAAGAAAATCTATCTTACTCATGTTGTTGCTTATTAATTGCTTCCCTGGTGAATGAGGTTGTCACTGTCTTTCCTTCTTTTATTCCCTTTGTAATTAATTTTCCTCAGTTATTCGTTAAGGTTGATCTGTTAGAAATTGTTTTAGTGTAAGTGAAACTGAAAATATAATTTATCCTCTATTATAAAATACCTATGTTTCTATGGGTTGATGGTTCTTATTGTTTGTAAGCACTTCAATAATATCTTTTCACTTTTGTCTAACTTTCATTTTTGGTAAGAAACTTACTAAGGTTTTACATTCTTTGGTTTACATGAAAGGTGTTATTTGTTCTTTAACAGCTTTCAATGCTTTTTTTTTGGAGGAGTGGCTTTATTGTTTTCAGAAGTTTTGTTAAAGTATGTTTTAGAATGTATTTTTTTGTATGTGCCCTGACGAGGTGAAGCCCAGAATATTGATTCTATATATACATTTCTCTTAAGGTATTTGAGAAATTTTAAACCACTATGTGTTTTTAGCATTTATCAGGCCCACCTTCAATCCTCTCTGTTCCTGATTATAATGAATACGTGCTATATCCTTTGTTTTAATTCTATAGTTCCTTGAGGCTCTTTTAACTATTATTGCTTATTGTCTGCTTTTCTTATTACTCAAACTTTCATTGTTTTGCTCCAAATTCATTGATTCATTTTTATGACCCATTCTGCAATTAAATACATATGTCAAACTTGATGTTTGTTTTGATTTTTACATCTACTTTATTCTTTATTGGTCTTCTGGTCTTTCTGAAAGTGTCTTTTGAAGAAACACACGTTCCATTAATTTTTTATTTTTGTCTTCTTTGCTTTTAGCTATTTTTCACATATTTATTAAATTCAAAATATTTTGAAGATGCATCTTGTGGAAAACCTTGCATATTTAGTTCTGTGAAAATTGTCAATAGGGGAATGTCTTATACTGTAAAAACATTATTTCAAAAAGAGATGATTTTGAATCAGGGCGATTGCTCAGTGGTTAAAACATTTTCCATGAAAGCAAAAGAACCTGAGTTTAAATCCCATGATCCCATATTAAAATGCCTGGTAGGTGTGATAACCTGTTAGCAATTCTAGCCCAGAGTAAGTTAGGTGGTCAGACCAGCCCTGATGTCTTTTTCTGGATTTAATTAGAAACTTATTTCTCAATAAGGTAGAAGAGTGAAGGAGGATGATTATCAACATTACATAAGCAACTATGTGTGGGTTATATACATGTACCCACCACATACATGTGAAAAATGGAATAAAAGAAAGCTGAAAAGAATCAATGAAACTAAAATCTGAAATTCTGGCAACAAAAGTCCTGGAATTGAATTGTGTAGATATTTTGTCTTAAGTACATTATTTAAGATATTCAGGTTTCTGTTCCTTCTATAAAATTATGAAAATAATACTAACCTTACAGTTGTGATGATGATATAGTTGAATAGTACTTTTATATGACACCAAATGACACACACAATAACCACTACATAAAGTACTACCAACTATGGCATGAAACATATACAGTTATTTATTATTCATGGATTACATGAGATATACATGTTGATAAAGACCACAAAAAGGATTGGAAGTTGTCATTAATAATGAGCCACTAGGAGAATATTGCATTTACTTTCAGAATCAGAGCAACAGTTGAATAAGTGTTGCATAGACTTTTGAAAGATCTTAGTTTTTCCACTCTTAGACAACCAAGTTCAAGATTCAAAACAAGGGTGAAGACATATGGGTGTGAAGAACTTGTGACAGAAATGAATGTGCCAGCTGCAGTGATGGATAATCTATTGGGTTTTTATTGTGGAAGAGAGTAAATAATGAACTCCAAGAATTCTAGGCCAACTGATGCATATAGATTTTGCTCAGACTCCCTATGATTATCAAGTTAATGATAGGATGTTTATTTGTCCCCAAACCTATTAAAATCCAAATCCAGACTTTAAGTTCTTTTAAGAGCCTCATTCTGTATTAGAGGGAATATCTAGGAACTCTTACCTAGTTCTAAAGAAATATTTATTTCCTTTTCTCCCACAAGCATATTAAATGGAAATTCATATTTTTACATGAAGTATAATAAAATAGGAAACATATTAATAAAAGCCTATACTTTAGACAGCCTGTCTTAGTCCCTTTCCCTTCCACTGGGAATGAGCTGAGAGATTTCTTTTTTTTTTTTTTTAATTTTTTTTTATTATTATTATTATTTATTCAACTGTGTGTATGTGTGCACGCATGTCTGTGTGTGTGTGTATGTGTGTGTCTGTGTATGTGTAGAACCACGGACGAATTCGCGAACCACCATGGACGCCTCCACCTCCTTCTGCCCCGGGATTCACAGGCTCCGCCCTACCAGGACCAGAAGCGCAGGCCGCCCCCGCTTCCGTCTGGCGTCTATACGTGGGATCTGGGATTCGAGGGAGCTGAGAGATTTCTGTGAGGAAGCTCACAGGGGTTGAAAGTCCAAGGTCTAACACAATGGTTTCTACCTGGCAAACATCAGTCTTTAAGGCATCTAGTTATCTCAGTACACAATTCCTGTTGCCTTCCCTTAGCAAATAAAGTAGATAGCTATCCAGAAGACTGTCACATTCCTTAGGTATAGATCCTGATCATGTACATCATGGTCAGGAAGAGCTCCCCATCTTCTTTCTGTTTAAACAATGTATTTATATAAGTGTGTTATACATTTTCTAAAGCTTCTGCCTGAATACTGGTTTTGATCAGTGAGCTGGTGCCTTCTGGTCAGAGTAACAAATTGGCTTTTTGATCGGCATTTGAATCTAGAGTTTTGTTCTTGGCAGGCAGTTGCCCCATAACAGCATTAATTAGATTACAAATATATTATTAAGAGACTTGGGATATCAATGTTTCTTTGATAACTAATCAAATTGGTTTCAATAGCACATAATACCTATTCTTCTCATTAAAATGCTATGTAAAGGTCAAGCAAAAATAATTTAATTGCTAGGTTTTGTGTTGGCTTACTTCATGCTGTTGAAATAAATTTTATTAATCCTTCTGAAATTACACCACTGTCTTCTAAATTCAAGAACACACTGAAAATATAGTGGATTTAATTTAGATATATTTGTGTCCATTGATAAAAAGGACATTATGGAAATACCTCATGAAAAATTATACCCATCCTAATTTAATTCTTTCCTGACCAGTTACCTTCTTTAGTATGTTTACATTTAAATTCTTCTGTAACAAAATTTAATTTAATTTTTCTTCTCCCACATTTAATTTTTTTTCCTAATCATACAGGCTCAAGATACTTCCCATAGGTACCCCTGTCCTATCACTCCCTCCTCCCCTCCCCAGTACCCCCTTGCACTCCCCTTTCCCCCCTTCTTTTCACCCCCTCCCTCCCTCCACCTCTCCCAGTGCCTCCACCTTCCTCCCTCCCATCCTCTGGAGTATTCTTTTACGTGAATGCCAATCCTTCCTCTAAGTCTTCCACCCTAATGAGGGTTAAGGACTCAGTGGCATAGCCTAGACCCCCTTCTTGGGATCCCCGTCCATGTGGGAACTCTATTATGACTGGTAATCCCTTGCCTCTAAGAATCCCACTCCTGGAGCCTTCTCCCCTGTGATCCATGCAAGACTTTGTGGGGGGGGGTCATTGACATGTCAGCCATTGTGCAGGTCAGGCAAAGTCCAATTGTGGCTGCTGCAGCCCTAACATATGGGAAGTATCTTGCATATCATTGGTCCTCCCAATTTTTAGGCTCTTATAATCTTGCCACCCCCTCTTCTGAAAGGTTCCCTGAGCTGTAGGATAGGAAAAGATTTGGATGGTGTAGTTCCAGGTGATAAATGTAGGGTCTTTGATGTTCTTAATTATGGTTTGTTATTGTTTTCAGTTTTGCTTTTCATGCACAGCCTTGATTGCATCCTGATTAATATCGAAGATCACCCCAAACCAAAGATAAAAGATTTTTTAAATGAACATCTTGATATTCCATCTCAAAAGAAGATAGAAGAAAAGGAGTAGGACATAGCAGTGGGGGGGGGCGGTGTCCCATTTGTGGAATGGTTACCATCTATCTGCCAGTCCTTATATCCTCCTTAATTGGTGAGATCAAACCTCCTCAGTCCCAAGAGACCATTAAGGGAAGTGAGAGTGAGCTTTAACAGGTGTCTCATTACTTGTATGTAATACATGATGGTGACCTATTTTCAATATTGAAGTGTGATCCCCTATCTCGTTTTATTTTTTTTTTGATGGGGGAAGGGACTACTTCCCCTTCCCTCCTATTCATAATCTTTGTGATTACAGTAGATATTATAGAGACTTACCTTTGTATATGTCATTAAGTGGGTTTGGTACTAGGATCCATCTATTAGGGAGTATATACGGTGTCTAAATTTCTGTGTCTGGGATACTTCACTCAATATAATTTTTCTATTCCATCCATTTCCCAGAAAATTTCATTAATTCATCTTTTTTGATGGCTGAGTAGTATTCCATTGTATAAATGTACCACATTTTCCTTATTCACTCATCAGCTGTTGGGCATTTGTGTTGATTCCATGATTTTGCTATTGTAAATAATGCTGCTATGAACATGGTTGTGCTTTGTACGACTGTAGTGAATTTTGCTTTATGGAGGATTATTCCCAGTAGTGGCATAACAGGGTCATATGGCATTTGAATCTTTAACTTTTTTAAAAATCACCAAACTGATCACTATACCCACCAGCAATGTAGGAGAGTTCCCTTCTCTTCACATCCTCTCCAGCATTTGGTTTGTTTATATTGTGGATTTCTGCCATGACAAGTGTGAGATGATATCTCAGGGAAGTTTTGATTTGCATTTCTCAGATGGATAAGAATGTGGAGAATTTTTAAGATATATGTTAGACATTTCATTTTCATGGTGAAGGATATGGAGCATTTTTTAAGATATTTGTAAGGCATTTCTCTTTTTTTCTGGCAAAAACTATTTTTTTAAATTTTTCTCCCCAATTGTACAAGCACAATAGTTAACCTGGCTCCCCATCACCCCAAACCCCCATCCCACCTATACTCTTCCCCACTTCTCCCTCTCCTCACAACCCTCCCTGCCACTCTCCCAATGCCTCCCCTTCCCTCCCACCACCTATAGAATCCCCTTGTGGGAATGCCAAACCTCCCTCTGAGTCATCCACCCTAGTGAGGTGTAAGGACTCAGGGGTATAACCCAGACCATTTCCTGGGCTCATTTCCAGCATGGGAACACCACCATGACTATTAATCCTTTGCCTCTAAGGACCCCACTGCCTGTGATCCATGCTGGACGATGGTTGGTCATTGACATGTCAGTAACCTTGTAGGTCATGCAAAGTCTGAATATGGCTACTGTAGACCTAACTTGTGTGGGTATCTTGCATATCATTGGTCTTCCCCATCTTTAGGCTCTGACAATCATGCTGCCCTGTCTTCTGCAAGTTCCCTTAAGTTTTAGGATGGGGAAATATTTGGCTGGTCTGGTTCCAGGTGATTAATTTAGGGTCTTTGGTATTCTGAATTATGGTTTGTTCTTATTTTCAGTTTTGCTTTTCATGCATCATCCTTGGCTGCATCCTGACTGGTATTGGAGATTACCTTCTAACCAAAGATAAAAGGTTGTTTAAATGAAAATCTTAGTTTAAGAGAAGATTCAAATGTAGATGGAATAGGAGTAGGATACCACAGAGAGAGGGGGTCATTGTCCTGTTGCAGGATGATTACCACCTACCTGCCGTTCCCCATACCCTCCCTGATTGGTGAGATCAAACCTCCTCAGTTTCACATGATCAGAAAAGGAAGTGAGAGTGAGCTTAACCAGATATCTTTCTACTTACATGAAATACTTGAAGGTGACCTATTTTTTCTACTGAAACATGATCCCCTCACTCGTTATTTCTGGGGGAAGCCTCACTCATTCCCTCTTGTTTATAATCTTTGTTATTAGAGTAGGTATTACAGAAATTTATCTTAGAATATGTCACTAAGTGGGTTTGGTACTAGGATCCATGTATTAGAGAGTATATACGGTGTCTAATATTCTGTGTTTGGGATATTTCACTCAATATAATTCTTTCTAATTCCATCCATTTGCCAGAAAATTTCATTAATTCATCTTTTTTGATGGCTGAGTAATATTCCATTGTATAATTAACGACATTTTTCTTATCTACTCATCAGCTGTTGGGCATTTGGTTGATTCCATGACTTTGCTATTGTAAATAGTACTGCTATGAAAATGGTTGTGCTATGTCACTGCAGTGAATTTTTGCTTTATGAGGGATTATTCCCAGAAGTGATATAATAGGGTTATATGGCATTTCAATCTTTAACATTTTAGAAATTGCCAAACTTATTACAAGAGTGGTTGTATAAGCTTACATTCCCACCAGCAATGTAGGAGAGTTTCCTTCTCTCCACATCTTCTCTGGCATTTGGTGTTGTTTGCATTGTGGATTTTTGGCATCATGATCAGGGTGAAATGATATCTCAGGGAAGTTTTGATTTGCATATCTCAGATGGCTAAGAATGTGGAGAATTTTTAAGATATATGTTAGACATTTAATTTTCATTCCTGTGCATGCCCTGTGCATTGTCCAACACACTGTTGACCTCACAAAGTCTAGCATCTGCTAAAGGCACCAAGATCCTTGGAGGCAAAGGATTGGCAGCCACAGCAGTGTTCCTATACCTAAGGGGAACACGGGAAAGGGTTCAGGGAAAGGCCACTGGGTCCTTGTACGTCATCGGAGAGGAGGGCCCAGAGGAAAATCAGACATGCACAAGAAAGGACTCTCTGGGAATTGGGGTGGGAGGCACTGGGGGATGGAGAGGGAGAGGGGTGGGGAGGGGGAGCAGGGGGTACGGGGGGAGGAGGAGGGAGGGAGGGAACTGGTGTACCTAATAAGTTTGTATGAGCTGAAATAAAAAAAAAAATTTTTCATTCCTGGTAAAGTTTCTTTTGAGTTCTGAGGCCCATTTTTTAAGGCCATCTCCTTGGGTTTTAGTTTTTAAAGTTCTTTGTGCACTCTGGAAAACAGAGCTCTATCAGATATGTGGTCAGTGAAGATTTTCTCCAATTCTGTGGGTTGCTTTTTTAAATTTTTTAAAATTTTTTATTATTTATTATCTATTCAATTGTGCATGTGTGTGTATGTATGTATGTGTGTATGTGTGTGTGTGTGTGTGTGTGTGTGTAAAACTACGGGCGAAATTGGGAACCACCACAGACAACCTCCACCTCCTCCTTATTTACTCTGCCCTGGGATTCACAGGCTCTGCCCTACCAGGACCAGAAACGCAGACCACCCCTGCTTCCGCCAGATGTCTATACGTGGGGTCTAGGATCCGAACTCAGGACCTTCTACCTGCAAGGCAGAGGCTTAATCCCTGAGCCACCTCTCCAGCCCCTCTGTGGGTTTCTTTTTTGCTGAGTTTACAATCTCTTTATCTGAACAGAAGCTCTTTAATTTTATAGCATCCCATTTGTTGAGTGTTGTTTCTAGTGACAGTGCTATTGAATTTCTGTTTATGAACTCTTGAACTATCCCCATCAACTCTTGGGAGTTAGCTACCCTTTCCACTAGGGTTGTTATAGTATGTCACCTAATATTGAGGTCCTTGATCATTTGGAATTAATTTTTGTACATGGTGACAAGTATGAGGCCAGTTTTAATATTCTGCACTTGTACATCCAGTTTTGCCAGCACCATTTGTAGAAAATGCTGTCCTTCTTCCATTGAATTTTTGGGCCCCTTTGTCAAAGATTGAATGGCTATAATTGTGTGGGTTTATATCTGGGTTTTCAATCCTTATCCATTGATCTACATGTCTATTTTGTAGCCAGTACCAGGCTGTTTTTATCACTGTGGATTTGTAGTGTAGCTTTGGTGTGGTGTCAAGGAGAGCAGTGTTTTATCACTCAGGATTGTTTTTGGTATCCTGGGTCTTTTGTGCTTCCACATGAATTTTGAGATTGTTTGGACAATTCTTTAAAGAATTGCTTGGGGGTTTTGATTAGTATAGCATTAAATCTGTTTTGCTTTTGGTAGGATGCTCCTTTTTATGATGTTGATTCTGTTGATCCAGGAGCATGGGCGGTCTTTCCACATTCTGGTGTCTTCTGTAATTTCTTTCTTTAGAGTTTTAAAGTTTTCATTATAAAGGTCTCTCACTACTTTACTTAGGTTTATATCAAGGTATTTCATTTTTTTTAGGGGCTATACTAAATGGGATTGTTTCTCTTAGAACTTTTTCACTTCTTTTATCCTTGGTGTATAGGAAAGCCACCAATTTTCCCACGTTTATTTTGTAACCTGCCACACTGCTGAACTTCTTTATTAGTTCCAAGAGTTTCCTAGTGGAGTTTTCACAATCACTGTGATATATGATCATGTCATCTGCAAACAGAAATATCTTGACTTCTTCCTTGCTGATTGGAATCCCTTTTATCTCCCTCCAAGTACAATATTGAATAGAAGTGGTGAGAGTGGACAGCCTTGTCTAGTTCCTGATGGAAGTTGTTAAGCTCCAGCTAAGACTTCAAGTGCAATATTGAACTGAAGTGGTGAGAGTGGATATCCTTGTTCCTGATCAAAGCAGGAATGTTTTAAGTTTTCCCCTTTAGAGCATAATCCATATTGTTGGCTTGTCATATACAGCTTTTATTATGTTGTTAAAGGTTCCTTTCATTCCAACTTTTTCTAGGGTTTTGATCATAAAAGGCTGTTGGATCTTGTCAAAAGCTTTTTCTCCATCTATTAAGAGTATCATGTGGTCTTAGATTTTAGATTGGTTTAAATGATGGATTACATTTATTGATTTGTGTATGTTGAACCAACCTTGTGTTCCTGGGTAAAGCCTACTTGATCACAGTGAATGATATTTTTGATATATTTTGAAAGCAATTTGCTAAGATTTTGTTGAGAATCTTTGCATCTGTGTTCATCAAAGAGATTGACCTATAGTTTTCTTTTCTAAGTGTATCTTCATTAGATTTCTGGATTCATATGACATTAGCTCCATAGAAAAAATTTGGAAGTGTTCCTTCCTTCACAATTTGATGGAACATTTTAAGGATTATTGATGTTAGTTGTTCCTTAAATGTCCGATAAAATTCTGTGTTGAATCCATCTGGTCCAGAACATTTTTGGTGGAAAAATTCTAGATTACTTCATCGGTTTCCTCATACATAATAGAACTATTTAAATATTTCAAAACTTCCTGATTCAATTTAGATTAGTTGTGCCTACTCAGGAATTCATCTATTTCTTTTGTGTTATCAAATTTCATAGAATATAAGTTTTTGAAATATGATCTTATAATTCTCTGAGTTTCTTGGGTATCAGTTGTGATATCTCTATTTTCTTTTCTAATTTGGGTAATTTTTGTTTTCTCTCTCTTGATTTTAGTTAATATAACTAGGAGTGTATCAATCTTATGGGTTTTCTCAAAGAACCAGATTTTTGAATTGTTAATTCTTTATAACATTTTCTTTATCTCAGTTTTGAATATTTCTCTCCTGATTTTGCTAATCTCCTCTCTTCTATTGCTTTTCTGAACAGATTGATCTTGTGTCGGTAAAGCTTTAAACTGAATTGTTAAGTTATTTATTAGTGATGTTTCTAATTTTTGATATGGGCATTAAGAGCTATAAACTTACCTTTTAGAACAGTTTTCAGGAAATCTTGAATTTCCTTTATGATTTGATCCTGAACCCAATTCTCATTCACATTCATAGTGTTTACTTTCCAGGAGTTAGTGTAGTTTCTGTTGCTTGTTGTGTTGTGGATGCCAAGATTTAGACCATCATGATCTTATAGGGTACAGGCTAAAATTTCAACTTTTCTGTATATGTGGAGATTTGTTTTATGGTCCAGTATGTGGTCTACTTTGGAGAAAGTTCCATTAGATGTTGAGAAAAATGTGTATTCTTTGGTGTGTGGATAGAAAGTTTGATAGAGATCTTTAAGGTCCATTTCAGTAAGTGTTTGATTAAGTTCCAATGTTTCTCTGTCAAGTTTTTAGCCTGTTGAGAGGGCAGTATTGAAATCCTCAAGTATTCTTATAACAAGACTCTAGTTTAACAGTTTTTTTATCTCTGGCCAGGGGGTGACATACAATACCCATCAGGATGGAGTGAAGAGCATTGCAGGAGCAGCAAAACTGAGAAAGAAAATCAACAAACTATAATCCAGAACTTCAGAGATTCTATATCAACCACCTAGAACTAGGCCAGCCTAATCTCTCCCCATCCGGAAGCTCAGGGAAATTCGTGGAAGAGAGGGCGGTAAGATTGTAAAAGTAAAAGGATGGGAGGAGGAATGATATGCAAGATACTCCACATAGAAATCATAATTGGACTTTGCGTGTCCTGCACAATGTCCAACACACTATTGACCCCACAAAGTCTAACATTTGCTAAAGGTACCAAGATGCTTGGAGGGAAGGGATTGACAGCCACAGTAGTGTTCATATGTGTCATAGTTAAGCACAGGTGTCAACTTGACTCTTAAGGGTTTGGGCTCTGGACACAGTTGTAGAGAGTTGATGGTTGAGTTAAGCCCAGAGCAAACCTGAAGGATATTGTCTAGCTGCTGGGGAAGACCCAGCCCATGGAGGGTGGGATTAGGCCCTGGATAAATCACAGAGAGCTGGTTGATAGAGTTGGCATCCTTCTGTATACTTGACCAGAAATGCTGGTCTGGCAAGTAAGGATTATCCATCTCTCAGCCATTATGGTGGCCAGTGTCCTCAACCCTGGTGTTGGTTTGTGCTCTCCCATCAAGCTGGACTATGAACTGTAACCGGCCTATCTTAAGAAAGTAAACTCCTTGTTCCCTTAAATTGTGTGATGGTCATTTATCAGCAACCATGCAAGGCGAGCTGCTACACTATGCTTAAAGGGAACACAGGAAAGGGTTCATGGAAATGCCACTGGGTCCTTGTACGTCATTGGAGAGGAGGGCCCAGAGGAGAGTCAGGCATGCACATTAAAGGATGCTCCGGAGATGGGAGGGTGAGGTACTGGGGGATGGGGAAGGAGGGGTTGGAAGGGGGAACAGGGGGGTCAGGGGGAGACCTATTAAGTTTGTATGAGCGGAAATAATAATAAAAATGTTAAAAAAAGAAATCCCCGAGTATTATCATTTTGGAATTAATTTTTTTTGACATTGTAACGTTTGCTTAAAGGAGGAGACCATATTAGGTGTGTACATGTTCAGTATTGTGAAGTCTTCCTTGTGAATTATATCTGTGAGTAAAATGTGGTATCCTTCTGTGTCTCTTTTGATTTTGTTTGGTTTGAAGTCCACTTTGTGAGATAGCATAATTGCTACCTCTGCTTGTTTCCTAGTTCCATTAGCTTGCATAAGTTTTGAGGAACTTTTTACTTTTAGAATGTGCCTATCATTTGTGGTGAGATGTCTTTCCTGAAGGCAATAGATGGATGGGTTGTGATTTCTAATCCATGTTTGCAATCTGTGTCTTTTGATTAGTGAGTTAATTCCATTGATGTTTATTGTTATAATGGAGAAATTACTTTTAATTCCGGACACTTTTTGTGTTTACTGGCTTCCATAAATATATTATTTAGCTTGGAGGTTTTAGTGGTATTGTGCTTTCCTTCTGTCCTCCTGGATATTCTTGTTCTTTTCTTCAAGCTTGAATACCTTTTCTAGCATTTCTTTTTATCTGTGAAATTTTCTTTTTTTTAATTTTTATTATTATTTATTCTATTGTGCGTGTGTGTGTGTGTGTGTGTGTGTGTGTGTGTGTGTGCGTGTGTGTGTGTGTGTAGAACCACAGGCGAATTCAGGAACCATTATGGACCTCCTCTTCTTCCTCCTTGTTTACTCTGCCCCGGGATTCACATGCTCCACTCTACCAGGACCAGAAGTGTAGGCCGTCCCAGCTTCCACCTGGTATCTATACATGGGATCTGGGATCTGATCTCAGTACCTTCTGCCTGCAAGGCAGAGGCTTAACCCCGGAGCCACCTCTCCAGCCCTCTAGCATTTTTTGAAAGCTTGGTTTGGTGGTCATGTAAGCCTTCAAGTTGTCTTTATGGTGGAAAATATTTCTTTCACCCTTGATCATGACTGATAGTTTTTCTGTGTATATCAGCCTGGGTTGACATTTGTGGTCATTCAATACTTCAAGTACGTTTCTCCAAGCTCTTCTGGCTTTTACTGTTTCCATTGAAAAATCATTTGTTATTTTAATAGATTTACCCTTAAAAGTAACTTTTTTTTTCTCTTGAGACTCTCAGCATATTCTCTTTGTCTTGTATGTGTAGTATTTTGACTTTATTTGTGGTGAGTTTCTATTTTGGTCATATCTGTTTGTGGTGTGGAATTCCTCTTGTATGTGGATGGCCCTCTCTTTCTTTATATGTGGAAAGTTTTCCTTTATGATATTTTGAAAAATTTCCTCGGGTATGGTATTTTTGGATTCTTTTTGTGGTATTCCATGAATGTGCATGTTAGGTTTCTTCAAGGTGTCCCATAACTCTTGAATATGCCTCTCCTGTATCTTTTTGGCTTTAACAACCTCTTTGATTGAACTTGTTCTTCCACTTTTTCTTCAAAATCTGAAGACAATTTGTCTTTTAATTCAATTTCAAACTCGGCTTGAGATTATTTTAACTGCTTTCTGACTATTTTTGTTTCTTCAACTGCTTTTCTTATCTCCTCCAAGTTCTTGCTCTGTTCCTGTTCATAGTCGTTGATGCAGTTATTTAACTCCTCCCAAATTTCCTCTTTCATTGTTTTGATCACAGTAAAGATCAGGCTTTGAAAATCATTATCTTAGTTATAGCTTTCTTAACTATTTTCTGTGAACTTGTTTTCCTTTGATTCCTTCATTATGGGGTTTATTCCTTTGGTAGGAGATTTGTTGTCTTGGTTTTTGTTTCTCATGGATTTGTACTGTGACCTGGTCATTTTTGTTTTATCTCTTATGTCCTTCTTTTTGTTTCTGTGTGTTTTTGACTGAACTGAATTAGACAGTTTTACTACACTGGAGAAGTTATTGCCAGTGCTTGTTTTGGAGTTGTTTATGCTTTTTTGGTGTTGGTTTTATTTCCTAGATGAGGCTATTGGACTGATTGTAAGTCAATTAAGGTAGGTTTAGTAGACAGGGATTGAAGATTATTATGTTAGTGCTGGTACTGCACATTTTAGGTTTACTTCCTTGGGTTAGAATGTGAGGGTGAATTGTATAGTCCTTGAAGTTGTATGGGTTTTTGGGTGGCTATATGGAAATGTTACACTAGAATGAATAATAATTGAAAGGAACAAGATGGTAATAAGGGTTTACTTATCTTAGTGCTGAATGTGAAGATTCTCTCCCTTATGATGGGATGATTTTAGAGGACCTCAGATGAATGGTGTTGGTCCCCTAGCCCTTTGCTTAGGTTTTCTCTGGACTCTGTTGAATTCTTAGGAGCATGGAGTCGGCCCTGGTCCAGGTCCATGTCCAGGTCCATGTTTGGGGCAGAAAGACAGAGTGGCTAGTGGGTTGTACAGATGACCTAGGGCCTGGGGTGTTGTCTAGGAGCCTTACCTGAGGTGCATGGAGTCTGCCCTTGTCTGGGTCCTGGACAGAAAGCTAATTTAATTAATTTTTATTTTTTGTTAAGTTTTTTTTTTTTTTGTGGCAAGTACTTTTAGGTCCTGTGACAGCTAGTTATAGTGTCATCTTGATAGCAGAGACTGATCCTTAATGAACCCTTATGAAGAATTCATTAAACAAATTTCTGAATAAGTCTATAAATTATCTAACTGATATGTGAAGACTAACCCCATTAGCAGGTGTCCCAAATTTTTGTCCAGGTGGTCAAAATAAAGGTTAGTGCCAGGCCAGAATATTTGTGCCTCTCAGAGTTTCTTGTGGATACAGTATGGCCAGTTTTATTGGGTCCCAATGTCAATATGAATTCTCCCCACAACATAATGAAAAATAACATTGAAAACTAAAAATGAAACTAAGACATCTGCCAGCCATAACAGATGACTTATAATAAAGGTAGAAGTTTAAAAGAAATAAGAATAATATTCAATTTAAAGTACAGTAATAGTAGATTTAGTAGTAATAGAAGTTATAGTAGTTATAGAAGTAGTAGCACAACAGCAGCAGCAGTAGTAGGAAGAGGAGTAGTAGATAAATTTTAGAAAGAACATGGACAACAGGAGTCTGCTATTATTGACACTGTTTCTGATATTTTTAAACTAACAAATATAACAGAGTCATTAAAATGACACTTGGATGTTGAACTAATTTCAAGGAAAAAGCTTGCAAAGGTAGATGGGACTGCTGATAATGACCTATGCTACTGGAGAGAGTGATAGAAATTGGAAAAAATGCACAAAAAATTTAGGTGTCTCATACTAGATGTTGCAATTTGCCTGCATGAGTGCTGACAAATCACCATCAAATGGCTGAATGGAACAAAGGGTTTATTTTCTTACAATAGTACAGTTACAGTCTGTTCCAGCTTGATGAGAGAGCATGCACCAACACCAGAGCCAAAGGAACTGGACACACCATCTCATCTGAGAGAGGGACGATCCTTACTTGCCAGACCAGCATGTCTGGCCAAGTTTTAGTATACACAAAGATGCCAACTCTTTCAAGTAGCTCTCTGTATTTTATTCCAGGGCTTATACCCACACACAAATTTTCCTGCAGATTTTTTCTGGGCTTAACTCAACAACTAATTCTCTGCAAATGGGCCCAGAGCTCAAACCCACACCTATCAAGATGACACCTGTCATAGTTAGGCACAGGTGTCAAATCGAGAGTTGAGGGTTTGAGCTCTGGGCACATTTGTAGAGAATTAGTGGTTAAGTTAGGCCCAGAGCAAACCTGCAGGAGATTGTGTAGCTGACGTGGAAGGCCCAGCCTATGGTGAGTGGGATTAGACCCTGGAATAACAGACAGACAACTAGTTGAGAGAGTTGGCATCCTTGTGTACACTTGACCAGACATGCTGGTCTGGCAAGGAAGGATCATCCCTTTATCAAACATTATATAGAGGTGATGTGGCCAGTTCCCTCAGCCCTGGTGTTAGTGCATGGTCTTTCATCAAGATGGACTAAGAACTGTAACCAGTAATCGTGAGAGAAAATAAATCCATTGTTCTCTTAAGCCATTTGATGATCACTTATCAGCAACTATGCAGGCAAACTGCAACAAACACCTGTGCCTAACTATGATACTAGATACGTATTTTAGTCACTGAATGGTTCTTCTGAAACAAAAAAAAAAAATTAAGAACTACATAAAAATTGAAATGTATAATATGAATAAATATATAACATCTATCTATCTATCATATATCTATAAATTGTCTAAATGATATATATTTATATATATATAAAACTTTTTACTTCCTTTTCTATAAAGGGTCTAGATGGGTCATTATTTATTTTTTATTCAATTGTGTGTGTGTGCGTGTGTGCACGTGTGTGTATGTGTGTGTGTGTGTGTGTGTGTAGAACCACGAGCAAATTCGGGAATCACCATGGACCACCTCCACCTCCTCCTTATTTACTGTGCCACAGGATTTACAGGCCCTGCCATACCAGGACCAGAAATGAAGGCCACCCCCACTCCTGCCTGGTGTCTATACGTGGGGCCTAGGATCCGAACTCAGGACCGTCCGCATGCAAGGCAGAGGCTTAATGCCTGAGCCTCCTCTCCAGCCCCTATTTTTTAAATGGGATTTTTATCTTTTATAAATTAACTTTGGCAGTTGTCAAAAACATCAGGCTTTCATTGTTCACTGTCTTTGCCCAGACTAACAAATATCCTTCTGATCTACAGTTGCTCCATTTTTTTTTTTTTGAGCAATTGAGAAAGAATGGTTAAGTACATGGGAAAAAGAAAACATCCATGTTATGGCATATCTGAATCTCACACATGATTAAATAGAGGCTCAAAGAACAATGTCAAGAACAAGAACACAAGATACAAAATTTCATTAATTACTATGTATAAATGCTGATATCATGAACTTTAAATAGGAAGCTAGAAAGGAAATATTCATCTAAAGCAGGATTACATATTTTAGAAAATAGAACAAAATAAAGGCTAATATCTTTATCATTTGCTTTTTAAACATTTGTACTCTAATAACACATAGTTAACCTTTTTGTCTTATGCAAAGCAGATTTCCAGTTGGTATTATTTTAATTATGTTAATATTATATCATCTATAATGATCTTTATATTTCATATCTCTCTAAAAATGTTCCATATTCAGATTTTTGTTTGGTAGCAGATTAAGAATGTTTCAGAGGCAATATATTCTGATAAATAAAATTAATACAGATATGAATTTTTAAAGTAAATTAACTTCCTTATGGAGTCAAAGGTCTATTATTTCTAACAGGTCAGAAATGAGAAATGATTAGGATTTCTATGTAACCTGTAATATATTCAGGAATTTAAATCTTTTTTTATTGCACATTATGCAGTTTATCAACCAAAACAATATTAAATTTGTTGTGAGAATCAACTTCTTTCACACTAATAGCCATTATTCATTAATAATATGATTAGTCATTGCTGATTTGAACATAAAAATTTTCCTGCAATATCACATATTGTAAACTATACCCCCAAGGCTAGGATTGTTTAGTAATGAGGCTTTTGGCAAGTCTCTCCCATTGAGGAATTCATATTTGATGGCATTTGAAGACATGTTAGAGACATAGTAGGTGGATCTGTGTCTAGAAAGCAGAACACTGAGTACATTGCCATCAAATAATGAACTTTGTCCAGTGACCTTTTCCTGGTTGTTACTCTGTGTGCTACTTGACTGTTACAAGGATGAGCAATTTTGCTGTGCCACATGATTTTGCCATTTTTCTTTGTGCCTTGCTCTGACCAAAAAAAACCAGCTTTTCATAGTTTTATGTTTTTGAAACTATAAGTTTCACTAAAGTGTTTTTTCAGCCATTTTTCACAGCCTTGACAAGTCTGATGAATAAACTCAAACTATGAGCTAGGTAATTTCATTAATTATAAAGACAGCCAAATACTCTTAGTCAGTTACTTTGCTGCCATAACAAATATTGACAAAAAGGTACTATACAGAGAGAGGAAGTGTTGCAGTCAGCCTGCAGTATTGCTGATAAATGACCATCACACAGCTTAAGGGAACAAATGTGGGAACCAGTGCCCACTCACACATCCATTCACTCACTTAAACACACAGCTGCTGGCTGTGATGAAAGCAGGTTCCAGCTGTCCCCAGAGACTCCGCACAGGACTCTATCCCCAGAGACTCCGCACAGGACGGGGAGATTGTCAGTAGCAGATCTCAGTTTATGGGGGGAGAAAAGGAACTTTTATAGACAAAGGCCACCAAGGCGCGAAACGGGCATCCAATTGTGTCACAAGGTCAACACATCCTACAGATGCTAATGATCAAGTTCAATGTCAATCAGCACAGAGGGCAGGTAGATACCTGAAAGCCAATTAGGGCTCTCTGTGAAGTGATCAGGTTATGCCCAAGACCCTTGCACTCAGCGCCATCTTTAGTCCCATGTGCTCGGCTATGCCCTGGGGTAAATCCTGGGTGGGCCCAACAAACAAGGAGTTTACTTTCTTATGACAGTCCGGTTACAGTTCTTAGTCCAGCTTGATGGGAGAGCATGCACCAACACCAGGGCCAAGGGAACTGGCCACACCATCACTGCATAATGGCTGATATATGGACAATCCTTACTTGCTAGACCAGCATGTCTGGCCAAGTATACAGAAGGATGCCAACTCTCTCAACCAGCTCTCTGTGATTTATCCAGGGCCTAATCCCACCCACAATGGGCTGGGTCTTCTCCATCAGCTAGACAATCTCCTTCAGGTTTGCTCTGGGCTTAACTGAACCATCAACTCTCTACAACTGTGCCCGGAGTTCAAACCCTCAACAGTCAAGTTGACACCTGTGGTTCACTATGACAGGAGGTTAAATTCTAGTCCACACTTCCAAGTAAGATTTTCTCATGAGAAGGAAGTCATAGCAGTAAGAACTTGAGACAAAATCACATCTACATTCAAGAGCAGGAAGCAATGAATGAAGGCATACTTATTTATTTGGTCACCTTCCTTCTTTTTTAAACTCTATTTAATGTAGTTTTTCATTTTTTCTCCTCCCTTAATTCCCATCCACCTCATTTTCCCCTTAGAACCCTTCATCTCCCATGCCAATTCCATCCTATCGTCAAGTCTTTTCACACATGTGGGCCACTGTGCTTCATCTAGTTTGTCTTTGATATCATATGCCTGATATGATTCGTACAACTGCAAGTATCATAAATCTTTGATTATATCAATGAGAATAGCATCTTCCTTTCCTTCAGCATTAGCCCTCATCAGTCTCTCAGGAAAATGTTGGTGAAGCTTCTTGAGAAGTTTCTTCTTTCTTGGTGAAATGCTTATATAAAAGTTTCTGTGTTGTTCTTGTGAAAGTATACATATCTGTCATGCAATCATGCATTCCTCAGTCTTGTTGCACCCAGGAGATAATTTGTGGTATACTTCTGTCTCACTTCAGGCTTTTATAATCTTACCACCCTCTCTTCTAAGTCATAGGCTGGGAGTGAATGTGGCATGGTGTCATATTAGAGCAAAACAGTTTGCAGTCACTTTCTGCAATTTGGCAAGCTGTATTTTCCTGTAGTAAATATTTTCTGTTGCAGAAAGATTCTTTGAAGTTGACTGCTGAGTGCTCTTCTAATCTAGGCATGTCAATTGTTCCATCTAGCTTAATCAAAAAGTTGTTGCATAGAGCTTTCTGAATATAGAAGAATGCTACTATTGCTCCAGTGAGTTCTGATAGTTGTAGATGTGCATGCTTATAGACGGGTGGTATAGATGTCCAATGTAGAGTGGTACATTCTCAAAATTCTCTCTTGGCAAATCTGTGTCATTTGAGATCTGGGTTTTATTTGTGTGTGTGTGTGTAATTAACCATGGAAAAGTGGGTCAGTAGTAGTGGAAAATGCTGGGGCACAGGCTGGTTGGCTTCTGGGTGCTGGGTGCTAGGAACTTCATGGGTGGACCTACACACAGGGAAAAGGAAAGCTGGGAAAGAAAGAGTGGAAATCAAACATTAGCTGTTATTGTAAGAGAAAATGGTTGCTTCTCCTTTTATTCAGTTCCAACTTTAAGCCCAGGAAATGGTGCCAATTACAATTATCATATCTTCCTATTTCAATTAAAGAAGCAGAGATATCAACCTATAGGCCTGCCAGAGGCCATTTTTCTGAGTGGCAAATTGCTATTGACTATCATAAATGAGTATTTTTAGCTGCATATACAATACTTTTTCCTTTCTAGCTTCACCATAAAACCCATGCAATTGGAATGATTTAAAGCTTGCCCTTATCCTAATAATTGATGTGAGTTAACTTGGCATATTCAAATAATAAGACTGTATTTCTATAGCAAGACTGATATTTTCAGAAATAATTCCATCCTCACTCAGCTAAAGTTGGAAATATAACCTAGCTAAATGCAAAAGTTGAAAGAAAAAAATTAACAATATGAATATCTTTGTGGTTATAGATGGGACTTATTTCCTTACACTTTCCACCAAATGTTTGAGGAAATAATTTCAAGGTTTTACAAATTATTCCATATTATTTTATTCAAAATTATAACATAAAGTGTGGGAGCATACCCCAAAAATTCTATGACTATAGCAGAAACCTGATATCTAATATTGAGAAACATGATGAGGATGAAATATTTAGTTCACACTCAATTAGGAATGAACATAATATTAGCTGCTTGGATCTAGTAATATGTAAAAAATAGTAACAGGCAAAATTTATTTATTCAAGGTGTCATAGTTAGGCACAGGTGTCAAATTGACAGTAAGGGTTTGAACTTTGTGCATATTTGTGGAGAATTAGTGGTTGAGTTGAGTGCAGAGAGAACCTGAAGGACATTGTCTAGCTGATGGTGAAGGCCCATCCCATGGTTGGTGGGGTTAGGCCCTGGAATAAATCACAGAGAGCTTGTTGAGAGAGTTGGCATCCTTCTGTTCACTTGGCCAGTCTTGCTGGTCTGGCAAGTAAGGATTGTCCATCTCTCAGCTGTTATATGGCGATGGTGTGGCCAGTTCCCTTGGCCCTGGTGTTAGTGCGTGCTCTCCTGTTGAGCTGGACTATGAACTGTAACCAGGAATCATAAGAGAATAAACTCTTGCTCCATTAAGCTGTTTGATGGTCATCAGCAACCATGCAGGCCGACTGCAACACAAGAAGAATAAAATGGTTTTGTCATTTTCATGACAATGCGTTTACCTACAAACTCACCAGTTTGGAGGGTTGTATATATTAATTACATAAAGGTTTTTATATGTCAAAGGAGTTTGAGCAATTATTCTAAGATATAATCCCAAATACTGGAATGCTATAAGACCAAAATACAAGTCTAAAATTATACATGTTTAAATTCCTAAAACAGAAAATGCATAAAAATTGCAAAAAATTTCAGAATAAACATTTTAAATTTAATATATTTTTCTCTTAGTTTCATACACAAATACAATGAACACATATTTTTACATCCAATCCCATCATCCTTCCTTTTACTACCACAAACCATCTTCTTCCCAAGTAGTTTATTTCCTAATATAGTAATTAACATGTGCAGCCTACTGAGTTTCTTCTATGCTGCATTCAATGTCATGTACTTGACCACTTATTGGAGCATGAATCATTTATCAGTTGTTATACCATTAAAGAAATGACCCCCCCAAACACCTACCATCAACAACAGTTCTCAACAGTCCCTTAGGGAATTGTGTAGTTTCTTGCAATCTATCCCCTTCTGTAGTGAATTGTTAATCCGCCAAATCATTTGCAGGTCATGTAGAAAGAGTCAAAGCTTCAGAAAAAAACAAATGATATAGTTAAAAATATTGATCAATTAGAAAAGAAAAAATAGAGCAACTAAGCAGATATTAGATATACATTTAATGAAGTTTAGTGAATGTCCATAATGGCAAGTTTAACATGTTAAAAAAAGAGAACTTCCCTTATATGATAAAAATCTATTTTAATACAACCTATATGAATAGTGAAATGCTTAAGTTTTTCATTGAGGAATGATTATGTTATAAAAAACTTATTGTCCCTGTTTCTTACTCTTCTGCTGTAAATGCTAATTACCCAATGAAGATAAAATAAAAAAGCTTTTTATCATTGTTGAAAAGTAAGAAAACTCTTACATCCAATGACATGATTATGAATTTAGGTAATAAAACAAGTTGTACATTTATATCACAAGTATTAATGAAATGACTTAGGATTGTGGTTGACTAAAAACCAATACCAAAATAAATCAATTTATTCCACATAATAGTGAACAGAAAGAAATGGGAAGCAAGCCTGTGTTGCATACCTGTGATGTCTGCACTATGGAGGCAAAGGCAGAAGCCCAACTTATGAGATAAAAGAAAACCAGGTATTCACAGTGAGTTCTATAGCAACCAGGGCTACATAGCTCTCTGTCTGAAAATAATGGAACTTTCAAAGAACTCTGGAAATTTTCAAAAAACTCCAATTAAGTGTTAGAGATACTTGCATATTGATGTATATTATAGCACTATTAACAACAGCCAGTTATGGAACTAATTATGTGTATAAAAACCAAGTCATGAATAAAGAAATTGTAGTATCTGTATACAAAACAGAATTGTTATCAAGTATAAAATATATAGTCACATCATTTGCAGGAAAAATATACCCCCAGAAAAAAATCAAATTGTGTTTCTTAAGTCAAACTCACCAAGACAAATATGTTTAGCCTCATTAAAATTTCTTGATTATATATATATATATATAATGTCATCTATGAAATCATCTATGTTGATATAACTTAAAAGCAAAGTAAAAACTATCCCAGAATATTGTAATATTAATCAATATTAGTTGTCAAGTTCACTAGATCAGGAATCAACTAACAGATCATCCTTTAGAATACCTGAAAGAATTATTTAGATTATGTGGATTGTCTGGCAGCAAACCAGATAAAAAGAAGTCCAAACAAGTAAAGTTCTCTTTTTACCTGCTTACTTTCATATTATGATAACACCCTTCCCTGCTTTCTTCATGTTTCATGACATTAGAATCAACATGCTTTTCTGTTCCAGTGTGGATTAAACATAGGAATCTCTCCAGGAATTCTCCAGGTCTTCAGCATTAGACTTGAATGATCCAGATATTTAGCTTTGCGAACTAAGAAGCTGCTAGAGAGTCATTTCTGAGATACTTGGTCCTTATATCATAAGGCAATTTATCAAACCCCCTATATATATAATGAATATATATATATATTTATTATATATTCAGTCTATTAATACTCTCTCTTTTGGAGAGCTCTAATGAAAACAGAAGCAAACAGTACTAATGGGAGGGAAGAGGAATGAGAAAAGGGTCATAGTGGCTTAAGGGGGCAATTTGTTAAATGTACATAACCTACAGGTTCAAAATCTTTAAAAGTTTTTACCACATTTTGTCCTCAGAAAATAGGCAAGCAAAAAATTACTGTAGTAAAACACAGTTAAATAATTTTTAAAACAGAATTTTGTAACCAACAAACTTGTTTTTCAAAAGTAAGCAAGATATTGCATACATTTGTCTGCAAGATAGGAGGTGTTTTCTATAAATTTTAAAAACAATGCAATTTCTGTTGGGCCCACCCAGGATTTACCCCAGGGCATTGCTGAGCACATGGGGCTAAGGATGGCGCTGAGAGCTAGTGTCCTGGGCTTAACCCTGATCACATTACAGAGAGCCCTAATTGGCTTTCAGGAATTACCCTGCCTTCTGTACTGAGATACATCCAGCCTGACCTCTAGGGCCCTGTGGTCCTTTGTCTATGTAAGCTGTTTTGTTACCCCCAATAAATGAGATCCTGCTTCGACAAGTCTCCCTGCCTGGTGTGTTTCTCCCTGGTGGTGAGGGTGTTGGACCCTGAGACCCTGGCCCTAAAGTTCGCGGGGCGGGCCGGTTCAGGCCCACAGTGTGGCCCTTGCTTGTAGTCATTCAGGCATCCATTGTTTATAGCCATCCGGGCATCCATTGTTGGTTATTGCTTGAAACTATGTACAGCCTTGAGCTTTTTACAGGTATTTCCCCACCCCTTAAGACCTCCAGCCCTTCAGTTCTGGAAAAGCAAGTTTGCACAAAGGGGAATTCCATCAATGAATGTCACCCGAAGTGAACAGCCTGCGGTTAAGCAGGTGGACTGGAACGATCACCAAGAGCCAACTCCACCCGAGCTCTTGCCGACCAATGACTGTAAAGGTCATAGAAAATTCCTCAGTTAAGCAACCCCCCCTACCCCAAGACCCCTTAAAAACCCCTTGCCCGAGCTGCTCGGGGCCGCTTCAGTCTCTCCTGCGTGAGAGGTTGCTGGAGCCGCCCGGCGCGTCGTTAAATAAAACCTCATGCTATTGCAGCGAGAAGGGTCTTGGTCTTTCTCTCGGTGGCCTCGTTCCTGACTGAATTCAAGGGGGGTCCGGGTCGTCAATACTCACCATCCTGCTGAGCCCCAGGGCCTGCCCAGCTGGTCTGTGCAACCCCTACGCATCCCTTGTTGCGGAATCCGGCAAATTTCTACTTTTATTTTTCTACTTTTACAAACATAATGAGTGGATGTACGTATCCCCCTCCTTTCACCCTTTCTTCTACCCCCTTCCTCTTTTTCCTTCTTTCACTTGTTCATCTCCCTCCTCCCACCTTCCTGCCTGTCTGCTTGTGTGGGCCCCAAGGGTTCCTTTAGATTGATTACTGTAGTAGGGGCTCAGGCCTCTGTGGCAAATTAAGTAGCCCTTCCTTGATAGTGGCACTCCCCTTCACCTGTCTAGTCATAGTCCTTAGGGTTTTCCATACATGTAATTATATCTCATGAGTTCCTCCATAGTCTAGGGGGAAATGTTGATATGTCAGCCATAGTGCAGGCCTGGTGATCATAAGTCTCACTGCAGAAAGTTTCTGGATACAGCAGTCCTGTCTGAAGTGTAATGTCCTGGGCAACAGAGGAGCTTACTATCTTAACACCCATTTTCTGCAAGATTCTCTGAGCTTTAAGATGGAGAGAGAGTTGGTTGGCCTGATTTTGGCTGAACATTTTAGGGTCACCAGTACTCTGTACTCTGTTTGATTGTTGTCTACTTCACTGCTCTCCATTACAATAGGCTGTATCATATTTGAGTATTGAGATATTTTCTTATTTAAAGATAAAACGAGTGGTACATAGATGGATGTTAACTGCTGGGTCTTTGTGGTTAATATTGATGTTGGGCCCGCCCAGTATTTGCCCCAGGGCATGGCCGAGCACATGGGACTAAAGATGGCACTGAGGGCAAGGGTCTTGGGCGTAACCTGATCACTTCACAGAGAGCCCTAATTGGCTTTCAGGTATCTACCTGCCCTCTGTGCTGATTGGCATTGAACTTGGCCACTAGCACCTAAAGGATATTTTGACCTTTGACATAATTGGCCGGCCATTTGGTGCTTTTTGTCTTTTGCCTATATAAGCTCCTTTTTCCCCCCCAATAAACTGAGATCTGCTGAAGACCAGACAGACTCCCTGTACTGTGACCGAGTCTCTGGGGAATGGAGGCGGAGGTGGGAATGGCCTTTTCGTCAACGCAGCCAGCAGCTGTGTAATAGATCGTGTGAATGATTGTGTGAGCTGGCTGAAACACGCCATGCCGTGGGTTAGTGGACACTACAAACTGGCGCCTAATGTGGGGCAATTTCTGAACTGGATGAAGCTAATCAAGGATTCCGAGGTGAGGCCTGCCTCTGAGTATGGGGAACGTGTTTTATATTGACCCAGTGCCACCAGCACTGAGCTGTGTATGAAAGAATCATGGTTTTGAAATCCCAAAGCCCCACATTGCCAAGGTGTGGGAAGCAGCCCGTGAGTTGACTCCGTTTGCCTGAACATCCAACATTTACTCATGGGACATGTGAAATAAGATAGAGAATCTAATCAGAGAGTAAGAAGAAAATTTTAAGATATTGCTGCCTTTGGATTTTCATTCCGTGGTGGCTGCATTCAAGAAAGCTTTCCTTCCAGATCCAATCCAGCCTCCACCCCAGCCAAAGGTGTAGTTGGGGGAGGGGCCACCAGAGTTGCAGTTTCTAGCTCCCCCTGCAACTCCTAGCCGCCAACTCTGGGTGTGCCCTAGGAGCAAAAGCTGCTTTGGATTCGCAGTGTGGCTCCAGGGGACTTGGGGCCAATAAGCCATCCCAGGTGCACTGCAGGGGGCTCCGTCAACTAGCCGCACTGGCCTGGGTCACAGGGGAACAGAGAAGCTGTTATGCACGGGGATTTGGGGGAATGTGGAGCCAAGCGGGACCAGGGCAGAGCCGCAGGGGAGGCTACCGGCAGCACCCTGGTAGCGCCGCTGGCATGGAGGTTCCTTACCAAAATATGGCAGTGCATGGAGGTTCCGTACAAAATGCGGCACGCAATGAAGTTTTGTACAAAAGTATGGCGGCGTGCAGTGGCAGCTCTTGTGGCAGCGGCGGGCCGCACAAAGCTGGGCTGGCTTGGCCGGCGCACATGCACAGAACAAAAGGTTTGCAGGCAAGCGGCCTGCTTGTCCAAGCATGGAAAAAAGTTTGTGGGCGGAGTTGCTGGATTTGAGGCGTGGGGAGAGGTCCCGGTGCGTGGAAAAATGGCTGTTGGGAGGGAAAATGCCTCGTAGTTCCCTTCATCGAGGAGAAAGAGGGTGGAAACAGTTCAGAAAAAAAAAAAAAAAAAAAAAAAAAAACTGCTTCCCATGCACCTTCACAGAAACCTATCCCATCCGTGTGCGAACACGCCCCCGACAGGCTACAGCGGGGGGGGGGGGGGGGGGTGTGCTGGGGGTGGATGACATACAAAGTTACTTTTAAAAGGTTCTGACTTGTTTGGCTATTTGAATTCCCTATGAATATGTGTGTTTTATGTGGCCACTTTAGGTTATTGCACGCTTGTAATCACATTTTTGGTTTTGTCTTTGTTCATTATTTGGCATGCCCAATTTAAATGCACATGCATACTTAAATATTACCATCAAAAGGCCTAAGTACGTACTGATTAAAATATCTTGATTTTCGGGGGCTGGAGAGGTGGCTCAGGAGTTAAGCCTCTGCCTTGCAAGCAGAAGGTTCTGAGTTCAGATCCTAGACCCCACGTATAGACGCCGGGAGGAAGCCGGGGGGGGGGGGTGCCTGCGTTTCCAGTCCTGGTAGGGCAGACCCTGTGAATCCCCGGGCAGAGTAAACAAGGAGGAGGTGGAGGCGTCCATGGTGGTTCCTAAATTCGACCGTGGTTCTACATGCACACACACATACACACACACATGCACACACACACATACACACACACATGCACAATTGAATAAATAATTAAAAAAAATCTTGCATTTCATAAAGCTTCTCACAAGAGATAATATTGTGTTTTTACCTAGGGAAGGTTGTTTTCACATGTGTAAAACCATCAAGGAGGATCAGGAAAGTATAGAGAAAATATGTATGATAATTGAATGTATATAATTTTTAAATAAGGTTTATAGGATAAGAAATCTCACTTAAAAATTAAAATGTGTTCAGGGGGTTTGAGTTGGTTGCTTAAAAGGGTGTTAAAGTATGCTGTAAAGGTTTATGGAATGTTAGGCTTATAAACAGATTAAGAACTAGAGATGGTGATTAGAAAAAAAGGTTATACATTGTGCTGCTTTTGTGCTATAGAGGACATTGAGCTTTGGGGGTTCAAAATTAAGAATTAAGCTTCATATATTCAAAAGTATTTCAATTGTCTGTTTGATTAAGCAGGAATTTGGTTATTCATAGAATCCCAACTTCTCAAGGACAACAGAAAGCTTATCCATGGGGTCACAAGTAAAAACTGGGAAGGTCTGAGAGCCGCCTGAACAGGGCTCTGCTGGGGGGGGGGGGGAAGCAGGCCCTGCCCACCAGATGCCTCTTGGCTGTAATTTGAATCCTGAATCTCATGGTAAAAACAAACAGGCTCCCTGAGAGGGGGAGAAAAAAAAGGGCACCTTTAAAATCTGAAAGAAATGTCTTAACTTCTGTGTGAATGTAGGCCTGTTGTGGGAAATCTATTACACCTGTGCTCCCCACAATGGGATCCCTTAAAGCCATGGGATTCAATTGGGCCAGTTCTGCATTTCCATGGTGATAACATGCAATCTAGAGTGTGTTCGAATTAAAATCTAATTGCTGGGTTTATATACTAATTGACAGAACTCTGATAAGCCATGTTTCCTTTCCCCAAGTCCAGGTCCACCAAATTATAGCCAAAGGAGAGATTTCCCCTTCCTGTGTCCAGGGACTAGCTAGAAAATACAAATGCTTAGTCCTACCAACCTGAAAGAGTCAACATGTCAATATTCTTGACTTGCCTTGTTTACATCTTAGACAAGAGATAACCCCTTTTAAACTTATTTCTTGACCATTTTAAGGGCTTTAAAGTAGGGCAAATGATCTAAGACTTAATGTGGAGAAAGGAAAAAAAGAGAAAGAGCCACAAAACAAAGAAATCAAAACTTGACATTTGCCTAAGGAGATAGGTAGGAAATTAACAGGCACCCTCAAGCAGACAACCCAGGATCTCTTCTGACAGTGGAGAGATAAAAATATCCTTTGAATATGACCAGACTGGGTGCTTTGAGATGGTTGCAAACACAGGAAGCTTTCGTGTGGCCTATGTCCCAAACATGGGGATTTCCATGAGGGGAAGATTGCCCCCTGAACCCCAGGGCTCAGGAGTTGAGATCCCTGGTAGAGACCAATGAAACGGCCTGAAGCTCTTAGCTTTCCTCCGATGGGAAAAAGGAATTTGCTTCTGATATCCAGCAAAAGAAGGCCCAAACGCCAGGTTGAGCATCTCATGAGAACCTTGGG
Source organism: Typhlomys cinereus (assembly GCA_023101885.1). Lineage (NCBI taxonomy): Eukaryota > Metazoa > Chordata > Mammalia > Rodentia > Platacanthomyidae > Typhlomys > Typhlomys cinereus. The sequence goes on from JALPQD010000022.1 coordinate 7,379,976, forward strand.
TTTAACATGCAAATGGGAAGCCTCTTTGTTTCTAGGCCTGGGAGCACAAAATTCCAGTGCTCAACTTCCTTCCTAGGCTTTTGTCAATCTTTGATTTTACTAGAATGTTAATGATCAGGAAAATGACAGGTTTCATCAGGCACTCACAAAGTAACTATTGACATTCCTTATATGCTTAATGATGTTGGTTTTAGACATTCCCTCATTTCATAAAAGAAAATAGATGGCTCACATGGTTTTAAACAGGTTTTAAGATATGATCATAGAGATTCACAGCTTCCAAAGAAATAAGGTCTTTAGTATATAGATTAATTCTTAGTTTTTCACCAAACTAAGATAGTGTTATTCCAGGTGAGGTAATAGATTTTCTTTACTAACTTTTGCCTGTACCCACAGTAAGATTACTGAGCTTGTTTGGTTTATCCCAGTGCCTTCCTAGTTACAATGGTTTAATCCTTGTGTAGATCTTAAAAGTTTAATCTGTGTTTTGTCTCTTTTATAGGGACCTTAAAGTAATAGAGCAATATCCCAGCACTTGATAGATGAGGATGCCAGGCTGCTCTCACTCTCAACGCCCCATCTCAGCAGGAAGCAATTAAAGAACGATCATCGACCCTTATCCCCTGAGCAGTCTGGATCCTCAAATACGCTAGAGGAAAATAGGCAGATTTAAAATAGTCATGCTGGGATGGGTCTCTCAAGGTCTTTGAAAGTTTTAAAATTCCAAAAATGATATCCCTCTCTGCTAGATGACCCCATACCCAACCAAATTAAAGGTCCAACTTTTAAAAACAAAAAGGGGAAATAAGCCTGCACCAAGAGCTGGTGTTGACATTATTTACCATCAATGCTGTAAATTTTAAATTTTCTAAAAGGACAACTTAAATTAAGGTTCCAAAGACACTGGGAAACCTATCCATTTCTGTCAGGAAATTATCCACATTGTGCTCTAGAAAATTTTAACTGTAATTGTTATAGTCCTGACTTAACTCAAGATGACTTGATTGATACCTTGCCTAAACCAAGGTGGAGTCTATCCAGGTTTGACCTAGCATCTAGTAAAAAATTGTTCTTTTAATAACTATATCGCTTAAGTGTATTTTCAGCACATCTCTCAGCAGTGCTCCATCTATGAGACCATGCTACAGACATCCATGCCATGGCTCCCCCGAGAGATGAGATTCAAGCTTGGAGGTTTGTGAGGCCTTGGTCTAATGACAGACCAAGCAGGCCTGTATCGCCCGTGTGAGCCACATGCGACTTCCCCAGGACACCTGCTGCCATGCCTGATGCTGATGCCAACCTGCCTGACTGAGAAGACCAACCGGGACAGGACAACAGTGGAAGCTCATGCTGAGACTGATGGGACATTGGACATATGTATAATTAATTGTAAAATATAGTCTCTACTAAAACAAAAAGGAGGAGATGTTGGGCCCACCCAGGATTTGCCCCAGAGCATGGCCGAGCACATGGGACTAAAGATGGCACTGAGGGCAAGGGTCTTGGGCGTAACCTGATCACTTCACAGAGAGCCCTAATTGGCTTTCAGGTATCTACCTGCCCTCTGTGCTGATTGACATTGAACTTGGCCACTAGCACCTAAAGGATATTTTGACCTTTGACATAATTGGCCGGCCATTTGGTGCTTTTTGTCTTTTGCCTATATAAGCTCCTTTTTCCCCCCAATAAACTGAGATCTGCTGAAGACCAGACAGACTCCCTGTTCTGCGACCGAGTCTCTGGGGAATGGAGGCGGAGGTGGGAATGGCCTTTTCATCAACGCAGCGAGCAGCTGTGTAATAGAGCATGTGAATGAGTGTATGAATGGGCTGAAGCACACCATGCTGTGGGTGACTGGACACTACATATTGAGTCATCTGATCCTGATTACAGTCAATTTTCTCACCACCAACTGTTGTTTAGACTGGTTTACATTGCTGGTCATGTTTTTCTTGTTATAGAGTAGGGGCATTAGGGACTAGTAAGCAGGTAGTTGCCTATTTGGAGGGTTATCTCACTTCTTACTGTGTCCTATTCCTGTTCTTCCTCCTTCTTTAAGATTTTTTTTTATGTAAAAGCCTTTTTTTAAGACTGTTTACCCTTGTTATTTTGTTTCTGCTCTTTTGGGGTCTTCTTTCAATGCACTCCCTGAATGTGTTCTTTTGTATTTGTGGGTACAACAATGCTATTATAGTTTAAGAATAGTGAAAACTTATCACAAAACTTATCACAAGCTTTGGGATACAGTCAAAGTAATATTTTTATTATTAAACTTGCAATATTATATGGGATACTTTTTTAAATTAGAACATAAATAGTAGTAAATTTGCATTATAAAATCTCCTTCAGTTACTGTCATGGTTTAAAATGTGTCCCCCACAGTCTCATGTGTTGGGCAAGGTCATGGCACCTTGAGAAGTGGAGACTTGCTAGAGGAAGGCAGACACAAGGGGTGGGCTTTGAGGTGGATTAGTTCCACCCTGCCTCCAGGAGAAGTCTGCCCTTGCAGCAAGCAGTCTTCAGCTCTCGGATTCCAGGATGTCTGCAGTGACTTAGTCTCTTCCACCTTTGGCCAGCCAGCCATGCCGCCTCTGCATGTACCTTCCCTCTGGACCCGTAAGCTGAATAAACCTCCCTTTCTCCCTTAAGTTGCTTGAATTTGGGAGCTCTCTCACAGCAATAGTTAAGAGTAACTGTTACAGTAACTAAAAGGTTTTAAAAGAAACAAGTTATGAAGAAAAGACAAAATTGTGTTATGTGAAATATTTTATATAAAACCCAACAAAAAAAAAGAGAAGGGAAAACAAAGATTGAAGCAAATAAAAATAATTAATAGACAATAATAATAAATAAGAAAAAGATTGTCATAGCAATAACAAAGGAAACAAACTTTTCTCTCTCCCTCTTTCTGCACACATATACAAAACACATTTTTATGTAAAATGAAAATGAGAAGAATGAGAATTTATTATGCTAATACTAGTCAAACTTCAGTCTGAAACCTATGTTAAGTTCAGATACTGACTATATTTGAGCAGTGAAAATACATTGTCAAAGATAAGATATTTATTACATAGCAATGAAGACTCTTGTCTTTAAAGAGATATATAACATTCTTCAATGGGTATGTATCTAAAATCAGAACTGTAGCTTATGTGTGACAAAAGAATAACAAAAAGTGGTTGAGATTCTTACTGAAGTAAGAGATCTCATTAAAAAATCTAGTCAGTAGAAAAACAGTAAGTCTCAATTAGAATTAAAGAGCACCAAAAGAAAACAGGATCTAATAATATCGTATAGAAAAATTCATTAAAATGTGTAGAGTGCAAATTCTCCTCATTTCACTTAGAACATGTGGTAATATAGAACATATTCTAAACTGAAAGGCACACCCAGACAGATTTTAAAATTAAAATTCAACAAACTGTGTTTTCTTCTTTTAATTTTTAAGTTTTTTTTCTAGCTTTACAAGAATATTGAATAATTTTCCTGCCCTCCTTCTCCTCCTTCCTTCCTTTCTTTTTTCCTCCTTCCCTCCCCTTCCTTCATTAATCTATCCTACTCTCTCCCACATTTCCCTCTCTCTGTTTCTATGGTTCCCTCCAAATCTTCTGCTCTAGAGGGGGTTTTAGACCTCTTTAGCAGGCCAGGTGGCCTTTCCTTGGGCAGACCCATTGATAGGGTCACTACCTTTCATCTGTCTAGCCCTAGCAACTGTGGTTTCAAACTTTGTATGGCAAAACAAGATTTCGGTAACAATAAGATGTTTGCATAATCTCAAAATATCAGAAAAATTAAGAAAATTCTGAAAACATGACTGAAAATTTATGAAGAAAATAATTCTGAACTAAATGAAACAATTTTTCCTTTTAAATTAATTGAAAGGGAAGAATTGTCTATTCAAATTCATAGACTAAATCTAAAGCATATATGAACCAATGTCAATATTAAGAAAGAAAGCTTACTTTCATATAGTTCCATGCAATTTCATCCTAGGAAATTAACAAAATAAGAACAATGTTGATCTTTAAAGATAACAGAATTGGGGGTGGAGAGGTGACTCAGGGGTTAAGCCTCTGCCTTGTAGGCAGAAGGCCCTGAGTTCGGATTCTAGACCCTATGTATAGACACTGGGCTGAAGCAGGGGCAGCCTGCATTTCTGGTCCTGGTAGGGCAGAGCCTGTGAAACCCAGGGCAGAGTAAACAAGGAGGAGATGGAGGTATCCATGGTGGTTCCTGAATTTGTCTGTGGTTCTACACACACACACATACACACACGCACACATGCATACATGCACAATTGAATAAAATAAATAATAATTTAAAAAGATAACAGAATTGACAAAGGCATCTATGTGACATGCTGGGCAATCTGAGTTCTATACCCAGGAATTAAGTAGTGAAAGGAGAAAACAAACACTCAAAAGTTATCTTCTGAACTCCACATGTATGGCATGGCATATCCATGCACACAAAAACAATAAATAAATGAAAAAGCTTTTAAAATTAAAATGGTAAAGTCTAAGAAAATATATCGGAAGTTTAAATGGGGAAGTTTATTACTGTCTGATTTTAATTTTTAGCTTAATTTAAATTTAATTAAAGTAACTTTCAAAAGAGTACTTAAATGAAAAAAAAACTTTTTTCTATTGTTAAAATACTAGTTTTAAATTCAATACTGTCCTAAGGAAAAGTCCCAACACATTATTGTATAAATATTAACAAAATTAACAAAATTTGAAAGTGTTTTATTAAAAGATCCATACATTAATGGAAAAAAAGCTAGGATTCTAATACTATGTGAGTTTTCAGTCACTGTAGCATCTCAATAATCAAGGTATACGATTTGACAAGACTATAAAATTATATCAAAACTGCAAAAGAGAGCTCTACACAAATATTATTGACTATTAATTGAAAAGGTGGAGAGGAGGATTTAAGCAAGTAAATAACATGAATCAAAGAAAAAATACATCAGTCTTTAAACCATTATTATATATAACTGTAATGGTATGGGACATTAAAAATACATTGATAATTTGGAATCAAAATGGAGAAAAGATTATAGGAGGAGTGATATGAGCTAATAAGTAGAGGAGTAAGTGGGGTAAAAACAATTAGCACAAAGAATGTATAATGCAGCGGGGGTGGGGGGGAGCGGCCTGCCTTTCTGGTTCTGGTAGGGCAGAGCCTGTGAATCCCCAGGCAGAGTAAACAAGTAGGAGGTGGAGGCAGTCCATGGTGGTTCCCAAATTCACCCGTGGTTCTACACACACACACACACACACACACACACACACACACACGCGCAATTGATTAATTAAAAAAAAAGAAAGTACTGGTAGTTAATGAAAGTTCTGAACAAGCCTATGGGAAAATACAGTTGGTGTGAGAGGGAGGACTCAGCCCATGGTAAGTAGGACCATTCCCTGGGCAAGTGGATCAGATGGAGAAAGCTGGTTAGTATTTCTGTACACATTGGTAGAATTGCAGACTGGTAAGAGGAAATTTGTCCCTCTTTTGACAATTCTTATGGATATAGTGTGAACAAATCCTTCAGATCCTGATGTTGTTACATACTTTCATGCTAAGCTGGACAAGCAACTGTAATAATTATAAGTCAAAATAAAATCTGTTCTTTTAAATTGCTGTGATATGGATTTATCAACAATGTGAAGACAAATTACAATGGCAAGCATACACAAAAAGGGAAAAAGGGAAGTTGCCTTGAGATTCTCCTCCTTGAAGCCATGGGCAATTAAATATAACTTCCACTACTAGATGTGTATTATCTTCTAACATGGCATTACTCAGGTAAGTCTTAAAGCCTCCTCCCCAAAAACTATATAAGCGTTTGTAAATGCCCTTGTTTGCCCACAGAAATTCATGCTAAGATCCATTGGTAAAGACACCCAGATATGGAGAAAAGAACTGAACTGATCAGAAAGCTGCCTCTTAGTGGTCCAACTTCCATAGTACAAGTAAATTGCAAGCTGTTGACGCAGAAGAACAATCAACAGTCTATGAATTCTGTGGACCAAACTGTCTTCTGGGTTAACTTGCAGAAGTCCCATGTAAGATTGAAACTATCACCATTTCATTTGTGTTGTGCTTGTATGTGGTGTGTGTGTGTGTGTGTGTGTGTGTGTGTGTGTGTGTGTTTGTGTGTGTGTGTGTTTTTGTGTGTGTGGGTGTGTGTGTAAGGGGAATAGAGGAGAAAGAAAGAGAAACAGAGATAAAGAAAAAAAAGATGAGGAAATGACGAAGAGAAGGAACGATTATGAATATTCCCTCTTTTAGCTATTGAACTATTCAACAGTTCTCTACTGAATTATTTGCTTCTATTTTAATGTATACATATGTTATTTGCTTTCTGCTCTATATTTAAGTAGTTGTATTGAATTAAGAAAAAAAGACAAAAATGATACATTATATATAATTTATTAATCTAGAAATTATATATATTTTGAGATCATATTATTCATACATGTACAGTATATATATTAACTTCAATTAAATTACCAGAATAGCACATTTTTTCTGTTATATATTAGAAATTTATGCTTTAATTCAACTCTCCTCACATGTGCATAACTATTCCTCAAATCTCTCCGAAGGAATATATTTTTCCATTCTAAGCAGAGATTTGTAGGGAACAAAAAGTGAACATGGAGATCACAGAAAACAACTTAATGACATAACTCAGAGAATGTGAATCTGGCTTTCTTTTTAATTTGACATCCTAACCTGTTTTCCTCCAATAAACAGTATAAAAATCTATTATTTTTGTCATAATTAGGTATAGGTGTCAACTTGATGGTTGAGGTTTTGGGCTCTGGGCACATTTGTAGAGTAGTTAAGTTAAGCACAAAGTGAATCTGCAGGAGATTATTTACTTGATGGGGAAGGCCCAAAATATGTTGGGTAGAACTAGACCCTGGACAGGTGAATAAAATACATGCTGGTCTGACAAGTAAGGAGAGTCCTTCACTCAGCCTTTATGTGTAGATGATGTGGCCAGATCCCTCAGGTCTGGAGTTGGTGTGGACTTTCCTATCAAAGTAGACCAAGAACTGCATAACCTGACTATCCTAAGAAAATAAACTCCTTGTTCCCTTAAATAGTTTTTATCATGATTTTATCAACATGCAAGAGAACTGCCACAAATTTTAACACTTGTTTTGTGCTTATTGAGGTACATGGCCAAAATTGGTATAATACTTGCTATTTAGCTGAGGATGACCTTGATCTTTTGATCTCTCTGCCTCTACCAGATGAATGCTGACATCAGAGGACCTCAGAGAACTTCAGTCATGCTAAGAAACCAGTCTACCAGCAGGCTACATATCTCAAAGAAAGCTTATTTTTCTGAAATATGGAATTTTGTGATTGGACAAATATTTCAAAGGTAACTTTAAATCAATTTACTGAAATTACATTTCTATCAGAAACATTGCCCAGTATAATTGTTCAGAAAAAAAAATTAACTCCATGGTACAAAACATCAGGAAGACATGGCAACAAAGTACATGGTAATTAAATACTCTTACTGTGGAATTGATTTCCTGGTGTTACTGAATTATCATTTCTACATTCAAACAAGATCATTTTGTTGCACTGATCTTGACCTTGTTGCTACTTTGAGTCATTTTCTACTATAATCAAGCCATTGAATATTCAACAATGTTAAGTGTTGTAGAGATTTTACTAAGGCATTTTGTTCAGAACTATACATATTATTTAAATATTTTATTATTGATACCTTACTTATATAAAATATTAAATATACTCTATAATTTTTTATTTATTATTTATTAAATTTGTGTGTATGCATGTGTGTGTAGAACCACGGATGAATTTGGGAACCACCATGGATGCCTCCACCTCCTCCTTGTTTACTCTGTCCTAGGATTCACAGGCTCTGACCTACCAGTACCAGAAACGCAGGCCACCCCTGCTTCTGCTGGTGTCTATACATGAAGTCTACGATTCGAACTCAGGACCTTCTGCCTGCAAGGCAGAGGCTTAACTCCTGAGCATCCTCTCCAGTCCCTGATTATACTCAAATAAGTGAAATGTTTGCTTTCGTAATTTGGACATAACCATATAAGCTTCACATTGTTATATACCCAGAGATTGAATTTCTAATCTAGAACCATGACAAAAAGTTTTAATAAGAATTATCTGTCTTTAAGAATATCTAAGTCTACCCTTCCCCTCCACCCCGCCTCCCGGGATGCACGCGCGCGTGGTCCAGCCGGGACTCACCTTGCCGTGAACCAGGTAAGCTCGGTCCCCGCCTGCCCCCAGAGCCCCAGGCCAACCGAGTGGACCCAGCTCCTCCCACCATCCAGCCAGAGCCGCGCGTGCGCAGGGCCTGGGAGGAGGAGAGGGCACCCCGTCTGCGCCCGGCCCCGCCCTTGGGTGGCCCGGGTTTAAATAGCACCCCGCCGATGCCCCATCCCCCCCTCCCCTCCACTCCACCGCCCGGGCCATGCGCGAGCGGTCCAGCCGGGCCTCACCACACCGTGACCCAGGAAAGCCCAGCCCTGCCCGCCCCTAGAGCCCCAGGCCAAATAATTCAGTTTAGTGAAAAACGCACAAAATTAAAAGATCTTAAGAGTTAAAACGACAATGCCAAAGTCTAAGTGCAAATCCATGAGAAACAACACTCAAGTAAACAAATCATCCACTGAAGGAATTAATCCCATAATGTTAGACTCCAATCAGAACAAACCCATGGAAAATGGCCAAGAAAGCCTGACCCAGGATAACGACCTTCAAAATATGATCATTACCATGTTCAATACTATGAAAGAGGAAATCAGGGAGGAAATAAATAATCGAATCAATCGCTTTGAGGAGGAACACAACAGACACATGGAGGAGTTGAGAAAAACAGTGCAAGAATCAAAAACGGGCATAGAGCAGTTAAAGCAGACTCAAGCAGAGTTTAAAACTGAGCTAAAAGACAAGTTATCTTAACCCCAGAACTCCACAGAGAGTCTTATTAGCAGAACTAATGAAGCAGAAAACAGAATTTCAGATCTTGAAGATAAAGTGGGAGTATAAACCAGCTCAATGGAAGAGATTGTTAAAGCCAAAAAGATGCTTGAGAGAAATATCCAAGAGATATGGGACACCCTGAAGAAGCCCAACATGTGTATTCATGGAATACCAGAGCAAGAATCTCAAAATACCACCCCTGAGGAAATTTTTCAAACGATCATCAAGGAAAACTTTCCTCATCTAAAAAAAGACAGGCCCATCCATATACAAGAGGCATTCCGCACCCCAAATAGATATGAACAAAACAGAAGCTCCCCACGGCAAATAATAGTCAAAACACTCCACATTCAAGATAAAGAACTGGTGCTGAGAGCTTCAAGGGAGAAAAAACAAGTCACATTTAAACATAAATCTATTAAAATAACAAATGACTTCTCAATGGAAACACTAAAAGCAAGAAGAGCTTGGAGAGACATACTTCAAGTATTGAATGAGCAAATATGTCAACCTAGGCTGATTTACCCTGCAAAACTATCTGTCGTGATCGAGGGAGAAAGAAAAATCTTCCAGCACAAAGACAACTTGAAGGGATACATGTCCACCAAACCAGGCCTTCAAAAAATGCTAGAAATGATACTCAAGCTTGAAGAAAAAAACAGGCATATCCAGGAGAGCAGAAGGCAAGTATAACACCATTAAAAGTGAAACAATATACTTATAAAAACTACTAAACATAATAAATGTCTGGAATCAAAAATAGTTTCACCATTATAACACTAAATGTCAATTGAATTAACTCACCTACCAAGAGACACAGATTACAAACTTGGATTAAAAATCACAATCCATCAATCTGCTGCATGCAGGAAACCCATCTCACCACAAAAGATAGGCACGCTCTAAAAATAAAAGGCTGGTCAACAATTCTACAAGCAAATGGAAGCAGAAAACAGGCAGGGGTAGCCATTATGCTATCAGACAAAGTGGACTTCAAACCAAAGAAAATTATAAGAGACACGGATGGATACTACATTTTAGTCACAAGTGAAATTCACCAGGAAGACTTCACAATACTGAACATATATGCACACAATACGGGCCCCTCCACATTCATTAAGAAAACCCTACAGCGTCTAAAGCAAGAAATCAACACGCAATCGATAATTCTTGGGGACTTCAACACCACCCTCTCAACATGGGATAGATCAACAGGTCAAAAGCTTAATAGAGACACTTTGGACCTTAATCTCAACCCTTAAAGAAATGGACCTTACAGATCTCTATCGAACTTTTCACCCACGCACCAAAGAATACACATTTTTCTCAGCAGCACATGGAACTTTCTCCAAAACAGATCACATACTGGGCCACAAAGCGAATCTACACATGTACAAGAAAGTTGAAATTCTAACCTGTGCCCTGTCAGACCACCATGGCCTAAAGCTGGACATCCACAACACAACAAACAAGAGAAAATAAACTAACTCCTGGAAACTTAACAATATGATGCTGAATGAGAACTGGATTCAGGAAGAAATTAAAAAGGAAATTCAAGATTTCCTGAAAGTGAATGATAATGAAAATACAACTTACCAAAATCTCTGGGACACAATGAAAGCTGTTCTAAGAGGTAAGTTCATAGCTCTTAATGCCTACATCAAAAAAATGGAAACATCAGAAATAAACAACTTAACAATGCAGCTTAAAGCTTTAGAGAAACTAGAGCAATCTGATCCCAAAAGTAGTAGAAGAGAGGAGATTAGCAAAATAAGGGGAGAAAAATCTGAAACTGAGATTAAGAAAACGAAAGAAAAAAATCAACCAGTCAAAAAGCTGGTTCTTTGAAAGAATCAATAAGATTGATACACCCCTAGCTAAATTAACCAAAAGCAGGAGAGAGAAAACCCAAATTAACAAAATCAGAAATGAACATGGAGTTATCACTACTGATACCCAAGAAATCCAGAGAATTATTACATCATATTTCAAAAACTTATACTCTGTGAAGTTTGACAACACAAAAGAGATGGATGAATTTCTAAGTAAACACAACTTACCTAAATTGAATCAGGAAGTTGTGAATTATTTAAATAGTCCTATAACATATAAGGAAATTGAAGAAGTAATCTCAAATCTTCCCACCAAAAAATGTCCTGGACCAGATGGATTCAGTACAGAGTTCTACCAGAAATTTAAGGAGTTAATAACACCAATACTCCTAAAACTGTTCCATCAAATAGCAAAGAAAGGAACACTACCAAATTCCTTCTATGAAGCTAATATCGTTTTAATCCCAAAACCTAATAAAGATTCACTTAAAAAAGAAAACTATAGGCCAATCTCTCTGATGAACACAGACGCAAAGATTCTCAACAAAGTCTTAGCAAATCGGATTCAAAAACATGTTAAAATGATCAGTCACGGGGACCAAGTAGGCTTCATCCCCGGCACACAAGGTTGGTTCAACATACGCAAATCAATAAATGTAATTCATCATGTAAACCAATCCAAAGTCCAAGACCACATGATACTCTCGATAGATGCAGAAAAAGCTTCTGACAAGATCTAACAGCCTTTTATGATCAAAACGCTAGAGACAGTAGAAATGGAAGGAACCTTTATCAATATAATAAAAGCTGTATACAACAAGCCCACAGCAAGGATTATACTCAATGGGGAACAATTGGAAGCATTCCCACTTCGATGAGGAACTAGACAAGGCAGTCTACTTTCACCACTTCTATTCAATATTGTACTTGAAGTCTTAGCTGAAGCCATAAGGCAAGAAAGGGACATAAAAGGGATTCAAATCGGCAAGGAAGAAGTCAAGCTATCCCTATTTGCAGATGACATGATCATATACCTGAGTGATCCCAAAAACTCCACCAGGAAGCTTCTGGAACTAATTGAGAAGTTCAGCAGGGTGGCAGGATACAAAATAAATGTACAAAAATCAGAGGCCTTCCTATATGCCCAAAATGAAAGAAGTGAAAAAGCCTTGAAAGAAACAATCCCATTTACTATAGCCCCTAAAAAAATGAAATACCTTGGTATAAACCTAACCAAGGAGGTAAAACAACTTTACAACGAAAACTTTAAAACCCTAAAGAAAGAAATAACAGAAGACAGCAGAAGGTGGAAAGACCTCCCTTGTTCCTGGATTGGCAGAATCAACATCGTAAAAATGACCATTCTACCAAAGGCAATAAACAGATTCAATGCTATACCAATCAAAATCCCAAAGCAATTCTTCAAAGAAGTTAACCAAACAATCTCAAAGTTCATATGGAGGCACAAAAGACCCAGGATAGCAAAGACAATCCTGAGTAATAAAAACACTGCTGAGGTATTACCATACCAAACCTTAGTCTATACTACAAATCCATAGTTATAAAGACAGCCTGGTACTGGCTCCAAAATAGACACACAGATCAATGGATAAGGATTGAAGACCCAGATATAAGCCCACAAAATTACAGTCATTTGGTCTTTGACAAAGGGGCCCAAAGAATCCAATGGAAAAAGAACAGCATCTTCAACAAATGGTGCTGGCAAAACTGGATCTCCACATGCAGAAGATTAAAGCTGGACCCGTACTTGTCACCATGTACAAGACTTAATTCCAAATGGATCAAGGACCTTGATATAAGGCCAGAGACTATAAAAACCATTGTTGAAAGGATAGGGAACTCCCTTGAGCTGATTGGGCTAGGCCAACAGTTCCTAAACAGACATCCAATGGCACAGTCACTGCTACCAACTCTCAACAGTTGGAATCTTGTGAAATTAAAGAGCTTCTGTTCAGATAAAGAGATTGTAACACGAGCTCAAAGGCAACCCACAGAATGGGAGAAAGTCTTCACTAACCACATATCTGACAGAGCTCTACTGTCCAGAGTGTACAAAGAACTTAGAAAACTAAACTCCAAGGAAAACAATGGCCCATTTAAAAAATGGGCCCTGGAATTTAAAAGAAACTCTACCAGGGATGAAATTAAAATGTCTAACAAATATCTTAAAAAATGCTCCACTTCCTTAGCCATCAGGGAAATGCAAATCAAAATTTCCCTGAGATATCATCTCACCCCGGTTAGGATGGCAAAAATCCACAATACAAACAACGACAAATGCTGGAGAGGATGTGGAGAGAGGGGAACTCTGCTATATTGCTGGTGGGAATGCAGGCTTCAACAGCCACTCTGGCGAGCCGTCTGGAGATTCTTAAAGAAATTAAAGATTGAAATGCCATGTGACCCTGCTATCCCACTTTTGGGAATAACCCCCCATGCAGCAGAGGTTCGCCTCGATAGCACAAGCTAGACCATTTTCATAGCAGCACTGTTTACAATAGCAAAGTCATGGAATCAACCTAAATGTCCAACAGTTGACGAGTGGATAAGGAAACTGTGGTACATCTATACAATGGAGTACTATTCAGCTATCAAAAATGATGAATTACTGGAATTTGCCGGAAAATGGATGTCATTAGAAACAATTATATTAAGTGAAGTATCCCAGACACAGAAAATTAAGCACCGTATGTACTCCCTAATAGGTGGCTCCTAGTACCAAACCCACCCAGTCCACCTAGAGACAGTAATTGCAAGGATTATGAAAAGGAGGGATGGGGAAGGAGTGCCACACCAGAAACAAGGAGAAAAGGGACCATGTTACAGCAGGGAAAATAGGCCTCCATCAAGGCCCCAAATAAGTAATGAGACATCTGATTAAGTCACAGACTTTTGTTCCTGATCATTTACTACTGAGGGGGTGTGATCTCACCAGAAGAGGAGGGCATATAGTCTGGCAGATAAAAAGTAACCATTTTGCAAATGAGTGATAGACCCCTCCCTCACTGTGGTTTCCCACTTTTATTCATCTACCTTTGAATATGCTTTTATCACAAGACTCTAGTTTAACAGCTTTTTGTCTCTGGCCAGGGGGTAACATACAGTGCCCACCAGGATGGAGTGAAGGGCATTGCAGGAGCAACAGAACTGCAAAAGAAAATCAACAAACCACAATCCAGAACTTCAGAGACTCTATATCAACCACCTAGAACTAGGCCAGCTTTATCTCTCCCCATCTTGAAGCTCAGGGAAATTTGCGGAAGAGGGGGCGGTAAGAGTGTAAGAGCAAAAGGATGGGAGGAGCAATGATATGTATGTAAGATACTCCATACTAGTTAGGGCTGAAGCAATCATAATTGGACTTTGCATGCCCTGCGCATTGTCCAACACACTGTTGACCTCACAAAATCTAGCATCTGCTAAAGGCACCAAGATTGGAGGCAAAGGATTGGCAGCCACAGCAGTGTTCCTATACCTAAGGGGAACACGGGAAAGGGTTCAGGGAAAGGCCACTGGGTCCTTGTATGTCATCGGAGAGGAGGGCCCAGAGGAAAATCAGACATGCACAAGAAAGGACTCTCTGGGAATTGGGGCGGGAGGCACTGGGGGATGGGGAGGGAGGGGGTGGGGAGGGGGAATAGGGGGTACGGTGGGAGGAGGAGGGAGAGAGGGAACTGGTGTACCTAATAAGTTTGTATGAGCTGAAATAATAATAAAGATGTATTAATAAAAAAAGAATATCTAAGTCTATATTTTGACTCAAGATGCTGTGTTCATTAGACCTTGATATGAAAAACTTCATTATCTTCTCGCTAACTCTGAATTCAAGTGTATTATTCTGCTTCTTCTGATTACATTAAATCTTAAATAATTTGAATTGGCCAATTCATATTTTGGGATAACTTAATTATAAGCCTACATTGAAATTTGCTCATACAGTTTTTATGAGTTATCCAAGTGTACAAAAATCAATTGCTTAATGAAAACCAGTGGTGATTAGAAATGTATCTTTTTTTTTTTATTTGAGAGAGAGAGAGACAAAGACATGAGAGAAAAGGTACACAAAACTTGGTAAGTTAATGGAAGTCAAAATTTCAGATATAAATTCTCTCTTTCTACTTTGGAGGCTTTTGTGGCTCAAACTCAGATTGCCAGTTTTGAGGACTTGTGAACAAGTCCCTTTCCCACTGAATTATTTTACCATCCACACTAAAACTACTATAATGACTTTGATTTCTTCTTTGTTTTCCTTCCGTCCTATCATTTTTTTCTTTCTTTTTTTTAACATGTTAAGTACTGAACACAGGGTCCAACACATGTTAAGTGATTGATTCATAACTATGTTATAGCCCTGTGCAATTTTACAACCCATACTTTTATTAAAAGATCAATATTTAGATTATGGTTAGATTTTAAAGTCTATTATTTTAATGTCTTTGAAATATTTAGTAGATGATAGCAACTTGAATCATTTTAAATTTAATGCATATTTGCTAACTCTTCATATGAAAATATACCTATGAAAATCCATGAAAAGAATAAAATGTGAAACTTAATAAATATATAATTATGAATGAACATAGAAATATCAATATGAAAAAATGTGGAATCCCATAATTATAAATCAGAGACAAAGAACTAATTCCAAATCAGCTCACTTATTAGATTTAATTCTAAACTATTGAGTATGATATTGAATTGCACAAGGAAACTACATGAAAAAATATGAAAAAGCATCAGAGTGGAATTCAAAGACATAAAAGTTTATTCCTAATGGTAATATTTATTAGACTATCATTGATATATTAAACAGTAAAAGAACAAATTTATAAATTATAACTGATACATATTGTCAATATGATAGTTATGTTTTTGCTACTCCAAAGGAGATTTTCACCCAGACACCATCTGGTAGAAGTATGAAAGGGTGAATATCTTGCTGGAAGAAACTTTTAATACATTGGTAAGTGGTAAATTGCAGTTACCCTTGTACATCTAACAAGTTTGGTAAGTTCCACATTCTGGATATTAAACAGCACAGTTACATCTCCTCTGCCTTATTATTTGTGCTGTTTGTTCATGGTGATAGTAATTTTCACTTTGAGACAGTATCTCACTCTGAAATCTAGATTGGCTTGGCATTTGCAATGGAATACAAGTAGATTGTCTTGCAATCTCAAGTGTTCAAATTACCAATGTGAAGATAAGCTTCTTTGTTTAGACTGTGGTTGGGTCTGTGCAAATACCATGTTATATGTGAGATTCTCTTATTTTTTTCTGAACCATCCTTGTGTGCTACCAAAGAATTCTGCACACTGCTATTTCACTTAGTATATATGACAACTAGAGTAGAATACATGAGCCTTGATAACCTATAAAGCACAGAAATTTGCTTACATTTCTCAAAGTGATAAATTTCAAAATCATGTAAATAGCATGTTTGGTAATGTGGAAAATCCCCCACATCAACTAGGCATCTTCAAAGTTGTATCTCTATGAGGAAGAACACAGGAGAGTAAATCAATTTATCAGCAACTTTTTAATTGTTGCAGGAATATCCATGATGATTCTGCCCTCATGCTCCAGACATCTTCCATTAGGACTCTGTAATAGTTAATCCTGGCTGTCAACCTAACATACCTGATATTAACTAATATCAGCTAAGACCACACCAGGAAGGATCAACTGAGATCACGTGAAGGGATTTTACCTGTCTTAGACCCCATGGGAATCTCCCAGTAATGGACCAGTTAAAAGTCACAGAACAGAATACAGAGGAGCAGGAGAGACTCTCTGAAGCTCTGCTCTTCCCTCGTGCTGCCTGACCCTTCAACTCGTCTAGAAACTCTCTAGGAATCCTCCAGCTTTCAGCCATCACCCTCGGGCCTCCTGAGCTGAGCAGCTACTGGTAGCCATCATTGGACTGCCTCGGCCATGTTTCATAAGCCAACTCAATAAATTCCCTTTATATATATATAATATATATATATATATATATATATATATATATTCATTCTGTAAATTCTGTGACTCTGGAGAATGCTGACTAATACACATTCATCTCCAAAACTGTTCCATTGAATACAGAGTTTCTGACATATAAAGTTATTGGTAATGAAAATATTCAAACCTCAGTGTTTACTTATATTACTGATCATAAATCTTAGATCATCTCCATCTTTCTTTGAAAAACTAATATCTTTTCTCTTACTATACTAAAAACCTTAATTGTGATTCACAATCTGTATTTGATAGTACAAAGGACTAGGTATTGTCAATTTATTCATTTAAAACTGTAATTTAAAATGTGCTTCTTCAATACCTCATAATACATTTTGTTACAGAAAAATATCATTAGTGTGTATCAAATTGAAAGTGGTAGTAATAACAGTTGCTAAAGCATGGCTTCCACAAATTTTGACATCGAAATTCATTGAATGTTTAGTCAGAATTTCTTCTACTGCTCATGAGTATACATGGGTAACACCTGATTAAAAATAGACTCAGAAATGAAATTCTTGATCTACAGATGTATCTCCATGGTAGAGTACTTTCCTAGCATGTTTGAAACCTTTAGTTCATACCCCAGTTTCATAAATGTAAGTTACAGGCACAGAAAATCTTAATTTCTGCACAATATAAAATAGGTACTTCACAGTTTCACTTCCCAGTAGAACAAATATAAACGAAGAGAATTTAAGCAGCAGAATGCATAACTGATATTTGAACATTTCATGATAAATTTGATAGATGTCTTAATGGTGTACTATAGAAGAATTTATGATTTCATACTATCTTTTGGTTTTTAGCATTGTAAAACACAACCATCAATTTTTTAATGGGAAAGATATAGTTTATAAATGTTTCTGTGACAAAATCAAATACATTCAAATGATTTAACATATGGCCATTTTTATCAAAACATTGAAAGTCATATAAATTCTAAAATTAGTATCAAAATAGGATACTTAAATCTATCCACATGAACAGAGGTATAAATCTTTGCTCACTTTGAAGTTAAGCACAACATTCCTAAATGAGATGTTTGTCTATACTCAGAAATACATATTTAAACAACCTCAACCTTTGCTTAATTCAATTTAAATTACATATAAATCATCAGGATGACAGCCCATTAAATTTTCAATCTTATTTGAAACTAATACTGTTTAAAAAGTTTTAACATTTTTCATACAGTAAAATTTCCCCCATTCATAATCTTGTTTTCTGCACAAGTATGCAGGTATTGTCTAATTTTTTATGTTTATCCTAGAAAAGTTAAAAACTAAAAAAAAATCATACAATTTGTAAAATTTCACACATTTTCATAATGTTATGTTAGTAACTGATTACACTGAATGAACCTCAACAATGTAGTCCATGTTTTAAAGGTCCAGTAAGAAGAAATTACAGTCAAAACTCTACATCTGAATATGCTGGGGTGTGTTAAACTACTATGATAACAAACCAAGGGATGTGCAGTAATTATCCAAGCTAAAGAAACAATGAAAAAACTATAGATTTAGGGGATTACTTTAGAGAACATTTGTCTCTGATAAACCTACAAAGAATATTTGAGTTTATAAGGCAATTTTTAACATACTAGAAGATGAAATTCTTCATAGTAATTTGAAAAAGTATGAGGACATATGAGCAAAGCTTAAGAATAACAAAGTATAGTAATCTAAGGTTTACTTCAAAATCATGTGGATAAATACTAAAAGTTATATGTGTGTGGTTAACATTACAACACAAATATCAAGCAGTGAACACCCATGTTAGCACTCATATTTCATTGACAGATTTTTCAGATCTTCATCAGTGCTTATATTATGTACTATCTCTTACCAAATATTTTTATGAAATCAAAAGACTGATATTAAAAATACCTGTTTTCTTGAATTATATCCTGAAAGTTGATAGCTTGAACTGAGCTTCAAATATTCAGGACATGAAAGGTAGATAGAGTTTCCAAGAACGTTTTAACACAGCATAATTTTGTTTATATCTATGAAAATAATACCTTCACCTCACAGATATTTAAAAAACTGAATTTGGGGCTGGAGAGGTGGCTAAGGGGTTAAGCCTCTGCCTTGCAGGTGGAAGGTCCTGAGTTCGGATCCTAGACCCCAAATATAGACGCTGGGCGGAAGCAGGGGCGGCCTGCGTTTCCGGTCCTGGTAGGGCGGAACCTGTGAATCCCGGGGCAGAATGAAGGAGGAGGTGGAGGCGTCCATGGTGGTTCCCGAATTTGTCCGTGGTTCTACACACACATACATACATACACACACACACACACACAATGCATACACGCACAATTGAATAAATAATAATAAAAAAATAAAAAATTGAATTCAGCAAATGTAAAAGATGATTGGGATAAAATTATTTCTCAATATAACCAATATATCATGTCAGTTTTTTGAACAGATTTTGAAAGTATTCCAAAAGCATTTCATTTCCAATTATTAATGCGATGAAAGAAGACATAAGAAAACTAACAGAAATTTAAAAAATCTATTCCAACAGCCAAAATTATCAATGTTGCTTAAAAAATTCTTAAATGTACTCTCAAATTTACTATCATTGCTATATAATTCAATACTTAAAAAGACTGTAGTTGAATTATGATAAAAATATTACAAATTGTACCCGATTTACTGTTGGTTAGGCATGGTTCATATTATAATCTTCAACTGAGAAATCACCTAATAATTCTATTCATAATTTATGACTAATAATTCGTTCAGTATTTTAGGTGGCATAAAGACCAATAAAGGAATAATCTTTTGATTTCTTGCTGTGCAATTCTGCCTGCTAAGTAGCATTAAGCCAAGATTCTGATCAGGTTTTTTACTCAGTTTCATTGTATGTTCCCCATGTGTGTTACTGAGCAACAAAGATAGGTCTATATAATGTGTAACTTCCTGTTTTTCTTTCCTCAACACAGATGAATGATTTTTTAATAGGGATGGGCTGTTTTTAGTACAATATAGAGAATATAGCGGAAAAATAAGAAACCACATTTTACACCAGTGCCACTACTTAATGACATTAGGGTAATAACTAAAATTATTAATCTTTGTGTTATTTGCTATTATTTAAAACATAAATCAAAGCCATTAGCCTGAACTTGAGGCAAAGTACTTTTTGTAAGTAATAATTCATTGTAAGAAATTGAAAACTATCTCTGTGCTGCTTTGTATTTTGACTTAATGGAACAAAAAGAGAAAGTTCAAATAAAGCTCTTAAATTCAAAATTTCTTCTTTTGTATTTACCACAGCTATACAATGTCCTGAGGATTCAACATGTAAAATGTCAATCACAATGTTAATGCACTTTAGAAGGAATTAATGAGAAAGCAAATTGGATGGGGAGACTTCATATTTGTTTTTGAGTAACTGGTCTTAATTTATCGTCTTATAGAAAATGTTTAAATGAGTTTATTATAAATATATCTAAGCCATTAATTTTTGCAGCTTTCAGACGAAGTCCAGCACTTCTGTTTATACAGTCTGTGAGATGTCAGTAGAGATCATCTAATCTTAAATTGTGACAGCATACATTCAAGTCCTTGCCATAATCCTGCACCGGTAAGAGCACATGCTTGGATATGCCACTGGTGATCTTTAATAGAAGTTAGCTTTAAAAACTGGGAGATTTCTTTAACATCTTGTTTATTTGCAAAAATCAGCAATCCAGCTCTCTTCAGGTCTTCATGTGCTAATATTTTGTAAAGTTCTTCTCTAGTTATAGAAATGCTTTCTCTTTCAGTGCTGTTCACCACAACTATTATGAACTCTGTGTTGATACAGTAAGTGCTCCAAGAAGAATGAAGAGACTCTGGCCACCAATATCCCACATTAGGACACATGTATTATTAATCACTATCTTTTCTACATTACTTCCTATTGTAAGGGATGTATGGACAACTTCATTCATTGAAAATTGGTAGAGGATGTTAGTTTTCCCTGCATTATCCAACCCAACAACAATAACTTTGTGTTCCTGGTGATTGAACAAACTCCATATTCTTGTGAAGAGAATTCCCATCCTTGGGCAGCAGACCCCCTCCAGCCGCCGGGGTCACCTGGCCTATCCTGGCTAAAGCTCAAGTGGAGAAAAACGCTGGTACCTTTGTCTTACCTTGGCTCCTGAGCTGGCTGGCCCCCCACTTCCAGGGAACCAGAGGAAGGCCAAAGCCCAGGCTGCCCTACTGCACAGGAGGCTCTGCTGCAGACGACCCTGTGCTGTCTGCACAGCTGTCAATTTTTATTCAGAAAGAACCTTAATTCAATATTGTCAAATAACAAAAAATATAATGATGCTCAGAAATTAAAGAGTGCAACTATTAAGAAATTTGTTGATCATTTACTAATACTGCAATCAGGAAGTATCTATTGAGTACCTATAGTATTTCAGACATGGTGGGTAGAATAAACCGACATAATTATTTATTCTTCTAACAAATATTTTGAGTACCTATTAAGTGGCACTTTTCTTCATGAGCTATAAAATACAATACAGATGAAATATTTAATATATGGAACAATAAATATAAGTAACATTTAATCATATTCTGTGTGCTTCATGAGCTATAAAATACAATACAGATGAAATATTTAATATATGGAACAATAAATATAAGTAACATTTAATCATATTCTGTGTGGCATGAAAACAAGTTTAATTAAAAAGCTGGTTTTACCTGTGTACATGATGAGGTACAACTGATGTACAATTCATGAAAAAGTATACCTACAGATTACATAACCAAAAATGAGTTTCCTGTACACCAATTTAAAACTTTTTTTATTCTAAAACTGAGTAAATGTGTGGCAACTTTGGTATTTTTAAAAGTATGTGGGGCTGGAGAGGTAGCTCAGGGGTTAAGCCTCTACCTTGCAGGCAGAGGGTCCTGAGTTCGGATACTAGACCCCGCATACAGACTTCAGGCGGAAGCCAGGGCGGCCTGCGTTTCCGGTCCTGGTAGGGAGGAGTCTGGAAATCCCCGGGCAGAGTAAACAAGGAGGAGGTGGAGGCAGTCCATGGTGGTTCCCGAATTTGTCCATGGTTCTACACACACACACACACACACACACACACACACACACACACACACACACGTGCACATGCACACATGCACAATTGAATAAATAATAAAAAAAGATGTGATCAAAATTAATTAAAATGTTAAAATGAAAATTGACTTTTGAAGATTGACAATTATTATCTTAAAGAAAATTATCTTTTATAGGAATATACAGCAGAAATTATGTGTTATGAATTTGTAAGAAGATCTGGTATTTACTAATTATGACTTCACATGTTAAGCCATATTCATGAGTTAGGGATTCAATGATCAACTATTTCTGTTTCTCAATAAAAAAAGACTAGTTTAATAAATTTGGAATAAGTGAACAAAGCCGATTCTGAAATACTATCTTATTACAAACTCTCTGTGATGATTACTGCAACTGAGTATCTAAGATTCAAAGTAATCAAAGCACTAAAAGCAGCAGAAACAACAAACACAATTCTAATTTCCATCCTTTCTTAAGGAGAATAAATTCAGATGAATCCATTGATCTCATTGAAAACTTTCTTCTTTCTCTAGTTTAAATTTACAGCATACAAATATGACATAAATATTAAATTAGGTTGTGGTCAGGGTGACAGAAAAACTGCCTACATGTGTTTACAAAAAAAAAATAAACTAAAACTTTAGAAACTAATGGTAATGTCTTAGGCAGTATCAAGGTGATGTGAGCAGTAATTCCCCCTTAGATCACTTCCAATTTTACTTTACATATCAAGCTGAGTTTATACTGTGCAAACTATGTCCCCCCCCCAACACACACACATTTTCTAGTTAAGATTCTTTTTCCTTGTGTGAAAATTCACTATTTCTAAGCAGATATGAGCTCCCATATAGCATTTTACATGAAATTAAGCATGATTTTTCCACTAATTCATATATTATCCTGCTTCCAACAATTTCTTGTAGTATACCTGATCAAAAATATCACAAGCGGTGGGAGCTTCAGTCTAGGTTACCTCTGTGGTCTGGCAAGCTTAAACAAAGATGTTTTGATGAAGGAGGTCAAGAGGGCATAACTCAGGATATTTTGAGCTTAGACAAAGATGTTTTAATGGAGGAAGACAAGAGGGGACGTAGCTCAGGATATTTTGAAAAAAATATTACATACAGCCTGCATGCTGGCTTGACCTTTAAGATGAATGGTTGCCCATTTCCCCACCCTGGAATTCCCCTTGCAGTTTCTGCCTTTATAAGATGGCTATGGGGATGGAGAGGTGGCTCAAGGGTTAAGCCTCCGTCTTGTAGGCGGAGGGTCCTGAGTTCGGATCCCAGATCCCACGTATAGACGCCAGGCGGAAGTGGGGGCGGCCTGCGCTTCTGGTCCTGGTAGGGCGGAGCCTGTGAATCCCGGGGCAGAAGGAGGTGGAGGCGTCCATGGTGGTTCGCGAATTCGTCCGTGGTTCTACACATACACAGACACACACACACACACACACACACACACACACAGACACACGCGCACATACATAGCACATGCGCACAGTTGAATAATAATGATAATAATAATAAATAATAATAATAAATAATAATAATAATAATAATAATAATA
The DNA here is from genome assembly GCA_023101885.1 of Typhlomys cinereus. NCBI lineage: Eukaryota > Metazoa > Chordata > Mammalia > Rodentia > Platacanthomyidae > Typhlomys > Typhlomys cinereus. The sequence goes on from JALPQD010000022.1 coordinate 7,403,489, forward strand.
AAATAATAAAAATATTTTAAAAAAAGATGGCTATGGACTTGCAATAAACGAGTTCCTGCTTGACTAGACTCCCTGTGTCTGATTGTGCTCAGGAAGGAGGGTTGGGAGCAGGCGGACAGAGCACTCACCGTTCCTGGATCCCCCTTGTGGAGGACCTGCCAAACCGGCCTGCAGAATGGAGCTGTGAGCCACAGGGACCCCCACAACAAGCAATGATTCTCATAATTTTATAATTTTCAGGTAGCATGGCATAATTTTCATAAAAATTTGGCATTTGTTCATTATACATTATTGTACAAACCAAACTGTTACCCAAAGGTGAAAAGTATTTTGGATTTTCTTAAAGGCATTCGAAATGCATGCTTTGCCAAAACATGGGCAATTCTACCAAATATTTAAAATTAATTAAAGATGTGACCTCAATAATGTCCATTTCAATATGTAAATTAGCATTGGAGACTTTAATTAACAAAAATGTTTTCTAGTCCACATGGATTAAAAACTGGATTTCTGAGTTTGTTCAATATTTTGGAGTTAAAACTAGTAAGTGGTATGATATTAATGTAAACATACATACATGGAAACATATATATTTAGAACCATATTGATTAAGAATGTAATGTAAAAAATAGGAACACTTAGTAGAAAACATACATTATGCATGTGTAAGATGTAACAGTACACATTAGAAGGTCTTATGTTTACTAATTTTGCACTTCACATCTTATGCCATATCCAAGGTCAAATAAATGAAATGAGTGGGGAATAAAACAATCTCCTATTCTGTAACAAAATAGCACATTCCAATGACCAAATAATGTCTGCAAAATATAAAATTTGCCATAAATATAATGTTTTGTTAGGGATTTTCAAATAACAATGAAATTCAAGGTAATGGCCAAAAGGAAAGTGACTTTAAACTTACTATACAAAGAAAAATAAATTTCCATAGAACTGTCAGGATAAATATATTTGACCAGGCTGTAAATTATAGATATGGTGCTAAATTAATAAGGTAAGTTTTAATAAATTTGAAACAAGTAGAAGATGAAGATTACTTCCAAAAGTTGATTTAATCACTTTTATTGTAAAGCAAATTTCAAGTTTTGTGCAAGCTATTTTCTAGTCTTAAAACATTCACACACTCACCTACAGAAAGTTGTAAATAAATATTTATATGCACATACATATATATATATATATATATATACATATTTATAAGTAAATTAATCCTAGGATCCACATATAAGAAAATGCAAGAGGTGTCTTTTCTTCTGAATCTGGCTATTTTCATTTAACAATTTTCACTTCAATTCATTTTTCTTTTTTTTCAAATAGGAGAAATTTATTTTTAAAAAATCCCAGGTGCTGTCCCAATATCAGTAAGTGGTTCTACTTACCTTCCATGGCTACATTTAGTTACAATTGGTTCAATTAAATTGCAAGCCATGTGAAATGCCTTGAATGTCAAAAAACACTAACTTAACTCTGTTGTGCCATATTTGTTAGACACGACATACTTGCCATAGAGGTTATATATACTACAGTATTCACTATTCCTCGGCTAGCAGAACCACATATTCAACAGGCATTCCAGGTAACTGAGGCTGAAATCCATAAGCTCATGGTATCAGGCACAGAAAAACAACTCCTTTCTTTAGCAATTTCAAGAGGCCCTGGCCACTAGTATACCATCTCCCTACTTTCTTGAAAATATAAAATTTTCAATGAGATCTTTACTATCTTATTTAGAAAAAAATTCTTTCCAATTTGATATTTTTAAAGCATTTTTAAAATTTTTAAACATTTCCCACAATTCTGACATAATGATAACCTGAAGCTTAATTACCTTAACTTTTCTTAAGATAATCATATTCAAAGGGAAATATAATTTCATTTGTATTTTAAAACTCTGCTTTATATAAAAGAGTAGAAATGTCATTCTGCCCAAAATACTTGTGATCCACTTCTAGCACAGATTTGCTGATGTCATTAATGAGGACACAAATTTTAAACTTATTTTTACTGTTTGAACAGGACTATCTATGTGACCGAAGGCCGACCTTTAGCAAGAGGCTGCTGTTCCGTAGTTTTATGATCTCAAAACAGCGAAAATCTTAGTATTCCACTGTTTTTTGCTGTATGAGACTATTTCTCAGCAGGAGTGACACTGTTGATTGCTTCATTTCAAAGCAGCTGAAATCTTAGCATTCCATTGTTTCTGCCCAGGGGAGATTATCACAACGCAAAAGTGGTGCCTGCTACCCAATTTTCACCTGCTTGTCTCAAGCCACAACCAAGCAGTAGAGTGAGACAGTGTAGTGATAAAGAATCCAGTCATAGATCATGACTTCAGATCTTTGCTTTTATCACATTAATGTGAAATCATACAAATTCCATTTATAACTTTAAAACCATGCTAGCAATGCACTATAAAGTACTACAGAAGACCCATTTCTGTACTTACGCTGACATATTTTTATGTGAAATTTTTTCTAGGCTTTTCTTAGCATTGTTCTGAATGCTAACAAGTAGATATTTTAAAGCCCTTAATACAGTCAGTGTTCTTAATATTCTGAAATTATCTGAGCTAAAAGCAATTCTGTAGGAATACTGACTTCTATCATCTAACCTTCAAAAACAGTTAAAGAAAATTTTAAAACCAAATCTGCTATAAAAGTACAAGAATCTTTCAATTCCAAAACTGTTGAAAGACAATGAGTCAGTGGATCTATAAAATTATACAAGATGAAGCTGAAAATGTGTTTTTTTGTTATTTTTTAAACACAATTAGACACAATTCTTTTCCCCTAGGATTATATTTTTTAAAAAATGCCTTTAAATCATGCAGAGATTTAAATCAACTTTTTTTAAAATTCCTCTAAGAAACTAAAAGTTTCTTAACTTAAATTATACATATACTTGACAAACTATTCATGGCCAGTTGTTTATGCTTTTGAAATTAGACTGAATGGTTGAGACACTAAATCATGTATAAAATATTGTTTCTGGTATCTGTCCATCTTCAACTGAAGTGCCATTATTATTGCCAAGGGAACTGAGAAATAAAAAAAAAGTCTTGCTCACAGTAGATGTCTCATGCACTACATTCTTTAGTCTTTTTGTGCCATAGTGAGAATCTGTGTAGCACATGCTGGTCAGGATCTCTATGTGTTCTTTGAACATGACCCTGAATGTGCTGGCAGTGCCATCACAACTAATTCTAGTATCATTTTGCCCCAAAGTTTGTTTTTTCTCATATTCAATGATCTGTATATTTATCTGATATGTGTAGGACCACGCCAGCCAAATCCAACCACAGAAATTCTTCTGTTAACTGTGAATCTGATTCAATCACTTGTTCTACTGTAACCCCATTGGCTCTCTACTTGCTGGAATCTATTTCTACTACTGCATACTTTTCCTCTCCAGCAGCATCGAGATAGATCGTTGTACCCAACTTGAGGTGTAGGATTGACAATAAAATGAAGAAAGAGGTTTACCACTAAATGATCTGACAAAATCCCTGACTAAGCAGGACCTGCTGCAAATTAATAAATTATCATCCGTAGGAACCAGATTAAGGAAAGTGCTTTTCTTAACACTTTCTGTTTATTTCCAAAAGTTACAGGCAATTGTTGTCTCTGATATTCTGCTTCTGCCCATCTAACAATAGCTCCAAAGGGCTGACTTTCTCAAATACTAAGTGTTGATTTCATTTTCGTTCCAGTTGAGTAAAATTTGGTTATATGTTTGTAACATATATTATATGCATATGTAAAAATGTATTCTAAAAATAGATAAAGTTTAAATCCACTGTTAATGAAAGATCACATACATGATTCTATTTATGTGAAACAATGTCTACATAAGTTTCATAGGAATGGGACTTTAGGAAGTCATGGATTAAGGGCTGTGTGCTTTCCTTTGTGAAATGCTAGACCATTCAAAAATTAATTGTTTTGTTGTACATTTATAAATCTTATATGCACATAATCATTAAAACTCTTTAAAATGATCATTTGCATCATATAATATTTATATTTCATTAAATTATGAAAAATCCCATCCAATACCCATCAGGATGGAGCCAAGGGCATTGCAGAAGCAGCAAAACTGAAAAAAAAATCAACAAACCATAATTCAGAACATCAGAGACTCTATATCAACCACCTGGCCACCAGGCCAGCCTAATCTCTCTCCATCCTGAAGCTCAGAGAAATTTGCAGAAGAGAGGGTGGTAATATTGAAGGGCACAAGGATAGGGAGGAGTAATGATATGCAAGATACTCCACACAAGTTAGGGCCAAAGCAATCATAATAAGACTTTGCATGACCTGTGCAATGATCAACACATTATTGACTCCTCAAAGTCTAGCACGGACTAAAGATACTAGGATCCTTAGAAGCTAGGGATTAACAGCAACAATAGTGTTCCTATACTTATGGAGAACACAAGAAAGAGTTCTAGGAAATGCCACTGAGTCCTTACACCTCAACAGAGAGGAGGGCCCAGTGGAAAGTTTGACATACACATTAAAGGATGCTCCAGGGAAGGGGGGACGAGGCACTGGGAGATAGGGAGGGAGGAGAAAAGGGGGGAGGGAGCTAGGTGGTCCAGGATGGAGGCAGGGAGGGGACCAGTGTAACTATTAAGTGTGTATGAGCGGAAATAAATAAATAAATTTTAAAAAAAGATGGGGAGGAGCAATGATGTGCAAGATACTTCATACAAGTTAGGACTGAAGTAATCATAATAGGACTTTGCATGACCTGTGCAATGATGAACATATCATTGAACCCCCAAAGGCTAGCATGGATCACAGGCACTACGATCCTTAGAGGCAAGGGATTAACAGCCACAATAGTGTTCCTATACTTAAGGGGAACACAAAAAAGAGCTCTAGGCAATGCCACTGAGTCCTTACACCTCATCAGAGAGGCGGACCCAGAGGAAAGTTTGAAATGCACAGTGAAGGATGCTCCAGAATAGGGGGGGGGAGGAAGGTGAAAAGGGAGGAGGGAACAAGAGGGTCCAGTGAGGGGTGGAGGGAGGGAGGGGAATGGGGTACTTATCAACTTTTTATGAGTGGAAGAAAGAAATAAAAAAAATGGGAAAACATTATGAAAAAGCCTCTACTGAAAAATATGTGTATGCAAATGTATACATATTCAATTTTTTATCATGTATATGTGTAATGTGTAATCCCACACATTAACAAGTTATATAAAAATTCCCAACCTGACAATGAACACTATATTGATATAAAGCTGGTGCATAATTGACTGATCATAAAAAATGTAAGTATTGTGCTGTCCATAATTAACTAAGATGTTACCATTGCAAGTGTACAAGCTGTGCCTAACCCTGTAATCAATCCCTACCAGCCATCACGTCCTTCAAGTTACTTCATAGCAACTATCCCTCAGACTCAGAATTGTGATGTATGCTATCCTCCTAGCCAAATTGCTCAGCTAAGACCAAGTCCCCATTGGACTGTTCAGAGTGCCAGACTTTATCCATTCCAAAATATGCTATCTGTCTAGCTGCTCTTAGACCACCATGTAGTACTATGAGACCAGGTTCCTCACAGGTTCCATAAGTCATGTCAACACAGGGTGTTGCAATCACACCAACACAGACTATGCATCCACAGCCTGAAGCTGCTGCTGCAGCTACTCCTGCTGTCTACACCATCCCCCAGGACAAAAACACTGCAGGAGTCCACAATCCCTAGAAATATCCTAATGCATGGCAACAGGATACTGTGCAACAGACTGCTGTTCTTATGCAAGGTTAGGAACCTTTAACCGCTTCCATGTTGGCATCTGTGCAACCTCAAGAGCAAAAGCAAATGCTGGGTGAATGGTTGTTTCCTCTCATTCAAGTTATGCAACCTACTCTTGCTGGTAAAATCATTGGCATGTTGTTGGAGATTGACAACTCAGAAATATTTCACATGCTTGGGTCTCCAGAGTCTCTCCACTCTAAGTTTGATGAAGCTGTTGCTGGATTCCAAGCCCACCAAGCTAAAGAGGCTGCTCAGAACGCAGTTAACAGTGCTACTGGTGTCCCAATGTTTAAAAATGATCAGGGATCATGAGAACATACTCATGCTTCACCAAGGAAAAATATCTAAACATTGAAAAATTTAAACATCATGAAAAAACATTACAAAATGTAAAATAAATTAAAAAAGAGGAAAGGAAACTTTGAACTTATGTACTGAGCAATAGGTGTGATATTTAATCTTGTGTGTCAACTTGATCACATCTGGCATTAACCAAGATCAGCTGAGATCATCTGAAGAGATTATCTGGATCAATACATTTACAATACAAAGACCAGCCCTAGATCTGATTGGTACCTTCCTAGATCTCATTGTAACCTCCTAGTAGTGGACCAGAATAGGAAATGAAGAAGAAGAGATACTCTCCAGGATTCCTCCAAGCTTTCAGCCACATGGATGGGAATGACTTAGCCTGCCAGCAATCAGCCATGTCTCCTCTGCCATGAAAGTTTGTTTCTCCCCTCTGGAACTGTAAGTTGAATAACTCTCCCTTTCTCCCTTAAGATATTTGACTTTAGGTGTTCTTTCACAGCAATAGTTAAGAGTAACCGTTACGGAAATTGGTACCAAGAGTAGTACTAGAGAAACAGAATTGTAAGAATGAATTTTGCTTGCAGGCTTGGTGATATTTGGAGCTGGGTTTTGACAAAGTGGAACCTCCAGCTACTAGAGACTGCCCTAGTGGAATGAAGAACATTATAGGTGTTTGGAATAAGCTGTTTTGAGAACTGGTAAAAATAGGTGTGTTGTATAGTCTTGATTCATCTCTTGTGAGGAGTGAGGAGCTCAGCAATTCTGTATACAAAACTTTTGACAATGTGAGTAGGAATAAGGAAACCGATAATGCTGGTTGGTTGCTGCTAGCATCTCTCAAAAAAGTATGAAGGGAAAATGAAGACCTCAGAGATGAAAATATCCAACTCAGAAAGTATATAAACTACTTGGAAGTTTCTAGTGTGCCCTAGAAGAGAATCTTTTCTCCAGTAGCAATAGAGTTCTAATTGTTGAAAATCATACCCAAACTCTAATTATTAGATTGGCTGAGTTATAGAGTAAGTTAAAATCCCAGCCTCAAAAGGTGTCAGCATTTAAAATGAGCAACCAATTGGAAAATACTGGGATCCTGAAAAGTGGGACACTGAAGTGTTGAAGGTCCAAACTGATGATAAAGACATCGAACCCTCAAATTCTGATGGGTTCATTTCACCTGAGGAAATAGTCTCCAATCTCAGCAGAAAATGAATCCCCACTCCCACGCTCTACAGAATTGCTGTCTGCACTTTGCCTGAAGGAATTAATCATGGTTTGTCTGATCAAAGGGCAAAGATTTGCTTCAAGAAATGGTGATGTTCTGAAGTCATTGAAGAACAGCTAGGCTCTGACGTCAGTGATGTTACAGCGAACAAAAGCAAGGCCTACAGACCAGGCTCCAAAGGCAGCGGAAACTGCAACAAAGTGATGGAAAAGGTGAAGCTGTGCCCAGTTGTGATTGCTTCCAAGCCTATAAATAGGCTCAAGGCCAAACAGGCTCCTAAAAGTGAAATTGAATGTATGGTCCATGAAGAGGTGCACTATACCCCTAAAGAACTGAATGATTTTTCTAACATATTTACGCTGCAGTCTGGGGAATATATCCAGAAATAGATTGTATAAACCTGCATATTATGGTTGCATTTCAATGTCAACTTGACAGTTGCAGACTCTTTGCGGGCAGCTGTGGAAGGTTCAGTGTTAGAATGGCCCCTGAACAAGCCTGTAGATACTTGACTGCTGTGGAGAACCCAGCCCATAGTGAGTGGTACTTTTCACTGGTGGACCTGGACCGGATAATAGGAGGTATAAGGAGGAGGGACTTGCTCTTCCCTGATCCAGTGTCGACTTGTTGTGGAGTCCACTCTGCGTGCACATTCTTCGCCTTTAGAGCATCGTGGCCTTCTTTGTTGCTGCTGCCACTGCCTCCATCCTTGGCAGACTTGGAGCTTCACCTTTTCCATCACTTTGTTGCAGTTCCCGCTGCCTTTGGAGCCTGGTCTCTAGGCCTTGCTTTTGTTCACTGTACATCACTGATGTCAGAGTCTAGCTGTTCTTCAATGACTTCAGAACCCAGAGTATTCAACCCTCCAGAGGAGCAAAGGCTTGAGACCCTCTCAGGATCTTTAAGCTTTGTGGAACATTCCAGCCACAAAGGAGGTTACTTCCATTGGCTACCTTGAAGGACACTATTTTTACTGTGAGTTATTTCTTAATAAACTTGTTTATATTAAATTCTGTAGATTCTGTTTCTTCAGAGAACCCTAACTGATACACTGCATCAAGGTGAGTTTACAGAAATGTTCCCATTGAGTAGAGATTCTAAGTTTAATGCTGCCAGAGTTTATTTGAGTGAGTAACTGAAGTATTTATTAATGTTTGGCCTTTTGAAAAAGAGCTAGAGATTCCAGATATTCTTTGTTTTGGTGTTGATGATGGGATTAAGAGGCTCAGAGAAACTGGCATGCTTGACTGCATTCATTATTTAAAATCTAATTTTCAATGGCAGAATCCCAATGACAAGCTTTTTACCAGAAACATATTAAAGAAATTGGTGAGAGGGGCACCGCCCAATATGAAGGGTCCCACCATTTCGCTTCTCATTGTGCCATCACTAACAATGGAAGATGCAACTACCTAGTTGGAAGAATTAAATTTGATGGGCCTAGGTGGATCCAGGAGTAGTAGGGGCCAAGTGGCAGCTTTGAATCACCAGTGGCAAAGTAAACATCCTAACTGTAATGTACAGCATAGACAGGACAATATTTATGAAGGTCTGACTCGCTTAGACCTTTGACACTGGCTAATTAATCATGGTGTCCCCAAAAGTAAAATAGATAAAAAGCCTGCAAAGTTCTAATTTTATCTGTACAGGCAGAAAAAAATTCTGAAATAAACGAAGGAAAACTGTCTTGAATCATAGCAGCAGAGAATCTTGGCCTGTCAACCAATTTCCAAACTTGAGCCATTTTACAGATCCAGAACCCCTTAAATAAAGGGAATGCTGGATCCCTTTAAGGAAGGACCTTGGTACTATAGTAAAAAGCTTTAATATTAGTCTTTCTCCTATCCTTCAAAAAGGGACCTAAAGACTTTCACTAGTGTTTCTGTACATTGGAGGAAAGGAAATAATCAGACATTTCAGGGTCAGCTAGATACTGGTTCTGAGTTGACATTGATTCCATGAAACCATAAAAAGAATTGTGGGGCTCCAATTAAAGTAATTTCATATGGAAGTCAGGTGATTGACAGGGTTTTGGCTAATGTTTGGCTCACAGTACGTCCAGGAGGTCTCCAAACTCATTCTGTGGCTATTTCCCCAGTTCTAGAATTTATAATTGTTATTGATATACTTAAAAATTGGCAGAATCCTCATGTTCATTTCTTGAAATGTGGAGTAAGGGCTATTATGGTTGGGAAGAAAAATGGAAGCTTTTAGAGTTGCCTATATGGTTCACTAGGAGTGGTGATAAATGGAGCTATTTCTATTTACACCCCTTGATTCCTGGACCCATGAGTCCTGTCTATAGGGGACATATTGGATGCTGATTCAAGGCATATACTGCCTTCTAGAGAACCCTGCCCCATCCCTCCAGATTATTACCACCTAATTGACACTGTAATTGTACCCTTAAAAGGCCATTACCCCATTCTTTCAAGCCAGCTGCTTCAGGATGGTGGGAAACATGGCAAGACCAGTGAAATTCGTGGTCATGAACCCAATGCTATACTTCTTGAGCTGTGAAATGATTTCCCTAGTCAGAAACAATACTATGTGGAATACCATAACCAGTCTACAGATGATAGTCTTGGCAGAAGTATTATGTGCAGGAAAGGCAAATCCATGACCAGAATAGGAATCTATTCTGTTAAGAACAAAGCATTGCTCTTTTCATCTTAGAAGTTTTTGCAGTTTGCTTGCACGGTTGCTGAGAAATGACCATCAAATGGCTTAAGCAAATAAGGGGTTTATTGTCTCTTATGATTATCCCAACCAGTTCTTAGTCCAGCTTGACAGGAGAGTTCAAACCAACACCTAGGCCAAGGGCACTGACCAGATCATCGCCACATAATGGCTGAGAGAGGAACGATCCTTACTTGCTAGACCAGCATGTCTGGCCAAATGAACGAAAGATTGCCAACTCTCTCAACCAGCTATCTCTATTTTATTCCAGGGCCTAATCACACCCACCTGGGCCTTCCCCATTAGCTAGACAATCTCCTGCACGTGTGCACATGTGCTCTGGGCATAACTCACCCATTAATTCTCTACAAATGTGCCCACAGCTCAAACCCTCAGCAGTCAAGATGACACTTGTGCCTAACTATGACAGAAGTGGTGTAATGTCCTCAACCTGAAACCACATTGATGGTTAATCACCCTGGAGAATGAATCTATATCAGGGAATCAGCTTTGGTCTCTACTGGTGGCAGATTTGGCACTCAGCAGCAGCTGTAGCAAGGTCAGCCTTGATGAGTGGAAGTCCATGATTTTAAGTTCATGCATAACCTTCATCTCTACCACCATGCCCACTTTGTTCATGGGCCCATTGGGCAATGACAGGAATGTTTGGAGAAAGAGGTTGACTATCAACAATACAGGTTGTCATCATATCCACCTCATTATTGACTGTTTCCTCTGCTTCAAGGATGCCAGTCTTGGCAAAGTCATCCATGTGGTTCTGGTTTTAGGGGCATCGAGGATGCAAGAGGGAGGAGATCATGGAGTACTCCTCCAAGATTTCAAATAATGATGGAAACCAGGCAGCATGTGGCAGAAAGTCTGCAGTTTAGAGTTCCAAAAAGGGAAGTTTGTGCTTTGGAATTTAAGCCTGGTTTGCCATTGAGAAGTAAAGATGTTAGAGATGCCAGAGACAACATGGGACACCTGCCAAAGAGAACTGTATACCCTGGGAGGAGTCAGCCCAAGATAGTGATATGTTCTATGGGTAGCTGCAATGGAGGGGTGTAACCAAAGCCCTTTGGAACTGAGATAATTTCAAAGAGAGGTTCATCTGTTGGACATGGAGCTACAAGGTTTCGAGTTTGTCTTCCTGGTTTTCAGTATTGTTATAGACCAATCTTTCCAGGATATGTCCCCATTTCTTCCTTTTGGAATGGGAATGATTATTCTGTGTCATTGTATGTTGGAAATATGTAATTTGTGTTTTGAGTTTACAGGACGCTTTGAACTTTGGACTTTTGGACTATGTTGGGACTATTGATATAGTCTATAAAGCCTTTTAGAGTTAGACTGAGTATGGTTCATAATGAGATGGCAATGAGCCTGGGAGGCCAGGGGTGGATGGTCATGGTGTGAAATGTGTCCCCCACAATCTCATATTTGGCAAGATCATGGCACCTTGAGAAGTGGAGGCTTGATGGAAGAAGTCAGTCACAAGGGGTGGGCCTTGAGGTGGATTAGTTCTACCCTGCCTCCAGGAGAAGTCTGCCTTTGAGGCAAGCAGCCTTGCAGCTTCCAAGATGTCTGCAGTGACGTAGCCTCCTCCAGCCTTGGCCAGCCAGGCATGCCGCCTCCATTTTGAAAGACTGTTTCCCCCCTTTGGAACCGTAAGCTGAATAAATCTCCCTTTCTCCTTTAAATTGCTTGGCTTTGGGTGCTCTCTCACAGCAATAGTTAAAAGTAACCGTTACAATGGCCAAGGAAATTGGCCACACCATCTCTACATAATGGCTGAGAGAGGGACAATCCTTACTTGTCAGGCCAGCATGTCTGTCCAAGTGTTTATAAGGATGCCCACTCTCTCAACTAGCTCTGTATTTCATTTCAGGACCTTGTCCCACCCATCATGGGCTGGTCCATCTCCATCACCTAGACAATCTCCTGCAGATTTTCTCTGTGCTTAACTCAACCACAAATTCTGCACAAATGTGTCCAGAGATCAATCCCTCAACTGACAAGTTGACACCTGTGCCTAACTATGATGGAGACCATGTCTTGTGATTAATGTCAATGGGAAATTACAGCAACCCAATATAGGCAGGACAGGAAATGGTCCAATTCTTCCAAGAATGAAGGTATAGGACACCCCTCCAGGTAAAAAGCCAAGACCTGTGGAAGTACTTGCTAAAGATGAAGGAAATACAGAATGGGTAGTAAAGGAAGGTAGTTATAAATACCACCTAATCCCACGTGACCAGTTACAGAAATGAGGATTGTAATTGCCATGAGTGCTCCTGGTCCAGTCTGTTAAGAATATATTTTACATGTGTACATACACTAAGAAGATATTTATTCTACATAATATAATGATAATCTATAGTTATGTAGTAAAATGTAATCTTCATTATGATATTATGTGATGGGACACAGCATTTCTCAAGCGATTTTGCCACCTATTTTAGGAATAAAAATGTGTGTGCATGGATAGCTATATATGTTAGGTGGAATTATGAATTTTATTGTTTTATGTGGAGGTTAAGAACATCCTAAGAAAATGTGATCTGGTGTCAAGTTGAAAAGGAGTGGACTTGTGACAGTTAATCTTGGGTATCAACTTGATCACATCTGGCATTAACCAAGATCAGCTGAGTACACCTGAAGAGATTATCTGGATCAATACATTTACAATAACAAGACCAGTCCTGAATATGATTGAAACCTCCCTAGATCTCATTGGAACCTCCCAGTAGTAGACCAGATAAAAGGAACCATAGAACAGAGTGGGAAGAAGAGTCATGCTCTAGAAATCCTCCAGACTTCAATAACACGGATAGACGTGACCTAGCCTTTGAGCTTCAGGAACTAGCCATGTTTCCTCTGACATGAAAGTCTGTATCTCCCCTCTGCAACTCTAAGTTGAGTAACTCTCCTTTCTCCCTTAAATTTTTTGACTTTAAGTGTTCTCTCCCAGCAATAGTTGAGAGTAACTGTTAAATCAGGTCTAGCAAACAACGCCAGTCTTAGATTATATGATTTAAAACAACCAAAAATAGTGAAATATAAAAACAAATTCATGTCTTATAGACCCTGAGCAAAAGAATTTTCAGCAAAATACAAAAAATTTAAAGCATTCCTTTAATTTTGTAATTCTTTATTGTGGAATAGCTTAGGATGTCAACTGTTTCAAATGACAGAATTGACCACTGAGTAAGAAACATAATTTGGATTATAAAATTCTTGCTTTAATAAAAATTCCTTAAGCAGTGAATAAAAACTGGAACTAATACATTTCAATATACCAGATTTTAAGGATCTGGAAAAATGTTTCTTTTGTTTCATGATCATTACTAACACAAAATTCCTTGTTTTAGCACCTTAAGTAACATTGTGGAAGGTCTCTTTGCTTATCAATTCAAGATACTTCTTTTCATTAAATAACTTTTCTTATTACTTATAAAAATCATGATGTTCTCATCCTGAAATACAGAATCACTGGTTAAAAAAATTACTTAAAAGTAGATAACTATAACTTCATGGAATACTTTTTATAATCCAAATTAAATTCAAACCTATTTTTCTTCGCAGTATATAAGACCACTGGTATCTACATTTCCTTCATAAAGGAAAGTCCAACTGTGCTCCATGAAGTTTCAATAATGTTAGCTCATTATAGCTTATGTGAAGAAACACACGAGGCATATAAAATGTAGAAGACCAAACAATGTCTTATGTGCATTTAATGTGTTCATAGAGATGAAGGAAAGTGACAGAGAGACAATTCTACACAGATAATAATTTTTTTTGTCAGTTGCATAAATTGGTGCACAAGATAAGCAATGACCAGGGACAAGTTTCCTCTGATCTCTATAGATGATGTTTAGTTTTCAGTTTTCTATGGCATGGTATGAGTCTAATTAACTCTGATAAATCAAAATTCTATAAGAAGACTGAAAGCAATCATAATGGAACTCTGCAACAATGTCTGTGAACATTGAGATAAAGATCAGAAGGATCATGAATCTGAGTGAAATTGCAGAGTATTTCAGTTTGTCTGTACCATTATAGTATTTTGGACAGGTAAAAATTCAAACTGCAAGAAGATGCAGTTTGACATTGCAATTCTATAAACACTCAGTGCATACAGATATACATACTCAATGCATATACATAAATCGATGCAACTAGAATAATTCAATTTTTATTGTTTCTGACCATTATAACTCAACATGATGATATTATGCATATATTTTTAGAATTACTACCAATTCATATGTAATGTTCCCTAAACATATGTAATGATCCCCAAACACTATATAATTCTGCTTTGGAGTTTCCAGATGAACTCAGGTGTTTCATTTTGCTAAAATTCAGACCTGAAATTTGCTTGCTAAAGTGTGCAAAAATGAAAAGCAGCCCATCAAAAGTATGATGGATTGAAAGATTTTAACTGAGTTGAGAAAATGTCATGTGTTAATTTAAAATTGGAATAAAATGTACAAGACTAAGTATAACTTTCTATTTGATCAGGATCATTGAAATTTAAACAAGGAAACTCTGGTGAGACCTGGTATTTTCAAATACATATATGAGAAAGGTCAAATACAATATTATCCTGTTAGTGCCCTTCCATTTCATAGCAATTTTCACCTACATTTGAGAATCTCATTTAAAACAAATTTTGTTTACTTTGGAAAGATAGCTCTTTATCACCATACGTAATTATATCAGTGTGAGTTTGTTCATGGAAATAAATAAGTGAATAAGTAAATATGGTAGAAATTTATGACCAAAATGAATATAAAGAGATATAGGGGAATAAAGGTCAAGAAAGCAATGGTACTAGAAAACATGAAAATCACAGAGGAAGTAACCCATATGTAAGGATACTTCCCACAGAAAATTTTTCCAGACATAGAACTACCCAGGACAATGTGAACCTTAATTATAAAAATTGTCTGCAAAATGTATGAAAAATAATACATCACATCTTATGTTTGGTGGCTTAACTTTCTGAAAACTTATAATGGGGAACAGAGATAGAAATTAAACTTACTGAATGGAGTTTACCTTCATTAGTTTATCCTTGACATTTATGACCATTTCAGATTCTCAAATACTATTTTGCTTCATTTTTAAATCTATGTAGTGGTTTGTTTGTTTATTTTGAGTGTGTGTGTGTGTGTGTGTGTGTGTACTGCGTGTTCCTATGGAGGAACAAGGGTGCCTTTGGGAATCAACATGGATTGCTTCTACCTCGTTTTTGCTTTGTTAGACTCTGCCCATCAGGGCCAGAAGTTCATGCTGCCACCCTTTCTGCCTGGCATTTTTCATGGGACCTGGGATCTGAACTTAGAACATTCTGCTTATGAGGTAGAGTTTTAAAACCCCTGTGCCATATCTTCAGCTCCTATTCTGGTTCATTTTTAAGTATGTAGTGACAAATATTTTGAGAAGTCTTGCTGAAATAATTGCCCTTTGAAAATGTATGCTCTGTGAGAATCCTCTCCTCTACCTATTTCTTAACTCCTTGCTTTATATAAAGTTTTACAGATAAACTCAGTTAAATTTACAAAGTATGCTCTTTTTGATATTTATGAGAAAATCAATACAGTTCTTAAATCTGTGAAAACTGTCACCAAATATTTAATCAACTACCCACAAAATGGATGCTCAATAAAATTACATAAAACTTTGGTAGAATTTATTTGGACTACATGATAGCTTCCATGGCATTGCACAAATAAAAGTATTCTCTAATTTCTAGTTTCTAAATATCATAGAAATTTCCTTTCTGTAATATTCTCATAACCACTACTTAACTGTAACAATGAGAACAAGAGGGACAATGACATATGTAACCTTCAAGCATTGTTTCTATCTCACTGAACCAAACTTATTATGGTATTATCAAGTCTGTTCTAAAACTTCTAATAATAAAATCATCTCACACCTGTTAAATGAGGATTTTGCAAAATCTATAATCAATTGAAATTTTACTCAAATATCTATCTAACATATAACAAATTGCATAGTCAAGTTTACTATAGATATATTTGCTGCAAGAGTCTGTCATTTCTGCATTTTTAGTTCTATTTTTGGCTTTGATTTGCATATGGAGTAATTTTCCTTTTTAACATAAAACAAAGATTTGAGTCTCTTTTACTGTTTTAGAACTTAATTGTTATTTGTTTTTTAAGGAGGTTTTGACAGCAAGCCTGCTTGTTTCTCAAATGCCTATAGTCCAATTTGTCTAAATGAGGAATTGTTGCCTCTAAACTCTTTACACGACAGGAACTGTTTTTGAAACAATTAGATGGTTTTGTTTTAAGAAGTAGTGTTTTTCTCCAGATTCCACAATGCAATTTACTTTCAACAAAAATCTAACTAGTAAAAAATTTTTTCCTCTTCAGAATGATTGATATTAGTAATATGTAAGCTTTCTCTTTTCTCTTCATTTAATTAACACTGATTTTTTTCTATTGGTTTCCTGTTTACAATTCTAATGATGGGTTTCATTTTTATTATTTCCTCTTTCTTTGGTTTTAATGAGGTTTTGTTCTAGTTCTCTGGAGTGGCCACTTATATGTGATTTTCTTAAATTTCTGTTATTTCTAATGTGCATAGACAATGAAGTAATTTTCCTCTGAAAAGTGGTTTCACTCAATCCACAGTTGATAACTTGTATTTCAACCTAAAATTAACTTATAAGATAAACTTCTCTCCCAGCAATCAGGATGAGAGAGAGAATAATTGTAAAAAATACTTAAGGCAGCATGAGGGTATGGTATATAGGAGGGACAAAGGAACTTATAGAAAAACTCTAAGTTTGTGGAAGGTAACCACATGGGGATCTCATATGCTAATAATAAGTCAAAAATATCTTATAAAGAAAGGAACAAGAATGGGCAGCTTCTATGCAGAGGATCACCACATGAGGAAAACATGGAAAAATAAAACAAAAATAAAACCTAGAGCTGAATCACATAGTACCCAGTGACAATTAGAGATATACTAGAAGTAAAAGGAATGTGGCACTTCCTGATAAAATGTTCATCAGAGAGGTCTCAAAAGCACTGAAACAATACAGACTTTTATCATTGTTTTTGGTTGCTCTCCAAAAAAAAAAAAAAAAATCAGTAAGATCCTATTACTGAAGACACAACAAAAATGGATCACAGAACTTGGGCAAAATATAGCAAATGTTAACTGGTCTGAGAACTTCCTCCTCACTGGATAGCTTACACAGTACCATGAAATACTGTAAAATCTACTGGAGGAGAGAAATAATCACAGGCAACATCATCTCATGAGATCTACAATAAAAAATCATTATGGAAACAGGTGACCACCAATGTAATAGTGGCATGAGTTTCAAAGAGACAACCAACAGCTTTCTGAATGAACTCAAGACCCATTTGTCAGAATGGAATAAATTCCTGTTACTGTTATCTAGAACAAGAACCTAAAAACTGGAAGGAATAGAGCAATAGGGTAAAACAGCCAATGAACATATAGGTAGGAAGACAGTGTACTAAAATGCTATATAAATATTTGAAGAGAATATAGCTTGGAATTTTCTTCTGCAAGAAAGGTAGAGAATTTCAACAACCTGACAGGATGGAGCCATGGCCAGTAGAAGAGCAGTGAATTGGACAACAATGACCAGCTATAATTCAGATTACCCAGTGACTCAGCAATGCTCTCCTAGAATCAGGCCATCCTAATCTATCCCCACTCTAAAGCTTGGAGAACCTTGTGTAAAAGAGAGTGATAAGATGGCAAGAACCTAAAGAATTGAAGGTCCACTGTTAAACAGGACATTCCACTCAAGGCAAGGATACTGTACCTAGGAACTCACAGCAGTGAGACTTGTCCTTGCCAGACCTGCGTAATGACTGAAATATCAACATGCCCCCATAGATTATGAGGAAGTTGAGAGAGAAGAACACATAGGGGAAACTTTAGTGACTAGAACTGGATGAGCAAAGGAAAATGCCCCGTCCCAAGGAGGGGCAATTTGGTATGTCACAGAGGCCTGAACTCCTGTAAGAATAGACAAGTCAGAAGGAACCCAGAGTCTATAGAAGTGGCTAGGTAGGTAGAAGTGGTAGGTAGGAAAGGAAAGGAATGGATGAGAGGGAGATGGAGTAAAAAAAGGATTAGTACTCAAAATGCTCATATAATTAAAAAGTAAATAAAACATAAAAAATAAAATTAAAAAATTAAAAACTGAAAAAAACTAAGAGCAAATCACTAACAATAGGAAATAGTCACATATAAAATAATTGTTGAAATAAAATTGAAATCTGTTGTAAAAGTATTTTTGAAATAAAACAATTCTCATTTTCAAGTTCACATAGTTGTTCAATAAATGATTATTGTGTAATGATTATTGAGTTTTGCTCTTTATGATGGTTTAGCCCACATATAAACAATTTAAAAGCAATGCTTTGCAATCTGTAAAGTGTTCCAAATACAAGGATCCATTGCTGTTGATCTTATGCTAAACTTTCAGAGGAAAGAGGAGAAACAAGTAGAGAAACCTTTTCCACTGCTGGTTAGGCAGTTTTAGAGCAGCCATGCTGGGAGGGTGTCTGAAGGTCTTAGAAGGTTATCCCCCACTGTTGGAAATAGCCTGAAAAACACACCCTATTGATCTGGACGAACTGACTTTAATCCTTCTCAGAGATAAAGTTACCCACTTTCCCCAATCCTTTGTTCATGAAAGGATACGAAGGTTACTTCTCTATTGTAATTATTCCCCACCATGAGATCTGGGACAAGATCAACTGATTTGGGGCCCAATATGAACAGACCAATGAGATGTGGAGGACCAAAAGCTCCAATCAGGTTTTCAGAAACATGGAGCTAACCAATGAGGAATAGCTACTTTTCCCAGGCCTGATTAAAGGTATAAATATTCTGGACCCTGGCAGCCATCTTGCCCCTCATGGTACTCCATGTCTTGTGTCTGTGCATTCCTACTTGATTTTTTTTCTCTCACCTCTCATAGATTCTACGCCTGGAGTCCATGAGTTCTCCAGGCTTCTCTTGCCCCTCATGGATTTGCTTCCATGAGTTCTGTTCTTTCTCTCCTCTAATAAACTCTGCTTTAATCGTCAAAAAAAAAGTTGCGTTCTCAAGATTCTTTTTCCTTTAAACAATGTTATTATTTAAACTGTGTTCTTTAATAAGTTTTGAGAATATTTGGTTGTCCTTCTCTCTTAATGTCTGCTAATTATGGGAGTTCACATTCTAAGATGTTGTTTTTTGCTATTTGAAACAACCTTTTACTTTATGTTCCAATTTGCCTTCAAATTTATGATCCTCTTATTTGAACATTTCAATTGATTGTATAAATAAAAGAAAATGAAAGTATAACCTATATTATCTAGTATACTTATGTGGCATACATTTCTAACATTATAGTTGAAAAATCTTTGAAACCATGAACATAATTGTATGATATACAGTAGCAATTCTTTTTTGTTTTGTTTTTCCTATAAATGTAAAGAAAAGTCCAAGCACAAATGTTAGCACAGTCTGTTATGCAGCCTTTGGCTTCATTTATTTTACTTATTAGTATCAAGGGCACCAGAAAAGTAGCAGATTGATATAGGAATACAACATTTTTTGCATATTTTTCCTTCTCATCCTATGCCTCATTTCATTGATTGAAGTCTTTTTATAGGTACTTATGAAAGCCAGAGCACAGAATGACATTTCAGTCTTTTGACTATTTTTGTCTTCTCTAAATGATGTCAAATATAGTACCTTGCTCTAACACTCAATTCACCTGCTTCTTTTTCTTCACTATTGCTTTTGTAATTCAAATCATTACAAGGTTAGATTCTGAACTATCTTCCAGGTTCTGTGATTCTCTCAATTCAAGGTATATCCCCATATGGTAGTGCAAAATTCCTAAAACAAATATATAATGATTATCTTCTTTGGTTTAAAGATTCCTCCGTTTCTCATTAAAATGTCAACCTTTCATATCAGTGGATCACTCTCCAACAGTCCTCTTAGGTCAGCTCTTGCTTTTATTTGTTTTTGTGCTGTATATTCATTGCAGTATGATTAGCTTTCCTCATTTTAAAATACACCCGTCTGCTTTAATTTTAGCTTTTTGGAACTATTCTGCTCCCTAACTAAAACCTTTCCTATGTCACTTAACCCAGTTTTTTTGTATGTATAGTTTACATGCAACTTCTCCATTGCTTCCTGTCTTACATTTTCTGTCCCTCTCCTTTGTGCTTTTAAGGATTGTCTTTAATGTATCTACAAATAGCAGTTGGGAAACCAAATTATAATTATTTTTTCTAATCAGAATATAAATTGTCTGATAGAGAAAACTGACTTTTCACTTAAAATAATAAATAGAAACCTTAGCATTATTCCTAAGATATAAAATGACAAAAAATGCCAAATGAAGAAGACTGATGAATTTTTTAATGGACTATTAAAAGGCTTTATTCAGAGAAATCAAAATATTTTCCAATAAATATAAAATACAATGTTGAAATCTATTAAAGCACTGTGGCTGAAAATAAACATTTTTTAAGAATAGAGGACAGCTCATAAGTTTCAAGGAGATATTGGGATGTAGCTACAAAAATGAAAATTATGTAATTATAATTTAACAACATGTTTACAGAGTTTCTGTGCTTGTTAGTACCCTGCTAATTGTTGTTCGTATTAGGACTCATTTTATCTTTATGACGATTATGCTATTATTCCAATCTTTCCACAGGTAAGCTAAATTAACTCACCGCAGGTCATGCAGTAGTCATCCGGACACACACTTCTTGCCCCCTGCAGAACGTCACCCAGCTGGCTGACTCTGTTCTCAGAGACCCTGCTCAACCCCTTGCTCAACTTCCTCTACCATTTAGCACCTACTCTTGGTCTATTTTAAGCAACTGCTTAGCAGCACATGACCCTCTTTAATTTTGTCTTCATTTGCTCTTGTGTCAACAAAGACCTATACAAGTTCTCACTTGCAAAGACTGGCTGAGTGGGTCCTTGTTTCATTTTCCACATAGGAATGCTTAATTCTAGGACTTTTGGATCTAAAAATGCACATATATGTTAATTCTTTGAGGTGCCACTTAGAAGTTCCCCTGTAAGACTGCAGGGCATTTGTCATGAGGTTCAAGTCAATGGTGTGGGGTCCAGTTCTGTCTTATGTGGGTGACAGAGATGCCATTATTTCTCTGGGTCCATTTGGCTGAGTGGAGCAGAAGTATCACATGCACTGGAATGAACATGTGCTATTGACATGGACCACTGCTGGACAAATTCAACCAAGGGAAGAACAGGAGAGGAAAAGGTGAGAGAATCACATCCTGGCCTTGCTCCTGTAGGTCATTTGCCTGTGAGTTTTTTTTTTTTTAGGCAATTTGGAAATTTATTTTCTCGAGGCTAATTAAATACATCATTTCACTTGACTTTCTTCCTGTCTTTTCTTAAATTTTTCAACTCATACAAATGTAATAGGTACCCCTGTCCTCTCCCTCCCTCTACCCATCCATGAACCTCCCTGCTCCCTCCCCCCTTTTCCACTTTCTTTCGTCCCTCCCTCTCTTTCTCCCAGTGCCCCCTCCCTCATCTCTGAAGCATCCTTTAATGTGTATATCAAACTTTCTTGTGGGTCCTCCTCTCTGATGAGGTGTAAGGACTCAGTGGCATTTCCTAGATTCCTTTCTTGTGTTCCTCTTAAGTATAGGAACACTATTGTGACTGTTAATCCCTTGCTTCTAAAGATCCTAGTGCCTTTAATCCATGCTAGACTTTGAGGGGTCATTGCACATATCATGCAGAGTCCTATTATAATTGCTTTGGCCCTAACTTGTGTGGAGTATCTTGCATATCATGACTCCTCCCAACCTTGTGCTCTTACAATCTTACTGCCCCTCTTCTGCAAATTTCCCTGAGCTTCAGGATGGGGAGAGATTAGGCTGGCCCAGTTCCAGGTGGTTGATATAGTCTCTGATGTTCTGAATTATGGTTTGTTGATTTTTTTTTTCAGTTTTGCTGCTCCTGCAATTCCCTTGGCTCCATCCTGATGGGTATTGGATGTCACCCCCTGGACAGAGATAAAAACCTGTTAAATTAGAGTCTTGTTATAAGAGTATATTCAAAGGTAGATGGAATAAAAGTAGGAGACCGCGGTGAGAGAGGGGTCAATCACCCATTTGCAAAATGGTTACTTTCTATATGACAGCCTAGGTGCCCTCCCCTTCTGGTGAGATCTTTTTAAATTTTTTTTTATTATTATTATTTATTCAACTGTGTGCGCACGCGTGTGTGTGTCTGTGTGTGTGTGTGTGCGTGTTGTATGTGTGTGTGCAGAACCACGGACGAAGTCGCGAACCACCATGGACGCCTCCACCTCCTTCTGTCCCGGGATTCACAGGCTCCGCCCTACCAGAACCAGAAGCGCAGGCCACCCCCGCTTCTGCCTGGCGTCTATACGTGGGATCTGGGATCCGAACTCAGGACCTTCCGCCTGCAAGGCAGAGGCTTAACCCCTGAGCCACCTCTCCAGCCCCTGGTGAGATCTTTTAAAGTATGTATTATTATTTATTTACTGTGACTTTTATTCCTTGATTCTTAGACAGTTCTGTACATGTATACAAGGTCATTTCATTTCCATAATAATGTATCATGAGTTCTCTTTCACCCACTTAAAACTTATTTCAAACAAGTTTCCTTCATGCTCCCTTGGTCCCATGGTGTGTGTGTGTGTGTGTGTGTGCGCGCACATCTGTATCCGGCATTAGCATATGTCTGTTAACTTGCTGAATTATAGGTGGTATATCAGTGGCTACACTGCTGAGGCAATTGACCCCCTTCTCTCAGTCAGCATTAACCATCATTGTTTCCTCAGCAGCCAAGAATGGGGCCTCAGGAGCCCTTACTCATGATGCAATGTTGACAAATCTAATTCTGCGTTGATCTAGTACTGGTAAACAACTCACTGAGTTCTGGGTTTTAGTGAACTGATGACATCTAGAAGATACTTACAGAGGTTAGGAGAGCTGAATATCCAGGCTTTTTGTCAGATTGTAATCAAAGAAACAAGATTATTATTAGCAACATCTCACTTGAGATATATGGAATACAACAACCTGTTTAGATTCAGTGAAAAAGCTCTCATATAGTCTTCATTATAAATAAAAGTTAACCTTACATGCTTTACATTACACTCACAAAACTCTTCAATAAGACTTGATCCACTTAAAAACATAATAAAATTCTATATTTTTCCTAAGGAACATTTTCAATTGTTTTCCCTAAAACACAATAATTTAAATTTCAATTATTCTTGACCTGATACCAAAAGATGCTTTTCATTTCTAATTGTCTTCCATTAAAAAAAAAAAAGCTAGAAATACCCCAGTAAAAAAGGAAGGCAATTTATTAACCCAGTTTGATGACTGTAAATAGAACGAGTGTGCAGATTTGAGAAGTTAATCTTTACTTAAATGTATGATTTCAGTTTTTGAAGCAATTCGTTTTTTAAACCATAGCAAATTCTGAGTTCAATTCCTCCTGGTAATTTAATTTAAATATTTTTAAGATAAAGATTGAAGAGCAAGAATCGTTGTGCACCATAGTATCTGTAAGTTCCAGTGCTCCCCAACAAAAGAAACTCAGAAGGAATATTGTGTGAAGGGAAGGAAAAGAGCATTGAGGAATAAACAAAGGTTCTATATAAAGGGCTAATAGATCACAAGGTATGAAAGTAGTGAGGGGGAATAACATGTGGGAAAGTTTAAAGGGAAGGAGAGATTAGGAGATAGGCCACAAAATAGTGAGATAGTGGGGTTATAAATTGAACCATATAAGGAGCACTAAGAAACCTTCTACACAATAAGTTTATCAAAAAAGCAGATAAGAGTGAGGGAGAAGGGTAGGGTTAAGATTTTAAAGGAGTTGAAGTAAAAGAGCAGAGGCAGTAGGAAGGTAGGAAGGGGAAGATTTGTGGGAAATGTTTAAAGATGAGAAAGATAAAGGGACAGGGCACAGGGAGCACTTGATGAATAACAAGTAGCACTAGGGTTGTAAGTGACAACCAGACACAAACCTCCTGTTTCACAAAATTATCTAAAAATCTACTTTTATTTATTTTTTTTAAAAAAAGAGGTTGACTAGACATACCCTACATAGGGGAACACAGAAAGAAGAAGGTAGAATATAAAGAAAAATGCTATATCAACTGCCATAGACAATTTAAGAAAATTCCAAGTACCGAGTGTGGTGCTTCATAATAAGCTGTTGGTCAGAAAGATTAAAACTCTTCCTTGGTATTGGCTGTGCTCCAGAAAATGCTGGTACTTTTTTACATGAATATCTTTGAGTAAAAGGGAAAATGGATTTGAATATATAATTAACACTGAATCTGTCTTGACATTTTAAATATTTGTTTTTGAAAAAAAAGTAATATAGGGTGAATACCATTTTCCAGATAGTGAAAAATGCAGATTTTCAAATTGTATAATAACTGCTAAAAAGGGAATAAAATAATGTTAGGTGCTCTGGGTTTTTTTTTTTTTTCATTTTCTAACTCCCATGTATATATGAGTTGAGGTACAAGAATGTATGCATGCTTGTCTGTATGTATGTTCATAACGTAGGAACATATAACTGGAGGCCTGAGGTTGATATCAGGAATTATGCTCAATCAATCACTATTCCAACTTATTTTTTGTGAAAAGATCTCACTTTTTCTTTGCTTCTTTTCTTTTCTGTTTCTTTTTTAAATTTTTATTATTACTATTATTTATTCAACTGTGCGCATGTGCGTGTGTATGTGCGCTCTCGTGTGTGCGTGTGTCTGTGTATGTGTAGAACCACGGACGAATTCGGGAATCACCATGGGATTCACAGGCTCGGCCGGCCCTACCAGGAGCAGAGGTGCAGGCCGCCCTACCAGGAGCAGAGGTGCAGGCCGCCCCCGCTTCTGCCTAGCGTCTATACGTGGGATCCAGGATCTGAACTGAGGACCTTCCACCTGCAAGGCGGAGGCTTAACCCCTGAGCCACCTCTCCAGCCCTCCTTTCTGTTTCTTTTCCTTTCCTACTTCTCATCCTCTGGAAACTCTAAGGTTTGAATCAATAAGCTGCTCAAAAATGGTACTTGTAAGTTACCACAGTGAGGCAACAGATAAGGCAAGGTGTGTCTAGGCAGCTGACTCTGGGTTCCCAGTTTCTGTATTCTCAGCCAGCTTTTTACTTGGAATTTCACTTGGAATCTGGATATCCAGTATCTGTTTCTTTCATTTATGTTTCAAGTGCTTTAATCGCTGGGCAATTTCCTTAGCTGAGGTATATGTTCTAATTAGATAGCTATTTTTAGGATATCCTGAGAGTATTCTATGAAAATCCAACCAAGAAAGAATTAATGCCAAATTTATATATTTGAGCATTTTGATTTCTTATTGCTCATTGGATTTCATGACAGAGTAGTATGATTTTCTATTAATAGTACTATTTTTAAGAAAACCATGTTGGGGCTGGAGAGGTGGCTCAGGGGTTAAGCCTCTGCCTTGCAGGCGGAAGGTCCTGAGTTTGGATCCTACACCCCATGTATAGACGCTGGAGGAAGCGGGGGGGGGGGGGGGGCGGCCTGCGCTTCTGGTCCTGGTAGGGCGGGGCCTGTGAATCCAGGGGCAGAGTAAACAAGGAGGAAGTGGAGGCGGTCCATAGGGGTTCCCGAATTCGCTGTGGTTCTACACATACACACACATACATATGCACACACCCGCACACACAAGTGAATAAATAAAAAAAAAAGAAAACCATGTTTTCAAGAAGGCTTAATTTTAAAATTTTTAAATTTAAAGAGAGATATAAATAAGGTCTTTGCATGTATTGCCTTCCACGGCACCATTTTTTTCCATTTTTTTTCTTTTCACCTTCCTTTACCAGTGTGATAAATTTTTTCAGTGGATAAAACAGCATTAGAATTTCATAATCCTAAAAGTTTGTTCACACTTGTTTTCTGCAAGCTTAATAAAATATGTGATAACATTAATTTACTATTCACATTATGCAAAGTCGTTCAAATTACTTTAAATTCCTCTGTGATGTTCAGTATTATGAACATGACAGAATCTAGGGTCACCAGAGAGACAAATAACTGGTCATTCTGACGAGAAACTATCTTGCATAGGATATCCTCTAATCATGTTTGTGAGAGATTGTTTAAATTAGGTTAATTAATGTGTGAAGTTCTCCCCTAAATATGGGCAGGACCAAAAAAGAAGAAAGAGCTTGGTGGAAGCATTCATAGCTCCCTTTGCTGAAGCTGAAAGGTGAACAACTGCCACTATCATTCTTCAACGTTATAGACTGTATATTCTAACTATAAGACAATATAACTCCTTTCTCCCTAAAGTTACTTTTGTAAGGTTATTTTGCCACACAAACAAGAAAAAGAAACACATATATCTTTACCGCAATTTCCTTCCTCCTCAATACCAAACCTAGTAGTATTGTTACTGTCTACAGAGTTTTGCATTTTATAGAGTATTGTATTCCTGTAAAAATATATCATATAAACTTTTCAAATGGACTTTTTCATCTTTCAAACACAGTCATAGTTTTTGATTTATTCTCAATGATTGAGGGCTAATATGTTTTGGTGCAGAATAGTCTTATTTAGATAAATAAAGTTCATCAACTTATTCCAAAATTTCAGATTTTGGAAAAATGCTATAAACATTTGTGAAAAAAGGAATAGCATGGATATGCTTTAAGCAAATTTGAGTGCAGTGAAAGAATTTTAATCTTGATTAAAAAAGGCAAATTATCTTTCAATGTGACTATAACATTTAAGTTATTTGATCTAGCAGTAAATAAGAGTCTTAATTGCTTCACATCATTAACAACAAATGATATTAATGGCACCATCAGTTTTGAGATAATATCCATTCAAATAGGAAAGGTCATGTTTTATTGTTTTATTTTGGATATATATACATATATGAACCTATGTACTTATATGTATATATAAATTATACTTACTTTCCATTTCATGTCCATATTTTTAATTTATGTATTATAACATATGAGCATCTTTTTGTATGCATGTGTAGCCTTGTTTGTTGTACACTAGATCCACATCACCTGCCAATCACATTTTGTCTAAACTGACTTTACAGAGAGTCCTTGTGTCTCTACCTGCTGTGATTACAAACACACACTTACCAGCTTTTTACTTGATGGATATGATCTCTGATTCTCTGATGTGCATACCAATCACCTTACCTTTTAACCATCTCCTCAGCCACTGACTGCAGAAAATTTTCAAGCTTTATTATTTTCTTAATGTATATTTTGTAATTATTTTCTTGAAGTCCATATGTCTAACTACATTTTTAATTTTATCTTTAATATAACTGAACTTGTTAATTAAAACTTAGCTTATCATTTGTTTTCTCAAGAATCATGTTTTCATTTTTATATCTAGTATTCCCATACTATGACCAAGATAAATTAGGTTTTTCTTCTCTTAACTTTTAAGATCCTTACAGTACCTGCCTATACTATTCCAATGAAGCTTGGCAAAACTCAGTTATTCAAGTAAATAAGGGTTAATTTTTATGAGGAATATTTACATCGATCTAATCGTCTGTTCTTTGACTGATACAACACCGAATTCATTAGTGTCACTTTATCTTATGTCTTGAAATCATGCAATATGAGCCCTCTGACATTTTTTCTTCCTGATTATGTTGATTACTCTGTTTCTTGTTTCATCATGAAAGCAGTGAAATTGATTTGCTGATATCCACAGGACAATATTCTAAGATTTTTATGAAGACAGAAATGAATCCACTTAATCACGTTACAAAGAACTGCCATCTTCAAACTATTGGGATTTTCTATCTATGAACATAGATTATTTCTCCATTTATTTATTTCTGCTGTAATTAACTCAACCATATACAGGTTGCTTTTCTCAAATGTGCCTTATCAGTGTTCTGTTATATTCACATTTATTTCAGTTTGGGAGTTGGCTATGCAAATGTTGCACTTTTAATTGGATTTTTAATTTTTATTTTTGTGTACTCATTGCTTCTATATAGAAAAATAATTAATTTTCATATGCAAATTTTGCTTATATCAAATTCGATACTATCATTTATTTACTACAGGGACTATTTTGGGTGGTTTTTCAGATTTTCCACATAGATATTCACATCATCTGTAAATAAAGAAAAATTTGGTGTCTTCCCAATTCATGTTCTTTTTGCTTTGCTTTTCTTACCTTACTATGTTTGCTAGTGGTGTTCTGATGCTGAAAATAAATGATTTTTTTTCTATGCCGCTGATATTAGTGGGAAAGTTTACCATAGTAAAGTATGATGCTAAATTATAAATTTTATACCTTTTCTTCCAATTTATATTATCTCTAATTTTAATCTACAAAGATTTTACATGACAAATAAGTATTCAATTTATTCAATAATATTTTATGTGTCTGTAGATTTTCTGGTGTGATTCTTATGCATAAGTCTGTTAATGAAATGAAATGCGCAAAATAATTTACAATGAAGAGGCAAATCATTAGAAGGAGGTTAAATTTCAGATGGTTAAGCTATAAATAGTTTTACATATTCTTCATCTTAGTTTATCGATATCTTACTGAGACTTTTCATATCTATACTCAGGAAACATATTGGCCTATCATTTCTTTTTCTAACAATGTGCATTCCATTCAAAGGTACAGCTCATCCTGTAAAATGATTGAAAATTGTTTCCTTTTCTCATATTTTAAATATTTTATTTATTTATTGTACGTGTATGTGTGTTTGTGTGTGTGTGTATGTATGTGCGTGCGTGTGTGAGTCAGAGGGCATTGTGTGTTCCTGTGGAGGACCAACGGTGACTTCAGAAATCATTCTGCATTGCTTCAAACTCCTTTTTCTTCCTACTAGGATTTCCCAGGCTACACCCACCAGCACTAGAAGTACAGGCAGCCACTATCTCTGCCTGGCATTTTTATGTGGGTACAAAATACCACACCTGAGGAAAATTTTCAAATTACCATAAAGGAAAACTTTCCACGTCTAAAGAAAGATAGGGCTGGGGCTGGAGAAGTGGCTCAGGGGTTAAGCCTCTGCCTTGTAGGCGGAAGGTCCTGAGTTCGGATTCTAGACCCCAGGCATAGACGCTGTGCGGAAGTGGGGACGGCCTGTGTTTCCGGTCCTGGTAGGGCGGAGCCTGTGAATCCCGGAGCAGAGTAAACAAGGAGGAGGTGGAGGCGTCCATGGTGCTTCCCGAATTTGTCCATGGTTCTACACACACATACGTACATACCCATACATACATACACACACGTGCACACATGCATACACACACAATTGAATAAAAAAATTAAAAAAAAAGAAAGATAGGGCCATTCAAATACAAGAGGCATTCTGCACCTCAAAAAGATATGACCAAAATAGGGGCTGGAGAGGTGGCTCAGGGGTTAAGCCTCTGCCTTGCAGGCAGATGGTCCTGAGTTTGGATCCTAGACCCCACATATAGACATGGGGTGGAAGTGGAGGTGGCCTGCATTTCTGGTCCTGGTAGGGTGGAGCCTGTGAATCCCGGGGCAGAGTAAACAAGGAGGAGGTGGAGGCAGTGCATGGTGGTTCCTGAATTTGCCCATGGTTCTACACACACACACACACACACACACGTGCACAATTGAATAAATAATAAAAAAAGATATGATCAAAATAGAAACTCGCCATGGGAAATAACATTCAAAATACTACATATACAAGACAAAGAGAATGTGATAAGAGCTTTAGAGAAAAAAGGCAACTTTTTTATTAATACATTTTTTATTATTTCAGCTCATACAAACTTAATAGGTACACCAGTTCCCTCCCTCCCTCCTCCTCCCCCCATACCCCCTCCTCCCCCTCCCCTCTCCCCTTCCTCCCCAGCCCCCAGTGCCTCCCGCCCCAATTCCCAGAGAGTCCTTTCTTGTGCATGCCTGATTCTCCTCTGGGCCCTCCTCTCCGATGACTTACAAGGACCCAGTGGCCTTTCCCTGAACCCTTGCCCGTGTTCCCCTTAAGTATAGGAACACTGCTGTGGCTGCCAATCTTTTGCCTCCAAGGATCTTGGTGCCTTTAGCAAATGCTAGACTTTGTGAGGTCAATAGTGTGTTGGACATTGTGCAGGGCATGTAAAGTCCAATTATGATTGCTTCAGCCATAACTTATATGGAGTATCTTGCATATCATTGCTCCTCCCATCCTTTTGCTCTTACACTCTTACCGCCCCCCTCTTCCGCTAATGTCCCTGAGCTTCAGGATGGGGAGAGATTAGTCTGGCCTAGTTCTAGGTGGTTGATATAGAGTCTCTGAAGTTCTGGATTGTGGTTTGTTGATTTTCTTTGCAGTTTTGCTGCTCCTGCAATACCCTTCACTCCATCCTGATGGGCATTGTATGTCACCCCCTGGCCAGAGACAAAAAGCTGTTAAACTAGAGTCTTGTGATAAGAGCACATTCAAAGGTAGATGTAATAAAAGTGGGAAACCACAGTGAGGGAGAGGTCTATCACTCATTTGCAAAATGGTTACTTTTTATCTGCCAGACTATATGCCCTCCTCTTCCGGTGAGATCATACCCACTCAGTACTAAATGATCAGGAACGAAAGTCTGTGAACTTAATCAGATGTCTCATTACTTATTTGAATCATTATCTTTATTTTGGAAAATTTTTCATTCACTCTTGATAATGAATGATAGTTTTTATAGGTATATCAGCCTGGGTTGACATTTGTGTTCATTCAATACTTGAAGTATGTCTCTTCAAGCTCTTCTGGCTTTTACGGTTTCCATTGCCAAATCATTTGTGATTTTAATAGGTTTACCTTTAAAAAGTTGGCAACTTTTTAAAGGTAAACCTATTAAAATCACAAATGATTTGGCAATTTAAACCCATTAAAATCACAAATGATTTGGCAATTTAAACCTATTAAAATCACAAATGATTTTTCAATGGAAACCATAAAAGCCAGAAGAGCTTGAAGAGACATACTTCAAGTATTGAATGAACACAAATGTCAACCCAGGCTGATATACCTATAAAAACTGTCATTCATTATCAAGGGTGAATGAAAAATTTTCCAAAATAAAGATAATGTGAAGGCTTACATGACCACCAAACAGGCCTTCAAGAAATGCTAGAAAAGATACTCAAGCTTGAAGAAAAGAACAAGCATATCCAAGAGGACAGAATGGAAGTATAATACCACCACAACCTACAAGCTAAATAATACACTTATAGAAGCCACTAAAGACACAAAAAGTCAGGAATTAAAAATAATTTCTCCATTATAACACGGAATGTCTTTGTAATTAATTTCTCCATTATAACACGAAATGTCTGTGGAATTAGCTCACCAATCAAAAGACATAGGTTACAAACATAGACTAGAAATAAAAACCCATGCACCTGCTGCCATCAGCAAACATCTCACCACAAAAGAAATGGCACATTCTAAAACTAAAAGGCTGGTCAAAAATTCTTCATGCAAATGGAACCAGGAAACAAAGTGGAATTCAAATCAAAGAAAATCATAAGAGATACAGAAGGATACTACATTTTACTCACAGTAACAATTCACCAGGAAGACTTTACAATACTGAACATATACATATCTCATATGAGCTCCTCCACATTCATTAAGTGAAGACTATAACATCTAAAATAAGAAATCAAGCCCTTAATGAAAATACTTGGGATTTCAATATTGCAGTTGCAACATGGGATAGATCAACATGCCAAAAACTTAACAGAGACACATTAGAACTAAATCAAACCTTTACTGAAATGGACCTTACAGATCTCTAGCGAACCTTCCATTCAAGCACCAAAGAAAACACATTCTTCTCAGCAGCCTAGAGAACTTTCTCCAAAATAGACCACATATTAAGCCACATACATGAAAGTTGAACCAATCTCCACAAACGAGAAAGTTGAAATTATAGTCTGTACCCTGTGAGACCACTATGGTCTGAAGTTTGACATCCACAACACAACAAACAGCAGAAAATACACTAACTCTTGGAAACTAAACACTATGATGCTGAATGAGAAGTGGGTTAAGAAAGAAATCAAAAAGGAAATTCAAGATTTCCTAGAAGCAAGTTATAATGAAAATACAACATATCAAAATCTCTAGGACACAATGAAAGCTGTCCTAAGAGGTTATAACTCTTAATGCCTACGTCGTAAAAATAGAAACATCACAAGTAAATAAGTTAACCACACAGCTTAAAGCTTTAGACACAACAGCAATCTAATCATAAAAGTAGTAGAAAGGAGGAGATTCGTAAAATCAGGGGGAAATATCCTAAACTGAGATAAAGAAAAGTATACAAAGAATCAACCAGAAGAAAAATTGGTTCTTTGAAAACATCAATAAGATTGATACATCCCTAGTTAAATTAACCAAAATCAAGAGAGAGAAAAACTAAACTAACAAAATTAGAAATGAAAATACAGTTATCACAACTGATTACCAATAAATTCAGAAAATTATAAAGTCATATTTCAGAAACTCATACTTCATGAAATTTGTTAACACAAAAGAAGCAGATGAAATCCTGAATAAGCTCAACTTACCTAATTGAATCAGGAAGTTTTGAATTATTTAAATAGTCCCAAAGCAAATAAGGAAACTGATGAAGGAATCTTGAATCTTCCCTCCAAAAAATGTCCTGGACCAGATGGATTCAGCACAGAATTCTAATAGACCTTTAAAGAACAACTAACACCAATACTCCTTATACTGTTCCATAAAAGAGGGAAGGAAGGAACACTTCTGAATTCTTTCTACTAAACTAATATTATACTAATCCCCAAACATAATGAAGATAAACTTAAAAAAGAAAACTCTAGGCCAATTAGTTGATGAACACAGAGGCAAAAATTCTCAAATGAATCTTAGCAAATCAGATTCAAAAACATATTAAAAGTTCATTCATTGTGGGGGCTGGAGAGGTGCCTCAGGGGTTAAGCCTCTGCCTTGCAGGCAGAAGGTCCTGAGTTCGGATCCTAGACCCCACGTATAGACGCTGGGCAGAAGCAGGGGCGACTCTGTGTTTCTGGTCCTGGTAGGGCGGAGCCTGTGAATCCTGGGGCAGAGTAAACAAGGAGGAGGTGGAGGCATCCATGGTGGTTCCTGAATTCGTCCGTGGTTCTACACACACATACATACATACACACACACACACACACACATGCATACACACAATTGAATAAATAATAAATAAAAAATTTTCTTTAAAAAATTCATTCATTGTGATCAAGTAGGTTTTATCCCAGGCACACAACATTGGTTCAACATACACAAATCATTAAATGTGTCCATCATATAAAGTAATCCAAAATTTAAAACCATATGATATTCTTGATAGATGCAATAAAAGCTTTTGAGAAGATCCAGTATCCTTTTATGATCAAAAACCTAGAGACAGTTGGAATGGAACGAAGTTGCATACAAAAAGCAAACAGCAAGGATTTTACTCAATGGGGAAAAACTTGACTCATTCCTACTTCCATAAGGTGTTAGACAACGCTGTCCACTCTTACCACCTCTATTCAATATTGTACTTGAATTCTTACCAAGAGCCATAAGACAAGAGAGGGAAATAAGATGGATCCAAACCAGAAAGGAGGAAGTCAACTCTATTCGCAGATGAAATGATAATATACCTCAGTCATCCTAAAATACTCCACCAGGAAATTCCTGGAATTAATACATAAGTTCTGCAGAGTGGCGGGTTATACAATAAACATGCAAAAATCAGTGGCCTTCCTATACATCAAGGATGAAAGAGTGAAAAAGTCCTAAGAGAAACAATCCCATTTACTATAGCCCCTAAAAAAATGAAATACCTTGGTATAAATCTAACCAAAGCTGTGAGAGAACTTTATCATGAAAACTTTAAAACCCTAAATAAATAAATTACAGAAGACACCAGAAGGTGGAAAGACCTCCCATTCTCCAGGATAGGCAAAATCAATATCATAAAAATGACCATCCTACCAAAAGCAATATACAGATTCAATGCTATACCAATCAAAATACCCAAGCAATTCTTTAAAGAAATTGAACAAATAATCTCAAAATTCATGTGGGAGCACAAAAGGCCCAGAATAGTAAAAACACTGCTGGAGGTATCACCATACCATGCCTATCTATTCTACAAATAAACAGTAATAAAATGATCTGGTACTGGCTCCAAAATGGATATGTAAATCAATGGATAAGGGTAGAGGATCCAGATATAAGCCCACACAATTATAGCTATTTGTTCTTTGACAAAGGGGCCCAAAATATTCAATGGAAAAAGAACAGCATTTTCAACAAATGGTGCTGGCAAAACTAGATATCAGCATGCAAAAGATTAAAACTGGACCCGTACTTGTCACCATGTACAAGAATTAATTCCAAATGGATCAAGGACCTCAATATTAGGCCAGTCTATAAAACACTAGATGAAAGCGTAAGGTATTCCCTTGAGCTGATTGGGCTAGGCCAACAGTTCCTAAACAGAAATCCTATAGCACAGTCACTAGAACTAACCAACACTCAACAAATGAGATCTTATGAAATTAAAGAGCTTCTGTTCAGATAAAGAGATTGTAAATTGAGCAAAATGGCAACCCAGAAAATGGGGGAAAATCTTCACTAACCACATATCTGATAGAACTCTATTATCTAGAGTGCACAAAAACTTAGAAAACTAAACACCAAGGAGATAAATGGCCCAATTAAAAAATGGGCCTGGGAACTCATAAGAAACTTTTCCAGGGATGAAAGTGACATGTCTAACAAATATCTTTAAAAATGCTCCACATTCCTAGCCATCAGGGAAATGCAAATCCAAACATCCCTGAGATATTATCTCACCCCAGTCAATATGGCAAAAATTCAAAATACAAACACCACCAAATGCTGGAGAGGATGTGGAGAGAAGGAAACTCTCCTACATTGCTGGTGGGAATGCAGCTTATACAACTACTCTAGCAAACAGTATGGTGATTTCTAAAAAAGTTAAATATTCAAATGCCATATGAACCTGCTATATCATTTCTGGGAATAATCCCTCATAATGCAGAAATTCACTACAGTGACATGAGCACAACAGTGTTGATAGCAGCACTATTTACAATATCAAAGTCATGAAATCAAAGCAAATGCCCAACAGTTGATGAATGGATAAGGAAAATGTGGTAAATTTATACATGTAATACTATGCAGACATTAAAAAATGAATTAATGAAATTTTCTGGGAACTGGATAGAATTAGAAAAAATCATACTGTGTGAAGTATCCTAGGCACAGAAAGTTGGTCACCATATGTACTCTCTAATAGATGGATTCTAGTTCCAAGCCAAATTAATGACATATTCAAAGACAAATCTCTGTAACACCTACTGTAATTGCAGAGATTATAAATAGGAGGGAAGGGGAAGGAGCCCCCCCCCCCCCCGCAAAAGGAGATAGGGAATCACACTTCAATAGAGAAAATAGGTCATCATCAATATTGCATGTAAGTAGCATGACATCTGGTAAAACACACTCTTACTTCCCTTCCTGGTCACTCAGGACTGAACAGGTTTGATCTCACCAAGCAGGGAGGGTATAGGGACTAACAGATAAATGGTAACTGTCCATCAAATGGGACAATGATCCTCTCTCACTGATGTGTCCTACTCCTATTTTTCCATCTGCCTTTGAGTCTCCTCTTATATTAAGATCTTCATTTAAATAGACTTTTATCTTTGGTTAATAGATTACCTTCGGGGCTGGAGAGGTGGCTCAGGGGTTAAGCCTCTGCCTTGCAGGCGGAAGGTCCTGAGTTCGGATCCCAGATCCCACGTATAGATGCCAGGCGGAAGCGGGGGCGGCCTGCGTTCCGGTCCTGGTAGGGCGGAGCCTGTGAATCCCGGGGCAGAAGGAGGTGGAGGCGTCCATGGTGGTTCCCGAATTCGTCCGTGGTTCTACACACACACACACACACACACACACACACACACACACGCACATACATACGTACATATGCACAATTGAATAAATAATAAAAAAATGTGATAAAAAAATAGATTACCTTCAATACTAATCAGGATGCAGCCAAGGGTGATACTGAAAACAACAACAAACCATAATTCAGAACACCAAAGACCCTGCATTATTCACCAACCAAATCTCTCCCCATCCTAAAACTCAGGAAACCTTGCAGAAGAGCTTAAAAATGGGGAAGACCAATGATATTCAATGTACTCCACATAAATTAAGACTGTAGCAGCCAGAATTGAACTTTGTTTGACCTTCACAATGGCTGACATGTCAATGACATCCCCAAAGTCTTGCATGGATCACAGGGTAGAAAGCTCCAAGCAGTAGGATCCTTAGAGGCAAGAGATTAACAGTCATAATAGAGTTCCCCTACTAACAAGGAGCCCAAGAAGGGGCTCCAGGCTATGCCACTGAGTCCTTACTTCTCACTAGGGTGGAGGACTGAGAGGGAGGACAAAAGGATGCTCCAGTAGATGGGAGGGAGGAAAGAGGAGGCACTGGAGAGATGGAGGGAGGGAGGGGGTGAAATGAAGGGGGGGAAATGGGGAGAGTGCAAGGGGAGAATGGGGAGGAAAGAAGGGAGGGAGAGGACAGGGATACCTGTTGAGCTTGTATGATTTGGAAAAAATGTGGGAGAAAAAATATGATTGAACAGGTGGGAACAGGGAGAATTCTCCTCTTTTTAGTCTTCAGAGAATCTATTATTACATTCACTGTTTTTTGACATTAGTATCTTCCCTTTCATCTTAGATAGAATAATGGAACCATGATTTTATTCATTCTCCTTGTTTTCACTCTTTTCTCTCGTGATTCTTTTTTTCAGGTGCATGGATATTTTTCTACAATTACACTGTTTTATACATTTTTAAAAAATTAACTTGCTCAGGCTGGGGAAAAGGCTCAAGTGTTAAAGTTGTTGCTTTGCAAGCAAAAGGACCTGAGGTTGGATCCAATTCAAGCCCTGGAAAGTAGTACCTAATAAACCCAAAAGAAAGCAATAAGGAGGTAGAATATCCCAGGATGATTATCAATGTCATGCTTAGACATCAATAGATACACACTATAGTGCCCTCTTATACACACATGCAAAGAATAATTTGCATTTTTCTTTATTTGGAAAGTTGACTAATTGATTCTATACTTTTTCTTTTTTCCAAAAGTATATACCGAAGATCAAATTGTCAGCTAAAAACACTGATTATTTTATATCTCACAAATTTTGAAGAGTTTTTAATTTTCTTTAAAATTACTTTGTGTCTCATATATTACTCAGAAGTGTTACTTATTAATTTATTTTGTTTTTGTAGTGGTTGTCAATAATTATTTCCATTCTGATAACATACATTTTATTCTCGTTAATTCATTTAAAATCATAGGATTTTTTATGTATCAAAATGTGATCTATATAAGCATATGCTCTATGTGAGTTTGAAAACTTATATTCATTTGCTTTTAGGTGAAGTAATCTATAAATGTTAACTACATCTCAATGATCACTGAAGTCATTGAGTTGAACTATGACTAGTGATTATAATGGTTTATGTCATCAATCTGATGGATTTTAGAATCATATAAGAAACAGGTCTCTTGTAACAGATCACCTTATTTATGTGAATTGAAGTGGGAAGATCGCCTCAATGTGAGTATCATTATTCTCTGACTAGGATCCTAAGTTGTGTAAATGAAGAAAGAGTGAGGGGACCTCAATCTAGGTGACCTCAATAGCCTGGCAAGCTTAGGCCAAGATGACACCCAGAGAAAGTCAGATAGGCGTGGCCCAAGTTGTTTTGTAGAAATTTTGATTGGTTCTTGGGGCTTCCCTGTCTGTGGACAGCACGTGATCGCGTGTGCTCTCCTTATACTGCTATGGAGTGACTGCTGTGTGCAGCTCACATGCCGGCTTGACCTTTAAGATGATTGGTTGCTTGCTACCTGCCCTGGAAATCCCCTTGTGGTTTTTGCCTCTATAAGATGATTGAAAAGCCTGCAATAAACGAGGTCCTGCTTGATAAGACTCCCTGTCGCATCCAATTGTCCTTGGGTAGGAGGGCTGGGGAGCGTGCAGACAGTGCACTCACCTTTCCCCAATCCCTTTCATGGGAGACCCGTGGGGCCTGCCAACTGGACAGAGCCAAGACCCTTGGGAACCCCCACAAAAGAAAAATGGACAGGAATTTATTGATCATCCATTTCCTGATTGTGGATGTAATGTCATCCCTATGTTCTTGACTTTTAGACCTTTCTCCTTTAAAAGAAACTAAAACAGTTATGTTTTCCCTGTAGTTTTCTGAAAGTGGTGCTGAGATATCTATGATCATGATTTGATCTGTTTGTTCTTTTCTCTCACAGTTTGAAACTCTCATTAAATGCATAGATATTCAATATATCTATTAGTTATTTAAGGAAAGAACCTACCCCATAATTATATAGTGTTGTTGATTTAACTCTGATAACTTTTCTTCCTTTCTACTAAAACAAGAATTCAAGAAATAAAACTAAAATCCTGATTTCAGATATCTTTTGATTGATATTGCTATTGCATCCCCCCTATCCCTTTGCTTTTCATCAAAATTTGCTTTATGTTTCTATCTTGTTTCCTACACAAGGTTTCATGAAACTCACAAGAACTTATAACACTAAAACTCACAAACATGAAATTCATGAACCTCTCTAAATTGTATGGGCAAATAGCAATTTATTTGGCAGAGAACACACATAGGTATGTATCTGACTATTTTTTGAATAGGGGAAGCAAAAGGTATAGCGTCTATAAGTCATTATCAATTTTTGTCAGGCTTTTCCTTTGCAACAAATACCTGATGCATCCATGGTCCTGAGAATAACCCATTATCCATGTTCCTATAATCTATCCCTTGCCAAAAATTATGCGAATAATTCTGACAAGTTCATTGATTCATCAAACTGGACTTGAGAATTATTTCTTTGATCTGCCATCATACTTTCTGTCATGAGTATAAAAAAAGTAGACTGAACAGTGACTCAATATTTAAAGGTGATTTCTCATTTTATTCATTATTGAAGAAAAAGTGAAACTATAAAATTTGATGGAAAGTGAATGGAATATGATCGCATGTGAAATTAAGTAGCCTTATCCCAGAAAGATAAACAATACATGTTTTCTTTTACATGTGGATCCTGACTTCAAATTCATAGATTAATATGTTTAATTTGAATTGCCCACAAATGTCATGAAGGGAGAAAGGGGTCATTGGAAATGGAAGTATGGATTTAAGTTGGTCAGTTTCATGA
Organism: Typhlomys cinereus; assembly: GCA_023101885.1. NCBI lineage: Eukaryota > Metazoa > Chordata > Mammalia > Rodentia > Platacanthomyidae > Typhlomys > Typhlomys cinereus. The sequence goes on from JALPQD010000022.1 coordinate 7,442,871, forward strand.
TATGAAAGTATGAAAGTAGAGCAGTAGTGTAGAAATGTTAAAATGGTGATGGGGTGATGGATCAAGGGATTATTGGATATTAAGAGGGTTAAGGAAATAAGAATTGTGTATCAAAGAAATATAAAAGCCTAGAACTGGTGAGATGCAGTCAGTGAGTTAGAAAACAGCTAACAAACACAGTGCTCTAATGACTTGATTTCAATCCCAGAGACTCATATGGTGGATGGACAGAAATGACTTTTAAGAGTCCTACTCTGACCTGACCCATGACTTTCTCTCTCTCTTCTCTATTTCTCTTTCTCTCTCACTACATCAATAATAAATAAAATATTTTTATAAGAGAAAAATGAAAGCCTAATTTAAGAGTAAGAAATGTGATTGTCTTCATTTGCATATTCACTTCTATCTTTCTATTTTCCTTTTTTAAACTCATTTTCCACCATACATAATTTTGCACTTTTAAAAGTATTTTTTGCACAGCAGGTTTGCAGATGACTAATTCCCTTCCTTTCTGGAATGAAAGCTTTATTTTTATTTACAATTTCTTTTATGTTTTATGTATTTCACAAAATTAACTTTATGTTTCTTTTTGTGTGAAGAGATAAAATTTAACATATTGAAAATATTAATAAATTTAAAATAAATCGAAATTGTCATCTCTGTTTTCTTTCATTTTTTTCTGAATTTCATTTTGATCTGATTTTGGAATGACATGCTTCTTATAACTTATACAGTTTTGTAGCATGCTGTGCTAGGCAGAACATTACAAGTAGTTTCAGGAATGTAATCATTATTTCATTGAATAATTTTTTATTATTTTCTTTCATTTCCCTTTCTAGGGTTGCCATTACATGAATGTTACACACAGTATTTTACCTAAATTCCATGAATATTCTGTTTCTCTTTAGTCAGTTGTTGATGTGTTTGAATTGTGTTTTGGAGGATTCTATAATTATTCAAGCTCAAAGATTCTCTACCATGTTCAGTTTTTCAAAGGCATTATTAATTGCAGGTATACTTTCCTTGAAAGTCAGTGTTTCTTTTCCTCATTACTTAGTATATAATATATGTGGCACCATTGATTCAGGGAGGCCCTAGCCTGGGCTTCGGAATCCAGGAGGTCCGGTTCCAGATGGGCCCAAACAAGTATGGACATGCACTGGACATGTCCCAATGGAAGAACCATACAGGCAGAGGGATGAGTAACCAATGGGAGGGAGGAATGAATAACCAATGGGAAGGAAGGATGAACAACCAATGGGAAGGATGGGTGAATAACCAATGGGAAGAAGGGATGAACAACCAATGGGAAGTGGCTACATAATCTGCCTCTGCAATGGATATCTAGTAAAAAGCTAAATGATTAGTAGCTGCTCTCCCTTCCCCAAGCAGAATGGTGGCAACACCTGATTGGACCCCTGACTCTATATAAGTTCAAACACTTCCTGAAATAAATGAGTCTGCAGCAAACATCCTCTGGCTGCTCTGTGCCAGCTTGCCCCCTCTCCTTGAGCTCTGAGGCTCCTGCCATTTACCCTCCTTTCCACGGCAGGCCCAGTGGGGATTTGGTAACAAATATATTTGTGTCTATTTCTCACTTAAAATTACTTTATGTGCAGTTTTGTAGGTCTTAGTCTTACAGATGTGTGTGACCTAGTACTCCTCCAGCCACACTATGTCCACTATGAAAGATTTTATTTCCCCTCTGAAACTTAAGCAAATAAATCTTCCTTTCCTCCTTAAAAATGAATTACATGCTGCCAATTTTATCAATCATAATCCTAAAAATATTAATCACATTTGCTCTAAATGCATAGTATGCTAAGTCTGGCATATTAATTTTGTCTAATTTGGATTTTCTATTTCTTCAAGTTTTAATTTTTGCCTTTTAAATAACTTGCTTATTTTTTCTTGGTAGTTGGACATAATACACTGACAAAAGGAAGTATAAAGTATACTTTATGTTATAGCAATCTGAATACATGAAATACAAAAGTCAATGAAATACATTGTAAACTGAGCAAAAAGGCAACCCACAGAATGGGAGAAAATCTTCGCTAAACACATATCTGATAGAGTTTTATTATCCAGAGTGCACAAAGAACTTAGAAAATTAAACACCAAGTAAATAAATGGCCCAACTAAAAAATGGGCCTTGAAACTCAAAAGAAACATTTCTAGCGACGAAATTGAAATGTCTAACAAATATCTTAAAAAATGCTCCATATCCTTAGCCATCAGGGAAATGCAAATCAAAACCTCCCTGAGATATCATCTCACCCCCAGTCAGGGTGGCAAAAATCCATAATACAAATAACACCAAATGCTGGAGAGGATGTGGAGAGAAGGGAACTCTTCTACTTTGCTGGTGGGAATGCAGGCTTATACAACCACTCTGGTGATCAGTCTGGCAATTTGTTTTTTTTAAATTATTTTATTATTATTATTATTTATTCAACTGTGTGCATGTGCGTGTGTATGTGCACGCGTCTGTGTGTGTATGTGTCTGTGTATGTGTAGAACCACGGACGAATCCGCAAACCACCATGGACACCTCCACCTCCTTCTGCCCTGGGATTCACAGGCTCCACCCTACCAGGACCAGAAACGCAGGCCGCCCCCGCTTCCGCCTGGCGTCCATACGTGGGATCTGGGATCCGAACTCAGGACCTTCCGCCTGCAAGGCGGAGGCTTAACCCCTGAGCCACCTCTCCAGCCCCCAGTCTGGCAATTTGTAAAAAAGCTAAAGATTGAAACGCCATATGACCCTGTGATTCCACTTCTGGGAATAGTCCCTCATAAAGCAAAAATTCACCTCAATGACACAAGCACAACCATATTCATTGAAGCACTATTTACAATATCAAAGTCATGGAATCAATCCAAATGCCCAACAGTTGACGAGTGGATAAGGAAAATGTGGTACATTTATACAATGAAATTTGCCAGGAAATGGATGGAATTAGAAAAAATTATATTGAGTGAAGTATCTCAGACACAGAAAATTAAGCAACATATGTACTCCTTAATAGATGGATCCTAGTACCAAACCCATAGTGACATATTCGAAAATAAATCTCTGTAATACAGTATTTGCAAATATTATAAACAATGGGGCTGGAGAGGTGGCTCAGGGGTTAAGCCTCCACCTTGCAGGTGGAAGGTCCTGAGTTCGGATCCTAGACCCCACGTATAGACGCCAGGTGGAAGCGGGGTGGCCTGCGTTTCTGGTCCTGGTAGGGCGGAGCCTGTGAATCCCGGGGCAAGAGTAAACAAGGAGGAGGAGGTCCATGGTGGTTCCCTAATTCATCCGTGGTTCTACACACACACATACACACATACCCACACACATACACACGCACAACTGAATAAAAAAATTTTTTAAATAAAAAAAAGATTATAAACAGGAGGGAAGGGGAAAGAGGGTCCCTCTAGAAATAAGGAGAGGGGTTCATACTACATTAGAGAAAATAGGTCACCATCAAGTATTGCAGGTAAGTAGTGAGACATCTGGTTAAGCTCACTAACATTCCTTCCTGGTCACTTGCATCTGAGGGGGTTTGATCTCATCAGTCAGGGAGGGTATAGAGTCAGGCAGATAGATGGTAACAATCATGCAAATGGGAGACTGACCCCCCTACTGCTGACTCTACTCCTATTCCATCTACCTTTGAATCTACTCTTATAGTAAGATTCCATTTAAACAGCCTTTTATCTCTGGTTATGAGGTGACCTCCAATACCAATCAGGATGGGGCCAAAGGCGGTGCAAGAAGCAAAACCGAAAATATCAACAAGCAACATCAGAGATCCTATATTAATCACCTGGAACAAGATCATCCAAATCTCTCCCCATCCCGAAGCTCAGGGAAATTTGCAGAAGAGGGGGAGGTAATATTATAAGAGCCTAAAGATGGGGAGGAGCAATGATACACAAGATAGTTGACACAAGTTAAGTCCAAAGTGGCCATAATCAGACTTAGCATAACCTGTGCAATGGCTGACATGTCAATGACCCCCCCAAAGTCTAGTATGGATCAAATGGATCAATGACCAAAATTGATCTTTAATAATGGAATGGGAAGTTGTGTGGGAATGCTAAGACTATATAGTTTTATGTTTATGTTTCAGTTTTTTAGTTAAAGTGTTTCTGGGATATGCCTTCACAAATGTTTCTTGGGTTTTTTCTCTTGGTTCTTAGATGTTACAGAATAAATAGAGAGCTGGAATTTCAGCACATCACATAATTTAAAGCACTTATACTCTGATAATACATAGTAGCTCAGATATTAACAAGTTTCCCTGAGGGCATGCCTTATTAAGAACAGAGTGGGAAAAGCACTCAGTTATCACCAAGTGACTTTATGTTCCACATCCTTTGATTTTTTAAACAACATTGAAAATAGCTTTTTAATTGTACTTAGCTTATAGACGCTTTAATGTCACTATTTCCTAAATACTGCCCTACAAGTACTGTTTTAGTTATTATTATAAATATAAGGTCTTGAAATATATGGGAGGGTACATGTAAATTTTATGCAAATAATAAATAAGATCATTTGCAAATTTTAATATCTGTAGGGAATCCCAGAGCACTTTCCTGAAGATACTGTAGCATACATGTACTTCAAAATACTTCATTTTCCCATTCTTCTTAAGAAAAATATTTAGGAATTTTTCTGTGAAATTTTCTGCTAGAATTTTTGTTACTAGAGGTAAAGGTCAAAATGTTGTGGACTATCCACATTAGTAGATCCCCCTGGAGTTTCAGCAAATTTAACTTGTCAATTACAACAAATATTTTCTTGTTCTAACAAAGGTTCCTGAACATGCTTCTCCTTAGGCAGCTCTCATAATCCATGGTGAGTCCTTTTACTAAACTTTCTGTATCTATAATCTTTGGCCAGTGGTTTTTCTTATGACTTTAAATTTTTTCATAATCCAAGAAAATTTAGTAAGTTCTTTCAATCTTTTAATATTTTTCTGGTTCACATATCACCTATTTCAGAGTCATAATGTATAGAATCAAATGCTTGAGGTTTGGGATTCATTTATAAGAGTATTTCCAAATCTGCTCAGATATCATTTGTATTCAGTGTGTTTCATTTTCAGTTGTGAAACAATAATGGGTAATAGTAAACTAACAAAAAGAATTTATAAGATTTATATTGTGGTCCATTCCTATAAACACAGAACTTGGTGAGCTGAGGCAGGAGGATTGTGAATTGAAGGATAACCTGGATCACATAAAATGTAATTGTGTATTTGATGATAATTATATATATTCCTTCAAATTATTAATGTTGTCTTTAAATTTTAGTGTTATCATGTGTAAGATAAAAATTAGGAAGCAGTCTTTCATATTCTTAGACATATTTAAACAGATTACCAGCATTATCTATTCTGCTGCCTATATCAGTATTTAAAATAGGACAATTTGTTGAGAGTGAAAGACAAAGTTTCCTTGATGAAAAATATTAATATTCATTAGGAAAATTAGAAATAACATAAAAGGACTACATTATAAATAGTCATAGTGGTAACAATATATTTAGCAAAAGTGATTTGAGCAAATAGGGCAAGTATTTGCTTAATTATTACTGTACTTTCAAGGCGTTTAAATCATAATTGAATTATGAGTATTATATATACATCTGTTCATCTATTTTTTGTTTATATCATTAATATAATATTCAGTCAACTGTTAAATTGACATCTTTTGTAGATTTGTTGATTGGGTGCTATTCATATTAATTAATAAAATATAGTTAATTTTGTAATTCTATCTATTTAATGGACAAATTCATTTGACCTGTGTTAAAACATGATATAAGTGAATAAGTGATTAATGTTAATTTCCATATCTCACAAAGCTATATTTCTGTTCTCAATGTGTCTTGTACCATTAGAAACAAAACCACTAAGATTATTAGTGAGCATATTTGTAGAAACTAAATAGTCTCATGTATATATAGTATAAGGAAAATTTCGTAGCATATTTTTCCCATCTTAATATATCATTCTTGATATCACTATACTTTAGATTCACTTCTAAAAGATTGTTCCACTCATTTTATATTTCTTCATAACAAAAATTCAGGTACAGATTTTATTTTAGTTTATTACTAAGAGTTTTTGGGTCATTCTAGCATAGATTATTCTGTACAATTCTATATTGCCATTGGAATATTAACACAATTTTGTATATGAGGAAGTTGAGAGCAAAATTCAAATTAATTACTGTGTTACCTAAGACAATAAACATTTACCAGTAATGGAACAGAGTCTGATTTAGAGGTCCCATTATCAATTATTACTTTTTCCTGTCTTTTCATTTATTGAGGAAACAGCAAGTAATGGATGATTCTATATTTAGGTAGTGTATGTAAAGCAATTGCTAACTATAAAAATAGTAACTAATCAAAGCATTATAAAATTATCTTTACTTTGAATTTATATATGAAATAATGTAGCATGTATTATGCTTTAATCTACATTACAATCACAAATATTAGGTAATTTTAGACATATCAGGCAACTTAAACAGTTTATTAAGCAGCAATAAAAACACTCTAGCCCCAGCACTTGAGATTCTGGTCATTGTTATCTTATAACTTATAAGCTATGCTTTTTAATTTTGTTATCTCAGGGCAATTAGGAGAAAGAGAGAAAGCAAAATTATTTGTTTTGGATGTAAGTGAACTAAGTATCCTTCCATGTTACATAATCCCATCAAGTGAACTTGGCTCTTATAGTCTCAGGAGTAAATGGAAGTAAGAAATGTGAAACATGGAATAATTTCCATAAAATGTCACTTTGTATATGGATCACCTATTATGTATTTAAATATAAGGAATCTTCAATTATATTTAAAGTTGTGATCCATCAAAATGACTAAGAATTCATTTATCCTGTCTTTATTTGAATAGACTTTTCAGCATTTCACTCTTACACCAGCTACTTCACATTTTTAAGGAAAAGTGTATACTTAATTTGGTTCTTTCTAAAACCTTAAAGATTTATTTTAAATCATTCACTTTCAAGATCTGAATGATGGCACATAATACTAAAGATTCAGCCTCCACAATAGCTAAAATGTCTAATATTTTAATCATTTCTGTAACAAGTAGTATGACTTAGACTACTTTTCAAGAGGAAATTTTTGATATTTCTTTCAGTGATACAGTGTGGCATTCATAATATAGATTATATGTCACCTTTTAGTCACACTCTATAAATACAAAAGAAATATTAACTCTATTTTTCAGCTGAGAAACCAGAAGCAACAGTTAAATGGTATGATTCATTGCAATAACAAACACCAGTTGCAAAAGCAGTGAATGAGTTTTCTATATAACCAAGACACTCTATAGTACTTAATAAAATGAACAATGTAATCATAAACTTAGTAGTTCGTAATTATTAGTTAAAACCAATCACTGAAACATCATTGTGTTATTAAAGAAATTTTCTTTTGTTAATTTAAAAATAATTTTATTACTTACAATGTTGTAATCTTGCCAAATTGTAATTCTTTGAAGGGTAAGTTTTGTAATCAAACCATGCTCTCTAGAAAGTTAATGGTACTCAAATCCTCAATCTTTAGTCAAGTTGTAATAGGAAATCCAATAGTACAGTGCTAAAATACTCTGCTGGCTTCTAAAAATATATTAGAAATGAAATAAAAATAGCAGTTACTTTCTGAATATTTGTGTCTTTCTCTGTCCCCTTACTCTTCTGTTTCCTTCTCTTGTTCTGTCCATATAATACACAAGCTCTATCTTTTTTTTAAAAAAAAAGAAAACTATTAATTTAGAGGAGAGAATGGTCAAAGGACATCTTTGGAAAATTAATTCACTTCTTTAATATTTACCCTCTAGAGTTGGAACTCCAGTTGCTAAGTTTGCATGCAGGTCTCTTTATCCACTGAGTCATCCTTCTAAATAATATCTTATCTCTTTCCAATTTATAAATGCCAAACTTCTGTTAATTTTAGTGACAACTCACCTAATATTATTCTCCCTTCAATTTTTATTTTCTCAAATATATAAAATACATTAAGTTTATTTTATTCTTCAAATGAATAAAATACAGGACACAGAAGGGATTAGCCTCCAAGTAACTAAGTGCTTATTAGCACCTAACCCTTTTCCACTTAGCATCAATGACAGGGAAGACACGAAAAGCAATGTAAACCAGTCCAAATAACAGTAGAGTAGGAAAAATACACTGAAGGCAGTCAGATATAGATGTGTTGATACTAACTGCAAACATCTGATAGCAAAGCTCCATTTAAATGCCTCTCACATTATCTTTTGAAAAGATCTCAACATCCAAAACAAGACCGTCTACAGCAATGGAATAGCAGTGACATAGACAACAGCAGCCAATTAGAATGCAGAATGCAGAAAAATGCTCAGCCAGAATCAGGTCAATCAAATATCTTCTCATCCTAAGCCTTAGGGCATCTTGCAGAAGAGGGCGTAGTAAGATTTAAGAGCCTAATGGTGGCAAGCTCTATTGTCGACCAGGATATTACACTTAAGACAAGACTGCTGCTTTCAGGAACTTTCTGTGATGAGACTTATGCTCACCAGACCTGCACTACTGCTGAGGTATGAGCATTCCCAAACACAATAAAGAGGAATTCATGAGAAATAATTACATGCAGGGGGAACCTTAACAGCTAAGTCTAGACAGGTGAAGGAGAGTGTTCCTATCAGCAGGTCTACCAAGGAAGGGCTACTTAATCTGACACAGAGGCCAGAAAGTATACTAGGGCAGATACAACCACAAGTGAATTATGGGGCTCACACAAGAGGAGAAGCAGAAGAAAGATGGGAGGAAGAAGAATAGATACATATAAGGAGGATAGGGTAGGAAAGGAAGAAGGGAAAAGGAGAAGGATAAGAGAATGAAAGGGGCTGGAGCAGACTCTAATTATGTTTTTAAAGCTAGAAAATAATTAAAATAATTTTTAAAATATATAAAGTACATTTCACAGTAGAAAACAAAAAAATTCAAATAACTTGTGTTATGTGTAATTTTTGTGTTTATCTCTGTTATTTCTCTTTTTACTATGTCAACATTTACACCTCATAATTTCATTATCTTGGAATGTCAATACAGCTATAAGAAATAAAAAACAGGAGATATTGTCCTAATTAGATATGGATTCAATATTTAAAATTTTTCTCATTTTTTTGCGGGGTCACTCTCTTGAGTCTATTTCCAGGTTCTTGTGTCATAGCCGAAGATTGAAACCAGAACATATGTAGAGGATAAAGGAAGAGTTTATTACAGAATAGAAAGAACAGAACTCATGAACTACAGGCATGGAATCCTTGAGGGGCAAGGAGCTAGAAAAAAGCTCACAGATTTGAGACATGGAGTTCCATGAGTGGCAGGTGACAAAGATGCCTGCTAGGGTCAGGTGTATTTAAACACTTGGGAGGGAATGAATGAACACTATGAAATTTATTATATCAATTGATTTCCTTTCAAAAAAAGTTTCTCTAGGGCATATGATGTTCTTTTTAAAATTATAGTAATTTTTTAAATTTATAACAAATTTTCTTAAGACTTGTTTCTTTATGAAATAAATTTATGTAACAATCTAAATATTTTGCTGTCATTTTAACTGTCATCACAATAACTTTACCAATGAACTATATTCTACCTCATGACAGATACTATGCCTTGTTAATTCATTCAAATCAGCTTCGTATCCACTGTATTATGTCAATTAAATACACAAGATACAATTATAATTCATGTTTAAAATTAATTCAGTCACATCAGTAGTTACTTCTTCCATGAGCATCTTGAAACACTCAAAATTATCCAAGAGGTTAGAGTTCAATCCTTTGAATACTGTGTAACTCCCATTTTTTTTTTATTTTCACAAGGTTTCATGGCATTTCTTCGACCTATGATTTTTGTAGCATGTCACTGCAGGTTGTAAGATAAAGATTATGTCATTTTTATTTATTCTTTAATTGTCCTACATTTCATCTCTTTAATTGTCTCTTTCCTTAGTAGATCTTTTGTCTCTCCTTTCTTGTTCTTTGACAGCATTTCCTGATTTATTTGTATATTCTCTATCACATTGTATTTATTTGTTGATTAATAAGGTGATAGATAATTAACTTATTATTTCTGCAAGATCTCTGTTTTCTCTATGTACTACTGAAACTTCTCTGTGCTGATTTATTTATCTACTTTCACCCATTAGAATGAAATAGCTCAGATAGGCTAAACATAAAGAATGTAAAGATTATTTAGTTCAGAAATTTAAAGTGTGAAATCCAAGATCTGGTAGCACTATATCTTTGAGAATTTATAGTGATGATTGTAGATGTCAGAAGTAAATGCCTATGCCAGAACGAAAGAACAAAAGGTCAGCAGCAAAGCCAACCAAGTAACAGAAATAGAGAAAATGGTGAATGGATGGCATGACTTTTCAAGAGACTACACTCAAGGATTTATGTGCCTATCTATAGGCTCAATTACTTACAGGTCCATAGAATCCCCACTAAAGTCACACACAGATGAAACTTTGAATGAGTAGACTAGTGAAGTTCACTGACAATATTCAAGCAATACAAAGTATGTTCCCTGCTATTTCACAAAATGAAAAAATTAGGTTATGTTTGGAGTAAATTTTGATAATGTAATGTCATAGGCACAGGAGTCAGTCGATTTGACAGTTGAGGTTTGAGTTCTTGGCACATTTGTACAGAATTAATGGTTAAGACCAGAGAAAATCTGCAGAAATTGTCTAGCTAATGGAGAAGGTCCAGCCCATGGTGGGTGGGATTAGACCCTGGAATAAGATGCAGAGAGATGGTGGACAGAGTTGGCATCCTTATGTACACTTGGCCAGATATGCTGGTCTGGCAAGTAGAGATCATTCCTCTCTCAGCCATTATGTAGAGATGGTGTGGCCAGTTTCCTTGGCCCTGGTGTTGGTGCATGCTCTCCTGTCAAGCTGGAGTATGAACTGTAACCAGACTATTGTAAGAAAATAAACCTCTTGTTCCCTTAAGCAGTTCAATGGTGATTTATCAGCAACCATGAAGGTGAATAGCAACACAAATTAGTACCCAGGAACTACTGATAAATCTGGCCATGTGGATTCTGAATGGATTTGTTGGAAAAACTTTGAGATGTTTGAAGCTTTTGAGTTTGTGGATTGCAAATGCCATTCCACAGAGTTTGATAGACCATTTGTATAATGAAAATGCTGAGAGAGTTGTGGATTGATTGGGCCTGGTTTGTGATGAAGGACTTTGGTAAAGGTGAATTTAAAGATGATGGACTGGTTTGTTTGATAAAGGAGAGCTATATTGATGGCTGTTAAGCTCTTTATGAGGAAAGGGCAGGCAGTAGAATAGCTGCAGTTGGAGAAATGAATATTAATGAAGAAAAACCTAGAAACTTCCAATGGGATGGTGGAAGATGTGAAAACCAATGAATGGTGATTTCATGGGTTGAAAATCCAGATTCCTTCAGGGGCCAAAAGCCCAAGTAGAAGTCATTTCTTGACCTTTGGAAGTTCCAACTGCCTAAAAAAGGGGCTTTTCCAGAGTTAGCATGCAAAGGTTAGTACAGCTGTGGCTCTAGTGGACCAAGTACTTTTGAACCTTGCTGCAGAATCTGGCAGCAATCCCCAATGTGGTACTGATTTTGATGTACAATTGAGGGGTACATGGAAAGCAGTGGAAGCTTGGTACCAAGTGGCAGGCATAGAGTTCCTGAAAGGAAAGTTGAAGCTTACAGCTACAAAGGCAAACCCACAGCATTGTTGGAGATGCAAGAACTGTGGGATGTATGCTGAGGATGGCTGCAAGTGGAGATTCAACTTGGTTCCGAGAAACTCTGCTTCTACAACTTTAAGCTGCAAACAGGGACTGGGAATGCCTGAATCTTTAAGCCACCTTGACTACATGATAAGCAACAGAAGATGGACAATGATATACAGGATGCAATAATTGATTTATTGGACTTTTGTCTTAACTTGATATTTTTTATTGTCAAAATGATCCTATTTGGGATATTTAAAGAAAGACTTTTGGTTCCAATATTTTAATAACAACTTTTACACTTTTTTATTATTTATTCAATTGTGCATGTATACATGTGTGCACGTGTGTGTGTGTGTGTGTGTGTGTGTGTGTGTGTGTGTGTGTAGAACCACGGATGAATTCGGGAATCACCATGGACGCCTCCACCTCCTTCTTGTTTACTCTGCCCCGGGATTCACAGGCTCCTCCTTACCAGGACCAGAAACACAGGCCCGTCTCCGCTTCCGCCTGGCGTCTATATGTGGGGTCTAGGATCTGAACCCAGGACCTTCCGCCTGCAAGGCAGAAGCTTAACCCCTGAGCCACCTCTTCAGCCCCAATAACAACTTTTAATGATTGACATTTTAAGTTGGATTTTATATTATAAATATAACTTTTAACACATATGGGTTCACGAATCAAAGGTTACAGTTTAAAGTGCTATGTTTTGTGTCAAGTTGACAAGAGGTGGAATGTTATAGGCACAGGTGTCAATTTGACAGCTGAGAGTTTGAGCTCTGGGCACATTTGTAGAGAATTAATGATTATGTTAAGCCCAGAGCAAACCTGCAGGAGATTTTCTAGCTGATGGGGAAAGCCCAGCCCATAGTGGGTGGGATTAGGCCCTGGAATAAAATACAGAGAACTGGTTGAGAGAGTTGGTATCCTTGTGTACACTTGGCCAGAAATGCTGGTCTGGCAAGGAAGGGCCATCCCTCTCTCAGCCATTATGAAGAGATGGTGTGGCCAGTTCCCTTTGCCTTGGTGTTGGTGTGAGCTCTTCTGTCAAGCTGGACTGAAACTGTAACCAGATAATCTAAATGACAATAAACCCCTTGTTCTTTTAATCCATTTTGTGGTGATTTATCAGCAATAATTCATGTGTACTACAGCATGTCATAAAGGCAAACAACATTTTTTAACTTGATATTATACAACTGACATAGACACAATAATTTTTCTGTTTCTATGCAGAACACCGGTCATTCCTATATGCGAACCATGTCATTGCAAATAACTAAATTGTTCAATCTAAACTTTATATGTTCAAAAGATTATGAAATGACTTCTTTCCTTTAGAGATTTTATACTAAGTCTACTTGGTAGAATACCCAACTAATATTTTCTAATACTCCTGGCCAAGTTTCCTTTCACCCAGTCTCAAATGTCACTGTAAATTTCTACTCATCTGACAATCCTTTTAGTTCCTCATTCACATGCTTTAGAAAGACTGTAATAAAACTCTTAAATTAAACTAAGTATAGGGATAATCACTATAACACAGGTCATGTGTAATTAACACAGAAAATTAATTTGAAAACCACAAACAATACATTGCTTTCTCTGTAAAAACCTTTCAATGATATGTGAGATAGGTATTTTTTACAAATGTTTAACAATTCCTTGTCCAACACTATGCCTACATAGTTTTTTCAATAATCTTATCTTCTTTCAGTTTGCACATATACAAAACAAAGTACCAGCATTGAGTTTCCTTTTTTATTTCCCTGCCCTTCATTTAACCTCTCCTGTATTTAATTCTGCTCCAAAACTTGTATTCATTTCTGTGGTCTCCTTTAAACATCCTTTTGCAGCTGATGAATAACACTAAGTATCTTCCTCAAACTACAGCAGAAGAGTAGCACTTCTCTGTACTGTTTTATTCATATCAGTACAAAGAAATCACTTTTATCTTCTGAATTTAATTTAGAGCTGTTCTCCATGACATATACATCCACTCAATAGACATTACCTATAATATTTTTACAACTGTTACCTCGCATGTACCTGAAGAATTTTCTCCTTTATATCTGAATACAAATAATGTGAGCTTAACTTAAATCACTATAACATTGAACACAAATGCAACACACACAAAATTCTCTTATTAGCATGTCATTAGAAAGTGATAGGTATACACTTTAGAGTTTTATAAACAAAAATTTGTTCTTACTATGAAAATAATTATAAGAACACAAACAAGTGAATAATGGGTGCTGGAGAGGTGGCTCAGGGGTTAAGCCTCTGCCTTGCAGGCAGAAGGTCCTGAGTTCGGATCCTAGACCCCATGTATAGAAGCCGGGCAGAAGCGGGGGCAGCCTACGTTTCAGGTCCTGGTAAGGAGGAGCCTGTGAATCCCAGGGCAGAGTAAACAAGGAGGAGGTGGAGACGTCCATGGTGGTTCTCGAATTCATCCGTGGTTCTACACAACACACACACACACACACACACACACACACACACACACACACACATACACACACATGCATACACACACACTTGAATAAATAATAAATAATAAAAAAAATTTTTAAAAAGTGAATAAGATGTGAAAGAGAATAATGCTTATCTATGGATAAAGTGAATGAAAGGTTAAAATCAATGAAATCTAGAATGTAATCTTATGTAAAATATTATCATAATCTATAATTAGCAATATGAATATAATGTTATCTAAGCCAATAACGTATTGGTTTCATAAAATATTTAGTATGTCTCAGCAAAAGCCCATAAGCTGACCTGTTTAGAACTCAGTGCCCATATTAATGAATTGCTTCTTCTGTCATAGGACTTATAAAGAATTACTCTATTCACCATTTCCTTGAATGTTTCCTGTTAGCATCATGCAAAAACAAGATTAGTCCAGTGTTCAATCACTGTCTAGTATATTAAGATGATGCTTTGCAACAGAATTATAATAAGAATCATCTGATCTTCCAGTGACAAGCCATTAGATGGCTGTCTATCTAGTGAATGTTAAAACTGACTACCTAGATAGGAAAAAAAATCATCCCATATTCTAGAAGGGTGGTCAGAAAACATTCTGTAGCTGTCAGCTACTTCCACTTTCAATTAATTGTTAAGACCTGACATACCAAGAAAGAAGCCCTTCCCATAAAGGAACACACATGGTGACTGATCCTAGTAGGGCCATAAAGCTTGATCACTTCAATTTGCTATGGGACACTTTGACTGTCTATAAATAGATCAGTGACTTACTTGCATTTATTGAGTCTGCTTGCAATTCAAATTATCCCCAAATCCTACTTCTCTTTCTTTCCACAGCTGTTAATATGTGGTAAATAATTAGTAGACCAAACTCAGAGTCCAATATGTGAAATTACAACTGAAATTATTCCAAGGTAGAAAATGATGGGAGTTTCATGTATGAAACTAGTAGTGGGATTCAATCACTGATAATAGGTAAAACTCAGGCAGGCTCTAGTATAAAATAATACTAAAACTTTCATTATTCAGGCAGTGAAATACTGAAGAAAGCAGACACCCAACAGTCCCCAATGGAGTTATGAAGGCAGAAACAATCCAGAACTTCACAGTGTTGGAGATATTGGCATATTACTATAGTGTGAGAAAATTGGAGCACATGGTTTGAATCGCTAAGAATTGTGAAGTACAAAAAAATCACCAGTATTATACCACCCAAATTTAGGAGGTAAGCTGATATGCAACTTCCACTTGGATACATTGAAGAAATTGGTTATAAAAATTAAAAATTTATTGGCAAAAATTATCAATGAACAATATGACTTTATGCATTTTTTGGTCTGTTGAATTTTGTGATAGTTTTAAGACAGCAATTCTATCTTCTTTGATTCCTTTCTCTGTAATGATTTCCCATAAAATTTTGAAAGTTTATGATATATTCAATTTCATAAATTCAAATCTGGAGGAATATTGACCTAAAGGTAATTCATGCATGAAATTTCACCCATATATGGTCAAAGCAATATTTCAATGAAAATTTAGATTTCAACTCTGCAGTTGATTTTGGAAATTCTTTTTTTTTTTTCTTGCAAAACACCTCAAATTTTACTCATGTTACAAAAGTAATGTGACACATTACTACAGAAAAATACACAGCATAGAACTCGTCCTTTAAAGGTAGAAGGGTCACATGGAAAGTCGGTACACATTTTTACTATAAAATGAAAACCAAAGATATATTAGGAATGGAACTGTAGTTTTCTCTCTAGAGATGTGACATACATGTTTTCCGGTGGTAATAGTCCACCAAAACTGACAGGTGACTATTAAACTGCATTGAGGGGGTGGGTCCATTGTTTTGGCAGGAGAGATTTGTGACAGAAATAAGAAATTGCAGGGTTGCTACCTACTCAACAGAAAACTCAATGCACTGGCTTCTACACAAAGGACTATAAGCAAATGTGCACAAACACACTTACCATGCTGTAGTAACCGGACAGATTTTAGTCTACTTCCAGCATACAGCCTGTTTGCACTGGTGCCCAGAAAAGGCACACCAATGTAAAACACAGCTTCACACTCACGGCACTCACAGCTAAGAAGCACACAGAATATAATACTTTGATCTTTAAGTGGGTAATCATGGACATTCCAAGATCATATCCACTAGATTAGCCTGAGTTTTCATCTATAAAAATATTTTTGTTTCTTTTGAAAAGAATGCTTAAGAGAGACCTACAGAAACAACGGGACTACGTCAGGACCAGCAGAAGACTGTTAAAGGGACTGCAAATGTGAGACTAGAGGTCATTTTCACACATAGCTTTTAGGTAGAAGACATCTCTCAGTTGATTCTTACAGTCAAGCTGAGCTGCAACTATAGGAGATGCAGAAATCAGCCAGGCAGCTGGCTCCAGGAACTCCCTAAATAAACACTCTCAAACAAAACCCCTTTGAGGCTGAGGACTGAAAGTGAACTTTGTAAAAAAGAGTTGTGGATGCACACAAAGACTCATGCAAAGCATGCTGGGACAAAGGACTCGTGATGGCAGGTTAAGCCATACTGCTGACACACTAACATGCTGGCTGGGGAAGATGCCGGTGGAAACCGCCAACACTCCTTGCTTCAGGAGTAACTCAGAAGCACCAGGGAGAAGTGCCTGCGTGGTGAGGGGAAGAAGGATGAGGGTCATTGAATACAAGGAGGTGTTTCAGGGTCATGTTGTCTGGGACCCATCAATACTTCACATGAATGAAGGGCTGTGGCACAGTTGGTCTTTCCAAGATGTAGCTTCTATACTCATTAGCCCACTCTCTCTGAGCCTGCAGGGCTGGTGACATCAGTGTCCCACTTGGTGTCTGGGGGCAGGACCTAGTGCCGCAGGTTGTTCTGGGAAGCTGGTGTAGACGAGGACTTATACAGGGAAGTCACCACCAGGCCACTGCTTAAGTCCAGTCCACGGCCTTCCTTTTCTGCTCTGTAGTCCAGAAACATTTCCTTAAAAGCCAGAAAATACGTGAATGTGAGCAGCATGTCAAATATGTCTCCAGCCACTTCATCTTTATGGTGTTGCAGTGTCGTGGTGAAGGCTGCCATGCTGAAGCCAGGGATGCGCTCCAGCAGCTGCTCCTCAATGTACTTCTCTACCAGGGAAATATATTCATTAAAAATGGGTGTGTAGACGAGTTTATTCTCTTCTGTGTCTTCAAACTCCTGGTAGTATTTATCCATAAAATTTCTCTGCAGCAACTGGAACTCGTCATCCATGATAATGTCCTCTAGACACCCAACAACAGCATCAAATTCTGCATCAGAGGCGGAGGAAAAGGACAGCGCGAAGCTCTCTTCCTCCACGGCGTCCATCGCCACGGCGCCGCATTCACCCGCGCGGCCCACACGCCGCCCACCGCGCCTCCTACAGCACCGTGGAGCCCCCAACCGAATCGAGGCCGGGAGGCCAGTGGCCCCGAGGAGGCCGCGCCCGCTCACTGCCAGGCCTGCTCAGGGCCTACGCGCGAGGCCCGGCCTCTGGCTCCTGGTTGGGCCCAGCGCCGGCCGGGCCTGCTCGCGCCAGCGGGCCGCTCCGCTCGCGCCGCGAACGCCGCGGCTGCACCTGATTTTAGAAATTCTTAAGGTTATGGATACTATTCAAATAGGCTGAATATATTTTGCATATGAGAATGACAGATAATTTGGGAAACATGCATAGATTATTAGAGTTTGAATATTTATGACCTCTAAAATTTTATATTAAAATTTTAGTTCCTATCATGAAGAGATTAATAAATTGAACTTTTGGAAGATAAGAATACCATAATGTAGAAACCCTCATGAATAAGATTGGTACCTGCCCAAAAGCAGTCTGTGGGATCATTTGTTCCTTCCACAAAGGGAGCAGGCACAGAGCTAGAAAGCATTATGTGAAAGGAACTAGCTCTTTACCAGATAATGCTTGTATTTTGATCTTGGAATTACTAGTTTTTATGACCATCAAAATAAATTTCTTATTTATAATATTTACCTATTTGTTTTAAAAAAATATCTAAGAAGTTCAAATCAATATACTGTAAGAGAATAAAAACAAGCTGCTGGTGATGGGTAGTTACTTGAAGTTAAAAATGAAGAGTTATAAATTCTCTCTGATAATTTATAAGGAGGAACTTTTCTAAGAGTGTGGACAGGAAAAGCTGAAATCTGGGCCAAAAATGAACATTCACAGTGGTAAAACTGTAGGGAATGTTAAGCAAGTCTATAAGGCTAATTTGTAGATCAAAAGAAGAGTCTTGGTATGGAAAAATAGTAGTTAGTCTGTGAGTAATGATATGTGGGAATATTCTCCTCCCTCAGTTTTAAGCTATGAACTTCACTGAATTTGCAATGCTAGAAATGTGGTTTTCTATTAAGTCGTTCAGTAATTTCCCTGAAAAAAAAGAAGAACGTTCTCTGAATGGTCATTTGTGTCTTCTTCACTCAAGATATTCCATGATGTCATGTCCTGACCACTAGACTATTTATTAGAATTTACTCAGAGCATCATTTGTAATTGGGTGTACACTAACCCAATTAATCAGTAAAGATTTAAAACAACAACAGAAAGGGCTAGGAAAAAATTTGATTGTACTTCACATTTTTGTGATTCAGGCAGCTAGAATATTCTCTGTAGTCATGTAGAACTTAACAGTATGGTCAAGGTCTTCAATATTATGACAAACACATTAAAATGGCTTCTAGAAACATTGCAAAAGACACTGTGAGGCTTGCTTCCTCCCGCCTGCCTCTCTACCCCACCGCTGCTCCCAGTCCCCATCTCACGTGAGTTTGCCCAGCCCCCGAGGTGGCCCTGTGTATCAGTGGCACCCAGGCTGCCTCCGGGCTTACCTGGGCCAGGCTGTGGGCCCCAACCCCTTGCTCCCCCCCCTCCCCGGCCCACCTGTCCGCCTGACCGGACAGGCCTTGCTCACATTCCTCCATACCTGGAGCTTAGGTGGGTCACTAAGCCAAGTCCCAGGTCCCAGATGAAGAATTCTGCCATCACATCAGCCCCTCTGCCTCTCCGGCCCACAGGGAACTCAAGCATGTGGTCCAAGGAAGACATACTGCTACTCAGAATTCAATAGAGTCCAAAGGAAACTCAAGAAAAACTCGAAGGGACAAAGGCCATACATCTGAAGCCCTCTACAATCATCCTATCACGTGGGAGAGATTCTTCACATCCAGCCCAAAAATAAGTAAACCTCCTTTTTTTCACCTTACTGTTCCTTTCTAGTATTAATCGCTGTAGATCAACTTTTCCATATAGCCACCCCAAAAACATATATAACTCCAGGGAGTACACCACTCACCCTCAAATATCACAAAGATACTAAATCGTAAAAGTGCACTACCATACTAATATTCACCCCCTGTCTACTTAATCTGACTTAACTGATGTACTAGCAGCCTAATAGCCTCATCTAGGAAATAACAATAACAAAAGACAAACGTACCCAATCCAAGGCAAGCACTAGTATTACTGCCCAAGTGTAATAATACCAATTAAATCAGTTCAGTCATAAACACAGAGAAACTGTAAAGACTCAAGAAACAAAACAACAATGCCCAAGTCAAAGTGCAGATCCATGAGAAACAATACCCAAGAAGATGAATCTCCCACTGAACGAATTAACCCCATAATGATGGATTCTAACCAGAACAAATTCACAGAAAATAGCCAAGAAAGCCAGACCCAAGATAACAACTTTCATAGTATGATCATTACCATGATTAATACTATGAAAGAGGAAATCCAAGAGGAGTTAAACAACCGCATCAATCACTATGAACAGGAACAAAACAGGCATTTGGAGGAGTTGAGAAAAACAATTCAAGAAACAAAAATAAGCATAGAGCAGTTAAAGCAGTCTCAGGCAGAGTTTAAAATTGAACTAAAAGGCAAGTTATCTTCAACCCAAAACTCAGCAGAGAGTCTTATCAGCAGAAATAATGAAGCATAAAATAGAATTTCAGATCTTAAAGACAAAGTGGGAGAATTAACCAGCTCAATGGAAGAGATTGTTAAAGCCAAAAATATACTTGAGAGGAACATTCACGAGATATGGGACACCCTGAAGAAGCCTAACATGCGCATTCATGGAATACCAGAGCAAGAATCCCAAAATACCACACCTGAGGAATTTTTTCAAATTATCATAAATGAAAACTTCTCTCAACTAAAGAATGAGAGGCCCATCCAAATACAGGAGGTATTTTAGTCATACAGATATGACTGAAATAGAAAATCGCCACGGAAAATAATAGTCAAAACACTCCACATTCAAGACAAAGAAAAGGTGCTGAGAGCTTCAAGAGAAAAAAAGCAAGTCACTTTTAAAGGTAAACCTATTAGAATAACAAATGACTTCTCAATGGAAACAGTAAAAGCAAAAAGAGTTTGGAGAGATGTACTTCAAGTATTAAATGAGCAAAAATGCCAACCCAGATTGATATTCCTGGCAAAACTGTCTGTCATGAACCAGGGAGAAAGAAAAATTTTCCAGCACAAAGACAACTTGAAGGGATACATGTCTACCAAACAAGGCCTTCAAAAAATGCTAGAAATGATACTCAAACTTGAAGAAAAGAACAAGCATATCCAGGAGGACAGAAGGGAAGTATAATGCCAGCAAAACATAAATGTCAAACAATATGCTTACAAAATCCACTAAACATAAAAATGTCCAAAATTAGAAATAATTTCTCCATTGTAACATTAAATGTCAATAGTATTAACTCACTGATCAAGAGACACAGATTACAAACTTGGATTAAAAACCACAACCCATCAATCTGCTGCCTTCAGGAAACTCATCACACCACAAAAGATGGGCACATCCTAAAAATGAAAGGCTGGTCCAAAATTTTGCAAGCTAATAGAACCAGGAAACAGGCAGCAGTAGCCATTATGCTTTCGGACAAAGTGAACTTCAAACCAAAGAAAATCATAAGAGACACAGATGGATACTACATTTTAGTCACAAGTGCAATTCACCAGGAAGACTTCACAATACTGAACATACATGTACCATATTCATTAAGAAAGCCCTACAGTGTCTAAAGTGAGAAATCAACCCCCAAATGATAATTCTGGGGTTTTCAACACCACCCTCTCAACATGGGATAGATCAACAGGTCAAAAGCTTAACAGAGACACTTTGGAACTTAATCAAACCCTTAAAGAAATGGACCTTACAGATCTCTATAGAACTTTTCACCCACGCACCAAAGAATACACATTTTTCTCAGCAGCACATGGAACTTTCTCCAAAACAGATCACATATTAGGCCACAAAACGAATCTTTACATATACAAAAAATTTGAAATTCTAACCTGTGCCCTATCCGACCACCACAGCCTAAAGCTAGACATCCACAACACAACAAACAACAGAAAATACACTAACACCTAGAAACTTAACACTATGATGCTGATGATTCCTTTACAAAGGAAATTCAAGATTTCCTGAAAGTGAACGATATATAAAATACAACTTACCAAAATCTCTAGGACACAATGAAAGCTGTCCTAAGAGGTAAGTTCATAACTCTTAATGCCTACATCAAAAAAATGGAAACATAACAAATAACTTAACAATGCAGCTTTAAGCTTTAGAGAAACTAGAGCAATCCGATCCCAAAAGTAGCAGAGAGGAGATTAGCAAAATAGGGGAGAAATATCCGATATCAAGATTAGGAAAAAGATACAGAAAACTAATGAGTCAAATTAACAAAATTAGAAATGAAAATGGAGTTATCACTACTGATACTGAGGAAATCCAGAAAATTATAACATCATATTTCAAAAACTTATACTCTGTGAAATATGAAAAGACAAAACAGATGGATGAATTTCTAACTAAACAAAACTTACCTAAATTGAATCAGAAAGTGGTAAATTATTTAAATAGTCCTATAGCATATGAGGAAATCAAGGAAGTAATCTCAAATATTACCAACAAAAAATGTCCTGTACCAGATGGGTTCAGTACAGGGTTCTACCAGACATTTAAGGAGCTAATAACACCAATACTCCTTACAATCTTCCATCAAATAGCAAAGGAAGGAACACTACCTAATTCCTTCTATGAAGCTAATATCATCTTAATCCCAAACCAAAAAAGATACACTTAAAAAGAAAACTATAGGCTGATCTCTCTGATGACAACAGATGCAAAGATTCTCAACAAAATCTCAGCAAATCGGATTCAAAAATATATCAAAAAGATCATCTACGGGGATCAAGTAGGCTTTATCCCAGGCACACAAGGTTGGTTCAACATACGCAAATCAATAAATGTAATTCACTATATAAACCAGTCCAAAGTTCAAGACTACATGATACTCTTGATAGATGCAGAAAAAGCTTTCATCAAGATCCAACAGCCTTTTATGATCAAAACCCTAGAGAAGGTTGGAATGGAAGGAACCTTTATCAGTATAATAAAAGCTGTATACAACAAGCCTTCAGCAAGGATTCTACTCAATGGGGAAAAACTTGAGGCATTCTTGCTTCGATCAGGAACTAGAAAAGGCTGTCCACTCGTTCCACTTCTATTTAATATTGTACTTGAATTTTTAGCTGAAGCCATAAGACAAAAAGGGAGATAAAAGGTTTTCAATTCGGCAAGGAAGTCAAGTTATCTCTATTTGCAGATGACATGATCTTATACCTGAGTGATCCCAAAAACTCCACCAGGAAGCTCCTGGAACTAATACAGAAGTTCAGCAGGGTGGCAGGATACAAAATAAATGTACAAAAATCAGTGGATTTCCTATATTCCCAGAATGAAAGAAGTGAAAAAGCCCTGAGAGAAACAATCCTATTTACTATAGCCCCTAAAAAAATGAAATACCTTGATATAAACCTAACCAAGGAAGTAAGAGACCTTTACGATGAAAACTTTAAAACCCTAAAGAAAGAATCTGAAGAAGTCACCAGAAGGTGGAAAGACCTCCTATGTTCCTGGATTGGCAGAATCTGCATTGTAAAAATGACCATCCTACCAAAGGCAATATACAGATCAATGGTATACCAATTAAAATCCCAAAGCAATTCTTTAAAGAGGTTGACCAAACAATCTCAAAATTCATATGGAGGCAAAAAAGACCCAGGATAGCAAAGACAATCCTGAGTAACAAAAACACTGCTGGAGGTATTACCATACCAAACCTTAGTCTATACTACAAATCCATAGTTATAAAAACACACCCATCAATAGATAAGGGTTGAAGATCCAGATATAACCCTACACAACTACAACCATTTGATCTTTGACAAAGGGGCTCAAAAAATCCAATGGAAAAAGAACAGTATCTTCAACAAATGGTGCTGGCAAAACTGGATCTCCACATGCAGAAGATTAAAACTGGACCCGTACTTGTCACCATGTACAAGAATTAATTCCAAATGCATCAAGGACCTCAATATAAGGCCAGAGACTATAAAAACCATAGTTGAAAGTGTAGGGAACTCCCTCAAGCTGATTGGGCTAGGCCAACCATTCCTAAATGGACATGCAATACCACAGTCACTATAACCAACTCTCAACAGATGGGATCTTATGAAATTAAAGAGCTTCTCTTCAGATAAAGAGATTGTAACATGAGCACAAAGGCAACGCACAGAGTGGGAGAAAATCTTCACTAAGCACATATCTGATAGAGCTCTATTATCTGGAGTGCACAAAGAACTTTGAAAACTAAACACCAAGGAAACCAATGGCCCAATTAAAAAATGGGCTCTGGAACTTAAAAGAAACTTTACCAGGGATGAAATTAAAACGTTTAACAAATATCTTAAAAAATACTCCAGATCCTTAGCCATCAGGGAAATGCAAATCAAAAGTTTCCTGAGATATCATCTCACCCCAGTCAGGATGGCAAAAATCCACAATACAAACAACACCAAATGCTGGAGAGGATGTGGAGAGAAGGGAACACTCCTACATTGCTGGTGGGAATGTAGACTCATCCAGCCACTCAGGTAAGCTGTCTGGAGATTCTTAAAGAAATTAAAAATTGAAATGCCATATGACTCTGCTATTCCACTTTTGGGAATAACCCCCCATACAGCAAAAATTCACCTCGATGGCACAAGCAGGACCATTTCATAGCAGCACTATTTACAATAGCAAAGTTATGGAATCAACACAAATGTCCAAAAGTTGAAGAGTGGATAAGGAAAATGTGGTACACATATACAATGGAGTACTCCTCAGCCATCAAAAATGATGAATTAATGGAATTTGCTGGGAAATGGATGTAATTAGAAACAATTATATTGAGTGAAGTATCAGAGACCCAGAAAATTAAGCATATGTACTCGCTAATAGGTCGCTCCAAGTACCAAACCCACTTATATGCATTCAAGGATAAATCTCTGTAATACTTACAGTAATTGCAAGGATTGTGAACAGGAAGGATGGGGTAGTAGGGCCACACCAGAAACAAGGAGAGAGGGGACCATGTTTCAGCAAAGAAAATAGTCCACCATCAAGGAATCAAGTAAGTAATGAGACATCTGGTTAAATTCACAGACTTTCCTTCCTGATCATATACAACTGATGGGGTATGATCTTACCAGAAAGGGAGAGCATATAATCTGGCAGATAAAAAGTATCCATTTTGCAAATGGGTATCTGACCCCTCCCTCACTGTGGTTTCCTACTTTTATTACATCTACCTGTGAAGATACTCTTATAACAAGACTCTAATTTAACAGCTTTTTATCTCTGGCCAGGAGGTGACATCCAATACCCATCAGGATGGAGTGAAGGGCATTTCAGGAGCAGCAAAACTGGAAAAAAAATTAACAAACCATAATCCAGAACTTCAGAGACTCTATTTCAACCACCTGGAACTGGGCCAGCCTAATCTCTCCCTATCCTGAAGCTCAGGGAAATTTGCGGAAGAGGGGGCGGTAAGATTGTAAGAGCACAAGGATGGGAGGAGCAATGACAAGCAAAATACTACACACAAGTTAGGGCCGAAGCAATCATAATTGGACTTTGCATGTCCCGCACAATGTCCAACACACTATTGACCTCACAAAGTCTAGTATTGGCTGAAGGCACTAGGATCCTTGGAGGCAAGGGATTGACAGTCACAGTAGTGTTCCTATGCTTAAGGGGAACACAGGAAAGGGTTCTGGGTAATGCCCCTGAGTCCTTGCACCTCATCAGAGAGGAGGACCCAGAGGAGAGTTTGGAATGCACATTAAAGGATGCTCCGGGGATGGGAGGGGGAGGCACTGCGAGATGGAGAGAGAGGGGGGAGAGGAGGGGGGCACAGTGCGGTGGGAGGTTGGAGTCAGGGAGGGGACCTGTGTACCTGTTAAGTTTGTATGGGTGGAAATAAAAAGAAGAAATAAAATTGATATCATTTGAGGATACACACACAAACAAAAAAATAAAGTATCTTGGAAATTAAAAAAAAAAGACACTGTGAGAATGCCATAAAATATCATAGATTAGAAAAGCAAACAGCTCATTATGCAGAAAGTTAAAGAGAAGGGATGATATTCCGAATTACAAAATTTGGATTCCAAATTAAGCAACAACAAGAATAAAAATTGTTGTTTCTATAGGTATAAACTTATTGTCATCAAAATGTACATATATGTTTATTTTCTTTTGTCCTATAATTAGGGGGCTGGAGAGGTGGCTCAGGGGTTAAGCCTCTGCCTTGCAGGCAAGGGTCCTGAGTTCGGATCCTAGACCCCACGTATAGACACCGGGCAGAAGCGGGGGCTTTCTGCGTTTCTGTTCCTGGTAGGGCAGAGCCTGTGAGTCCCAGGGCAGGGTAAACAAGGAGGATAGTCCATGGCGTTCCCGAATTCGTCCGTGGTTCTTCACACACATACATGAATACACGCACACATAGACGCCCACACACACATAGAGGCACACAATTGAATAAATAATAAATTTTTTTTAAATTATAAAAAAATAAATAAATAAAAAATAAGGGAAGCCATACTGTAGTTAAGATCCTGAGCCAGAGGCATTTCAATGACAATTCAGAATAACAAAGCTATATCAAATGTAAGTGCAACATAAAAACTTTTTTCTGTACTTCTTTATTAATAGATTTTGCCCATTGACAAATTCTTGCTTGCATATGAAACATTCTGACTTGTTTCCCCACTATTTTTTCTTATTTTTCTTCCCTCTTAAAAGTTCCTATTCTCTATATGACTCCTTCCACATTCGCATTTTTTTGTGTGCTTCATTCTGTGAGTTGGAATTGTCTCTTAAAGCCTGATAGGCTCTCCTACTGGCACTCAACTGGAAATCTGTCCCTCCACTAACCTAAGTTTATTGATAGACTAGTGCTTTTTAGGTCCTATGAGTTTCTCCTCAGTTTATAATCAACTATTTTACAGGTAGGTCAATCATAGGTTTTGGGTCAATAATTGAGTTCCTTTTGTATTCATGATTGTCCTGAATGTGTCAGGGCTCACACATTTTTTTGCTGTGTTATAATCCATGCATTCTTTCTAATCTTCTTCTGCAATGTTCCCTGAGCCTTTCAGGGTCAGTCGCTCTTAAGGTTACCCTAGTTCAGGTTCAGTATTTCTACAATATGGAAAGAAGTAGCACCTTAAATTTTGTATTTGATAATCTGTATTCTCTTTATACTATCCTAGGCTCTATTCAAAAAAGGAAGCATGATAAAGTAGACACACTAATTATAATGTAAATATACAAGATGTTTACTATGTAAATACTTAATGGATTTTTATCTTGGGAATCAGAAATGAATTTCAGTAATGCACATAAATATCAGTAATAAGTTCTTTGGTGGCTACCTTTTGTTGGCCAGAATTGATCGTGAAATATTATAAAATCAGAGTCATTGAAAGTGAATGCTAATGATCAATAAGAATTCAAACTAAACTTGCAAAGCAGTAGACATATGAATGGGGTCAAAAATTAAATATGGTGACTTCAGTATACATAGTATGAATGAAGGAAGTAGTTATTAGATGGGTCAACTGATGAACAGAATATTTAAAATGATGGATCTTGGTCAAGATTCAATTTAATTCATAGACATTTTGCACAACGAGTTCAATCCAGCCTGGACTGTAGAGTAAGATCCTGTCTTAAAATAAAGAAAAGGAGAAAAAAATAAATATCCCTAAAT
This sequence comes from Typhlomys cinereus, assembly GCA_023101885.1. Taxonomy (NCBI): domain Eukaryota; kingdom Metazoa; phylum Chordata; class Mammalia; order Rodentia; family Platacanthomyidae; genus Typhlomys; species Typhlomys cinereus. The sequence goes on from JALPQD010000022.1 coordinate 7,470,344, forward strand.
CATATTCACATAAAAAAGAATTCAAAATACTAAAAGATGGAGTTTAAATGCCTAAAGCCAGAGAAATGTGATTTATTTTCTAAGAGGAAATGTAAGTTGCACACAAGACACTTCGATTCATAGAATACATCTATTGTCAACAAAACATGATTGATAATATTCAAATATTAGAAGGTACCAATATAATATATGATGTCTTCAGTATCAATTGCAAGATCATTATTTCTTGTTCATTACCATATCAGAGTCAGTGTTGAGATTAAAATCAATTTTAAGAAGAGAACTTTGGGTTTGTCTAGAAGGAAGTAATTGGTAAACATAAAAAATATGGTAAGGATTTCCGAAGGAAAAAATCAGCTGGTTAGTCTGAATGTCAACCTAACATCTAGGAAACTGACCTCTGGGCACATATATTAACAACTAACTGTGTAGTTTAGGTAAGCCTCAGCACAGCCTTGTAGTAGATTATCTTGGCTACATAGTTGATGTGGGAAGGCCCTGCCCATAGTGGGCAAGAACAATTCCTTAACCTGTTGATAAAGACAGATATAGCTGGTTTAATAAGTTAGCAGTCAAGCAAGGAAAATTTCAGCATTAGTCCTTGAACTATGGTCTTGCTGTAGATTTGATTTGACCAGTTCCCTTGGATTTTACTGGAATGACTTATTTTGTCATGATGAACTGTTACCTAGAATTTTAAGCTGTATTTAACCACTTGTTCCCCTAAGTTACTTGAGTCAGGTAATAATTGAATCATCAAGCTACACAATTAAAACAGCAGTTAATTATTATTTCCATAAGTAATTGTAAACTCTGGAAAAAGGTATCCAAAGCAAATAGTGAAATATTAAACACAAGTTTTGATTTGACATTGATATCTAGAAAAAGCGTTATCTCTAGGAATGATGTATATAAAATGTTCTATGAATTAAATTGAATCTTGACCAAGCTCCATCATTTTAAATATTCTGTTTATCAGTTGACCCATCTAATAATTACTTCCTTCATTCATACTATGTATATTGAAGTCACCATATTTAATTTTTTTAAAAAAAAATTTTATTATTATTTATTCAACTGTGCGCATGTGCGTGTGTATGTGCGCGTGCGTGTGTGTCTGTGTGTGTGTGTGTGTGTGTGTCTGTGTATGTGTAGAACCATGGACGAACTCGCGAACCACCATGGACGCCTCCACCTCCTTCTGCCCCGCCATTCACAGGCTCCGCCCTACCAGGACCAGAAGCGCAGGCCGCCCCCGCTTCCGCCTGGCGTCTATACGTGGGATCTGGGATCCGAACTCAGGACCTTCCGCCTGCAAGGCGGAGGCTTAACCCCTGAGCCACCTCTCCAGCCCACCATATTTAATTTTTGACCCCATTCATATGTCTACTCTTTTGTAAGTTTAGTTATAGTACTATAGAAGGGAAGGCACAAGCCTCTTTAATGTGTTGCTTCTCATGAGAGTTAGTAATGTTAATTCTCATTGACAGTGATCTTCATCATCTGTTTAAATTCAAAAGTTTGTCCCCTGCAAAAATGAGATGGATTTTGAAAAAAGATGTGTTTCAGAAAGCCTAACTACATAGTAGTATCAATTCTATCTATTAGAAATGATTGAAAGAGCATTTAAAACATATGTGGGAATGTATAATTTTATACTACCATAAGTGAAGAGGATCCAGATAATCATGAGAAGCTCACATTCACATATCAGAGTTTATTGGGTTGATAACGATTGTTGAGATCATACTTATAAAGGCAAAATATGAAAAAATGATTAATATATTAAAATGAATGCATATGTATGTAAATGTTTTTCCATAGTGGGAGGTAGAGCCTATAAGATATCAGTAGTATGTCATATCAAGTATGCATTTAATCTCAAAAAAATCATATATTCAAGTAATCAGAGAAGATTATTCCATCCTAAAATAAAAGTGGTGTATCATTAATAATGAAAAACATCAGAGAATGAGGAGGTTGAATGGGCACATAGATCATACGTTTATGGCAACTATCATATTTTAAAAAATGTCTTCTAACATGTTAGTATATGAAGATATTAAAAAACAATTTAGTCCCTTTCCCCTGTGGTCAGGCTTCTCTGCAAATATGCCAGCTGCTGCAGGTCCTGACCCACTGCCCATATTCACCCTCCTCCGGCAAGCCAAGCACCTTTTGGCAAAGGTTCCTTACTCACCCCAGTCCCATCCCTTTCCTTGATAGCCAGGCTCTGCTGAAATTATGCCAACAACCACAGGGCCTGCACCTAGAGCTTATGCACTTGAAGTCTCCTAAACCTACCTAACCTCATCCAATCTCATTAACCTAACACAGCCTTCCCCCTGCTAATTATTAAAAAATATCCTCTAATAATCTATTAGATGCCCCAGAAACGGTAGACTGGTGAGCAGCAGACCAACAAAGGATCCAAAGAAGCTTACTATTCAACACAAGAAAGTCTTCACACCAAATCAAAAGGCAAGTAACACATTTTATTTTCCTTTTATTCTCAAGTGATAGTCACTTCACATAAAATTTGCAATGTATTGAAGTCCCATGCAGAAACCCCTGTAGTTTCTTAGCCATTCACCCTCCCATACGCCAAACAATTTTTAAAAGCTGCTACCTCCAACTAATACCAAGGCCCTTACCCATGTCTTCTACAGCTACCCTATTATATCCCTTTAAACTGTTTTGATACATAATCCAAACCTCACCTACCAAATCTGACAACTAATCTTAAATCTCTCAGCTAAAAGTAAACCCTAAATGCTATCACCTGTAACCAGATTAGGGCTGACACACCTCTAGATCACTTCAACAGTCTCATCTACAAAACAGCACTAAGCGACGCTGGAGTGACTCTTTTTTATTAGAAATAATTAAACTAATCACACAAGCTCAATAGGTATTCCTGTCATAACCCATTGCACTCTTCCCCCTTCCTTTCACGCTCCTTCCTCCTTTTCCCTCTCAAGGTACCTCCTTCTTGCCTCCTTGTATCCCACGGAGCATCCATTTCTGTGGGCTACTAACTTCCCTCTAAGTCCTCCACCCTAAATATTTGATTCATAGAAGGTTCAGGACTCAGTGGCATAACCCTCAATCCCTCTTGGGCTCCCTATTAGTATAGGAACTCTTTTATGACGGATTAATCCCTTGCCTCTAAGGATCTTACTGCCTGGAGCCTTCTCTCCTGTGATCTGTGTTAGACTTTTGGGGGTTAATGACATGTTAGACATTGTGCAGGTCAGGCAAAATCCAATCTTGGCTGCTGCAGCCCTAACTTGTACGGAGTATCTTGCACATTGTTGGTCCTCCCCATCTTCAGGCTCTTACAATCTTGCCACTTCCTCTTCTGCAAGATTCCCTGAGCTTTAGAATGAGGAGAAATTTGGCTGACCTAGTTCCAGTTGAATAATGCAGGGTCTTTGGTGTTCTGAATTATGGTTTGTTGGTGTTTTCAGTTTTTCAGTTCCTGCATTGCTCTTGGCTGCATCACCATTGGTACTGAAAGTCATCTAAGCAAAAATAAAAGACAGTTTAAATGAAAATCTTAATATAAGTGACAGGCCCTATATGCTCCCTGATTGGTGAGATCCAACCTGTTCAGTCCCAAGTGACCAGAAAGGGAAGTAAGAGTGAACTGCATCAGCTGTCTCGCTACTTACATGCAATATTTGACTGTGGCCTATTTTCTCTACTCAATCATGTTTCTCTATCTCTGTTCTTGTGAGATCCTAGTTCCCGTTCCCTACTTTTCATAATTCTTTGTGATTAAAGTGAGTATTACAGAGATTAACCTTTACATATGTCATTAAATGGGTTTGGAACTAGGATCCACTTATTATGGAGTATATACAGTGTCTAACTTTCTGCATCTGGGATACTTCACTCAATATAATTTTTTCTAATTTTTTCTAATTCCATCCATTTCCTGGAAAATTTCATTAATTCATATTTTTGATGGTTGAGTAGTATTTCATTGTATAAATGTACTGTATTTTTGTTATCCATTCATCAACTGTTGGGCATTTGGTTTGATTTCATGGCTTTGCTATTTTATTTTTATTTTTTTTTATTCAATTGTGTGTGTGCGCGCATGTGTGTATGTATGTGTGTGTGTGCGTGTGTATGTGTGTGTGTGTGTGTAGAACCACGGACAAATTCGAGAACTACCATGGACCACCTATACCTCCCTCCTTGTTTACTCTGCCCGGGGATTTACAGGCTCTGCCCTACCAGGACCAGAAACGCAGGCCACCCCACTTCCGCCAGGCATCTATACATGGGATCTGGGATCTGAACTCAAGACCTTCTGCCTGCAAGGCAGAGGCTTAACCCCTGAGCCACCTCTCCAGCCCATGGCTTTGATATTTTAAAGAGGGCTGCAATGAACATAGTTGTGCTCCTGTCACTGTAGACTTCAACCCTTTTCCATTGATCTATGTTACCTATTTTGGAACCAGTTCCAAGCTGTTTTTATTACTGTGGATTGGTAGTATAGAATAAGGTTTGGTATAGTGATACCTCCAGCAGTGTTTTTGTTACTCAGGATTGTTTCTGCTATCTTTTTTTTTAATTTTTTTTATTATTTATTCAATTGTGTGTGTGTGCGTATGTATGTGCACGCGCATGTGTGTATGTGTGTGTGTAGAACCACGGATGAATCACGAACCACCATGGATGCCTCCACTTCCTTCTGCCCTGGGATTCACAGGCTCCGCCCTACCAGGACCAGAAGCGCAGGCCGCCCCCGCTTCCACCTGGCGTCTATACGTGGGATCTGGGATCCGAACTCAGAACCTTCTGCCTGCAAGGCAGAGGCTTAACCCCTGAGCCACCTCTCCAGCCTTGTTTCTGCTATCTTGGGCCTTTTGTGCTTCCATATGAATTTTGAAATTATTTGGTCAATTTCTTTTTCTTCATATAATAAAATTTTTATTCTCTTAAGAATTTCATACATGAATAGGATGAATTTGTGAACTTTCATATCTTTTTTTATGGGAACAGCATCATCATTTACTTCATTTGTTGACAATCTGTACTCAGCTCTTCATGGTATTTACACATTCACATGTTTCCACATTAACAACACATGTTTCCACAACTTGGTCCAACTCCCGAAGATTACAAAATCAAATTCAGAAGACAAATACACAAAACATACTGGTTAAGATAAATCAGAGGAGAATCACAGACCTGCTAAATAACAAACAACCACAACATCTAGTTTGGAAGAAGTTATCATAAAGATAAACACTCTGTCTTTATAGGGGCTACTGGATAACCTTCCCAAAATAAGTCAAGTTTCCCTGATTTGACATTACGTCACTACTCCCTTGCTTCAAAACTGTCCCCACTGACCTTTCAGTTAAAACAGAAATCTTATTGTGATTTCGTCAAAAATTTCACATTAAGGCCCAATATTACAAGACAAATTGACAGTAGATCTTAAACCTTATTTAACAGGTTCTTTATTATTATTATTAATATTATTATTATTTCTGCTCATACAAACCTAACATGTACACCCGTCCCCTCCCTCCCTCCACCCTCCCCCAACCCTCTTATTTCCCCCTCCCCTCTCCCTTCCCTCCCCATCCCCCAGTCCCTCCCCTCCCAATCCCCGGAGCATCCTTTAATGTGCATGCCAAACTCTCCTCTGGGTCTTCTTCTCCGATGAGGTGCAAGGACCCAGGGGCATTTCCCAGAACCCTTTCCTGTGTTCCCCTTAAGCTTAGGAACATTACTGTGACTGTCATTCCCTAGCCTCCAAGGATCCTAGTGCCTTTAGTCCATGCTAGACTTTGTGGGGTCAATAATATGTTGGACATAGCACAGGTCATGCAAAGTCCTATTATGATTGCTTTGGCCCTAACTTGTGTGGAGTATATTGCATATCATTACTCTTCCCATCCTTGTGTTCTTACAATCTTACCACCCCCTCTTCCGCAAATTTCCCTGAGCTTCAGGATGGGGAGAGATTAGGCTGGCCTAGTTCTAGGTGGTTGACATAGAGTCTCTGAAGTTTTGGATTATGGTTTGTTGATTTCTTTTTTTTGGTTTTACTGCTCCTACAATGCCCTTGGCTCCATCCTGATGGGTATTGGTCAATTTCTTTAAAGAATTGCTTTGGGGTTTTGATTGGTAGAACGTTGAATCTGTTTATTGCTTTTAGTAGATGGTCATTTTTACAATGTTGATTCTGCCAATCCAGGAGAATGGGAGGTCTTTTCACCTTCTGATGTCTTCTGTAATTTTTTTCTTTAGGGTTTAAAAGTTTTCATTACAAAGGTCTCTCACTTCATTGGTTACATTTATACCAAGGTATTTCATTTATATTTATATAGTAGATGGGATTATTTCTCTTAGGAAATTTTCACTTCTTTCATCCTTTGTGTATAGGTAGGTCACTAATTTTTACATGTTTATTTTATAACCTGCAACTCTGCTGAACTTATGTATTAGTTCCAGGAATTTCCTGCTGGAATTTTCGGAATGATGAGGTATATGATAATGTCATCTACAAATAGAGATACCTTGGCTTCTTCTTACTTTCAGATTTGAATCCCTTATATCTTCCTGTCTTGTGTTGTGGCTCTAGCAAGACTTTAAGTAAAATATTGAATAGAAGCAGTGAGACAGCCTTGTCTAGGTCCTGATCAAAGTGGGAATGTTTCATGTTTTTCCCTATTTAATATAATCCCTGCTTGTTGAATACAGCTGTTAATCATGTTAATATATGTTCCTTCCATTCAAACTGTATCTAGTGTTTTGATCATTAAAAGATGTTGGATTTTATCAAAAGCTTTCTCTGCATCTATGAAGAATATCATATGTTCTTCTTCTTTGTATTGGTTTATATGATGGATTACATTTATGGATTTTTGTATGTTGAACCAACCTTGTATGCCTGGATAAAGCCTACTTGATCACAATGAATGATCTTTTTGATATGTTTTTTAATCTGATTTGCTAAGACTTTGTTGAGAATATTTGCATCTGTATTCATCAAGGAGATTGGTTTATAGTTTTCTTTTTTACGTGTGCCTTTATTAGGTTTTGAGTTTAATATGATATTTGCTTCTAAGAAAGAATTTGGAAGTGTTCCTTCCTTTGTGATTTTATGGAATAGTTTAAGGAGTAGTGGGTTTAGTTGTTCTTTAAATGTCTGCTGGAATTCTGTGCTGAATCCATCTGGTCCAGGATATTTTTTGGTGGGAAGATTTGAGATTACTTTATCAATTTACTCATTTGTTATAGCACTATTTAAATAATTCAAAACTTTCTGAATGTGAAATACAACAAATGAACCTCAAAATGATAATAGTAGGGATTTCAACAATCAATTCTTACCAAGAGATTAGTCAGCAGTCAAACATTTAAGTGTCACACTAGAACTAAATCAAACCAAAAATCAAATACATCTGACTGAAATCTATAGGGCTTTTCATCTTACAATGTAGGAGTACACATTCTTTTTAGTAGCCCATGAAACTTTCTCCAAAATAGACCACATACTAAGCCACAAAACAAGTCTACACAAATGACAGAAAATATAGATCACATCCAGTACTTTTTGAGATGATCATGGAATAAAGATAGACAGGTATAACAAGACATAAAAAAAACCCAGAAAGTTTACAAACTTTTGGAAGTGAAACAACATGCTACTGAACAAAGAATGGGTCCAGACAGAAGTCAAATGGAATTCCTAGAGTTTAATGATAATGAAAAGGCAATATATCAAAATCTCTGGGAAAGTGGTTTTAAGAGGAAAGTTTATATCAATGAATGTCTATGTCAAAAAAAATAGAGGATGGTGTTGGCAGCTTGCCATGTCTGCCTGCTTCCAGTCTGGGCATCAAGTAGCAGTTGATGAGGTTTGGGAACCAAGGCCAGCTTGAGTGGGGAGTATCTGTCAACTTCCGTGTCCACTTGGCTCCTGGCCCCAGCCACACTGGCACTCATCTTCTGCCTACTGGACTGGTTCTGCTTGCTTCTGGAAGGAGGAGATGGAATTGATGCTTGTGGGGCTGCAGTATTAGGGCAATACCACCTTCGTCAATGTCATAGAGTCAGGTCAGTTCAGTGAGAATATGATGCCTATGGTGGGCTTCAACATGAGGAATGCAACTAAAGGTAATGTCACAATAAAGATCTGGAACACAGGAGGACAGTCCCAGTTCTGGAGCATGTGGGAACAGAACTACAGGGGGTTTGATGCTATTATCTACATGATAGATGCTGCAGATCATGAAAATATGTCTTTCAAAATGAACTACATAATCTTCTAGATAAAACACAGTTACAAGGAATTCCAGTGTTAGTACATGGAAACAAGATAGATCTTCCAAATGCCTTGGATGAGAAAGAGTTAATTGAAAAAATGAATCTGTCTGCTATTCAGGATAGAGAAATTTGCTATGCAATTTCTTACAAAGAAAAGGATAATATAGATATCACACTTCAGTGGCTTATTCAGCATTCAAAATCTAGAAGAAGCCAAAACATCTCCAGAAATCTTCAGGTCACTCTTGGCTAAAATCCTAGAATATTGTCTGTTCTTCTAAAGTACTTTCCAGAATACAGTACTTCCTAATCCAAGAAACTATCTTTTTTAGAGTTTATTTCTCATGTGCACTGCAGACGATGTGTGTTCCCAATCCCTCATAGTCAATCAGCTGGGATTGTCATGATAAGTCAGCACACACTAAAAGATTTTGCATACATTCTTATCATAGTGTGTAAAGCTTTTTATTTGTCTTTTTTTAATTTAAGAAAAATAAACATACTTTCACCATCTTCAAAAAATTGCATGTTTCCATTCTGGTCTTTCAGGACCAGACTTTTCTATTGGTTTTCAGTAAATGTTTATCTATAATACTTCATTGTAGAGTTTAGTAGCTTGCTACCTGCACTGACCTGATGTAGGATGAAATTCCTAGTGCCACACCCAATATTCAGGAAACCTGTCAGCTTGGCTCTTGTGAGATAGTAATGGATCATTCATGTCATCTCACTGCATCCGAAGTGTATGATTACACCTTAGAAGTCATACAGCACTTTGCCAAGAGGGAGTGTGGGACATGTTCAGATCAATGTGGTTTCCTGACAACAGAGACTTCCTGCCTGGTGGATTTTAAAGCATCTGATTTTTGAGACTCTTAGCACCAGTTGGCCTTTGGGGAGATGGGAGGATTCAAAGCCCACTATTTTGCATCTCTCCCATTATTTGATTTTTTTAACCCTCTTTCAGCACACTTTCATTTTCTTCCACATTTTATTTTCTTCTTAATCGTTACAAGCTCTCCCTTTCCCCTATTCTCCCCTGTCATTCCCCATTGCACTCTTCTCCCTTCTTCCCTTCCTTTCACCCGCCTCCCTCATTCCCCTTCTAGTCTCTCCCCCTTCCTCCTTCCTATCCTCTGGATGGAGCATCCATTTATGTGAATGCTAAACCTCCCTCTGAGTCCTCCACCCTAACGAGGGTTCAGGACTCAGTGGCATAGCCCGGGGACCCTTCTTGGCCTACCTGTTAGCATGGGAACTCTGCTATGACTGTTTAATCCCTTGCCTTTAAGGATCTTATGGCCTGAAGCCTTCTCCCCTGTGATTCGTACTAGATTTTGGGGGGTTGTTAACATGTCAGCCATTGTCAGCACATTTCTTAAAAATGGTTGGGGATAGAGGATTTTTCTGAAAAGCTTTAATGAATTTGGAGCATTCCAGCCAATATAGTTAAAATCCCTTGAAAATGTCTTTGTTTAGACACACATATGTTCTTTTTATCTAGTCACTGAAGCTGTGCTTGCTACATGACACTCTAACTGTGACTTTATATCAGTCATAAGGTTGACTTTCAGCACAAAAGAACTTATAAACTAATAAATTTCTTATTTTTTTCTTGTAGATGTGAGGTTTGACCCTCTTTTGTCCAGTGCCATTAGAAGTTTGGATTATTGTGACAACTCTAGACCTGCCTGTTCTCTCTCCTGTAATCATGCACAATGTCTACAGGTTGTTTAATAATCAGCCACACAGGGAACTGAGGAACCAACACTGTTCATTGTTTGCTTTCACGATACAGTAATGTATAAAAAATGAAAATAAATGTTTTATAGTTAGATGACATTCATATACATAAAGGGATATATTAATACTGAAAAATAGAAATACGATATCAAAATAACAATGTAGCTTACAGCTTTACAGAAATAAGAACAAACCAATCTTAATAGCAATGGACAGGCAGAGATAATTAGAGATAAGGAAAAAATATCTAATATTGAGACAAAGAAAATAGTGCAAATAATTAAATGGACAAAGAGCTTTTTATTTGAATGAATTAAAGGATTGATAAACTCTTAGCCCAACTGACAAAAATCAAAAGAGGGAAAATTAATAAAACAAGAGATGAGGTAGGCGAGATCCAGCCGGGCCTCAACGCGCGCTCTAGGACCCCAGGTCAGCCCACGGGGACCCGGCTCCGACTCCCGCCATCCAGCCGGAGCCGCGCGGGGGCCGAGGGAACGAGGAGGACCTCCCCCTGCGCCCGGGCCCCGCCCCAGCTGCCCTCGGGTTAAATAGCTCCACGCCGACCTGCCCATCCTCCCTTTTCGCCCCACCCCGCTCCGCCAGTCGGGACACGCACGCGGTCCACCCGGGCCTCACCCCGCTCCCTAGGTAAGTCCCCGTTCAGGCCCCGCCCACCAGTACCCCAGGCCAAATAATTCAGTTTAGTGAAATTGAGAGATCTTAAGAGTTAAAATGACAATGCCAAAGTCAAAGTGCAAATCCATGAGAAGCAACACTCAAGTAAACAAATCTCCCACTGAAGAAATTAATCCCATAATGTTAGACTCCAACAAGAACAAACCCGCGGAAAAAGGCCAAGAAAGCCTCACCCAGGATAAAGACGTTCAAAATATGATCATTACCATGTTCAATACTATGAAAGAGGAAATCCGGGAGGAATTACATAATCGAATCAATCGCTTTGAAGAGGAACACAACAGACATCTGGAGGAGTTGAGAAAAACAGTGCAAGAAACAAAAAGTGGCATAGAACAGTTAAAACTCAAGCAGAGTTTAAAACTGAGCTAAAAGACAAGTTATCTTCAACCCAGAACGCCACAGAGAGTCTTATCAACAGAACTAATGAAGCAGAAAACAGAATTTCAGACCTTGAAGATAAAGTGGGAGTACTAGCCAGCTCAATGGAAGAGGTTGTTAAAGCCAAAAAGATACTTGAGAGAAATATCCAAGAGATATGGGACACCCTGAAGAAGCCTAACATGCGTATTCATGGAATACCGGAGCAAGAATCTCAAAATACCACCCCTGAGGAAATTTTTCAAACGATCATCAAGGAAAACTTTCCTCATCTAAAAAAAGAGAGGCCCATTCATATACAAGAGGCATTCCGCACCCCAAACAGATACGACCAAAATAGAAGCACACCGCGGCAAATAATAGTTAAAACACTCCACATTCAAGATAAAGAACTGGTGCTGAGAGCTTCAAGGGAGAAAAAACAAGTCACTTTTAAAGGCAAACCTATTAAAATAACAAATGACTTCTCAGTCGAAACAGTAAAAGCAAGAAGAGCTTGGAGAGACATACTTCAAGTATTGAATGAGCAAAAATGTCAACCCAGGCTGATTTACCCTGCAAAACTATCAGTCATGATCGAGGGAGAAAGAAAAATTTTCCAGCACAAAGACAACTTTAAGGGATACATGGCCACCAAACCAGGCCTTCAAAAACTGCTAGAAATGATACTCAAGTGTGAAGAAAAAAACAGGCATATCCAGGAGAACAGAAGGCAAATATAACACCATTAAAAGCGAAGCAATATACTTATAAAAGCTACTAAACATAATAAATGTCTGGAATTAACAATAGTTTCTCCATTATAACACTAAATGTTAATGGACTTAATTCACCGATCAAGAGACACAGATTACAAACTTGGATTAAAAATCACAATCCATCAATCTGTTGCCTGCAGGAAACCCATCTCACCACAAAAGATAGGCACGCTCTAAAAATAAAAGGCTGGTCAACAATTCTACAAGCAAATGGAAGCAGAAAACAGGCAGGGGTAGCCATTATGCTATCAGACAAAGTGGATTTCAAACCAAAAAAAATTATAAGAGACACGGATGGATACTACATTTTAGTCAGAGGTACAATTCACCAGGAAGATTTCACAATACTGAACATATATGCACCCAATACGGGCCCCTCCACATTCATTAAGAAAACCCTACAGCGTCTAAAGCAAGAAATCAACCCCCAAACGATAATTCTTGGGGACTTCAACACCGCCCTCTCTACATGGGATAGATCAACAGGTCAAAAGCTTAACAGAGACACTTTGGAACTTAATCAAACCCTGAAAGAAATGGACCTCACAGATCTCTATCGAACTTTTCACCCACGCACCAAAGAATACACATTTTTCTCAGCAGCACACGGAACTTTCTCCAAAATAGATCACATATTGGGCCACAAAATGAATCTACACATGTACAAGAAAGTTGAAATTCTAACCTGTGCCCTATCAGACCACCACGGCCTAAAGCTGGACATCCACAACACATCAAACAAGAGAAAATACACTAACTCCTGGAAACTTAACACTGTGATGCTGAATGAGAACTGGATTCAGGAAGAAATTAAAAAGGAATTTCAAGATTTCCTGAAAGTGAATGATAACGAAAATACAACTTACCAAAATCTCTGGGACACAATGAAAGCTGTTCTAAGAGGTAAGTTCATAGCTCTTAATGCCCACGTCAAAAAAATGGAAACATCAGAAATAAACAACTTAACAATGCAGCTTAAAGCTTTAGAGAAACTAGAGCAATCTGATCCCAAAAGCAGTAGAAGAGAAGAGATTAGCAAAATAAGGGGAGAAATATCTGAAATCGAGACTAAGAAAACGATAGAAAAAATCAACCAATCAAAAGCTGGTTCTTTGAAAAAATCAACAAGATTGATACACCCCTAGCTAAACTAACCAAAAGCAAGAGAGAGAAAACCCAAATTAACAAAATTAGAAATGAACATGGAGTTATCACTACGGATACCCAAGAAATCCAGAGAATTATAACATCATATTTCAAAAACTTATACTCTGTGAAGTTTGACAACACAAAAGAGATGGATGAATTTCTAAGTAAACACAACTTACCTAAATTGAATCAGGAAGTTGTGAATTACTTAAATAGTCCTATAACATATAAGGAAATTGAGGAAGTAATCTCGAATCTTCCCACCAAAAATGTCCTGGACCAGATGGATTCAGCACAGAGTTCTACAAGACATTTAAGGAGTTAATAACACCAATACTCCTTAAACTGTTCCATCAAATAGCAAAAGAAGGAACACTACCAAATACCTTCTATGAAGCTAATATCGTTTTAATCCCAAAACCTAATAAAGATTCACTTAAAAAAGAAAACTATAGGCCGATCTCCCTGATGAACACAGATGCAAAGATTCTCAACAAAGTCTTAGCAAATCGGATTCAAAAACATATTAAAAAGATCATTCATGGGGACCAAGTAGGCTTCATCCCCGGCACACAAGGTTGGTTCAACATACGCAAATCTATAAATGTAATTCATCATGTAAACCAGTCCAAAGTCCAAGACCACATGATACTCTCGATAGATGCAGAAAAAGCTTTTGACAAGATCCAACAGCCTTTTATGATCAAAACGCTAGAGACCGTAGGAATGGAAGGAACCTTTATCAATATAATAAAAGCTGTATACAACAAGCCCACAGCAAGGATTATGCTCAATGGGGAACAATTGGAAGCATTCCCACTTCGATCAGGAACAAGACAAGGCTGTCCACTCTCACCACTTCTATTCAATATTGTACTTGAAGTCTTAGCCGAAGCCATAAGACAAGAAAGGGACATAAGAGGGATTCAAATTGGCAAGGAAGAAGTCAAGCTATCTCTATTTGCAGATGACATGATCTTATACCTGAGTGATCCCAAAAACTCCACCAGGAAGCTCCTGGAACTAATTGAGAAGTTCAGCAGGGTGGCAGGATACAAAATAAATGTGCAAAAATCAGAGGCCTTCCTATATGCCCAGAATGAAAGAAGTGAAAAAGCCTTGAGAGAAACCATACCATTTACTATAGCCCCTAAAAAAATGAAATACCTTGGTATAAATCTAACTAAGGAGGTAAAAGACCTTTACAATGAAAACTTTAAAACCCTAAAGAAAGAAATTGCAGAAGACACCAGAAGGTGGAAAGACCTCCCTTGTTCCTGGATTGGCAGAATCAACATTGTAAAAATGACCATCCTACCAAAGGCAATATACAGATTCAATGCTATACCAATCAAAATCCCAAAGCAATTCTTCAAAGAAGTTGACCAAACAATCTCAAAGTTCATATGGAGGCACAAAAGACCCAGGATAGCAAAAACAATCCTGAGTAACAAAAACACAGCTGGAGGTATTACCATACCAAACCTAAGTCTATACTACAAATCCATAGTTATAAAGACAGCCTGGTACTGGCTCCAAAATAGACACACAGATCAATGGATAAGGATTGAAGACCCAGATATAAGCCCACAAAGTTACAGCCATTTGGTCTTTGACAAAGGGGCCCAAAGAATCCAATGGAAAAAGAACAGCATCTTCAACAAATGGTGCTGGCAAAACTGGATCTCCACATGCAGAAGATTAAAGCTGGACCCGTACTTGTCACCATGTACAAGACTTAATTCCAAATGGATCAAGGACCTTGATATCAGGCCAGAGACTTTAAAAGCCATAGTTGAAAGGATAGGGAACTCCCTCGAGCTGATTGGGCTAGGCCAACACTTCCTAAACAGACATCCAATGGCACAGTCACTGCTACCAACTCTCAACAGTTGGGATCTTGTGAAATTAAAGAGCTTCTGTTCAGATAAAGAGATTGTCACACGAGCTCAAAGGCAACCCACAGAATGGGAGAAAATCTTCACTAACCACATATCTGACAGAGCTCTACTGTCCAGAGTGCACAAAGAACTTAGAAAATTAAACTCCACGGAAAACACTGGCCCAATTAAAAAATGGGCCCTGGAACTTCAAAGAAACTTTACCAGGGATGAAATTAAAATGTCTAACAATTATCTTAAAAAATGCTCCACTTCCTTCGCCATCAGGGAAATGCAAATCAAAACTTCCCTGAGATATCATCTCACCCCGGTCAGGATGGCAAAAATCCACAGTACAAACAACGACAAATGCTGGAGAGGATGTGGGGAGAGGGGAACTCTCCTACATTGTTGGTGGGAATGCAGGCTCATACAGCCACTCTGGCGAGCCGTCTGGAGATTCTTAAAGAAATTAAAGATTGAAATGCCATATGACCCTGCTATCCCACTTTTGGGAATAACCCCCCAAGCAGCAGAGGTTCGCCTCGATAGCACAAGCTCAACCATGTACATAGCAGCACTGTTTACAATAGCAAAGTCATGGAATCAACCTAAATGTCCAACAGTTGACGAGTGGATAAGGAAACTGTGGTACATCTATACAATGGAGTACTACTCAGCCATCAAAAATGATGAATTACTGGAATTTGCTGGGAAATGGATGTCATTAGAAAGAATTATATTAAGTGAAGTATCCCAAACCCAGAAAATTAAGCGCCGTATGTACTCCCTAATAGGTGGCTCCTAGTACCAAACTCGCCCAGCCCACATTGGGACACTCAAAAGTAAACCTATGTAACACAGTAATTGCAAGGATTATGAACAAGAGAGATGGGTTAGGAGGGCCACACCAGAAACAAGGAGAGAGGAGACCATGTTACAGCAGAGAAAATAGGCCTCCATCAAGGTCTGCAAGTAAGTAATGAGAAACCTGGTTAAGTTCACAGACGTTCTATCCTGATCTCACCAGAAGGGGAGGGCATATAGTCTAGCAGATAAAAAGTAATCATTTTGCAAATGGGTGATGGACCCCTCCCTCAGTGAGGTTTCCTACTCTTATTACATCTACCCTTGAATGTGCTATTACAACAAGACTCCAGTTTAACAGCTTTTTGTCTCTGGCCAGGGGGTGACATACAGTGCCCAGCAGAATGGAGTGAAGGGAATTGCAGGAGCAGCAAAACTGCAAAAGAAAATCAACAAACCAGAATCCAGAACTTCAGAGACTCTATATCAATCACATAGAACTAGGACAGCCTAATCTCTCCCCATCCTGGAGCTCAGGGACATTTGCGGAAGAGGGGGCGGTAAGATTGTAAGAGCAAAAGGATGGGAGGAGCAACGATTTGCAAGATTCTCAACAATAGTTGGGGCCAAAGCAATCATAATGGAACTTTGCATGCCCTGCGCAATGTCCAGCGCACTGTTGCCCTCATAAAGTCTAGCATCTGTTAAGGGCACCAAGACCCCTGGAGGCAAGGGATTGACAGCCATAGTAGTAATCTTATGCTTTAGGGGAACAAGAGAAAGGGCTTATGGAAATGCCACTGGGTCCTTATATGTCATCGGAGAGGAGGACCCAGTGGAGAGTTAGGCGCACACAATAAAGGACTCTCTGGGAATTGGGGGGAGACACTGGGGGAAGGGGAGGGGGGAGGGAGGGAACTGGTAAAAAATTTTAAAATGTATAATTAAATTTTTAATAAAAAAAAAAAAGAAATTAATAAAAAAAAAAAAAAAGAGATGAAAATGATGCTGTCACAACTAATTCCAGGGAAATTTAGAGAACCATAATATTTCAAAATTAGTACTCGAGAAAATTTGAAAATCAGAAAATAGAATGAATTTCTAAGCACATCTAACATAGCAAAGTTGAGTCAGAATGCACTGAATTATTTAAATGGTCCTATAACAAGTAAAGAAGTTAAAGAAATAATTACAAGTCTTCCAAACCCCCAAAAAATCCCAAGACCAGATGGATTCATGCAGAATTCTATCAGACATTTGAAGAATAGGCAAACCTACTTCTTATACTATTTCACAACATTGAAAATGAGGGAGCACTTCAAAATACTTTTCATGAAGCCACTATTACATTGATCCCAAAACCCAATAAAGATAAAATCAAGAAAAAAACAATAAGCTAATCTCATTGTTGGACATAGAAATAAAGATTCTCATCAAAATTCTAGCAAACAGTATTCGAAAAGATCATTTACTATAACCAGATCAGATTTATTTCAGACATAAGAGTTTGGTTCAATATACGCAAATCAATAAAATAATTCATCATATAAAGAAATTCAAAAAACACATGATTCTCTAAATAGAAGCATAAAAAGCTTTTGTCAAAATTCACCATATTTTTATGGAAAACACCTTGGAGATAAATGTCGATGGAAGGGGCATATATCAAAATAATAAATTCTGTATCCAAGAAATGTATACGAAGCATCATCCTAAATGATAAACCATTTGAACCATTCCTACTTAGATCAGGAACTATTACTAGGGTTTCACCATTTCTGCTTAGTATTATACTTGAAGACTTAGAACCATAACACAAGAGGGGAGATCAAAGGGATGCAAATAGGAAAGGAAGAATTCAAACTATCCCTATTTGCAAATGGCATGCTTCTACTATAGAGAGAAACCAAAATTTCTTCAAGAAGCTTCTGGAACAAATAAACAATTCAATAAAGTGGCAAGATGCAAAATTAGCATTCAATAATCAGTGAATATTCCCTACACCAACGTTCAACAAAGTGAGAAGACCTAAGAGATAAAGTTCTGTTTATCATAGCTCTTAAAAGTATAAAACACTTTGGAATACATTGAATGAAGGATGTGAGATACCTGTACAATGAAAACATTTAAAATCCTAAACAAAGAATTTATAGAAGACACTAGAAGGTGAAAAGACCACCCTGCTCCTTGATCAGTAAAATTAACACTGTAAAAATAACTAAAGGCAATTTACCTTTTAAATACAATATCAATGGAAATTTTAATGAAATTCTTTACAAAAATTGACAAAACAATCTCAAAATTTATATGGAAACACACAAGGCCAAGATAACCAAAACAATCCTAAGTAATAAAATTTTACTGTAAGCATCACCATATGAGATGTTAATTTATACTGTAAGTCCATAGTAATAAAGAAAGCATGGCACCAGCTCCAAAGCAGACATATAGATAAATGGATTAAAATTGAAGACATGGGAGCTCAGAAAAAAAAAACTGGAAAATGGACAGCATCTTCCAACAAACCATACAGGGAAAATTGCATATCTACATGTAGAAGAACAAATCTACACCCTTATCTATTCCTGTATATGAAAATTTACCCAAAATAGATGAGTCTACAATTGTATAGCAGAGACCATAAAAATCCTAGAAGACTAAATAGAGAATTCTCTTGAATTGATTGGCCTACGTTAGTATTTTCTTCATAGGTCCCAAAATACAGAGGAAATAAGACCAACAGTCAACAAGTGGAATATAACATCAAAAAACTTCTGCCTGAGAAAAGATATTGTTAATAGAGTGAAAATGAAGCCCATGGAATGGGAAGAAATATTCACTAATGACATAGAGGACTAATATCAAGGTATATAAAGAACTCAAAAAATTAAATGTGAAGGAGGTGAATAACCTAATTAAAAATGGGACTTAGAAATTATAAGAAACTGCTCAGAAAGAAATTCAAACATCTAATTAATATCTTTTTAAAAGTTCCACATTCTTGCAGGAGTTCCTGGGGCTACTATTGAGATCTCTTGGTTTATGTGTGAGCAGCTGAAGCTTGAGGCAAGTCAGTTGGTTTGTGAGCTGCCAGTGCTGGTCTGTGTTCTGGGTGCTCGCTCACCAACACCCCCCCACTAATCACACACTTATAGGAAATAAGTGGAAGCAGAATAAAAGGAGAAAAGCCCTCCTTAAAACAACAAAATAGTCACTACAGGAGACCCATCTGAGAAGCAAGAAGCAAGAGATAACTAGAATCACTACAATTTTCCCCCTCTAAGTGAACACTCTAGACACTATTATCATCTAAGTGCTGAAAAATAGCATCCCAGAGGAGCATTAAATAAAATTACAATCAATATCTGCTCATCCTAAAAATGCCAACATCTAGCAGGAAAAACAGAAAAAAGCATAGGAATCCAAGAACAAATGTCTCCCCTCAATATCACCAAAGATAAGGCTTCAGAACACACAAAGAATAACCCATTGGAAAGTATACAAGAAGATATTAGCCAAGACAACAAATTCAAAGATCAATTATAAATATGTTCAATCAGCTCTGAGAGGTCATAGATAAATGAAGTACATTTAAGGAAGAGCACAACATACTGAGGAAAGAATTCCAAGGATACAAAATGAGCAAGACACAAATATAATGAAAATAGAGCCTGAAAACAGATCTCAAAACACTGAAAAACAACGCAAGGACATCTACAAACAAACAAACATAGAAACATGGAAATGAAACTAGACTGAAACAATATTGGAACCAGGAAATCTTGATGGTGTAATAAAAATTTCAATAGAGAGTCTCAAAAATGGAACTGATCGGGGCTGGAGAGATAGCTCAGGGGCTAAGCCTCTGCCTTGCAGGTGGAAGGTCCTGAGTTTGGATCCTAGACCCCACGTATAGACGCCAGGCGAAAGCGGGGGCGGCCTGCGCTTCTGGTCCTGGTAGGGCGGAGCCTGTGAATCCTGGGGCAGAGTAAACAAGGAGGAGGTGGAGGCATCCATGGTGGTTCCTGAGTTCGTTCGTGATTCTACACACACACACACACACACACACACACACACATACATGTGCACACGCATACATGCACAATTGAATAAATAATAATAAAAAATTAAAAATGGAACTGATCATGTAAAAGACAGAGTTTCATAACTGGAAGATAAGATTGCAGAGGCAATAAGAGAAATTGATATTCTGCAAAACACACCTGAGTTGAATATACAAGAACTGTGAGACAATATTACAAGGCCCAATATATGGATCATGGGTATCCCAGAAGCAGGCACAGAAAAGGAAGATCCACCAAGCATAATCAATGAGATAATAGAGGAAAATTTCCTTGACCTAAAAAAAGTGGTACCAGTCCTGATTCAAGAGGCATACAGAACACCAAATACTCAGCACACACACACACACACACACACACACACACACACACACACACACACACAACATCTATATGATAGGCTGCACATCAAATACAAAGACAAGATTTTAAGTGCTGTAAAACAAAATTAATAACTCACATACAGAGGTAAGCCCATCAAAACAAAAACTGACCTTTAAATACAAACAGAAAGTCAGAATGCCCTGGAGAGACACAAGTTCTAAATGAATTCAAATGCCAAACCAGATTATTATATCCAGAAAAACTGTTGGTTACAATAGAAAGTGAAAGAAAAATATTCCATGAAAAAAAAAAAAAAACTAAAACACTATATGGCTACTAAGCCAGAGCTACAGAGAATACTTGAAGAAATACACAAGATGCAAGAGAAGGGTAAACACATCCAAGAAGCTAAAGGGAATAAATAATATTAGGACAAGAGCTGAATGAATGAATGACTAAAAAAGGCAAACACCACCAGATCAGCAAAATTTTAGGAACCATTGAACACCTTTCAATGATAACTTTAAATATCAATGCACTTAACTCCCAATCAAGAGACACAGGCTTATAACTTGCATCAAACATCATGACACATCAATTATCAGCCTCTAAGAAATACACTTCACCTTGAAAGATAAACACTTTCTCAAGGTAAAAGGATGGTCAAAAGTACTCCAAACAAACAAAAAACAAAACAAGCAGCAGTTTCACTGTTAATATCAGACAAAATAGAAACTAAAGCAAACCACATGAGATGAAAATGGATACTATATCTTAGTAGAGGGAAATTTACTGCAAGACCTTACAATCTTATATATGCACCAATCATGGAAGCACTCAAATTCATCAAACACTACATGAGACAAAACAATTAATTAATCCAAATACAACAGTAACTGGTCACTTCAATACCCCACTCATACCTTTGGACAGATCAATGGGATAAAAGTTAAGCAGAGACACACTGGAGTTAAATGAAACCATAAATCAAATGGACTTCAAAGACATCTATAGAGCATTTCATCCAAACAATAAAGAATACACATTCAACTCAGCAGCTCATGGGACATGCTCAAAAATAGATCACATACTAGGACACAAATCAAAAATTCGTATATAAGGAATGGAAATTATTTACTGTATACTATCTGATCATCGTGGAGTAAAGTTAGATATCTACAGCAAAGGAAACAATAAAAACTACACAAATTCATAGAAGCTGAGTAACACATTATTAAAAGAGAAATTAGTTAAAATTAAATAAAACGAGAAGTTAAAAACTTCTTTGACACAATGAAAATGAAGACATAACCTACCAAAATCTATGGACACATCAAAAGCAGTTCTAAGAGGAAGGTTTATAGCACTAAATGCCTACATCACAAGGATGGAAAAATCCTGTGTAAATGGTTTAATGTTACACCTGAAAGCCTTAGAATAAAAGCAGCAAACCAATCCTAAAAGTAGCACAAAGGAAGAAACATCTAAAATCCAAGCAGAAATCAATGAATTGGAACTGAAAAAAATCAATGAAACATAGAGCTGTGTTTTTTTGAAAAGATAAACAAAATTAACAAGCCCTTAGCTTCACTCACCAAAAGAAGAAGAGAGATCACTCAAATCCACTTAATCAGAAATGAAATGGGGGAAATTACTATAGACACCAGAGAAATCCAGAGAGTCATAAGGATGTAATTTAAAAATTTATATTCTCTTTAATTGGACATTCTAAAGGAAATGGATAAATCCCTAAACACATATAATCTATACAAATTGACTCAAGGTGAAATAAATACATTAAACAGGTCAATAACAAGAAATTAAATTGAAACAGTTATTAAATTCTCCCACCTAAAAACAAAAGCCCAGTACAAGATGGATTCAGTGCAGAATTCTACCTGCCATTCAGAAGAGAACTAACATCACTACTTCTCAAATTATTTCATAAAATAGAAATAGAAATCTTTCTATGAAACCAATATAACTCTGATCCCAAAGCCAAACAAAGACACATCAAAGAAAAATTATAGACCAATCCCACTAATGAACACAAATGCAAACATCCTCAATAAAATACTAGTAAAAATGAATCCAAAAATATATTCAAATGATCATACACTATCATCAAGTAGGATTCATACCAGGAATGCAATGATATAAATCAATGAAGTTGATTCATCTTAATAGACTCAAGACCCAAAATCATATGATTCTCTTAATCGGTGCAGAAAAGGCATTTGACAAAACTCCAACATCCCTTCATGATGAAAGTTCTGGAAAAAACAGGAATGGAGGGGAAATATCTAGGTTTTTTTTTTGTTGTTTTTTTTTTGTTTTGTTTTGTTTTTTTTTTGCAGAAGTCTTAAATGCTGCCAAACATCATAGGCTTTTGCCATTGCTCTAGGTATCTCTCCAAAAACTCTCAGTAACAACCAGCTACTGAAGATGTGACACAAATGGATCACAGAACATGAGAAAACATATCAACTGGATCAGATCTGAGGACTTTCTCCTTGCTGTACAGCTGACATACTACCAAGGACTACTATAGAAGCTGTTAAGGGAGAGAAATAATCACAAGCCCTATTAATACCATGAGATCTGTAAATTGTAATATAAATCACATGGCAACAGATGACCACTGCTGCAGTGGTGGGCACAGCAACAGTGACCAACAGCTCTGCTGGTAGTTGCAGTGGCCCAGCTGGGGGCTATTTGAGGGACACGACAGGGGTGAGGATGACGATGATACAGAGAGCCAGGCACTGGAGACATCGTGTGGGGCAAAGATGGTGTCTCCTTTATTGTGCAGGAACAAAGACTTACGTATGGGGAGTTGGCCAATCTGATGCTGGCAGGTACACAGGGGGCCCTTTTCAGGGGCCAACCATACCACAAGTTCTGACTGCCATTCTAAAGTACAAAGATGCGGATTGGGTAGGGGTACTGGAAGTCTGGCAGGGAGTGGGCCAAGCCACCAATAAGTGTGATTAACTGGCTTGTAAAGAGAGTAGCTTTTGCTCACTTAGCCGCTTGGCTATTGCAGTCACCTAGGCCTGGACCCCGTGCTCGCCTACAGACCACCAGTATAATAGTGACATGAATATCAAAGAGACAACCAACAGCTTTCTAACTGGAATCAAGACCCACTTGTCAGAATGGTACATATCCGTGTTACTGGAAACTAGAGCAAGAAGTTAAAAAAGGGAAAGAAAAAATCAATAGAAAAGACAGCCAATAAACCTATGTGTAGGAAGACAGTACCTAAAACTGTTCTGCACATAGCTATTATTATATCCACACTGGGTAGTTATAGTGGAAATTTCTGGGTCTAAAACTGGATGAGAGAAGTGAAACACAAATGTGTGGGGTGGCCTGAAGAGTGGTAATGATATACCATGGAAGCCTGAGCCTCCATAGGAGTAGACATACCAAGTGTACCCTGGGGTTCATAAATGCATGCAAGAGGAAGGGTAGGAGTGAGTGGGAGGGAATGGGGAAAGGAATGGGGAGGGAGGGAAACTGGGACGAATACTCACTCTGTTTGTAAAAGTAGAAAATAAAAATATCTTTTCAAGAATAATAATTATTCGATAATTTGCTGGTTAAAAGAAAATAAAATGTTCCACATTCCTAACCATTAGTTAAATACAAATTAAACCAACCATAAACTATCAATGTACCCAGTAAAAAAGGCCATAATCCAAAGGTAGACAACAGCAAATACTGGTAAAGATGTGGGGAAGAAGGGAACACTTTACATTGCTGGTGGGAATACAATCATATAAAACTCTTTGGACATCAGTATGGAGGTTCCTATTAAGGTTAAAAATTGAAATAAAATACATACAACCCACCTATACCACTCTTGGAAATAAGTAAAGTACATAAGTACAAAGTAAAGCTACATATTTTTATAGAGACATGTGTATATCCATGTTCATTGAAGCTCTATTCACAATATCAAAGAAATGGAATCAGCCTAGATGTCCACCAGTAGATGAATGCATAGTGAAAAAGTGATATATATATATATATATATACAATGTAATACTATCCAGGTGTTAACAAAAAGAGTTGGAAGAAATTATGCTGAGCGAAGTATCCCAGACACAGAAAGACAGATGTCACATGTTCTTTATTAGTGGATTTTAGCATTAAATCCTCAAAATGACACATTGAAAAGGAAACTTCTATAACATACAGAAATTACAAAGAAATATAAGTTGGGGGCAGGGGAAATCAAAAAGATCTCAAAGGAATGGAGGCAAAAGAATTCAATCAAATATAAAAATATGCCCATTAGAAAGAAAAGTCTTAAAGGGAAAGAAATAAGGGGATAGATCTTAATATTATGTAGTAAGTGGAGAAAAATCAGGGGTGGGAGCATATGACTCAGTGGAAAAAGAGGGATCAAGGGTCTGATTCAATTATGAATACTGCAAGTCACTACGACTCTTACTAAAAGAATTCAGGGGAATAATAAAGATTGACAAGACACATGGGTAACCAATTACTCTCTGAATTGGATCTAAATCCCCTCTTATTGTCAGGAAACTCATGCCTGATACTGCTAACTTAACCACATGACAGTAGAAGGGAAGAAAATAAACACTAGACAGAAAGAGATATCTTAATGTTAATTATAAAATCTTGAGAGTAAACCACCATCTAAACATTGCTTATTTAACCCTTAGATAATAAAAGCTCTCAAGTCTCAAACAATATGTACCAATCCCAAAGGAAGTCTAGAGAGGCAGAAAAACAGAACTGGTATGAGTGTAGAACATCAGCAGTCCTGGAATTCTGAGTCCTAACCAGGCCATTGAAATGCTTCCATACTCCAAAGTTTGGTGAATCTAGTGGAAGACGGGACAGTAAATTTGAAAAGACTAAAGATAGGGTGGTATACTTATGACCAACACACTTGCAGCCATGACAGGGATGCCGTGTTCAAGAGCTTACTGCAATGATACTTTCTACAACCAGTTCTACACAATGGTCAACATATCAACATTCCCTCAAAGACTTAGCAAGGATCTTGAGAGAAAAAAATATACTTTCAGAGTGTTTCTGGTGCAAATACTGGCCAAGGGAAAAGGCATCTCCCCACTTTTGACTTTGACAGCTGAAGAGCCAAATGTGCTACAACAAATATCTGACTTCCATACTGACACAGGTACCCAAAAGGGAGCCTTCTGATATATACATGCAGAGGGACAGGAGAGTAGAAAAGACATTGCTAGATTGAATAGAGGAGGGGATAATGGAAGAGAAAGCACTGGGTTCAGGGTTGGGGCTAGGACATGAACTCATTGTGTTTGTATATGAAAAATTCTCAATAAAACACTAATTTAGGAAGGAAGCATGACCATTGCTTCTTAATTAAGACAAATTTGATAAATAGACAACTTAAAAGACAATTTTATATAAAATAAATCCAAATAAGTAGGCCTATTGATGGTGTACATTTGCTCTTATATATGGTATAGATGGAAAAGGGGAGGACTATTTTCATACATTCATGTTTATGATTGTGTAATCAGGAACTTAGCAGCAGAAAATTGGACAGTTGAGGCTCAGAAGGATTGAGGTTAGCATATGTGGTTACAGATATGTGAAGTCATAGAACATGATTAATCTTAATTCAGAATTAATTTCTTACTGAAAAAAACATATAGAAAAGGTATTGCATTGCAAAGTATAGTAAATGATTTGTAAGTTGACAGGGGCTTCTTTGGTTATCCAACACTCCAATTCAACATAGTGTCACAAACAGTTGCAGTGAGAGGGATGCTAGCTGTACAACTGCCAGCAGTCATTGTTTCCAAATATTCAACTGAAGCATGAAGCAATTCAAAGCTGTGTCCCAAACACTTTATGCTTGTTCACTGTTATGAAAGAACAAGACTGCAAATTTTACAGTTCTGTAAGGTCATATTGTAGTTACAACTGGAATACATTTGAATGGATTTTTGTCTTCTCCACAGTGCCTCAGATAACATCACTGTTAACAGATTAACAAAGAACTTAGTCCATAAACTAAGAATTTTTCATGCAATGTCATAAATCAGTGGGATTTCTGAGCAAAGAGATGGTATAGTTTGACATCTAAAATAGCACTCAAAGCCTCATGCATTGCATACTTAGCTGGTGACAATATTGAAAATATTTAGGACAAAATTTTTTGACACTGGGATAGAAAACCAACACGATGTTTAGCTGTGGAATTTCCATAGTCATTATTTTTTAATTAAAAGAAATTCCCTCTTCTACTATTTGAGGGCTCTTGACATAAATATTTGCTAAATATTTAAAATATTTTTTCATCTAGGTGATAATGTGCTTTTGACTTTTATTCTGCTAATTAAAGACATTAATAAATTCTTTCTATCTCACATAAATTTTCTCAATGACTTAATTATACCATATTTATCTTATGTTAGAAAATTATGTCCTTTTGCAGCATTATGATTAGGAAGTTTCCATTAATAGTAATATTATAGCCGATAATAATTTCATTATGAATTTATAATACCTTAAATTTTTGACTATATAAATTCACATTATTCTCACGCAACTCAATTTGGAAGGTACTTAATTTCTCTTAAATTTACAGTTAATAGTGATGTTCAAAACTTCAACCTGAGAATGGTGTTCACAGCCTTCTGCAGACTGAAATACTAAAATTTTCATGAATTTGAGACCCACTCAGGCTACAATATGAGTTACAGGCTAGCCTGCACTGTAGTGTAAGACCTTGCTTAAACAGAAAAGCCAAAAGTTTAAATTGTTTCTTTATCTTGGTATGTGTAATGTCAAAGGAAGAATCTGAATTATATTGTGTAATTTCAGTCTATGCAATTTTACTAAAATTAAAGTAAAATCTTATAGTTCCTTTATTATATTGAAATGTGCATGTGATTATGTATGTGTGTGTATTCATATGTTTGTGAGACATGCATGTATATATGTCTGTGTGTAGTATATGGGCATGTGGTGCAGGGCACATGTGTGTGGGTTTATAACTTTGTATGTATATGGTACATACCTCTGTGCATGTGCAGAGGTCAGAAGCAGACACTGGATATCTTACCCTATCTTTCTCTAACTTATCCCTTTGAGACAGGGGTACTCAGTGAATTTGGAACTAGTTTAGTACTCTGCAAGTTCCAAGAACCCTCCAACCTACAGCTCACATGGCTCTGTGATTATAGACTCAAGAAGCCAAGTACTGCATATTAGAACTCAGGTTCTCATGCTTACATGTCCAAATGCTCTAAATTAATAATTCATCCTCCTATTCTATATGAGCCTTGAACAAACACATCTCATTTTTAATAAGTAAAGTTAATTAAAGGTATATAACATCCCCTTTTAAAAATAAAACAAGCTTTCTGCCCCAGACCTGAACCATGATGGACTCCTTGCAAATCAGGAGGTGAACTTTGATAACAATCAGAATGGAGCCAAGGGAAGTGCAAGAAAAACAAAACTGAAAACAACAACAAACCATAATTCAGAAAACCAAAGACCCTACATTAATCACCTGGAACCATACCAACCAAATTTCTCCCCATCTTAAAGCTCAGGAAACCTTACAGAAGAGAGGGAGGCAAGATTGTAAGAGCCTAAAAATGGAGAGGAGCAATGATATGCGAGATACTCCATACAAGTTAGGGCTGCAGCAGCTAGAATTGGACTTTGCCTAACCTGCACAATGGCTGACATGTCAATGACCCCACAAAGTCTAGCATGGATCACAGGGGAGAAGGCTCCAAGCAGTAGAATAATTAGAGTCAAGGGATTAACAGTCATATTAGACTTCCCATACTAACAGGGAGCCCAAGAAAAGGCTCCAGGTTATGCCACTGAGTCCTTACCCATCACTAGGGTGGAGTACTCAGAGGGAGGTTTCGCATTCACACAAAAGGATGCTCCAGGGGATGGGAGGGAGGAAGGTGGAGGAACCGGACAAAGGGGAGAGAGGGTTAAAGGAAGGGGAAAAGGAGGGAGAGTGAGTGTAAGGGGGGACTGGGGAGTGGAGGAGGGAGAGAGAGGATGGGGAACCTATTGAGCTTGCATGATTTAGAAAAAATAAAATGTGGGAGAAAAAAAGTAAAACAAAATTTTGGCATATTGAAATCTTATAGATTTTTCAGTAATGAAATCAAATAAATTGTGTACAGATTTAAGTTTCTATGATCGTGGAACTTTTTTACATTTTATTTATTACTGCATTCAAAATGCATTTCTAGTAAATATTAGTAAACAAATTTACTTGATGTGTGGCTTATTCTATATATGTCATTAGCAACATAATGTCAAAAGAAATTGAAATCATGCCGAGTTATGTATAAAAAACTGAAGACTCTTATCTAATTTAAGATTGAGATCAAAGAGTTAGCACTATCATATAGATGAACATACTAAGCTTGCTATAGATTTTAGAGTAAAAATTATACTAGTTCAAAAATATTGTTTTAAAATGAATACCTGAAAAGCTTTCTTTCTTCAAATTACTTCATCTTTACTTTGAGTTTGTCAAATACAATGTAAAGTTGATTTTAAAAATTCCATCAATTATATCTAAAGTTTAAAAAATTTTTCTGTCTGTTTAAAAAATAGTTGCCTGGATAGAGAAATGTACCCCTTATAATACAAGCCCTTAGTGGCTGAGGTAGGGGAATACCCAGTCTCCCTATGTTATGGTGAGACTCTCTATCACAAAATGTTTTATTATTCCTTAAGTAATATTTCTTACTCTTATCCCTTTTATACAAAATAACTTCCTAGAATCATTGACTTATGTGGATAAAATATATTTGAAAAAATAAACCAATTAATTGTTCTGTTGTGTCCCACCAGACTTGCATAAACTAGGATAAAACAGTTAGCATTATTAATAATTTCCCATAAAAACAGAAATAAATCTTTCATAAATACAGCTAAGGGGGTGGAGAGGTGGCTCAGGGGTTAAACCTCTGTCTTGCAGGCAGAAGGTCCTGAGTTTGGATCCTAGACCCCATATATAGAGTCCGGGTGGAAGTGGAGGCGGCCTGTGTTTCTGGTGCTGGTAAGGCGGAGCCTATGAATCCTGGGGCAGAGTAAAGGAGGAGGTGGAGGCGTCCATGGTGGTTCCCAAATTCGTTCGTGGTTCTACACACACACATACATACACACACATACATGTAGTGTCCACTCACCCATGGCGTGACGTGTTTCAGCCCACTCACACACTCATTCACACGCTCTATTATACAGCTGCTGGCTGCTTTGACAAAAAGGCCTTTCCCACCTCCGCCTTCTTTCCCCAGAGACTCGGTTGCA
This sequence comes from Typhlomys cinereus, assembly GCA_023101885.1. Classification (NCBI taxonomy): domain Eukaryota; kingdom Metazoa; phylum Chordata; class Mammalia; order Rodentia; family Platacanthomyidae; genus Typhlomys; species Typhlomys cinereus. Next base: position 7,499,795 of record JALPQD010000022.1, read on the forward strand.
GAACAGGGAGTCTGTCTGGTCTATTAGCAGATCTCAGTTTATTGGAGGAAAAAAAGGAGCTTATATAGGCAAAAGACAAAAAGCACCAAATGGCTGGCCAATTATGTCAAAGGTCAAAACGTCCTTTAGGTGCTAGTGGCCAAGTTCAATGTCACTCAGCACAGGAGGCAAGCCAATACCTGAAAGCCAATTAGGGCTCTCTGTGAAGTGATCAGGTTACACCCAAGACCCTTGCCCTCAGCGCCACCTTTAGTCTCATGTGCTCGGCCATGCCCTGGGGCAAATCCTGGGTGGGCCCAACACATACATATACACACGCGTACACACGCATACACGCACAATTGAATAAATAAAAAATAATAAAAAATTTAAAACAGCTAAATATACATTTGAATTACAAAGATAATATGTTAACCTCATTCTATTTTATTGGCTTTATTAGGCACCTCACAATCTAGTAATGATGTGTGAGATACTGTATTTTGAAACTGTGCAGGATCTTACTACTAATTAATTACAATTAATTAGTAATTTAAAAGTAATTTAAAAGTTATCTGGATATTTTTTAAGTTCCATTAATATTTCTGCACCAGTTACTCTTTCCTGTGGCTGTGAGAGAACACCCAAAATCAAGCAACTTTAATAAGCATAGGGAAATTTATTCAGATTATGGTTCTGGAAGAGAGATGTAGTCATTCATGGCAGAAATGGCATGGCTGACATCAGAAGTTGGAGGAGGCCTAAGTTAATGTGGACATTTTGTAGTTTGATTGCTGCTGCCTGTAAACTCAAGAATAGACCCACTAACTCAAGCAGGACAGGGTATCCAACTTCAAGATCTTTCCCCTGTGACTGCCTTCCACCAGCATGGCTCCATCTCATAAAGGTGCCATGACTTCCCCAAACTAAAGATTCAAATACATGAGCCAGTGGGGATAATTCACATTTCAAACCATGATACTCCATTCCTGGTCCCCACAGACTCACTGATCTATCATTATACCAACCATAATCAGTCCACCTTTAAAAGTTACATAGACTTCATCAGTAGTTCCAATACAGTCCAAAGGTTTAAAGTCCAAAGCCTCCTGTAATATCAAAAGACGTCTTTTTAAAATTTTTTTATTATTTATTATTTATTCAATTGTGCATGTGTGCATGTGTGTGTGTGTGTGTGTGTGTGTGTGTGTGTGTAGAACCAAGGACGAATTCGGGAACCACCATGGATGCCTCCACCTCCTCCTCGTTTACTCTGCCCTGGGATTCACAGGCTTCGCCCTACCAGGACCAGAAATGCAGGCTGCCCCCACTTGCGCCAGGCGTCTATACGTGGGGTCTAGGATCCGAACTCAGGACCTTCCGCCTGCAAGGCAGAGGCTTAACCCCTGAGCCACCTCTCCAGCCCCCTCAAAAGATAAGTTATATATTTACAACATACTATGCACAGAATAAATATTCCCATTCCAAAAGAGAGGAAAGGGGCATATCTAGGAAAGAATGGTGTTCTATAAAAGACTGAAAACCAGTAGGACCAACTCTCAATCTTTCAACCCCAAATCCAGGAGATGAGCTTCTTACTGAAATTATCTCAGTTCCAAAGGGCTTCAGTTCCATTACTCCATTGAAGCTGCCTACAGAACAAATAATTCCTTTGAGCTGGCTACTCCCATGATGTATAGGTTTCTTGGCAGATGTCCCACATTAGCTGTGGCATCCCTAGCATCTTCACTTCTCAATAGCAAACCAGACTTTAACTCCATAGCAAAAAAATAAAAAAAAAAAAAGAGCCTTCCTTGGGCCTCTAGATTGAAGACCAAATTTCATGAACTTCTAGTCCTGTCACAAACCTCCTGGCTTCCACCACTCTTTCAAACCTTGAAGGAGTGATCCATGACCTCTTCCCTCTTGAAACTTTGATGCTTCTAAAATCAGGACCATGGGGAGAACTTTACCAAATTTTGCTATAACTTCCAGATAGAGATTGGGGCATTGAATCACAACTGATTCTACTTCTGTGTGCTGAAACTGGTCAAGATCTCTCTTGCATATTTGCTTCAGGGGAGGAACACAGTTGTCCTTTGGAACTCCACCCTTTAGTTCACTCCTTCCAAAATAATTTGCAATCTTATGGGTTGGAACTTTCCATGATGATCTTGCCTTCAGGGTGAAGATTCTCCTATTATCCAAATGAACAGCAGGCTTTAGTTCACTAATTGAGGTAATCTCTTTAAAGGTGGCTGCCATTTTGCTATCTGCCTCCTCTGTAGGCTTGACTTTTCATTTCCTTCCAACTTTTAACATCTTTTTGCCTGATTTCTTGCTCTTTTTCATCACAACTCTAAACAAGAACACAATGAAGTAGTCATGAAACACTGTCAATAATTCCTCCACCAAGCATTCAAATTAAACTTCAGGCAAACATTCAGGATGAGAGCAAAACTTAAGTACTCTGCCAATGCATTATTCCCTTTGCCCTTCTTCAAGTTCCCAACAGTTTTTTTCTGCCTTCTGAACCATCACAAACTGGGGTTCCACTGTCTGTGTCTCCAAGAACATAAGTTTCTTCCAAGTTCACACTAGAATAGCCTTTTCAGGTCCATTTCAACAAAGCAAATTCTCTCCAAGCATGAAGTCCCAAAGTCCTGCATATTTCTCCCAACAAACAGTTCAAAAAGCTTATAATCCACATCACAACAGTGGCCATACTTCTGTATTTCATACCAACTTCTCACAACTTCATAAAACTATTTCACTTTTTGGTACCAGATTCTCAATCTCATATAGCAACACCCAACTTCACTGGTACAAATTTCTGTATGAGTTACTATAATCTGCTGCTTTTGACACCACTGAGGCTCAAAGAACATAAGAGCAGAAAAAAGAGATTATTCAAGTTACAGTTATTGAGGTGATATACAATCATGCATAGCAGAAATAGCATGGCTGGAGGAAGAAGATGGAAGAGCCCTAAGTTACTACAGATGTCTTAGATACTGAGAGCTGCTGCCTGCAACTCAAGAGTAGCTTCACTAACTCAAATGGAGTAGGTCTAACCAAATTCAAGGCTTGCACCTTGGGACTGCCTTACTCCAGCATGGCTACTCCTCCTAAAGTTGCCATGACTTTCCCAAACACATGAGTTTGTGGAAGACAACCCAGCTTTCAAACCCTGACAATTCCCACGGGAAAAATGTCAACTTCATTGTGTCTCTTTGTTCTCATGAATTTTAGAAACACTTTCTCGAATGTGGATGGGCAGAAATTAGAATATTTATTCTGAAAATTATATATAGAATTTTATGACAGCTCCCTGTAGTTTGCATCCTTGGGTATAATTTGTGTTCCTGGGAAAGAAGGAAGTTCAGTTGATTAAGAATTTGATTGCCTCTCATTTGTAATGCAAAGGTTTCCTGTTTAGTATATCTTTCATACCCTCAAGGAAATCAAATTGATACTATATTGAAAGTCAAAGACATTCTATTATTACAGTTGTGTCACACTGTCCTTTTTCTTTTCTCTATAGATTATGTTCTATGAAAGCAATTAAAAGCAATGCATTGAGGTTCATTTTCTTCCTTTCTCTGGGGGGAGACTAATACTGTAGGCAGCACAGCCATGAATGAGTCAGTCTTCTGAGAGCCCTTAAAAAGACACATTAATATAGAAGAATTGAGAGATGTGTTAACCTGAATGTTAGAATATTTCTTCACTAATCTGTGGTTTAAAATGTCTTTCAAATATCAATGCAAGTGATAAATCAGGGCCATATTTCTGGTCTGATAAGTTCGTCACTAATAAAAATGATAAATATATTCACAAGTTTTTTTTTAATGTAAGGATATTTTTGTTGATGACAAGGACATTATATTCATCACATTACCCAATTGATGTCACTTACGGGATTATGTCCTTATAATTTTTTAACACATTGCATTAGAAAATTTAGAAACTGTTTGCATAACTTTATTTCTATATCATGGATTTACTTTTTAATCATGTGAATAAGAGTCTATGCATTTGAAGCAATATTCTAATGAGACATCATTTGGATTCACCAGAATACAAAATGAATTTGATGGCACAAAATATTTTCACCAGATCCTCCTAAGAGAAAGAATTCTATCCACCAAATCCTAGAGGAAAGTCTAATTTTCTTGTAATAGTTGACCTTCCTTAAGATATCAGAGACAATGTAAAATATAAACTAAAGCCAGAAACATGACTAGCAATCTATTAACTTTATATACCAATTCAAGAATTTTAGATGAGAAATAACAAAACACCTCTATCCTGAAGTTCCATGTGGATACCAAAGCACAGAAAATTTGAACATCAATTTCCAAATTTAAATATCAAAAATCTAATTACATTTGGGGAAAATATTACAAATTTCAATTATTAATTTTTTCCTGAGTTCCCAGGACTGTACCACCCAGAAAAATAGCTTCCTGTGGTCCTAAATTATTCAATTATTAAACATGATATATAATATTTGCAAAATGTACATTAGAACCTTGTCTATAGTTGAGAATTGAGCTTCAATTTAGAGTAAGAACACCAGTGATATAGAGCATGTTATTACCAATGTGAACCACAGAGGGAGAGAAAGAAATGTCATCTAATAAGGCAAGATTTGCATGAGGATGTCTTGACTAGAAACAAATAGTGAGTATTATGATTTGAACACAAAACATGCTGGGCATGAGGGAGACATGGAAGTGGTAAGTAAAAAGTAGTGACTGTCTTTCCACAGGAACTATAAAATGAAGAGTACAATAGATGGCAGTGTGAAATTTACAGGATGAAGAGTTATTACATGCTATAAAATGTATCATCCTGAAGCTCAGGGAAATTTGTGGAAGGGAGGGTGGTAAGATTGTAAGAGCACAAGGATGGGAAGAGTAATGATACACAATATACTCCACACAAGTTAGGGCTGAAGCAATCATAATAGGACTTTGCATGACCTGTGCTATGTCCAACACATTACTGACCTCACAAAGTCTAGCATGGATCCTTGGAGGCTAGAGACTGGCAGTCACAATAGTGTTCCTAAGCTTAAGGGGAACACAGGAAAGGGTTCTGGGTCATGCCCCTGGGTCCTTGCACCTCATTGGAGAGGAAGACCCAGAGGAGAGTTTGGCATGCACATTAAAGGATTCTCCGGGGATTGGGGGGGAGGCACTGGGGGATGGGGAGTCAAAGGAGAGGGGAGGGGGGAGCAGGGGTATGAGGGGGAGGTGGAGGGAGGGAAGCGACCAGTGTACCTGTTAAGTTTGTATGAGTGGAAATAATAATAATACTAAAAAGATTTAAACACAGAAACTCTTATTATACTTATTGTAACAAAATCAAGGACAAACAGCAAACAAAAACCAATATGAAATATTTAGAAAATATTCCATCAATTCTTATATGGTACACCTTACTTTTCCTGAAATGTGGTCATGCTAACTAATTAATTTGTTCATAAAAATTTATTGAATAATATAAAAGGTTAAGAAGCACATACATATTTGTTTTTTTCTTAGAACTTACATTCCTACGAGGATAACAGAAAGAAAACATAATAATGGACTTTTTATATTTGCAATAAGCAAAACATTTTATTATTCTCTTTAAAAGATAATAGCTTAGACATAAGGAACAAAAATTATTTAGGGCTTTCCATGTACTTGAAACACTGGTGATTACAGACATTAAAAAGAGAATATTTGTTAAAAGAAATTAAAAATATTACTAGAAAATCTAGTTTACTTATAGACAGTGATTGGGAAGAAAGAAGCAAATGCTTAAAACAAAACAAAATAGAAATATTTATGATTTTAGTTAATTTACATAATAACTACTTTGTGATGATTTTTCATAATGGAAAAATTTTGACACAATTTAAATTAAAACCAATTTGGCAAACAAACCCATAAATTATATTGGTAAAATGGAAACATTCTTCCATATGTTATTTAAAATTAGTCAATTTATATAGGAGGATCTTAGAAATGAAACAGCATGAAAATTAAATACATATAAATAAATAAGCTGGAGTATGACATCATTACTATTGTATTTCCAATATATAATATAATTGTATATGTTTCTGGAATATGTGTAATGAAAAGAAAAATAAAACTTGCTTGGGAATTATAAATACTAAATTATATTTATCTTTTGCCTTATATATACACAAATATACACATAAGAAATTTCAAATTCCTTTGTTATTTATAATTTTAATACATCATAACAATTTTGCCATGACCCATCATGATCTTTAACAAGTTTCCTGCATATGTAAAATATTCCATTATTTAAATGACTGAATATACATTGCTGAATACAATTTTAGATATGTCATAGTATAGATTTTATATACATTTTAGAAATTTAAATGAATGTTTCATAATCATGCTGACATAACCATGTTCATTATAATGCTTTGGAGACTTGCTTCTACTAAGTTTTCCCCATCATTAGGGGATATTTCCCTTAGTAACATTTAACTTTTCCAGTTAGTATAAACTATAGTGAAAATGAAGGTTAGTTAGTAATCTGGATGGAGTAAAAAAGATAAATTAAGAAAATTTCATACTTTGTGTGCTTTTCAGTTAAAATGTTCAATCTAGATTCAAAATACTTTAATATCTTTACCTTCATGAATATTCCCTTCTAATTTTCTCTTATTTTCCTTTCATTTTTCACTGAGTATATTATTTCAAGATTATTTAGATATGGTAACAATAAGAGGTACTTTGGACAATCTAGACAGTAATGTGTCAAATAAATACATGTGTATTTTGCTGATATGGAAGTAACTTTCATGAAATAAGAAACTTGGTTTGTATCTCCATGTATCTTAATTTTTTTCATGTATCTTAATTTTTAATTTAAGAATTGTTAGTAACTCCATTATGATAAATGCAATTTCATGACCTTAAAAATTAGAAATCTGAAGGAATATATTTATAATTTGAAAAAATAGTAATATGATTCCAGTGTGAAAGTATAAAGATAGGGCTGGAGAGGTGGCTCAGGGGTTAAGCCTCCGCCTTGCAGGCGGAAGGTCCTGAGTTCGGATCCCAGATCCCACGTATAGACGCCAGGCCGAAGCGGGGGCGGCCTGCGCTTCTGGTCCTGGTAGGGCGGAGCCTGTGAATCCCAGGGCAGAAGGAGGTGGAGGCGTCCATGGTGGTTCGCGAATTCGTCCGTGGTTCTACACATACACAGACACACACACACACACAGACACATGCGCGCACACATACACACGCATATGCACACAGTTGAATAAAATAATAATAATAAAAAATTTTTTAAAAAAGTATAAAGATATAGGTCATTTCATATATATATGTGTGTGTGTGTGTGTGTGTGAGTGTGTGTATATGTACATATATATCATTTACTTGCTCTTATCTGCTTTTATAAGAACCTTGGTTAGATACACCACATCCTAATAAAAGGCAAGCAAAGTAATTAAATTATAAATAAGATAAATAAAATATATATTAAAACTAAGTGCTGGATAAATGAAAAGATTTGCTGAAAATGAATAATTTTCTTCATGTATATGTTATATACATATATGTTCTGCAATATTTACATGATTTAAAATCATAAAGCTTTAAGAACTGAAATTAATTTTAAAAATAATAAAAACATTGACATTAAAAATCAGCAACAAAAGAGTGTCAAAAGTAGTTCCTTTTCCTACTCTCTATTCTGGAGAATGATTTTATGGATTCTAATGCTTAAGGTTACTGCTTTAGTTTTCTGCTTCATCAGTTCTGTTATCCTGATTTAGAGATTCTCAGGGTATTTTCAGAAAGTAATTTCTGATACTGTAATGGTGTATAAACAAAACATGTCCTTGAATAAAGCTATCAAATTGTCTTTTTATAAGGCATTCCTTCAGACAGAGTTCTGAAATTTGTATTCCACAAGTTCTCTTTTAAATTTTACATTTAATGTAAGTATAACAGTAAACACAAGTGAGAAAACTAGATCAAGTTTAATTTTTAGATACAGATGAATGCCCTGGAGATTTTGAAATGAGGATCCCATTCAGAGATTTAACTAGTATGCTAAAGAGACACTCATCTAATTCTTCTGCAGAAGCCTTTGTACATTCAGGTACATGCAATAAGTCTTAACGGACAATGTTTTTTGCTGAAATAGAAACATTGTCATCCATTTATGATGAGCTAATGGTGTTATTCCACTTTTTTCTCCTGGTCAATAATTGTTCAATTCAGTTCAATTCAGTTCAATTTTTCAATTAGGAGGAAGATACTAAGTCTATGTTCTTTAAGCATACATTAAGCTTTTAAGCAAAACAATTCATCAAGCTATAGAAGAATAGAATAAGAGAAATGCATAGCTTCTTTACTATCAAATTTAAGCTGACAAAATATAATAAAAATGAGACAATCTAAAATTTACTAGTCTCTCTTAATTCACATGTTGAAGAGAAATAATTTACATCAACTAATGTAAAGAATAGTATGAGGGTTATGCTTCCCTCTAAGATGTTGTGTTAACTACTGCACACAAACTTGACCTTATACAATTGTTCTTGTTAAATCTATCAATTTGAAAATAATTTATAAATATATAAATTTTATTCATAATCATGTTGTATATTTGGTGATCACTTAATGTTGGACATTCTTTAGAACGAATAAACCAAGTCGAAATACATTAATTTCAATAAAGGTTCTTAAAAACAAATGTAAATTAAATGAACTGTTTGTGTGTGAATTATTTGAGTATATGAATTCTTATAGAAATAAATTGCTCCATCTTTCTTCTAGTACTTATTCAATGGTGTAATGAAATTTTGTATTATAAGTTGAACTTAATATTTAAAAATATTTTGTATATATATTGAGTACAAGACAGAGAGAGAGAGAAAGAGAGAAAGAGAGAAAGTAGGTGATCATGTGTGACTATGGAAATCTGAGGACAATTTTCAGAATTAGGTTCTTTCCTTCCACAAGATTTATTCCTGAGATTTGAATCAGCTCATCACTTTTTCATATAGTCCCCTTTTCCTGCTAATCCATCTCATCTCCCTGACAATAACTTTTAAACTAATTATAAAACCATTGACAACTAAACCAATACTGTCCTGTAGTCTTAAACTTTCCTTCCTGCCTATCTTCTAAAATAATGTCAATTGTTTATAAAACTCAGCATTTTTGGAGGAAGACATGTAAGAACCAGCAAAGTACTGAATAGAAGTCATAAACTTGAACTTTCAGGTTTTCATTGTCTACGGAAGGAGAAGAAAATCCTAAAACAGAATTATTACACAATATAACAACTTCTACATCATAACAAATTTTAGGGATACAAAAAGGACACTGTCTTAGAAAACTCCAAAAGGTACATAATGGCATATGTTAAAAATACTCCAAAAAACATATCACAACATTGCCCAGAAAGCCAGACCACTTGTTAATAATACTTGGTCTATGATATGACAATATGTTCTATCCCATTTCTCTGTTTAATTCCAAGGTGTTGCATTTTGTTTTTTATCAGCAAAGCAAAACCTAAATGAAGCTGAGCAAGGGAAGGGTTTCACATGGCTGCCTACGTAGGCAACTATGGTAGGTTTTTCATATACAAAATTAGAATGCTTTGTTTTGTATCCCATTATGTACATTGAAGATATTTTGTATTATTCTTGGCTGGAGATTATCTCTTGGTGCCTAATATGCTTTCCAATGGGTACACAACATATTTCCTCAGTCCCACACCTACTTCCTGCCACTCTGGAATCTGTTAGTTGTCCTTTGTTTATAAGTACTATGGGGGTCCCATGTATGAAATTGTCAAAAAAATCATGAATAAAGCAAAATGGGGAAGAAAAAGAAATCTGGAATTCAATCTATTATTAGTGGCACGATTGGTGTAGTTACATGTGCACGTCTTTACTTGGACAACTTGTATTCCTGAAAGGTGTTGCCAACATGTTCATAAATGCCACTAAGCAATATTTTTATTACGTTTTTTGCCTAATTATTCAAGCTCAATAGATACCCCCTACTTCACTAAGTAACATTAATCTGATAATGTCCCACCCATAATTGTTTTAAAAATCATTTTATGATTACAGTTAAAGAGAAATAAGTAATGCTTACCTTGGATCTGAATGCTAGATGTGAGGATGAAAACTAATAAACCTAAAGGTCTCCCATTAATAAATCTCCTGAAATTAGCATATTACAAACGTTTACCTTGAATTACTGTATCACCAGAGATTTTTTTGAAAATTTGGAAAAATGAACTATATCATGATTTTGATTTTTATATGAATATAAATGACCTTTCATAATGGACCTACATGTGGAGGTCTCTGGGGATCGCAGCTCCATCCTGCAGGCCAGTCCTTCGGGTACTCCACAAGAGGGATCAATTGGGGAAAGGTGAGTGCGCTGTCTGCCTGCTCCCAGCCCTCCTTCCCGAGGACAATCAGAAGCAAAAGGCAGTCTAGTCAAGCAGGAACTCATTTATTGCAAGTCCGTAGCCATCTTATAAAAGTAGAAACCCCAAGGGGGATTCCAGGGCAAGGAAACAGGCAACCAATCATCTTTTTTTTTTAATTTTTTATTATTATTATTATTATTATTTATTCAACTGTGTGTATGTGCGTGTGTATGTGGGCTCTCGTGTGTGCGTGTGTCTGTGTGTGTGTGTCTGTGTATGTGTAGAACCACGGACAAATTCGGGAACTACCATGGACGCCTCCACCTCCTTCTGCCCCGGGATTCACAGGCTCCGCCCTACCAGGACCAGATGCGCAGGCTGCCCCCCGCTTCCGTCTGGCGTCTATACGTGGGATCTGGGATCCGAACTCAGGACCTTCTGCCTGCAAGGCGGAGGCTTAACCCCTGAGCCACCTCTCCAGCCCACAACCAATCATCTTAAAGGTCAAGCCAGTATGTAGCGAAATTTCTTTAAAACATCCCTCCTGACTTCCTCCATCAAAACATCCAGGCCTATTCAAAACATCCTGAGCTACCCCATCCTGACTTCCTCCATCAAAACATATTTGTCTAAGTTTACCAGATTATTGAGGTCACCTAGATTGAGGCCCCCACACCTACACACTATTAATTAATTTATTTTTAACATGTTTTTATTATTATTTCCGCTCATACAAACTTAATAGGTACACCAGTTCCCTCCCTCCCTTCTCCTCCCCCTCCCCCAAACCCCTTATTCCCCCTCCCCTCACCCCTCCCTACCCATCCACCAGTGCCTCCCTGCCCAATCCCCAGAGAGTCCTTTAATGTGCATGCCACACTCTACTCTGGGCCCTCCTCTCCAATGAAGTACAAGGATCCAGTGGCATTTCCCTGAACCCTTTCCTGTGTTCCCCTTAAGCATAGGAACACTACTGTGGCTGTCAATCCCTTGTCTCCAAGGATCTTGGTGCCGTTAGCAGATGCTAGACTTTGTGAGGTCAATAGTGTGTTGGACATTGTGCCGGGCATGCAAAGTCCAATTATGAGTGCTTCAGCCCTAACTTGTGTGGAGTATCTTGCAAATCATTGCTCCTCCCATCCTTTTGCTCTTACAATCTTACCGTCCCCTCTTCCGCAAATTTCCCTGAGTTTCAGGATGGGGAGAGATAAAGCTGGCCTAGTTCTAGGTGGTTGATATAGAGTCTCTGAAGTTCTGGATTGTGGTTTGTTGATTTTCTTTTGCAATTTTGCTGCTCCTGCAATGCCCTACACTCCATCCTGATGGATATTGTATGTCACCCCCTGGCCAAAGACAAAAAGCTGTTAAACTTGAGTCTTGTTATAAGAGCACATTCAAGGGTAGATGTAATAAAAGTAGGAAACCACAATGAGGGAGGGGTCAATCACCCATTTGCAAAATGGTTACTTTTTATCTTCCAGACTATATGCCTCCCCTTCTGGTGAGATCATATCCCCTCAGTTGTAAATGATCAGGAACGAAGTCTGTGAACTTAACCAGGTGTCTCATTACTTACTTGCAGTCCTTGATGGAGGCCTATTTTCTCTGCTGTAATCTTCCCGCCAAAAAATGTCCTGGACCCGATGGATTCAGCACAGAGTTCTACCAGACATTTAAGGAGTTAATAACACCAATACTCCTTAAATTGTTCCATCAAATACCAAAGGAAGGAACACTACCAAATTCCTTCTATGAAGCTAATATCATTTTAATCACAAAACCTAATAAAGATTCACTTAGAAAACTTTAGGCCAGGGCTGGAGAGGTGGCTCAGGGGTTAAGCCTCCGCCTTGCAGGCGGAAGGTCCTGAGTTCGGATCCCAGATCCCACGTATAGACGCCAGGCCGAAGCGGGGGCGGCCTGCGCTTCTGGTCCTGGTAGGGCGGAGCCTGTGAATCCCAGGGCAGAAGGAGGTGGAGGCGTCCATGGTGGTTCGCGAATTCGTCCGTGGTTCTACACATACACAGACACACACACACACACACACAGACACACACACATGCACGCACATACACACGCCCATGCGCAGTTGAATAAATAAAAAAAATTAAAAAAAAAAAAGGAAAACTTTAGGCCAATCTCTCTGATGAACACAGATGCAAAGATTCTCAACAAAGTCTTAGCAAATCGGATTCAAAAACATATCAAGAAGATCATACATGGGGACCAAGTAGGCTTTATCCCCGGCACACAAGGTTGGTTCAACATACGCAAATCAATAAATGTAATTCATCATATAAACCAGTCCAAAGTCCAAGACCACACGATACTCTCGATAGATGTAGAAAAAGCTTTTGACAAGATCCAACAGCCTTTTATGATCAAAACGCTAGATCAAAACTGGAAACATTCCCACTTCGATCAGGAACTAGACAAGGCTGTCCACTCTCACCATTTCTATTCAATATTGTACTGGAAGTCTTAGCTGAAGCCATAAGACAAGAAAGGGACATAAGAGGGATTCAAATTGGCAAGGAAGAAGTCAAGCTATCCCTATTTGCAGGTGACATGATCTTATTAATTTATTTTGAAATAAAGATAATGGTTATTTTTCATTCTTTGCAACATAGTAGTTAACTGTAAAAGCCAATTAAAAAAGGATGTGCATCTATTCTTTCTTAAATTATGTCAAAATTAAAGCCAGATGATATAGTATTCATAGATATTGCTGGACTGTCAGAAATGCAAAAAAGAAATAATACACAGGAGAGGAGATAAAGAAAATCAGAGAGCCAGGCAGATAGGGAATCAGTCTCAGTGAGGTCTCTCTCCCACTGCCTGATTGCTGAAACATTATTTTATACAGAAATGTGAGCATGAGTTGTGGATCAGAAGGAAAGCTCAGTGAAAGCATTTGTGAATCGTGAAAAGAGAGATTAGAAAATGAGAGCCTTCCTAAATAACAGTGCATTTTTAGACAACCAGACATTGACATTAGGAGAAATAAATCTTGTGCGGAATTCCTCAGATAATGAGAAATTCCTTTGTCAAGGTGCTATCATTCAGGTGGAACCCTACAGTCAAGCAGCCTACCTGCCTTATACAACGTGATATCTAAGTGAATCTAGAGATTTGTGCATTTCAATAATATTCAACTGATTGTAGATTATTTGCATTAATGGGAAACAAATAATGAATCAATTAATATGGTCTCATGTCTCCTAACAGAAGTTGTATATAGATATGTGTTTGTCTTTATGTGTTTGATTTTCATTTCAGTAAGATAATAACATTCAAGTTTATTTCATCTTCCTCACAGGAAGCATGTATTTAATTATTACTATATTGTGTTCCTTGAATATTCATTAAGTGCATGAGATTTTTCAGTGGTCTTGGGAAAAACACTTTTTTGAGTGTGGAGAGAATCATGCCTTTATGCAAATTGATACTTATTTTCAAACACAATCAAATTTGATGTTCTCAGATTAAATAAAGAAATTTGCTGGCAAATTATATGTATGATTTAACGTGTCACACTTGCCAGCTGAACAAAGGAAAAGTATTCAACCCATCATTTCTCTTAGACTTTACCACATTCTGGGGAGCAAGAAAACTGCAGAAGAAGCATTTCATAAAATAATTCCATCAATATCTTAACAGTAAGTGACACTTGACTTGATATTATTTTACTAGTGGTATTACTATTTTGTCTGGATATCTGCAAGCAAATACTAGTACTTAACACCAAAAAACACATTTGCTTATTATCAGTCAAGATAGTGGTAACATAAACATTCCTAAAAAGAATTTATGGTGTAGAGTGCCATAAATTGCCCTCCCAAGTATTTAAATTATTCTATGTAAATCAACTGTTGATATACATTCTCTTGCATGTTATTCCACCCATAAATTTTAGTTGATACCATATATATATAATATATCACATACATATATAGTATATTTATATTACATATAAAATAAAGGTTACATTATTTTCCCCATTTCTAATTTTTTCATACTGACAAATAGCACTCAAAGTCTCTCATTCTGTGATCACATGAGTTCCCAGGAATATGTTTCAGAGTTTTGTCTTCATTGCATTTCTGACAAAAAAAAATGTTTTGCCCAGGTCCGTTTGAGCTTTCTTGCAAGTCATTTGATATTTTACAGTTTATTTAATGTATTTTTAAAATTTCTCACTGGGTTCATCAGTTTCATAGACTGAGCTCTTGAGAATCGCTTTTTGTCCGTCATAAAGCACAATTTAGATTAGGAATTATGATCAAGTAGACCATATAATGAAATACAAAACAAAATTATGTTTCAGACTACACGAAAATTATTTTCAATGATATATTGACTATTGGCTCTTTTTTGTTTCCATGGCAAATATTATCATTAAATTCTAACTCAATGATTTTCCTTTTGAGATCTACATATCATTCATTTGTGAAATATATTAATACTGTGCTTACTTAACAATAAATTTTTTTTCAGATTTCAGACAAAAAGCAGTTGTCATAGTTAAGCACAGGTGTCAACTTAACTGTTGAGAGTTTGAGCTCTGGGCACATTTGTAGAGCATTAGTGATGGAGTTAAGCCCAGAACAAACCTGCAGGAAATTGTCTAGCTGCTGAGGAAGGCCCAGCCCATGGTGGGTGGGACTAGACCTTGGAATAAATCACAGAAAGCTGGTTGAGAGAGTTGGCATCCTTCTGTTCACTTGGCCAGACATGCTGGTCTGAAAAGTAAGAAATGTCCATCTCTCAGCTGTTATGTGGTAATGGTGTGGCCATTTCCCTCGGCCCTGGTGTTGGTGTGCTCTCCTATCAAGCTGGACTGAGAACTGTAACCAGGAATCGTAAGAGACAGTAAACCCCTTGTTCCCTTAAGCCATTTGATGGTCATTTATCAGCAACTATGCAGGCTGACTGCAACAGAATTTGGTACCAGAGAAGTGGGGTGTTGCTGATAGATCTGACTATGTGCATATTGTGGCTTTTGAACGGTTTCACTGGACAAGGTTGGAAATGCTTGAGAATTTTCAGTTTGTGGATCTACAAATACTGTTCTTCAGCATTTAATGGGCCAATTGTGTAACGTCAGTGCTGAGAGAGATTGTTTGGGCCAAATTAGTGATGAGGGAAACAAAGACTTTGGTAAAGCTGAATTTAAAGATGATGGACTGGTTCGCTTGACAGAGGAGAGCTGTGTTGGCAGCCGTGAAGGTTTGGATATGCTAAGGGCAGGCAGCAGAATATCTGTTGCTGTTGGAGAAATGAGGATCAGTGAAGGAAAACCTAGTGACTTGTACTAGGATGGTGGAAGATGTGAAAACCACCATATGGCAAGTTCATGGTTTGAAAATTCAAATTCCTTCAGGGGCCAAAAGCCCAAGTTAAAGCCTTTTCTTACCCTTTGGATATTTGGCTGCCTAAAAGAGGCTTTTCCAGCAGCAGCCCATGAAACTTAGTACAGCTATGGCTTAAGTGGACTAGCTACGTTTCAAACTCGCCTCAGAATCTCACAGCATCCCCCAGGTGGTACTGGTTTTGGTGTACTACTAAGGGTTCATGGAGAGCAGAAAAAGCTTGGCACCAAGTGGCAGGCATATAGTTCCTACAAGAGAAGTTGAAGCTTATAGTTGCAGTGGAACCCAGAGTACTGATGGAAATGCCAGAACCATGGGATGTATGCTGAGGACGATTGTGAGTGGAGATTCAGCCTAGTTCAGAGGAACTCTGCTTTTATAACTTTAAGCGCAAACAGAGACTGGGAATGCCTAGAATCTTTGAGCCACCTTGACTGCATGATGAGCAACAGAAGATGGACATTGAAGTAAAATAAAGAATATGGTATTTGATTTCCTGGACTTTGATCTTTTTAATGTTTTCTTATTGTTTTAAGATCCTTCTGTTTTAATGTTTTATCTGTTTTAAAGTATTTAACTTATTCTGATTTGAGAGTTTTGAGGTTCAGAAACTTTGAACTTTTAAAATGTTGGAACTGAAGTTTTAGTGAGGGAACATCTTAAATTTGTCCATGAAATGTATTTATATTTTTGAGATAACTTTTAACATCTATGGGGACAAGAATTGAAGGTTACAGTTGAAAAGTGCTATTGTTTTTGTGTCAAGTTGCCAAGGGGTGGAGTGTCATAGTTAGCACAGGTGTCAACTTGACTGTTGGAAGTTGGAGCTCTGGGCACATTTGTAGAGAATTAGTGGTTGAGTTAAGCCAAGAGCAAACCTGCCAGAGATTTTCTAGTTGCTGGGGAAGGCCCAAACCATGGTAGATGGGACTAGGCTTGGAATAAATCATGGAAAGCTGGTTGAGAGAGTTGGCATCCTTCTGTTCACTTGGCCAGATATGCTGGTCTGGCAAGTAAGGAATGTCTGTCTGTCAGCCGTTATGTGGTGATGGTGTGGTCAGTTCCCTCTGCCCTGGTCAACTCTGTGTACTCTCCCACCAGCTGGACTGAGAACTATAACCAGGAATCATAAGACACAATAAACCCCTTTTTCCCTTAAGCCATTTGATGGTCATTTATCAGCATCATGCAGGCTGACTGCAACAGCAGCCATATATCTTTCTTGTCAAATGGGTTATATTTTAGTTATAACAATTTAATCATTATATAAGCTAGCAGAATTAGTTTCTTTTTTCTAGGTTACTTATATGACAGAAAATTCACTCAGGAAGTAGCAGAATGAGTAAGTATTCAAATTACAATGATGAAGGAAGACATTTGAAGGCACCATTTGAAGAACATTTCAGATTTCACAGTTTCATCAGTCAAGTCCCTATATAAAATTGAATGTAGTACCATAAAAATGCTGGCAATAGGTTAATGTTGCTGAATATTCAACTACTAAAAGCTAATTAAAAATCAATTATGACATACCATGTAACTTCATGATAACCTTAGTTTTGAGCAAAGTATGTACACTTTTCACTGCACATGCACCACAAAATGATAACCAATGGTTCCCAAAATAGCTTAGCCCATATTTGACTCCATTGTGCATAATTCAGCCTAATTCTTTATTGTAATGTAACATTTTCTTTTCTTACAGAATCAGCATCTTGTTTGTAAAAAACAAAGGTGTTCAATATTTTTATACTGTCATTCTCTAGCATGTAGATATCAAAATAGTATACCATTGGATTATATTGTGTCAAAGGGTTTAATTTTAAAATTTACCGCCAGGCTGGAGAGATGGCTCAGGGGTTAAAATTCTGTCTCACATACAAAAGGTCCTGTGTTCAGATCCAAGGTCCCACATAAAAATGCTAGGCCAAAAAGGCAGTATACCACACTTCTGGCCCTGGTTGGCAGAGCCTAGGAAATCCTACAGCTAAGCAATATAAAAAATAAAACATATAAAATAAGTAAATAAAGTATTTGTTGCCCACATAAGTAGGTGCTCTGCAGGATGCGAGGGAAGAAGTGGGAGGCACCAGGAGAAAGAGAGGAAGGGAGGGGGGTCAGAGGGAGAGTGCAATGGGAGACAACTGGGGAGGGGAAAGGAGAAGGAGAAGAGGGTGGTACCTATTGAGGTTGTATGATTAGGCAAAAATAAAATACATAATAATAAAATTTTGCTGCTAGAATCGATAACTTGAATTTCATAAAGAGTCACCAAATGTTTGTGCTTGATGTCGGGGTAAATTTTTTGTTTTTGAAATGGTTCTTAAAACACTTGTGCCATTTTGTACATTATGTCTTGCATAGTTATGAAAATCATTATTATCAGCAATGAAAAATAAAATCGAGACTTCTATCAATTATAAATAAAGACAGATAATAGCCTCTTCACTATCAAAAATTCTAACAAGATTGATTATTGATGTAAAAATAACTAAGAGCATCCATCTCATTACTATTCAGATTTGTTATCTGCTTTAAGAAATGACAAAATATATGAAGACGAAAAAATATATTTCTTTATGATATATTATGAGTAAATATATGATTTGCACAACCATTTTATATATATATATCCAGTATTTAAAAATTACTTAGGTGAAAAGGTGACAAGGGTTTACAAATAGAAAAATTTTGAGAAACTCTGATTTAGCTATGTCTTCCTTAAAGATGGAATCACAGTGTCAATCAGAGGTAACCTGACATTTAAATTTTGTCTAGAACAGAATTCACTTCCAACATTGTATGGTTGTTGACAGCATCCAATTCTTTGTAAGATGTTGATTTTAGAGCTTCAATTTCTTGGTTGTCAGCTAGAGGTTACTTTCAATAATACTCAGAGATTTCAATACTACACTCTCAACGTGGGATAGATCAACATTGGAACTTACAGATCTTTATCGAACTTTCCATCCATGCACCAAGAAATACATTTTTGTTAGCATCTCATGGAATTTTTCTCAAAAATAGACCACATATTGGGCCACAGAATGAATCTCCACATATACAGGAAAGTTGAAATTGCAGCCTGTACCCTATCATACCACCATGGTCTAAAGCTTGACATCCACAACACAACAAACAACAGAAAATACACAAACTCTTAGAAAATAAGCACTATGATGCTGAATGAGAATTGGTTTCAGGAAAA
This sequence comes from Typhlomys cinereus, assembly GCA_023101885.1. Classification (NCBI taxonomy): domain Eukaryota; kingdom Metazoa; phylum Chordata; class Mammalia; order Rodentia; family Platacanthomyidae; genus Typhlomys; species Typhlomys cinereus. Next base: position 7,518,806 of record JALPQD010000022.1, read on the forward strand.
AATCATAAAGGAAATTCAAGATTTTCTAGAAGCAAATGATAATGAAAATACAATGTATCGAAAATCTCTGGGACACAATGAAAACTGTCCTAAGAAGTAAGTTTATAGCTCATAATTCCTGTATCAAAAAAAGAAACATCACGAATAAATATCAATGCAGCTTAAAGCTTTAGAAACACAAGAGCAATCCAATCCCAAAAACAGAAGAGAGGAGATTACCAAAATCAGGGGAGAAATATTCGAAATTGAGATGAGGAAAATGACACAAAGAATCAATCACAAGAGAAAGGGATTCTTTGAAAACATCAATAAGATTGATGCACCCCTACCTATATTAACCAAAATCAAGAAAGAGAAAAACCAAATTAACAAAATTAGAAATGAAAATGGAGTTATCAAAACTAATACCCAACAAATTCAAAGAATTATAAGGTCATATTTCAAAAACTTATACTCCATGAAACTTGATAACACAAAAGTAGTGGATGAATTCCTGAGTAACAAAAACTTACCTAAACTGAATCAGGAAGATTTGAATTATTTAAATAGTCCTATAACAAATGAGAAAATCAATGAAGTAATCTCGAAATTTCCCACCAAAAACATTCCAGACCAGAAGGATGCAGCACAGAAGTGGAAGGTTACAAATAAATGTGCAAAAATCAGTGCCCTTACTATACAGCAAGGATGAAAAAAGTGAAAAGCCCTAAGAGAAACAATCCTATTTACTATAGCCCCTAAAAAAAAGAAATACCTTGGTATAAACCTAACCAAAGGAATGGAAACTTAAATGCTAAAGAGTGAAATTACAGAAGACACTAGAAGGTGGAAAGAACTCCCATGCTCCTGGATTGGCAGAATCAACATCATAAAGATGACCATCCTACCAAAAGCAATATACAGATTCAATTCTATACCAATCAAAATCCCAAAACAATTCTTTAAAGAAATTGACCAAAAAATCTCAAAATTCATATGGAAACACAAAAGACCCAGGATAGCAAAAACAATCCTGAGTAACAAAAACATTCCTGGAAATATCACCATATCAAACCTTAATTTATACTACAAATCCATTATAGTAAAAACAGCCTGGTCCTGGCTGCAAAATAGACATGTAGATCAATGGATAAGGGTTGACGACTCAGATATAAGCCCACACAATTATGGCCATTTGACCTTTGACAAAAGGGCCCAAAAAATGGAATGAAAAAAGCAAAGCATCTTCAACAAATGGTGCTAGCAAAACTGGATATCCACATGCAGGAGATTAAAACTGGACCCATACTTGTCACCATGCACAAAAATTAATTCCACCCCAATATTAGCCCAGAGACTATAAAAACCGCAGTTGAAAGGGTAGGGAACTCCCTAGAGCTGATTGGGCTAAGCCAACAGTTCTCAAATAGAAATCCAATAACATAGTCACTAGCACCAACACTCAACAAATTAGGTCTTATGAAATTAAAAGGCTTCTGTTCAGATAAAGAGATTGCAAACTGAGCAAAAAAGCAACCCAAAGAATGGGAGAAAATCGTCACTAACCACATATCTGATAGATCTCTATCACAAAAACTTATAAAACTAAACGCTAAGGAGATAAATGACCCAATTAAAAATGCACCTCAAAACTGAAAAGAAACTTTTCCAGAGACAAAATTCAAATGTCTAACAAGGATGCTCCACATCCTTAGCCATCAGGGAAGTGCAAATCAAAACTTCCCTGAGATATCATCTAACCCTGGTCAGGATGGCAAAAATCCATAATACAAACAACACCAAATGCTGGAGAGGATGTGGAGAGAAAGGAGCTCTCCTACATTGCTAGTGGGAATGCAGACTTATACAACCACTCTGGTGATGAGTTTGGTGATTTCTAAAAAAGTTAAAGATTGAAATGCCATAAGACCCTGCTATACCACTTCTGGGAATAATTCCCCATAAAGCAAAAATTCACTACAGTGAAACAAACACAACCATGTTCACAGCAGCACTATTTACAATAGCAAAGTCATGGAATCAACCCAATTGTCAAACAGTTGATGAGTAGATAAGGAAAATGTGGTACATTTATACAATGGAATACTACTCAGCCATCAAAAAAGTTGAATTAAGGAAATTTTCCCAGGGAATGGATGGAATTTCAAAAAATTATATTGAATGAAGTATCCCAGATACAGAAAATTAGATACCATATATACTCCCTAATAGGTGTATCCTTGTACCAAACCCACTTAATGACATATTCAAAGATACACCTCTATAATCCCTACTATAATTTCAAAGATTATAAACAGGAGGGAAGGGAAAAGAGAGCTCCCCAGAGAAAAGGAGAGAGGGGATCATGCTTCAGTAGAAAAAATTATCACCATCAAATATTGCATGTAAGTAGCAAGATATCTGGCAAAGCTCACTCTCACTTCCCTTCCTGGTCACTTGTGACTGAAGAGGTTTGATCTCACTAATCTTGGAGGGTATAAGGACTGGCAGATAGATGGTAACGATCCTACAAATGGGAAACTGACCCCTCTCTCACTGTGATGTCCTACTCCTATTCCATCTACTTTTGAGTCTCCTCTTATAGTAAGTTCTTCATTTAAACAGCCTTTTATCTTTGGTTAAGAGGTGACCCACAATAACAATCAGGATGGAGCAAAGGTCAGTGCAGGAAAAGCAAAAGTGAAATCCACAACAAACCATAATTCAGAACACCAAAGACCCTACATTAATCACATAGAACTAGGCCAGATAAATGTCTCCCCATCCTAAGCTCAGAGAAACTTTCAGAAGAGAGGGTGGCAAGATTGTAAGAGTCAAAAGATGGGGAGGACCAACAATGTGCAAGATACTCCACACAAGTGAGCACTTCAGTAGCCATAATCGAACTTCCCATGATCTGTACAATGACTGACATCAAAGTCTACCATGGATCACAGGCAGTAGGATCCTTAGATGTAGCAGTCTCAGGGACCCATGGGGACCCATGGAGACCCTTGGGTGTGGGGATAAGCAGGCACAAATTCAATGTCACAGACTTCGGGACTCAGGCGAGTGGCAAAGCAGGCTTGAAGACTTGAAAACTTGTTTACTGTGAATATAAGGCTGCTTATATACCCCGCCCAACATCCCATAAGTTCCAGCATGAGGTTTTGTTGCATTGTCCTATCCGGGTTGGTCCTCTCAGTCAGGTGGTTTGATATCAGCACCAGGCAGGGCAGCAGGTTCTAGCTTGGGGAAGTTGCATTCACACATGTGGTCCATACAGACAATACAGGCCTGTCTGGTCCGTTCCTCCTGCACTTAGAGGTAGTTGATTAACAGTGAAAATAGCATTCCCATACTAATGGGGAGCCCAAGAAAGTGCTCCTGGTTATTCCACTGAATCCTTATACCTTACTAGAGTGGACTACTCACAGGTTTGGCGTTCACACAAAAGGATGCTCCAGGAGTTGGAAGGGGGATGGGGAGGCACTGGGAGAAGGAGCGAGAGAGTGGTGAAAGGAAGAGAAAAGGTGGGGAGAGAGTAAGAGGGGACTGGGGAAGAGTGGAGAGAGGGAGAGATCTGTGGTACCTACTGAGCTGTTATGATTGAGAAAAAAGAAAAGACAAAAGAGAAAACAAAAGAATAGAAAACAAAATGGAGAGAATTTTTAAAAATGTTACAATCTGTGTATGTTTGTCACAGATTTTCTGTATTATTTTCTTATTGATTGTTTTGTGTTTGAGGCAGGGTCTAATTATATAGTGGATGATAACTGCAAAGACACCATGTAACAAAAGCACCAGCTTCAAATTCATAATACTCTGTGTCTGTTTTCTGAATCCTCGAATCTCATGTGTGCACCAATTTGTCCAGCTGCAACTGCTTTTTTACTAGGTAGAATCAATTCAGTTTCCAGCAACACATAAGAAACAATTCTCAAATATTTTGTAAATAACAGGAAGAGTAATAACAGGAAGTGGGTGTTATAGATCCCATGTTAAACAGTTTCCACATGTTACAAATTTACAACATCCACAAAGGAAACCTTTAAATATTACAACTAAAATTATATATAAACTGATTATTATAAAAAATCTACACAGAAGAACTAAAACAGAAATTCAAATCTATAACAGTAAGTGATAATAGTTATTCTTATACTCTTATCTAAGAAAAGCCCTCACCACTCAATCAAGATGTATTTTATTTCAGTGATTGAGGCAGCAAACCACACCTGACCAGAATAAAGAGTAAGACAAACCTGGAAACTTTAGCCCTAATCAGGCCATCAAAATATCTGTCCATCCCCAGAATCAGGGAACCTTGTGAAAAGGGTTGATAAGATTTTAAGACAAGAATACATCCATACAAGTACATCCATAAATGTACTGCAGTTATTTGTACTTCCATAAGACCTGCGCGATATTTGGCCTATCACTATTTCTCATAGGAGAAGGTAAGATCTTAGGAAATAATGTATCACCCTAAGAGACTCTACAGGTATGGTACTGGACAGGAGAGGAGGAGCATCTTCACTCAACCTGATATGGACTTGAGGGTCATCCAAAGAACCACCACAGACCAAAAGTTAAAATGAATAACTGAGAGGCTTTATTAGAGAAAGAGAGACAGAGAAAGAGAGAGAGAGAGAGAGAAAGTGGTACCAGGGCTTACAAACATGAGCAGGGTGATGTGTATGTAGCAGCAAATTACGTTTTCACTGTTTTTATACACAAGAGACAAAGGAGGTTGTAAAACTCCCACCCCTCCTTGGGTACAGATCCATTATTTGACTCCTTGGTGCCAGCAAAATCGTTTAGCAGGCAGTATTTACAGTCTTATTAGCATGTAGGCTTTTTGGAGACCCTCTGACCAAATGACATTCCAGAAGGCAATTCCAGAGAATGGTAGGGAAATGGGCATTTTTATTGCCTATCAGCAATTTTTCAGGCTTAAGAATTGTTTTTTAAGATTTTAAGATTTTCCCTTTTATACTTCTCTTACACAAATTGTTTGCCAAATGGTGGATTAAAGAGGGAGCTACCTTAATTTATATGTTACCACTGATAGGCCATCCATACCCCAGCAGGTTGCTACTGGGGGAAAAATAATCACAGGTCTCATTGATTTATGAGATTTTCAAGTTGTAATAAAAATCACCATGGCAACAGGTGACCACCAGTATAATAATGGTATGAGTATCAAGGAGAAAAACAACAGCGTTCATATTGGACTCAAGATCCACTAGCCAGAATAGAATACTTTCCTTTTACAGTTATCTAGAACAAGAAACTAAAAATGGGATGGAAATAGATAAAGAGGGAAAAACAGCTAGTGAATCTATAGGGAGGAAAACAGTACACCAAACTGCTCTGCAAGTACCTGTAATTATACCCATAGATTTGAAGATCTCTCAGCACTCAACCTAGAAGGCTTCTTCTTCAACAGAGGTAGAGGATCTCAACACCCTGATAGGATGTGGCCTAAAACACTGGACGAACAATGAAGTGAACAACAATGCCTGCCAGAATATAGAGTACCAGTGACCATGCAATGTTCACCCAGAATCAGACCAATCTAATCTCTCCCCATCCTAAGGCTCAGGAAACCTTGTGGAAAAGGGGGTGGTAAGATTATAAGAGCCTAAATACAGGAAGGTCCACAGTTGGGCAAGACACACATTCAAAGTAGAGATGTTTCATCCAAGAAGTCACTGAAGGGCTGGAGAGGTGGCTCAGGGGTTAAGCCTCTGCCTTGCAGGCTGAAGGTCCTGAGTTCGGATCCCAGATCCCACGTATAGACGCCAGGTGGAAGCCGGGGCGGTCTGCGCGTCTGGTTCTGGTAGGGCGGAGCCTGTGAATCCCAGGACAGAAGGAGGTGGAGGCGTCCATGGTGGTTCCCGAGTTCGTCCGTGGTTCTACACACACACACACACACACACACACACACACACACACACACACATGCGTGTGCACACATACATATGCACACACGCACAATTGAATAAATAATAATATTAAAAAAAAAGAATAAAAAAAAGAACTCACCGAAATGAGATTTGCCCTAAACAGACCTGCATAAAGACTGACATATCAACATGTCATCATAGGATCTCAGGAGACATAATTACATGAAGGGCTAAGGCTAGATGAGTAAAGGGGAATGCGCCCGTCTGTGGAGTGCCCTGAGGAGGGGCCACTTGGTATAACACTGAGGACTGAACCCCCACAAAAGTATACAAGCCAGAGGAAACAATGAGGTCCATGGAAGTGGACTGGCAGGAAAGTGGGAGGGAGCCATAAGGATTGTTGAAGGGAGGGGACAAAGGGGGAAATGCATGGATATGTAGTCAATATGCTTGTAAAACTAGAAAAAATTAAAAAAATGAATAAAAATATTTGGAGAAGAGAGATGATTACAGGGTCAGCTCAAATTTTCCTTAAGCAGTACAAGATTCCATCCCAGAAAATATTTCCTTCCATAATGGATGGGTCTCTCTAGCTCAATTATTCTGATCAATATAATGCCTCACATCTGTAGAGAATGCTATGAAAAACCTTTTTTCATATAAACCTTGTTTGGTTAGATGAAGCTTGGGTATACCTGAAGCAACAGCCTCAGTGTCAACTCAGTATACATTTCTCTGCATTTTATAATTTTAAGAATTCTTGCTTAATATGTAAGAGATGGCCTTGGAGTTATATTTTCTCCTCATATCCTTCTCATTATCTGAAAAAATGGATATATATCATCTTTCACTTATATCTGTCCTTTCTCTTCATATTTCTTTATTTTAAAAGAACTTTCTCTCTACCTTAGTCTGCCTTCTTCACTTTCAGAAGATTAAAGACCAGAAGGATAGAAAGTTTCATTCTAAGTAGTGGTTATTACTGGAGTGAAAGAATTAATTACAAAATTTATTTATGAGAACTATATTACATCCTCTTATATAAGCAGCCAAAGCTACAAATGACATTTTTTTAATTTTTGTACCACTTTCTTTATTGACACTATACTGGCTTGCAGCATCTGCATTCATCATTTCCTTTAGAATTAAACATTTACTTCCCATTTTTTACTTTTTCTTTTTACTATCTTCATCAATCATTGCATAATATTTAATTTTCCTTCTATAACCTTCCTAATGTCAAGTGAATTTGATCATATATAGTGTGTACTGAGGATCATGGACCTCAGGAAAACAATTATTTTTTAAAAATCTGTTAAATAAAGTAAGGCCATATTTTTGTATTCAAATGTAGTGAGATCTTTTCAGGAAACCAATAAAGTTTTCTATGATATCTGAATACTGTTCTTGAGGCTTAAGTTTGTCCTGACATAGTTCAAAAAGGCAGATGAAAAGGTAATGAATTATATCTTCTTCCTAGAGCAAATTTCTGTCTGTAAAATTACAGAGCCTGGAGAAAACAAAACTATTGTTATGCTTGTTAGTAGTGCTGGAGCAGCTATGGTCATGGGAAATAGAATTAAGTAGCAGTTGGGGAAAGTCGACTCATTCTCTAGATTAATGAAGAAATATGTTCAGTTACAAAATTTTAAATTAGTGTTTATTGTAGCCTTATCCTGAGCAAGCAAAATTTGTAAATTCAAAAGCCCTTGAAGAGGTAAATGGCAATTAAATAAGCTGTGATACTCTTGTGAGATAATACTGAACAACAAATTAATTCATGCAACAAATTGCATTGCATTCCAGTAAACTATGCTAGTGAAAAGAACTAGTTATGAAGCTGTTCATGGTTTCTGATTCCTTTTATGTAGATTTGTAGGATTATAATATTAGCAATGAACTGAGTAGTCAATGTGTGAGGCTCAAGATGATACAGTCATGAAGTAGATGTGCTTATGAAACAGTAATATGAGAAATCTTTGAGATCATGAATCCGTAGTATAACATACTACTCAATGACATATGAGTATATAGATATAAATTTTATGATGCTTAATAATGATTGTCAAAATGGCAGGAAGTAGACTCACATAAGTTTCAAGTCTTTGGGAGTTCCCAGAATAGATTATACAGAGTAAGAGCCACTTTACTTGTGATTAGCACATTTCAAGTGCTGAAATCTCAAGAATGAAAAAGAGAAAGAATACTGAGAAACAAAATCGATCACTTTTCTCCCTTCTGACTACATATACAATGTGAACAGAAGCTTCACACACCTGTCTCCATGCTTTCCCAACATGATAGACAAGATCTTTAACTGCCAATCAAAATAAAACATTGTTTCCTTCAGTTCATTTTGATGAATATTTCATCCCAAGAACAAGGGATCTAATTAATATAATATAGGGACTTGTAAATCTTATTAGATTTTATCAATGGAAATGACATTGTAATATACCTTTACAAGATACTATTTGAGAAAAATGAATAAATGGTACGTAGATATCTCTGAATTATTTCTTATGAGCACATCTGAATATATTATTTTCAAAAAGTAAACATATATGTAATCACCAAGAGTCAAAATACCATTGAGAAAAATGCATTATAAACGGATAACAAAAACAATATATTTTAGTGGCTGGAGAGGTGGCTCAGGGGTTAAGCCTCTGCCTTACAGGCAGAAGGTCCTGAGTTCGGATCCTAGACCCCACGTATAGATGCCAGGCGGAAGCAGGGGCAGCCTGCGTTTCTGGTCCTGGTAGGGCGGAGCCTGCGAATCCCCGGGCAGAGTAAACAAAGAGGAGGTGGAGGTGGTCCATGGTGGTTCCCGAATTCACCCGTGGTTCTACTCACACACACATACATATATACACACACATACATATATACACACACATACACACATGCACAGTTGAATAAAAATGATAAAAAAATAATAATTTTTAAGTATGCATAATGATTTCAAGAAGACTAGAAATTTTGACACAATTAACAAAATTGAAACAGGAAGTTAACTTTTTTATTCAAAATGGATTCTTGTTAATAAATGTACAACCTCTTGTAACAACAAAATTTGTGATATTTAAATTATTTAAACAAAATTGGATGGTATTAATATTTTACCACAACCTACATATGTTTCTATATATACTTAAACCATATCTATAATGCTTAAAACACACAATTCAATGTAATATTAAGGGAACTATTATAAAGAATAAATCTATGTGATTAATAGCACAACTCTTTTTCTCAACATTTGTGGTTAGAAGGTGCTTGAAATTAGTTTCAGAAATCTTGACTAAGAACTATTGAGAGGAGCTAGAAGTTTCTCTATACCTTAAGCCCAATAAATTAACATTAACAATTCATTTATCCACAGCTCAGCTTCCATGTCTTTCATATGCTTATGTGTAACTAGTGAATTTAATAATGGTTACCTTATTAGCATATGTAAAAAGTTATTTAAGCATGGATAAATATCAGTAGCTATATACCACTGAAGAAAGTATCAACCCTTTATTAATCAGCATTATCCATTAACAGTTCCTCAGGAGATGGAGGTGTTTTTTTGAAATTTTTCCCGTTTATAATGGAAAGCTATGTATTTCACACAAGTGGAAATGTAACATTAAAGTGACTTATTTCTGTATTTAAAAGTAAAAGACCCTTGCACTAGGTAGGAGCCACGAGGAGGCAGCAGAGTCCCCCAGGATACCCTACTAATGCAAGTAAGAGCTGTGTACTTTCAATCAACACCCCCACACACACAAACACCAAAAAATTCAGGAACAAGCTAGACACCACAGGAGCCACCAAATGGGTAATAGACCAATCTCAGAAAATAGAAGACCACAAGAACCACATTACTTAACAGGAGACAGCCATATCACACAACCTTCAGATCCAGCACAAATCCAGAGAAGTTTTTCCAACAGCAGCCAAAGTCAGATAACCTCAGCTAACTCAGGAAAGCCAAAAGGAACTACCAAAGAAAGCAGTCACACATTTCACAGAAGATGCCCAAGTCCCATTGTAAAGTAACAAAATCCACTAAATACAAGGAAACCATATCTCCTTCAAAAAAAACACCTACCCTCCTATGATAGATTTCAATGAGAATAATCTCAAGAATATCATTCAGGAAAGCAACTCTTAGGATATATCTTCCAAAGAAATCTTTGGAGGCTAAGAAAAGAAATATAAGGAATAAAAAACAGATTGAGAAGAACTCAGAAGAAATGAGCAAACATATTACCTTATGTGAACAGGAAAGTAAAATATTATCTAAGATTAAAAGAGAAATAGAGGAAACAAGAATGTCATGTTTGGAAATGTGTGTTGTGCCACACACGCTCATGTGTTTGTGGAGGTCCTGAAACCTTTAAGAGTTGGATATTTGCTTGGAAGAAGGCAGTCATATGACTCTAGGTTGGTAAGCCCCACCCTGCTTGAGTGAATGAATCTGATGCTGCATCCAGGAATCGACTGTACTGAGTCTTATCCTCACCAGACTTGCATAATAACTGACATATCTGTGGGAGCTTCAGTCTAGGTGACTTTGATGTTCTGACAAGCTTAGACAATGATGTTTTGATGGAGGAAGACAATAGGGGGCATAGCTCAGGATGTTTATTAATAATATTATTATTATTATTTCCGCTCAGGATGTTTTGAGCTTCGACAAATATGTTTAGATGGAAGAAGACAAAAGGGGACGTAGCTCAGGATATTTTGAAGAAATCTCACTACATACAGCCTGCTTGCTGGCTTGACCTTTAAGATGATTGGTTGCCCATTTCCCCACCCTGGAATTCCCCTTGCAGTTTCTGCCTTTATAAGATGGCTATGGACTTGCAATAAATGAGTTCCTGCTTGACTAGACTCCCTGTCGCATCTGATTGTCCTCAGAAAGGAGGGCTGGGAGTGGGTGGACAGTGCAGAGACCTGAGCCCTTATTAGAGCAGACAACCCAAAAGGAAACAAACAAGCATACAAACATGAGGGAGGGAATGAGAGGGATGAATTGACATAGTGAAGGAAGAATTGAAAAGAAAAGTGTAAGGGAGGAATGAGTACAAGGACAATCACCCAGGTTTTTAAATCTGGGAAAATAAAAAAAATATATAAAAGAATAAAGAAACATTTTCTCCTTTAAAAATGATAATTATTAAAATAATGATATAAATTAAGCTCAGGGAGTCATAATCACTTTAAATTCCATAGTAGACTTAAATTAATTTCACAATTTCTTGTCTTCAATAATTGTTATTCAAAATGGCAAATATAAACATTTGAAAAATATGCAGTGGCTGTATATTAATCATTTATCCATTATATTTGTAAAATATTTTAGATCAAACTCATATTCAAAGTTAATATGGTCTTTTTTGCTAATATTTTCGTTGTAAACTTTACAGATTCACTTCAATGGCATCTTCAAGTTAGTTCTAATCAGCCATTATAATCTCATGTTATAGCTATAAATATTATATTCTTAATACATGCTGAACTATATGATACAATGAATATAATATCTAATTGATCAACTCATAACATTCACTCTTTCATTTTCTGAAAGTAATAATAATGGCTTATAATTTATTTTCTCAGAAATTCTCAGTGTTCAAGTTGTTTATATAATAAAACTTCAAGCTTCTCATTCATTCAATGTTTTTTTTTAACCAGTAAAAAGGCAGCTTTCTTTATTTTTGAGATGCAGGTGGGGGGACAGCAGAGACAGCCTGTCTGCCTCCACACTCTGGGCTTCACCAACCTTGAGGGACACCAAATGGGTGGCACGTTTGCAAATTGCATTGCCTAGAAGAGGTTTGGGGCATCTCTCTCTTTATCACACCTGCCTGGCCCTGGGCCCAAGCATCAGGCCCCCTGCAGGTCTTCTCCAGGCCACATGATCCAAGATTTTCGCTGTCACTCATGAGAATTGGTTTCCTGACCCCTCGAACATCTAAGTGCCCCTGCTCAGACCACTAAGAATGGCCTGCTGCAGGTGGCACAGAGTAGGGCTCAATGAGTCCCTTCTGGATGGATGGTGCCCCCTTGCATCCTCGCAGCCTCACTCTCCCATCACCAGAGTGGAGGCCATCAGGATAGCTGCTTTAGTCCTCCCACTTCTCTCCTCCCTCCCACCCAACCCTCCCTCTCTTCCTCCCTGCACCTCCTTCCCAGCCAGCACTAGGTGGGATCCACCCTTGTCAGGCGGCCTGAAGGAGTTGCCAGCCCCCAGAGCAGGTCCACAAAACAGAAAAACAACTATTGGCAAGCACAGAAAAGGAGAAAAACCACAAAATTCAGGGTTGCCTTTGTCTACAAATAACTGCAGCTCACAGGGCAGGGACAGGCTGTGCTCAGCAATGAAGCCGGACATTTCTCTTGTGCTTAGGGTAGTCTACCTCACCTCTCTGCACCAACTTCCCAATCCCCGAGCACTCGGCAAGAGTGCTGCGTGTATGCTACATGTATACATGCTCGCACATGTATACATACTGGGGTGCCCCTTATGGATGTGGTGTCTTTTCTTGGGGAGAAGGGGTGATGGAAAAGTGTCCCTTCGGGCTTTCCATTAGCAAAGTCCTATGCACACACACAAAGACAGGAGTGTGAACGAGCACAGCGTGCAAGCACACACACAGACATACAGTAGAAGCTAAGGGAGGGTGAGGATCAGGCTCTCTAGGCCTGGGCCAGGCTCTTTCGAGGACAACTCAGATGGTGGTAACCGAAAGCAGAGGGTTGTAGATTCGTTTGCCATCAGCTGAGCAAGCACCATGGGCTAGTATCTCCTGGATGGTGATCCAGTTGTCCAGGATCTTCTTGTTCCTTTTCTTCATGGTCTTGCGGTGGCTCAGAGCGATGATGTTGAGCTCAGGCTTGCTGTCGCCATTCTGTTGTTCCCTCAGACACTCGAGCCGGCTCTGCATCATGAACTCTCGACGCTTCCACTGCTCGCGGGCCCAGATCAGGTAATGCTTCCACTCCTCCTTGCTCCAGTAGCGGCCCATCTTCATCTCACTCACGGCATCGTCATCGGTAGTCATGCCAGTGAGCTCCTCCCGGATCTTCAGGGCCCGAGCCTTCAGCAGCCGATCGCGTACTGGCTGCTTGGCCACGTAGCGTGTCCGGTAACTCCGCACCTTCACCTTCCACTCCATGCGGGGCGCTTCGGCAGCCGCAGCCACCACCCCACCCACCTGAGGGCTGCCAGCCAAGCTCAAAGAGCCGTGGCCCAGCTCCTCCAGGGTGCGTGGTGGGGCCAGCTGCACACAGCTGTGGTAATGCTTACTCTCTTGGCTCTGGCCACGGTGGGGCCTTGACAGGTACGGGCTGCCTTCGGGGCCTACTCGATCCAGGGTCACTCCTGTCTTGGGACTGCGGCAGACACGCTCTTCCGTGTGCTGTCTCCGACCCACCTCGGGATCCCGAGAGAGTGATCGGAACTTGTCAGGGCTCCCGGGTGAAGGAGCTGCCTTGGAGTGGGTGGCGACTGGAGGGGTTCGGTTGAGGTTGGCTTCTCCGGCAGCGGCTCAATGAGCAGAGGCGTGCTGAGGCAGCTCTCCCCATTGTTGTAGGTGCTGGTGCTGTCCTTGTCTGACTTCTCCGGCAGCTCAGAGATGTCAGATAGCTCGTGCTTCTTAGGCTCACTGGCTGCCAGGTCATAGAGGCTCTCCTCATCCAGCAGCCATGCCTTCATGCAGCGCTCCCGCAGCTGCTGCCATCTTCTGCACCCGCAGGATATTGCGACACTTGAACTCCAGGTGCCTAAGCTCCTCCTCCAGCATGGCCATCTCATGGCCCAGGCTTTCATTGCGGTTCACATCCAGGGCGCTGTTGCCACTGGAGGACCGGGAGAAAAGGATGCCCAGCTGATTGCCATTCTCAAGGTGACATTTGACCTCCAGCAGTTCCCGGTAGCGTTCATACTCCTCATCCGTGAGACCTGGTAGGTCAGCTCCTCCCAGCCCTGGCCCCTCGGCCAGCAGAGAGTCCATGCTAAAGTGGAAGTCCCGACTCTGCAGGGCGTCCCCTTGCAAGCCAAACTTCCTCAGGCTCCCGGAATGTTGGTGGTACTGGGAGGCTCATCGCCCAGCAGGTTGTGTTCAGAACTCTTCGTTGCGAGTACTCTCGTCAGTCCGGCCCACCTCACTGTCCAGCTCCTGGCTGTTACTCAGGCCCAGGCCCCCATCTGGAGCCCCCTTCTCCTCATCATTCCCAGGCTGCTGGGCAGGGGGTGACTTCAGCTTCCGAGTACGAAGGTCGCCTTCATTCTCAGAACCAAAGTCATCCAGGAAGTCATCCGGGTCACTGTCCTTCCACCGCTATGCCAACTGGCTCTCAGGTTGAGCCACCAGCAGGGAAATGTTGGTGTTTTCCTCCTGGCTCAGGATAGCTACTGCCTCTTCTCGGTTCTGGACATCCATGCCATTAATCTGGATGATTCGGTCTCCCTCAAGGATCCGGCCGTCTTTGGCTGCAATGCTGTTGGGATTTACCTCTCCAACGTAGATGCCCAGGTCCTCCTCGTCATCAGTGCGGTAGCATACCATCAGGCCCAGCTTGTCTCGGTGGCTGCTTTTACACAGCTCTACCTCCTCATACTCCAGCTCGTCCTTACGTTTTGCCTCCTGCGGGCCGCCCTCCATGAACTCCGCCGGGTCATAATACTCATGGCTGATGGGGGAGGAGCTCAGAGAGGACGTACAGCTCCAGGATGCCCATGGGAAGGGTGGGCGGCCGCAGCTTGCCCAGCGCCATGATATGCTCGAAGGTGATGTCGGTCTGAGTGCCACTGTCCACCAGCTGAAGATCATGGCAGGAGCTGTCCCCTCGCAGGTGAGGGCTGTGTCTCAGCACCTGGGTCACCAGGGGCTCCTTGGAGGCACGCAGGGCTTATAGAGTTTGCTCCTGAGACAGCTTGGAGAGCTCCTTCCCGTTCACCTGAAGCATCACTTTGTACTGCTCCTCCGGTTTCTGGACCATGCACATATTACATCCCATGGTGCTGGCCGGCGAGGGAAGAGGAGGGCAGGATGGGGAAGGGGTCTTTCACTGGCCCGTGGGTGGGACCTCTCATTCAATGTTCTTGTACTTTATGATAAGTTCTCTGTATAAAAGTAATGTTGGTTATTATTTTTAAATTGAAAGTAAGTGAAATATTAACAGTCCATAAATTATGAAAATCCAAAGTTGCAAATTTCTGTCTAGCATAGGTGAAGGACTGGAAGTTGCAGTTATTTAAAGAGCAAGGTAAAAACCAGTAACAGTAGTTTATATGAGGGAAAAAATCATTGAGAATACAACTGTGGCTTTAAGAGGACTATTTTGATTCCTTTGTCAGTTGACTATGTCCTAAAAATATTTGAGGACAAAATTTGGAAGCTCAGAGAATGCAATGAACTTCTACAGTTCTAGGATACATAACTATGTCTATTTTTAGACCAATTTTTCTAAAGGTCAGTAATTCTAGTGTTATTTTCATTTTCTGTGAATAAATGTATTGCTTCACACTAAGAAAATCTTATTTGTATTGTAATGTGTCATTGTGGACACTGTTTCTTAATATGTACAGAATGAACTGACCTCTCTTATTTCTTTTCCCTATGACACTACAGATTCTAGAAAAGAAGTGACAACACGTAAATGGGCCATTTTTCCTTTCCAATATGTAAGTCTCTCTACTAGTTACTCTTTCTTCTTGCTGTGAGGCAACACTCAAACTCAAACAACCTAGGGCAGAAAGGGAGATTTATTTGGCTTAAGGTTCTGGAGGGAAGATACAGTCCACTATGGTGGAAAAAGAATGACTAGTTTTGGAGGCTAGAGACCACAAGAACAATCTAACTAACTTAAACCTGGCAAGGTTAACCAAGACCATCCCCTTTATTGCCTTCCTCCAGCAAGACTCCACCTCCTAAAGTTGCCATGGCCTTGCTAAACAGTTAAGGATTCAATCACATGAGCCTGTGAGGACAAATCACATTTAAACCATAACAATCTCTTACACTAAGAATGTGACTTACATGATTTCAAATGAATTTTAAATCAATGACTAAAATTTCTCATGAATTAATTGTGAAAACCAGTATGAAAAGGGTATAAATATTTAGAAAAGGGTATTAAAAGTGGTAAAAATATTTGCATTACAATTTTAATTTATCTGCCTCAAGAAGCAAAAAGTTTTAAGATTAGAATTTACCTCCACTGTAAAAGTTATATTCTAATCATGCCCTGGATCCCAGAGTTTAGAATTAATCAAGGAATATACATCCAACTTTGACCTTCTTTTTCAGTTCTTGTGTTAGTAAATCAGATAATACGAGACAAATTACACAGTGTATGTGAAACATCTTTGAAAAAGTCTTGTGGTAAATGCTTTTATTCTAGTTAGTGACACTACTTTGGAAGGTTGCAGAACATAATGAAAGAAGTGTTTCCTAACTTCAGGAAATGGGTTTTTACTTGAAAACGTTGACTGTAAAATTTTATAGGCTGATCATAATTCCTGATCCATTAAAATGTAAGACAGTAGTTGTACATTCACCACACTATGGTGGTAAATGTTACCATAATTTCTTCCTTTTCATAGTGAACTATATCCACTTAAAGCATGAGTCAAAATGAGCTATTCATCTTTTAATTTGCTTTCTGTCACATATATTCACCAAAAGATAAGTATTCAATAAAAGATTTCTTCATAATCCAAGCGATATTTAGAAATATGATTGCTAGAATTTAGTGAATTGACTTATAATTATGCAAATATACAAATTTCTCTGGTATGAAAGCATGAACAATTATTGGATATGTTAAAGCAGAACAATTGCAAAATACTTATTAGTGTATGTGAATAAAGTAATGAACTTCTGGAAACTGGCACTAGTGTATCATTCTCATCCATAAGCTGGTGTAATACTTTTGATTACATAAAAATTTATGAGGAATCCACATAAGGTCAGATTAAAAGATATGATATTCACTGTCATCCTTGTCAGCTACCTTATATAAATCACAGGCATACAAAATATTTGTTTTTCTATCAATGACCTCTTCTTCTGACTCAATCCAACCATTGAAAATGTTGTGTTTTCATGAATGTATAGATTTGCATGTACGTGCGTGAGTGTGTACAAGTGTGTTTGTATGTATATGTATGTGCATAAGTATGTATTGTAATGATATACTGCACTAAATATTTGACTAATTAGCATGTTGCACATATATGAAATTTCGAATACAATTTTATCTTCTAAATGTTATTTTTCTAAAGGGAAGTGTGTCTACCTATTTTATTTTACTTAATTTTAGAGAAATCTTATTAGACTGAATTATTTTCTGTAATTTTTGCCTTTGAAAAAAAATGTCTGCATCAAGTATTTCACAAATGCTGCACTCAGTGTGATCACATTTTGTATATTTTATTATGTTCTTACCTTTGATAATATATTTTAGAAAATTTACAGTTTCAAATATTTCAAAAACTAAATTGAAAATAGTATAAATATTTCTATCATTTTATGTAGACATACTACAATACTTTCTTCTGTTTTCTCTATATTTTAGTGTTCCTCTTGGAGTCTTATTGTTACAAATTTGTGTTTATACATGTCATTTTTAAGTCTTTGCTGTTCATCTTTAGAGAGTGATTTATTTAACTCTGAATATGATGGTTTCGTTTAGTCTCATCTTGTTAGTTTTCACCTTCTTGTTAAAAAGATACAGGACCCAAATAATACAAAGAAAAAGGAGATTTATTCTTGGTTCACAGTTTCTAGTTACAGTTGATCAGCCTGGCAGGAGAGTCATATTAATATCAAGAGCTAAGGTAACTGGTCATACTATACTCACAGGAATAGCTGAGAGAGGGATTTATGTTCCAACAGATCAAATGGCCAAAGTATTGAACAGATTTCTTTAAATTATCCACCTAACCAGTGAGAAGTCCAGCTTATCATTGTCTGAAACTACTTACATCAATAAATCAATTTCCCTCAGTTTGCTAGTGTTGTTTCCTTAACCAGATAATTTTTCATTGTGGTGCCCAAAGAACCTATTGCAATTGTCATGTTGACACCTGAATCTTACATGTATAATGGTTCAGAAAAATTTCAAATTGGCTAGGATAAGGAATGCTCAGGCAGCTGTGAATTATATATATATATATATATGCATTATCACTTTAATCAACAATCTGAGTAAGCAGTGTCAATTCTGAACAAATATGAACAAATTTTCCCTAGGCACAGACAAAATAAAAAAGATGAAAGGTGAAAGATTTTCTTTTCTTTGGACTCAGGATCTAAACTAGTACTGTCTCTAGGCTTTCAGGCTTTTTTATTTCATTCCTGGTAATATTAATGATACCAGTGGTATTTGTATATCATAGGAATTTGCATGTCCCATAACTTTATGTACCTAGACTCAAAATCAGCAATTAACTATATGTGTATGTATGTCTGTAAATTAGCTATGTATCCTATTTAGTTTCTCTAGAGAACACTGACTAGTACAGATTTTGGTGCCAAGAGTGGGTCTACTTGAACAGAATTTGAATGTTTCTACTGAGCTGTTTTTGGATTTCTGTAATTGGCTCTCTTATTCACATTAGATTTAGAATAGTGAAAAACAGCTTCAATAATATAAAACATAACATCAATATGCAATGTAAACTGTTGATAGAGAAACAAAAATATCTGAATTGGATACTCCCAATGAATCACTCACAAGAACCGAGAGATTTAGTGAATCACTCAGAATATGTTATTTCAAATGTTTGCAGAGAAACTAAAGAATACAAAGAATAATGAATTGGATGGTTGCTATTAATGTCTCTCAACAATGTGATGAAAGAAAAAATGAGCTCAGGGATTTGAATTCTCAGCTCAAGCCCTGCATAAATGACCTGAAAATTTGTAGGTGAACCCTGAAAGAAAATCTTACTTCCTCTAGCCACATGGATGAAAATGCTAAAAATGCTGAGAAACACACATTAGCTTCCATCATGTAGTTGGATAGATTACAAACAAAGTTGAATTTAAGTTCAGGACACATGTGGTTTCTACTTATAAAGTAAGGATATGAAAAAGAATAAGATGATGCTAGTATTGATAGGCGCATGTGTAAACATTTTGATAAAACTAGAGATACAGGACTATCTCATAATACCATCTTAATTTGTGTCTTACCAAAAATGGCACTGGCCTTTTGTGGGGGGGGGTCAGGGAAACCTGTGTAGGGGTATGGTTGTGGGTGTGGGTGTGGGTGATGTATGTGCATGCAATGTGGGCATGTGTACAAAATGGTACTTGAGTGTGTGTGCCTGTGGAGGCTCAAAGGAGCTCCCATTGGGAATCTTCTTTGATTGCTTTTCTATCTTATTGCTTTCTTCTGGAGTTTCTCAGGTTCTACCTTCCAGGAATAGTACAAGCAGCTGTCATCCCAGATTTTTAGCTGTTTTCACATGGGATCTTGCGATTCAAATTTAGGTTCTTTTGCTTCTGAAGCCAAGGGTTTAACAACTGAGCAATTTCCCCAGCCATAGGTTCAGATTTCTCATTCATAATGGTCTGCCCTCTGGTGTTTGAAGAGATTTAACCTACATCTGAGGAAATGTCAATTGCCTCCACTGAAGCAGTTATCAATCAAGATAATACTGTTTCTCCTTTGAAGCTTCCACCACTTCCCAGTTTGCTTTTAAACTTATGAATATAATTAAATCCTAACTGGCCTCTGAATGTGAGATGCAACGCATGTCTTATGAGGAAATCCACAACATTTCAAAAAATCTACTTGAGTTTTCTAATACATTCAAGCATAAATATAGAGACTAGTTATAGAATAGATATTAGAGGCATGAGATAAAGTTGGGAGAAAAATAAAGTTGGACAAGACATAGTTTATTGACATAATATCCATAAAACTGAGAATTTGTATTTAATGTTTCAGCTTTGGAAACTTCAAAAGAATTTAATAGAATGTAAGATGGATTGCCTAATGCACAAATATCCACAAGCTCCTGTATATATTAGAGGAGATGTCTAAAATGTTTTGGGTGCTTGGAGTACTAAATGAGATTTATTACATAAGTGGGGTAAAGGGCAGAAAACATCAGTACTTTGAAAAATAAATTAGCAAAGAAATACTCAACATTTAGTCTACTCAGCAAACAACTCTTCCACTTAGATCATATAATCTCACAAATGAACCAAGCAGTGTTCAGAGTGTTAGTTGCAGAGAGCCATCATGATTACATTTGCTGGTCTGTAATAGGCAAATTACTGATCTATTTTTTTCTGCCATTTTCAAGTAGTTACCCTTGTTTGAGACACAGTTCTTGTCATATTCCTGGACCTTTTTGAAATGGAGTACATGAACACAGGATAAAGCATTGTCATGAAATCTGAACTTCCCAACCCAATTTTGTATGCGTGTGTCCAAGTGGCTGTATCATCAAGTGGATCAGGCCTGAGCAGGCTACGAAGATATAAGAGATTTCCGTGATTTACTGGCTCAAGTGTATGCAAGTCTCCTCATCAAGCTATACCTAGAGCTTCATAGAGAGGGATATCCTGCATCACTGAGAAGATGAAAGAAAAGACTCTGCATGATATGCAGGTTTCAGCTGGCTTTGAATAGCTAAAGCACTCTGGCTGGCACATCAAAAAGAAAAATGTAAAGGGAAATCTCCGAAGTGGAACTATATAGGCACTATGCCACATAGTTAACTTGCCTTGAAAAGAGAAATGGTGAAAAAAGGATGAGATTACAAGTCTACTTTGGCTCTATAGCCAGTGGCTTGTGTTAAAAGTCAGAGACACTGAAGAAACATGATGAGAAATTGAGAAATTAATTTCATAAAACTCTACATGGCTAGCTCTCTTCTTTAATAAAAAGAAGACAAAGAACCTAATATACTTCAATAATATGAAAGTGCTTATCAAATGTTGACCATTATGGAAATATCTTCCAGGGTAATAGACTAGCTACCAACTGGCAATTTATTTTATAACTACTTCTACAAGGAAGCAACTTGCCTTCCTATAATCAATACTGATGCTCTTGATGTATATATAGATTTTGTTTATTCAATCTTTGCACCAAAACTATGACCTCTAGAACTATAAAGTCTTATAGACCATCATATTTACCATCAATGTATTCAAAAGAAATCATAGTTTCTGACCACCAATTTACTTCTCAAACAAACAAGCACAGCATATATATATGAATTAATTGATTCCACAATGTTTTTAACTGTCCTAAGAAAGCTGGTTTGGTGAATAGGTATATTATCCTTGGGAATATTTAGTCAGAGAGTCAGATATGAAAAAATAAGCAGTAAGTCTGAGACAACAGTGCTTCTGAAGGCTGTATATATACTCTGAGTCATCATATGATATATAGTACCATTTTTATTGCCAGGGTTTAATGATCTAGGAATCAAAAGGTATAAGTGGGCATGGCATATCCAATGTTATTTCTAATCACCTACAACTACGCTATATATTCCTTCCCTTTTACTCTCTACATATCCGTTTTTTAGGCAACAACTGATTAAGAAATACAATAATTTCATTGATTTTAAAGTTAGCACTACCAATCTGACCTCCTTTAACTCCTGTTCTATGGCAAAAGATCAAGAAGTGAGTTCTTTTATTGGCTAGAATAATGGATTTAAATAAACAATGAGAAATTGAACAATCACTATATCATGGAGAAATGGAGGTATTAGTATAGAATATAAGATTCCTTTGAAGGCATTTAAAAAGATTACTATATCCTATTAAGGCAAAAAGTTTATAAATTTAAAGAAATAAATGGATTGTATCTGATTATTTGGTTAGTTCCTTTCCTAGACTGAGTTTGCTAAAGCAGCCCCCTTCACAGGTTGAAGCATGACTGCAAGGTTAAGCTGTGAATCATTTTTGGAAGAACAGGAAATGTGTCTATGTATTCAAATGAGGAGGTACAAGAGATTAGAAGAATATTTTCAGGATTGTGTGGATTCTACATTTTTGAAACATTATGAAAAATTATTGCTGAGTGAATTCAGGTATCCCTAATAATATGAGGACGTAATGGGATCTGAGTCAATAGATATGGAAGTGGATATAGAGCCTGGGAAATTAAACTTCTGGAGGAACTATTTTTAATTTGCTTTTGAGGAGACAAAGGATTCAAACTAATGGGATAGTTTATTAGAAGCAGAAATCATAAAAATTATGAGACTGCATAGGAAGTGATTTAGTTACCCTAAGGGCATGTTTCTATGAAAAGGTTGCCTTGACAGGACTGCTACATCGAGGAACTCACTGCAATGAGACTTGTTCCTTACCAGACCTGCATAATTACTAACATTACAAAATGCCTCCATAGACTATTGAGGAACTCAAGAGAGATAAGAACATACAGTAGAAACCCTGGGGACTGAAGCAGGATGAGTGAAGGAAAATACCCCTATCAGTGGAGTGGTCCAAAGAGAGGCAACTTTGTATGCCACAAGAGGTCTAAACTCCCACAAGAGAAGACAAACAAGAAGGAAGCCTAGATGGACTGATGAGGAGAAGGGAGGGAGGATGGAGGGAAGCAGGGATAAGTACTCAATATGCTTGTGAAACTAGAAATGTAAATAATAATTTAAAATATAAATTAACCAGATGTCCATAAAACAGGTAGCCTTGACAAGCAGAAAGTCTTAGGTCACCAAAGAGGTATATATGGAAAAAGGCCTGATGATGGGACTCCTATAGATGCTATGTTTAGAACCTTAGAGAAATATCTGACATATTTTATATGGTTTGGAGGCCTTTTCTGTCAGAGTTATGATACCTGTCTAGTCATAACAAATAGGACCCTTTTGATTTGGAGTTCAGAGTTACTAATTTGAATTTACATAAGCCAACAAAGTAGGGGAAATATTTTTATATGTGGATGAGGGAAGAGAAAGTCCTAGTCAGCAGTCATTGGCTACAACTTTATTGCAATAATTTAGCAATTTATGGATGAGATTGAGAGTGCTCTTTAGATGATAGAAATGACAAATTCATTCATTAGGGCTTAACAGGAAAAGTGAAGTAAAGAGAAGGAACAATGCAGAAGATTTATGATATCAAAATATAGTGAAACTAATATGACAGACTTACATATTTGGTTTTAGATTTTCTTATACCTAAGAGATCTTCCTACAGTTAACAGTTAGGTGTGAAGTCCAGTTGTTGCAGAAATTAAATAATTGAGATTTCCTGTGCTAGACAAGAAAGGTTTCAAAAAGATTACCTGAAGAAAGCCCTCAGTGTGGTACAGAGCCATCATTGCAGAGGAAGATATGGAAGGGAATGGTCTCACCTAGTTGATATTTGAGTTTAATGATGTCCAAGAGAACACATGAATGCCCAAAGCTAGCCAAGGAGTAATTCTCAAATAGTTGTTTCACTGAGATAGGGTCAAAAGATTAATATGTGTTTAATTAAAGTGTGTGTATGTGTGTGTGAGTGTTAGAGTGTGTGCATGCTTTTGTATCCTGTAAACCAGGTTAAACTGGTTTAACCTGGAAAATATATCTAAGAACTAAGAGTTGATTCAATAATAGTAGTGAGGCTTATGACAATGACCTGCCGATATCTAGACCATACAAGTTGGAGAAGATTAAGGTTAGGGGTCCTTAAATAGATTCAGTCTCAGGAGAAGTAATTGATTGGAGTTTATTAGTGGTTGGGTTTATGAAATGCCTGGTATTGGAGAATGCTAGAATGTATTTGTCCAAGGCTGTGAATACCAAGGGAAATTTTTTTTTATGCACATGGATCTCCATACATAAGTTCAAAAGACTCAAGTTATTGGGAGCCTTAGGTATTAAATGAATTCTCATGAGGAGAAGATTTTGGTTTTGGATTGGTCAGTAACTTGGTAAGATGGGTTTTTTTATAAGGATATTCATTCTCTCCATTAATAATTGGGTTTGTCAGGGATGTATAGTTTATTTGTGATATGAAGAGTCTCACAGCCTGCTTGTGTAATTTTAGAATGAGTATCTATTGTCAAACCATAAGGATGCAGAATATTTAGACATAGGTGTTTATTTCTTTGGAAAGTTTTGATTACAATATCAGCATCTTCAGGTGGAATGTGGGCCAATTTCATCTGCTAGATTTGTCCTCTAACTTAATGGGTTGGGAAGGACGGAGTGTTAATGTGTCCCTTAGGTGAGGACATTTGATATTATGTGTCAGGATCAAGTAGCCTCATGGAGATGTCAAGTAAGATAGGAAATATCAAGTTGCTGTAAAGAGATGGGCTATTGAGTCATAACCCATATGAAGATGATCATGAAGCATTATTAAGATTTTTTACTTTTTCCACATATAAAGAATTATTTCTCCTCTTTTGGAAACAAATATTTATTTAAGGAAAAAATTCTTTGTGGATAGTTATTCTTTTTCTTCTAATACCTATGAAAAAATTTTCAATGACATGGAACAAAAGGAGAACATAAGGCTATGACCCAAAATTTAGTCACTCTCTTAATCTTGAAGTTTCTTAGAGTTGTAAGTGAATTCTCCTCTTGATGTCACCTCCAAAGAAGAACTTCTGCCTGATGTAATATACAGGTGGCCTTCAACAGTTTCAGGATTAAGGTGTTTTTTGTCATACCTTGGAAGATAGGAAACCTCTTCCTCCACATGGGAACAAGGTGAAAAATATGAATGGCAGATATGGAGTCATAATATTTTCTGATAATCCCTTGATTAGGGGGAATTCTAACATTAGTGAAATATATTAAGCCTCTTGTAAGATTACCTTATGAAATCCCAACTTTACAACTAAATCTGAGGTGACAAAGTGATTCCCTGCATTTCAGTTGAACTTCTATGTAGAAACCATATAAGGACTAATGTAAGCAATGAAGAGTAACATGCTTTAGCAAAGAATTAATAGTGTGACTTGATAGAGTAATAGTAAGATGACTATTTTCTGTCTTTGGGTAAAGGAAATGGGAAGTATATCTGGCTTTGTAATGGAATATATATGTAGGACTAATTCCAAGCACTGTAGGAGATAGGCATGTATATCTGAGAGACTGAAAGCGAGATCATGAAGATTGTCTAGGAAATTAAGAGAGGTTGTAAGGAATGAGATGTATGCATATGTATATTCATGTCTGAAACTAGTTTAAAAGTTTGGATCAAGAAGGTGCTCATCTCTCTAATTCATATTCAAAAATGCAACCTTAGGATGGGCTTATCTACTTGCTTGGTAAGGTGGGCAATCACTATAGCATCATGTATATTCTATTACCCTGAAAGTTCCAACACATAGTCCTACTGAGCATCTGCATAAATATGGAACCATTTATAGCAATCAAGAACTGATATCTGGTTGGATCTGTGAAGACTATGATGTTTATGAGAATCCTCTGTGATTACTTTTTATAATTATCTGGGAATAAGCCCAAAATTTGCAATCCAAAGTTTAAAACTTATAGCAGAGAATAGAAAGAAATTTGGTCTTTGAGGAGTTAAGGGGTAATCTTATGGGGGATAGAAACAAGGAAGAACATGCAAAAATTCATTCACATGTTAGTGAAAGAAAAAAAGCTGTGGAACATCTTGAGTTAAAACCTGACAAAGTTGTAAAGTCCATCCTAGAAGCCCTGAGAATGGTCTGTCCTGGTGAGCTGTTAATCCATTCCAGTAGAAGGATCCAAATATGAAAAGGCATAAGTCATGTGGAAAAGGAAAATACAAAAAGACACCCTTAAAGGCAGTCATACTAATGTGAAATGTGTAAAGTGATTAAAAAATAGAGTAATGGTTATGGGTCACAGGTACAATTGACTAGATGATGTCAATAAAGTCCCGGAGGTATTGGAATGATATTTTTCACATCAAGATTATGCACATATGGGGTTGTAACAGTTACTCTTAACTATTGCTGTGAGAGAGCACCCAAAATCAAGCAACTTAAGGGAGAAAGGGAGATTTATTCAGCTTACAGTTCCAGAAGGGAGATACAGTCTTTCAAAATGGAGGTTACCTGGCTGGCTGGCCAAAGCTGGAGGAGGCTATGTCACTGCAGACATCTTGGAGGTTGAGAGTTGCAAGTCTGCTTCAAAGGCAAACTTCTCCTGAAGGTAGGGTGGGACTAATCCACCTCAAGGCCCACCCCTTGTGACTTCCTTCCTATAGCAAGGCTCCACCTCTCAAGGTGCCATGACCTAGCCAAACACATGAGACTGTGGGGGACACATTTCAAACCATGACAGGAGTGTTTAGTTGGACTGAGAAATCTAGAGTTGAAGAGTTTATGAATGCATTGAGATCCTTTACTTCCCTGACTTGAGGGACCATTACACCTATTTCATGAAGAGTGGCGTGTCTTCCAGGATAACTTTAATAAGGGAATGTTATATGACTAAAAAAGCATCCTCAATGTCCCATACTATGGGAATGACTTAGGCTCTAAAAGCTATAGTGGCAAAAAGAATGGTGAGCATTGCAACAGGGCCACATAGAGTGTCTTTATCTGGATTATTTCATAGCTGGAAAGAATTAATATTGTAAATTATAGAGAAACTATTGTACCTCAGAAGTGTAGCCTTTTAGAAAGAGGTAACAAAAAAGAAAGTGAAGGCTAATGTATCTGAAACAAAGAAGAGTGGTTGGGTTTTCTGAAGTTTAGATACAATAAAGATAGAAGGTACATAACTATTTTATAATATTCAATGGATGTTATACATGGGTTCTGTATCTAAAAGTAATGAAATTGAGTTAATATCAGTGATTTTTTTACCCTGAATTCATCTTTAGTGCTGATGGTGACTTGTGAACCCTGGTCCCAAGAGTCTTTACTGGACAGTCCCAAAAGGTCAGTGTTAGAGATTCCCAGCTCAAAATTAGGGGTTGGAACAATAAATCTTTACACATGGGCTTGAAGATAATTGGAGTCTTGATGTCTTTTAGTTTTCACATAATGGAAAAGAAATCAGTGGATATTTTTCACCATGGTATGCATTGACTCTTGAAGCAAATGTTCCCAAACAGTGTTCTGTTAAAAGTGATTAAGAGTCACAATTAATTGGTATTAGACCTTATCTCTTTTCCATTTTCATTGTTATTTTCTTCCTTTACCTTATTAAAGGCAGTGAAGCCTGCTTTAATGATATCTTTCTGAAGGATTTTAAAGCCATCTTCTAAATCAGAGAATAGTTTTCTTAATGTGTGAGCATTCAAAGTGTGTTAGTACAGTATCTCTACCTTATAATTATTATCTAGATTGGTGTTTCAGTAAGTCTGCATGGTTGCTGATAAACGACCATCAAACAGCTTAAGAGAACAAGGGGTTTATTTTTTTACTGATAGTCCAGTTACATTCTGTCCAGAATGATGTCTGAGCATGCACCAATACCAGGCCCAGGGAACTGGTCCCACAATCTCTACATAATGGCTGAGAGAGGGACAATCTTTACTTGCTAGACCAGCTCTCTGTGTTTTATTACAGGGCCTAATCCCACCCCCATCAGCTAGACAATCTCCTTCGGGTTTGTTCTGGGCTTAACTCAACCACTAATTCTCTACAAATATGCCCCCAGAACTCAAACATCCAACTGTCAAACTGATACCTGTGCCCAACCAGACAGTTGGTATACTTAAGGAACTATAGGAAGATGGTTCATAAAGGCCACTGTGTTTTTGTCAATCCTCTGGGTGATTTCTTGGATCTTATCATAGTTTACTCCCCTGAGGATTAAATTGTTGAATTGTAAAGTGATATTCATGTAAGATCCAAAAAGTCATACTGATGATTACTTTTAGGATGGAAAGAGGAAACTACCACATTTCTGAAAGAGACATGGTAAACGACCCATTATATAGGAAATTTTCAAAAGACATAAGCCAAATCTCAATTTTTTTTTATACTTGTAACTGAAGGGATGACAATGTTACAGATGTCCTAGAAAATCAGGTCATAGGCCTGAAAAATGTGATGAAATTTCTTAGTGCATTGGGTAAGATTCACAGAAAATGAAAAATAATATTTTTCAATTTGGAAAAGGTCAGAGTGAAGAAAATGTGCACCATTTTGTTTGAATCTGTATAACAGCAAACTTAAAAATCTCTAGGATGGACTTATGGGTAAGTGAAAGTAGGAAAGACTGGGATAAGAGATACTGTGAGGGGGCGTTGGAAGCATAAAGAAAGAGGGAAAGAATTTGGTACTTTGGTTGTGGTCATGAAGGAAAAGAGTCCAAAGGTTGGGTAAGAGCAGTGATCCCTTTGCTGTGAGGGTTTAGGTTCAGCTGCCCAGAGAAGCAAGGGAAAGTGATTGAAAAGGAAATTATAAGATATAGAGTAGGAAATATTTTTCAACTGATTTGGGGCTATGACATTAGGAATGTAGAGAAGAGATTTGGTGTGGAGTAAAAGCCAGTGAAGAAGTCTTCTGGGGAAACATGATTTTGGAACCTAACTTCCGTTCTTCTGTGCGGAGGATTTTGGTCTCTGAATTTGAAATGTGATGTAGAATTCATGAAGAGAGGAATGATTGCTAAGATAAAAGAAAGACTAAAAGTAAGGACTTTGATTCACTTGCCATTGCTCTGTTCAAAGTTATTTATATCTATAAAAAATTAAAATATAAAATACCATGGTTAGGCCATAGGCTATTGTAATAGATAGATACAAATGTCAAATTGACAACTGATAATTTGGTATTTGGACACACCTGTGGAAAATTATTTTGTTAAAACAAACACAGAACACATCTGTGAATGATGGGCATATATAAGACATATCCCTTAGGAGACAATTCCCTCCCTGAGTAGGCGGATAAGAAAGAGAGAGCTGTTTCAGTATTATGACAGACTGGAAAGTCATAAAATATGCCCCTCTCTCAACTCTTTATGTTGATATTGTGTGTTTGGGTCCACAAACCAGCACAAACCAAAACTACATTCCAGAAACAGGAGTGGGAGCTGTAGGAATTAAGTATCATGCTTTGGGTTAGAGAGAGCTAGAATGTTTTCATTATGCAAGCTGATTTTATTTGTAGAAATACCAGTATCTACATAGGAAAAACCAAGAGACCATCAGGTTAAATTTTTTACAGGATCACATTAAACATACAGATCATAAAACTTATCTAGGCTACTAATAAAAAGCAGAAGTAACACCTACTTGTGGGACAGACAGGATGTCTTCAGATAGAGTAAAAGGCAGGCAACACTTAGTTGCCAAAAGAGGATAAACAATGGATTTCTCTAGACAAGAGTTACCTGGTTACTGTGACTATATACATGTGATAGCTAATCCTGGGTGTCAACGTGACACACCTGGCATTAATTCAGATTAGCTGAGACCATCTGAAGAGATAACCTGGATAATAAAAAGATCAGCTATAAATCCTATTGGAACCTCCCTAGATTCTATTGGAACCTCCAAGTAGTGGACCAGATAAAAGGAGCAATAGAACAGAAGACTGGAAAGAAGAGAAATTCTCCAGGAATTCTCCAGCCTTCAGCTGCCAATTACTAGCCTACCAGATGTCTGCCAAGACTTAGCCTGCTTCCAGCTTTAGCCACCAGCCATGTTACCTCCACTGTGAAAGATTGTATCATTCTCTGGAATCCTAAGGTGAATAAATTTCCATTTTTCCCTTAAGTTGTTTGACTTTGGGTGCTCTTTCACAGCAATAGTTAAGAATGGGCATTACAATACATAATCTTGTTATCCACAGATTTATATATTTAATGGTCTCAAAATGCACAGGGAAGAAACTGTATGCAGAACATTTAGCATTGTCAGTCTTAAGAAGAAAAAAGCAAATCTGATTGAGAACAGACAGGAGGCAAATTCAGAAGGTGTTAATGGAGAGGAATCTGTCTGAAACTGCCTGTTCCAAATGCTAATGCATCATTTTCTAGAGAGTAGGCTTAGGCCTTGGTGACACTCACAATTGTGTGGCTAGTTCCCTTGTCTCTTGATGTTAACATGAACTCTCCTGTCATGATGATGAACTGTAACCCAAGCATGAAAAATACACTCTTTCCTTGAGCTTATTTTTGTCAAAAATATATTCGACAATGGTGATAACACTAACATAACTTTCATTATATAGTTTGTATTGTTATCAAAACAATTTCAATTAACAAGTAATTTGTATACATTTGGTATCAGAATAATACCATCAAGATAAAGAATTTTAAGACTACCATGTATGAAATGAAGGGAGAATTCTTTAGGTAATTAATATTGAGTAGCACTTATTAGAGTTTGATAAACACCATATGACTAGAAACGAAAAAGAAGGAAAACATATTTTTCATGACCTTTGAGTTACCTTATGGAAATATTGCCAAACCAAAATGATAGACCAATGATGAATTCATGTTATGCTAAGATTTGTCAAGTCTGTAGAAAGGACTGCAACATCCTTTCATCTAGTACTAGAGTATCTGGTTTCTTTTCAGCAGATTGTTGTTCAGAGTTTCCAGTATGGACACCCAAAAATCCTTCACCCAATTATGACTGCCTCAAGCTACAACAACTCTTGCAAAAACTCAATTGGATCAACAGGGGTATGTAATGTCTTCGGGTAACTAATTTTACTTCACATAGGTTCTAAACCCCATTTATTTATAGGGAATACATGCCAGGAACTGTAGACTTGTCCAAATAACACTGGAAGGGGATAAAATAGACAATCAACAGGAGCAGATGTCTTAGGGTTAACTATAAATGTTTGATAGTGACTACCACCTAAACACTTCTTATTGTACTCTTAGATAAGAAAAACTCTCAGTACTGGGTCAAGATGCATCCTGTCACAATGGAAGATTACAGATTCAGAGAATCATGACTGGTCAGAGTACAGAATACAGGTGACCTTGGAATGCTTAGTACTTATCTTTTCCTATCCCACAGGTTAGGGAACATATCAGAAAAGGGGTTGTTAGATTATAAGAGCCTAAAGATAAGATAATGCCATGACACACCAGTTATGATAGAGCTGCTACAGAAGCTCACTGTAATGATGTCTACTTCCACAAGCTCTAGAACAAAGATAATTTAACTGTCCCCCAGAACAAATACCCAATAAGGTAAAATTAAAAATATGCAAAATACACTAGCTGGAATTATCTTGAAATCTTCCTCCGTTTTGGATAGCTTACATGGTATCAAAGAATATTATAAAAGTTACTGGGGGAAAAATAATCAAGAGCCTCATCAAACTGTGAAATATGCAAGTTATAATAAAAAATACATGGAAACAGGTGAATACTAGTGTAATAGTGGCATGAGTATCAAGGAGACAAGTAACAGTTTTCTATTTGGACTCAATACCCACTTGTCAGAATGGAACACATTCCTGTTACTGTTAACTAGAACAATAACATATAAAAGGGAAGGAAATAGATCACTAGGGAAGAACAGATTATGAACCTATAGGTAGGAAAAGAGTACACTAAATTTTTCTGTTAATACTTTTCATTATTCCCATAGATGGGAAGAGAACTCAACACTCAACCTAGAAGCCTTCTTCTACAGCAGAACAAGATTTCAACACCCAGGCAGGATGCAGCCTAATGAAGTGGAAGAACAGTGAAAAATAGACAATAGTCAACCAAAATGCAGAGTACTAGGGAATCTGCATTACTCACCCAGAAGCAGACCAATCAAATCTCTCCCCATCCTAAGGCTCAGGGACCCTTGTGGAAAAGGGGACAGTAAGGTGGCAAAAGCCTAAAGATGGAAAGTCCACTACTATAAAAGACATTCTACTCAAGATAGAGGTACTGCATCCAAAACTTCACTACAATGAGGCTTGTCTTTACCAGACCTGCATAAAGACTGCCATAATAACATGTCCCCATGTTGGGCCATACAAATGAAGGGGAGCGCTCCTATCAGCAGGTCTACACAAGGAAGGGCCATTTGGTTTGTCAATGACACCTGAACCCCTACTAAAGCAGATGATCCAGAGGGCACTCTGGGATCCATAGAGGCAGACAAACAGGAAGGTGGGACAGATAGAGCTGGATTGATGAAAGAAGAAAGGGAGGGAAAGAAGAGGGTGAGGGGGCAGGGTTAATTACTCAATATTCCTGTAAAACAAGAAAAAATAAATAAAAAATAATATTTAAAACAATGTACATCCTCCAGTAAAACCTTTTAAAGTATATATCAATGGACAATAAAGTTTGATTCATGATGCACAGATAAATTAAAAATGTTAGATTTAATAAAGATTTTAGTATCACAAGATGAAGATATTATAAGAATTATTGTAAGGTAATATAACAGTGTATTATATTAAATTTTATAGAGACATGAAAGATACTTAAAAGACACAAATCAAATATGTAGAAGGGAAAAATATAAGTTCTACTATGAAAATGGCTAGAAGAATATTGCAACTGTGACTTTCACCCAAATTCATTTGTTAAAATACAATCCCTGATGTAAGGGTGTTTGAAAGTGAGCACTTAAAAATTTATTGGGTTCCACCTGTGCCCTAGTGGGTGCCCAAACATGAAATAATGCAGGTGTCCTTGGTAAGATAGATGAATCCCACATAAATAGAGACATAGGAGAGGGAAAGAAACAGGCCCAGGGGAGAACAGGTGAGATTAGATGGGAAATAGGGTAGGGGTAGATAGATGATGAAAACACAGAAACCAATTTTTTTTCAATTAAATAAATAAAGTTTATCATTTGTGTATGTGAGAGAGGAGAGGGAGAGAGAGAGAGAGAGAGAAAGAGAGAGCACTGTGTGCTCCTGTGGAGGCCTAAAGGTGACTTAAGGAATCATCCTGGATTGCTAAAAAATCTCCTTTTCAGCCTTATTCTGGGTTTTTCCAGGCTCTGTCTTCCAGAGCCAGAAGTGCAGCTTGCTGTCATTTCTGCCTGGTGTTTTACATGGGATCTGGGATCCAAATTCAGATCCTTCTGCTTGTGAGGCAGAGTCATAATCCCTGAGCCATGGCTCCAACCCCAATAAATTTAATTATTAAAAAAGCTATTGAATCCTCAGAATGAAATGTTAATTAATGGAATTACTCCTTTTTCTGAAGTGAAAGTCCAATTTATAGCATGTTTTATTTTTACCACTGGAATATACATTGCAAAGATGCTTCTCTGCAACCTAGAAGAGACATCTTACCAGAATCTAACCATGTCATTCTGAGCTCAAACACCAAATCTAAAACCTATTAGAAATTAATGTTCCATTTTAAGTCATATAGTACAAAATATTTTGTAATAATTTGAATTGACAGGGACAACTCCATCACTGCTATATGCAAAAGTATTAAAATTTAAACGTACAACAATGTAAATAATAGCAGAAACCCACAAGAATTTAAAAGAATGAGGTTGGCAGTCATGGCAGTGAATATGCACAGTAGCTCTCACACCTGGGAAGGGCTTGAAAGGTGGATATAAATGAAGGGTAGGGGGGCTGGAGAGGTGGCTCAGGGGTTAAGCCTCTGCCTTGCAGGCAGAAGGTCCTGAGTTCGGATCCTAGACCCCAAGTATAGATGCCAGGTGGAAGCGGGGGTGGCCTGCGTTTCTGGTCCTGGTAGGGCAGAGCCTGTGAATCCCAGGGCAGAGTAAACAAGGAGGTGGAGGCAGTCCATGGTGATTCCCGAATTCACCCGTGGTTCTACACACACACACACACACACACACACACACACACACACACACACACACACATGTATAAACGCAAAATGGAATAAATAATAAAAAAATAAAAAATTAAATGGAGGGTAGGGATTGGAGTGCTGCAGGCTCAGGATGGACCAGGACAGGTTGACTACTCAGAAGATCCTCATCATTGGCAAGAGTGGGGTGTGTAAGTCCAGCCTGCTCTTGAAATTCATAGATGATAAATTTTGATCTAGAACTTGCAACAACAGTAGGTATTGACTTCCAGGTGAAAATGAGTTCAGTGGATGGAAATAAAGCTAAACTTGTAATAAAGGTTTAGAGCATTAACTGCCAGCTATTACAGAGGTGCATAAAATCTTACATGTTTGATCAGATAGTGACATCTTTCTGTATATAAATTCTAACTACTATTTTAAGGACTTTAGAGGTTGCACATACTTGTTTTTATCATGGCAGTGAATATTTGCAAGAAATCCCCACTCATAGGTTCTCCCAGATAAAACATGCACAGCTTTAAGTCTATAGTTTTTATGTAATGTAAAATAGATGTACCATTATGAGGATATTTGATTTTGTGATTTACATTTTTCATGTAATTTTTTAAAATATCCATCCATTTGTTTATGTTATTACTGGTCTGCCTTTGTGCCCATTTTGCTTAAATACTCTGATCAATTACTGAATTATTTGGTATGTAAAACTAGAGTCATAGGGAGGTATGAGGTATCACCAAACCTATAAAATTTACTTTTTGAAATAAAAAGCAATGTTTGAGATTCTCTTAGTACTCAATAAAACTGTCAGTATAGAATGTAAGTCCAGCCACTTCATTATTCAATTTCTATTTAATCTGATGATGTTTCTGAAATAGTATTAATATGTTGGAGCAGTTGGGTATCACCTTTTAATTTGCTTCAGTGATTAGCTCAGTTAACTGGAACTTTAATCCTGTGATATGTACCTTAAAATCATGATCCACAGTGTTAATTATGTGATGTTTGGCAGAAGGCAATAAGGTTTTCCCCATTCTTGTTTCAGAAGGACATGTAGAGTATGTTCACTGTAACTCCTTTAATACTACCCCTTTTAAATCCAACATCTGTTTGTATGAGTGTTGGTAGTGTTTGTCTAGGAGCTTCATTGTAGCTTTTATGATGTCTATGATTGACTTTATTTTATGGCTTTCTATAATGACTAGTTGATATTCAAACAGCTATTTCTGTGTATAGAGGAGTGGGGAAAAACACTATTTGACAATTTGAGACAAGCATTACTTCCAGATTATGATATGTAGGAAAATGCTGTTGAATGAAAATCTTGCTAATTTACTGTAACAAGTAGCCAGTAGTTTTTAAAAACAAACTTGTACATACTAATTAATCTTTTCCAGAGTATTGGGTTTTCTAACTTCTTACTATGGTACATTGTATGTTTGTTTACTCTTATGTTATTTACATTTGGCCCTTGCTATTTTAATTTTCCGAACAGTAGTTTTTCCTGGTCACTGTAATGCCTGTCACTAAGATTCTGATATTTTTCTCAGTTTATCTTCTAAGTACATGTGCAAATGATAAACCTTTTGTGTAAAAAAATGAATGAGGCATAATAGAATTTGAGGTGGCTTAATATGTGCCTAGCTGTAACTTTCATACATGAAGATTTGGAAAGGATGAGAAAAATGCATGAAAAATGATGCCTAAAGATTTATCAAAAGTAAGAATATTTCGAAAGCCCTGCAGGAAAATAGTAACAAACAAATGAAGCCTGAAGAAACCCATACCAAATTAATTTGTTATGCTCTGCTGTTATGTTCTGATCACATTCTACTCCCCCAACATAACAACTTGAAATAAAAAATATTCATTACCTCACAGATATTTGTGGGTTACAATTCCACATGTAGCTTTTTTTTCTTCTTCTTAGTGTTTGAATGATGATGGTCCTCCTCCCATACTCATTTATTTGGCTGTTGGCAGGTAACATGTTCTTGCTGGCTCTCAGCTTGAAGCATCTGCTCTATGCAACACATAGTTGTACATAAGGCCAACCACAATATGATCAATGACTTCTCTAGAAAGAAAGGAGTAAGACAACAGTACAAAGACAGAACCTTCAGTTCTGTTTAAAACTTCATCTCAAAACTCCTAACCCACAAGCCTTGTTATTATAAATTTGTGTGACATTAAATCCAATTCAAAATGGATAGAAGAATATTATAGAAGGTAACGACATAGAAATTTAGGGAATATTATTTCTAAATTTCCTATTACATGAGGCATGGATATTAGGATGACAGTATCCCAATCAAATTACTAAAATTTGATCATAAAGTAAAACTCCCAAAGACATTTAGAGTTCTACAGTTGTAGTTCTGGCAAAATATGCACCTAAATGACTGCTACCATTCATAAAGACCAGGGTTAAATTAGTAATGCTTACCCCTTAAACACAATTTTGTGGTTATTTTTCCTTTGTAGTCAAAGGGGAGCATCACATATTCCATGTGAAGGAATAAAGGTGAGAATGATATCTAATTTCTTATTGGAAATTAATGCACACAAAAAGGTATTACCATGCTAAATTTTAAAGTCAATCTGAAGAAAATCAAAATATAATGTTATTAGCTTTTCATGGTGTGCACAAAATAGAGTGATATCATTGAAAATTTAATATTTTATAAGCAATATATCAAGAAAAATATAATTAATATGCTCTTTACAAGAGATACAGATGATTTCTCAATCAAAAGAAATTCTGAATAAAGATTTTTATATGGGAGTCAGTATTTCAAGTTATATTTAAATCTGTACATTGGATATAAAGAAGTCAATACTAAAGTTTCAATATCAGATGATCTCATCAAGAAATTGTCAGTGCCTTCTTTTCCACTGATTTTTAAATATTGGTCTTAACTTATTTCCAGTGCTATCTTCACATCCCATACTTCTTATGTTAAGATTGGTTGCTGCTACACACAAATTGTACAGTAGTCTTGAAATTTAAACAGGAAATTTCTGCTTAGATAATTTTTTTCTAGAACATTGGAATGTCACTGTTCTTTCCTTCTTATTTTTATAAAATATCAATTTTTGTCACATGATTAGGACTTTGCTATAATTTGAAGCCATATTCAATTAAAGTCCTAAAAAAGTGGGTTTTCCATGAAGAATAAGCTGTACCTTAAGACAAAAAAATATTTTTTCCAAGAATGTTCCCAATATATTATCCCCTCCTATGGATTTTATGCTGGCAAGTTATCATTGTCTCTTTAGCCACCTTGTAACAAATCCTTCTTAGAACCAAACTATATACACTTTCTTAGCTTCTACCTCTTTAAGTATGATCATGTGTGAGTGAGTTGAAAAGTACAAAGTATAGTGTGTGGCCAACTAGGATATCCATGAAGTTATAAAACAATCATAGAATTTTTCCAATTCTAAGCATTTAAGACTGAGACAAGTTATAGTACTATATATTATGAGTAGACAATATAATGGTTAAAGGAATAAAAACTGGTTCAGCCTCAATTTATTGTTATAGGCATACAAAAAGTTTACCTTTTACAGCTAAAGTGTTTAAAAATTGTTTCAAAATGTATTCATTTGGCCTAAACAGACAAGATATAGAATACCTTAAGTAAAGTTGAGTTGTTGGAACCACCTTTGCATATTATACAGGAATGAGAGAGAAAAATGGAAAGACTTAATTTATTATGTGAGAGAGGTCTATCTGGTAGGAGAAATTACACTGAACAAAAATTCAGTTTTCATGCAGAAAGAATTTGTGAGGAAAGCCCATATATCCCTTGAACAACTTTATTCTTCTTTGTAGATCAGACTTATTGGTTGAAAATGCTACTGCTGAATTCTGAAATCTAACAGGGATAACAAAATGAAATAGGAATAAGGTTGCAGCACTTAGTTACAAAACTCAAGGAGTATACAGATTCCATAATAAGCTCTAGAATAGAAACAACTGAGTAATCATTATTGTCTGATGCAAAGACAGTTGTTGACCTCAGCTAGCTGATTATGGTGCTCTTAAAGATCAAACAAATACCCTTTCCCCAACCCGCCACCCGGGTAGCACGCAGTCCAACCAGGACTCACCACAACCCAGGTAAGCTCCGCCCTCGCCCAACCCAGAACCCCCAGGCAGCCCAAGGGACCCAGCTCCTCCCACCAGCCAGCTGGGGCCCAAGCTGTGCCACGTCGGGGAGGACCCCATCCTCCCGAGACACGCCCCAGCTCCCCAGGTTAAATAGTGCCCAGCCACCCCCACATCCTCCCTTTCCCCAACCTGCCACCTCAGAAGCGCACAGTCCAGCCGGGGAATCAACACGACCCAGGTAAGCTCCGCCCCCGCCCAACCCCAAAACTCCAGGCCAAATAATTCTGTTCAGTGAAAAACGCACAGAAATTGAAAGAAGGTCTCAAGGGGAACACAGGAAAGGGTTCAGGGATATGCCACAGGGTCCTTGTACGTCATCGGAGAGGAGGGCCAGAGGAAAGCCTGGCATGCACATTAAAGGATTCTCCAAGGATGGGGGTGAGGCACTGGGGGATGAAGAGGGAGAGGTGAGGGGAGGGGGAGTGTACCTACTAAGTTTGTATGAGCAGAAATAATAATAAAAAATGTAAAAAAAAAAAGTTAAAACAATGCTGAAGCCAAAGAGAAACAGCACTCAAGTAAATAATTCTCCCACTAAAGGAATTAATCCCATAATGACAGACTCCAACCAGAACAAACCCACACAAAGTGGCCAAGAAAGCCTGACCCAAGGTAAGGACTTTAAAAACATGATCATTACCATGATCAATACTATGAAAGAGGAAATCCAGGAGGAATTAAATAACCACATCAATCGCTTTGAAGAGGAACAAAATAGACAGTTGGAGGAGTTGAGAAAAACACTTCATAAAACAAAAACAAACAGAGCAGTTAAAACAGACTCAATCAGAGTTAAAAACTGAACTAAAAGACAAGTTATCTTCAACCCAGAACTCCACAGAGAGTCTTATCAACAGAACTAATGAACCAGAAAACAGAATTTCAGACCTTGAAGACAAAGTGGGAGTATTAACCAGCTCAATGGAAGAGGTTGCTAAAGCCAAAAAGATACTCGAGAGAAATATTCAAGAGTTATGGGGCACCCTGAAGAAGTCTAACATGCGTATCCATGGAATATCAGAGCAAGAATCTCAAAATACCACACCTGAGGAAATATTTCAAACAATTATCAAGGAAAACTTTCCTCATCTAAAAAAAGAGAACCCCATACAAATACAAGAGGCATTCCACACCCCAAACAGATATGACGAAAATAGAAACTCACCACAGCAAATAATAATTAAAACACTCCACATTCAAGATAAAGAAATGGTGCTGAGAGCATCAAGGGAAAAAAAAACAAGTCACTTTTAAAGGTAAACCTATTAAAATAACAAATGACTTCTCAATGGAAACCGTAAAAGCAAGAAGATCTTGGAGAGACATACTTCAAGTATTGAATGAGCAAAAATGTCAACCCCGGCTGATATACCCCGCAAAACTATCCGTCATGATCGAGGGAGAAAGAAAAATCTTCCAGTACAAAGACAACTTGAAGGGATACATGTTCACCAAGCCAGGTCTTCAAAAAATGCTAGATATGATACTCAAGCTTGAAGAAAAAAACAGCCATATAAGGAGAACAGAAGGGAAGTATAATACAACCAAAACCCAAGGTGTAACAATACACCTACAAAAGCCACTAAACATAATAAATGTCCGGAATGAAAAATAGTTTCTCTATTACAACATTAAATGTCAATGGTATTAACTCACAGATTAAGAGACACAGACTACAAACTTTGATTAAAAACAAAAACCCATCGGGCTGGAGAGGTGGCTCACGGGTTAAGCCTCTGCCTTGCAGGCAGAGGGTCCCAAGTTCTGATCCTAGGCGCACGTATAGACGCCAGGCAGAAGCAGGGGCAGCCTGCATTTCTGGTCCTGGTAGGGTGGAGCCTGTGAATCCCGGGGCAGAGTAAACAAGGAGATGGAGGCATCCATGGTGGTTCCCAAATTTGTCCATGGTTCTACACACACACACACACACACACACACACACATAGATACACACTCACACTCACGCATACACGCACAATTGAATAAATAATAAATAATAATAATAAAAAAATAAAAAAATAAACCAAAACCCATTAATCTGCTGCCTTCAGGAAACTCATCTCACCACAAAAGATAGGCACATCTTAAAAATGAAAGGCTGGTCCAAAATTCTGAAAGCTAATGGAACCAAGAAACAGGCAGGGGTAGCCATTATGCTGTGGGACAAAGTGAACTTCAAACCAAAAAAAATCATAAGAGACACAGATGGATACTACATTTTAGTCACAGGTACAATTCACCAGGAAGACTTCACAATACTGAACATATATGCACCCAATATGGGACCCTCCACATTCATTAAGAAAATCCTACAGCGTCTAAAGAGAGAAATCAACCCCCAAACGAAAATTCTTGGGGATTTCAACACCACCCTCTCAACATGGGATAGATCAACAGGTCAAAAGCTTAACAGAGACACCTTAGAACTTAATCAAACCTTTAAAGAAATGGACCTTACAGATCTCTATCGAACCTTTCATCCACACACCAAAGAATACACATTTTTCTCAGCAGCACACAGAACTTTCACCAAAATAGATCACATATTGGGCCACAAACCGAGTCTCCACTATACAGGAAAGTTGAAATTGCAGCCTGTGCCTTACAAGATGACCATGACCTAAAGCTGGACATCCACGACACAACAAATAACAGAAAATACACTAACTCCTGTAAACTTAACACTATGATGCTGAATGAAAACTGGATTCAGGAAGAAATTAAAAAGGAAATTTAAGATTTCCTGAAAGTGAATGATAATGAAAATACAACTTACCAAAATCTCTGGGACACTATGAAAGCTGTCCTGAGAGGTAAGTTCATAGCTCTTAATGCCTACATCAAAAAAATGGAAACATCAGAAATAAACAACTTAACAATGCAGCTTAAAGCTTTAGAGAAACTAGAGCAATTTGATCCCAAAAATAGTAGAAGAGAGAAGATTAGCAAAATAAGGTAAGAAATATCTGAAATCGAGATTAGGAAAACGATAGAGAAAATGAACCAGTCAAAAAGCCAGTTCTTTGAAAAAAACAGTAAGATTGATACACCCCTAGCTAAATTAACCAAAAGCAAGAGAGAGAAAACCCAAATTAAAAAAATTAGAAATGAAAATGGATTCATCACTAATGATACCCAAGAAATCCAGAGAATTATAACATCATATTTCAAAAACTTATACTCTGTGAAATTTGACAACACAAAAGAGATGGATGAATGCTTAAGTAAACACAACTTAATTAATTGAATCAAGAAATTGTGAATTATGTAAATAGTCCTATAACATTTGAGGAAATTGAAGAAGTAATCTCGAATCTTCCCATCCACCAGATGGATTCAGCACAGAGTTCTACCAGACATTAAAGGAGTTAATATCACCAATACTCCTTAAACTGTTCCATCAAATAGCAAAGGAAGGAACACTACCAAATTCCTTCTATTAAGCTAATATTGTTTTAATTCCAAAACATAATAAAGATACACTTAAAAAAGAAAACTATACGCTGATCTCTCTGATGAACACAGATGCAAAGATTCTCAACAAAGTCTAGCAAATCGGATTCAAAAACATATCAAAAAGATCATTCATGGGGACCAAGTAGGATTTATCCCAGGCACACAAGGTTGGTTCAACATACGCAAATCAATAAATGTAATTCATAATATAAACCAGTCCAAAGCCCAAGACCACATGATACTCTCAATTGATGCAGAAAAAGCTTTTGACAAGATCCAACAGCCTTTTATGATTAAAATGCTAGAGACAGTAGGAATGGAAGGAACGTTTATCAATATAATAAAAGCAGTATACAACAAGCCTACAGCAAGGATTATACTCAATGGGGAAAAACGGGAAGCATTCCCACTTCGATCAGGAACTAGACAAGGCTATCCACTCTCACCAGTTCTATTCAATATTGTACTTGAAGTCTTAGCTGAAGCCATAAGACAAGAAAGGGACATAAAAGGGATTCAAATCGGCAAGGAAGAAATCAAGCTATCCCTATTTGCAGATGACATGATCTTATATCTGAGGGATCCCAAAAATTCCACCAGGAAGCTCCTGGAACTAATAGAGAAGTTCAGCAGGGTAGAAGGATACAAAATAAATGTACAAAAATCAGTGGCCTTCCTATATGCCCAGAATGAAAGAAGTGAAAAAGCCCTGAGAGAAACAATCCCATTTACTATAGCCCCTAAAAAAATGAAATACCTTGGTATAAACCTAATCATGGAAGGAAGAGACCTTTACGATGAAAACTTTAAAACCCTAAAGATAGAAATTGCAGAAGACACCAGAAGGTGGAAAGACCTCCCATGTTAATGGATTGGCAGAATCAACATCATAAAAATGACCATCCTACCAAAGGCAATATACAAATTCAATGCTATACCAATTAAAATCCCAAAGCAATTCTTTAAAGAAGTTGACCAAACAATCTCAAAATTCATATGGAGGCACAAAAGACCCAGGATAGCAAAGACAATTCTGAGTAACAAAGACACTGCTGGAGGTATCACCATACCAAACCTTAGTCTATACTACAAATCCATAGTTATAAAACAGCCTGGTACTGGCTCCAAAATAGACACACAGATCAATGGATAAGGATTGAAGATCCATATATAAGTCCACAAAATTACAGCCATTTGGTCTTTGACAAAGGGGCCCAAAAAATCCAATGGAAAAGAACTATATCTTCAAAAAATGGTGCTGGCAAAACTGTATATCCACATGCAGAAGATTAAAATCGGACCCGTACTTGTCACCATGTACAAGACTTAATTCCAAATGCATCAAGGACCTTGATTTAAGGCCAGAGACTATAAAAACTACAGGTGAAAGGGTAGGGAACTCCCTCGAGCTGATTGGGCTAGGCCAACAGTTCCTAAACAGACATCCAATGGCACAGTCACTGCTACCAACTCTCAACAGTTGGGTTCTTGTGAAATTAAAGAGCTTCTGTTCAGATAAAGAGATTGTAACACGAGTTTAAAGGCAACCCACAGAATGGGAGAAAATCTTCATTAACCACATATCTGATAGAGCTCTATTATCCAGAGTGCACAAAGAACTTAGAAAACTAAACACCAAGTAAACAAATGGCCCAATTAAAAAATGGGCCCTGGAACTTAAAA
The DNA here is from genome assembly GCA_023101885.1 of Typhlomys cinereus. Taxonomy (NCBI): domain Eukaryota; kingdom Metazoa; phylum Chordata; class Mammalia; order Rodentia; family Platacanthomyidae; genus Typhlomys; species Typhlomys cinereus. The sequence goes on from JALPQD010000022.1 coordinate 7,561,689, forward strand.
GAAACTTTACCAAGGATGAAATTAAAATGTCTAACAAATATCTTAAAAAATGTTCCACATCCTTAGCCATCAGGGAAATGCAAATCAAAACTTCCCTGAGATATCATCTCACCCCAGTCAGGATGGCAAAAATCCACAAAACAAACAAGAACATATGCTGGAGAGGATGTGGAGCGAGGTGAACTCTATCTACTACATTGCTGGTTGGAATGCAGGCTCATACAGCCACTCTGGCGAGCCATCTGAAGATTCTTAAAGAAATTAAAGATTGAAATGCCATTTGACCGTGCGATTCTACTTTTGGGAATAACCCCCCGAATAGCAAAAATTCACCTCGATAGCACAAGCACAACCATGTTCATAGCAGCAATGTTTACAATAACAAAGTCATGGAATCAACCCAAATGTCCAACAGTTGATGAGTGGTTAAGGAAAAATGTGGTACATCTATACAATGGAGTACTACTCAGCCATCAAAAATGATGAATTACCCAGAAAATTAAGCGCCGTATGTACTCCCTAATAGGTGGCTCCTAGTACCAAACTCACCCAGCCCACATTGAGACACTCAAAAGTAAACCTATGTAACACAGTAATTGCAAGGATTATGAACAAGAGAGATGGGTTAGGAGGGCCACACCAGAAACAAGGAGAGAGGAGACCATGTTACAGCAGAGAAAATAGGCCTCCATCAAGGTCTGCAAGTAAGTAATGAGAAACCTGGTTAAGTTCAGAGACGTTCTTTCCTGATCTCACCAGAAGGGGAGGGCATATAGTCTAGCAGATAAAAAGTAATCATTTTGCAAATGGGTGATGGACCCCTCCCTCAGTGAGGTTTCCTACTCTTATTACCTCTACCCTTGAATGTGCTATTACAACAAGACTCCAGTTTAACAGCTTTTTGTCTCTGGCCAGGGGGTGACATACAGTGTCCAGCAGAATGGAGTGAAGGGAATTGCAGGAGCAGCAAAACTGCAAAAGAAAATCAACAAACCACAATCCAGAACTTCAGAGACTCTATATCAATCACATAGAACTAGGCCAGCCTAATCTCTCCCCATCCTGGAGCTCAGGGACATTTGCGGAAGAGGGGGCGGTAAGATTGTAAGAGCAAAAGGATGGGAGGAGCAACGATTTGCAAGATTCTCAACAATAGTTGGGGCCAAAGCAATCATAATGGGACTTTGCATGCCCTGCGCAATGTCCAGTGCACTGTTGCCCTCATAAAGTCTAGCATCTGTTAAGGGCACCGAGACCCCTGGAGGCAAGGGATTGACAGCCATAGTAGTGATCTTATGCTTAAGGGGAACAAGAGAAAGGGCTTATGGAAATGCCACTGGGTCCTTATATGTCATCGGAGAGGAGGACCCAGTGGAGAGTTAGGCGTACACAATAAAGGACTCTCTGGGAATTGGGGGGGAGGCACTGGGGGAAGGGGAGGGGGAGGAGGGGGGAGGGAGGGAACTGGTAAAAAATTTTAAAATGTATAATTAAATTTTTAATTAAAAAAATGATGAATTAATGGAATTCACTGAGAAGTGGATGAAATTAGAAACAATTGTATTAAATGAAGTATCCCAGATGCAGAAAATTAAGCGACATATGTACTCCCTAATAGGTGACTCCTAGTACCAACCCCACTCAGATACACTCAAAGATAAATCTCTGTAATAACTACAGTAATTGCTAAGATTATGAACAGGAGGGAAGGGGAAGGAGGGACACACCAGTAACAAGGAGAGAAGGGACCATGTTACAGCACAGAAAATAGGCTACCATCAAGGACTTCAAGTAAGTAATGAGACATCTGGTTAAGTTCACGGACTTTCCTTCCTGATCATTTACAACTGATGGGGTATGATCTTACCAGAAGGGGAGGGCATATAGTCTGGCAGACAGAAAGTAACCATTTCGCTAATGGGTGATTGACCCCTCTCTCACCGCGGTTTCCTAGTTTTATTACATCTACCTTTGAATATACTCTTATAACAAGACTTTAATTTAACAGGTTTTTATCTCTGGCCAGGGAGTGATATCCAATACCCATCAGGATGGAGTGAAGGGCATTGTAGGAGCAGCAAAACTTAAAAAAAAATAAATCAAAGAACCATAATCCAGAACATCAGAGACTCTATATCAACCACCTGGAACTAGGCCAGCCTAATCTCTCCCCATCCATAAGCTCAGGGAAATTTGCGGAAGAGGGGGCGGTAAGATTGTAAGAGCACAAAGATGGGAGGAGTAATGATATGCAAGATACTCCACACAAGTTAGGGCCGAAGCAATCACATTTGGTCTTTGTATGCCCTGTGCAATGTCCAACAAATTATTGACCCCACAAAGTCTAGCATTTGCTAAAGGCACTAGGATCCTTGGCGGCAAGAGATTCAAGCCACAGTAGTGTTCCCATGCTTAAAGGGAACACAGGAAACGGTTCTGGGCAATGCCACTGGGTCTTTGCACCTCATTGGAGAAGAGGACCCAGAGGAGAGTTTGGCATGCTCATTAAAGGATGCTCCGGGGATGGGAGGGGGAAGCACTGAGGGATGGGGAGGGAAGGGGGAGGGGAGGGGGGCACAGGGGGTGGGGGGTTGGAGGGAGAGAAGGGACTGGTGTACCTGTTAAATTTGTATGAGTGTAAATAAAAATAAATAAATAAATATTAAAAAAAGATCAAGCAACCAGTCAGTCTGCTGAGTTTTTAATTGATCTGTATAAGAAGTGTTATAGGCTGAACAAAGAAGTATATCATTGAAACACAATCTAAATGCAGCCCACTAGAATTTATATATTATTAGCCTTCAATATTATAGTATTAGGAAGTGGAGTTTTCATGGATAATTACATAATGAATGTAGAATATTCATAAATGGGATTAATGACTTTATTAAGATGGTACTAGGGAGTTAATTTCCATGTATTTTATTATCATTTGAAAATATTTGAAAAGGAGGCTCTCCGAGTAAATATTTATTTTATTGTTGTGAAAATATGAATAACTGAGTTTGGATTCCATGAAACAATGTAAAGTAGGGTGAAGTACAACATATTATAATCATGGAACATCTATGGCAAGATAGGAGGCAAAGACAGAAGAGATCCTATAATTCTGTGGGCCATGTGTCCAGGCATAGAGACTATCATAAGCTTGGATTATCATGTGCAGGCCTATATTGTTAACACCACCACACCCCTACACATATGCATTATATATGATGATACTGTATTTCCCCCACACAAATGCATAATCCAAACAGACATGCTCAATTTTATTAGATAGGGTTTCAACATTCATTTGCTAACCTATAGAGCATGAAATTCAGTGAAGCAAACAAGTAAAACTAAACAGAATATAGGAAACTGAGAATACAAAACAATATTTTTATTCCTATAGGCAGTGCCAAGATGAATGATCATCAAGGGTTTGATAGCTTTAGAGTTGGTGAATCTCACCCCATTTCCATTCAACTCACCTATTGTCCTGGACAGAAAGTAAATGGGATCTAGAATACTCACAGTAGATTACAATAAACACAACCAGATTGCAACTCCAACTCCAGCTGTTGTTCCAGATGTTTTTTAACTGCTTGAGCAAATTAACACAGTATTTTAACTAGTATGTAACTTTTGATGTGACAAATGCATTTCCTCTATCAATTTGCTAATAAAGACAAGGAGTAGTTTATTTTGAATTGTTAAAACAACCTGTATTATCTTAAATTAAAGATACATAAACTCTCAAAACCGGTAATCATTTATTTAGTTTGCAAGGACTTTAATTTATGTCATCTTTCACTAAATATCTTCATGATTACTTATAAAAATGCCATTATCCTGGCAGGATATGGTCATAAAAATTTAAGAACTACTCTGTAATTATCATTACATATTTGATGTCATAATATCAAAACAAATCCAAAAATACAGACACCAACTATATCACTTTTACTAAGAATGTAAGTATGTGGAGAATGTCAAATTATGCTTTGTAATGTAAAGGAAAATATTTCATCACATATCCCTTAAAGCTAAATTTGAGGATGTCTTGTGCACCTTTTCTGATTTTACAGGTGTATTGGTCAGGGTTCTCTGAAGAAACAGAATCCATAGAATGTAATATATACATATATATATGTATATATATAAATTTGTTAAAATGATTCACAATAAAAGTGTCCTTCAAAGTAGCTGTCAGCAGCCACCTTATTCTTGACCAGAATGTTCCACAAAATCAAAACATTCCAAGAAGGTCTAAAGCCTTTACTTCTCTGGAGGGTTGAAGACACTGGGTTCTGAAGTCAGTGAAGAATAGCTGACAACAGTGATGAACAGCAAACAGCAGCAAGGCCTAGAGGTCAGGTTCCAAAAGCAGTGGGAAGAACAACAACGTGGTGAAAAGGTGAAGCTCTGAGTCAGCCAAGGACAGAGGCAGCAGCAGCAACAAGGAAGGCCATAATGGTCTAAAAGTGAATGACATTCACAGAGTGGACTCCACAGCAAGTCAACACAGGAAAGAGCAAGTGTCTCCTCCTTCTACTTCCTCTCATCTGGTCCACCACTGGAAAGTACAACCCACTATGGACTGGGTTTTCCATAGCAATCAATCAAGTACCTGCAGACTTGTTCAGGGACCATTCCAACCATTAACCTTCCACAGCTTTGCCCCAAACAGTCTGCAAGTGTCAAGTTGCCAACAAAATGCAACTATAACAACAGAAAACATATCTTTATTTATATGTTTTAAAAAGCATTATCTACTAAGTAATCTTAAAAGTCTAGTGCCTGTTTCATCAGGAATTTCTAGGGAATGTATTACCATATGGGCTGAGTAGTTGAGTAATATAATGATGATACTGCATGCCGGAGAGGATTTGGTACTTACCAAGATCAATAATCAGTGCTTCTTTCATTTTATACAGATAATTATGTATTTGAGAGAGTGAAAAAAGAATAAAAGAGAAAACAAGAACACACTTGCTGTGATTCATGGGGAGAAATTAGTGTAGAGATCAGAGGACAGCTTTCCGAAGCTGACTCTCTCCTACCATGTGGGCTTCCAGGCACTGAAGGCAGTTTTCCAGGAGGTGACTTTTCCAATAATCCACTTTACCCTATTACAAGATGTATATATTACTAATTTAAAACTCAGTGCAGAAAGCCTGGAAAAACAGAACAAGAGAGTGGATGATACTGAGTTCACAAGTGAAAGCAGGAGAATCTAGATTCCAATATCATCAAAATATGTCAGGGGTAATAAAGAGTCAATAGCTAAGTGAAAATGAACAAACGTAAGTTCATACCCCCTATTTTTTTCTCTGAAGTCTTATATCTGAGATACTTATTTATAAGACCTGAGAGCAGTCTTCATCAATTAATTCTGTCTTGAAACACCTGGAGCACAAATCCAAGAATGGGCCTTTGAGATGCTTCAAAATCTCAGCAAGACCTTCATATTGCCATTCCAGCTACTCAGACCTTTTGGTCACATGATTTTTTTAAAAATCAAGTTTTTTAACATTACAGAGGGAAATAGATGCTGCTTGAAGTCATTGATCAGCTTTGGGTTTTTGGAATAAAAGCCTAATACTTTAATGCCATATTTATTTCCTTTGGACTAAATATGATGTTAATAATAACCTAACAGAGACAGTGGCAAAAATTACCTCTTCAATTTGTATAATTGGTATTTCACTAATCTTGCATGTTTGCTGATAAAATCATGACCAAACAACTTAAGGGAATAAGGGTTTTATTCTCCTTTATGATAGTCCACTTGCAGTTCTTTGTCCAGATTGGCAGGCCCACCTCAACATCAATGACTGAAGGAACTGACTACATTACATCCATATGACCACTGACAGAAGGATGATTCTTACTTGCCAGACAAGCATGCCTGATTAAGTATGCAGAAGGATGCAACTGTCCCATCCAGTTCCCTCCATCTTATTTACCTGTCTAGAAACTAGTCCTCCCCACCATGAACTTGGCCTTTCCTATCAACTAGATGCTCTCCTACAGGTTCACTCTGGGCTTCACTCAAATACTAATTCAACAGTGACAGAATCAATCATCAAGGAGAAGTTTTTCCTATGATACTACCAAAGCAGCTGGCAGCTCTGAAGCAACATTTGGATGCCTCCCACATGGAGAAGCTGGTGCATGCATACCACCGTGAACCTTACTGACTGGGATGAAGTTGTGAGTCAGCACCTACTGCTACACTGTACCTGGAAGTAACTAGAAAGAATGAGATTGCTAGGTAAAACACAACAAGTGGGACCTCTGATATCACTTATAGTTGTTTAAGTTACTTAAGTATAGTGACTTAAGAACTATATTTGGGGGCTGGAGAGGTGGCTCAGGGGTTAAGCCTCTGCCTTGCAGGCAGAAGGTCCTGAGTTCAGATCCTAGACCCCACATATAGACCCCAGGCGGAAGCGGGGACAGCCTGCATTTCTGGTACTGGTAGGGCGGAGCCTGTGAATCTCAGGGCAGAGTAAACAAGGAGGAGGTGGAAGCCTTCCATGGTGGTTCCCAAATTCGCCTGTGGTTCTACACACACACACATACATACACAAGCACACATGCGCACACACTCATACACACACAGTTGAATAAATAATAAATAATAAAAAAATTTTTAAAAAAGAACTATATTTGACTGAGCAAGATCAGTTCTTTCCAGCTGACAAAGTAGCAGAACTGGAGAAATACCTGACAGAGCTATAAGCCATTATCACCTAAGGTCAGGTTGCTAAGAAACCTTTTTTATGCAGTTATATAGACAGCCAGTCTCACAGAGTTGATGTAGTCAAAGGTGAGGACTCTAGATCTTGTAGTTCTGAGCCAAGGAAAAACTTCACTACATAGTATCTAAGGAAAGGTGAATGAAATTGTGAAACATAAAGCTTCTGTAGGAGACTGTACTGGTTATTCTCTATGCTGCTGTGAGACATCACTGAGGATCAAACTACTAATGGGAGAAAGGTAGATTTATTCAGTTTAATCCAGAGGGAAGATACAGTCTTCTATGGCAGAAAAAGCATGATTGGCTGGCAGAAGCTGGAGGTGGTCTAAATCATATTTATCATGGAGACTGAGAACTACAAACTCCCATAACAGAATTATTAACAGAAGCAGGATGGAGCCAAACAAACTCAACACCTTGTGACTTCCTTCCTTAAGCAAGTCTTGACCTCTAAAGTGGCCATGACCTTCCTAGGCAACTAAAGATTCAAATGCATGAGCCTGTGGATGACAAGTCACATTTCAAACCATAGCACTCCATCCATTACCCCCACAGGCTCATTGCTATCTCATGCCAATATGCAGTCCAACTATAAAAGTTCCATAGACAATATCAATAGTCTCAACACAAAGTGACTTCCAAAATGTTCTCCTCTTTCTTTGACCTCCCATCCATGATGTGCCAAGGTAAATGTTTATCTCTCTCTCTCTCTTTCTCTCTCTCTCTTTTTCTCTCAAGTTAATAAATAAAACAGTAAAAATTGAAAGTTCATATATAAGGGAATACAGGTATATGTACATTTGTGGACAGTTTTACTTTTATTGTATTTTTTTAGAATTTTATTTATTTATTTTTATTTCTTCCACTCACACAAAGTCGATAAGTACCCCATGCCTCTCCCTCCCTCCACCTCTCCCAGGATCCTCTTGCTCCCTTCTCCCTTGTCACCTTCTTCTCCCCTCCCTTCCTCCCAGTGCCCCTCCCACCCCCACCCCCCATTCCTGGAGCATCCTTTAGTGTGCATGTCAAAACTTCCCTCTGGGTCTTCCTCTCTGATGAGATGTAAGGACTTAGTAGCGTTGCCTAGAGCAAAAGAATATAAGAACACTATTGTGGCTTTTAATCCCTTGCCTCTAAGGATCCTAGTGCCTGTGATCCATGCTAGACTTTGGGAGGTCTATGATATATTGGTCATAGTGCAGGACTCCACACAAGTTAGAGCCAAAGTAATCATTATTGTATTTTTCATTTTTAACTAATTTCATTTATCTTCATAAGTTATAAGGCTTTTTTGGTTTTACATGTTTACTTAAGTATAATCAGATGCAAAATTCTGAGTTATGAAGAGAATTTCAAGCCTGAGATCAGATTGTAGGTTTGGCTAGAATCTTAAATTCGGTATTAGAGACAAATAATAAAACATTGTAGATTACTACCTGGACTATTGTTTTAAGATAGAGTTTATGGCATGATTACACAGTAAGAAAAATATAATTTAGCATGAAATGAAATACTCTCGGGGCTGGAGAGATGGCTCAGGGGTTAAGCCTCTGCCTTGCAGGCAGAAGGTCCTGAGTTCATCCTAGACCCCACATATAGACGCCGGGCAGAAGCAGGGGCGGCCTGCATTTTTCTGGTCCTGGTAGGGCGGAGCCTGTGAATCCCCGGGCAGAGTAAACAAGGAGGAGGTGGAGGCGGTCCATGGTGGTTCCCGAATTCGTCCGTGGTTCTACATGCACACATACATACACATGTGCACACACACATACACATATAATTGAATAAATAATAATAATAATAAAAAAGAAATACTCTCCACTACCAAAAACTTGATAACATTCGTAGACATTTCAAAAGAAGGAATGAAAATAAATTATTTTATGGAAACACCAAAGTGTTCTCTTAAGTAAGAATGAGCTAAAAGTAAACACACACACACACACACACGTTTTGGGTTTAACTCTAGGAAGCTTAACATACTCTTAAAATAATAAAATATAGCTTATAATAATAAAGGATATGTACAGAGGCTTTACTTTTTCAATGTAGTTGATGTCATACCTTTTCTATGACTCGACAATATACTCCACATAATTTTATACATCCTAATTATAGTAATAGCACTCAATTTTAGAGTACGTGATTCACTTCCTTAAATTATGTACAAATATTTGAATAATTCAATATCATTCACTGCAACAAAACTGCCAGTATTACAATTTATATACACAAGGGAACAGATTCTCAGAGAAACTTTTTAGTAATTTGTCCAAAATTGCACAACTATTAAATGACCTGAAGCTCAGAGACAGGGAGTCTTTTTTTCAAATTTCAATCACTTATTTTTTCTAAGTACCCCTTCTAAATGAGTGTCATATGATTGTCAGTAGAAGTAAGGAATTAATACTTTCTACTTTTCAACAGGCAGGAGAAAAAGAGTCTTCCTTTGATTAAGTTGTACAAGTATATTGTTTCAGGGAAAATGGTAGAATTATTCCAAACTTATAAGTTTTCTTTGAGTGATTTCCTTTTAGTTTCAGGCACTTCCCAGTTCATTCAAATGTTATCTAAGAGAATATTGCCACATAATTCGACTGCTCTGAGCTTCAGTCTGTGTACCATTCCTTTCTTAAATCATGCTCTACTATTCCCTTCCACTCAGAGCCTCCGTCTTTATATCCCTAAACCCAGCTACAGGTTTGTATATGTTAAAAAACATTTAGCTTCATGAAATATAAGATACTTCAAATTTCATGAAAGGATTAAGATACATTGTCACAGCTACTTCTCATTTATTACTGTGAGAAAATATTGAGAAATAACTTTTAAGGGAAAAAAGTGAAATTTATTTGGCTTTTGATTTCAGAAGGGATATAAGTCCATTATAGCAAGAATCACATGGAAGAAGGCAAGAATGGAGACCGAAGCAGGAGGTCAGTTCAGGTTACCACAGCCATCAAGAGTAGAAAGAGCAAGAGAAAACTTAGAAGAAGCAGCATTGGATCCTAGCGCCACCAAATTTCAAAGCCCATCCCCTCAAGTCTCTACCTCCTAAAGATCCCACAACCATCCCAAACATTAACATCAACTAAGGATTCAAGCACATGGGCTTATGGGGAGCAATTCACATTCAAACCATGATAACAATTCTTTTTAAAATCTTTCACAAGATTTTTGGTGTTTTGTTTAATGATGATGCTCTATGCAGAAATACGTAAGATATTATTAGAATTGCAAACTGAGATGAATATTATTACAATTTTAAGACATAAACCTACGGAAGCAATGTAATGATAGTGAAATATAATAAAAAATATACTATGAAACAGAATCAATGACACACATGTATATTTAAGAAGAAAGTGGCATTTCAATAAAAGTGAAAAAGGGCAGCCTTTTCAAAAACTACTTCTAAGGCAAGTTGATAAAATTGGATAGTCATAGTAATAAAAACCTTGTCATTTATATCTATCAACATGATAAAATATATGTTAACTGGCTGGTAGATTTAAATGTAAAAATAAAATTTAAAACTTCTGTAATTCAGTTTAAACTTATATAGGTGTACGTGTACTAGAATGGGAAAAATTTGAACTCCAACTAGATCAAAGTACATTCTTTATACACATGAAATTTAATTATGAAATCCATTATTTTGTACAAAATGTGATACACTTGGAAAGCTTGTGCTAATAATTTTAATAATTGTCAATATCTAATATGAATTAAACATAAATGAAAATGTTACACATATTTACAATATCACAACCTCTCTAAATCTTAATAAAATTTACAAGTAAATTATTGTGGGATGCATATTTTAGTATGGATAATGATTCATTCATCATTCTTCTTATTCATTATGATGAGAAAGATATTGCCACTGGCCTCTTGATGAAATGATGGTCTGTCTAACATAAAAATCTTCTATACTATGTTACCAATGTATTTAGAAAAAAAATTCATTCTAAGTGTCTTGATGAGAATAACAAAGAGCAAGCTATTTGCAACATAAATAAATTTACAATTGTTTCATAAATATACATTATTTGAAGTACCATCAACCCATTAATTAAGAGGGTAACTATCAGGAGAATTTAGTCACACATACACACACATATGAAATATATGGAAAGAGAATGATGTAAGATATTTAAGTAAAATAGAATATTTGGGCAAGGATATAGAAAAACTGGAGTCATGTCATTATCAAAGATGAAATTATACATTCTCTATGAATGAATTCCACTTTCAGATACACATACAAATGAAGTACATATACTAAAAGTCCTGTACAACAATGTTCAAAACACCTTGATTTTTAATGTCTCCAAGGTGGAAGTAACACATATAATTAATTTCAATATAGAGGGTAAAAGTTTCTTACTAAATTTCTATATCAGTATTGTAAATTTATTAAAGTAGATAGTGGTTATTCACTCAGCGTGTTTAATTATCAACAATGATTTAAGCAAAAATTGCAAAGAAAACTCTGCTGTTTTCTTTTGAATTAATGTTTAAATTTTAAAACAACTAGGAAAATAATGAAAATTTTATACTATGCATGTGAGCATATCAGATATTTCTGTGCTAGGAAGAAAAAGAAATAAATAAGAGGTAGGAAGAGTAAGGAGAGATTCTATAAAGATGGTATTGTTTTATTTTTTTGTCCTGGTTTATCTTTACACGTGACTGTAATAAAATTCAATGAATCTCATAGCTTATTTCACTATCTTTTCTACCTTTTCTATCTGGTTACCAGTTCTAGGTAAATACTCTGTTCCTTGAGGTGTCATATATATGCACTGCCCCACTTGTCAGCACTCTCCAGAATATTCAAATCATTTCAGTTCTGAAGGAAATAAGTTATAGACATAAGTCTCTTGGATACTGTTAGTTGTTGAAATGATTTTTTTGAAAATGTTGCATGTATAATGTGAGCCTCTTTCTTCTTTCTCCATGCAGGGACTCTCAATGTACCATAGAGCAACTCATCAAAAGACATTCAGCACCTCCAATCTGGCCTAGTTGATGTAGTAGATCATCAGAATGCATCATAATTCCAAGTGGCTCAAATATCCACTTCAAGAAATTACACAGATCTCTATAACAGATGTGGTAAAGTAAGCGATCCTTGTGAAGAAGGATAAAAGGGGCTGGAGAGATAGCTCAGGGGATAAGATGCTGCCATGCCAAGTTCAGATCCCAGGTCCCATATAAAAATGCTTGCAAAAATGGCCCAGATCTTCACTGCCCTGGTGGATGGAACCTAGGAAATCCTAGAGCAAAGCAATAAAAGAAGTAAAAGCAATACAGGATGATTCCTGAAGTCATCCTTGGGCCCCCACAGGGACACACAATGCCATCTTTCTCTCAAAATAAAAAGTTTATATATATAATATATATATATATATATATATATATATATATATATAAAGAGAGAGAGAGAGAGAGAGAGAGATTGGATAAAGGCTTATAGTGTCCTTATAGTCCTATTTTCTTGTTTCAATTTTCCTGTGAATTCTTAACTTTTTACTATGCTTTCAGCAGATGTCCTGCTGATTTTTAATGATATATCATTTCTCAAAAAGATGTTAGAATTCATAGGTATTTATGAACACACTTTCCATCATTTTTTCAGAAAGTTTCAAGAAACAATGTGTGAAATATACAATATAAGTCCCATTCTTTGGTAGAGGAAGTCATAGTTTCGTCTTCCATCTGTGGGCTTGGAGAATGTTTTCCATATAGTCCCCATTCAAGAGAGATGAAAATATACTTTATTTGAAAAGTTCTGGTAATTATTATAAGAATTAGTAAATGTAACATGTACTTGAGTTAGAACATAATTAAAAATGAAATAAACAATCTTTGGAAGCATTGACATATGAACAGGAAGGCATCATGCTGTGAATGGAAAGAGAAAATATATTTTTCAGGTTTCAAGCTTAAACTTTCCAAAATACCATGTTAAAATTGTGCCATTATTTTTCTCTTTTAGAAACTACATTTTTTGGTTGATTGATTCTGTTATTGGACCAAATCCTCTCTTACTAGTTAAATTGTCCTAGGCATTTCCTTCAATGCCCCCATATGAGCTTCTCTTGATATAGAAAGATTGTAATACATATATAACGATTTTTTAAAATTTGCATTATTGAAAATATTTATAAAAATGCTTAGGACAGCATGCTTCACTCAATAGATTCCTAATAAATATTAGCCCCTGTCCAAACTAGATACAAGTGTCAGCTTGGCAACTGAAGGATTGAGATCTGCTCAAAGGATTGAAGACTGGGCAGTTGACGAGTAAGTGTGCAGGAGATATTTTAATCTACATCCACATAGAGGGACCAACTCAAGATATATAGGACTAGGCCCTGGGCAGGTGAATAAAATGGAGGACTCTAGTTAAGGAACTGATCATTGTTCAATGTATTTCGACAGATATATTCTCTCACAAGGGATGTTTGCCCTCTCTCAGTTTTCCTGTGAATGTGGTGTAGCCTGTTCCCTTGGTCCCTTGTGTTGGTGTGGATTCTCCTGCCAAGCTGGATTAAGAACATCAGAGACTCTATATCAACCACCTGGAACTAGGCCAGCCTAATCTCTCCCCATCCTGAAGCTCAGGGAAATTTTCGGAAGAAGGGGCGGTAAGATTGTAAGAGCACAAGGATGAGAGGAGCAATGATATGCAAGATACTTCACACAAGTTAGGGCCGAAGCAATAATATTTGGACTTTGCATGCCCTGAGCAATATCCAACGCACTATTGTCCCCACAAAGTCTAGCATTTGCTAAAGGCACTAGGATCCTTGGAGGCAAGGGATTGACAGCCACAATAGTGTTCCTATGCTTAATGGGAACACAGGAAAGGGTTCTGGGAAATGCCACTGGGTCCTTGCACCTCATCAGAGAGGAGGACCCAGAGGGGAGTTGGCATGCACATTAAAGGATGGGAGGGGGAGGCATTGGGGGATAGGGAGGGAAGGGGGAGGGGAGGGACCGTTGTACCTGTTAAGTTTGTATGAGTGGAAATAAAAAAAAATATATAAAAAATTAATGCAAAAAAAGAACTGTAACTGAACAATTTTAAGAAAAAAAAAATAAAACTGTTCCTGCTTAAGACATTTTGTTGTGAATTTATCTGCAACATGCATAGTAACTAATACAACCCCTTTTGCATTTTAGGTATGAATTTGACAAAATTGCAGTTACTACAAACATAATATATCTCTTGTCCATAGGTATGACAGAATGTTTGAAAGTTATAGAGCTTTTTAGAAAACTTCAAGTCCTTCTGGGAGAAAATAAAGCACTGAAGGCACTAAAGATGAATGCTTATGCAGAAAATGAAAATAGCTAAAGTTCAATAATCTCATTAGCCTTGGAGACATGAAGATGGAAAATCAGATTCATATAATTCTTGGGAATTTTCTCAATCATGCATTATCATGTACTTTTCATAGTATTTTTCATATTTTCCCATAATATCTTTGTAAATAAGTGATCCTAATAATAAGTAGTTGGTCATTTTTCATTATGGCATAACAATGAGTATTTTACATTTCAAAAAATAACATGTGTTTATGTGCTACTTTTACCACGAGATAAAATAATTGGAAAAATCATAAACTTTAAGTATATGTAAAGGAAATTTCTTCGCATAGTTTTAATAATGTTTCCTCTATTCAATTTTTATAACAAATGTCAAACAAATGTTTTTACATGTTTAAAGAATATGACAAAACACTCAGAGTTTGTATTGTTATAAAAATGAGATGTTAAAATTGAAATTGCCTTTCAATAATTGTGATTCTCAATTTATTACTAATACTTCAGAATGGAAATCTATTTTTCATTTAAATTGTTTGAATTCCAAAAAAGTAAGTAAACAAAACTTTAAGTTAATATTTGGGTACCTATGACTTCAGATGCAATCAGTTCTGATTAAATGAAAAAAGTATTCTGGATGCTTGAAGATATTTGTTTTGCAATTGGTGACAATTAATCTTCTGCCAATTTAGATTTTACTTTAGTTTCTCTGTCATTTCAGTATGTCCCACACCAATATTCATAATTTCTTCTTGTATGTCTTCTATTAAAAGATTTATCAGAAATTGTGATCATTGAAAGTATTTAAGTACTACAAAATGCTTGCAAATTTCACTGAGTAATATCATAATTGAAAACTCAGATCCCATAGAAAGGTTTGTGGCACTGAATATGTCAAAATTGCTAATTTGTGAAATTTCTTTTGCTCTAAAACTCCTGTCTTGAGATTCAAATCTAAGTGTTTGTACAAATTACATTATGCACATATGATTATTTTATTTTCAAAAAGTATTCACAGGCAGCAGTAGACAAGGCAATATGTCCATGTTTTCAACATAACAATAGGTAGAAGAAAGCCTGGCTCATTAGGTAGATCATGCTCACTATTGTCCTTTGTTCCTGCAAAAAATGGAACTTTACCTTTGACCACAAAATAAGTACTTTTTTCTTCTGAGTTTTACCTGATATTCATGAATATCTTATTTCCAGCCATAATTTTAGGCTATTCCAAACTTTTTATGATCATGGAATACTTATGCTTTTCACATGTCCGGATTTGGTCAATAATTTTATGGATTTAGGATATGAAAACAGGTACTTGTTCTGAGAAATGCTTATGACAAAATGCATTTATTTCCTTGTTCCATCCACCTCTTATCGCACTCCACTCCTCTCCAACCCTTCCCTCGCTTCCTTAATTCCACTGTGTCTCTCCCCCCACTCTTCTGTCCCTCTGCATGTGTGGATCACCAGGGTCCCTTTGGGTTACCTGTGCTCTTAAGAAATTAGGTCCCTGTGGTAGTGTATGTGGCCCTTCAGTTTGCAAACTCCCAAATGGGGGTGCTACCCTTCTTTTGTCCAATACCGGCCCCTGTATGTAGTTGTTTCTTCTGTGATATTTACTAGTATATAAAGGAAGTTAATATATCAAACATTGTGTAATTCTGGTGGTGGTAGACCTCACTGCAGTGAGGTCCTGGATATAGCAGTCTTATGTTGATTGGAGTGTCTTGGCCAGCAGTGCACTTCCTCACATTTAGATGCTTAAAATTTCACTGCCCCTCTTCTCCAAGGTTCCCTGTGATTTGGGATGAGGAGAGATTTTGATGGTCTGATTGGGGTTGAACATTCTAGGGTTGCTAATATTCTGTATTCTAGCCAGTTGTAATTTTCTGCCTGTCTATTCTCCCTTTGCAGTAGAGTAATCTTGGTTGAGTGCTGAAAATTTTTGTTTTGTTTTGGTTTGTTTCATCTAAAGGTACAATATGAAGTATCTAGATTGTAGTTTGCTATCCAGTATTTATAGCTAGCATTAAGACATATATTCCTGTCTAGTTTATGTTTTCTCCCCTTTCACTGTTGAATAGGTTTAGAGTACCAGGCATGTACTTCCTGACTTAAGGGGGTGGGGCTTAAGAATTCATTCAGAGAACAATTGCTTGGGCATGGGCCTTAATTACCACTGTTGCTTCACTAGATCTTTTTTACCAGAGTTCTTGCAGTTTGCAACATTTATAGCTGAATGATGCTGTCGATCAATTGATTACTTTTTCCTCCAGCCATTGGCTTTTTTTTTTCTCTTCAGTCTCTTATCCATTACTAACTCCTATTCCTCTTCTTCCCACTCCATTAAGACTTTTGTTCTGTAATCGCCTTATCCACCTATTTGCTATATATTGGGATAGGGGAAGAAAGGGGGAAGAAAATCCCAAAGGAATGGAGAAAAGAAAATATTGCTTATAATTATCTCATATAGAGAAATTCCAGTTGCCTTATGCAAAGAAAATAAGGATAGCTTTTATTTTGCATGTAATCAGATTCTAAACATTAAAACAAGTATTATATATGTAAGGACTTCTAAAATTAAAATCATGTCACTTGGTTTGTCTGGTCATCTAGGCAGTGTTAGATTTACCAGCTGCTCATTGTGAATATAATCCATTTGTGTTTTGAAAAGTATTGTTTTCTTCAGGTTTATTCTCCTGATAGTGGAATACTGTATCATACTCATTCTAGATAAATACTGACTCATAAGGAAAAAAAAAACAGAAAAACTTTCTTTTGGAAAAGAAATTGCTATAATATTCACTCCAAAAGCATGCATATCAAATTCAGAGAAATACAATATTTGAAGAACATGACACTTAGAGACCTCTGGCTCCTTTCTATTGACTTATCAGAGCTCATCTTAGATGTACTTGAACCTCTTATGCCCATAAGTTTTTCATGTAAAAACTCTGGGCAAAAATTTACTTATCTCATACACTTATTTTAGTATATCTTTTACCATAAATTACCTCAATAGAAACAAATTATATAATGGGTAGGGATATATAAATAGCTAATAGACATAAGTGTAAACTTTCTTGTCCAGTTTTTCTGATTTAAGAAATTATATAAAGTAGAGGCTGGAGAGGAGGTTCAGGGGTTAAGCCTCTGCCTTGCAGGCAGAAGGTCCTGAGTTTGGATCCTAGAACCCACATATAGATGCCGGACGGAAGCAGGGTGGCCTGCATTTCTGGTCCTGGTAGGGCAGAGCCTGTGAATCCCTGGGCAAAGTAAACAAGGAGGTGGAGGCCGACCATGGTGGTTCCTGAATTCGCCCGTGGTTCTACACACACACACACATACATACACACACACGTGCACATATGTATACATACACATATGTACACACAAAATTGAATAAATAAAAAAGAAAAAGATAAAAAAAGAAATTATATAAAGTAAATAAAAAGTGATTTTTTTTTAGGTTATAAATCTTAGTTTAGTTTCAAATACTAATACATGTTTATTAAATTTTTGGATGAAAATAAGCCATTTGTTTGGTGTTATAGAAACCAAACAATATTTTGATGGCATGTAGTTTTCCTACAAAAGAATAATTAAAATATTTGCTATCATTTATATTTGTGATGATTATAAAAGCATTGCATATTAATTAGGTAATGTCATTCATTACTTGGTAAATTATTAATAGGATCCTTTGAAAGAAATTTTCTAAAAAGTAAAATAAAATGAACATTAGTGATTTACCTCACTCCAATTGGTTCAGGGAAATAAACACTAATTTTTTATTTTGGGGCCTTCTTAATAGTAGGAAACATTTTAAACACTATGAATATTATTTCTGTTTTGTTGAAATAACAAATTTTTTCGTATCAGAGAAGCACAGATACAGATAGAAAAGCTGTATTTCACTGTTTTGTTTTTTAAAGTCAATTGTTCTCTATCTCCTTGCTCTCTCCACCTGATGGAAAGAAAGATAACAGCAAAATAACCATAAAGGACTGTTCTTTCTTAAAAAATAAATTAATTAAAGCAAATGATTTCATTTTAAAAAGCTGAAGTTTGCAATCTAAACTTCTTTTGTATCAAACGTTGGAATATGTTGCTTTTTTAAAAAAAATTAGATACTCAGAATTTAATTCTTCTTTGTGTACATTTCATGTTTCTTTCCTCACACTGTGCCTAGGCTTCAGATTTTTTTCCACTGTTTGCTCTCCTTCAGGGCAGCACATGGTGCTCTCTAGCACAAGCGTGTTCTAGCATCCGTTTAAAATGATATTTAATTTGTGTGATGTCCATAAATTAATACATTCTTCATCATTTGTTGTGCATACACAACACCATTTGCTACTTAGATTCCCAAATGTCTGCTTCATGTGCTTTGCCTGCCATTCCAGAAAAGTACCAGTTGCACTGCCAGGTCTCTGGAGTACTCACAGTAACATGCAATTTTTACCAGTAATGGCACAATGAGATACATCACACACTTCCCTAACAACTGGGAGTGTTGCCTGCCATTCCAAATTGATGCATGCTGCTGGTGACATTAAAGCACCTGATATTTACAAATTCTATTCTAATCATGACCTCTTCCCTAGGGTCTACTAGGGGAAAAAACTATTTGGAACATACTTTTCTACTTTTTCATATTTGTTTGAAAATGTACAGCTTACACAATCTCTGTCCTGTAACAGAGAGGCTCTGAAAAATAGCATTCTCTGTCTTTAATGAGAATAAGAAGGGACACAATAATGAAACACCCTGTAGTAACTTGGAATAAATGTTGTTTGTTGCATCATAAAAACAAGTTCCTAACTCTACAGAATGGAGCTCTTTGGCCTGTATTTGACTTACACTTTTTGTATCTAATCAAATAAATAACAATAAACAGAAGAAAGGAAATAGGAAATACAAAATTTCTTGGAGAAATGAATACCTGTTTATTCAAAATGTCTCCATAACTTTTAGGAATAAATTACAACTATAAAGAAGCCATCAGTGTTAATGATTCACTATAATCTTCTAACAACAAAAAGAGAAAAAAAGCAAAAGCAATCCAGAGGAAATGATGCAATAATGCTTAAGGCAATCAGTGTCCATGGATCCAAAATTTATCTTCATTTAAACAAACACAAAGGAGATGTCAATAAATGTGATTTAGCCAATATCAATGAATTAAGAGACATAAAATGCTAGGGAAATCAGGTAGATCGGGGAAAGAACTATATATACATAACTCTGTGACATAATATATATAGTGAAACTTCAGATACTTACATAGTTGGCTTTGGTTACAGTAAATTATAACATGAATTGCTGAAATTCAACAAAGGAGGTATCAGCAATCACTGTATTATTTGATAACTTAGGAAGTAGCTCACGTTAGGAGACTGTAATTTGTAGTTGATGGTATGTAGTTATTGCAATAATGTCCAACATTTCAAATATCGTTGGAAACAATGTCCACTACAGCTAACACAATCCTGAATATTAAATTTAAAAAATCACATGACATCTTGCAAGTTATATTAAGGGACTGAAATCTTCAGCTATTTATATTCTTAATCTTCTCGAAGTAGTGTAATTTTTCTCAGGGTTTTTTTTATAACTATGAACATACTCTCCTTTACCAATATTTAGACTCATCTGCATTGTTTTGTGGATTAGGCTTCAAATTTGACCCTTGTTCTGACTTAGCACAAATGTAGAATGTATGATGTTTCTATATTGATCTATCATAAGACAGCTGTGCATTTAGAGTTTCAGAGCTTGATATGAATGAGGGAGCATCAATGGACATAAAATTAATAAAAGAATGTCTTCTTAAATACCTACATGAAAACTCCAATTCAATATTCTTGCATATTGTGACAGTCATATACCTATCATAATGGTCCTGAAGAAAATCTTCCTTACTTCTTTAACAAGGATCTAAATATTTGTTTTCAACAACTTAAGTTGCAAACATGAATGGATAGGTAAGTCATTTTCAATTTCTGTCATCAAATTAATTTGAAGAATATTTTATTTATTTGTACATTGTGTCTTTTAGCCTTATCATTTAAAAATCTCTGTATATTGTTTCTTAAACTCTATGTTTTGAAGAGTAGAACTCACATTTGATTTTTCTAGGTTGTGAGTAGAGATATAAATAATTCAAATTTGATACACTAAGAAAACAAGTCTTCAAAATAATTAATTTCCAGTGAGAATGCTTGTGTATTCTTTAACAATGATATATCCCACCTGCTTTCTTTGTAGAGATTTAAAAAATGCATATGTTCATATTATTCATGTGGGAAAAATGCTTTCCATGTAATAAAATCCTCTTTTACTTAGCACCAGTGAGTATATTGCAACAGCATGTGGGTGAATTTGTATAATCAATGAATGTTTCCAGACAGTTTCAATGATTATCTTATTCAGAATCAAAGAATTTGGTGAGATTAAGAATTAACTCTCTGCCTGCTTCTAAGCAAAAAATGAATTGCATATCTAAGATATCTACTCTTGGTTGCAAATAACTCTGAAAGGGATCAGCTTGTATACATAACAAATGAGAACTGTCTTGAAATCAGCAAATTGTTATAAGATACATATTTCCACTTTCACAATTATAATGTAATTAAGCATTTTAAAATTGTTAATTTACAAAAGTATATTAAGAGGAAATAACCACTTTTCTCAAATTTATTTATTAGAGAAAATGTCTTTTACAAGTTTCTTTACAAATAAAAAGTATTCTACAGGTAACGATCTAAGCAAATGTGTGGTACTTAGAACATAAATCAAACAGTTATGTTCGATATTCCTTAAGAACTTTTTGAAATATTTTATTTGTATGTGTAAGCAACAGAGACAGATATTGACTGGAGGGAGGGAGAGACATACATGCAACATTTTGAATTCATGTTTCCAGGATTGGAAATATGTGCTTTACTCATTGAGCTATCTCACTGGTCCTATTCCTTAATGCATTGAATATCAGTGAACACAGAATATCAGTGAAAACCAGAAAAATAGAAATAAATAATATAATTACTCTGCTGTTGTAAAAACTGTGCATTAATATTTGCCTTTAAGGAATTATCCCTTAATTATAATAGAAAATATGCATAGAATGTATATTTCAGGATAGTCAACCTAGACTTCTACGGTTCAATTTTCTCTGGAATCTTTTTGGAAATTCTTACTACTGCTTCTAACCTCAATTCTGTTTGCAACAGATTCATGTACAATAATTTCCAATATAGCAGAAATATTATGCATACCCTTAAGACAATAAGTAATCTTGATTTGGTACATTGGGACTAATTTTACTGCCCTATTGACCTGATTCCACTCTTTAAAGAAGCAGCATGATAGATCCAGTAATTGCTTTTATTCAATTATTTATTTACTGAAAAGGTAACTACAAGAAAAGGCAGAACACCTATCAGAAGTCATCATTTTATATAACATTCTCATTTTTCTCAAATATAAGCTAAGTGGTAATATCATAAAAAATAAAGTATTGAAAAGAGCAAGGGAATGGAATTAGACCTGATAACTCTAAATGGATGGATACATCAGAAAAAGTGTGGTGCCTACACACAATAGAAATTTATTTAGCTATTACCAAAAATCAAATTAGGAAATCTGAAGGATGATGAATAGAACCAGAAAATAAGGTACCCAGGCATAACAGCCTATATTCTTTCTCATATATGTTACCTTCTAATATTTATATTTGTGAATTTTTATTAAAAGCTTGTTTCTTCTGCAGAATCAAAACCTAATATACTCCATTTCCCCTATGATCTTATAAATTTGAAGGGTGAAATAGCTCAAGCATATGTTCTGTCTTTGCTTGTTTCGATTTATTTTTTTGCAGGAGGAATTGTGGGAATAGATCATGAAACTTAAAAGGATCTCAAAGCCTAAGGGAGGTCAAATCATGAGAAGTTATAAGGAGGTGTATTATTCAGGGTTCTTTGGATATATATATATATATAATATATATATTAAATATATATAGAATATAATATATATTCTATATAATAAATCAACTCATAAGCAGTGTCCTTCAAAGTAGCCACCATTAGCTATTTCATTCTGGATTTCAATGTCTCACAAATCTGAAGAAACCCCCAACATTCTGGAGCCTCAGTCACATTATAGGATAGAAGAGGCTGGGATCCAGCGTCAGGAATGGATAACAGCCTGGCTAAAGAAGAACTTCAATGGCAGCAATCAACAGCAACAAGACCCAGGACACTAGAAGAACAAACTCTAATGTGTAAGTCAGAATAGAGGCAAGGTTGAAAGGTCTGAGCTCTCATATCAGATAGCAACAGAAGCAATGAAAGTCAGCAGTAATGAAGAAAGCCATGATACCCTAACAATGGACTCAACAGCAAGTCACTACAGAATAAGGGAAGAACAAGATTCCCTTTCTTGAATTACCTTTTATCCATTCCACCACTGGAAACCACCATCCACTATGGACTGGTTCTTCCACATCAAATAAATAATCACTTGAAAGCTTATTCAAGGGTCCGCTCCAATTATCACTTTTTCACAGCTGTGCTCCACACGGCCTGCAACTGTCAAGAACTCCTCAATCTAATTATTGCAAAAGTAAGAGGAGGTCAGTAATATACAGAAAATCCCAGGATACAAGGGAGAGCAAGTACTAGACAAAGAAGGGTATAGAAAGGGGAAGGGGAAGAAAGTGGAGAGTGCATTGAAGGAATCTTGCAAAACCAGCTTCTAATAAGAAATGCTCTAAAGAAACATTTTACTTGTAGGATCCTTAGAAGCAAAGGATTAACAGTCACAATAGTGTTCCTATACTTAAGGGGAACACAAGAAAGAGTTCTAGGAATTGCCACTGAGTCCTTATACCTCATCAGAGAGGAGGACCCAGAGGAAAGTTTGATATACACATTAAAGGATGCTTCAGAGATGGGGGGAGGGGGCACTGCGAGAAAGGGAAGGAGGGGGGAAGGAAAGGGCAAAGGGGGGAGGGAACAGGGAGATCCAGGGAAGGTTGGAGGGAGGGAGGGGACAGGGGTTCCTATTATGTTTGTATGAGCACAAAAATAAATAAATAAATAAATAAATAAAATAAAAAAGAAACATTTTACTGTGTATGTTAATTCATTTTTTTCAAATGCCAAGCAATTTAATCTAGTAAATGTAGAAATGCTGAAACAACATTGATTCTATATTCATTTGAGCCTTATAAACTTCCTGAAACCCAATATGAAAAGTGCTGTGAGGAAAGAAAATGCTAAGCATTTTTTGATTTATATAAATATATATTTTAAACAAAATGCAAAAATTTGTTCAAAATTTACATACATGTTCTGGTTTGACAAATGATATTTTTCAGAGGGTTATATTGTATTTCTTTCCTTTTGTGTTGTGAAAGTCCTTTCTTCCAAGTAAAAAAGTGTCTATTCATAGACTTGATGGTAATTAAAACATATAACACAACAGTTTCAAATTACAAGAATATACCAAATAAGTTGAAAATTGTGAAAACTGACCTAAGAACTTATCGTTATAAGAACAATATTTAATTTAATTATATGATGCAGAACATGTTGTGAAAAGTAGATAAGAGCAGAATGCAAGTTAATTGGTGGGGAAAGATGGCTGGATTAAGAGTCCTTAGTGACAATGGAAAATCTGGAAACGATTTGTTTAAGACTTTAATCCTACTATCTTCCATTAAGGCACATTAATCAATCAACATTGACTGTAGTATGATGTTATCTGGAAAAATATCAGACTTCACACAGTCCAAGGACACACATAGTCCATGGACCACACTTTGGACACCCTTGACTAAAATTTCTGGACTAAAATATTTGAGATCAAAGTATAAATAAACAGTTTTGAATTGATTTATAACTCACATTGAAATATAATGCTATAAAATATACTCTTCTGGTCATACTGCATAGGAAGAAATAGTATGCAGACTGTCATTTCTTCAAGCGCATATTTACACAAAGGTTTAAATTCATAAGATAACTATTTCAAACACATTTTAACTCACTGATAATTTTCACACACACAAACACACACACATACACAAACACACACGCGAACATATATATCACCTATATTTACAGGGCATTATACAGTCTTATAGGCATGTAGATTCATCTAACACAAATGCATGCATCCTATTCTTGTGGATCATGCAATCAGATAATGGAAGTCGATTTTTACCAAAGAATGACATAGACAAATTGACGAATAAGCTACATCCTTTTTATAAAGGAAAAATTCATGGCATTATAAGATTGATTAATAAAGGATATATTTTCTTATTTACTGACAAAGGCTTTCATAAAGTGAAATTTAGGTGCAGCCTAAAATATGATTTTAATTGCATAAAAATAAAAAGCAAATAAAATTTAAGCTTGGTAAATGTACATGTACAGGAGAAAACAAAATTTATCAGTAATTAAAAGATGAAAGATGATGGAGGGAAAAAGTAGTTGCAAGAAGAAGTAGTGAGAAGCTTAAAAAATATAGGTTTTAGAAAATTTCTCAATACTTTAAACTTGCCTCTTAAATATTGATTTTTTTAAATATTCAATTGTGCATGTGTGCGTATGTATGTATGCACACGTGTATGTCTGTGTGTGTGTAGAACCACGGACGAATTCGGGAACCACCATGGACGCCTCTACTTCCTCTGCCCCCGGATTCACAGGCTTCACCCTACCAGGGCCAGAAACGCAGGCCGCCCCCGCTTCCGCCTGGCGTCTATACGTGGGATCTGGGATCCGAACTCAGGACCTTCCACCTGCAAGGCAGAGGCTTAACCCCTGAGCCACCTCTCCAGCCCCTAAACTTGCCTCTTAAACAAAAGGACTAGAGTTCATAAAATGTCAGGGAGGCTACACACACTTGCAATTCCATCCTGAAAAGGTAGAACTTAGAAAGACAAAGAAAGCTGGAAATTCAGATTATTCCTAATGGTATATGTTGGGTTTAGAGGGAGTAAAAATCATGAGACAGCAGAGAGGAAATAGAGTATCTGAAAGTCATCATTCAGCTCAATACTACCTTGCATCCTTGAACTCACAGCAACAATGATTGCCCAAAATGGAACTATATAACATTGGTTCTGTTAATGTCCCATCAAAAATTGAGCAGATGTGCTCAGGGAACTTTGAACTTTATTGTGAACTGGTAGCTTCTGGCAAATATGGAAAAAGCTAGTGAATGTCTTCAGTTGACACCTACTGCTGAGACTACCAAGGTAAAACTTGATAGCACCAAGCCCAAGGTCATGCAGTCCATCCTGTTTAACCTCTGTAGGTAATAGAATAATAAAATAATCACTAATGTCAGAAAAAGATATGTTAGGAGAAAGAAGGTAGACAGAGCAAGAAAGAGAGAAAAGAAGGTAAGAGTGATTGACATGCATATAATACATGTGTGAAATCGTCAAACAACAAAATTTTATTGATAAAAATTATAAGAAAATACCAGACATATGTCCATTAGCCAAATATATGTCAAATATTACACACATATTTTATAAGTTAATGGCATCCATGCACTAAAGATAGGGTGGTTGGGGATAAGGAATAAGGATGGACACTACAAAGATTTCAAGAGATAACATAAAAGATCTAGCGGCAATGAAATGTAATATGTATTGATAACAGTGGTAGAGACAGGCAAATAAATGCACATATATTCATGTATGCATTTCTAGACTCACAAATTTTGTGAAAGAATTACCACCAGGAAACAAAACATCAAAATAAAACAATTCAAAAATATTTACCTGTCGGATGGTGGCAGAGAGATGAGACTATTTCTACATTCAGTGTTCTGACCTGTGGACAGATGAACGATGAATAGCACAACATAGTACACTGCCTGCCAAAACCCCCTGAATTTTACATCTATGTACTCACATGTATTCACAACATAAGGGCCTCTCATAGAACCTGTACACTAATGTAAATGGCCTTCTTGGGTTGGGGCTCTGTATGCTCATAAGGTGGGATGGTCTCTTGTGGGCCAGAGCTCCATGTGCCCACAACAGGGATGATATCTTATGGGCTGTGGTTCTGTGTGCTCACCCCATGAACATAGTCTCATAGAAGGTAGATAGAAATCCTGCACAATATTTTATTTTTATTTTATATTATCCAATGTAAAAATTTAGGACATAAGGCAGGAGGTATACAAGCTAGTGAAATGTCCATGGAGAGCAGGAGGGAGATAGGAGTAGGTAGCTATAATTAAAAGTTATTGTCTACATGTGTAAGATTGTAAAGGAGTAAAAAATAAAAACAAAATTAATTAAAAATACACTACCAGGACCTCTTATTTTGTTCATGTGGCTGGGACTTGGGGAAGTCAGCTGATTTCTGAGCTACTGGACTAGTCTGTGTTCTGGGTGGGAAGCCCGTGTCATAGTTAGGCACAAGTATCAACTTAACAGTTGAGGGTTTCAAGCTCTAGGTACATTTGTGGAGAATTAGTGGTTGGGTTAAACCCAGAACAAACCTGCAGGAGACTGTCTGGCTGATGGGGAAGGCCCAGGTGGGTGGAATTAGGCCTTGCAATAAAATAAAACAGAGAGCTGTTTGACAGAGTTGGCATCTTTGTGTATACTTGGTCATGTTGGTCAGGCAAGTAAGGATCATCCCTCACTCAGCCATTATGTAGAGATGATGTGGCCAGTTCCTTCGACCTGGTGTTGATGCATGCTCTCCTGTCAAGCTGTACAGATTTTAACCAGACTATCAGTAAAAAAATAAACCCCTTGTTCCCTTAAGCTGTTTGATGGTCATTTATCATCAACCATACAGGTGAACTACAACCCCCCTATACAGCCAGGATCTCCTGGGTCAAACTTCCTATGAATGACATGGTAAAATGTTATGATTCATATTAATTATCAACCTGACATATAAGTCTTCAGACCCATCTGATAGGCATTGTCTAGCTTCTGGGAATGTGTGTGATGGACTATTTTAAAGCATTATTGATGTGGAAAGACCCAGATTATTGTGGGATGCACCTTTTAGTAGGCAGGTAGTCTGCTACTATATAAAGATACAGAGTTAACAGAGCATTGCCAACCAAGCAATAATGGAATATAACCAATTAATTGTGAGCTGGAAATATCTCCTCCTCCAACTTGCTTGGGCCAGGAATTTTGTTACTATAATGTGTAATGAAACTAAAGCAGAATGCTTATATAGCACAGTACTAGTTTTCCACATTTTATATTTTTCTCATTACTATGGCCAAAGAGCTGACAGCAGCACCATAAAGAAATAAAGTCTCATTTTTGTTTCAGATTAAGGGTTACAGGGTCCATCATTATAAGGTAGGCATATTGATAGGAGTGTAGGCAATAGGTCACAATGCAAAAAATTAAGAAACAGAGATTTAAAAATACTTGTGCTTAAATAATTTTCTCCTTTACATTTGATTAAGAACTTAGCCCATGGTCTTATGTTACTCACATAACACATTAAACTTGACCGTCACTGTCACCAAAAGCATTCTAATAGTGAAAAACATGCATAAGGATAAATTACATGAAGAATTCAAGCAAATAATGCTTACACTTCGCTGTATGCAGCCACATGTATGTTCTTTCACATGTGAGTGCATGTGCACATGTGTACACAGATGTTTTGAGACCCAAGGTCAACATAGGTGTCTTCCTAAATTCCTTTTCCCTTTAGTTTTTGAGACAGGATCTCTCAGATTTAGGTAGAATAGCTGACATTCTAGCTCAAACACTCTGCTGTTTCTGCCCTTTCCTTACTGTGGTTACAGGCAAGTACTACCATACACAGATTTTTGTATGTAAACTGGGGCATTCAGATTGTCATACTCCCATGCTCTTGAAGTTTTTCTGTATTCCACCCACAAATTCACAAAGTAAAAGTTTAATTGAGAGCAAGGTATTTTATTCTGACTCATGATTTTTATTACAATTGTTAGTCCAGTATGACAGTAGAGCTTACACCAACATCAGAAACTGAAGAAGGTTACACATGGGCCAACACCATGGACTTCCATCCACTAAGGCTAACCTATCTACAGCTGCTGTTGAGCATCAAATCAGCTAGCAGTAGTGAACAATACCAAGAACTAAAGGAACTGGCCATACCATTTCCACAGGACTGCTCAGTAAGGAACAAACTCCACTTGTCAGACAGCATGTCTGCCCAAGTATGAGGAAGTATCCCTACTTAGTGAACCAGCTAAAGATGTATGGTAGTGTGTTCATACTCATAGAATTGACTGGTCTTACTAGCTCAACTCAGGAACTGAACATCTCAGCAGTCCTAATCTGATGCTGAAGAATTCCAAACTTTACTGAGTCAGCTGTCCCCACTTTTTCCTTCTGGCCACAGAATGGTCCCACCCACCACGGACCGTCAATTAGACAATCTCCTGCATGTTTGCTCAAAATTTAACCATTAATCCTTTACAAATGTCTAGAGCTCAAACCTTCAGTTGAAAAAATTAACACCTGTACTTAATTATTGCACTCACATTTTATGGACTAAGATATGTCTCTAGTTCCTAGGAACAGTTTATAAAATTGTCTGAATGAAGTAAAAGAAATGTATACAACCCTATACATACTCGATGAATACACTATTGTCTCCATTATATAGTCAGACAGGACAATATAATAGAATGAACCTAAAGATCAATACTGATAATGAGCATAGATGATGTGATATTGCACAAAATTCTTAAAATGGAATATAAAAAGATAGTTCACCATAACAAAGAGAGATTGATTTCTAGAATATTTCACTCATAAAAATAAAACATTATGACAAACAACATTGAAAGAAATTAAATTAAAATATTGTATGTTCACTTTTACAGGTCTATATGAGGTTTTGATGAGACTCAGCATATCTTTATGATATTTTAAAAGTTAACAGATATAAAAACACACCATGATACAAGAAAGGTGGCACATGAAAATTCCACAACCAACATAATAATCAATAAATGAAAGTTTAAATAGTTTCCTCTATGATCCAATGCAATATAAAGGTGACCAATGTCACTCTTCTTATTCAACATAGTCTTTATGTACTACCCAGTACAATGTGGACAAAATAAATGATTTTTTTTACAGATGAAATCATCGTTTCTGTTGAAAGTCTTATTGACAAAGTAAGACTTAAAGTTTTAGAAAAACTGACTGTAAGGTCCTAAGATGGAGAGTTAGAAACTGAAAGTAACAGGCCTTGATTTCATCAGACCTGCACAGTGGTAAACATGTCAGCATGTTCCCATTAACTGGTCAGATCTCAGGAGAAATAGTTTCAGGCAGTAGGATCCTTAGGGGGAAGGGGGAAGACAGAGGTATGGGAGCACCCATATCAGTGGACTGCCCAAGGTAAGGCCTCTCTATCTGTCACAGAAACCTGAAACCCCATGAGAACAGATACATACAGGACCCATAGAACTAAAAGACAGGAGAATAGGAGGGAGTAGACTAGAACCACATAGGCATGGGAGGAAGTATGGAGTGGGATGGAAGGTGGAAGGGAGGGGGAAATGAGAGATGCAAGGAGCATGTATAATAAAATGTTAATTTGATGAATTTATTAAAAATGAAAAACCGTGAAACATATAATGTGCACATAAATATCAGTTGCATTTTGTGCACTGACAATGAATTACCAAAAAGGGAAGTTAAAAGCCTGTTTCAGTTAAATTGACAACAAAAAGACTAAAGAAAGAATTTAGACAAAGAACTGAAAAACACATGCTATCATAATTCTAAAATATGGATAAAAAAATCATAGGCATAAAAGTAAATTTGAAGATACTTACTCTCTTGGATTGGAAGAACTAAAACTGTTGAAATGTCTATGTAGAATAATAAGTTAATTTGTGATTTGGATAAAGTCATTATCAAAATCTCAATGGTTTATTCTTTTTTTTTTAATTTCAGCTCATACAAACTTATTAGGTACACCAGTTCCCTCCCTCCCTCCTCCTCCCCCCGTACCCCCTGCTCCCCCTCCCCACTGCTCTCCCTCCCCATCCCCCAGTGCCTCCCACCCCAATTCCCAGAGAGTCCTTTCTTGTGCATGACTGATTTTCCTCTGGGCCCTCCTCTCCGATGACGTACAAGGACCCAGTGGCCTTTCCCAAACCCTTTCCCGTGTTCCCCTTAGGTATAGGAACACTGCTGTGGCTGCCAATCCTTTGCCTCCAAGGATCTTGGTGCCTTTAGCAGATGCTAGACTTTGTGAGGTCAACAGTGTGTTGGACAATGCGCAGGGCATGCAAAGTCCAATTATGATTGCATCAGCCCTAACTAGTATAGAGTATCTTACATATCATTGCTCCTCCCATCCTTATGCTCTTACACTCTTACCGCCCCCTCTTCCACAAATTTCCCTGAGCTTCAAGATGGGGAGAGACTAAGCTGGCCTAGATCTAGGTGGTTGATATAGAGTCTCTGAAGTTCTGGATTGTGGTTTGTTGATTTTCTTTTGCAGTTTTGCTGCTCCTGCAATGCCCTTCACTCCATCCTGGTGGGCATTGTATGTTACCACCTGGCCAGAGACAAAAAGCTGTTAGAGTCTTGTGATAAAAGCACATTCAAAGAGAGATGTAATAAAAGTGGGAAACCACAGTGAGGGAGGGGTCTATCACCCATTTGCAAAATTGTTACTTTTTATCTGCCAAACTATATGCCCTCCTCTTCTGGTGAGATCACTCCCCCTCAGTAGTAAATGATCAGGAACAAAAGTCTGTGAACTTAATCAGATGTCTCATTACTTATTTGGGTCCTTGGTGGAGGCCTATTTTCCCTGCTGTAACATGGTCCCTTCTCTCCTTGTTTCTGGTGGGGCCCTCCTACCCCATCCCTCCTGTTCATAATCCTTGGAATTAATGTCTCTAGGTGGGCTGGGTGGGTTTGGTACTAGGAGCCACCTATTAGGGAGTACATACGGCGCTTAATTTTCTGGGTCTGGGATACTTCACTTAATATAATTGTTTCTAATGACATCCATTTCCCAGCAAATTCCAGTAATTCATCATTTTTGATGGCTGAGTAGTACTCCATTGTATAGATGTACCACGGTTTCCTTATCCACTCGTCAACTGTTGGACATTTGGGCTGATTCCATGACTTTGCTATTGTAAACAGTGCTGCTATGAACATGGTCGTGCTTGTGCTATCGAGGTGAACCTCTGCTGTATGGGGGGTTATTCCCAAAAGTGGAATAGCAGGGTCATATGGCATTTCAATCTTTAATTTCTTTAAGAATCTCCAGACGGCTCGCCAGAGTGGCTGTATGAGCCTGCATTCCCACCAGCAATGTAGATTTCCCCTCTCTCCACATCCTCTCCAGCATTTGTCGTTGTTAGTATTGTGGATTTTTGCCATCCTGACTGGGGTGAGATGATATCTCAGGGAAGTTTTGATTTGCATTTCTCTGATGGCTAAAGAAGTGGAGTATTTTTTAAGATATTTCTTAGACATTTTAATTTCATCCCTGGTAAAGTTTCTTTTAAGTTCCAGGGCCCATTTTTTAATTGGGCCATTGGTTTCCTTGGTGTTTAGTTTTCTAGGTTCTTTGTGCACTCTGGACAATAGAGCTCTATCAGATATGTGGTTAGTGAAGATTTTCTCCCATTCTGTGGGTTGCCTTTGAGCTCGCGTTACAATCTCTTTATCTGAACAGAAGCTCTTTAATTTCACAAGATCCCAACTGTTGAGAGTGGGTAGCAGTGACTGTGCCATTGGATGTCTGTTTAGGAACTGTTGGCCTAGCTCAATCAGCTCGAGGGAGTTCCCTATCCTTTCAACTATGGTTTTTAAAGTCTCTGGCCTGATATCAAGGTCCTTGATCCATTTGGAATTAAGTCTTGTACATGGTGACAAGTACGGGTCCAGCTTTAATCTTCTGCATGTGGAGATCCAGTTTTGCCAGCACCATTTGTTGAAGATGCTGTTCTTTTTCCATTGGATTCTTTGGGCCCCTTTGTCAAAGACCAAATGGCTGTTAACTTTGTGGGCTTATATCTGGGTCTTCAATCCTTATCCATTGATCTGTGTGTCTATTTTGGAGCCAGTACCAGGCTGTCTTTACAACTATGGATTTGTAGTATAGACTAAGGTTTGGTATGGTTATACCTCCAGCTGTGTTTTTGTTACTCAGGATTGTTTTTGTTATCCTGGGTCTTTTGTGCCTCCATATGAACTTTGAGATTGGTTGGTCAACTTCTTTGAAGAATTGCTTTGGGATTTTGATTGGTATAGCATTGAATCTGTATATTGCCTTTGGTAGGCTGGTCATTTTCACGATGTTGATTCTGCCAATCCAGGAACAAGGGAGGTCTTTACACCTTCTGGTGTCTTCTGCTATTTCTTTCTTTAGGGTTTTAAAGTTTTCATTGTAAAGGTCTTTTACCTCCTTAGTTAGGTTTATACCAAGGTATTTCATTTTTTTAGGGGCTATAATAAATGGTATTGTTTCTCTCAAGGCTTTTTCACTTCTTTCATTCTGGGCATATAGGAAGGCCTCTGATTTTTGCACATTTATTTTGTATCCTGCCACCCTGCTGAACTTCTCAATTAGTTCCAGGAGCTTCCTAGTGGAGTTTTTGGGATCACTCAGGTATAAGATCATATCATCTGCAAATAGGGATAGTTTGACTTCTTCCTTGCCAATTTGAATCCCTCTTATGTCCCTTTCTTGTCTTATGGCTTCAGCTAAGACTTCAAGTACAATATTGAATAGAAGTGGTGAGAGTGGACAGCCTTGTCTAGTTCCTGATCGAAGTGGGAATGCTTCCAGTTGTTCCCCATTGAGCATAATCCTTGCTGTGGCCTTGTTGTATATAGCTTTTATTATATTCATAAAGGTTCCTCCCATTCCTACTGTCTCTAGCGTTTTGATCATAAAAGGCTGTTGGATCTTGTCAAAAGCTTTTTCTGCATCTATCGAGAGTATCATGTGGTCTTGGACTTTGGACTGGTTTACATGATGAATTACATTTATTGATTTGCTTATGTTGAACCAACCTTGCGTGCCGGGGATGAAGCCTACTTGGTCCCCATGAATGATCTTTTTAATATGTTTTTGAATCCGATTTGCTAAGACTTTGTTGAGAATCTTTGCGTCTGTGTTCATCAGGGAGATCGGCCTATAGTTTTCTTTTTTAAGCAAATCTTTATTAGGTTTTGGGATTAAAACGATATTAGCTTCATAGAAGGAATTTGGTAGTGTTCCTTCCTTTGCTATTTGATGGAACAGTTTAAAGAGTATTGGTGTTATTAACTCCTTAAATGTCTTGTAGAACTCTGTGCTGAATCCATCTGGTCCAGGTCATTTTTTGGTGGGAAGATTCGAGATAACTTCTTCAATTTCCTTATATGTTATAGGTCTATTTAAATAATTCACAACTTCCTGATTCAATTTAGGTAAGTTTTGTTTACTTAGAAATTCATCCATCTCTTTTGTGTCGTCAAACTTCACAGAGTATAACTTTTTGAAATATGATGTTATAATTCTCTGGATTTCTTGGGTATCAGTAGTGATAACTCCATGTTCATTTCTGATTTTGTTAATTTGGGTTTTCTCTCTCTTGCTTTTGGTTAGTTTAGCTAGGGGTGTATCAATCTTATTGATTTTTTCAAAGAACCAGCTTTTTGACTGGTTGACTTTTTCTATCGTTTTCTTAATCTCGATTTCAGATATTTCTCCCCTTATTTTGCTAATCTCCTCTCTTCTACTACTTTTGGGATCAGATTGCTCTAGTTTCTCTAAAGCTTTAAGCTGCATTGTTAAGTTGTTTATTTGTGATGTTTCCATTTTTTTGACGTAGGCATTAAGAGCTATGAACATACCTCTTAGAACAGCTTTCATTGTGTCCCAGAGATTTTGGTAAGTTGTATTTTCGTTATCATTTACTTTCAGGAAATCTTGAATTTTCTTTTTAATTTCTTCCTGAATCCATGTCTCATTAAGCATCATAGTGTTAAGTTTCCAGGAGTTAGTGTATTTTCTCTTGTTTGATGTGTTGTGGATGTCCAGCTTTAGGCCGTGATGGTCTGATAGGGCACAGGTTAGAATTTCAACTTTCTTGTATATGTGTAAATTCATTTTGTGGCCCAATATGTGATCGATTTTGGAGAAAGTTCCGTGTGCTGCTGAGAAAAATGTGTATTCTTTGGTGCGTGGGTGAAAAGTTCGATAGAGATCTGTAAGGTCCATTTCTTCAAGGGTTTGATTAAGTTCCAAAGTGTCTCTGTTAAGCTTTTGACCTGTTGATCTATCCCATGTTGAGAGGGCGGTGTTGAAGTCCCCAAGAATTATCGTTTGGGGATTGATTTCTTGCTTTAGACGCTGTAGGGTTTTCTTAATGAATGTGGAGGGGCCCGTATTGGGTGCATATATGTTAAGTATTATGAAGTCTTCCTGGTGAATTGTACCTGTGACTAAAATGTAGTATCCATCCGTGTCTCTTATAATTTTCTTTGGTTTGAAGTCCACTTTGTCTGATAGCATAATGGCTACCCCTGCCTGTTTTCTGCTTCCATTAGCTTGTAGAATTGTTGACCAGCCTTTTATTTTTAGAGCATGCCTATCTTTTGTGGTGAGATGGGTTTCCTGCAGGCAGCAGATTGATGGATTGTGATTTTTAATCCATGTTTGTAATCTGTGTCTCTTGATCGGTGAATTAAGTCCATTAACATTTAGTGTTATAATGGAGAAACTATTGTTAATTCCAGACATTTATTATGTTTAGTAGCTTTTATAAGTATATTGCTTCGTTTTTAATGATGTTGTACTTGCCTTCTGTTCTCCTGGATATGCCTGTTTTTTTCTTCACGCTTGAGTATCATTTCTAGCATTTTTTGAAGGCCTGGTTTGGTGGACATGTATCCCTTAAAGTTGTCTTTGTGCTGGAAAATTTTTCTTTCTCCCTCGATCATGACTGATAGTTTTGCAGGGTAAATCAGACTGGGTTGACATTTTTGCTCATTCAATACTTGAAGTATGTCTCTCCAAGCTCTTCTTGCTTTTACTGTTTCGACTGAGAAGTCATTTGTTATTTTAATAGGTTTACCTTTAAAAGTGACTTGTTTTTTCTCCCTTGAAGCTCTCAGCACCAGTTCTTTATCTTGAATGTGGAGTGTTTTGACTATTATTTGCAGTGGCAATCTTCTGTTTTGGTCGTATCTGTTTGGGGTGCAGAATGCCTCTTGTATATGAATGGGCCTCTCTTTTTTTAGATGAGGAAAGTTTTCCTTGATGATCGTTTGAAAAATTTCCTCAGGGGTGGTATTTTGAGATTCTTGCTCTGGTATTCCATGAATACGCATGTTAGGCTTTTTCAGGGTGTCCCATATCTCTTGGATATTTCTCTGAAGTATCTTTTTGGCTTTAACAACCTCTTCCATTGAGCTGGTTAGTACTCCCACTTTATCTTCAAGGTCTGAAATTCTGTTTTCTGCTTCATTAGTTCTGTTGATAAGACTCTCTGTGGCGTTCTGGGTTGAAGATAACTTGTCTTTTAGCTCAGTTTTAAACTCTGCTTGAGTTTGTTTTAACTGCTCTATGCCACTTTTGTGTTTCTTGCACTGTTTTTCTCAACTCCTCCAGGTGTCTGTTGTGTTCCTCTTCAAAGCGATTGATTCGATTATGTAATTCCTCACTGATTTCCTCTTTCATAGTATTGAACATGGTAATGATCATATTTTCAAAGTCTTTATCCTGGGTGGGGCTTTCTTGGCCTTTTTCCGTGGGTTTGTTCTTGTTGGAGTCTAACATTATGGGATTAATTTCTTCAGTGGGAAATTTGTTTACTTGTTTGTTGCTTCTCATGGATTTGCACTTTGACTTTGGCATTGTCATTTTAACTCTTAAGATCTCTCAATTTCACTAAACTGAATTATTTGGCCTGGGGTCCTGGTGGCCGGGGCGGGCGGAGACTAACCTAGGTCGTGGGGTGAGGCTGGGCTGGACCGCGTGCGGGTCCCGACCGGTGGAATGGGGTGGGGCAAAGGGGGGATGGGGGCGACGGCGTGGAATTATTTAACCTGAGGGCAGCTGGGGCGGCCCGGGCGCAGGGGGAGGTCCTCCTCGTCCCTCGGCCCCGCGCGCGCGGCTCCAGCTGGATGGTGGGAGTCGGAGCCGGGTCCCGGTGGGCCGACCTGGGGTCCTGGTGGGCGGTGCGCGGGGGGGGGGGGGGGGGGGGCGGGGTACTCACCAGCTAGGGTGCGGGGTTGAGGCCCGGCTGGACCCCGCGCGCACGCGTCCCGGCGGAGCGGGTTGGGGTGCAAAAAGGGGGGTCAATGGTTTATTCTTAAAAAATAGAAAATAAATCTAAATTTGTTTAGAACCACAAAATGCACAATGTTCATGCAACCTACTAAAAAAGATAAAAGGTGGAAGTATTAAGTGTCTGGGCTTCAAATTACATTAGAAATATTTCATTTATTTTGTAAACTGCATTCCTGATATAAAAAGAGAAAATAAATGCCTGACATGATGACATGCAAAGTTCTATAAACCTCCCCGCATAGGAAAATAAAAACACAGAGATTTGGAACCAACTGATCTCATGTCATGATAGTAAGAGAATACAGTGGGGAAGGAGTACATCTTTAGTAAATAATATTGGGGAAAAAGATGTCCACATGTAGTATAATATTAGACAATTCTCTCATACCACAGGAAAAAAGGACAAAATAAGTGAAAATTTAAAGATAATTGTTACATCTTGGGAAAAAAAGATAATATTGGTGGGAACATTGATTTTTTTCTTTGCAACCATTTTGGGATATTATTCTGAAGGTACAGAAAGCAAAAGCAAAAAATAGACAAATATGATCATATCAAAATAAAAATTGCTTCTACACAAGAAAAAGGACACCCAAAAATCTGAAAGCACTTTCTGAAAACGGAAAACATCACTGAATAATTTATTGATCAAAAGTAGATATGTAAAACTTGTAAAGAATGAACACAAGTTGTTATTATAAATATAGATACCCTGATTTTAAAAAGTAAAATTTAGAACTAGAGAGATGGCTCAGAGTCAAAGTCTCTTCTTGCAAACAGAAAGACCTGATTTCAGATACCAGATTCTATGTAAAAAGAGTTGAGCCTGAACTTCAGCTCCTGAATGTCAGAGCCTCGAAAACCCCAGAGCAAAGCAGAAAGTTGGTATAGCAATCCAGGATGATTCTTGAAATCATACTCTGTTGTACACAGACACACACAGACACACACAGACACACACACACACACACACACACTCGCACAATTGAGTAATTAATAAATAAATAAAATTTAAAAAAAGGGAATTATTTGGCTATTAGGTAAATATTTTAGAAAACTATAATCATCAGTGAAATTCAAATCAACATCATCAAAACAAACAAGTTACAAATTTTTCTCATTCTTTTTAATTTTTTGAGAATTTTCCATATACAAACAAAATTAGTTTATGTCCTTGCCCTGTCCCCTCCCCTCACATCCCTCTACTCTCCCAACCTCTCCAATCCAGGCATGTCCCTCCAACACTCCTGTACCTTTTTATGTGTAGATCACAGGGCTTCCTTTCTGGTATCTATTTTAGTAAGGAACCAGTTCTCTGAGATAGTATATGATTCTCTGTGATAGTATATGAAACTCTCCAGTGGATAAACTCACAAGTGGGGATGTCTTTTTTACCTGTCCAGGACATACCTCAGAAACTCTATAAGTACAGTTGTTTTTCTGAGATCCTCACTAGACTATTCCGCCAACATCTATTTTACATTTTTAAAGATGAAAATTATCAAAAATGCAGGAAATAAGAATTATTGGCAAAGATGTTCAGAAAAGAGAATTTCATACATTATCTCATACCACATTAGAAAATGGAATCACTATAGAAAAAGTCCTAAACATGAAATCTGAAACTTGTAGTCAGACTAACAATTATGAACAACAATGGAATGGATACTGAAAAATATTTAAAATAAGACCATCAAATTATCCAAAAATTTTAATTTTCAATATATATGTGAATGTATTGAAAAGAGGATCTCAGATTTATCTTCCATCTCATGTTTACTAAAGTATTTTGTTGAACATCAGGGAGGATACGGAGACAACATAAATGTCCCTCACTAGAAAATGATGTATACAAATATGCACATACATAGTGAGATCTATGATTAAGTCTTTAAAATTAAGGAAATTTCACTGTTTGAAATAGCATTCAGGTTGTAGACAATATTATGCTAAGTAGAATATTCAAAGTACAATGCAGGAATATGGAAAAAGGGCTGGGATAATGGTTCTGGGTTAAAGTCTTTGCCTCACAAGCAAAGCAATGTAAGTTCAGATACCTAGATCTCACATAAAATTATCAGGTGGAAATGAATGAAGCCTTCAATTCTAACTATGGATTTCAGAGCCAAGGAAACCCTAGAGCAAAACTATTTCATTTTTAGGCCCCCACAGGCACTTATACTCAAGTGGTCCCCCTACAAGAAATATTGGAAAAATTCATTTGAAAGTTAGTACTTAAAACACCTAACAAATTTGATTAAAAAATCTAAGTGAAAAATTCAATAATAGAATGGATTGGGTAGACACATACTGCCTGGGCTTTGAAACTAACTAGATGGACTAGAAAATTCATATAATGAGAAATATTAATTTACACAAATCAAAAAAGAGTGTACACAACATCTATGAAATACAAGTAAAAGACAGAATCTATCAATAATGGACATTGAAAATGGAGAAGAATTTCATCAAGAAGCAGAGAAAATAAATTTGATAAAATTACTATAAAAGTATAAAAAGCAGTTAAATTGTCAAGCAAACAAGATAAGAAAAGAAATAATCCATATTAATTTATAACATAAACACTAAATATACAAGTCAAAGACAGAATATTGAAACCTACAAATGAAGTACTAAGGCAAAGATAAAGGCAAAACCATCAGAAAGTCAGGGAAATTTCAAAACAAAAACATTCAGGAAAATATAGAATGATGTATGTTAAGTTTCAAAAGGCAAAAACTACTAATCCAGATTATTATCAAATCTGTCCTTCATAATTGAATGACAGCTAGCAATTTTTCATGGTTAAAACAAACAAAAGGAAACAAATAAATTCATGAATATTAAGCTGGCACTTCAGAAGATAACTGAAGGAATTCTACAAATAAAGGAGAAATAAAAACTGATGTAGAATAGTAAGTTAGCAAATGAGTATTTATGAAGAATCAACCACTACAAAAACAAACAAGAAAGGAATGAATGCAAAACTTTCAAAAATAATTCAGAATGTTATCAGTCTCAATTGTACAACTGTAAAGACCAGGCTAGCATAATGAATTGAATAGGAGAATGTGTATTTCTTTAATATAAAAAACACACCTTAATGTCATATATAGCCTTAGGAGGAAAAACATAAAAAGAGATACTCTAAACTACCGTAAATAGAAATCAAGGGATGCAAACATAATTTATGGCAAAAGAACTTCAAATAAAATTATTTATTAGATAAAGAAGTTCACTGCATGATAATTAAAACAGAAATAGATTAAGGAAATATGACAGTTTTAAGCACATATGTAACAAATTTATTTATACCATCACATAATTAAAAGCTATTCGATATAAAAAGCACATATACCTGAACATATTACTAGTGGATGATTTTAATTATACATTATTGCCAACAGACAAGTCTTCCAGACTAAAAGAAAAAATAACAGCCACAGCAAAAATTCAGTTAATGTAAATAATAAATCAATAGAACTGAAGAGTCATCTATAGAACATTCCTCCCAAATGTGAAGAATGTACATTTGTTATCTGCAGCACACGGAACATTCTCTAAATTAGAACACAAAGCAAATACTAACAAATATGAGACTGATTAAAAAGTGAATAAAACTATGATCTACACCAATAACTATGAAGCATAACAAACTCATGTAGACAGTTCACATTAATGGGTCATTGAAGAAATCAAGAGGAAAATGTAAAATCCCTAAAACTGAAAGTAAAAAACACAACATGTAAGAATTTGAGAAGTAAAATGGAAATGGTTCTAGGATGGAATTTCATTGCAGTAAATGTGTACATGAAAAATAAGAGAAGTATGAAGGAAATAATTTAATGATGTATCTGAAGGTGCTAGAAAAATAAGAACAGGGCTGCATAGATGGAGAAAGCACTTAAAGCACTTGACACTCAAGCAAAATGACTGGAATTCAGATCCCCAGTTCCCATATAGAAATGTTGGGTAGTTATGGCATACTGACTGCAATTACAGCCTAGATCCCCTAGAGCTAGGTGACTAGCCAATCTCTAATAATGCAATTTCAATTTATTTAGAGAATCAGATTCAAAAGAACAAGGTGAAAGAAAGAATAAAGATGATTTCCAATATTTCCACTTACAATGTACAAAGACACACAGGAAGGAAGGAAGGGAGGGAGGGAGGGAGGGAGGGAGGGAGGGAGGGAGGGAGAATAAGTCAAATCTCCAATTGGTGCTCAGAAAGAAAAAAGGAAGTTCAGAGCAGAAAGCATTTCTATTGAAACAAAAAGAACATGAAAGGTTGTAAGGGGAAGAAGCAGAGAAGGAATGGGACTGGGGATTAAGGAATGGTAATACCATAAATTCAACTATATTCATGTATGTAGCACTGAAACAATTACATAATATATAATATAATTATATATATGTATGTATACATTATATATGTGTATATATATATATATGTATGTATGTATTTAAAAAGAACCTGAAGAAAAAACTGGTAGTGTCCTGAAAGATAAATAGTAATGGCAAAGCTTTAGCAAAAATAATTAAAAGGATGAGAAAACTAAAATACTTAAATTTGAGATGAAAAGATATCCATTAAATCACACAATAGTGTGTTGCTGAATCCCCCGCTGAGCCGGGGGGGGGGGGGGGGGGAGATGGATGGAAAACAGAGGGGCCTCGTGGGGGTGAGGCGAATGGGTGAGCCGGCAACAGGGTCACCACCCAGACCCTGGGAGTCAGGCGAGAAGCAGCCCACAGGCAACCAGTTGGCCGCAGACTCAACTTTACTCAGGAAGTGTTTGGGCTTACATAGGGTCGGGGTCCAATCAGGTGTGGCCACTCCTCTACTCAGGGGAGGGGGGGGAGCAGCCACCAATCATTCAGCTGTTTACTGGATGTCCAGGTTAGATGGCTGTTTCCCATTGGTTGTTCATTCCTCCTTCCCATTGGTTGTTCATCTGCCCGCCATTTGGTTGTCCATCCCACTGCCTGTATGGTTTCTTCTCAAGCTTATCTGTAGTCAAACCTCCTGCATTAGGGAGCCCAGGGTAGGGCCTCCCTGAATTGATAGTGCCACAATTTCACCCTTTTATTTATAAATTTTTTTTCAGTGGGGGGTACCCCCTCTCCCTCCTGTGCCGCCTTTCTCCTCCCGAACACACCGCCCACTTCCCGCTCTGCCAGGCCCCCAGAAGACACACTGCTACTAAGAATTCCATAGAGACCAAAAAAAACTCAAGCAAAGTTTTAAGGGTCAAAGGCCATACATCTGTAAACCTCTACAATCATCCTATCACATAGGAGAGATTCTTCACATCCAGCCCAAAGATAAGTAAACCTCCTTTTTTTCACCTTACTGTTCCTTTCTAATATTAATCACTATAGATTAAATTTTCCATAAAGCCACCCCAAAAACACAACTCCAGGGATCATACCACTCACACTCACATATCACCAAACTACTACATGGTAAAAGTGCACTATCATACTAATATTCACTCCTTGTCTACTTAACCTGACTTAATTGATGTACTAACAACCTAACAGCCTCAACTAGGAAATAACAATAACAAAAGACAAACATACCCAACCCCAAGGCAAGCAATAGTAATAACTGCCCAAGTGTAGTAATACCAACTAAATCAGTCAAAAACACACAGAAACTGAAAAGTCCTAGAAGACAAAACAACAATGCCCAAGTCAAAGGGCAGATTCATGAGAACAAAAACCCAAGTAGACCAATCTCCGATGAAAGAATTAACCCCTTAATGATGGATTCCAACCAGAACAAATTCACAGAAAACAGCCAAGAAAGCCAGACCCAAGATAACGACATTCTAAGTATGATCATTACCGTGATTAATACTATGAAAGAGGAAATCCAAGAGAAGTTAAACAACAGAATCAACCACTTTGAACAGGAACACAACAGGCATTTGGAGGAGTTGAGGAAAACAGTTCAAGAAACAAAAATAGGCATAAAGCAGTTAAAACAGACTCAAGCAGAGTTTAAAACTGAACTAAAAGACAAGATATCTTCAACCCAAAGCTCAACGGAGAGTCTTATCAGCAGAACTAACGAAGCAGAAAATAGAATTTCAGATCTTGAAGAAAAAGTGGGAGAATTAACCAGCTCAATGGAAGAGATTGATAAAGACAAAAAGATACTAGAGAGGAACATTCAAGAGATATGGGACACCCTGAAGAAGCCTAACATGCGCATTCATGGAATACCAGAGCAAGAATCTCAAAATACCAGACCTGAGGAAATTTTTCAAATTATCATAAATGAAAACTTCCCTCAACTGAAGAATGAGAGGCCCATCCAAATACAAGAGGCATTTCGCACTCCAAACAGATATGACCAAAATAGAAAATCGCCATGGCAAATAAAAGTCAAAACACTCCACATTCAAGACAAAGAAAAGGTCCTGAGAGCTTCAAGAGGAAAAAAGCAAGTCACTTTTAAAGGTAAACCTATTAAAATAACAAATGACTTCTCAATGGAAACAGTAAAAGCAAGAAGAGCTTGGAGAGACATATTTCAAGTATTGAATGAGCAAAAATGCCAACCCAGATTGATATATCTAGCAAAACTATCTGTCATGATCGAGGGAGAAAGAAAAATTTTCCACCACAAGACAACTTGAAGGGATACATGTCTACCAAACCAGGCCTTCAAAAAATGCTAGAAATGATACACAAACTTGAAGAAAAGAATAAGCATATCCAGGAGGACAGAAGGGAAGTATAATACCACAAAAATATAAATGTAAAACAATGAGCTTACAAAATCCACTAAACATAAAAAATGTCCAGAATTAAAAAGAATTTCTACATTATAACATTAAATGTCAATGGGCTTAACTCACCGATTAAGAGACACAGATTACAACTTGGATTAAAAATCACAACCCATCCATCTGCTGCCTTCAGGAAACTCATCTCACCCAAAAGATAGGCACATCCTAAAAATGAAAGGCTGGTCCAAAATTCTGAAAGCTAATGGAACCAAGAAACAGGCAGGGGTAGCCATTATGCTGTCGGACAAAGTGAACTTCAAACCCAAAACAATCATAACAGACACAGATGGATACTACATTTTAGTCACAGGTACAATTCACCTGGAAGACTTCACAATACTGAATATACATGCACCCAATAAGGGCCCCTCCACATTTATTAAGAAAATCCTACAGCTTCTAAAGGGAGAAATCAACCCCCAAACAATAATTCTTGGGGATTTCAACACCACCCTCTCAACATGGGATAGATCAACAGGTCAAAAGCTTAACAGGGACACTGTGGAACTTAATCAAACTCTTAAAGAAGTGGACCTTACAGATCTCTATCAAACTTTTCACCCAAACACCAAAGAATACACATATTTCTCAGCAGCACACGGCACTTTCTCCAAAACAGATCACATATTGGGCCACAAAATGAATCTACACAAATACAAAA
Source organism: Typhlomys cinereus (assembly GCA_023101885.1). NCBI lineage: Eukaryota > Metazoa > Chordata > Mammalia > Rodentia > Platacanthomyidae > Typhlomys > Typhlomys cinereus. The sequence goes on from JALPQD010000022.1 coordinate 7,605,572, forward strand.
AAGTCGAAATTCTAGCCTGTGCCCTATCAGACCACCACGTCCTAAAGCTGGACATCCACGACACAACAAACAAGAGAAAATACACTAACTCCTGGAAACTTAACAATATGATGCTGAATGAGAACTGGATTCAGGAAGAAATTAAAAAGGAAATTCAAGATTTCCTGAAAGTGAACGATAATGAAAATACAACTTACCAAAATCTCTGGGAAACAATGAAAGCTGTCCTAAGAGGTAAGTTCATAGTTCTTAATGCCTACATCAAAAAATGGAAACATCAGAAATAAACAACTTAACAATGCATCTTAAACCTTTAGAAAAACTAGAGCAATCTGATCCCAAAAGCAGTAGGAGAAAGGAGATTAGCGAAATAAGGAGAGAAATATCTGAAATCGAGATTAGGAAAACGATAGAGAAAATGAACCAGTCAAAAAACTGGTTCTTTGAAAAAATCAATAAGATTGATACACCCCCTAGCTAAATTAACCAAAAGCAAGAGAGAGAAAACAAAAATTAATAAAATTAGAAAAGAAAATGGATTTGTAACTATTGATACCCAAGAAATCCAGATAATTATAACGTCATATTTCAAAAACTTGTACTCTGTGAAAGATGATGACACAAAAGAAATGGATGAATTACTAAGTAAACACAACTTACCGAAATTGAATCAAGAATTTGTGAATTATTTAAATAGTCCTATAACATATAAGGAAATTGAGGAAGTAATTTTGAATCTTCCCACCAAAAAAATGTCCTGGACCAGATGGATTCAGCATAGAGTTCTACAAGACATTTAAGGAGTAAATAACACCAATATTCCTTAAACTGTTCCATCAAATAACAAAGGAAGGAATAGTACCAAATTCCTTCTATGAAGCTAATATTGTTTTAATTCCAAAACCTAATAATGATACACTTAAAAATGAAAACTATAGGCTGATCTCTCCGATGAACACAGATGCAAAGATTCTCAACAAAGTCTTAGCAAATGGTATTCAAAAACATATCAAAAAGATCATTCATGGGGACTAAGTAGGCTTTATCCCAGGCACACAAGGTTGGTTCAACATACGCAAATCAATAAATGTAATTCATAATATAAACCAGTCCAAAGCCCAAGACCACATGATACTCTTGATAGATGCAGAAAAAGCTTTTGACAAGATCCAATAGCCTTTTATGATCAAAACGCTAGAGACAGTAGGAATGGGAGGAACCTTTATCAATATAATAAAAGCAGTATAAGACAAGCCCACAGCAAGGATTGTACTCAATGGGGAATAACTGGAAGCATTCCCACTTCTATCAGGAACTAGACAAGGCTGTCCACTCTCACCACTTCTATTCAATATTGTACTTGAAGTCTTAGCTGAAGCCATAAGACAAGAAAGGGACATAAAAGGGATTAGAATTGGCAAGGCGGAAGTCAAGATATCCCTATTTGCAGATGACATGATGTTATACCTGAGTGATCCCAAAACCTCCACCAGGAAGCTCCTGGAACTAATTAAGAAGTTCAGCAGGGTAGCAGGATACAAAATAAATGTACAAAAATCAGTGGCTTTCCTATATGCCCAGAATGAAAGAAGTGAAAAAGCCTTGAGAGAAACAATCCCATTTACTATAGCCCCTAAAAAAATGAAATACCTTGGTATAAACCTAACCAAGGAGGTAAAAGATCTTTACAATGAAAACTTTAAATCCCTCAAGAAAGAAATTGCAGAAGACACCAGAAGGTGGAAGGACCTCCCATGTTCCTGGTTTGGTAGAATCAACATCATAAAAATGACCATCCTACCAAAGGCAATGTACAAATTCAATGCTATACCAATTAAAATTCCAAAGCAATTCTTTAAAGAAGTTGACCAAATAATCTCAAAATTCATATGAACGCATAAAAGACCCAGGATAGCAAAGACAACCCTGAGTAACAAAAATATTGCTGGAGATATCACCATACCAAATCTTAGTCTATACTACAAATCCATTGTTGTAAAAATAGCCTAGTACTTGCTCCAAAATAGACAAACAAATCAAAGGATAAGGATTGAAGACCCAGATATAAGCACACAAAACTACAGCCATTTGGTCTTTGACAAAGGGGCCCAAAAAATCCAATGGAAAAATTACAGTATCTTTAACAAATGGTGCTGGCAAAACTGGATATCTACATGCAGAAGACTAAAATTGGACCCGTACTTTTCACCTTGTACAAGACTTAATTCCAAATGCATCAAGGTACTTGATTTAAGGCCAGAGTTGAAAGGGTAGGGAATTCCCTCGAGCAGATTGGGCTAGGCCAACAGTTCCTAAACAGACATGCAATGGCACAGTCACTGCTACCAACTCTCAGCAGTTGGGATCTTGTGAAATTAAAGACCTTCTGTTCAGATAAAGAGATTGTAACACAAGCTCAAAGGCAACCCACACAATGGGAGAAAATCTTCACTAACCACACATCTGATAGAGCTCTGCTGTCTAGAGTGCACAAAGAACTTAGAAAACTGAACACCAAGGAAACTAATGGCCCAATTAAAAATGGGCCGTGGAACTTAAAAGAAACTTTACCAGGGATGAAATTAAAATGTCTAACAAATATCTTAAATAATGCTCCACTTCCTTAGCCATCAGGGAAATGCAAATCAAAACTTCCTTGAGATATCATCTCACCCCGGTCAGGATGGCAAAAATCCACAATACAAACAACAACAAATGCTGGAGAGGATGTAGAGAGAGGGGAACTCTCCTACATGGCTGGTAGGAATGCAGGCTCATACAGCCACTCTGGCGAGCCATCTGGAGATTCTTAAAGAAATTAAAGATTGAAATGCCATATGACCCTGCGGTTCTACTTTTGGGAATAACCCCCCATGCAGCAGAAGTCCACCTCAATAGCACAAGCACGACCATGTTCATAGCAGCACTGTTTACCATAGCAAAGTCATGGAATCAACCCAAATGTCCAACAGTTGACGAGTGGATAAGGAACCTGTGGTACATCTATACAATGCAGTACTACTCAGCCATTAAAAATGATGAATTACTGGAATTTGCCGGGAAATGGATGTCATTAGAGGCAATTATATTGAGTGAAGTACCCCAGACCCAGAAAATTAAGTGCCGTATGTACTCCCTAATAGGTGGCTCCCAGTACCAAACCCACCCAGCCCACCTAGAGACAATCGAAGATAAATCTCTGTAATACAGTAATTGCAAGCAGTATGAACAGGCGCGATGGGGTAGGAGGGCTACACCAGAAACAAGGAGAGAGGCGACCATGTAACAGCACAGAAAATAGGCATCCATCAAGGACTGTGAGTAAGCAATTAGACATCTGGTTAAGTTCACAGAGTTTTCGTTCCTGATCATCTACAACTGAAGGGGTGTGATCTCACCAGAAGGGGAGGTCATATAGTCTGGCAGATAATAAGTAACCATTTACAAATGGGTGATTGGCCCCTCTCTCACTGTGGTTTCCTACTTTTATTGCATCTACCTCTGAATATACTCTTATAACTAGACTCTAGTTTAACAGTTTTTTTATCTCTGGCCAGGGGGTGACATCCAATACCCATCAAGATGGAGTGAAGGGCATTGCAGGAGCAGCAAAACCACAAAAGAAAATCAACAAACCATAATACAGAACTTCAGAGACTCTATATCAACCACCAAGAACTAGGCCAGACTAATCTCTCCCTGTCCTGAAGCTCAGGGAAATTTCTGGAAGAGGGGGTGGTAAGATTGTAAGAGCACAAGGATGGGAGGAGCAATGATATGCAAGATACTACACACAAGTTAGGGCCGAAGCAATCATAATTGGACTTTACATGCCTTGTGCAATGTCCAACACACTATTGACCCCACAAAGTCTAGCATTTGCTAAAAGCACCAAGATCCTTGGAGGCAAGGTATTGACAGCCAAAATAGTGTTCTTATGCTTAAGGGGAACACAGGAAAGGGTTCAGGGAAATGCTGCTGGGTCCTTGTATGTCGTCGGAGAGGAGGACCCAGAGGAGAGTTAGGCATGCACATTAAAGGATTCTCTGAGGACTGGGGGAGGGAAGGCACTGGGGGATGGTGAAGGAGGGGTGAGGGGAGGGTGAGCAGAAGGGTGGGGGGAGGAGGAGGGAGGGAGGGAATCAGTGTACCTATTAAGTTTGTATGAGCGGAGATAACAAAAAATGTTAAAAAAAAATTTTTTTTTCAGTGGGGAACATGGTAGCTGGGGCGACTCCCAGCCTTTTCAGTTGGGTGGAATATAGGCAACTGTGCCTGTCTTAGATTGGTCACCACCCTCATATGGAGCCTTACCCATCATTGAAATCATTCATGAGACCATCGCAGAGAAGGAATCATGGTCCCAAAGGGGGAACTCAAGCAGTGGCAGATAAAAGGAGATTTTGCCAGAGCAGGAGCAGGTGGAGGGGCTGTAGGCAGGTCAGGCAGAGAGGCTGTAGGTGAGGCAGTGGAGAAATGATGAAGAAGAGCCAGGAAGACAAAAATCAAAACCTAACAATTATAAGTTAGTAAGTCACAGCTTCAATAGAGGACAGCCAGGCTTACAACGGGCCTTTGGTGATCTTAGGAATATTTGAGGCCTGAATGGATGATCTGAGCTTGAATGGATGATCTGAGGACCTGGAAAGCAAGCTTTATTATTTTGGGAATATATGAAAAAACCTGTAAGAAAACTTGTATGAAAGAAAACTTACAATCTATTAGAAAAACAATAGTGATCAATACAAAACATAAGTAGTTAAGGCCTTAGATGCTACCAAAATTATTTGTCCTTATTTTAAAGTATGCATACATGTATTTAAAAATGGCATGCCAAAATTTTTATATTAGCACACAATAGAAATAAAAAATTGAAGTGGCCACAGGCACAAGACACACAACATGTAAACATGGAACATATAAACATACAAGCACATAAACAACATTTTACTGGCAACTGTACAATTTGCCAGCAACTGTCTTAAAATTACCCTTGAAAACTTTATCAAAGGTGGATTAACATTTAGGAAAAACTTATTTAAAACAAGACCTCACATTAGTTAAATCCGGCAGCTTGGCTTAATTATGAAAAAATCTAGCAAGGAAAAACATCCTTATCCATAGGTTCATTCCCACATTTTCTCTGGGGGGATCTAAGGTGCTAAAACCATAGCATCATTCTAAAATTCCTCTAGGCCAACAGTCTTAACCTTGAGTCCTCTAATCTCTAGGAGAGATTTTAAAATATGTATTTGGAGACCAGTATTGTCTAAAGCAGAAAATACAGCCAGGAAAGAGGGGGAGTAAAGAGCTACAGGAAGAAGAGGAGGGAAAGGGATGTCAGCAGGGGATGGACTGCCCCCCACATTGACCTGAGAACCCTCTGCAGAGTCCTCAACCAGGAAGTGGAGGGATCCAGATCTGGAGGAAAAACAAAGGACTAATTTTGGGTTCTCTCCACAAGTTACATTGTAGCAACTAATCACTTCCTCAGTGGAAGATCCTAAGATGCCTAGGAGGATGGGAACAAAGGGGGCCAGAAGCATATGGCCTTCCTTGACTTCCCCCTTATGGGCCAGGAAAAGCACTTCTATCCGGATCTGTGCTCCCAGACATTTTCTGGGGAAATCCAAGGTGCTAAGATTAAAGCTTCCTCCCAAAAATCTTCTAAGTCCTTCGGCATCTCCTACGTAAGTCTGGTAGAGCCTTAAGGCTGTCAGCTGGGTGCCCTCTGATGGGGGGTGAATTACTCTTTATGGAGAGGAAAGGTTCCCTAATGGAGCAGAGATGACTAGGAGGCGAGGGGACAAGGCAAAAGCACAGAAAATAAAAACCAATGACTAGAACCAAGGTGAAAGTGAAAACAACTCCTAAAGGGTAACCAACATTTAAGGAGAGACCTAGTGCAGGACATACGCAGAGGGTTTTGGATCTAAACGTCCTGTGCTTAGTGAGGGACTTCAGGGGTTCGTTACTCCCCGGGGCTCTATGCCCCTGGTCAGGCCAATTCAATATAATCAAACCTGGGCTTTAAGTTCTGAGGGGACCATTTTCTCATATGAACTCACCGGGAAAAGCCTTAATTTAGAAGGGCTCTTTGATCATGGGGAAATCAAACAAGTGATTGGGGCTCCTTGATTATCAGCAAATCAAGTGAGCGACTTGGTTCCTAACCTTAAGAGGGGCTCCTTGATCATCACTAAATCAAGCAAGTGAGTATCCTTGTTCCCAAGGACAAACAGGGAAAGGGGAAGAGGATGGGGCTACCTGCTCACCTTCAGGCACCAAAGTACAGGAACACAAAACTAAAGGGGCCTCTCACCGAACCTTACCAGAATGGGTGTCTCGCCTACAGCAAAGGCAGCACTGCCCCATGTTGGTAAGCCAGATGTTGCCGAATCCCCGGGCCAGCCGGGGGGGAAGAGGGGAAATTGCCGGGTTTTGTGGGCGCTAGGTGAATGGGCAAGCCGGTGACAGGGTCACCACCCAGACCCTGGGAGTCAGGCGAGAAGCAGCCCGCAGATGACCAGTTGGCCGCAGACTCAACTTTACTCAGGAAGTGTTTGGGCTTACATAGGGTCGGGGCAGGGGGGAACAGCCACCAATCATTTAGCTGTTTACTGGGTGTCCAGGTTAGATGGCTGTTTCCCATTGGTTGTTCATCCCTCCTTCCCATTGGTTGTTCATCTGCCCGCCATTTCGTTGTCCATCCCACTGCCTGTATGGTTTCTTCTCAGGCTTATCTGTAGTCAGACCTCCTGCATTCGGGAGCACAGGCTAGGGCCTCCCTGAATTGATAGTGCCACAGTAGTGGAGATGAGATTATTCAGGGCATACTATGAAGAAGAACATTTTAAATAATTGGAAAATATAAAGTTAAAAGAAAATTTTCTAGATTCTTATGGTCTAGCAAAATGAAACCAATATGATATATAATACTTGAATATTATACAGAAAACAAAAAAATTGAAACAGTGAAAAGGAGGGTAAATAAAAATTAACTAACAAGAGGTGAATATAACATAAATTTGTTGTTTTGTTCATGTAATTCTAAAAGAATAAAGATAAATTCAATAATAAGTAATTGGAAAATATTGTAGTAAACCTTGTAGACCTTTATTTTTCTTTTTTTTTTAAGTGTTTTATCTCTCTTTATTCTCAAAACATCATGGAATTTAATAAAGTCCAAGAGGTGCTGGGTTAATCTTTGGTCTCTAGTGCTTTAGGTGAAACAGAATTAAGCACGCAGTAACAAGAAAGTAACAAACATCTCTTGCAGAAAGTACTGTTTGAGGTTCAAAGTTACATTAAACCACAATTGCGGCAGGGGATGGCTCCAGTGCTTTGAAGAGCGGACACTGAAACAAACCTCTGAGAGAAGGCAACTGAGCAAGAAGACCTGGTACCAGAGGATTCTGGTGGAGAATGGGGTAGGGGAAGAGTAGGAATCATCCTCTTTCCTTTGTATTACTACCTAAGGCCAGAGGCTTGTGACAGGGACCAAAGTAGACTAGTAGCCATTAAGATCCCATCAAGGAAGTGGTAGACTCCTCCAAGGCAGGTCAGCTAGCACCATTGGGGTCTGGAATGCTCTTCATAAGAATGGACACGAACTGTTCCAATTTCTGCGCAGCTTGATTCCCAGCCTCCAGGACTTCCTGATGATTGGCCTTCCCCAGGTTTTCATAACCCATGATGACTTTGTTAGTGATGAGTGAGAAGCCAAAAACTCGAAGTCCACAGTGTCGAGCAATGATTACTTCTGGGACTGTGCTCATACCAACAGCATCTGCCCCCAGCTTCTGCAGCAGACCAGACTCTGCCACAGTCTCAAAGCTGGGGCCCGTCAGCATCACATAGGTGCCTTCGTGAAGCTCTCACTGCTCTCCCATTTGATTCCAGGCACTGAAAGCCTTCTTTCTCATATCCCGATTGTAAGCATCCGACATGGCAGGGAAACGTTGGGTCCTTGGAGAGGGTTCTGACCACAGAAACCGGGAAGGTTGATGTGATCACGGATCAACATGATGTCTCCAACTTCAAATTTGGGATTGAGTCCCCCAGCTGCATTGGTGACCACCAAAGTGTGCACACCCAAAAGCCGGAAAACCCTCACTGGAAATGTCACCTTCCACAGTGGGTATCCTTCATACATGTGGAACCTGCCCTGCATCATTCATTACACAGGCTTTGCTATTCAGGAACCCAAAACCAGTCGGCCAGCATGACCCTGCACTGTGCTTTGGGGAAAGTTGGGTATTTCACTGTAGTCAAAGACCTGGGCCTCAGTTAATTGATCAGTCAGACCTCCCAACCCGGAACCACAGATCACTGCCACTTGAGGTCGGTGCTCAGTTCGAGACAGAAGACACTCTGCATTGCTCTGATAGTCTTCATATGTGAATCCGCTCTCCATGGTCGCGATAACGCCCTCTGGGCACTTCTGCCTGTCTTTCCGCTCGGCTGGGCTCAGCTGGGCTGCACTGAGCTCCGCAGGTTCTTTGCAGGTCCGCGGGTGCCAGCGGCAGGCTGGGGCTCGGGTCCACACTCGACCTTGATTTTTCTTAAAATCAAGATTTGAAGTTAAGCATTTTTCATGGAGAATCAAATTGCTTTGAAATTGGTTTTGGAAATCTCAAGAAATTTGTTATTATGGAATGAATAATATTAAGTGCTGCAACGTTCTGGACACATTGCTAATAGAATGTTAATGTATCTGACTTCTCTAAGCCAATAATTTTGTTCAATATCTATAGTCAACTGAAAGAAACTAATAAAGTAACAGAAAAAAATGCCATGAAAACAGAATACAATAAAATTTAATGTTATTTGTTCATTTTAAGGCATTGTAGGAAAAATTATGTATTTTCCTCGTGTATTTTTAGATTTATATGAAACTCTTCAAACCTTAACAACAGTCTCCACAGTAAAGAAAATAAATAGTAAATTATTGTTAAGAGTTCAAACTGTAAACAATAACAACAAAAAAACTAAGTCAGGGGCTGGAGAGGTGGCTGAGGGGTTAAGCCTCTGCCTTGCAGGCGGAAAGTCCTGAGTTCGGATCCTAGACCCCAGGGATAGCCACTGGGCGAAAGCGGGAGCAGCCTGCATTTCTGGTCCTGATAGGGTGGAGCCTGTGAATTCTGGGGCAGAGTAAACAAGGTGGAGGTGGAGGCGGTCCATGGTGGTTCCCGAATTCATCCGTGGTTCTACACACACACACATACATACAAACACAAACATACATACATGTGAACACACGCATACGCATACACGCACAATTGAATAAATAACAAAAAATTTAAAAAAAACATCAAAACATCAAAACCCTGAGAAAGAATCAAGGTAAAACAACAGATAGAATCATATAGAAAAAGAAATTTCAAGATGGAAATCAAGTTGAGACAATAATAAACTCGGACATATATAAAGAAAAACTTTTAAGCATTATTGAAACTTTCAAGAAGTACGAGGTACATAAAAGAGACCAAATTTTTCTGTGATAATAAAATTGTCACAGAAAACATCTAAATGCAAGAAAGTTATCGACCAAACACAAAACACATGTGGCACAACAGATAAACATGAAGAGAGAAGAATCACTGTGTGATGCATTATTATCTAGTCATCAAAATTATGAGTAAAGAAACAATATCAAAAGCTGCAAAGGAAAAACACCAACATGCAGGCAAATACAGCAACATTGGAATAGTTTCAGGTATTTCATCCACAGCCCTAAAATCAAGAAAAACAACAGAATGATTTATTTCTAGTCCTGAAAGTAAATAACTGACAACTAAGTGTACCATACACAGCAAAGTTAAGGTAATTCACAGCTAGTTAGTCCTGCACAGCATTATTTTATTTTTTTATTTAGTCTTTGACAGTTTGGCATGTGTATGCAATGTACCTTTAGCATAACAACCTCCCCTAGAGTCACCAACACATTCCCCCTCCCAGTTTCATATCATAGCTTGCTTTGTTGTGGTTTTATTTGTAATAACAAATAACCTGCTGGGTACCACAAAAGCTGCCTATATGTGCATGTCTGTGTGGATACATCCAAGCAGCCACACCACTGTAGAAAAAGATCCTCCCTCCTCCAAAAATCATCACCTGCTCTTAGTTCTTTAGTTTTGTGTTGAACCCCTTCGTGTGGTGCATATGTGCTGGATTCAGTGTAAACAAAAGACAGTCTTTCACTACAATCCTCCCCATCTTCCAACTTCACATTCTTTCTACTCTTCTGTGATACTTTCTGAACCTTAGGAAAGAAGGGAGTTGATTCAGATGTCCCATTTAGAACTAGACATTCATTTATAACTAGACATTGTCAGTATTTTAACAATCTTGCTCTTAACTGCAGTCCATTGGAGAAAGAGTTTCTTCAAGCAAGACTGTACTTATGGGCATAGACCAAGAATATTTTATTGGACCTCTATATGGCTGGGAAGAAGAAAGACTTGGTCATCTATGGCAACACATGAAATAATATGCTTGATAAAAAGAACAGGCCAACAAAGAAGGGCTGTGAGAACAGGGAAAGAATCAGTTATACCCAAAATAACAAAGTAGGAAAATACCACAAATTAACAGGAAAATAGGAAAACAATTATCTTTACTCTAGTCAACCAGTAAGTCTCCTACCAAAAGAATAGAAATAAACTCCATTTAAATGGTCTCAACTCATAAAAAACAGACTTATTGGAATAAAAAATCATAGCCAATTCTGTAATGTCTCTGAGAAAAAAACACTTGGCTTCAAAGATGTGTCCAAACCAAGCATCAACTAATGGAATACCAGCTAAGAATCAAAATGAAGCTTCACAAGGTAGGCTTAATCATTCTTTATCTGACACAATAGACTTAAAACTAGTGACTTCAAGTTAATCAGAAGAAATAAGGAACACTTTATGTTAATAATAGGAACAATCCAAAGATAAAGACAATTTAAATAATTATTCACTAAAAATTAAGTCTCCTAACTTCATAAATAAATAACAAATAAATGTCATAATAAGAGACAATAAATGGCAGGCAAAGGTGTGGAGAAAAGGAGACTTTGTAAACTGCTGATAAAAATGTTAACTAATATGATCACTATGAAAATCTGCATTGAGGGTCCTCAAAAAATCTAAAAATAGAAACAACATATGACTATTCAACTCCTTCTTAGAAGCATTCTGAGAGGATTCTATATTTTATAACAGAGAAATTTAAGCATCCATGTTCATTATAGTTATAACTAAGAAATGGAATAAACTCAGGTGTTCACCAATTGATAACAGTGGAATGATAATGGATATTGAAAATGTGCTGTGCTGGAGAGGTAGATAGGTCATGGGTTATGACTTTACCACACAAACAAAAGAAACTGAGTTAGAATCCCAGATTCCACATGAAAATACCAGGCAGAAATGGCAGTGGCCTTCACCTCAAGCTCTGGAAGGCTGAGATTGCTAAATCTCAGAGCAAAGCAAAAAGGATATAGAGTAATCCAAAATGACTCACAAAGTCACATTTGGGCCTCCATAGGCACACACAGTGCCCTCTGGCACATACACACACACACACACACACACACACACACACACACACACACACAGAGAGAGAGAGAGAGAGAGAGAGAGAGAGAGAGAGAGAGAATAAAAACAATGTAGTACAAACACACAAAAAATATTATTCAATTATTAAGAAAAAGGAATATTTAAAGTAAATGGATGAAACTGAGAAATATTATTTGAAAGAAGTTTCCCAGGTTCAGAAAGACAAATTTCCTATCTTCTCTCATGTGCAGATCCTATCTTTGAATTTTTGCATTCATGTGTGCGTTGGTTAAATGAAGTGCCAACCTGGCAATTGAAGATTGAGTTCTGAGCAGTCTGTGAAGAATTAGTAGTTGAAGTAAGCCCTGAGCAGTCCTTCAGTGATTGATGTGGGAAGAGCCAGACTATTGTAGGTGGAGTAATTCCCTGAATAGATAGAAAAGATGAAAAAAAAAACTGTTTCAGTAGTTTCATCTCCTTCAGCATATGTTGGCAGACTTGCAGTCTGGCAAGTGAAATTTGACCTTTTCTCAGCAATTTCTATGAATATGTTATGATGATGTGCTAACTTCACTCCTTTTATTAGTATGAACTCTCCTGACAATATGGATTATGAATTGTAACCAGAACTGTAAGCCAAAATAAAACTCCTTACTCCCCTAAGTGTTTTGTTCATGAATTCATTGGCAACATGCGGAGTAACTTCAATAGTGTGTTAAAGTTGGAATGAGTGTCTGTAGATGCCATGAACCTTGAAAACAATCATGACAGAAGGGTATATAATAGTGGAATAAAAGGAAGCATATACAAGACCAGAAAGAAAATACTGATGTAGAAATATTTAAATAGTATAAGGGAGATGCAATGCAGGAAATTATGCAGTGATAAAGTGTTAACCAAACCAAGGACATATGAAAAAACATGCGAAGACATAATATTTGTGAAGTAATTAAAGATGTGTTTGAATTAAGGCGTCTTAAAAAAGATGAAGTGCCAGATATAAAATAGCTCCCTGTGAGCTATTGGTTAAATAGACCTCAGAGGGTTCTAAAAACATCCAGGGTATTGTTATTTCTCTTGGTTGCAAATAAGAGCAAGATGACAATATTCCATTGCTGAAGACAACAGATGATTTCAATGAAGATAATAAATAAATTGAGTTTCAAGATTCTTTCTATCTAAGTTTTCCATTGACATGAGGTTCTTTACGAGTTGTTGTTGGAGGAAAATCAACACAAAATGGATATATGTCTGTGCTAAAAATATTCACAATTAATGATGCATCTTAAGATAATTTTTATTATTGAGAAAACATGAAATATCAAAAATTTCTGTGATGATGACTGCTTTTAGGAATATTGGCATACTGATTACATGTAGTTATTAAAAGTGGTGATATATGATTCTACATTCTTAAACAATCAACAAACAACACTCAACAAAAAAATGAACATGAGCTTTCTCATTTATTGAAATTCCACATCTCCACAAATCCTTACACACACAAACTTGAGGTCACAAGATCAAAAGTTCAAGTCGGCCTGGGCCATATACCTACGGCCTGTCTCCAAAAGACCTTCTCTTCATAGTACATGTAAAATTTTTGTCATTTCTGCAAAACAGTATTATTTCTGGTACTTTTGATGCATTTAGTGTAATTTTCATGTATTGAAAATTTTAGGATAGAACAACATCACTTTTTTAATAAAGCTCAAGTTAATGTTAAAGGAAGAAAAGTTTCTTCTCTTTGAAATATGTTTTAAAAGTGAGTGTCATACAAACTTATGAGATTTTTAATTAGTAGGAGTACATAATGTTTTTCACTCTACTGCAAGTATTAGAAATTTCTTCAAATTAGCCTACTGGACATCAGGGATAACCTTATGTCCCTAAGTTATTATTAGCTTCATTAAAATTGATTTTTCTTTATGACTTATTGATATAAATATCAATTCACAATGAAGATACATGAAGTAAGATATTTTTGCTACTAGTTTTCCATACTAAGTGTCCAAAGAAAAGATTAATGTATATAGCATTACTCTTTTGAAGATAATGTTTTAAACAATATTTTGGATTTCACTAATAATTTATTTAATATTTGTTTTATGTGACACTTTGAAGATTTTCAACATCCTTTATCAGTACTTCTTTTGCTGTTGTTATAAATTAAAGGGTACAACAAACCTGTGATTCTTGTACATTAGAGTAAGTCAGCATCATCCTAGATATTATTAAACAGTGTTACCAAGTTCCTGGGCTTTTAGTTTCAGATCCAGATGAAAGATTGTGGTAACGTTTGATAGCAGGAATGCTGTGACACCACTATGCATTTTAACATATTCATGAAAGAACTATTACTCATTACAAAGGAAATGGAAAACTTGGTCTCTGATTTTAAGTTGGGCAATCAATATTTAATTTTGTCATTATGAAAGGGTTTTATGAGTCCATCTGAAATTCTCTTTCAAATTTCCTCAAAAAAGACTATGAAATGAAGGTAGGTATCACACCTCTGCCACTGATATGACTGTTTCTCTTGTATATTTAAAACTGCCCAGCGTGGTTCTAATCTATGTGGTAGGAATATTTTATAATGTTGGCTCTCATAGCTATGTGCACATTGATAACATAAGATTTAGAGTTTTGTTCTGTTTTGATTTTCTTTATTTTTTTTGTTTTCTGTTTAAAACATTGGGTCTTATCTTCCAAGAACTTTCCTTGTTAAATTAACATTTGATATTAAGAAGTTTTAGTGCTCATGAGGGGTTACACATATTGAGATGAGGTTAAAATATCCAATTTTAAGAGTATGAAGGAATGAATTCATCTTACTTGTCTGCTTGGGTGTATGCCCCTGAAACTAGCTGCAGTGCTTGACTTTTATTTAACTTTAATGCATTGTCATGTATGCCTTCCTTCATGCACATTTTATTCCAAATAGTTACAATTTTGAAGGATATTGACACTATATTTTGGAATATAAGTTTCTCAAAGATTCAAAAGTTGCCTTAGTTTTGTATATTTTAGGTAGGTCTCAGGCTTTAACTAGGATCCTGACCTCGCTGTGTCCTGTGGGTACTTAACAAATGCTATAAATAGAGATTAAACTCTTCTCCTCAAGCTGAGGAAGATCAACAGGGATCTGACTTTCCTTCAGGGACTACGAAAGCAAAAGAAGAAAGTTCAACTATGGATGAAAGCTCTGTCAGAAAACAAGAAAACTGATGATTATCTCCTTAGTGTCATAATCATGCTGGGATGTTAACCTCCCATAAGAACCAAACACTGTTTGAGACAGAATTGTCTTCTAGAAAATCTACAACTAACAACAGCCCTTCACCTTCTGCACTTTAAATAACTCGATACAATTTGTATTCTGTATGTATTTTTAAGGGTGACCACAGGGAGTCAAATTCAGTGTGCAAAACAAGACTCAAGTTAAGCTCTGAAAGACATCAGCCTCAAGATGCAGCATTCTCCTTTGCTTATTTATTTTCTTTTTGCGTAGATCAACATTAGACAATTATATTGCTCTCTAAGCCAATAATATCCATTTCTTCTATGATAAGATTTTTATGTAATGCATTGTCAAGTAAACATTAGGGTGAGAATTTAACTGTTTTCAAAGGTAAGAAAAACTAAAGGGATGCAAACACACATAATAATTCTATATCTTTAATATAAATTTTAGCACACATAATATATACATACATATAATCAATACATATGGAATCAAAACATTTGTTTTGTTACAGTCCTTTACAGTGATTCATGCATTTCACACTTCTCAATCATACAAAGTCTTCCATATTTAACAAAAACATTTATTGCTTCACATTTTTTAGAGAAAACCAAACATTGAGATATTTATTAAATTTATTAAATGAGAATATTGTTGCATAACATGGCAAGCGATGAGGTATTTTAGTTAATGACTTATTTACAGTATCTTCCTTTTGTCTTCCTTGTATATATATGAAAGTGTGCACATATACTTGGATATATCATATTTTATTGATTCATCCTTTCATATTGACTCTATGTAAATATCTCATTCTAACAAAACAGTAATAGAGAGCAGAAATCTATTAATATGCAAATCGATGATCTATTCCAAGAGGGAGCTTACATTTACATAATCAGAAATCAAAAGGTATTTGAATACAAAATTAAAAGTTTATTTTGAAGCTCTGAATAGGGCATAAAATTTATGATATGCACTGAATCCTGAATCTTCTATAGTATAGACTACTCAGAGGAAAATTCAGTGCCCATATAAGCAGATGTTCTGGAGGGTGGGAAGGAGCAGGCAGGAAGCACCAAAAGAAGAGTAGGAAGAAAATGGGTGAGACAGAAGTGAAGCAGAAAGAGTGAGATGAGGGAAAAACAGGAAATAAGGTAGGGGAGCAGGAAAGAAGGGGAAAAAGTTACCTACCAATTGAGCTTGTATAACTAGGTAAAAAATAATAATAAATGGCAAAAATTTTTAAATTATGGCATGGTCAGAATATAAACAAAATACAAAAGTATGATGGTAGATGATATTCCCAGGGACAGAAAACAAGCTAGTTACCTTTTAAAGGGGAGATTTATGAAGCCAGGTAAAAGGTGAGGGAGGGAATAATTAGGAAAAATACATAGCAGTGAATTTGGGGATGGGACATAGATAGGAGGGACAGAGGGACATATCTTAAAACAGTAAAATTGAGGGAAATAATCCCAAAGGAGCATTCTGTGATACTAATATGTCAAAAAATAAACATGTCTTTTAAAGAACAAAAATGGGCAGTCTCTATACAGAGAGTGAGGAAAACGGGGGAAAACAGCCTTGATCTAGATGATCCACTTAGAAGCCAGGACAAAATTATAGTAGAAGTAAGAGGAAAGTGGCACTTCCTAATAAAATGTTGGTAACTGAGGTCTTAAAAGCCACTAAACATGATAGGCATTTCCCATTGCTCTTGATTTCTTTCCAAAAACTGTCAGTATGACCTTATTGCTGAAGATGCAACACAAATGAATCATAGAACATGGGCAAAAAGAGTCAACTGGAATTGGTCTGAGGATTTTCTCCTTGCTGGACAGCTTACACTGTACCAAGGAATACTGGAGAAGCTGCTGGGGGAGAGAAATAATCACAAGCCCAATCAGTGGCATGAGATCTGTAAGTTGCAATACAACTCACCATGGCAACAGGTCCCTATCAGTGTAATAGTGACAAGAGTATCAAGGAGATAACCAATAGCTTTCTGATTGGATTCAAGACCCACTTGTCAGAATGGTACCCATTCCTGTTACTGTAAACTAGAAACAGAACCTAAAAAGAGGGAAGGAAATAGATCATTAGGGAAGACAGCCAATAAATCTATAGATAGGAAGACAATATATCAAACTGCTCTGTAGGCAGCTGTTATTATACCCATAGAATGGGAACTTACCATGGAAATATTTATTTATAAAGCTAAATGAGTGAAATAAAATGCATATATCAGTGTGGTGGCCTGAAAAGAGGTAACTTGATATACCAGGGTTGCCTGATACCTCACAGGAGTAAACCCTGGGGTCCATAGATGCATACAAGCAGAAGGGTGAGAGGGAGTAGGAGGGAATTGTGAAGGGAAGGGAGGGTATGTGAGGGAAGAGGACGAATGCTCTTAAAAGTAGAAAAAAATTAAAATAAATAAATATTTTTTAAAATGCTGGACAGAAATGGCAGTGGCCTGCAGTTCTGGCTTTGATTGGAAGAGCCTGGGGAAATCCACAGAGAAGCAAGAAGGGGGTAGAAGCAATCTGGATGATTCCAAAAGTCACTCTTGGGCCTCCACAGGGACATACAATGCCCTTTGACTCACCCTTCCCCTATACACACAAAAAATAAAAATATTAAAAAATGAATGGGAAATATTTCTTCTTAAAGATCAAGCAATGAATTGGGAAAGCAAATATGCTGTTTTGAACTTATAAAAAAGCAGCATGATAGAAGGTTTACCCTAATGCAGTTTAGAACTTAAACCGGAATATAGGTCAATGCACCTTTAAAAGTCACTGGAGAAATACACAAGATGGCCTAGCAGATAAAGGTGTTTGCTGCCAAACCTTAGTTTTGTCCCCATATCCCACATGGTAGAAGAAGAGGACTGATTCCCATAAGTTGTCCATTGGCCACCATACATGGCACACATGTACACACACACACACACAACAAATAAAGTTGTTGTTGTTGTTGTTGTTTTAAAGACATCATGGGCTAGCAAGATGGTTCAGCAGTTAAGGCATCTACTCTCAAACAAGGTAACTTAGAAACTTACATGGTGGAAGGAGAGAACTAACTTCTGAAAGTTGTTTTTTGATCTCTACCCTTGTACCCCGGCATGCATGTATATACTCTCTATCTACCTCAATGAGCTAAAAAATAAAGAAACCATCAAAAAAAGAAAACTCCTTTCTGCCCCAGACCCCAGACACCAGGGAACTCTGTGCTCCTAAGGTAAGGCTGCTGGACTATGACCCAGTCCCCAGGTCATCTGAACATCCCACAAGCCAGTCTGACTTTCTTCTCTTGGGAAAGGTCTCTATGCCTTGCCCCAGGCTCCAGGTCATCTATATGCCCCTTTAGCCACTCTGCCTTTCTGCCATGGAACTCAGCCTCAGCAGACTCCATGCCCTTCAGAATTCAAGAGTCCAGAGAAAACCCAAGCAACAGGCTAGGGTCCCATATATATGACATCTTCTAAACTCATCCCATCATATGGGATAGAATCTTTGCATTCACCTCTAAGATAAGTAAAATCTTTTTACCATCCTCTTACTCTGAATTATTAGTCACCATAGTTTTACATATCCATATAGCCCACCCAATAACTCATATAATTTCAGGGACAATATCATTCACCATGGCATATCACCAAGGAAGTAACCTAAAAAGTGCCCTACCATACTAATCTTCAATCCCTGTCTATGAAAACCACCTTAACTGATGTACTAACAGCCCAATATCCTCATCTAGGAAATAACACAAACACAAGACTTGCATATCCAACTCAAGGCAAACAATATCAATGACTGCTCAAGTGAAGTAATACTATCTAATTCACATCAGCCAAAAACACACATCAAGGAAGACAAAAGATGAAAAGAAAAATGCCCCAGTCATAAAACTAATCCATGAGAAACAAAATCCAAGACAACAAATCTCCTACAAAAAGCATCAACTCCATAAAGATGGAATCCAACCAGAACAAACTCACAGAAAATATCCAAGAAAGCCATACCCAAGATAATGACTTTGAAAGCCTGATCTTTACTATGATAAAAACAATTAAAGAGGAAATCCAGGAGGAGTTAAATAACCATATCAATGATTGAACAGGAACACAACAGGCCCTTGGAGGAGTTGACAAAAGCAGTTGAAGAAACAAAAATAGGCATAGAGCAGTTAAAACAATCTTATGCAGAGTTTAAACTCCAACTAAAAGACAAGTGATCTTTAAAACATAATTCAACAGAGAGTCTTATCAAAAGAACTAAGGAAACAGTAAATAAACTATTAGATATTGAAGACAAAGTGGAAGAACAAACAAAGAGGTTGTTAAAGCCAAAAGGATACTTGAGAGGAATATTCAAGAGTCATGGGACACCTTGAAAAAGCCTAACATATGCATTCATGGAATACCCGAACAAGAATCCCAAAATAGCGTATCTGAGGAAATTTTTCAAATTATCATAAAGGAAAACTTCCTACATGTAAAGAAAGAGAGGCGCATCGAAATACAAGAGGCATTCTGCACCCCAAACAGATATAACCAAATAGAAATTCTCCACTGCAAATAATAGTCAAACCACTACACATACGAGATAAATAAAATGTGCTGAGACCTTCAAGAGAAAAAAAAAGTCGCTTTTAAAAATAAACCTACTAAAACAACAAATGATTTTTCAATGGAAAAAGTAAAATCCAGAAGAGCTTGGAGAGACATACTTCAAGTATTGAAGGAGCACAAATGTCAACCCAGGCTGATATACCCATCAAAACTATCAGTCATGATCGAGGGTGAAAGGAAATTTTCCAACATAAAGACAACTTGAAGGCTTACAGGACCACCAAACCAGGCCTTCAGCTAGAAAAGATACTCAATCTTGAAGGAAAAAACAAGCATATACAGGAGGACAGAAGGGAAGTATAATAACACCATAATCTACAACTAATACTAAATTTATAAAAACCACTAGAGATAAAAAATGCCAGGAATCAAAAGTAATTTCTCCATTGTAACTCTAAATGGCAATGGAATTAACTCAACCAACCAAAAGATATAGGATGCAAACAAGGATTAGAAATCACAACCCATCCATCTGCTGCTTCAGGAAACACATCTCACCACACAAGATAGGTACATTCTAAAGATAAAACACTGGTCAAAAATACTTCAAGCTAATGGAACAAGTAAGGGTAACAATTATGCTATGTGACAAAGTGGACTTCAAACCAAAGAAAATCTTCAGAGATACAAATGAATACTACATTTTAGTCACAGGAACAATTCACAATACTGAATATACACACACTTAATATCGGCTCCTACACATTCATTAAGCAACCATTACAATGTCTCAAACAATAAATCAATCTCAAAATGATAATACTTGGGGATTTCAATACCCCACTCTCAACAGCCCAAAAACTCAACAGAGTCACATTAAAACTAAATGAACTCTTACTGAACTGAACCTAACAAATCTTTATAGAACCTTCCATCCAAACACCAAGGAATACACATTCTTCTTAGCAGCCCACAGAAATTTCTCAAAAATAGACTACATATTAGGCCCGAAAACCAATCTCCACATATACAAGAAAGTGGAAATTATAGTCTGTACCATATCAGACCACCATGGTCTAAAGCTTGACATTTGCAATACAACAAATAGCAGAAAATACCCTAATTCTTGAAAGTTAAACACTATAATGCTGAATGAGAAATGGGTTCAGACAGAAATCAAAAAGGAAATTCAAGATTTCCTAGAAGCAAACTATAATGAAAATACAACATATCAAAACATCTGGGACACAATGAAAGCTGTCCTAAGTGGTAAGTTTATAGCTCTTAATGCCTATATCAAAAAATGGAAATGTCACAAGTAAACAATTTAGCAATTCAGCTTAAATATTCAGAGACACAAGAGGGATCCAATCCCAAAAGCAGTAGAAGAGAGGAGATTAGCAAAATCAAGAGAGAAATATCCAAAATTGAGATAAGGAAAATGATACAAAGAATCAACCAGTCAAAAAGCTGGTTCTTTGAAAAAAAATCAATAAGATTGATACACCCCTAGCTAAATTAACCAAAATCAAGAGAGAGAAAACCCAAATTAATAAGATTAGAAATGAAAATACAGGTATCACCAACTGATACCTAAGAAATTCAGAGTATTTTAAGGTCATATTTCAAAAACCTATGCTCCATGAAATTTGACAACCCAAAATAAATTGATGAATTTCTGAGTAAGCACAACTTGTCTAAATTGAATCAGGAGCTTGTTAATTATTTAAATAGTCCTATAACAAATGAGGAAACTGAAAAAAATAATCTCGAATCTTTCCACCAAAAAATGTTCTGGACCAGATGGATTCAGCAGAGAATTCTACCAGACATTTAAAGAATGACTAACACCACTACTCCTGAAACTATTCCATAAATTAGCTAGAAAGGAACACTTCCAAATCCTTTTTACAAAGCAAATATCATACTAATCCCAAAACCTAATAAAAAATACACTTAAAAAAGAAAACTACAGGCCAATCTCTTTGATAAATACAGAAGCAAATATTCTCAACAAAATCTTAGCAAATCAGATTCAAAACCATATCAAAAAGATCATTTACTTTGATCAAGTAGACTTTATTCCAGGAACACAAGTTCAACATATGCAAATCAATAAATGTAATCCATCATATAAACCAATCTAAAATCTGAGATCACATGATACTCTGGATAGATGCAGAAAAAACCTTTGGCAAGATTGAATCTCCTTTTATGATCAGAACCCTAGAGACAGTTGGAATGGAAGGAACTTATATCAACATAATAAAAGCTGTACAGAACAAGCCAACAGCAAGGATTATAGTAAATGGGGAAAAACTTGAAGCATTCTTGCTTCAATCAGGAACCAAACAAGGAGAGGCAGATAAAAGGGATTCAAATCAGAAAGGAAAAAGACAAGGTATCTCTATTTGCAGATGACATGATCTTATACCTGAGAGATACTAAAAGCTCCATCAGGAAACTCCTGGAACTAACACATAAGTACACCAGAGTGGCAGGTTAGAAAATAAATGTGCAAAAATCAGTGCCCTAATGTCATAGTTAAGCACAGGTGTCAACTTCACTGTTGAGGGTTTGAGCTCTGCACGCATTTGTAGAGAGTTGATGGTTGAGTTAATCACAGAGCAAACCTGCAAGAGATTGTCTACCTGATGGGGAAGGTACAGCCCATGGTGGGTGGGACTAGATCCTGGAATAAATCACAAAGAGCTAGTTGAGAGAGTTGGCATCCTTCTGTTCACTTGGCCAGACATGCTGGTCTGGCAAGTTAGGATTGTCCATCTCTCAGCTGTTACGTGGTGATGGTGTAGCCATTTCCCTTGGCCCTGGTGTTGGTGTGCGCTCTAATGTCAAGCTGGACTATGAACTCTAACCAGTAATCATGAGAGAAAATAAACCACTTGTTCCATTATGCTGTTTGATGTCATTTATTAGCAACCATGCAGGCAAACTGCACCACCTTCCTA
This sequence comes from Typhlomys cinereus, assembly GCA_023101885.1. Lineage (NCBI taxonomy): Eukaryota > Metazoa > Chordata > Mammalia > Rodentia > Platacanthomyidae > Typhlomys > Typhlomys cinereus. The sequence continues at coordinate 7,627,910 of JALPQD010000022.1, forward strand.
TACACCAAGGATGAAAAAAGTGAAAAAGTCCTAAGAGAAACAATCCCATTTACTATAGCACCTAAAAAAAATGAAATACTTTGGTATAAATCTAACCAAAGAAGTGAGAGAACTTTTTAATGAAAACGTTAAAACCCTAAAGAAAGAAATTACAGAAGACCTCCATGCTCCTGGATTGGCAGAATCAACATCATAAAAATGACCATCCTACAAAAAGCAACATACAGAATTCAGTGCTGTACCAATCAAAATCCCAAGGCAATTCTTTAAAGAAATTGACCAATACCCAATTCTGAGTAAGAAAAACACTGCTGGAGGTATCACCATACCAAACCTTAATCTTCTGGGAGAAGTGAGAAGTTCTCTCACTTCTTTGGTTAGATTTATACCAAGGTATTTCATTTTTTTAGGTGCTATAGTAAATGGGATTGTTTCTCTTAGGACTTTTTCACTTTTTTCATCCTTGGTGTATAGGAAGGTGGTGCAGTTTGCCTACATGGTTGCTGATAAATGACATCAAAGAGCGTAACTACAAACACATAGTGATAAAAACAGCCTGGTACTGGCTCCAAAATTGATACACAGATCAATGGATAAGGGTTGAAGACCCAGATATAAACCCACACAATTGCAGCCTTTTGATCTTTGACAAAGGGGCCCAAAATATTCAGTGGAAAAACAGCAGCATCTTCAACAAATGGTGCTGGCAAAACTGGATATCCACATGCAGAATATTAAAACTGAACCAGTGTACAAACTTATCACTATGCTCAAAAATTGATTCTAAATGTATCAATGACCTTAATGTTAATGACATATTAAAATTAATGACATATTGAAAGGTAAATCTCTGTAATAACAAGGGATCATACACAGGAGAAGAAGAAGGAGGACCTCAAAAGAAAGGAGTTAGGGGATCATGGCTCAGTAGAGAAAATACATCACCATAAAGTATTGCATGTAAGTAGTGAGACATCTGGTGCAGCTCACTCTTGCTTCCATTTGTCAGTCATTTGTGACTGAATAGGTTTGATCTCACCAATCAGGGTGGATACAGGGACTGGCAGATAAAAGGTAACCATTTTGCAAAAAGGGCACTGACCCCTCCCACTGCTGTGTCCTACTCAGATTCTTCCATCTACCTTTGAGTCTCCTATTATATTAAGATCTTCATTTAAACAGCCTTTTATCTTTGGTTAAGAAGTTACCTTCGATACCAATCAGGATGCAGCCAAGGGTAGTGCAGGAAAAGCAAAAGTGAAATCAGCAAAAATCAATAATTCAGAACACCAAAGACCCTAAGTTATTCACTTGGAACCAGACCAGTCAAATCTCTCCCCATGCTAAAACTCAGGGAACCTTGTGGAAGAGGGGGAAGCAAGATTGTAAGAGCCTAAAGAGGGGCTGGAGAGGTGGCTCAGGGTTTAAGCCTCTGCTTTGCAGGCGGAAGGTCCTGAGTTCAGATCCTAGACCCTAAATATAGACGCCTGGGCAGAACCAGGGGCGGCCTATGTTTCTGGTCCTGATAGGAGGTGGAGGCGGTCCATGGTGGTTCCCAAATTCGCCCATGGTTCTACACACACACACACACACACACACACACACACACACACACACTTGAATAAATTAAAATAAAAAAGAGCCTAAAGATAGGGACGACCAACGATATGCAACACACTCCACACAAGTAAGGGCTGCAACAGCCAAAACTGTACTTTGCCTGACCAGCAATATAGCTGACATGTCAACAATCCCACAATGTCTAGCATGGATCAAAGGGGAGAAGGATCCAGGCAGTGGGATTCTTAGAGGTAAGGGATTAAACAGTCATAATAGAGTTCTCATACTGATGGGGAGCCTAAGAAGGGGCTCAGAGCTATGCCACTGAGTTCTGAACTGTCACTAGGGTGGAAGACAGAGAAAGGTTTCACATTCATGCAATAGAATGCTCCAGGAATGGAGCGAGGAAGGGGAGGCCTCAGAAGAGGCAGAAGGAGGGAAGGGAGGTGAAAAGAAGGGGGGAAGGAGGAGAGTGCAATGGGGGACAACTGAGGAGGGGGACAACTGAGGGGAGGGAAAGAATGGGGGTATCAGTTGAGCTTATATGATTAGGAAAAAATAAAATGTGTGAGAAAAATAAAAAACACAGTATCAAGCAAAAACAAATATTAATAACATATTTACTGATGTTGAGGCTGGATTAGTTGGACTTCATCTTGACACATGCTGTTAAAAAGAAGAATATACGCTGGATGATATGAAAGAAGCATGAGTTTAGTGTACACTGCTACGCACATATTTGGAAAGTGGGTAGTACTCTGTAAAATAACTTGATTTCAGTTTCTGTCTTATAGCAACTAGAACTTAGATTTATCAATAATTTGAATGAACCTAAAAGTACATTCTTCTGAAAAAACTGCTGTGGCAAGCATAGTTCTGCCAGGCTTACTGATTTGGTTTATTGAGACCCTCAGCAGAGAATCTAATTCACAAATGGACTCCAAGTTATTTCCAAGTAAATCGTTCTCTATTATTTTAGCTTCAATTTGCTAAATATCCATAGAAAATTAATATGATGACCATCATTTTTTCAGTAACAGGGAAATTGTTTTTTATTTTATCTTGTACAAAATTAACTATGACTTTCAGTATTTTGACCTGTGCTCCATCTATCAGTTTCAGTCATTTATGACTTTGAGGGAAGCAGAAAAGTAACGGACCCAAGGAATTCTGTTTTTGAAGGAAAGTCTTTGTCCATTTATATAAACAAAGTCAACATGATACATGATAAGTGATTTTTGTCAAGTAAATTGATAATTTATTGCCATGATATTATCATACCAAATTGATAGTCTAGACCAGTCCAAAATAATAGCCATGGTCTGTAGTGTATGTTCAAGATTCTGCATTGTTGATACATTTTGAAATTTCTCTGAGGTACTTAAGAGCACAATATGATGAACTTAAAATGAATGCGTTTTGGCCTTATCTCCCACAACAAAATAACAACAAAAATTCTATGTAAATCTTCACATACAATCACTATATGTAGATTTCCTCATTCTTCTGGATTCTGTTTTTTTGATTCTTGAGATTCACATGGCTCAAGTGCATCAGAACATAATGCAATTTTTAATAAAACACATCTTCCATCACTTATAATGTTGATTAACTTTAATAAACTATGAAATAAACACTTCTAAAGTCTGCATCATCTGTGTTCAGTGAAAAGATATGGGGAGTAGTTGAAAAATGACTTAATTTTTATATGTGTGATATCCTGTGTGAAGAGAATTCTCATATATATATATAATATATACATTATATGTAGCTATGTTTTCTTATAATGAGTTTAATTAAATTAACATCTGCTTGAGACCAAGAGCACTTTATACCCACTTTAAATCAATGAGGGTCAAGTAATGGAACTTGTAACATAGGAATATTTACCTTCCAGTTACAAAATATTTCCTGCCATACTGGTATGTTGGAATAAAAGTTATTTTTCCTCTGTGAAGGTTGAGTCTTGCTAACATTCAGCAGCAGGAAGATGAAACTAGCACAGAGTTGAACTTATCTTACAGATCTGAAACTGTTTTTTAAATTTTTTATTATTATTTATTCAACTGTGCGCATGTGCGTGTGTATGTGCACACGTGTGTGTATGTCTGTGTGTGTGTGTGTGTCTGTGTCTGTGTAGAACCACGGACGAATTCGCAAACCACCATGGACGCCTCCACCTCCTTCTGCCCCGGGATTCACAGGCTCCGTCCTACCAGGACCAGAAGCGCAGGCCACCCCCCCGCTTCCGCCTGGCATCTATACGTGGGATCTGGGATCCGAACTCAGGACCTTCCACCTGCAAGGTGGAGGCTTAACTCCTGAGCCACCTCTCCAGCCCCCAGATCTGAAACTTTTTATGCTTCATCAATTAACTTTTGATCAGTGGTACCCATGAATCACAAAGACTATACAGATCATAGAAACAACATATTTTTGTTTTGTTTTGCTACACAGTAAATATGCAGATTCTCATATCCAGATATACTAACACATAAAAATTTTGGTAGTGGATGATGATTATTAGAAATAGAAAGGCTTCTTTTTACATGCAAAATCTCAAGAAACTTGAAGATTTAATTCAGAATATGAACAACTGTATGTAACCTATCTGTAATGAGTGAAGAATGTTTTCTGCCTTTAGGTTAAATTACATGCACACCTACAGAATCTATATGGTAAACATTTCATTTCACCCCTACTTATATTCCATTCATTTACTTAACTAAATTTTGACTCACACAGATGTACTTCTATTCTAACTTCCAAACTAAAACTATTCTTTTCATTGTCTTATTTATATTGTTAAAGCAATGGTCATTGGGAACATTTACATTTTGTTCTGCTCTTTTTTGTTGTATGCCCTACCAATTTGCTTTCATTTCCTTTTTCATCAAATTTGTTATGTGTCCATGAAAAGTGTCCCAATCTCATCTTCCACATTTCCTGTTCTTGTTCTATATTAGATCAATTGTCTAAGGAGTATCACTATCTTAAATAAAGGCCAAAATAAAACCCAGTATCTCAGCATTATATATGCTTTCATACTGGCAAATAATTTACTTTAGACTTAGGAGAAAAGCATCAAAGACATGTATGTGTGTATGCTAATTTATATATACATACGTACTAACTCATATATCCTTGTACTAGCTTATGTATATATACTTATGTATGTATATTAATTTACATGTAAATATATAATATATGAATTTATCAATATAAAAATTAACTCAAATGATGATAGCTCAAATTTTAATTTATCAGATGTATTAATATTGCTTCATCATGACTTATTTATAAATTAAATTTCAGGCAATGAGAAATCTGGTTCCTGCCATCTGCCATTCCCTTACTCATTAATTACCCTCATGCATGCATGGCAGTATGAAAATTCTCAACACATTCCCCAGTGTGAAAATTCTGTATGAATTGTAACACATTATTTTTCTATAATTTCTGCGATAATTATTATAAACTACATTCAGTTTGAAGTCACAGGGATGATAGTCTTTATTCCAGTTGATGAGCTGATACCATGTATTTGTAGTTGAATTAGATATTTTTAAATATAATCTGTGTTCTATTCTGCGATACTTTAAATCCATGATTTTTTAAAATTTGTATCCATTACTGCATATTCTGTATTCCATAAAATTCCATGAGTTTTGGCAAATGTATAGTGTCATAAATACATATTTATTCACATCACTCTTTATTTCAGTCTTCTGATATGTTTTTAATTCTATTCTGCAAGTTACATGGTTAATAATTTAAATGCTCATTCAACAACTTCTCTTTGATAAGTCCATAGACCTATTCCCCAGATTACCAATGCACCTTAATAAGCATAATAAGAGATATAGATCTATTTTCAAGGACACCAATCAGAAACTGTCAAGTAAGATAACTCTGGCAAGGTGTAGATTGAAATGTAGAACTTTTGTGAAGATTCCTTAATAAATCTAGGTGCCTGACTTTCTCAAACTATCAACACTTTGGTCAGCAAAATCTATTGTGTTCTTCTGTCCAGAGATTTTACTTGAGAGTTTGTTACTATTATAATTTAGATCTTAAAGTTCCCTAAATACTTACATGTTTAAACTTAATCCACATTTAAGCCCTTTTACATGATGTTGAAAACTTTAAGAGGTAGAGCATAGAAGATTGCCTTCCATTCTTCGTGTGCATGACATTAAAGAAGATATTAAGATCCTTGGCTCTTTCTCCTCTTCTTTCCTATTCTACACATAAAATGAATGATATTGCTGCACTTAATATTTCTTGTCAGCAGCCAAAATACTGTTCCTATGGTTAAGGGGAACAAAGGAAATGGTTCAGGGAAATGCCGCTGGGTCCTTATACGTCATTGGAGAGGAGGGCCCAGAGGAGAGTTTGGCATGCACATTAAAGGATTCTCCAGGGATTGGGGGAGGGGAGGCACTCGGTGGTGGAGAGGGAGTGGTCAGGGGAGGGTGAGCAGAGGGGTGGGGGGGGAGGAGGGAGGGAGGGAACCGGCGTACCTATTAAGTTTGTATGAGCGGAGATAATGAAAAATGTTTTTAAAAAAAAGGGAAAAAAAGGAAAAAAAATTCTTGTCATGGTTCATCATAACTCGATCAAGTATCATGTATACAAACTCCCAAAACTGTGAGGTAAAATGAATATATAAGTTCATTATTGCAGATATTCATCACATTAATGACAAAGCTGTACATCAAAACATTTGTAGCAAAAGTAGAAATGTTGCTGTAACTATGTTTCATGATGTTCTTTTCAAAAGTATTTTGGAATGATCTTAGGAAGTTGAGAATACTTTGGAGAAATAGAATATAAAATGTCTAGGAACATAACTACAACTAAATGGGAAACCCTGGTAAATATTTTTTAAAGAAATGAAGATATTTTTCTAGGTAGTGGAATAGTGGCCTTACTAATCCATAGTAAATGAGTTGACTGATTTATACATATACTTTCAGACATTAGATAGGCTGAACTTAATGATGATAGATTTTTTTCAGTTGGAGAAGTTGTATGCAGGGAAGCACACAGGCAGTACTATGAATATCACTGGCTTTTTGTTATATTCATAATAAGAATCAGAAACAAAATGGAACAGCGAATGTAAACTTTGAACAGTTTCATCAGAAAATTTAGGTGCTAAAAAAATTCAAGAATAGCAGTTGCTGAAAAGCTTGGAACCATTAAAAAGAAGTATAACACTTACATAAAGACAAAGTGAAACATAACCTGTAGGAGGTCTTTGGAAATGGTTAGGCCATAGGCATCATGAGATACTAAAAGATATGAAAATCTGCACCAGGGTGCAGAGGCTCATGCCTGCAATTCCAGGACTTGAGGTACAGAAGCAGGAGGATCACTGGTACATTAAATGCCCACATGGTCTACATAGCAAGTTTCAGGTAGTCAGGAAACACACTGGGACACTGTTTAAAAATAGTAATTAATTATAAAACAACTCTGTCTCAGAATTTCCAAGTCATAATCTCTAAAAATACCTTAGAATACTCAGTTCACTAATGATCACCTAAGACAGCAAGGGTTTCAGATGTAATTATAGCTATCCTTCAACTAGGTTAAAGTTCAGCTGGTACTGAAAGGACACCATGGCATCCTCCATGTGATGAGTTATTGAGGCATGCAGAACAGTAGAATTTTGAAATCCCTGTGTCTTCTGAAAGATTTTGATTCAATGTCTTGTTTCAAGTCAAACAAGCAGTATGTAGCATGATTGTGACTTACGCAAGCAGCTTTAAACAGGGTAATGCATAGTAAAACAGTAAGAGTGAAGCCAAAGAGACAATGAAAACCACAATAGAGATGACAGCAATGTGGAGTATTTGGCAAGGAATACCACAGGCAGTAAGCAGGCTCATCTCATATAATGACTATATAGTCTTCAAGCCGCAAAGCAATAGGGATGAGCTTCGCAAATTCTCTACAGGGCTTATTCTTCCTCCCCAATACTTTGCTCTGTGGATTCCCAACCTCTCCTCTTCAAAGTCAGAAGTGTAGACCCATTAATTTTTTGCCTGGTTTTTTTACATGTAATATGGGATCTGAAGTCAGGTACTTCTGTTTGTGAGGCAAAAGCTTTAACCCTGTGCCATATCTCCACTCCCTACTTTTAGGATTCTGTATGATTGTATGTGCATTAATTTTTCAAATCAGGTAGAGATATATCTAGGTTAGACACTACGTTAGAACATTACTAGGTTTGATACTAAGTCTATGCCTAGCTTTATAAATATACTGCCAAATCATATTGTAATATTTTGCTAATATTATTTTTACCACCAGCAATAATCCCTTATTTTCAACATGTCATTGAGAAGTTTGAGTATAAGCTTCTTTGATTTTTATTTGTTGTGCAGGGATCACATTATTGTTAAGTTTGCATTTTCCTAATGAAACCTGCCTTTGGTAGTCTTTCAGGTGCACTATGGTCACTAATATGTCTACAATCTATGTTAAAGTGAAGATATTTTGCCTATTTTTATAATTTTATTTATTAGAGAAAAAAAGAGGGGAAGAAACGCATGTACTGGTACACAAATGGATATCACGGCAAAAGTTTTTGAAGTCAATTCTCTTCATCCCCCATGTAGGCTTCCAGGTGACTCAACTCACCTGATCAAACTTGCCAGCTAAAATTTATCCACTGAACTAGTTCACTGATCACTTTCAAATATTTTTAAATTGAGCAGATGTTTTTCTTTTGAAGATTATTTGTACAGGTAGAGATTATTTTTCTTTTTGCAAGCAAATACTTTATATCAGCAGATCCCATATTGAATTTCTGGTGGGAGAGGATATATTCTAAGGACACTATTTGGGCCTTTCTTCAGCTATAAAACTATCACTCTCAAAATTACTATATTTTATGGAAGTAGAAGAGTTCAGCTAAAGCTGATCTCCAAAGTAAAGATGCAAAATTTCCTCTCTACAACTGACAAAGTAATGAAATTTCTAACAAAGAAATCTGCTAGGCACAGAAAGTAGGGATCTTACATTCCACAAAACTATACTCTTTTCTTCAGTACCTGGAATCTTGGAGATCTCATTCCAAGATTTGAGAAAAAAAAAACAATATCCGTAGCATGTAATAGAAAAAAACTTTTTCCCACAAAAAGAATCAGTTAGTTAACCTGTTCCTCACTAAGCTGGTATTTGTTATGACTTTTGTCCTGTTGCCATCTACAAACTGTAAAACGACCACAATTATAGGGAGGAAATTAGTAATCTTTCTGACTCAGTTTGACCAAACTGTGGACAAATCCACATTTCTTGGCCAATTTCCATTTCTTTGCTTCTTTTAAGAATATAGAAAAAATAACAAGGTATGTGTTTATAATCCTAAGTACCAAGCCATCATACTTTATTGGATTCATGTTTTGGAAAGGTCCCCAGCATTTTCTCAGAGAAATTATACCTCCATGAAAGACTTGGGAACTTCTTTACACAGTGATTTACCCATAGATATATCCATGCCCCAAGAAGTACTCAAACATTTGCCAGTACAGACATCTCAGATGAAATCCATTGGGTCAATCACACAAAATGATTTGAAATTAGGAAGAAGATAGGTTGGAAAATAGAAAACATGAAGTGGGAAAATGAGGGAAGAATGGGATTGATTAGTAAGGGTGAAAACTACTGTATTCTTTGTATTGATGTGTGAAAGTGTCAAAAAATTTAAAAAATAATTGAAAAGAATGGGAAAAAGCTAGAGAAATTGCACTACACTCAACAAGATCTTTTATTAAGACAAAAGTGTATAATACTTACCACGTCACCAAGCAAGCGTAAAGCCTTCTTTGACATGAGTGCTACATTCAAGGCTGAAATCTCATTGTCTTCCAAGGTTTCGGCATGTATACTCTATAGGGCATTTCCATCAAGGAGATAAAGTTGCTTCCATGTTGACAGCATTTGTCATTGTTAGGCAAAGTCATCAGAGAATTTGTGGTTTTAAGCCGACATATGTGTCCACTGTAATGATGATCACATGCTATCCTGCAGGAGACATAAATTTCCCACTAGCAGAAGATTTAGTTATCAGAGAATGGGAAATAACACAGCAATTTATTAGTTTATTTTTCTGTTTGCAATGATCCTTGTTTCCTATCTTTGAGGATTTTATAGTTCCTACATTCTGTCACAATTACATGATCATCTTGATATAGGCAGATATCTAGGTTCATTGAATAACTCTGAAAAGGTTTCAGGTTCTTGTGCATATATGTCTAGGAACAATGAATTGGACAAAGACACCTAATAATACAAGAAGCAAGAATGGTTTATTGGTAAAAGATATACTTCCAAGAAAGGAAACAGGTCAGAGTAGAGAAAACATTTAGAATCTCAGTTGGAAGCATTACACAAAGCATTTTGGGGCTTTGAGGGTCATTTCCATGGTATGGGCTTTCTCATACAGGTTCTGTACATTACATGTTAAGTTATAGAAAAATGTCATGCAGCATGTCATACCAGAAATCTTAAATCTCCATTGAGGGGCATGTGTTTTAGAATCTTAATGGTTTCTATGTCACCTGCAGGCACTATGAGGTGCTTCTGCCCTAGCACCACAAGCTCTAGCCAGTGCCAGTTGACTTCACCAGCTATGGAGGTGAGACCCATGGATTCTAAACATCTTCGTTGATTACAGATTTTTCATATATTCTAACTTTGTGTTCTTTGTATAAAACCTTACAAACCTCACTCCACCCTATTCTACTGCAATACAATGTTGGTGAAATTGAGGAATGGTATCAATTGCAAAGTTTTGGAAAATGCATATTATTTCTGAAGTCTGCAGAGATTAATACTACACCAGTGCTATAAAAGGATTTCTTTTTCTTTATCAACACTATTTATTCTCTTCATGAATAACATTTTATCTCTCTCTCTCTCTTTGTAAGTCTCTAACTTTGCTCCTTCAGTGTGGTAACAAAGTAACAGGTGGTCAGCCACTTCTGACACCATGCTTTCTCTTCCTGACCTCACTATGTTTCCTTTCATGATTAACTTTATCTCTTCTGGAATATTTAATCAAAATAATAAATGGTTTATCCAATTAAATTATAAAGATAAGAGTTCTTTATCACTGCAACAGAAATATAACAAGAAAAGGCAGGGATGTTTAACATTTATGAGGACTATAGTGTCATATCTCAATCAGAGAACATATTCCATGATAGTGATACCAGGGAAATTTGGAGATGGTTGTCCATGCTTACGAGACTCCAAGCTTGATAAATTCTGCCTAACAAGATTGTTAAATCAAAACTTTAACATGTATGATTACATGATGTCCACCAAAATTTGTGTTTATACTTTACTAAAGCTTGTGTATTTTATGTTAGCAACAGAAAATCAATTAAAGTACTTCTTACATGTAGTACATGATCACTTTCAAATGTTCTAATTTCCCAAAAATTGCAACACTAGGTTGTCCTCAAATATTAGGGATTCTTTGTCTCCTTGTCATATTTAAAAAAAAGATTACTGGCCCCTTTTCTGTTTCATTATCTGAACTCCAAGGTAAGTCAAACAGAGACAAGCCCATGGGCTTCTCTCCAACAGATTAAAACATCACAAACAATATCTCTTCTCTCTCTAGTTTAAGGTGAGGAAATTTGGAATGAGATGTAATCTCCTGTGGATCAAAAACATGCTGTGCTAGGAAGAGAGTGGTGCAAAGATGAACAAAAACACTCCAAAATTTCCTACTGTTTTGAATTTTTTCTTTAATTGGATGTTCACTAGGTTATTATAGACACTTGACTATTTTGTAGAGCTTCCACAAGGTCAATTTTATAAGGCTTACTTTACTTTCTTATATATCCACAAGATAAAAAGTTCTCAGATCTACCTTGCCTATCATTTTCTGATATCACTTTCAGTTCTTGCTTTATGTTCCTAAAAATTCTCTGCTACAATTTTTTGTCATAAACATAGATTTTTTTTATTTCTCCATGTGGTTCTAGCAATTTTTGTTATCTACATTTGGATTTTATTTTACCTTGTGGTTCCATCACTTTCTGTTGTCTATGATTTGGTGACATTTTTAGATAACAAGATAATTATAACTACGAGAGTGTCTTGGTGAGTTCAAAACTGCAGTAGCAAGCAATTAACTTAATCTTCATAATTCTTTAAAATGTAATTGAATTTAATATGTGTGTATGTCTAGGTTAAAGTGCCACAGGGCATTATGGAAGTTAGATGACAACTTTGAATACTTGTTTAATCATTCTTTCATTTAAGTTCTGGGGAATGAACTCAGGTGATCAGGCTTGGTAGTTAAGTGTCCTTAACTACTAAGCAATATTGCCAGTTTTTCTTAATATTTTTTCTCCAACATTTTATTTTTTCCTAATCATACAAGCTCAATATGTACCTCTGTCCTCTCCCTCCCTCATGCCCAACTCAGTAGTCCTCCATTGCACTCTCCCTGCTTCCCCCTTCTCCCGATGCCTTCCCCTTCCTGCCTCCCATACCCTGGATGGAGCATCCATTTATGTGAATCCCAAACCTCTGAGTCCTCCACCACAGTGAGCATTCAGGACTCAGTGGCAAAGTCCTGGGCCCCTTCTTGGGCTCCCCATTAGTATGGAAACTCTATTATGACTGTTTAATTGCTTGCCTCTAAGAATCCCACTGCCTGGAGCCTTCTCTCTTGTGATCCATGCTGAACTTTGGGAGGTTGTTGACATGTCAGCCATTGTGCAGGTTAGGCAAAGTCCAATTCTGGCTGCTGCAGCCCTAACTTGTGTGGAGTATCTTGCATATCGTTGGTCCTCCCCATCTTTAGGCTCTTACAATATTGCTGCCCCCTCTTCCACAAGGTTCCCTGAGACTTAGGATAGGGAAGGATTTGGCTGGTCTGGTTCCAGGTGAATAATGTAGGGTCTTTGGAGTTCTGAATTGTGGTTTGTTGATTTCACTTTTGCTTTTCCTGCACTGCCCTTGGCTGCATCCTGATTGGTATCGAAGGTAACTTCCTAACCAAAGATAAAAGGCTGTTTAAATGAATATCTTAATATAATAGGAGACACAAAGGTAGATGGAAGAATCTGAGTAGGACACAGCAGTGGGGAGGGGGTCAGTGTCCCCTTTGCAAGATGGTTACCATCTATCTGCCAGTCCTGTATCTTCCCTGATTGTTAAGATCAAACCTGTTCAGTCTCAAGTGACCAGGAAGCTGCACCAGATGTCTCACTACTTACATGCAGTACAAGACCATGACCTATGGCTATTTTTCCAGTCTTTCTTAATTTTTTTTAAAAAAAATTTCTAAGTCATAAAAATATTCTACATCTATTTCAATTCTTATTTTATGATAATGCTGGTTTTCTTACAAATTTTTGTTTGCTGTCTTTGTATAATATCCTTTGAAGTTATGTAGCACTTGTTATTGAGTTTTGTTATTACTATAATTATTAATGGTGCATAACTTTGATAACCAATTTTGAAATGAATAGATTGAAATATTTTTGCTCATGTTTAAATATTTAGCTTGTTTCTTATTGTTGCAGCTTTATTACTTGAATTTTATTCAGTGTTTTAGGTTGACATATATAAGCTGAGTATGAATGTTCTTATAAATAAAAACACACACATACACATGAAAACATAAGTAAATAAGTACAGATATGCCACAAAATTACCATGCTTTCTTTTTTTAAAGCTTAACAAAATTTACTGGTATTTATGATTTCTAAAAATTTTCTTCCTAGTTATTTTAACAAATATTGATTTATGTTGAATACTTATTTTCTAGTTTCTTCATGGAAAGCCATGTTCAGATCAACATACTATTGCTCATTATTTTATATGCATGACATTTAGTTAGAAATAAGCAATCTAGAATTGAAGGCTTTTTATTCAGAATTATTCAGAATAATTTTTATCTTACATAAATGGGAACATCTTTATTCCAAGGTAAAGTGATAAAGATCTTAGTCACAAAATAGGAAGAAGAAAACTTGAAGCCTCTTTAACTTTCAGGTTTTCTTCAGATAAGCACACTATGACTCAGTCATGGCCTCTGTCAGATTTCATTCTAAAAGTGATTTCCAGAGTGGGAACAGACCAAAAGATAAGTTTAAAGTTCTCAAAGGCAATTATTTTTGGAGGGGTTCATGTAGAAATGAGGTACCAAGGTCTGTTGAAATGAACTGAGCTGTTAAAAATCCACTATGTAAATGAAACCAAGATTATTTAAGTGTGCAATAAAATCATTTACATCTGCTTAAAAAACAAAACAGAAAAATAAGCAAGCAAAATGAATAATCTGCCTACCTAAAATTTATCTCTAAACTTAAATTTAATGAACAAAGTGTTAGGAATATTCAGAGGCTGCTTTTCAGAAGTTCTAACCTACTATAGGAGCTTAGCAAATAATGATCATCTATTGAATTCTATGAAGCTGTCTCCAAATTTAACATTATAGTTATAAAGGAAATCATCTCCCCATCTATGACTATGTTAGTAAAGATATGAACAGTCACATTAAAAAAAAGTTCATACACAATATATAGTACTAAGCAAACACCCTACAATACACAATCTAATATGGTATTTGTGAGAGATTTAATAGATGTGTTTGAAGATGCATTTCATTTCCTCCTATTTCAGTAATTAAAATCTGGTTTTGAAATCACTAGTTTATACATATGTACTTAAAACGAATCACAGAACCAAACTAATGAGAAATCTTTTATTGAGTCCATTAGGAATTTGACCTAACAAGTCAATAGCAAATATTTCAACAAAGCCAAAAAAGTATATCTTCAATTTTTTTGTGTTCATATAATGTTATACTTTTTTCTTTTTAGTGTTTCCACCTTTAAAAAATTAAAACAAGCCAAATACTTAGCATGTATTTTTAGATTTTTCATGGTCATTTGTGTTTTAAAAGAAACACCATAATTATGATTTGCCTCAAGTTCTGATGGAAATGTTCACAGGAAATAGGAACAAAAACTAAGAGAAGCACATTAAAAATACTGACTTACTTTGATAGCAAATGATATTCTTTGAATAATAATGAAAGTAAAAAGATTCATTAAAGTGAAGTGGGATATTTCAAATATTCAATATTTCACATAAAATTTTAAAATATTAAGAGCTAAGCATATGTATTTACTGATAGAAATGCAATACCTAGCTCCCTTCCCTCCACTCCGCCACCCGGGACGCATGCGCAAGGTCCAGCCAGGCCTCACCGCGCGACCTAGGTAAGCTCCCTCAACGCCCACCCCTGGAACCCCAGGCCGCCCAAGGGACCCAGCTCCTCCCACCATCCAGCCGGCAGCCGCTGCGCAGGGCCTGTGGAGGAGGAGGACACCCCCTCTGTGCCCGGGGGCCACCTCCAGGTCCCCTCCGGTTAAATAACACCCCGCCGATGCCCCATCCTCCTTTCCCCCACTCTGCCTCCCGGGACACGCAGGGTCCAGCCTGGACTCACCTCGACCTAGGTAAGCTCCGTCTCTGCCCACCCCCAAAACCCCAGGTCAAATAATTCAGTTTAGTGAAAAACGCACAGAAATTGAAAGATCCTAAGAGTTAAAACGACAATGCCAAAGTCAAAGTACAAATCCATGAAAAACAGCACTCAAGTAAACAAATCTCCCACTGAAGGAATTAATCCCATAATGTTAGACTCCAAACCCATGGAAAATGGCCAAGAAAGCCTGACCCAGGATAACGACCTTCAAAATATGATCATTACCATGTTCAATACTATGAAAGAGGAAATCCGGGAGGAATTAAATAATCGAATCAATCGCTTTGAGGAGGAACACAACAGACACTTGGAGGAGTTGAGAAAAACAGTGCAAGAAACAAAAACTGGATCCGGTTCTTCCACCGCCCCCGGCTGCGGGTCACAGCAGTTCGGGCGCAGGAGCCAGTGGAGCTAGCGCATCTTCGAGACGGCCCGCAGCATCACACGCGCAGCCACGGTGCCCAAGAGGAAGGTCGGCTCCGCGGATGGCACCAAGGAGGAGCCCAAGCGCAGATCTGCACGGTTGTCCGCCAAACCCGTTCCCGCCAAAGTGGAATCGAAGCCAAAAAAGGCCGCGGGAAAGGATAAATCTTCAGACAAAAAAGTACAAGCAAAAGGGAAGCGAGGAGCGACGGGAAAGCAGGCTGCGGTGACCGGTGACCGACCCAGACACTAAAGCGGATCTGCCTGCAGAAAACGGAGAGACCAAAACCGAGGAGAGCACTGCCTCCGATGATGTGGAGGAAAAAGAAGCCAAGTCTGACTAATCCCGTGCTGTGTCCGCAGTGGTCCCTGTCTCCCTTCTTGTACAATCCAGAGGAATATTTTTATCAGCTATTTTGTAAATGCGAGTTTTTTAGTAGCTCTAGAAACATTTTTAAAAAGGAGGGAATCCCACCTCATCCCATTTTTTAAGTGTAAATGGTTTTTTTTAAGAGGTGAAATCATTGGCTGGTTGTTTATTTTTTGGTACAACCAGAAAATAATGGGCACTGAATCGAGGCAGCTGCGACTGTCTTGGTGTCAGTGCAACATTCCGTAGTGGGTTAGTTTTCTATCTTGCAATACAAAGCGTTCTGGGCGGCAGTGGGTTTCTCAGTTGTGCAGTTGTGTCCTAGGTATTTTCATCTGTCTAGTCCCGTGTTTTCTAGTATAGCTGTTTCTTAAAGAAACCACTCCTTGCCGGCTGCCGGTCAGAACTGCCTTGTGTGACATCTCTCTGGTCCTGGTGTTGTTTTCCTAGTCATGGTGCTGACATGCTGTGAACAAGCCAACCCCTGAGTAATACGTGTGATGAGGAGGATGAATGGGCGGAGTCGGGACCATCAGGGCTCCATGGAAAATGGTCTACGAGGTGGAATCCGGACATCCTTGGAATAACTGTTTTGTGAAACACAATGTGTGGCTTTTTAGATTTTTCAGTACATGTATTAAGAGTTGTGTATGAATTAAAATGTCTGTGGACTGATCCTCAACCAATAAATCTCAATTATAAAAGTGAAAAAAAAAGAAACAAAAACTGGCATAGAGGAGTTAAAACAGACTCAAGCAGAGTTTAAAACTGAGCTACAAGACAAGTTATCTTCAACCCAGAACTCCACAGAGAGTTTTATCAGCAGAACTAACGAAGCAGAAAACAGAATTTCAGACTTTAAAGATAAAGTGGGAGTATTAACCAACTCAATGGAAGAGGTTGTTAAAGCCAAAAAGATACTTGAGAGAAATATTCAGGAGATATGGGACACCCTGAAGAAGCCTAATATGTGTATTCATGGAATAACAGAGAAAGAATCTCAAAATTCCACCCCTGAAGAAATTTTTCAAATGGTCATCAAGGAAAATTTTCCTCATCTAAAAAAAGAGAGGCTCATCCATATACAAGAGGCATTCCGCACCCCAAACAGATATGACCAAAACAGAAGCTAGCCACGGAAATAATAGTCAAAACAGTCCACATTCAAGATAAAGAACTGGTGCTGAGAGCTTCAAGGGAAAAAAAAACAAGTCACTTTTAAAGGTAAACCTATTAAAATAACAAATGACTTCTCAGTCGAAACAGTAAAAGCAAGAAGAGCTTGGAGAGACATACTTCAAGTATTGAATGAGCAAAAATGTCAACCCAGGCTAATTTACCCTGCAAAACTATCAGTCATGATCGAGGGAGAAAGAAAAATCTTCCAGCACAAAGACAACTTGAAGGGATACATGTCCACCAAACCAGGCCTTCAAAAAATGCTAGAAATGATACTCAAGCGTGAAGAAAAAAACAGGCATATCCAGGAGAACAGAAGGCAAGTATAACACTATTAAAAGTGAAGCAATATACTTATAAAAAGTACTAAACATAATAAATGTATGGAATTAAAAATAGTTTTTCCAATATAACACTAAATAATGGAATTAACTCACCGATCAAGAGACACAGATTACAAACATGGATTAAAAATCACAATCCATCAATCTGCTGCCTGCAGGAAACCCATCTCACCACAAAAGATAGGCATGCCCTAAAAATAAAAGGCTGGTCAACAATTCTACAAGCTAATGGAAGCAGAAAAGAGGCAGGGATAGCCATTATGATATCAGACGAAGTAGACTTCAAATCAAAGAAAATTATAAGAGACACGGATGGATACTACATTTTAGTCACAGGTACAATTTACCAGGAAGACTTCACAATACTGAAAATATATGCACCCAATACGGGCCCCTCCACATTCATTAAGAAAACCCTACAGCATCTAAAGCAAGAAATCAACCCCCAAATGATAATTCTTGGGGACTTCAATACCACCTTCTCAACATGGGATAGATCAACAGGTCAAAAGCTTAACAGAGGGGCTGGAGAGGTGGCTCAGGGGTTAAGCCTCCACCTTGTAGGCGGAAGGTCCTGAGTTCAGATCCCAGATACCACGTATAGACGCCAGGCGGAAGCGGGGGCGGCCTGCACTTCTGGTCCTGGTAGGGCGGAGCCTGTTAATCCCGGGGCAGAAGGAGGTGGAAGCGTCCATGTGGTTCGCGAATTCGTCCGTGGTTCTACATATACACAGACACACACACACACGCACATACACATGCATATGCACACAGTTGAATAAATAGTAATAATAATAAAAAAATTAAAAAAAAACCTTAACAGAGAAACTTTGGACCTTAATCAAACCCTGAAAGAAATGGACCTTACAGATCTCTATCGAACTTTTCACCCATGTACCAAAGAATACACATTTTTCTCAGCAGCACACGGAACTTTCTCCAAAATAGATGACATATTGGGCCACAAAATGAATCTACACATATACAAAACAGTTGAAATTCTAACCTGTGCCCTATCAGACCACCACGGCCTAAAGCTGGACATCCACGACAAAACAAACAAGAGAAAATACACTAACTCCTGGAAATTTAACAGTATAATGCTGAATGAGAACTGGATTCAGGAAGAAATTAAAAAGGAAATTTAATATTTCCTGAAAGCGAATGATAATGAAAATACAACTTACCAAAATCTCTGGGACACAATGAAAGCTGTTATAAGAGGTGAGTTCATTGCTCATAATGCCTATATCAAAAAAATGGAAACATCAGAAATAAATAATAATCCAGCTTAAAGCTTTAGAGAAACTAGAGCAATCTGATCCCAAAAGTAGTAGAAGAGAGGAGATTAGCAAAATAAGGGGAGAAATATCTGAAATCGAGACTAAGAAAACAATAGAAAAATCAACCAGTCAAAAAGCTGGTTCTTTGAAAAAAATCAATAAGATTGATACACCCCTAGCTAAATTAACCAAAAGCAAGAGAGAGAAAACCCAAATTAACAAAATTAAAAATGAACATGGAGTTATCACTACTGATACCCAAGAAATCCAGAGAATTATAAGATCATATTTCAAAAACTTATACTCTGTGAAGTTTGACAACACAAAAGAGATGGATGAATTTCTAAGTAAACACAACTTACCTAAATTGAATATGGAAGTTGTGAATTATTTAAATAGTCCTATAATATATAAGGAAATTGAGGAAGTAATCTCGAATCTTCCTACCAAAAAATGTCCTGGATCAGATGGGTTCAGCACAGAGTTCTACCAGACATTTAAGGAGTTAATAACACCAATACTCCTTAAACTGTTCCATCAAATAGCAAAGGAAGGAGCACTACCAAATTCCTTCTATGAAGCTAATATCGTTTTAATCCCAAAACCTAATAAAGATTCACTTAAAAAAGTAAACTATAGGCCGATTTCTCTGATGAACACAGAGGCAAAGATTCTCAACAAAGTCTTAGCAAATCGGATTCAAAAACACATTAAAAAGATCATTCACGGGGACCAAGTAGGCTTCATCCCCGGCACACAAGGTTGGTTCAACATAGGCAAATCAATAAATGTAATTCATCATGTAAACCAGTCCAAAGTCCAAGACCACATGATACTCTCGATAGATGTAGAAAAGCTTTTGACAAGATCCAACAGCCTTTTATGATCAAAACGCTAGAGAAAGTAGGAATGGAAGGAACCTTTATCAATATAATAAAAGCTGTATACAACAAGCCCACAGCAGGGATTATACTCAATGGGGAATAATTGGAAGCATTCCCACTTCGATCAGGAACTAGACAAGGCTGTCCACTCTCACTACTTGTATTCAATATTGTACTTGAAGTCTTAGCTGAAGCCATAAGACAAGAAAGGGACATAAGAGGGATTCAAATCAGCAAGGAAGAAGTCAAGCTATCCCTATTTGCAGATGACGTGATCTTATACCTGAGGGATCCCAAAAACTCCACCAGGAAGCTCCTGGAACTAATTGAGAAGTTCAGCAGGGTGGCAGGATACAAAATAAATGTGCAAAAATCAGAGGCCTTCCTATATGCCCAGAATGAAAGAAGTGAAAAAGCCTTGAGAGAAACAATACCATTTACTATAGCCCCTAAAAAAATGAAATACCTTGGTATAAACCTAACCAAGGAGGTAAAAGACCTTTACAATGAAAACTTTAAAACCCTAAAAAAAGAAATAGCAGAAGACACCAGAAGGTGGAAAGACCTCCCTTGTTCCTGGATTGGCAGAAAAAACATTGTAAAAATGACCATCCTACCAAAGGCAATATACAGATTCAATGCTATTCCAATTAAAATCCCAAAGCAATTCTTCAAACAAGTTGACCAAACAATCTCAAAGTTCATATGGAGGCACAAAAGACCCAGGATAGCAAAGACAATCCTGAGTAACAAAAACACTGCTGGAGGTATTACCATACCGAACCTTAGTCTATACTACAAATCCATAGTTATAAAGACAGTCTGGTACTGGTTCCAAAATAGACACACAGATCAATGGATAAGGATTGAAGACCCAGATATAAGCCCACAAAATTACAGCCATTTGGTCTTTGACAAAGGGGCCCAAAGAATCCAATGGAAAAAGAACAGCATCTTCAACAAATGGTGCTGGCAAAACTGGATCTCCACATGCAGAAGATTAAAGCTGGACCTGTACTTATCACCATGTACAAGACTTAGTTCCAAATGGATCAAGGACCTTGATATCAGGCCAGAGACTATAAAACCATAGTTGAAAGGATAGGGAACTCCCTCGAGCTGATTGGGCTAGGCCAAGAGTTCCTAAACAGACATCCAATGGCACAGTCACTGCTACCAACTCTCAACAGTTGGAATCTTGTGAAATTAAAGAGCTTCTGTTCAGATAAAGAGATTGTAACACGAGCTCAAAGGCAACCCACAGAATGGGAGAAAATCTTCACTAACCACACATCTGATAGAGCTCTGCTGTCCAGAGTGCACAAGGAACTTAGAAAACTAAACACCAAGGAAACCAATGGCCCAATTAAAAAATGGGCCCTGGAACTTAAAAGAAACTTTACGAGGGATGAAATTAAAATATCTAACAAATATCTTAAAAAATGCTCCACTTCCTTAGCCATCAGGGAAATACAAATCAAAACTTCCCTGAGATATCATCTCACCCCGGTCAGGATGGCAAAAATCCACAATACAAACAATGACAAATGCTGGAGAGGATGTGGAGAGAGGGGAACTCTCCTACATTGCTGGTGGGAAGGCAGGCTCATACAGCCACTCTGGTGAGCCGTCTGGAGATTCTTAAAGAAATTAAAGATTGAAATGCCATATGACCCTGCTATTCCACTTTTGGGAATAACCCCCCATACAGCAGAGGTTCACCTCGATAGCACAAGCACGACCATGTTCATAGCAGCACTGTTTACAATAGCGAAGTCATAGAATCAACCCAAATGTCCAACAGTTGATGAGTGGAATAGCAAACTGTGGTACATCTATACAATGGAGTACTACTCAGCTATCAAAAAGGATGAATTACTGGAATTTGCCGGGAAATTGATACCATTAGAAACAATTATATTAAGTGAAGTATCCCTAACCCAGAAAATTAAGTGCCGTATGTACTCTCTAATAGGTGGCTCCTAGTACCAAACCCACCTGGCCCACCTTGAGACACTCATAGGTAAATCTATGTATTATCTACCATAATTGCAAGGATTATGAACAGGAGAGATGGGGTTGAAGGGCCACATCTGAAACAAGGGGGGAAGTGACCATGTTACAGTAGAGAAAATAGGCCTCCATCAAGGACTGCAAGTAAGTAATGTGACACCTGGTTAAGTTCACAGACGTTCATTCCTGATCATTTACAACTAAGGGGGTAATGATCTCAACAGAAGGGGAGGGCATATAGACTGGCAGATAAAAAGTAACCATTTTGCAAATGGGTGATTGACCCCTCCCTCACTGAGGTTTCCTACTTTTATTACATCCACCCTTGAATGTGCTCTTATAATAAGACTCCAGTTTAACAGCTTTTTGTCTCTGGCCAGGGGGTGACATACAGTGCCCAGCAGGATGGAGTGAAGGGCATTGCAGGAGCAGCAAAAGTGCAAACGAAAATCAACAAACCACAATCCAGAACTTCAGAGACTCTATATCAACCACCTAGAACTACACCAGACTAATCTCTCCCCATCCTGAAGCTCAGGGACATTTGTGGAAGAGGATGCGGTAAGATTGTAAGAGCAAAAGGATGGGAGGAGCAATGATTTGCAAGATACTCCACACAAGTTAGGGCCGAAGCAATCATAATTGGACTTTGCATGCCTGGCACAATGTCCAACACACTATTGACCTCACAAAGTCTAGCATCTGCTAAAGGCACCAAGATCCTTGGAGGCAAGGAATTGGCAGCCACAGTAGTGTTCTTATGCTTAAGGGGAACACAGGAAAGGGTTCAGGGAAATGCCACTGGGTCCTTTTACGTCATAGGGGAGGAGGGCCCAGAGGAGAGTCAGGCATGCACAAGAAAGGACATTCTGGGAATTGGGGCAGGAGGCACTGGGGCATGGGGAGGGAGGGGTGAGGGGAGGGGAAGTAGGGGGTTTTGGGGCAGGAGGAGGGAGGGAGGGAACTGGTGTACCTATTAAGTTTGTATGAGCTGAAATAATAATAAAAATGTATTAAATTAAAAAAAGAAAAAGAAAGAAACACAATACCTAATAAATGATGACCTTATACAAAATATTAAAATGTCCACAAAGAAAAAAGTTGTTTTTATGTTTATCTAGATTTCCATTCAGTCAATCTTCCAGTATTGTTTTCTTTGAAACATAACATTCCCATCTTTAAAGCTGTGCTGGCAGTCAATCCTAAAGTGATGAGGGAGTGAAGTCAGGAGAGTAATTGTGTGTAGGTTTAAATAGTAACTTTTTGCTTTCCTATTTATGTGATAATAGTTGAGTCTAAAAAATATGCAATACTTAAAAATGTACCATTTCTGATTCTTTATTATCTTGAAATGTGTAAATAAAACATACATACTTCTAATTTTAAACTCTCATTTAATAGTGTACCACTCGATTGTTAAAAAAAAAGAAAAAGAAAAAAAAATACAAAAATAGTCTTATACCATTTTTTTCAAAAAGAAACTATTCCTTTTAGCATTATACCTACTCCATACCCCAATTAAAAAACACATTATTTAATTGTCTTGGTTATATAAATTTCTAAGATGAGATTTTTTATTTAGTTCCCACAGCTCCTGGTTTTTGGAAAATCCATAATTTTCTTTATTAAAGGAGTTCAGTCCAGCTAATGATGTTGTTGTATTCCTTCCAATATTCTTCATCCTCTTCTTTGCTTCCGGAGGCATTTCTTCTCATTCACTGTCTTCATCTTCATTAAAAGCTGCTGCTACTCAAAGGGTTTTTGGAGCAAGAGTTGGAACAGTTTCTTTAGGTTTACTTAATCTAAGTTTAATGGATATGGCTGATGCTTTCTTTGTTGTCTGACTACCTATGGCAATCGAGACATTCAGATCTTTGTTGGGAGATTATCAACTTGTTCTTCAGCTGATCACTTGTCAGCACTGGAACTGAAACTTTCCCCTCCACTACTCCGGAGGCTCCATTTCACTGTGGCTTCTCTAAGTTCTCTCCCGCCTCCACATCACCCCTTCTTTTTAATTGAATGATAATATCAGAGCTTTTCATACTCTGAATTTCTCAGTATTTTATATAATTTGTATTGTAGGTAATTCTTACATGATCATTACTATCTCTTACCTTTTAATCAAAAAGGTATTGCTTTATTTGATAAAAGTTAATTAAATATTTCTGCTTTGTTTTTCTTAATATTTCATTATAACCTTCAGAATCCTTTTCAAAGTAAGATGATCTGTAATAATTTTACATATGCATCCTTGTGTTATGCAGATTAATTGTATGGCCACTTCAGATATTTCATACATGTATTTCATATTGTTCAAACAATATTTAAGATTTTCATTTCACATTTTCTATTTCTCTTGTCATTCACTGTTTTCATCAGGACAAGTTGTTCATTTTGGTTTCCTATCTGGTTCATTTTACATCTGTATTTATCACCTATGCTATAGAATTTATTTTTTCATAAGGATTATGTTTATCATGACTAAATGACTTTGAATTCTGGTGCTTATTTCAAAATGCTAAAACTTTCCTTTATAATTTTCTATATATAATATATTTGATTCATTGTCCATTTTAATAATCATTTTAAAAGTTATTGTCTCTCTTTTCATATATTCAAAATTTGCTTATTGAAGTTAAAGCTATATTACTCAGATTTCTATCTTGGACTCTGACACTTTAATAAGTAAAGAAAAATTGTATGTAATATATCAAAGACTAACTAGATTCTGTTCTGTGTTTCCATACACTTTCTCTACTAGAAAACTCAAAGGGGAGCAAGGGTGGATTCTTTGAATGAGGAGACTTTCAAAAAGAAAGATTATTCTCATGTATTCCAGTTTCCTATACCCCTTAAGGCAATTCTCAGTTAGGGACATGCCTTCAGAACCTGAGTGGGAATTTGTATTTGGAAAAGGTATGCCCCAGTTTGGCAGCTGAGAGAGGGCAAGAGAAAGAGAAAGAGCTAGTGAGAGAGAAAGACTGAAATCCAGTAAGGCAAATATGATTAGTTTTTTACTACATCTAGTATATACATTTTAAAGGATTATGAAATGTATAAATACAATTTTAAAATGTAGCCTTACTATATATAAGGGAAAAGCTGAGAAAGAAATGGGAGAATTAATCCCATTAACCATATCTACAAAGAAAATAAAATAACTTAGAATAAATTTAAACAAGTAAATAAAAGACCTATACAATAAAAACTACAAAACACTGCTGAAAGAAATTAAAGAAGATACTAGAAGGTGGAAAGACCACCTGTGCTCATGGATTGGTAAGGTCAATATTGTGAAAATGACCACCTACCCAAGGTAATATACAGATTAAAATACAAATCTAATTAAAATCCTAATTCAATTCTTAACAGAAGTCGAAAAAACAATCTCAAATTCATAAGAAAGAAAAAAAACACTATTAAGCAAGAAAATTTGGGGCAATATAGGATACTGCTGGGGTGTCACCATGCGAGGTTTCAAACTATATTACAGAGCTATAATAACAAAAACAATTTGGAACTGGCACAAAAACAGATCCATCGAACAATGGATCAAAACAGAAGACCCAGATATAAACTCCAGCACATACAGGCACCTAATTTTTTAATTTTTTTATTTATTCCATTCATACAAAGTTGATAAGTACCCCATTACCCTCCCTCCCTCCACACCTCCCTCGACCCTCTTGCTCTCTCCACCCTTTTTTGCTCCCTGCCCCCTTTTCCATTTCCTTTCCCCCCTCCCTCCATTTCTCCCAGTGTCCTCTCCCCCCCTCCCATTCTGGACCATTCTTTAGTGTGCATGTCAAACTTCCCTCTGGGTCCTCCTCTCCGATGAGGTGTAACGACTCACTGGCATGGTCTATAGCTCTTTTTTTGTGTTCCCCATGAAGATAGGAACACTACTGTGGCTATTAATCCCTTGCCTCTAAGGATCATAGTGCCTGTGATCCATGCTACACTATGGGGGTCCAATGATATGTTGGTCATTGCACCAGTAAGGAAAGTCTGCAAGCCCAACCAGATGTCTCATTACTTACTTGCAGTCCTTGATGGTGGCCTATTTTCTCTGCTGTAGCATGATCTCCACTCTCCTTGTTTCTGGCAGGGCCCTCCTTCCCCTTCCCTCCTTGCTTATAACCTTTCCAATTACTGTAGGTATTACAGAGATTTATCTTTGAGTATGTCACTAAGTGAGTTTGGTACCAGGATCCACCTATTAGGGAGTACATACGGCACTTAATTTTTTGTGTCTGGGATAATTCACTCAAAATAATTTTTTTCGAATTCCATCCATTTCCCAGAAAATCTCATTAATTCATCATTTTTAATGGCTGAGTATTATTCCATTTTACCACATTTTCCTTATCCACTCATCAACTGTTGGGCATTTGGGTTGATTCCATGACTTTGCTATTGTAAACAGTGCTGCTATGAACATGGTAGTGCTTGTGCTATCAAGCTGAATTTTTGCTGTATGGGGGATTTTTCCCAAAAGCGGAATAGCAGGGTAACATGGCATTTCAATCTTTAACTTTTTTAAGAATTGCCAGATGGCTCGCCAGAATGGTTGTAAAAGCCTGCATTCCCACCAGCAATGTAAGAGAATTCCCTCCTTGCTACAAACTCTCCAGCATTTGGTGTTGTTTGTATTGTGGATTTTTGCTATTCTGAGTTGGGTGAGATGATATCTCAGGGAGGTTTTGATTTGCATTTCCCAGATGGCAAAGGATGTGGGGCATTTTTTAAGATATTTGTTAGACATTTCAATTTCTTCCTGGTAAGTTTCTTTAAAGTTCCAAGGCCTATTTTTTAATTGGGCCATTTGTTTCCTTGGTGTCTAGTTTTCTAAGTTCTCTGTGTACTCTGAATAATAGAGCTCTATCAGATATGTGGTTAGTGAAAATTTTCTGCCATTCTGTGGGTTGCCTTTGTGCTCAAGTTACAATCTCTTTATCTGAATAGAAACTATTTAATTTCATAAGATCCCATCTGTTGAGTGTTGGTTGTATTGACTGTGGTATTGGATTTCTGATTAGGAACTGTTGGCCTAGTCAGGTCCTTGATCCATTTGGAATTAAGTCTTATACATGGAGACAAATATGGGTCAAGTATTAATCTTATGGATATGGACATCCAGTTTTGCCAGCACCATTTGTTGAAGATGCTGTTCTTTTTTCCATTGAATTTTTTGTGCCCCTTTGTCAAAGATCAAATTGTGTAGGCTTATATCTGGGTCTTCAATCCCTATCCATTCATTGTGTGTCTATTTTTTGCCAGTACAAGGCTGTTTTTATAACTATAGATTTGAAGTATAGACTAAGGTTTGGTATGGTGATACCTCCAGTAGTGTTTTTGTTACTTAAGATTGTTTTTGCTATCCTGGGTTTTTTGTGGCTCCATATGAATTTTGAGAGTGTTTGATCAAACTCTTTAAAGAATTGCTTTGAGATTTTGATTGGTATAGCATTGAATCTGTATATTGCCTTTGGTAGGATGGTCATTTTTATGATGTTGATTCTGCCAATCCAGGAACATGGGAGGTCTTTCCACCTTATGGTGTCTTCTGTAATTGTCGGACTCTGTGACAAAGGATGCATAGGGGGCTGCACAGACCAGCTGGGTAGGCCCTGGGGCTCAGCGGGATGATGAGCGTTAATGGCCCAGAACCCCCCTCACCACCAGGGAGAAACACACCTGGCCGGGAGACCTGTTGGAACAGGATCTCATTTTATTGTATCAGGCAGGCACTTCTATAGAGTTTGGGGAAGGGATGGAAGTATAAGGATGGGGTCAGGTGTAAGGTCCAATAAATGGTCACCACAAAAGCAGTAGCTAGGCAAGGGCTACTCCTTATCAGGGTGTCAGAAGCTGAGTCACCCTGATGTGGAATTCGCAGGCCAGAGACAGGTCGCCAAACTTTAGTCAGGCTCAGGAATTTCCACCAGGCCTCATGCCCAGGCTCCATGAGGCCCAACATGTAATTTATTTCATTAAGGTTTTAAAGTTTTCATTGTAAAGTTCTCTTATTTCCGAGGTTAGGTTTATATCAAGGTATTTCATTTTTTTAGGAGCTATAGTAAATAGGATTGTTTCCCTCAGGGTTTTTTCACTTCTTTCATTCTGGGCATATAGAAAGGCCACTGATTTTTGTATGTTTATTTTGTATCCTGTCACTCTGCTGAACTTCTGTATTAGTTCCAGGAGTTTTGCGGCGGAGCTTTTGGGATCACTCAGGTATAAGATCGTGTTATCTGCAAATAGATATAACTTGACTTCTTCCTTGCCAGTTTGAATCCCTTTTATCTCCCTTTCTTGTCTTTTGGCTTCAGCTAAGACTTCAAGTACAATATTGAATAAAAGTGGTAAGAGTGGACAGCCTTCTCTAGTTCCTGATTAAAGTAGGAATGCTTCAAGATTTTCCCCATTGAGTAGAATCCTTGCTGTTGGCTTGTTGTGTACAGCTTTTATTATATTGATAAAGATTCCTTCCATTCCTACTGTCTCTAGGGTTTTGATCATAAAGGGCTGCTGGATCTTATAAAAAAGCTTTTTCGGCATCTATCAGGAGTATCATGTGTTCTTGGACTTTGGACTGATTTATTTGGTGAATTACATTTGTTGCTTTGCATATGTTGAACCAACCTTGTGTGCTGGGGATAAAGCCTACTTGATCCCCATAAATGATCTTTTTGATATGTTTTTGAATATGATTTACTAAGACTTTGTTGAGAATCTTTTCATCTATGTTCATCAGAGAGATTGGCCTATAGTTTTCTTTTTAAGTGAATCTTTATTAGGTTTTGGGATTAAAACGATATTAACTTCATAGAAGGAATTTGGTAGTGTTCCTTCCTTTGCTATTTGGTGGAATAGTTTAAGGAGTATTGGTGTTATTAATCCCTTAAATGTCTGGTAAAACTCTGTGCTGAATCCATCTGGTCCAGGACATTTTTTGGTGAGAAGATTTGAGATTACTTCATCAATTTCTCATATGTTATAGGACTATTTAAATAATTCACAACTTCCTGATTCAATTTAGGTAAGTTGTGTTTACTTAGGAATCCATCCATTTCTTTTGTGTTGTCAAATTTCACAGAGTATAAGTTTTTGAAATATGACGTTATAATTCTCTGGATTTCTTGGGTATCAGTAGTGATACCTCCACGTTCATTTTTAATTTTGTTAATTTGGGTTTTCTCTCTCTTGCTTGTGGTTAATTTACCTAAGTGTGTATTAATCTTATTGATTTTTTCAAAAATCCAGCATTTTAATGGGTTGATTTTCTGTATCTTTTTCCTAATCTCGATTTCAGATATTTCTCCCCTTATTTTGTTAATCTCCTTTCTACTATTTTGGGATTGATTGCTCTAGTTTCTCTGAAACTTTAAGCTGCATTGTTATTTATTTCTGATGTCTCCATTTTTTTGATGTGGGCATTAAGTGCTATGAACTTACCTCTTAGGACAGCTTTCATTGTGTTCCAGAGATTTTGGTAAGTATTATTTTCATTATCGTTCACTTTCAGGAAATCTTGAATTTCCTTTGTAATTTCTACCTGAATCCAATTCTCATTCAGCATCATAGTGTTAAGTTTCCAGGAGTTAGTGTATTTTCTGTTGCTTGTTGTGTTGTGGATGTCAAGCTTTAGATCATGGTGGTCTGATAGGGTACAGGCCAGAATTTCAACTTTCCTGTGTATGTGGAGATTCGTTTTGTGGTGCTATACGTGACCTATTTTGGAGAAAGTTCTGTGTGCTACTGAGAAAAATGTGTATTCTTTGGTGTGTGGATGAAAAGTTCAATAGGGATCTGTAAGGTCCATTTCAGTAAGGGTTTGATTAAGTTCCAAGTGTCTCTGTTAAGTTTTTGACCTGTTGATCTATCCCATGTTGAGAGGATCGTGTTGAAATCTCCAAGAATTATCATTTTGGGGTTGATTTCTCATTTTAGTCATTGTAGGGTTTGCTTAATGAATGTGTGGGGTGGGCTATTGGGTGCATATATGTTCAGTATTGTGAAGTCTTCCTGGTAAATTGTACCTGTGACTGAAATGTAGTATCCATCTGTGTCTCTTATGATTTTTTTTTTTTTTTTGGTTTGAAGTCCACTTTGTCCAATAGCATAATGGCTACCCCTGCTTGTTTCCTGGTTCCATTAGCTTGTAGAATTTTTGACCAGCTTTTCGTTTTTAGGATGTACCCATCTTTTGCAGTAAGAAGAGTTTCGTGAAGGCAGCAGATTGGTTGTGATTTTTAATCCAAGTTTGTAATCTGTGTTTCATTATCGATGAGTTAATTCCATTAACATTTAATGTTATAATGGAGTAAATATTTTTAATTCTGGACATATTTTGTGTTTAGTATTTATTGTAAGTGTATTTTTTTGCTTTCAGATTTTGGTGGTATTATCCTTCCCTTCTGTCCTCCTGGATATGCTTGTTTTTTTCTTCAAACTTGAGTATCATTTCTAGCATTTTTTGAAGGCCTAGTTTGGTGGACATGTATCCCTTCAAGTTGTCTTTGTGCTGAAACACTTTTCTTTCCCCCTCGATCATGACAGATAGTTTTACATGGTATATCCGTCTGGGTTGACATTTTTGCTCATTCAATACTTGAAGTATGTCTCTCCAAGTTCTTCTTGCTTTTACTGTTTCCATTGCGAAGTCATTTGTTATTTTAATAGGTTTAGCTTCAAAAGTGACTTTTTTTTTTCTTGAAGCTCTCAGCACCAGTTCTTTATCTTGAATGTGGAGTGTTTTAACTATTATTTGCCATGGCGAGTCTCTATTTTGGTCATAATCTGTTTTGGGTGTGGAATGCCTCTTGTATTTGAATGGGCCTCTCTTTTTTTAGATGAGGAAAGTTTTTCTTGATGATAGTTTGAAAAAGTTCCTCAGGTTTGGTATTTTGGGTTTCTTGCTCTGGTATTCCATGAATATGCATGTTAGGGTTCTTCAGGGTGTCCCATAACTGTTGAACATTTCTCTCAAGTATCTTTTTGGCTTTAACAACCTCTTCTATTGATCTGGTTAATACTCCTACTTTGTCTTCAAGGTCTGAAATTCTATTTTCGGCATCCTTAGTTCTGCTGATAAGACTCCATTGAGTTCTGGGTTGAAGACAACTTGACTTTTAGTTCAGTTTTAAATTCTACTTAAGTCTGTTTTAACTGCTCTATGCTTATTTTTGTTTCTTGATGTGTTTTTCTCAACTCCTCCAAGTGCCTGTTGTGTTCCTCTTCAAAGTGGTTGATGTGGTTATTTAACTACTACCAGATTTCCTCTTTCATAGTATTGATCATGGTAATGATCATGTTTTGAAAGTGGTTATCTTTGGTCAGGCTTTTTTGGCTATCTTCCATTGATTTTTTCTGGTTGAAATCTATCATTATGGGGTTAATTCCTTCAGTGGGAGATTTGTTTTCTTGGGTGTTGTTTCTCATGGATTTGCACTTTGACTTGGGCATTGTCCTTTTATCTCTTAAGACCTTCTTTGAATTTTTGTGTGTTTTTGCCTGAACTGAATTAGTTGGCCTGGAGCAGTGCCTGCTCTGACTGGCTGGAAGGAGGAGCTGAGACTAGTGGTTTCCCCGGGGCTTGAGAGTGAGCAGGGGGTACTTACTTGTGATGTGACACAGTGTGTCCTTGCTCGAGTGCACGCATCTGTCCAGGCAGATGGTTAAAGGGGAGAGGTGCTGGTGGCCAGCACAGTTAAAATGGGGAGCTGGGGAGTGGCGCACTTAACATGGGGAGCTAGGGAGTGGCCCAGGCGTCCTCCTTGGCCAGGAACAGTGCCTGCTCAGACTGGCTGGTGGGAGGAGCTGGGACTAGTGTGTTACCTGGGGCTTGGGGGTGAGCAGGGGGTGCTTACCTAAGGCACAGTGTGTCCTGACTGGACTGTGCATGTCCGGGTAGGTGAGGAAAGGGTAAAGGTGCTGGTGATGGGCGCACTTAAACTGGGGAGGTGCAGGGGTCTTCCCCCGCCAGGAGCAGTGCCTGCTCAGACTGGCTGGAGGGAGGAGCTTGGACTAGTGTGTTACCTGGGGCTTGGGGGTAAGCAGGGGATGCTTGCGTAGAGTGTAATGTGTTCTTTCTGGACTGCAGCATCCAGCCAGGTGGGGAAAGGGAGGCACCTAATTTTGACAAAGGTGCCAAACATGCATGCTGGGAAAAGACAACATCTTCAACAAGTAGTGTTGGGAAAATTGGACATCTACACATAGAAGAATAAAAATTGACTGTTGCTTCTCTCTTTACACAAAAATAAAATCCAAATTGATCAAAGACCTTGACATTAAATCCAATACTCTGAAATTATTAGAAAAAAGAATAGAAGTACAATTGAATTGATAGGCCTAAGCAAAGATGCCCAGCAACTAAGACCAATAATCAGGAAATGGAACTTCATGATATTAAAAAGCTTCTGTTGTGCAAAAAAAAAAAATTATACAAAAAGACAACCAACAGAATGGGAGAAAAATCTTTTCTAGTTATGAATCTGACAAAGGGTTAATCTCCAGAGTATATAATGGGCTCAGAAAATTAAACACCGAGACAGCAAACATTTCAGTTATAAAGTGGGTCCTGGAACTAAACAGAGATTTTACCCAAAAAGAAATTGAAATGTCAAATACCTTAAAAGTTGTTCACTTTCCCTGATTATCAGAGAAATGCAAATCAAAACAACCCTGTGATATGATATTAGGCATGTCAGAATGGCTAAGATCAAGAAAACAAACAAGAGAGATTGCTGGCAAGGCTGTGGTGAAAAAAGGACACTTATTCATTGCTGGTGGAAGTATAAAGTGGTACAGCTTCTATGGAGATCCATATGGAGGTTTCCTCAGAAAGTTTAAAATTGAAACTCTATTATAGCGTTCCCATGCTAACAGGGAGTCTAAGAGGGGGCTCCAGGCTATGACACTGAGTCCTGAACCCTCATTAGTGTGGAGAACTCTGAAGGAGATTCTAGTACTCACATAAATGGATGTTCCAGGAGATGGGAGAGAGAAAAGGGGAGGTACCATGAGAAAGGGAGGGAGGGAGGGAGGGGGATGAAAGCAAAGGGGGAAGGGGGAGAATGCAATGGGGGATGATGAGGGAGGGGAGGGTGAAAGGAGAGGATGGGGTACCTATTGAGTTTGTATGATTAGAACACAAATAAAATGTGGGAGAAAAAAAAAAGGAAAGCTTAAAATGGAACTGCCATATGACCCAGATATACCACTCCAAAGAATATTCCCAAAAGACACTACATCTTATTATAAGGACACTTGTTCATCTATATTCATTGCAGCTCTATTCACAATAGCAAAAGAATGGAATCAGCCAACGTGCCTATCAGCAGATGGATAGGTAAAAAAAATAATGTGGTACAGCTACACAATGGAATATTACTTGGTCCTCAGAAACAATGAGATTATTGAATTTTCTGGTAAATGGATGGAACTGGAAGCTTAAATATTGAGCATGGTATCTTAGAAATAGAAAGTTAAGAACCATATATTCTCTCTTATGTGTCGATGGTTGAACTTATATCCTTGTTAATGTATTTAGATTGGAAGCAATGTAAGAGCCAGAAAATTAAAAAAAAGACCTGAGTGGGAAGGTGGGAAGGGATGGTTACGATGAAACCTTTTAAAGGGGAGATTCAGGATCCTAGGACAATAGTGAAGGAGCAAATAATTGAGAAAAATACATAGTAAGGAATGGGAGATACGCAGGACATGGGAGATAGGAGGGACAGGAGGAATTATATAAAATTCCAAAGATAGTGAGAAACAACCCAAAAAGAACATCCTATGCTAATAATATCAAACATGTCTTTTAAAGAAAAGAACAAGAATGGGTAGTTTCTATGCTTAGGAACACAGAGTGAGGAAAACAAGGGTAAAAAAAAAGCCTTGAGCTGATCCACTTAGAACCCAGGGACAAAATTATATTAGAAGTAACAGAAATGTGGCACTTCCTGATAAAATGTTGATCAGTGAGGTCTTAAAGATCCCCAAACATTACTGGCTTTTGACATTGTTCTTGGTTGCTCCCAAAAACCTGTCACTAAGACCCATTACTGAAGATGCAACACAGATGCATCAGAGAACATGGGTAAAATATATCAACTGAAATGATCTGAGGACTTTCTCCTTGCTAGATAGCTTACACAGTACCAAGGAATACTGTAGAAAATATTGGGGAGGGGGAAACATAATCACAAGTCCCATCAGTCACATGAGATCTGTAACTTGCAATACAAATCACCATGGCATCAGGTGACCACCAGTGAAATAATGTCATGAGTGCTAAGGAGCCAACTAACACCTTTCTGATTGGACTCAATTCCTGCTTGTCAGAGTAGTACACATCCCTGTTACTGTAATCTAAGCAAGAACCTAAAACAGGTGAAGGAAACAGATCAACAGGGAAGACAACCAATAAACATATAGAGAGGAAGACATCAAACTGTTTTGCAGGAAGTTATTATTATATACATAGAATTGGAATATACAGTGGAAATATTTTGAGTCTAAAGATGGATGAGTGAAGGGAAATGCAAATCTCAGTCGGGTGCTTGAAGAGAAGTAACTTGATTTAACAAGGAGGCCTGAGCTTTCACAAGTGTAGACAAGCCAGAGTGAACCCTGTGGTCCATAGAAGCATACAGGTAGAAGGATGAGAAGGAGTGGGAGGGCATGGTGAAGGAAAGAGAAGGAATGGGAGGGAATACGGAGGAAGGAAACTTGGATGAATATTCAATATGCTTATAAAATTAGAAAAAAATAAAAAAATATATAAAAATAGTATGTTACAGAGAACTAGGTGGGAATCAGAATGCAACATAATTATTATTTAGCCACTTAAAGAGAAAATTTGCTGAGCCATATCCTAGATAATCAAGCCAGTTTGAGAGGTTGAAGTGAAGTAAATCATTCTCCTTGGAAGAGATCTTACAGATTCTATTGCCTGGATTAAGGAATTGTCTTTCCCAGAGAAATGTATAATAATGAAGACATTGCTTAACTTAGGGAAATGTCAAGAGATCTCAAGGAGCATACCTAGTTTTTTTCCCCTAAAATACTAAGTTGTGAGCTCTTCATATACATACTAAAAAATCACATTCTTCTTTTAATTCAAATTTACAAATTTTCCTAAATATTTTTCACATTCGTTATTTATATTCCTACAAAAATTTCTATAAGCAGTAGGTATTAGTCCCCAGGTTAACTCTGAGGAGGGACTGACTGAGACACCACTAAAGACAGAAAAAGAAAGTAATAAATATTGGTATTAACTCCAGTTGGATGTGTTCAGAATCCTGAAACTGTAAAAAAGGTAATGACAGAAGATCCTTGATGGTCAAGATAAAAAGAAAATTGTGGTTACTGATTCTGGATGGGTCATTTGGGGCTCCCAAATAGGTGGTAACTTTGGAGCTTCCTGGTTATATCAAAGCAAAGTTTGAAGATTTCTTTGGCTAGGTAAACATGCCCAGGTGCTGCTACACTTTTTGATAGTCAACTTTTCAATTTTGGGGGTACATCCATTTGTAACAGACTAAATTCTAAGTAAAATGGTTTTCCAAGAGAAGCACATCTGTCTCCTCGAATAGATCACTTTGGGGTAGACTCAAAAGAGGTTAACAGGGAGAAGACAGATTTAAATGCTGTGCCTTTAAAGATTCTATTGTTATTGCTTGTCTTAGCCTGCTCTTCTTCTGAACACTATGTTCTTGTTTCATTGTGTGCTCGAATTAAACTCATGACTGCCTACTCTGCTACTGTATCCAATCTAAATTCTTCTGTTTTGAGAACACAATATTAAGACTGTAACTATTTTCAGGACCAAGGAAAAATGGAGATCTCTCCAAAATATTGATATATATTGATATTGAAAAAACCATGTAGCCAAATATTTTATTTTTTTCTTTAATCTAAAAGATAATTCAAAATTTAAATAATAAACATTGTTATGTGAAGCTACATATACTCAACTTCTTTTTTTCTTCCACATTTTATTTTCTTCCTATCATACAAGCTCAATAAGTAGCACATCCTCTCCCTCCCTCTTCCCCCTCCTTCTTCATTGCATTCTCCTTCCTTTCAACCCCTCCCTCCCTCCGTCTTTCCAGTGCTTCCCCCTTTCTCCCCCTATCCCCTGGAGTATCTTTTTATGTTGGGCCTCTTTACCAGGCCTGAGGCCTGCTGGAACTTCCTGAGCCTGGCTAGAGTTTCAGGACCTGTCTTCAGGTTTCGAATCTCATCTCTTTCGTTTACCTGGAATGATGTTACACCTATTCAATCACCTTCTGGTCACTTATTCACTTTCTATTGGTTATCCCATAATCCCACCACCCCTCACCCTTCCCCCTGCTGCACACTCCATATAATTCACCCCCCTGTTTAATAAAGTTGAGTTCCTGCTTTGACAGACCTCCTGGCTCCATTGTGTTCATTGGGCCGCGACACTCATCACCCGCTCAGCCCCATGGGTCGCCCGGCTGGTCCGGTCATCCCTAGCCGCACTACCTGCAGTGGCCCCAGAGTCCTGCATTTTTATATGAACACCAGACATCCCTCTGAGTCCTCAATCATAGTGATGATTCAGAATTAAGTGGAGCCATTTCTTGAGCACCCCATTATTATGGGAACTCTATTATGACTGTTTAAGCCCTTGCCCCTAAGGATCCTACTACCTGGACCCTTCTCCCTTGTGATCCATGCTAAACTTTTGGGGGTTGTTGACACATCAACCATTGTGCAGGTCAGGCAAAATCCAATCCTGGCTGCTACAGCCTTAACTTGTGTGGAGTATCTTGCATATCATTGGTCCTCCCCATCTTTAGGTTTTTACAATCTTGCTGCCCCCTCTTCTGCAAGGTTCTCTAAGCTTTAAGATGTGGAAAGATTTGGCTGGTCTGGTTCCAGGTGAATAATGTATGGTCTTTGATGTTCTGAATTATGATTTATTGTTGTTTTCAGTTTCACTTTTACTACCCTGCCCTTGGCTGCATTCCAATTGGTATCAAAGGTCACCTCCTAACCAATGATAAATTCTATTTAAATGAAGATCTTAATAAATAGGAGACTCAAAGTAGATGGAAGAATAGGAGTATAACATAGCAGTGGTGGGAATGGGAGGTGGTGTCCCGTTTGCTAGATGGTTACCATCTATCTGCCAGACCTGTATTGTTGAGATCAAACCTGTTCAGTCTCAAGTGACCAGGAAGGGCACTGACAGGGAGCTGCAACAGATGTCTTTCTACTTACATGCAATACATGACCATGACCTCTTTTCTCTACTGAAGTATGATCCCCTATCTTCCTTCTTTTTTTTAATACATTTTTTATTATTTCTGGTCATACAAACTTAATAGGTACACCAGTTCCCTCCCTCCCTCCTCCTCCCCCTGAACCCCTTGTATCTTCTTTCTTCTAATGTTCTCCTTCCCCATCCCTCCTGTTTATAATCCTTTGTGATTACAGTGGGTATTACAGAGATTTGCTTTTGAAAATGTCATTAAGTGGGTTTGAAACTAGTAACTTAGCAATGCAGCTTAAAGCTTTAGAGACACAAGAACAATCCAGTCCCAAAAGCCGTAGAAGAGAAGAGATTAGCAATATCAGGAGAGAAATATCTGAAATTGAGTTAAGGAAAAAGATACAAAGAATCAATTAGAGTAAAAACTGATTCTTTGAAAAAAATCAATAAGATTTGTATAACACTAGTTAAATTAACCAAAATCAAGAGAGAGAAAACCCAATGTAACAAGTGAAAACATGGGTACCACCTACTCATACCCAAGAAATTCTGAGAATTATAAGGTCATATTTCAAAAACTTGTACTCCATGAATTTGATAACCCAGAAGAAATGGATGAATTTCTAGGTAAGCACAACTTTCCTAAATTGAATTAGGTAGCTTTCAATTATTTAAATAATCTTATAACAAAATAGGAAATTCATGTAGTAATCTTGAATCTTCCCACCAGAAAAGGTCATGAACCAGATGGATTCAGCACAGAATTCTACCAGACTCCTAAAGTATAACTAACACCAATACTACTTAAACTGTTCCATAAAATAGTGAAGGAAGAACACTTACAAATTCTTTCTATGAGGTTAATATCATACTAATCCCAAAACCTAATAGAGATACACTTATACAAGAAAACTGTAGGCCAATCTCTTTGATAAACAAAGATCCAATGATTCTCAACAAAATCAGATTAAAAAATATATCAAAAAGCACATTCAATATGATCAAATAGGCTTTATCCCTGGCACACAAGGTTGGTTCAACATATGCAAATCAATAAATGTAATCCATCATATAAACCAAACCAAAGTCCAAGACCATGTGAAACTCTTGATAGATAAAGAAAAAGCTTTTGACAAGATCCAACATCCTTTTATGATCAAAACCCTAGAGACAGTTGGAATGGAAGGAACTTATATCAACATATTAAAAGCTATATACTACAAGAAAACTTTTCAACTTCTTATCTGGTCACAACTTAGAAAGATTAAAAGCATTTTTGAACTTTTAAGGACTTCAAACTGTTGACTGACGATATGTCCCTCTTGTTTTTATTGAGGACATTATTGAACAAATATCTATGTAAAGAGAGCACCAAAAATCTCTAAATCATAAAGTAATTATAAGGATTAAATTAATAATTATGTAGAAGATGCTTAAAATCATGTTTCATGCTAGTTCTATTAACTTCTTTATTAAAAGCAAGAATAAAAATGAAAATTTGAGGCTGTGAGATTGCTCAACACTAAGCCTTTATGATCTTTGTCCAATTCTTAAAAAACATGTGGTTGATGGAGAGAACTGGCTTCCCCCAAGTTGTCCTCTGACCTACACATTTCAGCTATGGCATGCCTGTATGAGAACACACCAACCTACATACATACACCCCCACACACAAACTCTATGAATAAAGAAAAAACAGGGAGGAGTCTAACAATTTAGAGTAGGCAGTATATTTGTTAAATAGTATAATACTAAAAAGTACATGAATTTTTAATTTCATATGCATATTTCATATGCATATTTTCACTGCATAATATTACACTTCAAGGGTTTTAATAATGGCATTTGCATTATAGATATACTTGCAATTCCATTGTTTCTTTTATTATTTCTCTTTTAGAATGTTTAACCTGATTTTCAGTTTATAAATACAAATATTTGTACTTTTCCTTGATTTGCAATTATACCTTTTAATGATAATTGTTTACCACTAAAGGAATCAAATGGATTATAATTTCTAGTTGTGACTGTGAGTGTGACACTGAATGAGTCAAGATGGCAAGCTTATTAAAATAGATTTGCCTCCTCTAAGTGCATTATCCAGTCCCCTAAAGATCTGAATAGACAAAAAAGAGAAAAAAGATGAATTCTTCTTTTTTGCTACTATCTTTTTCTGTGACATTACATCTCTTAAATTTTTTTCAACTTTTTGATTATTTATGAGAGAGAGATAAAGAGAGAGAGAGAGAGAGAGGGAGAGAGAGAGAGAGAGAGAGCAAGCACATGCATGCCATGGCATGTAGGTAAAGCTCAGTGGACAACTTTTGAAAGTCACTTCTCTTATTTAACTATATGGGATTCATGGGACTGAAATCAGGTTTGTGAGTACCTATCCATTGGTCTATATTTCTGACCCAAGGAATGTCATCTTATATATTTCCCAACATCAGACTGGGACAAGGGCAGCCAGATATTATCTTCTGGATATTGCATAGTTGTTGTATCCATGAATTCACTCTAATTATGTGTATTTCCTTAAGATATGCATGGGATTTGTATTATGGACATTTCACCATGGAAAGGGATAGATTTCAATAGGCCTCACACCTGCTTAAGAAACCTATCAGTGTTAATACTTATTGGGTTAGGGAAGATGCTTTCCTCAATGGTATACCTACTGATATATTAATCATGCTCCATCAGGTACTCAGACACATGTCATCAAAGTCAACCCAAATTAAACTCAGTGAGCCAGTACTCTGAAAAGACTTGAAAAAAGGAATGAGAGTAACAGGGAAGAAGAAGGATTATAATAGAAAAGGACAAAAGATTGGACTGAAAATTAAAGAATGAAAATTAACCATATTTGTGTATGAACCGCTAAAAGAATTAAAAAAGTATCATTGAAAATAGAATTTTTTTAAGTCAAAGATATTTATAGCACTTTGCCAACAAAGTCACTAATGGCAAGGTAATTAGTGACTTAAATTTGAGTGACTCCTTTATTTTTAATTTTTTTGGAATGTGAATGTGTGTGTGTGTTTATATATGTAAGACAATCACAGGTTGTCTTCAGGGACTTCCATTGTTATTCTCCACATTATCTTTTCAAGCAGTCTCTTACTGAACACAGAGCTCAACAATTACTTAGACTGGCAGGCCAATTAGTTCCATGTATCTGCCTGTTTATGCCACCAACCCAAACTACAGTTCCTTGATTGCAGATGTTTGCAATCACACCTGGCTTTTATGTGGGTTTCAGGGCTTCAAACTGAAATTCTAATGATTTCACTGTAATCCTTTTGCCAATTAACTAATTTCTTCAATCCCTGTGTTCTTTGTTTCATATCAAGAATCCAGAGGTGTTAATCTAGAGATTGTGATACCTAATCTTACCTAACCTATCTTTAAACCAACAGTTCATACACTTCCAGTTAGAAGGCAGGAAAATAATGATAGCTGAGATATCTTAACTGCCAACATTTTACGATACCTATTCCAGATCCCTGAAAGACAGCTCAAGGTCAGGTTAAAGTCACTGTCTAAAGGTTGCAGGCACCTTGGATTCTAAAAAGCAGAATCAGACAGTACAGACCACCTCCTAAATAAATGGAATGAGTCTATGTATTGGAGCATTAATAATCATCTCCTGGAACAGATTGCCTCCTCAATCAAACAAACAAAAATTCTTCAGACCTCCTTCTTTTTTTTTAATTTTTTTTATTTATTCAATTGTGTGTGTATGTGCCTGTGTGTGTGTGTGTGTGTGTGTGTGTGTGTGTGTGTGTGTGTGTATAGAACCACGGGCAAATTCGGAAACCACCATGAACTGCCTCTACCTCCTCCTTGTATACTCTGTCCAGGGATTCACAGGCTCCACTCTACCAGGACCAGAAATGCAGGCCGCCCCCCGCTTCTGCCCAGCATCTATACATGGGGTCTAGGATCAGAACTCAGGAACTTTCGTCTGCAAGGCAGAGGCTGAACCCTTGAACCACCTCTCCAGCCCCAGACCTCCTTCTACACCAAGATCTGAGATCAGACCACGCCTTAACCAGAATAGTTTTATTTTGCATACTTGTCCACAATGTCCCCTCTTTAGGGAAAATCTCATACCAATACTCCAAAGATGAACTTACGGTCACCAAACTGGTTAACTCTCCTTTCTCTGCCTTTCATCATTTTCAGTCTTATATACTAGCATTTTGGGAAAGAAGAGTTAACTTAATTCATTGGGGTTGCTGGTACAGTGCCTATAACTCCAGAAAACTCTCCTCAGAGTTCTAGAAGTACAGAATTTCAAAGACAAAATTTCTGAGATGGCTTGTGGCTTTCTTGACTTGAATACATATATTATGCTGATGACCACTTGTGATCTTGTGAGAATAAAGTAATTGGTGTTAGTTCATTGTATGAACTCTTCACAAAAATACATCATATAAAAATATATGGC
This sequence comes from Typhlomys cinereus, assembly GCA_023101885.1. Taxonomy (NCBI): domain Eukaryota; kingdom Metazoa; phylum Chordata; class Mammalia; order Rodentia; family Platacanthomyidae; genus Typhlomys; species Typhlomys cinereus. Next base: position 7,669,212 of record JALPQD010000022.1, read on the forward strand.
TTTCCACTCATTAAAATAGATCTGAAAATTGAAACCTATAATAATACATTCTATCAGCAAAAGAATATACTACTGAGCACTCAGTCAGATACCTCGGTTGGCCCTCCAGCCAATTACTAGGGAGTAGGCCCTTTTTTCGTAGAAGCAAGCTTGTTTCTCTTTTTTTTTTTTTTTTTTTTTTTTTTGTTCTGTTCTTATTGGAGCAGTCACTTTCTCTGAAAGTAGAGTACCCATCTGGGTACACAGTTTTTCAGTAAAAAAATCAAATTTATACATTTAAAGAATACATTAACTATTATAATGTTTCAGATAGTGTTGCTTCTATCTAAGGAGTTCACATTGCAGGGTTTTATGCACAGATTCTTGTGTTTAGGAGCCAAACTCTTAAACCAGAACATGCATAGAAGATTAAGGCAGAGTTTATTAGAGGAGAAAAATAATTCAATTCATGGAGAGAGCCAAAGACAGCTGGCAGTGTCAGGGATATTTATAGGTTTAGGCAGGTCTGGAAAAAGTGACTTTACCTCATTAATTAATTTCAGTTTCTGCAAAACTGATCATGACTTTTGGTCCCACCCATTTTATTAGTTTGTTCATATTGGGGTTCAGTCCTGTCTACCTTGTAGCAAACCTCATGGTGGAGCAGTTTCTTTTGAGAAACTTAGTTTATCTGTAATGGAGAGCTCATCTCGACATCCTTTAATAAACCAAGGCTTGGGGGAAGTTGGTTACCTTATAACTATGGGACATTAGAAACAGTTCCTCCAGATTGGTAGGGTATGTTCCTTCAGGATAACCCAAGAAGAGGGGGATGATCTGCAAAGACCTTCCCAGTATGGTTACTCTGTTCTAAAACTGCCTAAATGTCACAGAAAATATGAATTGCAATAGACCCATGCTCACTGCTCCTCACATATTCTCCACCCGTTTGAGACATCTGTCTTCATAAAATGATCAGAATTACCTTCTGAAAATCCAGATACACTCTCCTGATAATTGGTAAGACCTTGCTCAGCTTAAGCAGGTTTGTCTAAAAAGCTTCATATTCCATGATTTAGCCCTAATAATGGTGACATTTCTTCCACTAGTAAGTTTCACAGGACAATGGAACAGAAAGTGAAAATGGGTGTGATACAATTATCACCTCTAGTGCTACAAAAATTGGTTCCTACTATCATAAAATTCCTGTGATGGTTTATTCTTAATTTCAGAGGGAAGTTATTTCTACTGGAAATAAATTATTCTATTGAATTTAAAATAAAAGATACCTATCACCTGGCTACTTGAGGTTCTTCTTAATTTTGGATAGACAAAAACATAGAGGTTCAGTGTTGGATTGGGTAACTTATCCTAAATACCAATGAGAAACTGAACATATAGAATATCTTTGATAATTTTTTTTCAATTTATCACAATCACAGAATTTATTACCTAGAACAATCACTTAGTTGGAACCCAGATTAGCTGAAATGTAGAGAGTCATGGGCCAAAGAACAAACCTCTTCCTATTTTTCCCTGCTCCCTGAAAGTCCATGTCTTACTGAATAACTTACTTGGAATTCATATAAATTTTTTTATACATTTTTTATTATTATTTCAGCTCATACAAACTTAAAAGGTACACCAGTTCCCTCCCTCCCTCCTCCTCCCCCCGAACCCCCTGCTTCACTTCCCCTCACCCTCCCTCCTCCTCCCCCAACCCCTGCTCCCCCTCCTCTCAGCCCTCCCTCTCCATCCCCCAGTGCCTCCCGCCCCAATTCCCAGAGAGTCCTTTCTTGTGCATGCCTGACTCTCCTCTGGGCCCTCCTCTCCGATGACGTACAAGGACCCAGTGGCATTTCCCTGAACCCTTTCCTGTGTTCCCTTTAAGCATAGGAACACTGCTGTGGCTGCCAATCCCTTGCCTCCAAGGATCTTGGTGCCTTTAGCAGATGCTAGACTTTGTGAGGTCAATAGTGTGTTGGACATTGCGCCGGGCATGCAAAGTCCAATTATGATTGCTTCGGCCCTAACTTGTGTGGAGTATCTTGCAAATCATTGCTCCTCCCATCCTTTTGCTCTTACACTCTTACCGCTCCCTCTTCTGCAAATTTCCCTGAGCTTCAGGATGGGGAGAGATTAGTCTGGCCAGTTCTAGGTGGTTGATATAGAGTCTCTGAAGTTCTGGATTGTGGTTTGTTGATTTTCGTTTGCACTTTTGCTACTCCTGCAATGCCCTTCACTCCATCCTGCTGGACACTGTATGTTACTCCCTGGCCAGAGACAAAAAAACTGTTAAACTGGCGTCTTATTATAAGAGCACATTCAAGGGTAGATTTAATAAATGTAGGAAACCTCAGTGAGGGAAGGGTCAATCACCCATTTTCAAAATGGTTACTTTTTATCTAAGGGGGTATCTTTGATAAATTTAAGAAGGTTTATGTTTGATATGCGGAAGATTCTTTAGGGTTCTTCTTCAATTAACTCTTTCATTGATTAAGTCAATAGAAATGTCTATGAGCATAACCTATGAATTACTCTTAATAGCCTAAAAGTTCATAACTACTCCATATTACTAGATAAATTACAATAATCAACTGAGTATTGGAAACTACACTTAAATGAAAACAATGAACTAACTCATGATCAGTTAAAAAGAAGACCACATTTTTCTGACTAGTTCCTTCTTAGTTTGCTATGAATGTTTGTGTATATATATTTACATATTTTGTTTTTCTATTTTTTCACTCATTTATATGTAATGTAAGATTTATTAAATTTACAGGATACCATTTAAAGGCTGTTATTTTCATACTATATATTTTAAAGATGTTGAACATTCTCTTTGGAAAACAGTAAGTCTGGAATTTCCTTTTAAAATGAGAATAGGATAGTTTAATTATTTTGTGGACAACTATTATCATGATATTTTATATTTGAATCCTCACTGTTTACAGACACATGGATAAGTTCTAATTGAGAAATTAGTAAACAGGTTATCAGTAATTTTATGTATCATTTTGTTTCATTGTCACTGAGATTTTTATAATAAATATTATTTCTGAAAATGTCTATGAAAATATTTCTTCATGAAATTAACATCTGTGGTAGATTTGTCAAGAATATTGCCCTCAAGATTATAAACAGGGAGGGAAGGGGAAGGAGGGCCCCACCAGAAACAAGAAGAGAGGAGATCATGTTACAGCAAAGAAAATAGGCCACCATCAAGGACTGCAAGTAAGTAATGAGACATTTGGTTGGGCTTGCAGACTCTCCTTACTGGTCTCTTGCATCTGATGGGGTATGATCTCACCAGAAAGGACGACATAGAGTCTGGCAGATAGAAGGTACCATCCTGCAAATGGGAGACTGACCTCCCATAGCAGTCTCCTACTCTTATTCCATCGACCTTTGAATCTACTCTTATAATAAGACTCTATTTTAACAGCATTTTATCTCTGGCCAGGGGGTGATATCCAATACCCATCAGGATGGAGCCAAGGGCAGTGTAGGAGCAGCAAAACTGAAAAAAAAATCAACAAACCATAATTCAGAAAATCAGAGACTCTTCATCAGCCACCTGGTACCAGGCCAGCCTAATCTCTCCCCATCCTAAAGCTCAGGGAAATTTGCAGAAGAGGGGGCTATAAAATTGTAAGAGCCTAAAGATGGGGAGGAGCAATGATATGCAAGATACTCCACACAATTTAGGGCCAAAGTAATCATAATAGGACTTTGCATGACCTGTGCAATTACCAGCATATCATTGAACCCTCAAAGTCTAGCATGGATCACCGTCACTAGGATTCTTAGAGGCAAGGGATTATAGCGACTATAGTGTTCCTATACTTAAGGGGAACACAAAAAAGAGCTCTAGGCAATGCCATGGAGTCCTTACACCTCATCAGAGAAGAGGACCCAGAGGGAAGTTTGACATGCACACTAAAGGATGCTCCAGGAATGGGGAGGGGGGAGGGAGCACTGGGAGAAAGGGAGGGGGCAAAAGAAAAGTAAAAAGGGGAGAGGGAGCAAGGGGATCCAGGGAGGGATGGAAGGAGGGAGTGAAATGGGGTACTTATGAACTTTGTATGAGTGGAATAAATAAATTTAAAAAAGGATGTTGCCCTCTATCATATGTGCAGAAATCTTTACATCTGCTGAAGTACTGAATAAAATATACTAAGGAAGAAGGAGTAATTTATACATTTATTTATTTATTTCCTGCCTCCCTGATTATAACAGCTCCCTTCATTTTGTTCATCCTTCAGTGATACAGAAGATACAGTGATATACATCAGTACTTCCCTTTTATCCCAGATGTTTGACACAATCAGAATTTTCCTCAGCCTTCTTTTTGGCTTGGAATGGTAGTGAACAAACTATGAAACTTATAAGCTTCTATGATGACGTTAACCAGTTCCCCAGAAAAATTCTGCTTTTGGATATATGTATCAATAGAGTAGGCAGATCCATGATGGAGAAATCTCTTTTAACATAGTCATCATAAGAAATACTGAATATGCATTGTAAAATGAATATACAAAGAAGAATGTTGGATGCATGCTGTACCAAAAATAAAAACTACAAATGTGTACTGTCAGATTAGCTACAATAACTAGAGGAACATACCAAATAAGTAAGCATACAGTAGAGCAAGAATATTCATAGTTTTAAAATTTTTTTAAACCATTCTTTTTTTTTAATTATTATTTATTTATTCAATTGTGCATATAGGTGTGTGTGTGCGCATGTATGTATGTATGTGTGTGTGTAGAACCACAGACGAATTCGGGAACCACCATGGATCTAGTCTAGCATGGATCACAGTCACTAGGATTCTTAGAGGCAAGGGATTAACAGCCACAATAATGTTCCTATACTTAAGGGGAACACAAAAAAGAGCTCTAGGCAATGCCATGGAGTCCTTACACCTCATCAGAGAAGAGGACCCAGAGGGAAGTTTGACATGCACACCTCCACATCCTCCTTGTTTACTCTGCCCCAGGATTCACAGGCTCCGCCCTACCAGGACCAGAAACGCAGGCTGCCCCCGCTTCTGCCTGGCGTCTATATGTGGGGTCTAGGACGGAACTCAGGACCTTCCGCCTGCGAGGCAGAGGCTTAACCCCTGGGCCACCTCTCCAGCACCCATAGTTTTAAAATTTTATTTATGACAGATCTGGCATTGTGGATGACTAATAACCACATCATTTGACAAATGATGTTGAATAATTAGGCCACTGTACCCAAAATAAAGTTATTTATTCAGTTAAACACATACAAAATTCTATTTTGTATGATGTAATGATGTATGTCTACAAGATTTGATTTTAAAATTTTCAATAAAAATTAAATTTTTAGTCTTATGGTAAGGAAAATTTTTAAATAAGATAAAAGTTCTAAAAATAAATTTAATGGTCTTATTGTTAACATAAGAAAAATGAACATTATATAGTATAAATTTTCAGAAATCTATCAAAAATTATTAATTTAATAATATAACTTGATTTATACATTATTGCTGATACTGAGGTTAGCACTTGGCTTTCATTGTTTCTCCTTTTGTTGTGCCTACCCTCCATTCTTCACAGAACAACCAGAATAGCATTTCAGAAACTTAAGTGAGAGCCTCTTACTTCTGTGCCTGTACAGTATAATTTTTCCACATAAGAAAATGAAAATCCAGCTCCTATAAACACTCTGGATTTATCTGATGCTCTTCTGCTTGCGACTCACTCTTTTTAATTATATAAACTTCCTTGGTTCCCTGTGAGAATTAATAGTACCCACTCTATTGGATCTTTTATGTGACACTTTCCTATGATTAGAGTGTTTCTCATCAAATACTTCCATGAAATCCCTTTATATTTCTTAAATACGTGACCAATGTCACCTTCTCAGTACAACCAAATGAGATTAGACTATTTAAAACTGCTGGAACACAGTATTAACACTGCATTCATCTCCTCTGCTAAAATTAGCATCTATCAATTCATCTTTTTAAAATTAATTTCCTAATACTACTACAACAGTTACTTTTCTCTGTTGCTGTGAGACACCACTTAAACTCAAATAAACTTAAAGAGAGAAAGGAAGATTTGTTCTGCTTACAGTTACAGAGGGGAGATACAGTTCAGTATGGTGTAAGTATGACAGCAGCCAGAACCTAGAGGATGCTTAGGTCACTAGAGATATCATTAAAGACTGAGAGCTGCAAGAGCAGACTAACTAAAGTTGGGAGAGGTTAACCAACCTCAAGGCCCACCCCCTATGGCTACCTTCCTCCATCAAGATTCACCTTCTAAAATTGCATTGGCCTTTAAAAACAACTAAAGATTCGTACACACTAGCCTGTGAAAAATAAAATGGAAATAAAAATTATGGATTATGTATGAGTAATTCACTTGGATCTCAGACATTTTGACTCAGTAAGCATTTTCCTTAGCCTTTCTTTTTGCTTGGAGTAGTAGTTAACAGACCATGAAACTTACAAACTTCTATGATCAAGTTAACCAGAGAAAAGAAAACCCTTACTCATGGTTGGAAGGAATGTAAATTAATAGAGCCATTTTTGGAAAACATTGCAAAGTATCTCCAAAAAAATACTAAAAATAACTCAAGCAGGTTATGGTGCTAGCTTACAAAACTGAAAACCTGAGTTTGATTCTGTATAACCAATTGGTGATGGAATTATTTTTAAAAAGTTAATAAGAATAGCAACAAAATTCGGGCCAGCAATTATATCGCTAGTTACATATCTTAAGAGAAAAATAAGAGCTTGTAAAAATCATCAGTACTCTCATGTTTAATACAGCAGTATTAAAGATGTAGAATGATTCAAGAGTTGTCTGTAATCTATTAGCTAATTAATCAGTACAGTGGTTGATATGTACATGTATATGTATATGTATATATACATATATATATACACACATAATATCTATTCATAGTGTCTCTGTATCTATACAAACAAAAGACACATAGAATAGGATAAAACTCTATTTTTGCAATAATATGAATGAACATAGAAGACATTATATCCTGTGCATGAAATAGACCAAGCATGCAATCAAATAATCAAATAATCATTTCCTCAGTTACATAAATAAGGAAACTTTAACCTGATATCATAGAATTAGAATGTTCTGCTTGTAGAAGATGTGAATCGTAAGTGGAGGGAGGATAAGGAGAGGTTAGCTAACGAGCACAAAACTATAGTTTTAGAAAAGTTATTAGATCAGTTTTTCTATAACACAGTAGTATGAAAATAGTGGACAATAATTAACTGTACATTTACAAATAGCTATTGAGAAGGCAATAAATGTACAGAATAAGAAAAAAATTATAAATGTGTGAAGCAATATATTATTTATACCCATTTGATCATGTGTCAAAATATCACACAGTCACATAAATATGTAGAGTAATTGTATACTAATTAAACATAATAAAACCACTGGATTGGGGCTGGAGAGGTGGCTCAGGGGTTAAGCCTCTGCCTTGCAGGCAGAAGGTCCTGAGTTTGGATCCTAGACCCCACGTATAGACTCCAGGCAGAAGTGGAGGTGGTCTGCGTTTCTGGTCCTGGTAGGGCGGAGCCTGTGAATCCCGGGGCAGAGTAAACAAGGAGGTGCAGGTGGTCCATGGTGGTTCCTGAATTCGTCCGTGGTTCTACACACACACACATACATACACACACGTGCACACACATACATGCACAATTGAATAAATAATAAACAATAAAAAATAAATAAAATAAAATAAAACCATTGGAAAAATATTATTCACTGTGATTCTATTTATGGTACTGCGAAAAATGAAATGAACCACACTATTCTTAATATCTTGGTACATGTGGAAGAACCATACAGAAAAAGAAAGGAATATTTAAAAATGAAATTAGTATTTAGAGCTCAGAGTGCATAGGGATCTTGGTTCAGGAATGGGCATTCAGGGTTTTAGACATAGTGGTTTGTCTTGTATTCTAAACTCAGTGATGACAATATTCACTTATTTCTCTTGTAATTTTTTAAAGTACTTATGTATAATGAACAACACTTGTCTTTGGGAAATATTTCACAAAGAGGAAGCAAGAAGAAGCAAAGAAAAAGTGGAACAAAGATGAAAATAAGTTCAAAGTGAAGCATTTTTTCTTTTGTAATTTCTTTTTAGGTTCTTTGACATTTTCATTCATGTAAACAATGAATTTAAGTAAGTTTCACACCATTTTACCTGTTCCAGATCTCTCTCTTCCAATAAAATCCCCTATTCTTAACCAGTTTCACACTTAATTCGTATAATGTGTGTGTATGTGTATGTTTTATTAAGTGTCATAAGATGTTTACACTGCCATGTGCCTAGCCATGAGCATGTACCTTACTTGAGCAGGGGTGACACATTAGTGAGTAAACCACTGAGGAAAACAGCACTGATTCCCACAGTCAGTATAAACCTTCAATATCTCTCAAGGAAAGTAGTGCCTCATGTGGTCTTTCCCTTCCATAATGTGATATTGCTAGGCCTAATCTTGTTCAGGTAAACACAGATGTCGTGACTTTACAAGTATAGTGGCACTACATGTCAAGAAGGCACTGTTGACAGAACTACTCTCCATGCTCTGTCTCTTACATTGTTTCCAACCCCTCTTTTCACCAAGTTTTCTGAATCATGGGGTAGGCAGGTGATATAAATGTTCTATGTAGGGCAGAGAAATCCAAAGTCACTTATTTGCACTTTGGTCAGTTGTAAGTCTCTGTATTAAAAGCTTTTCAATACAAAAAGAAGCTTCTTTATAGAAGGCTGACCACTTTCCTAATTTATATTATGAACACACTCTTTAGAAAGAAATTTGATATCATGTCCATATAGCACAGAAATAGTAGTTTACTATACACTAAGGTTCATGATTCACCATCCACAGGATTTTAGACAAGTTATCATTATCAGGCATGAGTTCCCTCCTAAGACTAGGCCTCAAATTTAATCAGAAAGCAAAAACATTTGGTTTCCTTCATAGCACTCATGCCACTAGGGTACACCTTGTGAGGTTGATTGTTATTGTAGATTTCGGAATGCATAACTGAAAAAGACTTTCAATATAAACAGCATTGTGTTTGCTTTTCTCAACTAATAGCTTACATATCAACTTCTGGTACTATGAAAGTTGGCCAGTAGGTGAAAATTTCCAGATCAGTTCTAGCTTGATTTCTCCATATCCTGTGATCAAGGTGTGTAGTATCCTCAGCAATAAGATCTTGTTATCTGGTTCTGCTGAGCAATCAAGAGAAATAGTAAAAATCTTTGCTCTTTGGGAGGTTTTGAGATGTCCCTGACTAAGAGCACAATAAGTGCTGGGTGCCAAGTATTGGAAAGAAAGAAGTAGGATATTAATCAGGGTTCTCTGACGAAATAGAATCTATAGAATATAATATATAAAAATAAGTTCATTAAAATAACTCACAATAAATTATAGTGTCCTTCAAAGTAGCTGTTCATCGCTTCCTTGCTCTTGACTGGAATGTTCCACAAAGCCTAAAGATCCCAAGAAGATCTCAAGCCTTTACTTCTCTGGAGGGTCGAAGACACTGGGTTCTGATGTTAGTGTAAAACAGCTGGGCTCTGATGTCAGCCATGAACAGCGAACAGCAGCAAGTCCTAGAGAACAGGCTCCAAAGGCAGCAGGAACAGCAACAACGTGGTGGAAAAGATGAAGCTCCAAGTAAGCCAAGGACAGAGGTGGTGGCAGCAGCAACAAAGAAGGCCATGATGCTTGAAAAGTACACGATGCTCCCAGAGTAGACTCTACAGCAAGTAGACACAAGATAAGGGAAGAGCAAGTCCCTTCTCCTTACACTTCCCATTTTTATCTGTTTCACCACTGGAAAGTACCACTCAAAATGGACTGGGTTTTCCATAGCAATCAATCAAGTACCTGCAGACTTTCTCAGGGGCCACTCCAAACATTAACCCTCCACAGCTGTGCCCCAAACAGTCTGCAACTGTTAAGTTGACACCAAAATGCAACCATAACAAAATGGAACAAAAAATCTTTAGAAATACACTCACACACACACACACACACACACACACACACACACACAAAACAATTTGGTGTACCATTACAAGATTACAAGAGCCTACAGTCTGCTAACAGAGAAATGACAGGTATTTCCTTTTAAGTTTTTCTTTATAAACCATTAATGACTACTGACTTGTTTGCTTTAAGTTCTTCGGTTGTGGTTCCTGTAGGCACTGTGAATATTTTACAGATGCTAGTTATTAGAACAATTTTGTAGAAAATAACTATTTTGAAAAACATTCTTATAATAGCACATTAAAAAGTTGTACATATTTGTGATCTGGCTTTCTAGGGTTTTTTGCAGGGGGCCTTTTAGAAACATTTGCCATCAGAACTGCTATTTAAAATCCTTCTTGTGAATGTCACAAAAATGAGAAATTGACAGAGAAGAACAGTACTTTATTCCTGCAGTTATTTCTTTAAACATTTTAATATATGACAATTGTCATAAAAGAAGTCCAACTATCATTTCCCAAATATGACATTAATTATACTGCAACAGAATAACAGGTTTTCATGGAATTTTCAATGTACAATATTTAGATGAAAAAACTCAGCACTAAAATCATGCCTTTTCTGTATATGAAAGTGATTAACTATGGTGTATAATAGAACTTCCGAACACTTTACTGGTTCAGTAGTTCACTTACATGAAGAAGAGAAGTTTGGAATTTACAGATTAAATATTGGATCCATTTTTTTCTACTGCCTTATCAAGTACATTTTTTGTTTTAAGATAAAAAATCTGAAATAAAAAGAGACTTGATTTGATAGATTAATTCAAAGAGGCAAAAGCACTATTGCTATAGGGATGCTTCCAGTTTCTTCTGTTTTAGACGCTACCAGTGGTCAGTGATTTTGTTATCCAGAAAGAGGAGAGTTCAGATCCATCCCAGTAATAAATCAATCAGTTAAGCTTTTAATTAGAGCACAACCAGGAAACAGGAACACTATAGGAAAAAAACTGGTCAAGTTGAGTGACAAGAACAGCAGTGTCCCAGATTCTAGAAAACATGGCACTTAATAAATTTCTCTTCTTCTTACTACACCCTCCTCTGTGCCTCCCCATGGTAGACACTTCCAGAAATGGAGTGTACTTTACTCAGAAAACCATTTAACATAAAATTCAGTCTAAGTAGTTATATAAGATGCAAGTATATGTGTGTGTGTATGTGCATGTGTGTGTGTGTGTGTGTGTGTGTGTGTGTGTGTGTGGGTGTGTCTGTGTCTGTGTATTTATGTATCACTAAAGTTGAAAAGCTGAGTAAAGTAAATAGTAATAGAACTCTGCACATGCTCCCTAGCCAGGAAAGTTCCTGAACTTGTTTTCATTATACCTAGCTTGAATTGACCACTACCATTATACTGTTATTTACATTCTGTTTAGGGTGTCCTGAACTGATCCATCTGTAATCATACACAATGACTACCTTTACTTTATATTCTGTTTCAGGACCCTGTCAGTCAGTCCTTCCCCTCTGCCTAATATAATAGCACTAATGAGAAGGGTGACTGTAAGTGTTGATGGGGAATTTATTGCCCTCCACTTGTGTTTTTAATTTCACTAATAAAAAGGAATTAAAAAATAAAATCAGTAGCTGAAAAGTTGGCCCATGGGTTAAGATTCTATCTCAGCTCTATATCAACCACCTGGAACTAGGCCAGCTTAATCTCTCCCCATCCTGAAGCTCAGGGAAATTTGCAGAAGAGGAGGCAGTAAGATTGTAAGAGCACAAGGATGGGAGGAGCAATGATATGCAAGATACTCCACACAAGTTAAGGCCAAAGCAATCATAATTGGACTTTGCATGCCTTGAGCAATGTCCAACACACTATTGACCTCACAAAGTCTAGCATTTGCTAAAGGCACTAGGATCCTTGAAGGCAAGGGATTGAGAGCCACAGTAGTGTTCCTATGCTTAAGGGGAACACAGGAAAGGGTTCTGGGAAATGCCACTGGGTCTTTGCACGTCATCGGAAAGGAGGACCCAGAGGAGAGTTTGGTATGCACATTAAAGGATGCTCCAGGAATGGGAAGGGGAGGCACTGGGGGATAGGAAGGGATGGGGCAGGGGAGGGGGCCACAGGGCGGTGGGAGGTTGGAGGGAAGGAGGGGACCAGTGTACCTGTTAAGTTTGTATAAGTTGAAAAAAAAAGATTATAAAAAAAAGTTTCTATCTCAGAAACAGAGGGTCCTGAGTTTGAATCCCAGGGCCCGTTTAGAAAATATCAAGCAGAAAAGGAAGTGATGGGTGTTTCCAGTCCTGGTGGGCATAGCCTGGAAATCCCAGAGTGAAGCAAGCAGGAGGTAGAAGCAAACCAGGACGATTTCCAAAGTTACCCTTGGTCCTCCACAGGGACATAGTGCCCTCTGATACACACACACACACACGTAAAATAAATAAAATATTAAAAAAATACATTCAGAAAGAATCTAAAGACATTTTAGTAGAGCTGAATAAAATACAGAAATGAAGGTAATCTCTAAATCCAGCAGCAAAATAAAGGAGGAAGAGAGAGAAGCAGCATAGAAAGTCATATCCTTTGAGTTAGGCAAGCCATGTGGTCAAGGTGTGGGAGTGTTTTGATAAACAGCCAAAAAGCACAGAGTACTAGAAAAGCATAATTAGACTTTGGGAAAAGACCTAGGAAATTAAAAAGAAAAAGAAAAACTACAATTTTTGACAATAAAATCTCTGAAAGTGGGCAGACTCAGCACTCCTAAAAAGGAAAGTACTGAAAGTATCTAGTGGTATCTGCAATGGTCTAACTCCAGCAAAATGCTTTTAGAGGACAAGAAAACAACCACCTTAAGACTATAATTATATGGCCCACTTCCTTAGCAATGTTCAGGTCTAATCAGCTTTCCTGGAAGCAGGCTTGGAAGGGACTCCTGGTCTGATGATTTGGTAAACCTGGTTGGGGTAATTCAGGGAAGAGGACAATGACATGTCTACTCTTTGGAGCAGGTTAGAATGTTCTACTTTTACCCAGGGCCCAAGAGAGATCTCAAATTCCATCTTGGTATTACAACGGAGAAAAGACAAGGGAACTATTCTTGATAAAGTACAAGACTATTAATCCCCATGCTAACAACACCCACAAATATGTCAGGCAAGGCCAAGTGTATTTTTTGGCACATTATACAATGCCAAGATTACTTATAATCTCTCTGATGTAAAAAAAAAACTCATCTTTTCCTCAGTGGCCATCAAATTATTCAACATAGCTTCCTTAACTATCAGCTGTTTGAACTTACCAGTTTGAGTACTTTGTATTATTAGAGTCTGAATAGTTTTAGGATTTAGTCGGAGTTTTGAGGGAGCAATACAATTAGACATAATCCCAAAATATTGCCAATATAGGCTTCCAATAAGTCATATCAATTTTCCCAGTGCTGAGGCTCTATCTGTTAAGGAGTTTGCAAACAATTTTACCATGATTCTGGAATGGAAGGTTGGTCACTCAAGTGGTCCCAATAGGAATGTTTCCTCTTTAATTTCTTTTTAATTAAGAATTAAAAAATTTAGAAATAACACACAATGTGGACAATCCAGTAGTGTCTGGGATCACATACCAACCTGAACCTTGACTTAAAATGTAAGAAACAGAAGTGGAAACAGTAGGAACTGGAAATCTAGTCTCTGGGTCAGAGGATGCTTTGGATGTCCTCTCATCTTCCAAGCCAATTTTATTGTAGCATATATGAGTATTTATAGGAAAAAAAATCAATGATTGCAGGACCAAATTCTTTACAGGATTATGTTAAATGTATACATTCCAGCTAACAAAGAAAAGGTATGAGTGTTATTTACTTGCTGTGTGGGACCAGACATGATGCCTCTAGGTACAGTTAAAAGCAGGCATGACACTTGGTTGCTAAAAGGGAACTGATAATGTCTCAAAACAGCGTTACCTGGTTCCTATAAATGTGCATCATCTTGTCATCCATTCATGAACATATCTCAAATACATAGGGAAGGAACTATAGAAGGAAGTTTTAACCTCAGCCAGTTTTGAGAAGTACAAAAGTGATCTAAGAACAAACAGGAGGTAAACTCAACTCGCAGAGGGAGGAATTTGCCTGCCATTGTTTATGCAGACAAGAAGAAAGCTCAACTTCCACAGGGAGGAATACACCTAACAACTGTCCATTTCAGATGCTAATGTGTCAATCTCCAGACAGCAGGCTTTAGGCCTGAGGAGCTCCACAATGATTCTGGAGTGAAAGGTGGGTCATTCAAGTGGCCCCAAGAAGATGTCTCCTCTTTAATTTTTTTAATTGAGAATAAAAAAATTAGAAATAACAATGTGTGGACAATCCAGTAGAAAGGATAGCATTTTGATAATAGTTCAGCAAATATTGTTCCATGAAATGAGTCTATTGTCAGATGGGAATTAAGAGTTGATTTTGGTAGGCAAATGATCTGAAACATAGGAAATAGAGATAACTTTTAACAAAATTAATGTGTTACAAAATATCTGTTGGTATTGATTTGCTTGCATAAGGTTAGAATAATCACTTAAAAGGCAAAAGAGAATTTAGAAGCTGTATCTTGTCTTGTTATTAATTAAACAGGAAAACAACTATGAAACTTAACATAAGGCATAGGGGAAAGAAGGATTTTTTAAAGCTTAAGAGTGTTGCAAAACAAAACCAAAAAGTAGAGATTCTTTTAACTTTCTAGGCACCTTAAATCTCAATTTAAAATCAATATTATCAGAGCTACTAGAAGGTGCCTCCAAACTATTTTAAAGATGTGTTAATGGAATCTGGGTTAAGTTACATAAATTTTTTAAGGTAAAATATAAGTAAAGGCCATAATAATTCAAGTTCGAATTTTTCTACAAAGCATACAATTCTTTCAAGAGGAGAAGGTTTTTAAAGTATGTGAAATTTATACAATATGAGAATGTAATCCAAGAAAAATACTAAATGAGATGTAAAAATACAAAATGAGACATAAAATCAAATACATAGAATGAGAGAATAAATGAGAAAAACTCCAGTTTAAAAAAAGCTGTCAATGCAAAGGCATCATAACCACCAGGAAAATTAATCCATTTCTCCTTACTTCATAGAAAAAATTTCCTGTAAAATATTAGAAATTAGTTGAAAATTCATCAGTTGTAAAGTGTTTTTTCAGTGTGCTTGAATCCTGGAGTGATCCTTAATATCACATAAACTGGATATGTTGGCACGTACCTGTAAATCAAGCTCTGGAAAAATAAATATAGGATTGAAAGTTCAAGGTCATTTTCTCTTCATTTATGGGAGGAACTTTAAAGCTACCTAGAGACTCTGTCTCAAATAATTGAATGAATGAATAAATTAAATAAATTAGCAAGTAATTAAAAAGCTAAATTACTGTGTGGCATGACCAATCAAAATTAGTTTCACATCATACACACATATATATAGCTTCAAGAAGTATTTTATAGTATTAGGTATGATATTCTCAGCTGTCAATTTGACACAAGTTTAACATATGGACATACCTGTGAGGCATTACTTAGTTAAGGGAGGATCCTAGGCAAATTTTCAGGTGATGGTCTTAATTGATAAGGGAAGTCTTGTCAATTATATGCAGCATAGTTCCCTGGGCAGATAGATAAATATAGCAAGTTGGCATTTGGCAAGACAACAAGCCAGAAAGTGTGAGTATTGACCCTTGTCCTCCCTACTCTGAATAAGATGTGGCAAGTTACATTGATTCCTGATGATGGTATGTCTTCTCCTTCATGATGAATTATAGTCTGGAATTATAAGCTGTAGTAAAATCCCCTTGTTCACAAAAGTCAATATTTGGGCCAGGTGTTTAATAGAACAATAGCACATGAAGCTGAAACACAGATTGATAGTAGAGAAGAAGAGTGTTATTTAGGGTGTTATTTAGGTTTGTTGTAATTATAGTAAACTGATAGGCTATAAGATTTCAGAAAATTTCAAGTTATCTTATACAATAACAGTGTAAACTATTTAATATTGAAGACTCAAATAATTTCCCATGTTGTTTCCATTTCAGTCCTATTGAAAATTTGTAAGTAACAAAGACATCAGCAATTAGTGCCAAAAATGAATAAAATATAACTGTACCTGATGTTTAATTTGTTTCTTCATATCTGATTATCAAAAAAATCTACAAGCTTCATCGCATTTTTATTTAGTGAATACTTTATTAGTTTCTGTAATCAAACTCACCTAGATAAGACCTTACATTTTTAATACAATGCACTACTCCTGTACAAATGGAAAAAAATTGTTTAATGTCTCTAGTCCAATATAGCTGTTAATCTCTGTACAATGCCAATGCAACACAGTAAACTGGGATGCTTTTATTTTCAAAGTTGACAGCACAGCTAAAGTTTTCAAAAAAATTCAAATTATATATATATATATATATATATATATATATATATATATATAAAAGACTAGTAATAGTATGTTTTGCATCAATAGTAGCAATAGCTTTTTCAGGTTCTGCAGTCATCTGAACAAAATTATAGACATATCCACCACACTCCATTAAAAAATAAGTAAAAAACAATATCTAGAAAAGAGCAATGTTCTGTTACTGTTGTGGTACCTGGCACCATTTTGTTTCTTATTACATTCTCAATCATCATCTGGAAAGAAAACATTCTAGAGTAACATTATTAAAAACAGCTCTCACAAAGTACAGTCACTACTATGTATCATAAAGCAGGTGAAAGTTATTTTACATTCACAGAGATATGACATATCTATAATAGTAGAGATACAATTCAAAAGGCATTATTTGAGACTTGATTCTACTTTTCCTGCAGAGTGCCTAAAGGATGGTATGACACAGCCCTGTAGAGAATTGCATTCTCTTAGATGGGATTTCCTTTCATTAGCTTCATTTCATTTATCTAATATTCTATTCTATTCCAGAGATTTTAGAACATTCATCCCAACATTCGTCCATAATTTTTACATGTCAGTAAGATATGAAGGTGTCTCAGGTATAAAAAGTTATTAAGATACATCATACATGTGACTTCATATAAATTTTTATATTTATTTCTATTTTTCATCTTTACTATTCATATACCTCTAGTATTGTACAGAACATGCAAATATTATTTTAGTGTATGTGGCCTGTTCCTTGCTTTTACCAAGTAAGTTTGGCCAATGTACTTCAGAAACATTTCTGGAAGTTATTCATTTACTGGGAAAGTTGCAGTAATTCATCTGTGTCTGAAAATGGATGTGAAACACAACAATGAGTCATATTAAACCAAATCTATCACAAGTCTATTGCTATAGAATCATCCCCAACTATTCATGGCCATTCAATTAGGTAAGTAAGGCACATGATAAATATGACAAATGCACTAGGGAAACTGGACTACTATAATATAAAAGATGTTATAGTACAAACATATAATGGTCTTAATCATGTTTGCTTATTTGGTTTTCCAAATTTTATAAATTTATATGACAATGTGAATCATTGTCCTAGCTCTTCTATGGTGCTTACAGTACTCCATCCAGGAAAAAGTTCCTGAAGAAACTTTTGTCTTCACTCTGCATTTTGCAACTTGAACTCCCAATTTATTTGATGTTTTTCGATCTTCCTCTAATCTAGAGAATGAAGCTTTACCTGAAGTATGGACTACAAAGAATGGAAAGTTAAGATAAAATTATTTTATGAGGGAAGAAAACACAGTTGCTTGGAACAGTAAAGGGAATTTTCAAAGACATTTTGATATTTCATTTATGCTCTTGACCTTACAATCCCCAAAATCTCCTTAAAAGACTTATTTTTCAAAATATAAAAATACATTTATTGGGTAAATGTTTATGCATAGTTCAGAAAGAGGAATACATTAGATTCTGACTTTAAATTAATTTCATCAAATCTGGTTTTTTCTAGGATTTTGAATCTAGGAAGATTTTGTTGAAAAACATTTGAGAAAAATTAGTTTTGATAATGAGGTCCATCTCCAGTGGAGTAAGTGTACATGTTCTCCTATAATGTTTTACTGAGGCAGAATATAAATGTAGGTGTTTACTTTAATGAAAAATTATTTATTTCACTCCTCCTTAAGAATTAGAGCTTTTTTAATCAGCATAAAATTCATTACCAGGGCAATTAAAGTAACATATGATCAGATCATTTTTAAAATGTAATGAGTTTCCTCTGTGGTTCATGAAGCACTAATACTTAAGGTTTATTGTACTTTTTGTACTTTTACTAAAGTGAAATTTACCAGTAAAAATAATCTAAACTTTAGGGAAATAAATAAATAAACTTTAGGGAAACAAATTGCCACTAATATTAATATGAATAATATTTGCATAGCTATGGTATAAACACAAAATCACTCTGTGAGAATAATGTATAGATTGAGAAACAACCAGTGCTGTTCTCAGTGCTATAAAGTGGAAGCATTAGGGTTTTTTTTTAAAGTTTGGTTATGTAATTCTAATTCATTCCAGAACAAAAATTTACAGACATGCATAGTGACTGCACCCTTATCAAACTTAACTTTTCTTCGGATAAATGACACATATACCCAAATGTCCAACAGTTGACGAGTGGATAAGGAAAATGTGGTACATCTATATATTGGAGTATTACTCAGCCATCAAAAATGATGAATTACTGGAATTTGCCGGGAAGTGGATGGGATTAGAAACAATTATATTGAGTGAAGTATCCCAGACACAGAAAATTAAATGCCATATGTACTCCCTAATAGGTGGCTCCTAGTACCAAACCCACTTAGAGACACTCAAAGATAAATCTCTGTAATACCTACAGTAATTGCAAAGATTATGAACAGGAGGGATGGGGAAAGAGGGACACACTAGTAACAAGGAGAGAGGGGACCATGTTACAGCAGAGAAAATAGGCCACCATCAAGGACTGCAAGTAAATAAGGAGACATCTGGTTAAGTTCACAGACTTCCCTTCCTGATTATTTACAACTGATGGGGTGTGATCTTACCCTCAGAAGGGGTGGGCGTATAGTCTGGCAGATAGAAAGAAACCATTTTGCAAATGGGTGATTGACCCCTCCCTCACCCCAGTTTCCTACTTTTATTACATCTACCTTTGAATATACTCTTATAACAAGACTCTAATTTAACAGGTTTTTATCTCTGGCCAGGAGGTGATATCCAATACCCATCAGGATGGAGTAAAGGGCATTGCAGGAGTAGCAAAACCGAAAAAAATAGATAAATGAACCATAATCCAGAACATCAGAGATTCTATATCAACCACTTGGAACTAGGCCAGCCTAATCTCTCCCCATCTTGAAGCTCAGGGAAATTTGAGGAAGAGGAGGTGGTAAGATTTTAAGAGCACAAGGATGGGAGGAGTAACGATATGCAAGAATCTCCACACAAGCTAGGGCCGAAGCAATTATAATTGGACTTTGCATGCCCTGCACAATGTCCTACACACTACTGACCCCACAAAGTCTAGCGTTTGCTAAAGGCACCAAGATCCTTGGAGGCAAGGGATTGACAGCCACAGTAGTGTTCCTATGCTTAAAGGGAACACAGGAAAGGGTTCTGGGAAAAGCCCCTGGGTCCTTGCACCTCATTGGAGAGGAGGACCCAGAGGAGAGTTTGGCATGCTCATTAAAGGAGGCTCTGGGGATGGGAGGGGGAAGCACTGGGGGATAGGGAGGGAAGGGGTGGTGGGAGGCACAGGAGGATGGGGGGTTGAAGGGAGGGGGGCCGGTATACTTGTTAAGTTTGTATGAGTGGAAATAAAAAAAAGAAAAAAATGACACATATACATACATTTGCTCTACCTTCAATCTGTAGTTTCTTTGTTGTAGTATCAATAGAATTGGGAAAGTAACTAACTTTGTAGTATGGAAAATTAGCATACTAGTAGGACTCTTTTAAAATTATCCTTGTGTGCATCAGTTTGAATCTTTAAATTGATTACATGCATCCAGAATATTATATTTAAATTGGTCAGAGCATTTTGGTAGATTAAATAGGCATGATTGAATGAAAACTACAAAAAAATCTTTAAAGTTTAGTTTTGGTTGTTTCTTACAAAATAATTGATAATAATCTTATACTCAATCTTTTGAACATTAAAAAGAAAAATTTGCATTTCATTTTTTACTCAATTGGTCAAATAAATTTGAATTCTCTTTTTAATCTCAACAATGCTATGTAACTAAAATCAGTACAGCATACTCCTGTGAGATAAATAAAATTCCCATAATGAGATCAATTTATAGCGTTCATGCCTACAGAAATCATCATAGACTTCCCTTAAGTACTCAGGATTTTAAAGCTAAAGAAGGCTACAATGTAGGGGGATGTTTATTCTCCTTTATCTACTGTTGGAAGTCAGTACATAAATCCTCCTTTTCTAGAGACATCTTTTATTATTCCAGTGCCAGTTACCAGAGGAATTTGTAAATTGGTCTCATTCTGCTTGATTCCTTCTGTATATATTTACATTGTTCAGTTTTCTTTCTTTACTTCTTCTCTTTGTCTTGCCACTCTTCTAGAACTATTTTCTTTTTCCAAAAATTGCACAAGCATCTTACATTGTTTAATGTTTTGGGATTTCTTTCTGGTGAAAGGTCACATATGTATAGATGGTCAATAAAATTATTTTTTTGGTAATTAACTCTCTTTATTAAGTATTCCTAGGTTTCATTGAAGCAACAAAGAACTAAGGGAGAGTAGGCCTCTATTATTTACATGTAGGCTGATTGATGTTTTTGAGTATGATAATTAGAATGAAAACATCTGCATCCTCATTCTGTGCTTTCACATCTACAGTGACCCAACACATCTTTCCATGGAATATGACTAACTGTTCTTAATCTAATCTAATCTAAATCTAATCTAATCTAAATCTAATATTTAATGTGTATAACTTCAGCTTATTCCACTAATGCTCATTTCATTCTAGTATGATTCCATTTATTTACATCATCTTCTGAATCTCATTTTACTCAGTGTTTGTGGATGGTCTAATATGGTGAAGATTTATTTTAATGTATTCCCTTCCTCAATATTACCTACTTGATTAGACTTTATCTTCTAGATTCAAACATTTCCACATTAAAGACTACAGTTTTTCTTTTTCTTTCTTAAATGATACCCACAAAAGGTTAAATTCATATTTCACCTTGGTAATCACATTTCACATGTGTATGTTTGAAGAATCATTGATAAATATATGCTATTGTGTATACATATTGAACATATTCATTTTATGAAAAAGTAGACTGCCACTTCATTATAGACTCATTCAGTGATGGTCTGAAGAGAAGTGGTGAATGAAAATTCTCATAGTGAATGGTACTTTAAGTCGTGCACTTGATAGTTTATTTTGAATGGGATAGTAATAGCACAGGATACAAACAAACATGAATTTCAAAGTGGTAATGAAGCTTTAAGCATAATGCAAAGACTAAAAATGGATAAACTTGAATGCTTTCATATAGGAATGAATGCAGATTAACAGTCACAATTTGTGAAGATTCATGTGTCTGATTTTAATATTCATTAAAGCAGTCACTACAAAGTGAATCTTCAGAAAGAAAGGAGAATCATGATTTTCATAGTATATTTCTGTCATTCATTCATTTTGACTACCATAATGTTTGAATAGTGCATATAATGAATAAAGATTATGTCTGGTAGCTATAAAAAGAATTTTCCAATTTAGAGTTGAGGAAAGATTCACCATTACAGCAATTGACACGTGTTCATATTTAGATTTGTTTGTTCTGCATGTCATGTATCAGCAAGTGTCAATATTAAAAAACTTGACATTAGTTCAGTGTTAAATTGTCTCAAACAAAGTGATCTATTTTTCTGGAAAAGGAGATGCAATTCAAAAAGTAAAAATTGAATAAAATGATTGAACAGTCTATTCAAAGCACAGTTACAGAGCCAGGTTTATGCCAACATGAAAAATATTATGTGTATCTCTCCAAATATGATGGATGCATTGAATTTGCTTCCCAAACATAAAATGCATAGTGTAGAAAAAAGGAGTGGAATTAGAACTTCTTTTTATATTTTTAAAATATTTTATTCATTTGAGACAGGGGAGAGCAGAGAGAGAGAGACAGATAGACAGACAGAGAGTATTCACATACATAAATGTCATGGCACATGGGTGGAGGTTACAGGACAACTTTTGAAACCAAGTTCCCTCTTTCCAACATGTGAGTTCAAGGAATTGAACTCAGGAAACTAGATTTGATGGGTAAGTGCCTTTATACTCTAAATCATCTCACTATTTCTGGATTCCCCTTTGAAATAATTCTTAATTATTCATTGAGAGATTTTGTTTCCTTCATTCAATTGCAACCTAATTGGGATTTATAATCCACTTCCCAAAGGGGAAAACAACAATTTTGTTAAAAAATCTACTAAAACATCTGTCTGAAATCCTATGAAGATGATCTTCTGGCCAATTTCATCTTCTGTTACTTGTAGATCAGCAGACAAGGAAATAAGAATGAAGATTGCTGACATTTCTGAACATGAATTGTTCTGTGGCAAAAATCCCTGTACAACAACAGAACCACTTGTGAGTCTTACGATTTGAAGAGACAATCAAATGGGTAGTCAGCCTTTGGTTACAACTGCTTATAGGCAAATTAAACAGAAATGCATACCATTAGTGAGGCTGAGAAAACCACAATAATTTTAAAATTGGTAATATTATTTTGACTATATTGAGGTATAGTTCTCTGTTTCCATGAGGGAACTGATGTGTGTAAGCTATACAAAAAATAATGGTGCTTCATAAGGAATACTATAATTTTTTTCCATTTTTCTTTCTTATTGAAACCGCAAAACAAATGTAATAGGAGTAGGTAGAGTGATATAAATCCTAAAAGTAGCAGAGCTGATATGATTGTGAGGAATGATTTTATCCTACATCTCTGATTTTAAATGTAGATTTTTTTTAACTCCTAGGTTATTTCTGGTTTCATAAAACCTGAATGTATAACAGTTATTTTTTATTAACTTTTTTGGAGATATCTACAGGTGTCTGTCCATCTTACATAGGACACCAGTCAAAGAATAAAGTGGCTATTTGCAAAAATCAGTCTTAGTGAATAAATGAGTTTACTGGCCTAACTTACATTGCATAGATGAGAGCATAGTTACAAAATAGTGTAAACACAAAACAGCTCATCATTACAAAGTCGAATCAAATCATAGAAAACAATCTCATGGAAGATGAATTATGAATGCTTTTTGCAAGTAAGCTCCCATTTCTTACACACTCTAGCATCATCCAAAATCACTCGCATTTCAGGTTGGCAAAAAGGGAGTAATAGCTGGAATCCCTGGTGCGGTTCAAGGAATAGCTGACTTGGACAGAACCTTTCTTCCATTTCCCTGGTAACATTAGAATGCAATCTGAGTTCTAGAATGCAACTATTGTGGTCTATCCCTTTAACTAACATAGCTGAGCCTTTCATTCATCTAGCCAAGTGTCCACCACTACCTAATCTGATTCACCTGAAGGAATATTTATGAGATGGGAGAGATGGGAGGGATAGTTTTCTCTTTAATTGGATCGTGCTTCCCAGAAGTCCCTTTCTGTCTCTGTCTCCTTTTTCTCCTTTTCTCAAAGGACTCTGGCAGAGACAAAGTTGACATACACTTCCATCATGTAACACTATAAACCACCTGTTGTTTGAGTGCTGAAAGAGTGCAATCAATGTTTTCTCCTTTTCTCTCTTTTCTATGCATTTCCTCAGAGAACATGTTTTCTCTACTTATTTGTTTCTTCAGGAAGCAACCAACTACCATGACACCCAGCTGTGGAAATCTCCTGCCTATCAGGGTTTATAGACAGCTGGTATTTTATATAACTAATAAAATGATCCTCAAACTTCTTTGAGTCCATCTATTAAGGAGACTGTCATAATTCGATACATGTGACAACTCAACAGTTTAAGGCTCAGAGCTCTGAACAGAGTATTGAAGAATTGGTAACTGGGTTAAGCCTGGAGCAAGCCTTCAGGATATTGCCTGATTGATGAGGAGGTCCAGCCCACGGTTTGTGGGGTTAGTCCCTGGTCAGGTGAATAAGATGGAGGGAGTTGGCAAAGAAAGTTGGCATTCTTTGTATACTTGGCTAAGATACGTTGATCTGTCTCATAAGCATTTTCCCTCTCTCAGCAGTCCTGTGAATATATGACTATAATGTGGCCAGTTCCCTTGACTGATCTTTGTGGTATGTATTCTCTTATCAAATCAGGCAAGGAACTGTAATCAAGAATCATAAGCCAAAACAAAACCACTTGTTTCTTTATGCCATTTGGTTCTGAATTTATCAACAAAGCAATAATCCAGGCTAACTGCTACAGAAACTAAGAACTCACACAGAAGATTCTAATTTTTCAGGACAACGAGAGTACTCTGGTCCTGTTCCACCTTCTAGTAGTAAGTGTTAACATTTCTATTTCTGTCATAGTTTCTTTCTGTTCTCAGACAATACTCGGACTCAAGCAACTTAAAGGGAGAAAGTTAAATTTATTTCGCTATGGTTCCTGAGAGGTGACACAGTTCGTTGTGGCATAAAATGCATATTGGTGGCAGAAGCTGGAGACAGCTCGGGTCACTGAAGCCATCATGGAGGCAGAGGAAGCAAGCAGCAAACTGCAATATCAGGATGCTGGCAGAAGCAGGGTGAGGCTACAGAACCTCAAACATGGACCCCTGTAATGTTCATGCTATCAGCAAAATTCCACCTTCTAAAGGTGCAAAAACATTCCCAAACATTAACTTCACTAACGATACAAACATATGAGCCTGTAGGGGAGAATTCACATTCAAGCTATGACAATTACCATTAACATGGGCCTAGTTATATCTGCATCAGTATACTCAATTAGTAGCCATGGTAAAGATAATATATACCCTAGAATTCTAAAACAATAATCATTTTATGTCTGATGAAAAATAGCGTTAATATATCATATATACCTTTGTTCTGGATAAAGATATTTATCATTAGAACAAACTCAGATGTGTAGAAACATGCAATGTTGTGTGATTAGATATGATTCCATCTACACTGAGACAAAGGAAGAGTGAGGCTGAGAGTCTTACTTATAAACCTGTTATCTGAATTTCATCTCTGGGAAGTTCATCAGTGGAAGGATAGAAGTGAGTTAAGAAAGTTGTGCTCTGTCTTCCACTAAGGAGATATCACATACATGTATATGCACTTCAGTTTATCTATATCTATCTATCTGTCTGTCTGTCTGTCTCTCTCCCATTCCCTGCACTCAAATAAGCAAATTAAAAGAAGAGAATGAAGTGTGAACAAAAGGGAAAAAAAAGGTACATCATACATTTATGTGCTTATACCCTCAAACATTCAAAATAAAGAAGTAATAAAGAATAACATTCACAGAAATAAAGAATAAAGATATATTGAAAAATGCAGACCAACTGAGGAGTTTTGGACCCCACATATCCTTTCCCTGGTAACAATAAAAATGGAAGCATCACAATTATCTGAGCTTGTAAGAAAAGTCAGTGCCTCCAAGTTCAATGACATGAATTTGATACTTGTAGTCCTCTCTCTCTCTCTCTCTCTCTCAAACACACACACACACACACACACACACATAAAGTAAAAGAAAAAGTTTATAAAGGAAGAATCAAGTTTAAGTTTTACCTCTTTCTCTAGAAGAAAGTATGACATTATTGCCTCTACCCTTGAGTTAATCCAGACAGGCCTGCTAATCATGTAACCAAGACACAACCCCTCAGAAAAACTTCTTAAGCTGTAGTCATGCTACAACAATAGGAGAAATTATCCCTTTCATGAGATAATGTACTTATCCTTTCCAGAAGACTTTCCCTCCATTCACTTGTTTGCATACTTCTGTTTCTAAGCCTGCTCACCTGTTTTCTTCTTCTCCATGTCACTTTATTGGATATCAATAAAACTCAAAGGACTCAAGAAAGAATCTTACATTTTTCTAATGTTCTCAGAAAGTCTCTTAAATCAGCATTCCAAATTTTTCTGTTTATAATTAGTGACACCTGTCTTTCTTGTACAAAAGTGTGGCCTTTAAATAAGACAAAAAATGTTCAATTTCTATTAAATGTGTCCCTATGAGAAGGATAACTTTTGGAAAGGCAAACTAGTATCCTTCGGTGAAAGAGGCTGGCAATATTCCTGAATTTTAATTTAAAGTAGTTATAATAAGCAAATGACATGAAGTAAAGAATGATCCCAGAGCAATTTAAATATCTTTGCTTTTAAAACTGCATCTTTATCGAGAACTGCCTTTTAAAATTAAAGCAGTGATTGCATAGAGATTTATTCTTCTTCTTAATAAGTATTAGGATCTTTTCCAAATCACAAAATATATTTCAGAAAAAGCCCATTTAAGCCTGAGTTAATATAGAAAAATGTACCATGATATTGAAAAGTACAACATATCTTTTTTCCCTAATGTAGTTTAGATTTTATGAAAGGAAGTAACTATTTACTCCTGTGCATTCAATCAGATGCCAAGCAGAAGGTGTGTATTGATATTACACCATAAAAATTTGATTAAGAAATAAATGTTACCTTTTATTTATATTATAACTATGTTATTTGTATAACACAGATTAGTACTAGGATCCATAAATACTATTTTAGGAAGTGAATAAGATGCTCAGTTCTTCAAAAACAAAAAAAAAACAATTTTTAATTGTTTGCTAAAATACAATACTGTATAATTTGTAAAATTATTTTATCAAATGCTTACATTAATTATGTCTTAATGACATAAATTAATCATGTGTTTCACTGATGAAGCAACATATAGTTATCAGTAGAATGTAAATGATTTAACATGTCATATCCTAGCATCTTAGAAGGATAAAATTCTGTACTTCTATCTATATTATCTATCTATCATTTATGTGGATGTCTATATTTCTAAAACCAACTCAAAATTCACTCAGGTCTTGCCTAAAATTGTTTTCAATATTTTCCTAGTAATGAAGACATAAGAACATTTAATCAATTTAATTTATTGCTATATGATACATTCTCCAGCAAGTGGTCCGGCATATGCTACTAAGGAATATTCTATGGGTCACATATGCAGAAAGACCCAAAAATTAGGGTGAGACTATCAGCTCTGTAGTGGAAAACAGAAGGTAAATGGCATTTGAGAATAAGAGAACAAAATAACAGAGATTTCTTATATTCATATGTGAAATTTTGAAAGAATAAAAATATTCTTTAAGCAAAAAAAAAAGAGAGAAAGAAAAGAAAAATAAAAAAAAGAAAGGACAAAGCTAAGCAGCAAGGATCCAAATTCTAGCAAACATGGAGATTATATTTCTCCTTTCCCAATTATTTCTCTCCTCCTTCTTGTTTCTCCTCCAGGTGGGCACTTCCATGAAAGGGGCATGCTCTTTTTAAATTTCTGTATTGCCCAAACTGCACTGTTGTTAAGCTTTACTCCTAAGTTCTTCATGTCAAACTGCCTTCTATACACTTAACATTGTATCCGGTAACATACCCAATTGGTGTATGTAAATATATATAATGTAAATTAATATTAATATATTATAGATTACATATATAATATTAAAACTTATATTATCCCAAAAGTTTAAAAATTCAATAGGGAAAACAAAAACAAAACTCTTTGCATGTTCTCCTAACTAAGAAACCCTGAACTTGCTTTGATCTGCTTTGGCTATCATGATTTTTTGCCTGTTCTTTACTGCAAAACATGTTTATAAATATGCTCTAAGCCTCCTTATTTGGTAATTTTTTGATATTTATAAGTTTTGTCTCATATCTGTAATAAAAGTATCAGTTAATGTTAAATAGGACTAATATGTAGCAAATACAATATGTGTGTACATGTATATGGATCATTGAACATATACTGTAAGATCCAACATATTCATGGTTCACACCATGAAGTATACTAATGACAGTACTGTTTTGTGTCACAATTTTAATTATAGCTGATCAGTTCTCATGAGGTTGCATTTCACAAAGCCCAAAGTAATTTATATACTATATCAAATGTGTCCAATGAATTACATTAAACTTTCACACTACAGACCTTGGGAAAGTTCATTATTGTAAAGCATATTTACCTCTAAAATCTACTCAGAAGAGATTTAATTAGATGGTCCCTAGAAATAACACAACAACACACAAACTTTGTGACCTGAGTTCAATTCCAAGAGGTCCAGAGGATGAAAGATGATAAATTAATTCTGAAAATTGGTCTCTGGACTTCTGTGCTCTCTGTTTCATTTTTCCATTTATAAACAAATATGTACAATAAAGATTTAGTTATTGATATAAATAAGATAAGTTAATCTTTAGTGTTACAACCATGTGAGAAGTAGTAAGCTAATGAACCCATGGTGTACTAATCTGAAACTTGTAGAAATCAATTAACTCTTAAAATGTACATAAATGGCAGTAAATATATACATTATCCTTATAAATTCACTTGTTTTGTTTCTTTTTCCATAAATATGAAAATTATTGAGGCAAAATTTTTGCTTACTTTAGTCATTGTTTAAAAATCAAATGGAAACTGCCCCCCACCCCAGAGCCGCCCGGCCAGCAGCACCCGCGCGTGTGGCCGCCGGCTTTGCCCCCAGCCCCCTCTCCGCACCGAACCCGGACCAGAGCCCAGGTGAGAGAGAGCCCCTCCCAGCCCAGCCCCCCAACCCGGAGCCTAGCATCCCGGCCAGCAGCACCCGCACGTGGCCGCCGGCTTAGCCTCCGGGGCCCCGCCCCAGACAGCAGCCCCTTGTGCCCTCCCGCCCCCGCGCCCCTCTGCCCCCCCTCAGGTCGCAGGTGAAGAATTCTGCCATCAACATCAGACCCTCTGCCTCTCTGGCCTACCGGGGACCTATGCACGTGGTCCACGGAAGTCACACTGCTACTCAGAATTCAATAGAGTACAAAGGAAACTCAAGCAAAACTCTAAGGAACAAAGAGAACACAGGCCATACATCTGGACTTCACTACAACCATTGTATCACATGCGAGACTCTTCACATCCAGCCTAAAGATAAGTAAACCTTTTTTTTTTCTTTCTCTTTTTCTTTTCTCTCACCTTACTGATCCTTTCTAGTATCAATGTTGTAGGTCAGCTTCCTCATACAGCCACCCCAAAAACATACAACTCCAGGGAGTACACCACCCACCCTCACATTTCACCAAGACACTAGATCGTAAAAGTGCACTACATACTTATATTCATCGCCTGGTTACTTAATTGACGTACTAACATCCTAGTAGTCTCATCTAGGATATAACAATACCAATACACAAACATACCCAATCCAAGGCAAGCACTAGTAACAACTGGGAGGTGTAACAATACCAACTACATCGGTTCAGTGAAAAACACACAGAAACTGAAAGGTCCTAAAAAACAAAACAACAATGTACAAGTCAAAGTGCAGATCCACGAGAAACAAACCCCAAGAACAATCTCCCACGAAAAGAATCAATCCCATAACGATGGATTGCGACCAGAACAAATCCATAGAAAATAGCCATGAAAGCCAGACCCAACATAACGACTTTCAGAGTATGATCATTACCATGATTAATAATATGAAAGAGGAAATCCGAGAAGAGTTAAATAACCGTGTCAACCACTTTGAACAGGAACACAACAGGAACCTGGAGGAGTTGAGAAAAACAGTTCAAGAAACAAAAATAGGTATAGAGCAGGTAAAACAGTCTCAGGCAGAGTTTAAAATTGAACTAAGAGATAAGTTATCTTCAACCCAAAACTCGACAGAGAGTCTTATCAGCAGAACAAATGAGGCAGAAAATAGAATCTCAGATCTTGAAGACAAAGTAGGAGAATTAACCAGCTCAATGGAAGAGATTGTTAAAGCCAAAAAGATACTGGAGAGGAACATTCAAGATATATGGGACACCCTGAAGAAACCTAACATGCGCATTCATGGAATACCAGAACAAGAATCCCAAAATACCACACCTGAGGAAATATTTCAATTCATCATAAATGAAAACTTCCCACAACTAAAGAATGAGAGGCTATCCAAATACAAGAGGCATTTCGCACTCCAAACAGATATGACCAAAATAGAAAATTGCCATGGCAAATAGTAGTCAAAACACTCCACATTCAAGATGAAGAAAAAGTGCTGAGAGCTTCAAGAGAAAAAAAGCAAGTCACTTTTAAAGGTAAACCTATTAGAATAACAAATGACTACTCAATGGAAACAGTAAAAGCAAGAAGAGCTTGGAGAGACATACTTCAAGTATTAAATGAGCAAAAATGCCAACCCAGAGTGATATACCCGGCAAAACTATCTGTCATGATTGAGGGAGAAAGAAAAGTTTTTCAGCACAAAGACAACTTGAAGGGATACATGTCTACCAAACCAGGCCTTCAAAAAATGCTAGAAATGATACTCAAGCTTGAAGAAAAGAACAAGCGTATCCAGGAGGACAGAAGGGAAGTATAATACCAACAAAATATAAATATCAAACATCATGCTTACAAAATCTACTAAACATAAAAAATGTCCAGAATAAAAAATAATTTCTCCATTATAACATTAAATGTCAACGGCATTAACTCACCGATTAAGAGACATAGATTAAAAACTTGGATTAAAAACCACAGTCCAACAATCTGCTGCCTTCAGGAAACTCATCTCACCACAAAAGATAGGCATGTCCTAAGAATGAAAGGCTGGTCCAAAATCTTGCAAGCTAATGGAACCAGGAAACAGGCAGGGGTAGCAATTATGCTTTCAGACAAAGTGGACTTCAAACCAAAGAAAATCATATGAGATACAGATGGATACTACATTTAGTCACAGGTACAATTCACCAGGAAGACTACAACCATTGTATCACAATACTGAACATATATGCACCCAATATGGACCCCTCCACATTCATTAAGAAAACCCTACAGCATCTAAAGCAAGAAATCAACCCCCAAACGATAATTCTTGGGGATTTCAACACCGCCCTCTCAACATGGGATAGATCAACAGGTCAAAAGCTTAACAGAGACACTTTGGAGCTTAACCAAACACTTACTGAAATGGACCTTACAGATCTCTATCGAACTTTTCACCCACGTACCAAAGAATACACATTTTTCTCAGCAGCACACGGAACTTTCTCCAAAATAGATCACATATTGGGCCACAAAATGAATCTACACAAATACAAAAAAGTCGAAATTCTAGCCTGTGCCCTATCAGACCACCACGGCCTAAAGCTGGACATCCACAACAACACAACAAACAAGAGAAAATACACTAACTCTTGGAAACTTAACAATATGATGCTGAATGAGAACTGGATTCAGGAAGAAATTAAACAGGAAATTCAAGATTTCCTGAAAGTGAACGAAAATGAAAATACAACTTACCAAAATCTCTGGGACACAATGAAAGCTGTTCTAAGAGGTAAGTTCATAGCTCTTAATGCCTACATCAGAAAATTGGAAACATCAGAAATAAATAATTTAACGATGCAGCTTAAGGCTTTGGAGAAACTTGAGCAATCTGATCCCAAAAGTAATAGAAGAGAGATTAGCAAAATAAGGGGAGAAATATCTGAAATTGAGATTAAGAAAACGATAGAAAAAATCAACCAGTCAAAAAGCTGGTTCTTTGAAAAAATCAATAAGATTAATACACCCCTAGCTAAATTAACGAAAAGCAAGAGAGAGAAAACCCAAATTAACAAAATTAGAAATGAACATGGAGTTATCACTACGGATACCCAAGAAATCCAGAGAATTATAACATCATATTTCAAAAACTTATACTCTGTGAAGTTTGACAACACAAAAGAAATGGATGAATTTCTAAGTAAACACAACCTACCTAAATTGAATCAGGATGTTGTGAATTATTTAAATAGTCCTATAACATACAAGGAAATTGAAGAAGTAATCTCGAATCTTCCCACCAAAAAATGTCCTGGGCCAGATGGATTCAGCACAGAATTCTACCAGACATTTAAGGAGTTAATAACACCAATACTCCTTAAACTGTTCCATCAAATAGCAAAGGAAGGAACACTGCCAAATTCCTTCTATGAAGCTAAAATCGTCTTAATCCCAAAACCTAATAAAGATGCACTTAAAAAAGAAAACTATATGCCGATCTCTCTGATGAACACAGATGCAAAGATTCTCAACAAAGTCTTAGCAAATCGGATTCAAAAACATATCAAAAAGATCATTCACGGGTACCAAGTAGGCTTCATCCCCGGCACACAAGGTTGGTTCAACATACGCAAATCAATCAATATAATTCATCATGTAAACCAGTCCAAAGTCCAAGACCACATGATACTCTCGATAGATGCAGAAAAAGCCTTTGACAAAATCCAACAGCCTTTTATGATCAAAACGCTAGAGACTGTAGGAATGAAAGGAACCTTTATCAATATAATAAAAGCTGTATACAACAAGCCCACAGCAAGGATTATGCTCAATGGGGAACAATTGGAAGCATTCCCACTTCAATCAGGAACTAGACAAGGCTGTCCACTCTCACCACTTCTATTCAATATTGTACTTGAAGTCTTAGCTGAAGCCATAAGACAAGAAAGGGACATAAGAGGGATTCAAATCGGCAAGGAGGAAGTCAAGCTATCCCTATTTGCAGATGACATGATCTTATACCGGAGTGATCCCAAAAACTCCACCAGGAAGCTCCTGGAAATAATTGAGAAGTTCAGCAGGGTGGCAGGATACAAAATAAATGTGCAAAAATCAGAGGCCTTCCTATATACCCAGAATGAAAGAAGTGAAAAATCCTTGAGAGAAACAATACCATTTATTATAGCCCCTAAAAAAATGAAATACCTTGGTATAAACCTAACTAAGGACGTAAAAGACCTTTACAATGAAAACTTTAAAACCCTAAAGAAAGAAATTGCAGAAGACACCAGAAGGTGGAAAGACCTCCCTTGTTCCTGGATTGGCAGAATCAACATCGTAAAAATGACCATCCTACCAAAGGCAATATACAAATTCAATGCTATACCTATTAAAATCCTAAAACAATTCTTTAAAGAAGTTGACCAAACAATATCAAAATTCATATGGAGGCACAAAAGACCCAGGATAGCAAAGACAATCCTGAGTAACAAAAACACTGCTGGAGGTATTACCATACCGAACCTTAGTCTATATTACAAATCCATAGTTATAAAGACAGTCTGGTACTGGCTCCAAAATAGACACACAGATCAATGGATAAGGATTGAAGACCCAGCTATAAGCCCACAAAAATACAGCCATTTGGTCTTTGACAAAGGGGCCCAAAGAATCCAATGGAAAAAGAACAGCATCTTCAACAAATGGTGCTGGCAAAACTGGATCTCCACATGCAGAAGATTAAAGCTGGACCCGTACTTGTCACCATGTACAAGACTTCATTCCAAGTGGATCAAGGACCTTGATATCAGGCCAGAGACTATAAAAACCATAGTTGAAAGGATAGGGAACTCCCTCGAGCTGACTGGGCTAGGCCAACAGTTCCTAAACAGACATCCAATGGCACAGTCACTGCTACCAACTCTCAACAGTTGGGATCTTGTAAAATTAAAGAGCTTCTGTTCAGATAAAGAGATTGTAACATGAGCTCAAAGGCAACCCACAGAATGGGAGAAAATCTTCACTAACCACATATCTGATAGAGCTCTACTGTCCAGAGTGCACAAAGAACTTAGAAAACTAAACATCAAGGAAACCAATGGCACAATTAAAAAATGGGCCCTGGAACTTAAAAGAAATTTTACCAGGCATGAAATTAAAATGTGTAACAAATATTTTAAAAAATGCTCCACTTCTTTAGCCATCAGGGAAATGCAAATCAAAACTTCCTTGAGATAATCATCTCACCCCAATCAGGATGGGAAAAATCCACAATACAAACAACAACAAATGCTGGAGAGTATGTGGAGAGAGGGGAACTCTCCTACATTGCTGGTGGGAGTGTAGGCTCATACAGCCACTCTGGCGAGCCATCTGGAGATTCTTAAAGTAATTAAAGATTGAAATGCCATATGACCCTGCTATCCCACTTTTGGGAATAACCCCCCATGCAGCAGAGGTTCGCCTCGATAGCACAAGCTCGACCATGTTCATAGCAGCACTGTTTACAATAGCAAAGTCATGGAATCAACCTAAATGTCCAACAGTTGACGAGTGGATAAGGAACCTGTGGTACATCTATACAATCGAGTACTACTCAGCCATCAAAAATGATGAATTACTGGAATTTGCTGGGAAATGGATGTCATTAGAAAGAATTATATTAAGTGAAGTATCCCAAACCCAGAAAATTAAGCATCGTATGTACTCCTTAATAGGTGGCTCCTAGTACCAAACTCACCCAGCCCACATTGAGACATTTAAAAGTAAACCTATGTAACACAGTAATTTCAAGGATTATGAACAAGGGAAATATGGTAGGAGGGCCAAACCAGAAACAAGGAGAGTGGGGACCATGTTACAGCAGAGAAAATAGGCCTCCATCAAGGTCTGCAAGTAAGTAATGAGAAACCTGGTTAAGTTCACAGACGTTGTTTCCTGATTTCATCAGAAGGGGGGGCATATAGTCTAGCAGATAAAAAGTAATCATTTTGCAAATGGGTGATGGACCCCTCCCTCACTGAGGTTTCCTACTCTTATTACATCTACCCTTGAATGTGCTATTATAACAAGACTCCAGTTTAACAGCTTTTGTCTCTGGCCAGGGGGTGACATACAGTGCCCAGCAGAATGGAGTGAAGGGCATTGCAGGAGCAGCAAAACTGCAAAAGGAAATCAACAAACCACAATCCAGAACTTCAGAGACTCTTTATCAATCACATAGAACTAGGCCAGCCTAATCTCTCCCCATCCTGGAGCTCAGGGACATTTGCGGAAGAGGGGGCGGTAAGATTGTAAGAGCCAAAGGATGGGAGGAGCAGCGATTTGCAAGATTCTCAACAATAGTTGGGGCCAAAGCAATCATAATGGGACTTTGCATGCCCTGCGAAATGTCCAATGCACTGTTGCCCTCATAAAGTCTAGCATCTGTTAAGGGCACCGAGAACCCTGGAGGCAAGGCATTGACAGCCATAGTAGTGATCTTATGCTTAAGGGGAACAAGAGAAAGGGCTTATGGAAATGCCACTGAGTCCTTTTATGTCATCGGAGAGGAGGACCCAGTGGAGAGTTAGGCGTACACAATAAAGGACTCTCTGGGAATTGGGGGGGAGGCACTGGGGGATGCATAGGAAGAGGAGGGAGAGGAGGGGGTTCGGGGGGAGGAGGGGGGAGGGAGGAAACTGGTAAAAAATTTTAAAATGTATAATTAAATTTTTAATAAAAAAAAAGAAAAAGAAATAAAAAAATAAAAAAAAAACAAAAAAAAACAAAACAAATCTGTCGTACAGCATAATATGGTCGTGTTAGGTGCCTTTTGGACTTTTGTTTCCATTCTGATATGATTCTCAAGATGTTATTGATATGTCTTCAAGCTTACTGTTCTTTTATACAATATCTAATACTACAGGCTAGCATAATAAATTTTTCATTAAAGATAAAAAAAATCAAATGGAAATTATATGAACAAATAATAAACAATCAACCTCATATAATTACTCCATTTATTGCACGTTTTGCACATTAGTTGCTGTTCTGATGTTGAATAACAGTTTAGGAATTTTTTTTCAAGGCAAAATAGATTCAGCAGACTTTAATTTTGGAAAAGGTTTTAGAAGCTTGCAAACACAGGATAACAGACCAAAGAAATCAAATCTTCGCCAGAATGGCAAAAAGTTGAGAGACTTCTTTAATAGCTCAGTTGATACACAAGACTGTGAACTGCATGGGAAAAAAATTTTCAGGTAAACCTCTTCCCACTAAATAAGTATCAGAAGGCAAGATGTATTTAACCTTCGGCCTCTGAGCATACCTATACACCTCTACTTACTCATCCCTGACTGCCAGGAATATTTTTTGAATGTGAGATGTGTGCGTGTGTGTGTGTGTGTAAGAGGGCACTTGAGCCTGAGTGTCTATGGTGATCCAAGGGCGACATTAGGAATCATCTAGATTTCTTTGCCTCCTTATTGTTTTGCTCTGGGTTTCCTAGGCTCTACGTGTTGAAGCTAAAATTACAGATCACTGCCACATCCTTCCAGCATGGGGCAAAGGGAGAAACAATGCCCAGAATTTGTACTCTAACTCTTCATATACTCTGTGACATATTTATTCACCTTTAAACACTGCCCACACTAAATAAATGAATAAATAACAAATCTGTGCTAGATTTTTTAAAAGAAGAAAAGAGCTAAGTTGCGGGGGTTGGCTCCTGGTGGCGGGGAAGGAGAGAGGTGAGCACGCCTCCGCCTCCCAGGTCCCAGAAGACAACCAGGCATGGCAGGGAGTTAAGTTGAAGCATGAACTCCTTTGTTGTAGGTGGTGCAGTAGTTTATAAAGACAAGAAGCACAAGGTGCAAAACGGGCAGCCAATCATATTAATGGTCCACACAGCACGCAAGCTACATGGGCCAGGCTCAGCATTCATCTATATGGGGGGCATGCTGAGTTCACATGTACAGAACTCCTTTGAAACAATCAGGGCTCCCTGTGATGCAAACAAGATTACATCCAGCACGCTAGCTCCCAGCGCCATCTTATGGTTCCATGTGCTCAGTTACTCCCTGCTCACTTCCTCCCAGCGCCATCTTTTTTGGGCTGGCCCAACACTAAGTGTGAAATGGCTCATTCTAATTTTTATGTGATCCAAACATGAATAAAGAACAAATATTTCCAATAGTATTTTGTTAAATGTGCATGCTGCATATAACAGTACAGTTAATAGTTATAGTTTTTAAATTTTTTAGCTTTATAAGCATAATTATTAGTTGTTCTTTTCCCACAGTATTTCCCGTTCTTTTCCCCCCTTCCTCTGCCACTCTCCCCTCCCTTCATCAATCCATCCCAATCTCTCCCACCTTCCTGTCTGCTTCTATGGGTCTAAGGATTTCATTTAGGTTGTTTGCTTTGGTAGGTTCTTAGGTCCCTAAGGCAGATTAAGTAGCCCCTCCTTGGGTAGAATCATTGGTATGGGCACTGCCCTTCATCTGTAAGGCTCAGTCCCTAAAGTTCCCCTGCTTGTAATTATTTCTCTTGAGATTCTCTCTAGTCTATGGTGGGAGATGTCGATATATCAGCCATTGTGCAGATCTGGTGAGGATAAATCTCTTTGCAATGATTTTCTGGATGCAATAGCCCTGTCTTAAGTGGAATGTCTTGGATAGCAGTGGACCTCCTCCATCTTTAAACTCTTAAAATCTTAACACTGTCTTCTGCAAGATTCCCTGAGCTTTAGGATGGAAAGAAATGTGGTTTCCCTGATTCTGGTTGAGCATTTTAGGGTTGTGCTGTGGTCTATTTCACTACTTTTCCATTGCATTAGAGACTGTGTCTTATTTGGGTGTTGAAATCTTTTCTTATCTAAAGATAAAATAAGAGTTGTTTCAATGGAAGTTTACTCTGAAATGTTTGTGGTTAGTATTGAAGCACCTGATCCTGTCTGCTGTCTCTTTTCTCCCCATTCACTGTTGTTTAGACTTGTTTACAGTACTGGACATGTTATTTCCTGTCTTTGAGGGGGTGGGAGTATAGGAGCCTGCAAGCTGGTGGTTAGTTACCAGGAAACTAACCCCACTCTTTTCAGTGTCCTATTCCTGTTCTTCCCTATCCTTTAAGATTTTTTTTCTTTTCTTTTTTTCCCCATTCATACAAACTCAATAGGTACCCTTGTCCTCTCCCTCCTTCCACCCCTCCCCACTCCCCCCTTGCCCTCTCTCTGCCTTTTGCCCTTCCTTTCATCCCCCTCCCCTCTTCCCAGTGCCTCCTTCTTCCCCCTTCCCATTCTTTTTTTTTAATTTTATTTTTTATTTCTTCCACTCATACAAAGTTGATAAGTACCCCATTCCACTCCCTCCCTCCACCCCTCCCTGGACCCTCTTGTTCCCTCCTTCCTTTTCCCTTTTCTTTTCCCCCTCCCTCCCTTTCTCCCAGTCCCCCCTCCACCCCCTATTCCTGGAGCATCCTGTAGTGTGCATGTCAAACTTCCCTCTGGGTCCTTTTCTCTGATGAAGCGTAAGGACTCAGTGGCATTGCCTAGAGCTCTTTTTGTGTGTGTGTGTGTGTGTATGTGTGTGTGTTCCCCTTTAATATAGGAACACTATTGTGGCTGTTAATCCCTTGCCTCTAAGGATCATAGTGCCTGTGTTCCATGCTAGACTTTGGGGATTCAATGATATGTTGGTAATTGTGCAGGTCATGCAAAGTCCTATTATGATTACTTTGGCCCTAACTTGTATGGAGTATCTTGCACATCATTGCTTCTCCCCATCTTTAGGCTCTTACAATTTTATAGTCCCCTCTTCTGCAAATTTCCCCGAGCTTTAGGATGGGGAGAGATTAGGCTGGCTTGGTTCCAGGTGGCTGATGTAGAGTCTCTGATTTTCTGAATTATGGTTTGTTGATTTTTTTTTTCAGTTTTGCTGCTCCTGCACCACCCTTGGCTCCATCCTGATAGGTATGGGATGTCACCCCCTGGCCAGAAATAAAAGGCTGTTAAAATAGAGTCTTATTATAAGAGTATATTCAAAGGTAGACGGAATAAGAGTAGGAGACCACACCCTTTTGTGTGAATGCCAAACTTCTGAGTCTTTCACCCCAATGAAGTATATGGACTCAGTGGCATAGCCAGGAGCCTTTTGTTGGGCTCCCCATTAGTATGGGAACACTATTATGACTGTTAGTCCCTTCTTTCTAAGGATCCTGCTGCCTGTGATCCATTTTAGAGTTTGGGAGGTCATTGACATGCTTTGAGACTTTTCTTAAGTAAAATCCTTTTTTAGCAGTTTATCCATGTTCTTTTGTTTCTGTTCTTCGGGATCTTCTTCTAAACCTGCACCCTCCATCTTGTGCTCCTTTGTTTACATTCGAGTTGTAAGATTTTCTGATTGATTACATCAAACTGAAGTTTTAATGCTAGGATCCACTTATAAGTGAGAATATACAACATCTGTCTCTGCATTTGGAATATTTTGTCCAGGTCCATCCATTCACTTGCAAATTTCATTAGTTCATTTTTCCTTAGAGGTGAGTAGTATTCAATTGCATGTATTTACCACATTTGCATTAATGACTTATCAACTGTTCGACATCTAGGTTGGTTCCATTTCTTTGCAATTGTGAAAAGAACTGTGTGAATATGGTTGTACATGTGACTTTGTTGTACGATGCAGTGTTGAGATTATTGCCAAGATTGGTACAGCTGGATCACATGGAATTTTATTTTTTAGGAACCCTTGTTATTAGGAACTTCCAAATAGACCTTCAAAGGGATTTCTTGAGTTGACAATCTCACCAGCAATGACTGAAGGTCTCCTCTACCCATCCACACTAGCATTTGATGCTGCTTTTGTTTTGGATCATAGCCATTCTGATTGGAATGAGAAAGCTCAGGATATTTCTAATTTGCATTTTCTCACTGACTAAGGAGTCCTTCTTGTCTACCAAATCAAGCAAGCAGAAAATACTAGAAAAAATTGTCAGTACAGGCAAAATTGATCAACACACTCAAGAGGATAAAAGGGAAAATGAATGTTAATACAAGTGTCAGGCGGAGAACTGCCAAGACAAAACAATAAACTTGCATTTTTTCCTCCTCTGGGAAGACCAGGAAGACCCCTAGGCCATACCTCAGGTCCCAGATCATCCTCAGATCCCACTATCAAGTCTGTGTTCACTGCTCTGGGCATGGCAAACTCCCAATTCTTATGGGAGAGCAGGGAAGGCTAATAGGCCTCACCCCAGTCCCCAGGTCATCTGTTCATCACACTACCCAGCTTGCCCTTTCTGCTCAGAGTCCCAGAAAGCTCCCTCTGCCTCTCAGAAAAGTTGAGGCAGCTATGAGGCCAGCAGTCTCTACTAAAAGATATACCCATCCTCCTGTGGTGTTCTTCTTCATTCTCCTCCTCCTGCTTTCTTTCTCTCTCTCTCTCCCACCCCCTTGTAATCATTAAAGAACTTTAAAGTTTTCAAGAATTCAATAGAGTCCAGAGATGACCCAAGCAATGGCCTAGGGGACCAAGATCACACATCTGAAGACTTCTAAAATCATTCCATCAAATAGGAGAGAATATTTGGTTCCAGCTATAAAATAAGTAAACCCACTTTTTACTTTCCTGTTATTCTCAATTGTTAGTCACCATAGTTTCAATTTCCATATTGCTCAACCAAGAACCCATACAACTTCAGGGAGTATACAATTAATTCTCACACACTGCCAAGGAAGTAAACAAAAAGTACAGTACCATACAGATTTTCAATGCCTGTCTTCTAAACCCACCTTAATCGATATACTAATAGTACAATAGCTTCATCTAGGAAACAAAATCAAGACCAGACAGGTATATCCAACTCCAAGGCAAACACTAGCAATAACTGCTCAAATGTAGTAATATTGTCTAATTCAACTCGGCTAAACACACACATCAACAATGACATCAGAGAAAAAACAAAAATGCCCAGGTCACAACACAAATTCATGAGAATAAAAAACCAAGAAAACAAATCTACAAAAGCATCAACATGACAATAATAGAATACAACGAGAACAAACTCACAAAAAATAGTGAAGAAAGCCATTCCCAAGAAAATGATTTCCAAATGAAAGAAAAAAATCCAGGAGGAGTTAAATAACCACATAAACCACTTTCAACAGGAACACACAAAAGGCACATGGATGAGATGAGAAAATCAGTTGCAGAAAGTAGGCATTGAGTAGCTAAAACACTGAACCCCTCCCCAAACACTATCCTACTCCTGTTCCATTTAACTTTGAGTCTCTTATTATATTAAGATCTTCATTTAAACATCTTTCATCTTTGGTTAGGAGATGACCTTCAATACCAATCAGGGTGGAGCAAGGGCAGTGCAAGAAAAGCAAAACTGAAAACAACAACAAATCATAATTCAGAGCATCAAAGGCTCTACATTATTCACCTGACACCAAACCAGCCAAATCTCTCCCCATCCTAAAACTCAGAGAATCTTGTAGAAGAGGGGGAGGCAAGATTGTAAGAGCCTAAAGATGGGGAGGACCAATGATATACAAGATATTCCACACAAGTTAGGGCTGCAGTAGCTATAATCAGACTTTAATGAACTGCACAATGGCTGACATGTCAATGACCCCCCCCCCAAAATCTAGCATGGATCACAGGGGAGAAGGCTTCAGGCAGTCATAATAGAATTCCCATACTAATTGGGAGCCCAGGA
Organism: Typhlomys cinereus; assembly: GCA_023101885.1. NCBI lineage: Eukaryota > Metazoa > Chordata > Mammalia > Rodentia > Platacanthomyidae > Typhlomys > Typhlomys cinereus. Next base: position 7,710,631 of record JALPQD010000022.1, read on the forward strand.
AAGGGTTCTGGGATATGCCACTGTGTCTTTACCCCTCACTAGGGTGGAAGACTCAGAGGAGAGGAGACTTGACATTCACACAAAAAGGATGCTCCAGAGGTGGGAAGGAGGAAGAGGGAGGCACTGGGCAAAGGGGATGGAAGGAGAGGGGTGAACAGAAGGGAAAAAAAGGGGGGGGAGTGCAAAGCAAGACTGGGGAGGGGAAAAGGGAAGAAGAAGACAGGGGTATCTATTGAGCTTGTAATATTGGGATAAAAAATAAAATGTGGGCCCTTTCCCCACCCCGCTCCGCCGGTTGGGTCACGCGTGCGCGGTCCAGCCGGGCCTTCGCCCACCACCTAGGTAAGCTCCCCCCCGCGCTGCCCACCAGAACCCCAGGTCAGCCCAAAGGGACCCAGCTCCTAACCCCACCATCCAGCCGGAGCCATGCGCAGGGCCTAGGGATAAGGAGGACCTCCCCCTGTTCCCGGCCCCGCCCCAGCTTGACTCGGGTTAAATAGCTCCATGACAATGCCCCCATCCTCCCTTCCCCACTCCGGTCCGCCTGCTGGGACAAGCCCGCGGTCCAGCTGGGCCTCATCCGCGATCTAGGTAAGCTCCGTCCTTGCCCACCCCCAGAACCCCAGGACAAATAATTCAGTTTAGTGAAATTGAAAGATCTTAAGAGTTAAACCGACAATGCCAAATTCAAAGTGCAAATCCATGAGAAGCAACACTCAAGTAAACAAATTTCCCACTGAAGAAATTAATCCCATAATGTTAGACTCCAACCAGAACAAACCGACGGAAAAAGGCCAAGAAAGCCTGACCCAGGATAACAACTTTCAAAATATGATCATTACCATGTTCAATACTATGAAAGAGGAAATCCGGGAGGAATTACATAATCAAATCAATCGCTTTGAAGAGATACACAACAGACATTTGGAAGAGTTGAGAAAAACAGTGCAAGAAACAAAAAGTGGCATAGAGCAGTTAAAACAGACTCAAGCAGAGTTTAAAACTGAGCTACAAGACAAGTTATCTTCAACCCAGAACTCTACAGAGTCTTATCAACAGAACTAACAAAGCAGAAAACAGAATTTCAGACCTTAAAGATAAAGTGGGAGTACTAACCAGCTCAATGGAAGAGGTTGTTAAAGCCAAAAAGATACTTGAGAGAAATATCCAAGAGATACGGGACACCCTGAAGAAGCCTAACATGCGTATTCATGGAATACCAGAGCAAGAATCTCAAAATACCACCCCTGAGGAAATTTTTCAAACGATCATCAAGGAAAACTTTCCTCATCTAAAAAAAGAGAGGCCCATCCATATACAAGAGGCATTCTGCACCCCAAACAGATACGACCAAAACAGAAGATTGCCACTGCAAATAATAGTCAAAACACTCCACATTCAAGATAAAGAACTGGTGCTGAGAGCTTCAAGGGAGAAAAAACAAGTCACTTTTAAAGGTAAACCTATTAAAATAACAAATGACTTCTCAATGGAAACACAAAAGCAAGAAGAGCTTGGAGAGACATACTTCAAGTATTGAATGAGCAAAAATGTCAACCCAGGCTAATTTACCCTGCAAAACTATCAGTCATGATCTAGGGAGAAAGAAAAATCTTCCAGCACAAAGACAACTTGAAGGGATACATGTCCACCAAACCAGGCCTTCAAAAAATGCTAGAAATGATACTCAAGCGTGAAGAAAAAAGCAGGCATATCCAAGAGAACAGAAGGCAAGTATAACACCATTAAAAGTGAAGCAATATACTTATAAAAACTACTAAACATAATAAATGAATGGAATTAAAAATAGTTTCTCCATTATAACATTAAATGATAATGGAATTAACTCACCAATCAAGAGACACAGATTACAAACTTAGATCAAAAATCTCAATCCATCAATCTGCTGCCTGCAGGAAACCCATCTCACCACAAAAGATAGGCACGCTCTAAAAATAAAAGGCTGGTCAACAATTCTACAAGCAAATGGAAGTAAAAAACAGGCAGGGGTAGCCATTATGATATCAGACAAAGTGGACTTCAAACCAAAGAAAATTATAAGAGACATGGATGGATACTACATTTTAGTCACAGGTACAATTCACCAGGAAGACTTCACAATACTGAACATCTATGCACCCAATACGGTCCCCTCCACATTCATTAAGAAAACCCTACAGCGTCTAAAGCAAGAAAACAACCGCCAAATGATAATTCTTGGGGACTTCAACACCGCCCTCTCAACACGGGATAGATCAACAGGTCAAAAGCTTAACACAGACACTTTGGAACTTAATCAAACCCTTACTGAAATTGACCTTACAGATCTCTATCAAACTTTTCATCCACGCACCAAAGAATACACATTTTTCTCAGCAGCACACGGAACTTTCTCCAAAATAGATCACATATTGGGCGACAAAATGAATCTATACATATACAACAAAGTTGAAATTGTAACCTATGCCCTATCAGACCACCACGGCCTAAAGCTGGACATCCACAACACAACAAACAAGAGAAAATACCCTAACTCCTGGAAACTTAACAATATGATGCTGAATGAGAACTGGATTCAGGAAGAAATTAAAAAGGAAATTCAAGATTTCCTGAAAGTGAATGATAATGAAAATACAACTTACCAAAATCTCTGGGACACAATGAAAGCTGTTCTAAGAGGTAAGTTCATAGCTCTTAATGCCTACATCAAAAAAATGGAAACATCAGAAATAAACAACTTAACGATGCAGCTTCAGGCTTTAGAGAAACTTGAGCAATCTGATCCCAAAAGTAGTAGAAGAGAGGAGATTAGCAAAAAAAGGGGAGAAATAACTGAAATCGAGATTAGGAAAACGATAGAGAAAATGAACCAGTCAAAAAGCTGGTTCTTTGAAAAAATCAATAAGATTGATACACCCCTAGCTAAATTAACCAAAAGCAGGAGAGAAAAAATCCAAATTAACAAAATCAGAAATGAACATGGAGTTATTACTACTGATACCCAAGAAATCCAGAGAATTATTACATTGTATTTAAAAAACTTATACTCTGTGAAGTTTGACAACACAAAAGAGATAGATGAATTTCTAAGTAAACACAACTTACCTAAATTGAATCAGGAAGTTGTGAACTATTTAAATAGTCCTATAACATATAAGGAAATTAAAGAAGTAATCTTGACTCTTCCCACCAAAAAATGTCCTGGATCAGATGGATTCAGCACAGAGTTCTACCAGACATTTATGGAGTTAATAACACCAATATTCCTTAAACTGTTCCATCAAATAGCAAAGGAAGGAACACTACCAAATTCCTTCTATGAAGCTAATATCGTTTTCATCCAAAAACCTAATAAAGATTCACTTAAAAAAGAAAATTATAGGCCGATCTCTCTGATGAACACAGACGCAAAGATTCTCAACAAAGTTTTAGCAAATCGGATTCAAAAACATATTAAAAAGATTATTCACGGGGACCAAGTAGGCTTCATCCCCGGCACACAAGGTTGGTTCAACATACGCAAATCAATAAATGTAATTCATCATGTAAACCAGTCCAAAGTCCAAGACCACATGATACTCTCGATAGATGCAGAAAAAGCTTTTGACAAGATCCAACAGCCTTTTATGATCAAAACGCTAGAGACAGTAGGAATGGAAGGAACCTTTATCAATATAATAAAAGCTGTATACAACAAGCCCACAGCAAGGATTTTGCTCAATGGGGAACAATTGGAAGCATTCCCACTTCGATCAGGAAGTAGACATGGCGGTCCACTCTCGCCACTTCTATTCAATATTGTACTTGAAGTCTTAGCTGAAGCCATAAGACCAGAAAGGGACATAAGAGGGATTCAAATCGGCAAGGAAGAAGTCAAGCTATTCCTATTTGCGGATGACATAATCTTATACCTGAGTGATCCCAAAAACTCCACCAGGAAGCTCCTGGATCTAATTGAGAAGTTCAGCAGGGTGGCAGGATACAAAATAAATGTGCAAAAATCAGAGGCCTTCCTATATACCCAGAATGAAAGAAGTGAAAAAACCTTGTGAGAAACAATCCCATTTACTATAGTCCCTAAAAAAATGAAATACCTTGGTATAAACCTAACCAAGGAGGTAAAAGACCTTTACAATGAAAACTTTAAAACCCTAAAGAAAGAAATTGCAGAAGACACCAGAAGGTGGAAAGACCTCCCTTGTTCCTGGATTGGCAGAATCAACATCGTAAAAATGACCATCCTACCAAAGGCAATATACAAATTCAATGCTATACCTATTAAAATCCTAAAACAATTCTTTAAAGAAGTTGACCAAACAATATCAAAATTCATATGGAGGCACAAAAGACCCAGGATAGCAAAGACAATCCTGAGTAACAAAAACACTGCTGGAGGTATTACCATACCGAACCTTAGTCTATATTACAAATCCATAGTTATAAAGACAGTCTGGTACTGGCTCCAAAATAGACACACAGATCAATGGATAAGGATTGAAGACCCAGCTATAAGCCCACAAAAATACAGCCATTTGGTCTTTGACAAAGGGGCCCAAAGAATCCAATGGAAAAAGAACAGCATCTTCAACAAATGGTGCTGGCAAAACTGGATCTCCACATGCAGAAGATTAAAGCTGGACCCGTACTTGTCACCATGTACAAGACTTCATTCCAAGTGGATCAAGGACCTTGATATCAGGCCAGAGACTATAAAAACCATAGTTGAAAGGATAGGGAACTCCCTCGAGCTGATTGGGCTAGGCCAACAGTTCCTAAACAGACATCCAATGGCACAGTCACTGCTACCAACTCTCAACAGTTGGGATCTTGTGAAATTAAAGAGCTTCTGTTCAGATAAAGAGATTGTAACATGAGCTCAAAGGCAACCCACAGAATGGGAGAAAATCTTCACTAACCACATATCTGATAGAGCTCTACTGTCCAGAGTGCACAAAGAACTTAGAAAACTAAACATCAAGGAAACCAATGGCCCAATTAAAAAATGGGCCCTGGAACTTAAAATAAATTTTACCAGGCATGAAATTAAAATGTGTAACAAATATTTTAAAAAAATGCTCCACTTCTTTAGCCATCAGGGAAATGCAAATCAAAACTTCCTTGAGATAATCATCTCACCCCAATCAGGATGGGAAAAATCCACAATACAAACAACAACAAATGCTGGAGAGTATGTGGAGAGAGGGGAACTCTCCTACATTGCTGGTGGGAGTGTAGGCTCATACAGCCACTCTGGCGAGCCGTCTGGAGATTCTTAAAGTAATTAAAGACTGAAATGCCATATGACCCTGCGATTCCACTTTTGGGTATAACCCCCATACAGCAGAGGTTCACCTCGATAGCACAAGCACGACCATGTTCATCGCAGCACTGTTTACAATAGCAAAGTCATGGAATCCACCCAAATGTCCAACAGTTGACGAGTGGATAAGGAAACTGTGTTACATCTATACAATGGAGTACTACTCAGCCATCAAAAATGATGAATTACTGTAATTTGCCGGGAAATGGATGTCATTAGAAACAATTATATTAAGTGAAGTATCCCAGACCCAGAAAATTAGCACCGTATGTACTCCCTAATAGGTGGCTCCTAGTACCAAACCCACCCAGCCCATCTTGAGACACTCATAGGTAAATCTATGTATTGCCTACAGTAATTGCAAGGATTATGAACAGGAGGGATGGGGCTGGAGGGCCACACCAGAAACAAGGAGAGACGTAACCATGTTACAATAGATAAAATAGGCCTCCATCAAGGACTACAAGAAAGTAATGTGACATCTAGTTAAGTTCACAATTCGTTCCTGATCATTTACAACTAAGGGGGTATGAACTCACCAGAAGGGGTGGACACATAGTCCCGCAGATTAAAAAGTAACCATTTTGCAAATGGGTGATTGACCCCTCCCATTGCCAAATGCCATATGACCCTGAGATTCCAGTTTTGGGTATAAGTATTACATCTACCCTTGAATATGGTCTTATAATTAGACTCCAGTTTAACAGCTTTCTGTCTCTGGCCAGGGGGTGACATACAGTGCCCATCACGATGGAGTGAAGGGCATTGCAGGAGCAACAAAACTGCAAAAGAAAATCAACGAATCACTATCCAGAACTTCAGAGACTCTATATCAACCACCTAGAACTAGGCCAGACTAATCTCTCCCCATCCTGAAGCTCAGGGACATTTGCGGAAGAGGGGGCAGTAAGAGTATAAGAGCAAAAGGATGGGAGGAGCAATGATTTGCAAGATACTCCACACAAGTTAGGGCCAAAGGAATCATAATTGGACTTTGCATGCCCGGCACAATGTCCAACACACTATTGACCTCACAAAGTCTAACATTGGCTAAAGGCACCAAGGTCCTTGAAGGCAAGGGATTGACAGCCACAGTAGTGTTCCTATGCTTAGGGGGAACACAGGAAAGGGATCAGGGAAATGCCACTGGGTCCTTGTATGTCATTGGAGAGGAGGTCCAGAGGAGAGTCAGGCATGCACAAGAAAGGACTCTGGGAATTGGGGCGGGAGGCACGGGGGGATGGGGCGAGAGGGGTGAGGGGAGGGAGAGCAGGGGGTTCGGGGGGAGGAGTAGAGAGGGTGGGAACTGGTGTACCTATTAAGTTTGTATGAGCTGAAATAATAATAAAAAATGTATAAAAATAAAAAAAATAAAAAAAATAAAATGTGGGAGAAAAAAAAAGAATGATGCTGAAGAATTTTGAGGTGGATGTTCTGTCTGAACTCACATTCAAATGATTCAACAACAAATTATGGGAATAAAAAGAAAAAAAATCTCAAGCAGACATTAAACTTGAACTAAAAAAACAATCTATCTTTAACAACAGAGTCTTATCAGCAGAACCAATGAAGAAGAAAATAGACTATCATACCTTGAAGACAAAATGGAAGAACTAACCAGTTTCAATTGAAGAGGTTGTTAAAGCCAAAAAGATACTTGAAAGGAAAATTCAAGAGTTATGCGACACCTTGAAGAAGCCTAACACTCACATTCATGGAATATAAAAGCAAGAATCCACAAAAACAACACATGGGGAAATTTTTCAGCTTACCATAAAGGAAAACTTTCCACATTTAAAGAAAGAGAAGCCTACCAAATACAAGAGGAATATCACACCCCAAACAGATAATACCAAAATAAAAACACAACAACAAATAATCAAAATACCAAAAGACAAAAAGAATGTGCTAAGAGCTTCAACAGAAAAAACTAAGTGACTTTTAAAAGTAAACCTACCAAAATAAAAAAGGATTTTTCAATGGAAACAGTAAAACCAGAAGATCTTAGAGAGCAAAATGTTAAACCAGGGTGATATACACATCAAAATTATCAGTCATTCATGATCGAGGGTGAAAATTTTTCCACAATAAATAAAGAAGAATTGGAGGCTTCCAAGACTACAACAGGCCTTCAAAAAATGCTGGAAAAGATACTCAATGTTGAAGAAAAGAAGAACCATATCCATGAGGACAGAACAGAAGAATAATACCATCACAAACCACAAGACAAATAATACACAAAAGAAAGCCACTAAACACAAAAAAATTTGAGGAATCAAAAGTAATTTCTCCACTATAAAAATAAATGTCAATGGAATTAACTCACCAATCAAAACACACAAGTTATACACATGGATTAGAAAGTAAATCCCATATATTTTGCTGCCTTCAAAAAACATATCTCACCACAAAAGATAGGTATATTCTAAAAGTAAAAGTCTGGTCAAAAATTCTTCAAGCTAATGGAACAAGGAAACAAGCAGGGATAGTAATTATAGTACATGACAAAGTGGACTTCAAATCAATGAAAATCATAAAAGATGCAGAAGGATACTACATTTTAACCACACAAAAAATTCACCAGGAAGACTTCACAACATTGAACATATAAGCACCTAGTATGGGCTCATCCACATTCATGTATGAAACACTACAACACCCTAGGTCACACCCCAGGTCCCCAGGTTAACTGCTCCATCACCAACACTCTGCCCTTTCTTCCCATCTGGGAAACTCGCAGTCCAGGGAGGAGACACTGCTCATCAGAATTCAACAGAGTCCAAAGAAAACACAAGAAAAGCTCTAGGGGACAAAGGCTACACATCTAAAATCCTCTAAAACCATCCTATCATGTGGGAGAGATTCTTCACAACCAGCCAAAAGATAAATAAACCCCCTTTTTCCATCCTGCTCCTTTCAATTATTAGTTACTATAGAGTAACTTTCCGGAAAGCCACCCCCAAAACATGTATAACCTCAGGGACTACACCACTCATCCCCACATATCACCAAGATACTAAATTGTAAAAGTGCACTATCATACTAATATTCATCCCCTGTCCACTAAAACTGACTTAATTGATGTACTAACAGTCTAATAGCCTCATCTAGGAAATAACAATAACAACAGACAAACATACCCAACTCCAAGGCAAACACTAGTAATAACTGCTCAAGAGTAATAATACCAACTAATTAAGTTCAGTCAAAAACATAAAGAAACTGAAAGATGTTCTTAAGAGATAAAACAACAATGCCCAAGTCAAAGTGCAAATCCATGAGAAACAAAACCCAAGAAAACTAACCTCCCACCCAAAAAATTAACCACATAATGAGAGACTCCAACCAAAACAAATTCACAGAAAATAGCCAAGAAAACCAGACCAAGATAACAACTTTCAAAGCATGATCATTACTATGATCAATACTATGAAAGAGGAAATCTGGGAGGACTTAAATAACCACATCAAACATTTTGAAGAGGAACACAACAGACACTTAGAGTTGAGAAAAACAGTTCAAGAAACAAAAATAAGCATAGAGCAGTTAAAACAGTCTCAAGAGTTTAAAATTGAACTAAAAGACAAGATATGTTCAACCCAGAAGTGAACAGAGAGTCGTATTAGCAGAACTAACAAAGCAGAAAATAGAATTTCAGATCTTGAAGACAAAGTGGAAGAATTAACCAGCTCAATGAAAGAGGTTGTTAAGGCCAAAAAGATACATGAGATAAATATTCAAGAGTTATGGGACACCCTGAAGAAGCCTAACATGCACATTCATGGAATACCAGAACAAGAATCCCAAAATACCACTTTTTCAAATTATCGTCAAGGAAAACATTCCTCATCTAAAGGAAGAGAGGCACATCCAAATACAAGAGTCATTCTGCACCCCAAACAGACATGACCAAAATAGAAAACTTGCCACGGCAAATAATAGTTAAAACACACCACATTCGAGAAAAAGAAATGGTGCTGAGAGCTTCAAGGGAGAAAAAACCAAGTCACTTTTAAAGGTAAACCTATTAAAATAACAAAGGACTTCTCAATGGAAACAGTAAAAGCAAGAAGAGCTTGGAGAGACATACTTCAAGTATTCAATGACCACAAATGTCAACCCAGGCAGATCTACCCAGCAAAACTATCTGTCATGATCGAGGGGTAAAGAAAAGTGTTCCAGCACAAAGACAACTTGAAGCCTTACCTGTCTACCAAACCAGGCCTTCAAAAATGCTAGAAAAGATACTCAAGCTTGAAGAAAAGAACAAGCATATTCCAGAGGACAGAAGGGAAGTTTAATACCACCAAAACCGAAAAGACAAATAATACACATATAAAAGACACTAAACATAAAAAGTGTCTGGAATTAAAAGTAATTTCTCCATTATAACATTAAATGTCAATGGAATTAACTCACCAATCAAGAAACACAGATTACAAACTTGGATTAAAAATCACAACCCATCAATCTGCTGCCTTCAGGAAACTCGTCTCAACACAAAAGTTAGGCACATGCTAAAATAAAAGTCTGGTCAAAAATTCTGCAAGCTAATGGAACCAGGAAACAGACAGGGGTAGCTATTATGCTATTGCACAAAGTGTACTTCAAACTAAAAAAAATTGTAACAGACACAGATGGATACTACATTTTAGTCACAGGAACAATTCATCAGGAAGACTTCACAATACTGAACATATATGCACCAAATATGGGCACCTCGATATTCACTAACCAAATGCCACAGTATCTAAAGCAAGAAATCAACCCCAAAATGATAATTCTTGGGTATTTCAATACCACTCTCTCAACATGGGACAGATCAACCAGTCAAAAACTTAACAGAGAAACATTGGAACTTAATCAAACTTTTACTGAAATGGACCTTGCTGATCTCTATTGAACTTTTCATCTACGCACCAAAGAATACATATTTTCTCAGCAGCACATAGAACTTTCTCCAAAATAGATCACATATTGGGCCACAAAATTTATCTCCACATATACAGGAAAGTTGAAATTCTAGCCTGTACCCTATCAGATGACCGTGGTTTAAAGCTTGACATCCACAACACAACAAACAACAGAAAATATACTAATTCCTAGAAAGTAAATGCTATGATGCTGAATGAGAATTGGATTCAGGAAGAAATTGAAAAGGAAATTCAAGATTTCCTAGAAGGAAATGATAATGAATATACAATTTATCAAAATCTTTGAAACACAATGAAAGCTGTCCTAAGAGTAAAGTTCATAGCTCTTAATGCCAACAACAAAAAAATAGAAATATCACAAATAAATAACTTAACAATGCAGATTAAAGCTTTAGAGACACAAGAGCAAACCATTCCCAAAAGCAGTAGAAGAGAGGAGATTAGCAAAATCAGGGGAGAAATATTTGAAATTGAGATTAGGAAAATATACAGAGAATCAACCAGCAAAAAGAACTGGTTCTTTGAAAAACTCAGTAAGATTGATACACCCGTAGCTAAATTAAACAAAAACAAGGGAGAGAACATCGAAATTTACAATGTTAGAAATGGAAATGGAGTTATCACTACTGATACCCAAGAAATTCAGAGATTTATAACATCATATTTCAAAAACAGAAAAGAAATGGGTGAATTCCTAAGTAAGCACAACTTACCTAAATTGAATCAGAAAGTTCTGAGTTATTTAAATAGTCCTATAACATATGAGGAAATTGATGAAGTAATCGTGAATCTTCCCAACTAAAAATGTCCTGGACCAGATGGATTCAGCACAGAGTTCTACCAGACATTTAAGGAGCTAATAACACCAATACTCCTTAAACTGTTCCATCAAATAGCAAAGGAAGGAACACTACCAAATTCCTTCTATGAAGCTAATATCGTCTTAATCCCAAAACCTAATAAAGATACACTTAAAAAAGAAAACTATAGGCTAATCTCTCTGATGAACACAGATGCAAATGTTCTCAACAAACTCTTAGTAAATCAGATTCAAAAACATATCAAAAAGATCATCCACAATGATCAAGTAGGCTTTATCCCAGGCACAAAAGGTTGGTTCAACATAAGCAAATCAATAAATGTAATTCACCGTATAAACCAGTCCAAAATACAAGACCACATGATACTCTCCATAGATGCAGAAAAAGCTTTTCAAGATCCAACAGTCTTTTTGGATTAAAACCCTAGGGACTGTTGGAATTGAAGGAACCTTTATCAATATAATAAAAGCATTATAAAACAACCCAACAGCAAGGATTTTTCTCAGTGGGGAAAAGCTTGAATCATTGCCACTTTGATCAGGAACTAGACAAGCTCGTCCACTCTTACATATCTATTCAATATTGTACTTGAAGTCTTAGCTGGATCCATAAGACAAGAAAGGGAGATAAAAGGTTTTCAAATCAGCAAGGAAGAAGTCCAGTTATCTCTATCTTTTTTACATTTTTTATTATTATTTCTGCTCATATAAACTTGGTAGGTACACCAGTTCCCTCTCTCCCTCCTCCTCCCCCAGACCCCCCTGTTCCCCCTACCCTTACCCCTCCCTCCCCATCCCCCAGTGCCTCCCCCCCCAATCCCTGGAAAATCCTTTAATGTGCATACCAGGCTCTCCTCTGGGCCCTCCTCTCTGATGACTTACAAGGACCCAGTGGCATTTCCCTGAAACCTTTCCTGTGTTCCCCTTAAGCATAGGAACACTACTGTGGCTGTCAATCCCTTGCCTCCAAGGATCTTGGTGCCTTTAGCAAATGGTAGACTTTGTGAGGTCAATAGTGTGTTGGAAATTGCATGGGGCATGCAAAGTCCAATTATGATTGCTTCGACCCTAACTTTTGTGGAATATCTTGCATATCATTACTCCTCCCATCCTTGTGCTCTTACAATCTTACCGCCCCCTCTTCCGCAAATTTCCCTGAGTTTCAGGATGGGGAGAGATTAGGTTGGCCTAGTTCTAGGTGGTCGATATAGAGTCTCTGAAGTTCTGGATTGTGGTTTGTTGATTTTCTTTTGCAGTTTGCTGCTCCTGCAATGCCCTTCACTCCATCGTGATGGGCATTGTATGTCACCCCCTGGCCAGAGATAAAAAGTTGTTCAACTGGAGTCTTGTTATAAGAGCACATTCAAAAGTAGATACAATGAAAGTAGGAAACCACAGTGAGGGAGGGGTCAATCACCCATTTGCAAAATGGTTACCTCCATCAAGGACTTCAAGTAAGTAATGAGATACTTCAAGTTATCTCTATTTACTGATGACATAATTGTATACATAAGTGATCCCAAAAATTCTAGCAGGAAACTCCTGGAACTAATACAAGAGTTCAGCAGGGTGACAGAATAAAAAATAAGCATACAAAAATCAGTGGCCTTCCTCTATGCCCAGGGTGAAAGAAGTGAAAAAGCCCTAAGAGAAACAATCCCATTTACTATAGCCCCTAAAAAATTGAAATATCTTGGTATAAACCTAACTAAGGAAGTAAGAGAACATTAAAATGAAAACTTTGAAATCTTAAGGAAAGAAATTACAGAAGACACCAGAAGGTAGAAAGACCTCCCATGATCCTGGATTGGCAGAATCAATATAAAAATGACCATGCTACCAAAAGCAATATACAGATTCAGTGCTATACCAATCAAAATCCCAAAGCAATTATTTAAAGAAATTGACCAAACAATTTCAAAATTCATATGGAAGCACAAAAGACCCAGGATGTCAAAAAAAATCCTGTGTAACAAAAACACTGCTGGAGGTATCACCATAACAAACCTTAATCTATACTACAAATGCATAGTATGAAAAGAGTCTGGTACTGGCACCAAAATGTCCACATGCAGAAGATTAAAACTGGATCCGTACTTCTCACCATGCACAAAAATTAATTTCAAATGGATCAAGGACCTCAATATAAGGCCAGAGACTATAAAAACCTTAGTTGACAGGATAGGGAACACCCTCGAGCTGATTGGACTAGGCCAATAGTTCCTAAATGGAAATACAATAGCACAGTCACTACCATCAACACTCAATAGATGTGATCTTTTGAAATTAAAGAGTTTCTGCTCAGATAAAGAGATTGTAACCTGAGCAAAAAGGCAACCCACAGAATGGGAGAAAATCTTCACTAAGCACATATCTGATAGAGCTCTATTATCCACAGTGCAGAAAGAACTTAGAAAACTAAACACCATGGAAACAAATGGCCCAATTAAAAAATGGGCCTTGGCACCAAGATCCTTGGAGGCAAGGGATTAACAGCCACAGTAATGTTCCTATGCTTAAGGGGAACACAGGAAAGGGTTCAGGGAAATGCCACTGGGTCCTTGTACGTCATTGGAGAGGAGAGTCTGGCATGCAAATTAATGGATTCTCCAGGGATTGGGGGGGAGGCACTGGGGGATGGGAAAGGAGGGGTGAGGGGAGGGGGAGCAGGGGGTTGGGGGGGAGGAAGAGGGTTGGAGGGAACTGGTGTACCTACCAAGTTTGTATGAGCAGGAATAATAATAAAAAATGTTAAAAAAAATAGGCCTTGGAACTCAAAGCAAACTTTTCCAGGGATGAAATTAAAATGTCTAAAAATAAGGGCTGGAGAGGTGGCTCAGGGGTTAAGGCGGAAGGTCCTGAGTTCAGATCCTGGTCCCCACATATAGACACCTGGCAGAAGTGGGGACGGCCTGCTTTTCCAGTCCTAGTAGGACAGAGCCTGTGAATCCCAGGGCAGAGTAAACAAGGAGGAGGTGGAGGCGTCCATGGTGGTTCCCGAATTCGACCGTGGTTCTACACACACATACATACACACACACGCACACATGCATACATGCACAATTGAATAAATAATAAAAAAATTTTTAAAAATATCTTAAAAAATGATCCATATCCTTAGCAATCGGTGAAATCCAAATCACAACCTCCTTGAGATATCATCTCACCCTGGTCAGGATGGCAAAAATCCACAATACAAACAACAACAAATGCTGGAGAGGATGTGGAGAGAGGGGAACTCTCCTAACTCTCCTACATTGCTGGTGGGAATGCAGGCTTTTACAACCACTCTGGCCAGCAGCCTGGCGATTCTTAAAAACATTGAAGAGTGAAATGCCATATTACCCTGCTATTCCACTATTGGGAATAATCCCTCATAAGGCAAAAATTCACCTCAATATCACAAGCATGATCATGTTCATAGGAGAACTGTTTACAATAGCAGATTCATGGAATCAATCCAAATGCCCAACAGTTGACGAATGGATAAGGAAAATGTGGTACATTTATATAATGGAGTACTACTCAGCCATCAAAAATGATGAATTAATGAAATTTTCCAGGAAATGGATGAAATTAGAAAAAAAATTATACTGAGCAAATATCCCAGACACAGAACATTAAGGGCTGTATGTACTCCCTAATAGGTGGATCCTAGTACCAAAACCCACTTAGTGACATTCTCAAAGATAAATCTCTGTAATACCTATGACAATTGCAAAGATTATAAAAAGGAGGGAAGGGGAAGGAGGGCCCTGCCATAAACAAGGAGAGAAGGGATCATGTAACAGCAGAGAAAATATGCCACCATCAAGTACTGTAAGAAGAGACATCCAATACCCATCAGGATGGAGCCAAGGGTGGTGGAGGAATAGCAAAACTGAAAAAAAAACCTACAACAAACCATGATTCAGAACATCAGAGACCCTACAATAATCACCTGGAACCAGGCCAGCCTAATCTCTCCCCATCCTAAAGCTCAAGGAAATTTGGTGAAGAGGGGGCAGTAAGATTGTAAGAGCCCAAAGATGGGGAGGAGCAGTGATATGCAAGATAGTCCACACAAGTTAGGGTTGAAGTAACTATAATAGGACTTTTCATGCCCTTCACGATGACCGGCATAGCACTAATCCCTCCAAAGTCTAGCATAGATCACGGGAACCAGGATCCTTAGAAGCAAGGGATTAACAAACAGAATAGTTTCCCTATATTAAAGGGCAACACAAGAAAGGGCTCTAGGCAATGCTACTGAGTCTTTACCCCTCATCAGAGAGGAAGACCCAGAAGGAAGTTTGACATTCACACTAAAAAATGCTCCAGGGATGGGGGGGGCACTGGGAGGAAGGGGGGAAAGAAAGGGAAAATGGGGGAGGGAGCAAAAGGGGTCTGGGGTACCTATTAAGTTTGTATGAGTGGAAAAAATAAATTAATTAATTAAAAAACATAAAAAAATAAAACACTACAACATCTAAAACAACAAATCAGTCTTAAAATGATAATAGTTGGGGATTTCAGTAACCCACACTCAATATGGGATACATCAATGAGCCAAAAACTTCCCAAAGACACACTGAGAATAAACCAAACTCTTACCAAAATTGACCTAACAGATATCTACCGAACCTTCAATCCAAGTGCCAAGGAACGCACATTCTCAGGAGCTGACAGAACATTCTCCAAAACAGACCACATATTAGTCCACAAAATTAATCTCCACATGTATTGGAAAGTTGAAATTACAGCCTGTACCTTATCAGACTACCATCAGACTACTATCAGACTACCAAGGTCTAAAGCTTGATATCCACAACACAACAAAGAGCAGAAAATACACTAATTCTTGTAAATGAAACAGTATGTTGATAAATCAGCAGTGGGTTCAGAAAGAAATCAAAATGGAAATTCAAGATTTTCTAGGAACAAATGATAATGAATATACAACCCATGAAAATCTCTAAGATACAATGAAGCTTTCTAGGAGGTAAATTTAAAGTGCTTAATGAATATATCAAAAAAATGAAATATCACAAGTAAAAATTTAGCAATGCAGCTTAAAGCTTTGGAGACAAAGTGCAATCTAATCACAAAAGCAGTAGAAGAGAGAAAATTAGCAAAATCAAGTAAGAAATATCTGAAATTGAGATAAGGAAAACAATTTTAAAGAATCTACTAGAAGAAAGGCTGATTCTTTGAAGGAAATCAATAAGATTGATACAGCCCTAGGTAAATTGCCCAAAACTAAAAAAAAATATGAATTAACAAAATTAGAGATGAAAATACAGGTATCAAGAACTGATACCCACGAAATTCAGAGAATTTTAAAATCATATTTCAAAAATATAATCTCCATTAAATTTATAGCCTGAAAGAAATGGATGAATTTCTGAGTAAGCAAAACTTACCTAAATTCAATCAGAAGTATTTAATTATTTAAATAGTCCTATAATAAATGAGGAAACTAATGAAGTAATCTTGATTCATCCCACCAAAAGATGTCCTGGAACAGATGGGTTCAGCACAGAAATCTACCAGACTATTAAAGAAAAACTAACGTCACTACTCTTAAAATATTCCCAAGAAAGCAAAGGAAGAATACTTCTAAATTCTATGAAGTTAAAATAATATTAATACTAAAATGATAACAAAGAAAAGTCTAGGTCAATCGCTTTGATGAACACAGATGCAAAGATTCTGAAATAAATCTTACCAAATCATATTCAAAAATATATGAAAAAGAGGATTCAATAGGATCAAGTAGGATTTATTCCAGGCAAACAAGTTTGGTTCAACATACGCATATCAATAAACGTAATTCATCATATAAAAAAATCCAAACTCAAAGATCACATTATACTGTGGATAGATGCAGAAAAAGCTTATGAAAACATCCAACATCCTTTTATGATCGAAACCCTAGAGTCAGTTGGAAAGGAAGGAACTTAAATTAATATAATAAAACCTGCATATACAAACAAACAGCAAGGATTATACTAAACATACAAAAACTTTGCACATTCCCAATTTGATCAGAAACTAGAAAAGGCACGAAACCAGGCTGTACACTCTCACCACTTCTGTTCAATATTGTACTTGAAGGCTAGCTACAGCAATAAGACAAGAGAGGGAGATAAAAGGGATTCAAATTGGAAAAGAAGCAGTCAAGATATTTCTATTTGCAGACAACATGATCATATATCTGAGTGATCCAAAACTCCATCAGGAGACTCCTGGAAGTAATACATAAGTTCAGCAGAGCAGCAGGTTACAAAATAAATGTGAAAATTCAGTGGCTTTCATAACCACCAAAAATGAAAAAGCGAAGAAGTCCTAAGAGAAACAATCCCATTTACTATAGCCCCTAAAAAAATGAAATACCTTGGTGAAAATCTCAACAAAGATATGGAGACCTTTATAATAAAAACTTGAAAACTCTAAAGAAAGAAATTACAGAAGACATCAGAAGGTGGAAAGATCTCTCATGCTCCTGGATTGGCAGAATCAACATCATAAAAATGACTATCCTACCAAAATCAATATACAGATTCAATGGTACATGAATCAAAACCCAAAGCATTTCTTTAAAAAATTGACCGAACAATCTCAAAATTTATATGGAAACACAGAAGACCTAGGATAACAAAAACAATCCTGAATAACAAAAACACTACTAAAGGTATCACCATAGGAAACCTTAACCTATATTACAAACCCATAGTAATAAAAACAGCCTGGTATTGGCTGCAAAATAGACATGTAGATCAATGGATAAGCATGGAAGACCCAGATATAAGCCAACAGACAGCAATTTGATTTTTGAAAAAGGGGCCCAAAAAATCCAATGGAAAAATCAAACAGTGCTGGAAAAACTGGATGTCCACATGCAGAAGATGAAAACTGGACCTGGGCTTGTCACCATGCACAAAAATTAATTCCAAATGGATTAAGGACCTCAATATTAGGCCAGAGACTATAAAAATCCCTAGATTAAAGGGTAGGGAACTCCCTTGAGCTGATTAGGCTAGGCCAGCAGTTCCCGAACAGAAATCCAATAGCACAGTCACTAGAACCAACACTCAACAAATTAAAGAGCTTCTGTTCAGATAAAAGATTGTAAAGCAAGCAAAAAGGCAACCCACAGAATGGGAGAAAACCTTCACTAACCACATATCTGATAGGGCTCTATAATCTAGAGTACACAAAGAACTTAAAAACCTAAACATCAAGGAGATAAGTGGCCCAATTAAAAAAGAAATGGGCCTGGGAGCTCAAAAGAAACTTTTCCAAGGACAAAATTGAAATGTCTAACAAATATCTTTAAAAAATTGATCCAGATCCCTAGCCATCAGGGAAATGCAAATCAAAACTTCCCTGAGATATTATCTCACCCTGGTCAGGAAGGCAAAAATCCACAGTACAAACAACACCAATTGCTGGAGAGGATATGGAAAGAAGGGAACTTTCATACATTGCTGGTGGGAATGAAGGCTTATACAACCATTCTGGTGATCAGTTCAGTGATTTCTAAACAAGTTAAAGATTGAAATGTCATAAGACCCTGCTATAGCACTTCGGGGAATAATCTCTTAATGCAAAAA
Source organism: Typhlomys cinereus (assembly GCA_023101885.1). Classification (NCBI taxonomy): domain Eukaryota; kingdom Metazoa; phylum Chordata; class Mammalia; order Rodentia; family Platacanthomyidae; genus Typhlomys; species Typhlomys cinereus. The sequence goes on from JALPQD010000022.1 coordinate 7,729,300, forward strand.
TTCAGTAGAGTGACATGAGCACAGCCATGTTCATTGCAGCACTATTTATAATAGCAAAGTCATGAAATCAACTCAAATAAATGTTCAATAGTTGATGAATGGATAATGAAAATATCACACATTTATACAATTCAATACTCCTCAACAATGAAAAAAGATAAATTAATGAAATTTGCTGGTAAATGGATGGAATTAGAAAAAACTATATTGAGTGGGGTATCCCAGACACAGACAGACACCTTATGTACTCTCTAAAAGTTTGATGCTATTTCCAAACCCACTTAATGATGTACTCAAAGGTAAATTTCTATATTACCTACTGTAATCATAAAGAGTATACACAGCAGGGAAGGGGAAAGAGGGATCCTATTAAAAAGGAAGTAGGGAATCATGCTTTAGTAGAGAAAATAGATCACCTTCAAGTATTGCATGTAAATAGTGAGACATCTGGTCATGCTCACACTGACTTCCCTTTCTGGTCTCTTGCTACTGAGCAGGTTTGAACTTACCAATCAGAGAAGATAAAGGGACTGGCAGACAGATAGTAACTATCCTGCAAATGGGACACTGATCCCCCATCACTGCTGAGTCCTAATCCTATTCTTCCATCTACCTTTGTGTCTCCTCTTACATTAGGATCTTCATTTAAATAGACTTTTATCTTTGGTTAGGAGGTGACCTTCAATACCAATCAGGATGCAGCCAAGGGCAATGAAAGAAAAGCAAAACTGAAAAAAACAACAAGCCATAATTCAGAACACCAAAGACCGTACATTAATCACTTGCAACCAGACCATCCAAATCTCTCCCCATCCTAAAGAGAGGGTGGCAAGACTCTAAGAGCCAAAAGATGGAGAGGACCAAAGATATGCAAGATATTCCACACAAGTTAGGGCTGCAGCAGCCAGAACTGCATTTTGCCTGACCTTCTCAATGGCTGACATGGCAACGACCCCCAAAAGTCTAGCATGGATCACAGGGGAGAAGGTTCCAGACAGTAGGATCTTTAGAGGAAAGGGATTAACAGTCATAATAAAGTTCCTATACTAATGGGGAGCCCATGAAGGGGCTCCTGGTTAGGCCACTGAGTTCTTGTCCTTCACTAGGATGGAGGATTCAGATGGATGTTTGGTATTCACACAAAAGGATGCTCCAAGGGATGAGTAAGAGGAAGGGGGAGGCACCAGCAGACGGGGAGGTAGAAAAAGGGTTTAAAAAAAGGGGGAAGAAATGGGGCAAGGGCAAAGGGGGACAACTGGGGAGGGAAGGGGGAGGGAGAAGATGGGTTACCTGTTGAGCTTGTATGATTAGTAAAAAAACAAAATGTGGAGGGGGGAGAACAAGTCCTATGAGAAACAATCTCATTTACTCTAGTCATTAAATCAATGACATACCTTGGTATAAATCTAACTAAAAGTGAGATATCCTTATAATGCAAAAGTGAAGACCCTAAAGAAAGAAATTACAGAAGACACCAGGAAATGGAAAGACTCCCATGCTCTTGGATCAGCAGAGCCAACATCATAAAAATCATAAAAATGACTATCCCATCAAAAGCAATATACAGATTCAATGCTATACCAATCAAAATCCCAAAGCAATTCTTTAAAGAAATTGACGAAATAATATCAAAATTCATGTGGAAACACAAAAGGCCCAGGATAGCAAAAACCATTCTGAGTAACTAAAACACTGTTGTAGGTATAACCATAACAAACCTTACTCTATGCTACAAATCCAGAATAATAAAAATAGCTTGGTACTGGCTCTAAAATAGACACACAGATCAATATATAAGGGTTGAGGACCCAGATATAAGCACACACAATTAAAGCCATTTGATTTTTTGATATATCAATGATTTTTGATATGGCATGGATCACAGGGGAGAAGGTTCCAGGCAAAAGGATACTTAGAGCCAAGGGATTTAAAAGTCATACTATTTGATTTTTGACAAAAGGTTGCAAAAAAAATGGAAAAAGAACAGCATCTTTAACAAATGGTGCTGGTAAGATTGGATATCTACATGCAGAAGATTAAAAATAGACCCATACTTGTCACCATGCACAAAAGTTAATTCCAAGTGGATCAAGGACGTTAATATTGTGCTATGAAAACCCTAGTTGACATGGTAGGGAACTCCCTTGATGTGATTGCGCTGGGCTAACATTCCCTAAACAGAAACTCAATGGCACTTACACTAGAACCAACACTCAACAAATGGTATCTTATGAAATTGAAGACCTTGTATTAAGCTAAAGTGATTATGAACCAAGCAAAAAAGACAACCCACAAAATGGGAGAAAATCTTCACTAACCACATATCTGATAGAGCTCAATTATCCAGTTTGCACAAAGAACTAAAAAATTTATGCACCAAGGAGATAAATAGCCCAATTAGAACATTGGCCTGGGAACTCAAAAGAAACTTTTCCAGGGAAGAAATTAAATGCCTAAGAAACATCATAAAAAGTGTACCACATTCCTAGCCATCAGGGAAATGCAAATCAAAACTACCCTGACATATGATCTCACTCTGGTGAGAATGGCAAAAATCCACAAACACACACCAAATGCTGGGGAGGATGTGAAAAGAAGGGAATTCTCATTCACTGCTGGTGGGGATTCAGGCTTATACAACCACTCTGGAGATCAGTATGGAGATTTCTAAAAGTTAAGGATTTCAATTCCATAGGTCTTTGCTATAATACTGCTGTAAATAACCCCACAAAATGCAGCAATTCACTACAATGACAAGAGTACAACCTTGTTTATTGCAGCACTAATGAAAATAGCAAAGTCATGGAATCAACACAAATTCCCAACAGTTGAGGAATGGACAATGAAAATGTGGTACATTTATATAGTGCAATACTATTCAGTCAATTAAAAAGGAGGAATTAATGAAATTTGCCTGGAAATGGATGGAATTAGAAGAAATATTATTGTGTGGAGTATCACAGACACAAAAAGTTAGATGCTGGATATATTCCCCAATAAGTGGATCCTTGTTCTAAACCTACTTAATGATGTATTGAAAGAAATACCCACTGTAATCACAAAAGATTATAAACACGAGATAAGGGGAAGGAGAATATTAAAAGAAAGGATACAGGGGAACATGCTTAAATAGAGAAATGAGGCCATGGTTATGCTTTGCATGTAATTAGCGAGACATCTGATGCAGCTCACTCTCACTTCCCTTCCTGGTTACTTGGAACTGAGCAGGCTTGATATCCCCAATCACAGAGGATATAGGAACTTGCAGTTAGATCAGAACCAACCGGCAAATGCAAGATTGTCCCCTTTCACTGCTTTGTCCTACTCCTATTCTTCCATTTACTTTGAGTCTCTTCTTTTATTAAAATCTTTGTTTAAACAGTCTTTTATCTTTGGTTAGCAGATGACCTTCAGTGTCAATCAGGATGCAGCCAAGGGCAGTGAAGGGGCGGAAAAACTGAAAACAACAACCATAATTCAGAACACCAAAGACCCTACATTATTCATCTGGAAGCAGACCAGCCAAATCTCCTCATCTTAAACTCAGGCAACCTTGGGGAAAAGGGGGCAGTAAGACTGTTTAAGAGTCTAAGATGGGGAGGACCAAGGATAAGCAAAGTAGTCCACGAAGTCAAGGTTGCAACAGCCAGGATATAGTTACAATATGATTGGACTTTGCCTGACCTGCACAATGGCTGACATGTCAAAGACCCCCCAAAATCCAGCATGGATCACAGGAGAGTAGTCTCAGGAAGTAGGATCCTTAGAGGCAAGGGGTTAAACAGTCATAATAGGTTTCCCATGCTAGTGGGCATTCTAAGAACGGGCCCTGGACTATACCACTGAGTCCTAAACCATCAGGAGCATAGACAACTCAGAGGGAGGTTTGGTGCCCACAGAAAAGGACACTCTAGAGAGGAAGCACAAAGCACCAGGAGAGGGCGAGTGAGGGAAAGAGGAAAGTTATGGAGAAGGGGAGAAGAGTGCAATGGGGGATGACTCAGGAGAGGAGGAGTGAAGGAGAGGAGGGAGTACTTATTCAGCTTGTATGATTATGTAAAAAAATGTAATTAGAAAAACTGTCAGTGCATAGAGACAATTTTATGAATATGCATATGACATTTCAGAAGGGAGTCACTCAGTAGATATAATATGTAAGACATCAACTATCAAATTTTTCCTAGAATTTAGTACATTCAAAGAAACACAAAATAAATACTTACAGTCTTAAACACAAAAAATCAACCAAAATTTATTCAATTTAATGTTAAACCTCAATGGGATCAACTCTTTAATCAATAGACTTAAGCTAACATCATGCATTAAAAACCTTAGAACATTAATAAGATGCCTCCAAATAACACACCTTGCTTTGAAAGATAGACACAATCATAGGGCCCAATGATGGTAGAACATATTCCAAACTAATGCTAGTAAGAAACAAGCAGATATAGTAATAATAATATATGACAAAATAGACTTCAAACCATAGCAAATCATCAGAGACAGAAAAATACTATATACTAGTCAAAGGAATATGAAGAATTCACATTTCTAAACAAATATGCTTCAATCATAGGCTGCCCACATTTATTTAACAAACACTGTAACATGTAAAATAACAAATTAACCCAAACATGATAACAGCAGGGGATTTCAACACACAATTCTCACTGATAGGTCAACATTCCAATAACTGAACAGATACACACTGGAACTACCACAAACCAAATGGACCTGACAGACATCTACTGAACATTCCATCATAAAAGCAAGTCATACGCATTCTCTCATGGAACTTTCTCCAAATTAGATCACATACTAGAGCACAAGGCAAGACTCCACTAATTTAAAAAAAATCAAAATCACCACCTGTGCTCTATTTGACCATCTGGGAATAATGATGGACATCCATAACAACAGAAAATACCCAAACTCTTAAAAACTTAACAATATGCTACTGAATGAGGAATGGATCCAGACAGAAGTAAAAATGGAAATTCAAAATTCTAAAACTCAATGATAATGGAAATACATCGTTTTAAAGCCTTTGGGATACAATGAAGGTGGCACTAAGAAAAATTAATAGCACTCAAAGTTTACATCAAAAAATGGAAACATCACAAGTGAACAACCTAACACTGCAGCTTAAAATTTTAGAGAATTAAAAACAAATCAACCTGCCAAAAAGTAGATATGCAGTGATTAACAAGATCAGAAGAGAAAAATCCAAAATTAAGAAAAAGAAAACAGTACAAAGAATAAATTATATAAAAACCTGGTTCTTTAAAAAAAATAAGATTCACAAACCCTCAGCCAAAAGAGCAAATACTCAAGTAACATTAAAAATAAAATGATGCTAACACAACAGATAACAAGGAAATTCAGAAAATCATAAGGTCATTCTTTAAAAATTATGTCCATCAAGACTGACAATCAGAAAGAAGTGAATTTATTATTAAAAAAGTCTAGTATCACAAGTGATACCCTTTAGTTATTGCTAATGATGACTAAAATCTGGCAAAACTACCTGTAATAGAATCTATATTTCTTAAATATTCTATAAGTGGACTATGTTTCTGAATAGTACTTATGCATTTTGAATGTTTTTTTAACCTGGCTATTTCTACACATTTTTAATTATCATTGTATTCTTTTTTACTGTTCAAAAAAAGAAGATTCTTTAAATTACACTGCAAAAAGAGGCTTATATTAACTGAAGTTTAAGAAATCTAAATGTTTTTTCTCCCACATTTTATTTTTTCCTAATCATACAAGTTCAATAGGTATCCCCATTCTCTCCCTCTCCCCTGCCCTCCCCAATCATCCTTCATTGAACTCTCCTCCCTTCCTCCTTCCTTTCACTTCTTCTCTCCCTCTCCCCTTCTCCTAGTGCCTCCCTTTTCCACCATCGCTTCCACTGGAGCACCCATTATGTGAATGCCAAACCTCCTTCTGAGTCCTCCACCCTAGTGAGGATTCAGGACTCAGTCACATAGCCAGGAACCCCTTCTTGGGCTCCCCATTAGTATGGGATTTCTATTACGACTGTTTAATCATTTGACTCTAAGTATCCTATTGCCTGGAACCTTCTCCCCTGTGATCCATGCTAAACTTTTGGGGGTCATTGACATGTCAGCCATTGTGCAGTTCAGGCAAAGTCCAATTCTGGCTGCTGCAACCATAACTTCTGTGGAGTATCTCGCATATCATTGATCCTCCCCATTTTTAAGCTCTTGGGAAAAAAGATTATTATAATCTTTCTGCCCTCTATTCCAAAAGGTTCCCTGAGCTTTAGGATGGGGAGAAATTTGGGTCGTTTAGTTCTAGGTGAATAATGTAGGATCTTTGGTGTTCTGAATTATGGTTTATTGTTGTTTTCAGTTTTGTTTTTCCTGCAAGACCCTTGGCTGCACCTTGATTGGTATCAAAGTTCAGCTCCTAATCAAAGATAAAACAGTGTTTGAAAGAAGATCTTAATATAATAGAAGACTGGAATAATATAATGGTAGATGGAAGAGTAGGAGTAAGACACAGCACGCGGGGTGGGGGGGGGGGTTCAGTGTTCCTTTTGCCAGATGGTTACCATCTATGTGCCAGTCCCTATATTCTCCCTGATTGGTGAGATCAAACCTATTCAGTCCCAAGTGACCAGGAAGGGAAGTGAGAGTGAGCTGTAACATATGTCTTGTTACTTACATGCAATACATGACCTTGGTCCATTTTCTCTACTGAAGCATGATCCACTATCTCCTTCTTTTTGAGGTCCTCCTTACCCTTCTCTCCTGTTTATAATCCTTTGCAGTTACAGTGGTTATTACAGATATCTACTTTTGAATATATCAGTAAGTGGGTTTGGAACTAGGATTCAATTATTAAGGAGTATATACATCTTAATTTCTGTCTCTGGCATATTTCACACAATAATTTTTTTTCTAATTCCATCCGTATCCCAGCAAATTACATTAATTCATCTTTTTTGATGGCTGAGTAGTATTCCATTGTATAAATGTACCACATTTTTATTATCCATTAATCATATTTGGCATTTGTGTTGACTCCACAAATTTTATATTCTCAATAGTGCTACAATGAACATGGTTGTATGCAACTCACTGTAATGAATTGCTAGGTATGGAGGGTTATTTTCAGTAGTGGTATAGCAGGGTCATATGGCATTTCATTAACTGTTTTAGAAATCACCATACTGATTGCCAAAGTGGATTTATAAGCTTGCATTCCCACCAGCAATATAGGTGAATTACCTTCTTTCCACATCCTCTCCAGTATTTCTTGTTGTTTGTAGTGTGGATTTTTGCCATCCTGACCAGAAGTTGGTTTTGATTTGCATTTTCCTGATGGCTAGGGATGTGAAGCATTTTTTAAAATATTTGTTAGACATTTCAATTTTGTCCCTGGAAAAGTTTCTTTCGAGCTCCCAGGCCAATTTTCTAATTGGGCCACTTATCTCCTTGTCATTTAGTTTTTTAAAGCTTTTTTTGTACTCCGGATAATAGAGCTGTATCAAATGTGTGTTCACTGAAGATTTTCTGTCATTCTGTGGGATGTCTTTTTGCTTGGTTTAATCTTTTATCTGAACAGAAGCTCTTTAATTTCATAAGATCCCATTTGCTGAGTGTTGGTTGTAGTGACTGTGCTTAATTGGATTTCTGCTTAGGAACTATTGGCATACACCAATTAGCTCAAGGGAGTTTCCTACCCTTTCAACTAGGGTGTTTATAATCTCTGGCCTAATATTAAGGTCCTTGATCCATTTAGAATTAAGTTTTGTGCATGGCGACAAGGACAAGTACGGGTTCAGTTTTAATCTGCATGTTAATATCCAGTTTTGCCAGCACCATTTGTTGAATATGCTGTTCATTTTCCACTGAATTTTTGGGCCCCTTTGTCAAACATCAAATGGATGTAATTGTGTGGTATTATATCTGGGTCTTCAACCCTTGTTCATTGATCTATGTATCTATTTTGGAGCCAATACCAGGCTGTTTTATTACTATGGGTTTGTAGTATAGATTAAGGTTTGGTATGGTGATATCTCCAGCAGTGTTTTTGTTACTCAGGATTGTTTATGCTATCTTGGGTCCTTTGTGCTTTCATATGAGTTTTGAGAGTGTCTGGTCCATTTCATTAAATAATGACTTTGGTATATTGCTTTTGGTAGGATGGTCATTTTTATGATGTTGATTCTGCCGATCCAGGAGCATGGTAGGTCTTTCCACCTTCTGGTGTCCTCTGTAATTTCTTTCTTTAGGGTTTTAAAGTTTTTATTATGAAAGTCTCTCACTTATTCAGTTAGATTTACAACAGGGTATTTCATTTTTAAGGGGCTATAGTAAATGGGATTGTTTATCTTTAGACTTTTTCACTTTTTTATCTTTGGTGAATAGGAAGGCCACTGATTTTTTTCATGTTTATTTTGTAACCTGTCGTTCTTCCGAATTTATTAGTTCCAGGAGTTTCCTGGTGGAGTTTATATGATCACTCAGGTATATGATCATGTCATCTGTGCACAAAGATATCTTGACTTTTTCCTTTCTTATTTGAATCCCTTTTATCTCTCTCTTGTCTTATTGTTCTAGCTAAGACTTCAAGTACAATGTGGCGAGAAAGGACAGCTTTTTCTAGCTCCTGACCAATGTGGCAGTGCTTCAAGTTTTTCCCCATTTAGTATAATCCTTGCTGTTGGCTTGTTGTGTACAGCTTTTATTATGTTAACCTAAGTTCCTTCCTTTCCAACTGTCTCTAGGGTTTTGATCATAAAAGGCTGTTGTATCTTGTCAAAAGCTTTTACTGCATCTATCAAGAGCATCATGTGGTCTTGGAGTTTGGATTGGTTCATATGATGGGTTACATTTATTGATTTGCATAAGTTGAACCAACCTTGTGTGCCTGGGATTAAGTCTTCTTGATCACAGTGAATTATCTTTTAGATATGTTTTTGAATCTGATTTGGTAAAATTTTGTTAACAATCATTGTGTCTCTGTTCATCAAAGAGATTGGTCTTTTTTTCCCAAGTGTATCTTTATTAGGTTTGGAATTAGTATGATATAAGCATTGTAGAAAGCATATAGAAGTGTTCCTTCACCATTTTATGGAATAGTTTAACAAGTAGTGGTTTCAGTTGTTCTTTAAATGTCTGGTAGAATTCTGTACAAAATCCATCTGGTCCGGGACATTTTTTGGTGGGAAGATTCAAGATTACTTCATCAATTTCCTCATTTGTTATATGACTATTTAAATAATTCAAAACTTTATGATTTAGTTTAGGTCAGTTGTGCTTACTAAGAAATTCATGCATTTCTTTTGGCTTATCAAATTTCATGGAGTATAAGTTTTTGAAATATGACTTTATAATTTTCTGAATATGTTAGATATCACTTGGGTGATACCTTTATTATCATTTCTAATTTTGTTAATTTGGGTTTTCTCTCTCTTGATTTTGGTTAATTTAGCCAGGGGTGTATCAATCTTATTGATTTTTTTTCCCAAGAACCAGCTTTTATTCTGGTTGATTCTTTTCTTTTTCTATATCTCAATTTGATATATTTTCCCCCTGATTTTGCTAATCTCTTCTCTTCTACTACTTTTGGGATTGGATTAGTTTTATGTCTCTAAAGCTTTAAACTGAATTGCTAATTTATTTACATGTCACACTTCCATTTTTTTGATATAGGAATTAAGATCTGTAAACTCACCTTTTAGGACAGCTTTCATTATGTCCCAGAGATTTTGATTTGTTATACTTTCATTATCATTCACTTCTAGGAAATCTTGAATTTCCTTTTTGATTTCTTTCTGAACCCATATCTCGTTCAGCATCATGGTGTTTAATTTCCAAGAATTCTTGTATTTTCTCATGTTTGTTGTGTTGTAGATGTCAAACTTTAGACCATGGTGGTCTGTATTAGTCAGGGTTCTTTAGAGTCATGGAATTCACAATATGAATATATGTGTGTATAATATAGGAAATTTATGAGTTAGTTTATGAAATATGGCCAAAGTAGTCCAAAGATGACTGCCAGTAGCTGCTCAGTCCAGTAGGCTAAGGGTAATGGCTGAAAGCTGGAGGATTCCTAGAGAGTCTCTAGTTGTGTTGAAGACCGAGAGGGTTGGACTGCAGGAGGGAAAAACACAACTTCAGAAAATCTCTCCTTCTCCTCTGTATTCTGTTCTGTAGTTTTCATATAGTCCATTGATGGGAGGTTCCTATGAAATCTATGAAGGTTCCCATGGGATATAAGGCAGGTATGATCCCTTCAGGTTGACTCAGTTGATCTCTTCAGGTGTGGTCTCAGCTGATCTTAGTTAGTACCAGGTGTGTCAAGTTGACACCCAAGATTAGCTATCAAAAGTTTAGCACTTGTCAACTTGACACCAGATCATATTTCCTTAAGCCATTCTTAATCTCTACATAAAAACAGTAAAATTCATAATTCTGCCTAACATGATACAGTTATACACGTAAAACTGCACACGTGTTATTTTTCATAAGATAAGTGACAAAGTCCCTTAAGAAATGCTTAGTCTTTAGTGTACCATCATACAATATCATAATGTAGATCACAACATTTTACTACATAACTACGGATTAACATTACATTACATAAATAACTTCTTAGTTTGTGCACATGCACAAGCATATTCCTAACAGTCTAGACCAAGAGCACTCTCGGCAATTACAATCCTCATTTCTGTAACTGGTCACGTGGTCTTAGGTGGTATTTATAACTACCTTCTTCTACTACCCATTCTGTATTTTCTATTCTAGCATTTTTTGAAGTCCTGGTTCTTGGTAATGTAAGCCTTCAACTTGTCTTTATGATGAAAAAATTTTCCTTCACCCTTGATAATAACTGATAGTTTTGATAGGAATGTCAGCCTGTGTTGACATTTTTCTCATTGAATACTTAAAGTTTGTCTCTCCAAGCTCTTCTGGGTTTTACTTTTTCCATTGAAAAATAATTCATTTGTTATTTTAATAGGTTTATCTTTAAAAGTGACTTTTGTTTTTCTCTTGAAGCATTCAGCACTGTCTCTTTGTCTTGTCAGTAGTGTTTTGACTGTTATTTGCTGTGGTGAGTTTCTAATTTGGTCATATCTGTTTGGGGTATGATATGCCTCTTTTATTTGGTGGGCCTCTATTTCTTTAGATGAGGAAAGTTTTCCTTTATGATGATTTGAAAATTTTCCTCAGGTGTGCTATTTTTGGATGTTTGTTCTGATATCCATGAATGTGTATGTTAGGCTTCATGATGTCCCATAACTCTTGAATATTCCTCTCAAGTATCTTTCTGGCTTTACCAACCTCTTTGATTGAACTGGTTGGCTCTTCCTTTTTGTCTTCAAGATCTGATATTCTATTTTCTGCCTTATGAGTTCTGCTAGTAAGACTCTCTGTTGTTTTCTGGATTGAAGATAGCTTATCTTTTTAAAGTTTAATCTCTACTTGAGGTTGTTTTAACTGCTCTATGCCTGCCATAGTTGGGCACAGGTGTTGACTTGATGGTTGCAGGTTTGAGCTCTGGGCACACTTGTGGAGAATTAGTAGTTGAGTTGAGCCCAGAGCAAACCTGAAGGAGATTGTCTGGCTGATGGGGAAGGCCCAGCCTATGGTAGGTTGGATTAGGCTCTGGAATAAATCACAGAGAGCTGGTTGAGAGAGTTGGCATCCTTCTATATATTTGGCCAGACATGCTAGTCTGGCAAGGAAGGATTGTCCCTTTCTCAGCTGTTACGTGGTGATGGTGTGGCCAGTTCCCATCAAACTGGACTAATAACTGTAACCAGTAATCATAAGAGAAAATAAACCTCTTCTTCCCTTATGCTGTTCGATGGTTATTTATCAGTAACCATGCAGGCGAACTGCAACAATGCCTATTTTTGTTTCTTAATCTCCTTTCCTCATCTCCTCCAAGTGCCTGTCATGTCCCTATTCAAACTGGTTCATATGATTATTTAACTCCTCCTAGATTTCCTCTTTCATTGTTTTGATCATAGTTAAGAGGAGGCTTTGAATATAATTATATCGGGTATGGCTTTCTTCCCTATTTTTTGTCAGTTTGTTCTGATTAGATTGCATCATTATGGGGTTGATTCTTTTTGTAAGAGATTTGTTGTCTTGGTTTTTGTTTCTTGTGGATTTGTGCTGTGACCTGGTTATTTTTATTTATTATATCCTTCTTTTTGTTTTTGTGTGTTTTTGGCTGAACTGAATTAGACAGTATTACTATACTTGAGCTGTTATTGCTAGTGTTTGTCTTGGAGTACCTACCTGTCTGCTGTTGGTGTTATTTCCCAGATGAGGTTACTGGACTGTTAATACATCAATTAAGTGGGTTTAGTAGACAGGGATTGAAGATTAATATGCTAGTGCACTTTTTAGGTTTACTTCCTTGGCAATATGTGAGGGTGAATGATATAGTCCCTGAAGTTGTATGGGTTTTTGGGTGTGCAATACAGAAATGTTAAAGTATGGTGATTAATAATTGAGAGTAACTGGATAATAAAAGGTTTTACTAATTGTCATGGTTTGAAATGTGTCCCCCACAGTCTCATGTGTTTGGCCAGGTCATGGGACCTTGAGGAGCCTTGCTGGAGGAAGACAATCACAAGGGGTGGGCCTTGATGTAGATTAGTCACACCCTACCTCCAGGAGAAGTCTGCCTTTGCAGCAAATAGTCTTGCAGTTCTCAACCTTCAAGATGCTTGCAGTGACATAGCCTCCTTGAGCTTTGACCAGCCACCCATGCCACCTCCAGTTTGAAAGACTGTGTCTCCCCTCTGGAACCAGAAGCTGAATAAATCTCCCTTTCTTCCTTAAGTTGATTGACTTTCAATGCTATCTAACAGTAATAGTTAAGAGTAACTGTTAACACTTATCTTAGCGCTGGATGTGAAAATTTTCTCCTCTATGATGGGATGATTTTAGCAGATCTAAAATGTATGGTTTTGGTCTCCTATCCCATTGCTTGGGTTTTCCCTGGACTTTGTTGTATTCTGAGGAGCAGGGAATCCACCAAGTTCTGAGTTCCAGGGTAGAAAGGCAGAATGGCTAGTAGAGCATGCAGATGACCTGGGGCGTGGCCTAGGGTCCTTCCCCAAGAGCAGAAAGGAAGACTGGCTTGTAGAGATTACCTGAGGCCTGGGGCATTGTCTAGGGGCCTTACCTGAGGAACAGGGAGTCCACTGGAACCAAGGTCTGGGGCAGAAAGGCAGAATGGTTAGTGGGGTGATCAGATGACCTCTGGCATAGTGCATGACCTAGGGGCCTTCCCCAGGAGCAGAAAGGAAGTGTGGCTAGTGGAGAGAGCAGATGACCTAGGATCAGAGGTCTGGGGCAGAAAGGTAAGCTAAATGTTTTTGAATTATAACACAGATAATTTGAGTTGTAAATTACTTCAAGATAAATCCACTCAGCATATCTTACTTTTATTTTATATGATTAAAAATTTTATTAATTCTACATTATAAATCAAGGACTGCAATTATAGTTATTTTAGTGGTAGACCAAATGATCTGTAAAGTAACATATCATTGGACCATGTTGTTTTCTATACAACTTAGAAAATATAATCAATAAAGGAGTTCGTGTGTGCCATTTAGTTTCAACTTTCAACCTGATACTTGCCAATGTACTTTGGGGCAGTCCTCTACAGAATTATCTACTTATGGACAAAAGTGTAGATTACTGTAATTGAGTAATTGTTGTGAGAGTACCCAGCCTATAGTTGATGGCACCATTCACTGGACAGTTGAATAAAAATAAAAAGCAAAATGGAATTTGGAAAATCGTAAGCAAGATTGCTTTTTGCCCTTCTGCTTTGGCTGTAGATATGCTATGGGCAGTATCTACAACTCTTAGTATTAGAATAACTCTTCTGACTTGACACATAATCTAGAATGTAATTTGTTTTTGCTCTGTACTTATATGGCAAAAAAGCTGTGAATCTAAAACACTGTGGAATAACTGAAAAAATTCTACGGTATCATTCAATTTTTATTCCAGCATAATTTTACATAATGAAATAGTGTGTATGTGTTTTGTATGTGTGTGTATGTATTTATGGACACGTGGACACACATATGTGCATGAGGTCATGTGTATATATGTATGAGATTGTGATGATGAACATGATATGAAAATGAAAGAATATTATCTTAAAAGTAATCTGATGATTACACTGACTATGGATGATAACCCAGATTCTAATTGGTACCACAAACTTTCATCCTATTCCTATCATTTTGTTACTCCATCAAGCACTATAAATATTAGAAAATATAACTCTAAAGCATTATGATGAAATCGCTGAGCAGGTGTTAAAGCAATGAGCTGTCTCCTCATGGTGGTCTCTATAGACCTGCCCCCTTGGATCTGGGTCATTGGTATGCTTTAGCAACTTTGATTTCTTCTTACATGAGCACTGAACAAATGGCTCTGTCCTCATGGTTGTCTTTGTGGCTATGCCACATAGGCCCAAGCCCCACAGCCTCCATTAATACCTCCCCTCCCCCCCACTAATCACAAAAAAGTCTCCAATAATTTAACAGAGTCCACAGAAACCACAATCCAGGGACCTTACAACTGAAAAACCCAAATATCTTTCTATCAAACAGAAGAGAATCTTCTCATTCAACCCTAGGATAAGAAATTCTTTTACTTTCTTTTTAATCTTAATTGATACCATTGATCATGATTACTATATAGCATACTCCAGGCCAATATACCCAAGCCTCAGGGTCTTAACCATTCACCCTCACACACCTCTAAGGAAATACAAGCTCTCATGTCACACATATATCTCACTTCTGAATAGTAAACCCACACTGTTTCACGATATAAAGCTGATCTGACACTTAACCCAAACCACACATAACAAACCTTGAAACCCAATCTTAAACATCTCACTAAATCTAGACCTAAACTCTGTCACTTACACACACACACACACACACACACACACACCATGAAGCAGAGCAGGGTTACATATATTTTTGGTAGTATAATAACATTTTCAATGAAATATCACCAAGGAACACTAGACTAACACTTTTAACACCTAGGTAAACAGTAATGACAACTGTCCAAATGCAGTAATTCTTTCTGACTTATAACAGTCAAAAAATGCACACCAAGAAAGATAATAGATATCAAAAACAAAATGCCCAAGTCACATTGTAAATACACAAGAAATGACAAAAATAAGACAACAGCTTTCTTACAAAAAAAAAAATCAAACCCATGGTGAAGGATCTCTACCAAAATAATCCCTTTGGTTATTAGTCAATAATTCAATAACCAAGACAAGTATTTTCAAAGTCTGATTCTTACTATGATCAAAACAATGAAGATATCTGAGAAGAGTTCAATAACTGCATAATATGAGCAGGAGTACAACAAGCACCTGGACAGAACAAAAAAGGCAGTCAAATAAACAAAACTAGGTATACAGGAGATGAAATAATGTCTTGGGGAGAGTAAACTCAAAATTAAAAACGAGATAACTATAACCCAAAACTCAGCAGAGAGTCTTACCAGCAAAAATAAAAAACATAATATAAAATATCATTACTAGAGGACAAGATTGAAGAACAAATTGGTTCAATCAAAGTGGTTGAAATAGCCAAAAAAATACTTGAGAAGAATATTCAAGAGTTTTGAGATACCTCACAGAAGCCAAAACTGCATCAATTACCCAAAGAAGAAATCCATAAAGCCATACAAGAAGAGATTTTTCACACTGCCATTAATGAAAAATTTTCCACATCTAAGGAAAGAGATCACCATCTAAGTACAGGAAGCATATTGCACACCAAAAGATATGACCAAAGTAGATATTTGCCAAGGCAAATAATAGTCAGAACACTAAAGATATACGACCAAGAGAATGTGCTGATAGCATCAAGGGAGGAAAACATACCCATATTTAAAGTTAAATATATATATTAAAATAACAGTTGATTATTCAATGCTTGCTGATAAAATCATGACAAAGCTGCTTAAGGAAATTTCATAGTTAGGCACAGGTGTCAACTTGACTGTTGAGGGTTTGAGCTCTGGGCACATTTGTGGAGAATTTGTAGTTACTTGAGCCCAGAGCAAACTTGAAGGAGATTGTCTAGCTGATGGGGAAGGTGCAGTCCATGGTGGGTACGATTAGGCCCTGGATAAGTCACTGAGAGCTGGTTGAGAGAGTTGACATCCTTCTGTTCACTTGGCCAGACACATTGGTTTGGCAAGCAAGGATTGTCCCTCTCTCAGCTGTTATGTGTTAATATTGTGGCCAGTTCCCTTGGCCCTGGTGTTGGTGCATGCTTTCCTGTCAAGTTGGACTGAGAACTGTAACCAGGAATCTTAAGAGAGAATAAACCCTTGTTCCCTTAAGCATTTGATGGTCATTTATCAGCAACCATGCAGGCAACTGCAACAGGAAACAAGAGGTTTGTTCTATTACAATTGTCCAGTTACATTATTTAGTCTGGATTGGCAGGAGGACCCACATTATCACCAAAGGTGAGGCAAGTGGATGCACATTATTCATTTAACAGTTAAGAGAGAGACAATCCTTATTTGCCAGAATGGCAAGTATACAACAATACACAAAGATATCAACTTTCACAAATAGTTCTGTGATAATTAAGCCTGGGTGTCAATTTGACACACCTGGTGTTAACTAAGATAGTCTGAGAATGCACCTGGAAGGATCAACTGAGACTACCTGATGGGATTATTCCTTTCCTAGATCCATTGGGAACCTCCCAGTAAAGGACCATATAAAAGGGACCACAAAATATAGGAAGAGAGATATTTCAGGAATCCTGAGCTATGTGGAGGTCTGCTGTGACTTAGCCTGCTGCCTGCCTGCCAGTTTCAGCAATGATGTTCCTGTCATTTTGAAAGACTGTTTTCCCTCTGGAACTATAAGTTGAATAAATCTCTCTTCTCCCATAAATTGATTGACTTTGGGTGCTTTCTCACAGCAATAGTAAAGAGGAACCATTATAGAAATTGGTACCAGTTGTGGGGTATTGCTGTGAGATTAAGAGCATCTGGTATCACAATGTGAAGCTGTTTGTGAAGCTGAGAGAAGTTGGTACCCAACAGTACGGCCAATGCTGTAATGTGGCTAGGGTGCCCTCGGAACTGTTGGGAGAAAAATGGAGAACTTTGGGACTCTGTGCTGGGAAAGTCTTTGCATCTTGGTGATGGGGCCAAATGGGCCTTTCTTGTCAGAGTTCTGAAGAGAACAATGCTCTGAGAGACAATGCAGTGGAAACCCAGCTTGCGATGATGGTCCAAAGGGGAACAGAGACTGTATTTACAACTGGATGAGTCACACATGGAGACATATATTGGTGAACAGTTTAATGAAATTTTGCCCTCATCCCGAAAGCATGCCTGAAGTTAAACTGGAGTGCTTGGCAGAGGAAATTTCAAAGCAATGTAGTCTTGACAATGTGATATGGCTACTTTTTAGTTGTCTTTGTAGTTATGGAAAAGAACAAGGAATCAGACAGGAAGAAGTAGTTAGTGTAAGATCTGGTGATAAAAAATGAAACAACAAACTTAAAGAGTTGAGCCAGGAAGAAGCAGAAGACAGAATGACCTCTGTAAAGATATTAGCTCCAGTAGTAAACCAAAGCCTTCTCTCAAGTTGGATAATACAAGAGGCCCTAGTTTGAGGGCAAGAATCTTAGAGAAGATTACCACACATAAGAATTCAAATTCTTTTTGAGGGAATGAGCTGAAGGGTGAAGTTCCAAAGCTAGATTCTGTTTTTCCCACCCCCCTTCCCCCGCAAAGCAACTGCCAAGCAATGAAAGAGAAGGAGGTCAATCTCTAATCCAAGGCACCAGCAAAACTTGACAAAGTCGTCCATATGGTTCTGGTTTTAGAGGGAGGATACTTCCTCCAAGATTTCAAAAAATGGCAGAGTCCAGGCAGCATGAGTTAAGAAGCCTGCAGTTTAGAGGCCCAAGAAGGGCAGTTGTGCTGTGGAATTAAAGCCTTGTTTGCCATTGAGAAATAAAGGTGTTAGAAATGCCAGAGACAATGTGGGACATCTGCCGAGGAAAACCATATATCCTGGAAGGAGTAAGCCCGAGAGTGATATGTTCTATGGGTAACTGTATTGGAGGGGTGGAACCTAAGCCTTTTGGAATTGAAATGACTTCAATGAGAGGCTTACCTGTTGGACTTGGAGCTACAGGATTTGGAATTTATCCTACTGTTTTTGGTCTTGCTATGGACGAATCTTTCCTGGATATGCCACTATTCCTTCCTTTTGAAATAGGAATGTTTATTCTGTGCTATTGTGTGTTGGAGGTATATAACTTGTTTAATTTTACAGAAGACTTTGGACTTTAAGCTTTGGGACTATGTTGAGACTACTAATGTACACTGTATTGGGACTTTTACAATGTGTGTGCAGTTGTACATGAATAGCTATATTATGTTAGGGGGAACTATGAATCTTACTGTTTTTATTTGGAGATTTTTAATGGCCTAAGTAAATGTGATCTGGTGTCAAATTGACAAGGGGTGGAATTGTAATAGTTAAGCCTGGGTGTCAACTTGACACACCTGGTGTTAACTAAGATGGGTTGAGACCACACCTAGAAGGATCAACTGGTACAACCTGATGGGATTTTACCCACCATAGTTCCCATGGAAACCTTCTAGTAATGGGCTTATAAAAGGGACCACAGAATATTGGAAGAGAGACATTCCAGGAATCCTGAGTTATGTAGAAGTCTGCTGTTACTCAGCTTTCTACCTGCCTGCCCGCTTCAGCCATGATGCTCCTGTCGCTTTGAAAGAATATCTGTTTTCCCTCTGGAGCTGTAAATTGAATAAATCTCCTTTCTCCCATAAGTCATTTGCCTTTGGATGGTCTCTCACAGCAATAGTGAAGAGTAACCATTACAAGTTCCCTCTATTTTATTCACCTTCTCTGGGACTAGTCTCTTCCACCATGTGCCTGGCCTTTCACACTCACTAAAGAATCTCCTGCAGTTTCAGTTTTGCTTAACTCAACTAGCAATTCTCTACAAATGTCCCCAGAACTCAGTCCCTCAACCATCAAGGTGGCACCTATATCTAACTGACCATGACAGGAATAAACTCTACAATTAAAAGACAGAAGGTTTAACACTGGATTAAAAATCACAACCCAGAAATCTGTTGCCTTCAGAAAACACATCTCATAAAGAAAGATAGACACATTCTCAGAGCAAAAGGCTGGTATAAAAAGTACTTCAAGGGGCTGGAGAGGTGGCTCAGAGGTTAAGCCTCCGTCTTGCAGGTGGAAGGTCCTGAGTTCAGATCCCAGATTCCACGTATAGATGCCAGGCGGAAGCGGGGACGGCCTGTGCTTCTGGTCCTGGTAGGGCGGAGCCTGTGAATCCCGGGGCAGAAGGAGATGGAGGCGTCCATGGTGGTTCCCGAATTCATCTGTGGTTCTACACATGCACACACACACACACACACACACAGACACACACACATGCATGCACATACATACTCACACGTGCACAGTTGAATAAATAATAATAAAAAATTTAAAAAAAAGTACTTCAAGCTAATGGACAAACAGAAACAAATGAGAGCAGCAATTCTGATACTTGACAAAATAGACTTCAATTCAAAAGAAATCACAAGGGACACAGAAGGATCTTAGTCTAAGGAATAATACTTTAGGAAGACTTCACAATACTGAAGATGTACACACCTAATATAGATTGATCCATATTCATTAAAAAAAAGTACAATGTCCAGAACAAAAAAAAATTCATGCAAAAGCAATATTGCTAGAGGATATCAACACCCCACTTTCACCATTGTATAGAACAATAGGCCAAAAACTGAACAGGGACACACTGGAGCTTAATCAAACCATATCTCAAGTGGACCTGACATACTTCTACCAAAACTTCCATCCTAATACTAAGGAAAACATATTATTTCAGCATCCTATGGAACTTTCTCCAAAATAGACCACATATTGGGGTACAAAGCAAACCTCCACACACACAGGAAGGTTGAAATAATAACCTGTACCTTATCAGATGACCATGGAATAGCCCTGGACATTCACAACAAAACAAATGACACAAAATACAAAAATCCTTGGAAATTAAATATCATAATAGAAGGAGGAATAAGTTCAGGCAGAAGTCAAAAGGGAAATTCATAAGTTCCTAGGAGTGAATGACAATGAAAAAACAACATATCAAAATCTCAGGGACATGATGAAGGTTATCCTAAGAGGGAAGTTTATTGCACTCAATGCCTATATCAAAAAAGTGGAAGTATCACAAGTAAATAATTTACTAATGCAACTGAAGACTTGAGAGAGACAAGAATAATCCATTCCCCAAAAAAGTAGATGAGCAGAAAATAGCAAATTTAGGGGAGAAATACAAAAAAATGTGGTAAGGAAAATGACACAAAGAATCAACTAAACAAAGTGCTAGTTGTTTGAAAAAAAATGAAGATTGATAAACAGCCAAATTAATGAAAACCAAAAAAAGAAAATCCAAATAAAAAAAATCAGAGATTAAAACGAAGTTATTACAACTGACACCAAGAAGTACAAAGAATTATGAAGTCATACTTCAAAAATTTATACTCCACAAAATTTTATAATCAGAAAGAAGTGGATGAATTTCTAAGTATACATAACTCACCAAAATAGAACTGTGAAATAGACCTATAACAGCTGACAAAATTAAAGAAGTAATTACAAATCTTCCCACAAAAAAAGTCCAGATCAGATGGATTCAGTGCAAAATTCTACCAGACATTTGAAAAACAATTAACACCAATACTCCTTATGAAAGAATTAATGTAGAAAAAGAAATTTCCAATTTCCTAGGCAAGCAAGAATGTGATGAGCTAGTCTCAGAATCACATTACCTCACTCCAACTCAAGGATTCCCAAAAAAGGCAAAGGACGTGTGTGTCCAGGCCAGATACCCGGACTTCTCCCCACCCCGGGAATTCCAAGGAAACACACTCATCCCCAGGTTTCCGGATAAAGCCACAAATACGTGCTGCTATGCTCGTGGCCACCGAACCCCGCCCCATTCCCTTCACGCCTAAACTTGCACCAATGAGTTCAAAAGTTAAGTGTATAAGCCAATTATTAGGTGACACCTCACTACCTCAACACCTCCTTACAAAAACTGTATAAAAAGTCTGTGCCCTGTGTGCTCAGGGTCGTCTCTCCCTTTCCTGTATGGGGCGACCACAGCTCGCTGGATAATAAACCTCTTGCAGTTTGCATCCATCTCGTTGTCAGCGTGGTCTCCCGAGTCTGGTCATCTTCCGAGTGGGAGTTTTGTCCCAACACTTAAAACATTCCATAAAATAGAAAAGAAAGGAACACCTCCAAAATTACGCTAATCCAAAAACCAAATAAAAATACACATAAAGAGTTAAGTAAAGGCAAATTTCACTCATGGACTCAGAGTCAAATATTTTCAACAAATATTTTTAGCAAACTGGTTTAAAAACATGTCAAAAAGATCATTTGCTATGATCAAGTGCATTTATTCCAAATATACAAGGTTGGTTCAACATATGCAAATCAATAAATATAATCCATCATGTAAAAAAATCCAAGGACAAAAACCATGTTATACTCTTCATAGATGAAGAAAAAGCTTTTGACAAGATCCAACATCTTTTATGACAAAAACATGAGAGACAATTGGAATGGAAGGATCATATATCACCATGGTAAAACACATAAACAACCCTTTAGTAAAGATAATATAAACAGTAAAAACTTGAAGCATTCCCATTTCAATCAGGAACTAGGCAAGGAGGTCCACTCTCACCATTTCTATTCAGTATTGTACTGGAAATCTTAGCTAGAGTCAAAAGACAAGAGAGGGAGATAAAAGGGATATGAATAGGAAAAGAAGTCAAGCTATCCCTATTTGAAGATGACATGATCCTATATATATGAGAGACCTATATATATGAGATCTTATATTACAGACCCCAAAACCCCCATCAGGAAAATCCTGGAACTAATATATAAGTTCGGCAGGGTGACAGGTTACAAAAATCAATGTTCAAAAACCAGTGGCTTTCTTATACAACAAGAAAGAAAAAAAAGTGAGAAAGTCCTAAGAGAAACAATTCCATTTACCACAGCTCCTAAAGAATGACATACTTTGGTATAAATCTAACCAAGTGAATAAGAGAAGGGTATAATGAAAACTTTAAAACCCTAAAGAAAGAAATTTCAGAAGACATCAGAAATTGAAAAGATCTCCCATGCTCTGATCTGCAAAATTTGCATCATAAAAATGACCATACTCCCCAAAACAATATACAGATTCAATGCTATGCCAATTAAAATTGCAAGGTTATTCATATGGAATCACAAAAGGCCCAGGATAGCAAAAATAATGCTGAGTAATAAAAGTTGTGCTGGCAGTGTCATCTTACCAAACCTTAATCCATACTTCAAATCCATAGTAATAATGACAGCATAGTACTGATGCCAAAATAGACGCATAGATCAGTTGATAAGTATTGAAGTCTGAGTCTATCTAAGTTCACACACTTAATCATCTGATTTCTGACATAGGGCCTCAGAAAACTCAATGGAAAAAGGAAAACCTCTTCAATAAATGGTGCTGGCAATTGCAGAAGATTGAAACTGGTTCGTACCTGTCACTATGCATGAAAGTTAACTCCAAATGGATCAAAGACCTTAATATTAGACCAGAGACAATAAAATCTCTAGAGGAAAGAGTATGGAATTCCCTTCCACTGATTGGCACTGGCCAGCATTTTGTAAATAGGACCCCAATAGCTCAGGAAATAGAAGCAACACTAAATAAATGCGATCTCATGAAATTAACGACCTTCTTCTCAGCTAAAGATATTGCTAATTGATCAAAAAGACTGTAAGGAGTGCTCAAGCCTAAGATCTCCATTTCTTAAAGTCAGATGCCAAGGGCATTCCTCACAGTTTCAGTTGTAGTGTGCCTCCTATACCAATATAGTTCTTTGTCTATGCCAGCTTAGATGTCAGCCTATACTAGTGTAGTCAAGCTGATTCCTGTTGATTTTCTGCAAGGGACAGGGATGGATTTTGTCTTGTCTTGAATTGTGTTTAAGGGCAGGGTTTTTTTTTTTACATATTCCTATTCTTGGATGCCATCTTGAAATTGATTAGCACACCTAAAGGATGGGCTCAGAGCCTTATCATTGTATCACCATGTTCTTGACCTATCACCAGCCTGTTCTTTCCCCACCTAGTGTGGAGCCATTAGGGCCTATTAACATGTCTAAGGATTGGTAGGGCTGTATTGTTGGTGGTGGTCCTACCTGTTGTGGACTTTGTACCTGCAGTTTGTCACTATTAATGTCATCACTCTGCACAGTGAACAGACTTCACCCCTATTTCATGGTATACCTCTTTTATTAAAGGGAGCTTAAATCCTAGAATTTGGGTTCATATACATCAGAGAAAAATAAGAGGGCAAGAAAATGTTCCTCCTGATAATCCTTCAATTATGGAGAAAAAAACTTAAAACAGACCGTTAAAATAGCTGCTGCTTCAGAAAAACTAAAAAAACCACACTTCTGTGGTTGTGGGCAGGAGGATCTTAACTGGGGAAACAAGAATGCAAAACGATTGGCCTTTGAAAATGCAAATAACACATGGGGGAATGCTAACAGATTGATTTTTGGAAAAAGAAAAAATCAGGCAAATAATTGTTCTGTTGCTAAAATAAGGTTTCTCAAATAATAAGTCATTTTTGGTACTAAATTTTAAGGTTTTAAACTGCTTTCAATAATGTTTTTCATAATTACACTAAGCTGCTGGACTTTTAAATGGTAAGGTTTTCCTAAATGTTAATCCACCTTTGATGAAGCTTTCAAGGGTAATTTTAAGGCAGCTGCCTGTAAATTGTATGTTGTTCATGTATTCGTATGTTTATGAGTTCTGTGTTTACATGCTGTGTCTCGTGTTTCAAAGTGAAGAAGTTGTGGCCACTTCAATTTTTCTACTCTAGAAAAACTAAACACATGTATGCATACTTAAAATAAGAACAAATAATTTTAATAATATCTAAGGCCTTAAGTACTTATGTTTTAAGTTGATCACAACTCTTTTTCTGAGATTGTAAATTTTCTTTCATGAAAGATTATCTCACTTGATTTTTATCTTTAATAGGAATACAAATGAAAATGCCATTGTGTTCTTAAAGGTTTTTCCATGTGTTCCCAATATAACAGAGCCACTATGATATTGCTTGATTGAACTTGCTCAATCCTCTGATTTCTTTTATAGAATTTTGTCCCATCAAACCTGCAACCAGGAAAATATAATTGTCTTCCAAAAATTTCATTGGAATTTCTTCATTCTCCTTGTGGTAAGATATGATAATATCTAAATGTTTGTATCGCCATATGATGAGCTTATTCTCCTAAATTTTAAATGCTATGTTGCATAATGTACTTATAGAGTTTTAAGATCAGACTACTTCACGTCCTGGATGTACATAAAATGGTCACATCTGATTATTTCATATATGATGGTTGTTCCTACAAAAGACAATGTAACTTTTTATAGTAAAGGTGTGGTTTTACAATTTTTGCCTTATAATTACAATTAAGATTTACTATTCTGCTAATCATCATAATGCAGCAGAAAAGAATTTTCATTAATTTCCCCTGTTGTGATATTCTATAATACTATATTTAGAATCTTAATTTTTCTAATTCATCCTTGCTGTATTACACATTTCTAGCCTGTAGCTAAGATGATTGCTTTTATCCAGGTACATTTCAGTCATAATGTTATAAGGTTATTTATAAATTAACAATTACAGTTAGTCATAAAGAAATAACAATCTCTTAAATTGAGGCAGGATTAGAGCAGCTATGTTGGGATGGGTTTCTAAGGTCTTCAGGAAAGTCTTAGAATTCCTGAAGGCCATCTTCCAGTGCTGAAATCTCCTTGAAGGGATACCCCTACTGAGGAACTGACTCCATTCCTCCCAGAGATAAAATAGCTAATTTCCCTATGAAGGAATTATGGAGATGAACTCTCCATATCCAACAAACAACTTGATGTCTAGCCCCACCAAGCCTAAGAGCAACTGGGTTGGGCCCCAATGGGAGCTAACCAATGAGAAAGAGCCAGTTTCCTAGGCTTGCCATCTTTGGTGCCCTAGGGCCTCATGGCACTCTAGTGCCATGAGTCCATTTCTAGCTCCATGCGTGTTTCTCATGGATTCCACGAGTTCTTTCTAGCTGCCTGCTTCTCATGAGTCCTATAACACTTGGTGAGACTGTTTCCTGTAACAAAATGATAACATTGGTTAATAATTTTTTGAGATAGTTCAAAAATTTTTAAAAGACAAATTTTTGAAGACAACCTACAGATATTGGAGACTTTCTTGTGACAGAAGTTAGAAGGTTAAAATAGATTAATAGACTAATATAGGCTCTATACAACAACAATAGAGGTCATGGATTTGAGGGAGGTTATACTCAGTATTGGTTACTGCTGAGGTTTTATTTTTTAAATATTGTTTGTCTAAACAGATACATACAGGTATTCTCCTGTGATCATGTGCTGCTTGTTTATTCCACATTTAATGTTTTGGTCTCTACAAAGTTAAAAGAACTTTTACTGACTTTTGCTGTAATTCATCTACACATTTGGTTCTAAAGGATATTTATAAGAAGATTACATTTGATTTTGATACTTTAAATAGGTTTATTTAACATTCTCATTGCCAATGGGATTTAAGGCTTTTATCTTAAATCAAAAGCTTTCTATTATATTTACATTATAAGATTAATATATTTTAAAGATACAAATGCTATGATCCCTTAATGCTAAAATAAACAAGTAAATTGAGACTTAACAGTATCTTAGATTTCAAGGTATACATTTATAAATGACTACATATAAATGTATATTGTCTACACAATTACCTGAGAAAGCCAAACTCTTTATTTCTTTTAAAGATAAAATTCATGGTTACACAAAAGGTTGTGTTATAATAATGACTGAAAAAATAACAACTAAAGTACATTAAAGTCCCTCTATTTGTAATTCCTCAGAGGCCTAAAATACATATCTAATCTCACCAGGACCACCCCTTATAGTACAGGGCTTGCCTCCTGAGTTTTGTTGACATCTAAGCAAGGTGTTGTTGGTGTTGGAACAAAGTTCCTGCACCTGATTGAGCCCCTCAATTAAAGACACGGAGATGCTAGAATTGATGCAAAGGCAAGAGGCTTTATTCACCAGTGCGCTGGGGGTCACCCTGTTTTTCGGGAGCAAGAGCGGCCCCGAGCACTTAGGACTAGGGTTTTTTATAGGGCAGGGAACAAATTTCAAACATAGCAAACATAGCAAATGGGATGAGACATCTGGTTCTTGGTGATAAGGATGGCTCAAGGGGTGAAGTACAAGTCAGTATGACTAAGGGGTAAGGTACAGGCAAGTTCATCAAGAGTCAGCATGACTAAGGGGTAAGGTACAGGTCAGTACATCAAGAGGACTTTACATTTTATGTTTTCCACAGTTGGGATTCCCACTCAGGTTTGGAACCCCTTATAAAGAGGCATTTTGACATTGATTTTAGGGAGAAATAATCTAATCTTGAGAAGTTTAATTGTTTATTCAAAAGTAATTGATGCTGAATATAAAGAAAACATTATTGTTTGGGTTCCTTCACCTTTTAAAATATTTATTGTGAGCAAGAGAAAAAAATTATTCAAATGTTAACACCACTCACAAAATTAATGGAAAAACAATTATAAGCAGGGCCTAGAGACATCTGAGAATTTGGATCCTCAGAGATATTGGCTAAAGCCTTAAAGAAAAAGGCGGTCGACTTTTTCCTTAAATGTCAATGGTAGACAATTATCTGGCCTCATGGACATTGATACAGACGTGTTGGTCACAACCTCCATGTGTCACTAACATGAAATTAACAGATATGAGAATCTCCACCAGACTGCAAAAAAGTATTGCCCTTCTACAATGAGAAACGGGGGAAAGTACTACCCCAGGGATTGGCTAATAGCCCCACCTAGTTGTGTCAAAAGTTTGTATACATAAAAAGACTTAAAAATTTATTTATTTAGTGTATACCATAAAGGGCTCATTAGCTCAAGAAAATTCAGAGAGTGTGTCCTGCCCTGTGCTTCAAAAGGAAATTATGCCCCCTGAGACCCATTTGATCCACCTTAGTTCTAATTAATAGCGAGAGCACTAAAAACCTTTATTCGATGTTTTGGAGGGGCTCTACTTCAGATATCTGTAAGAAGGAACACAGTACAGACAATAGTAGAAATATTGTACCTCAGATGGTAATAACCCTACATTTTAAGTCATGGAAGACATTAAATGAAAAAGATAAAAATGGTTTGTTGTTTTTAGTTTAGAGACTGGAATCTGATGCCTTTTCTTGTCTCTGATTAACATTTTAGGCCCTGATGCTTCAAGTTAGCTCCAAATGAGGGCTTGGCTCATAATTATAATAATATTAATAATTCATTGTAATATTATTAATTATAGCAGCTATTGATTATTGAAATATAATTAATAATTAGCTTTGTTATTTCATAACAAAACTGTTTACAAATAATGCAGATATGGTTCTAGCCCCCTCCTAATGTGATCATGTTGAGCTTTCAAATTGCATTATAATTCACTAACTTTCCTTATGGTTTTTTATATAACAATGTTAAATAAGATAAACTAAATAATCCTAGTTCATTTTAATTAATATTTTATCCTTTTTGCTATTGTTACCTTTTAAGATAGATTTAACTGTACATCCCAAATTAACTGTAAAATTCCCTGTGCAAACACTAGCTGGCCTTCTCCTGCCATTACCTACTAAATATTAAAATAATAGATCAACTTTACCACACTCAATGTTTTAATATAGCTTTTGTTGTAACTGGTCATATGTTATAATAAAATTGTAATTAATTTTATTTCTAGTCACTCAACTCATCTTAAAAGGTAAATAAATTATTCCTCACCAAAATAATTTTGCCAAATAATATAAAGTGTACATTATATATTTGTCACCTGTTAATATTTTTTTTCTAATTCAAGGTATGCTGTGTCTACTGTTATACAATTAAAAACCACATGGACTGTTAGACATGACAACCCTGTTCTTGAGTCGTTTGCCTTTTTAGATTCTTCCAGATCTTGGGGACAGAAAATGGACCAATTTATGCATCTCATGCTTTTGCTCATTTTATTAAATAACATATTTCTCATACAATAGGAATTCCCTATTGTACGACAAAGATTTATTAAACATGCTAATAACATGATTAATGCTATTTAAAAATAAAGGAAGGGGGGGTTGGAGAGGTGGCTCAGGGGTTAAGCCTCTGCCTTGCAGGCAGAAGGTCCTAAGTTCGGATCCTAGACCCCACCTACAGATGGGGGGGTAGTGGGGGCAGCCTGTGTTTTTGGTCCTGGTAGGGTGGAGCCTGTGAATCCCAGGGCAGAGTAAACAAAGAGGAGGTGGAGGTGGTCCATGGTGGTTCCTGAATTCACCTGTGGTTCTACACACACACACACACACACACACACACACACACACACACACACACACGTGCACCTGCACAATTGAATAAATAAAAAAAAATAAAGCAAGGGGGGCTGGAGAGATGGCTCAGGGATTAAGCCTCTTGCCAGGCAGAAGCGGGGGAACACTTCTGGTCCTGGTGGGCGGAGCCTTTGAATCCCAGGGCAGAGCAAAAAAAGGAGGTAGAAGCAGTCAACGATGGTTCCCAAATTCACCCTTGGTTCTACACACACACACACACACACACACACACACACACATACATACACACACAGGCATGTGCACACACACACGATTGAATAAATAAAAAAAATAAAAATAAAGAGGAGAGGACCTTCATGGATTCACCTCACAGTATTCTTTCTTCCATTGTATTCACATTAAACTTCTTAAATTTAGGAAAAGATAGCTTTACAGCAGCCGAACGCCTTTGACATGCACCTTCAATCTTAACTGGACTCAGTGTTCCACTGGAGTCACAGGTATCCTTGTGTTTCCCTACCAACAGGGTCACTTCTGTGGATTCCTGAATGGCTAACATGACTAGTGGAAGGAAATGAAGTCTCTTCCCAAGATATGAAAGGACAGAGCTTGACAGAGAGACAGAGATAGAGAGTGCTACAGGAATGCTGGCCCACATGGAGCTTTCCCTCCTATTCCTGATCTTGCTGTTCTTACCCACCAGTAAGGCATGCCACAGTGTAGGGAAAGAGAGTTCCTGTGAGCTCCAACCCTACACAGCTCTGGGGAGGCTGGATGCAGAAATACCTGATTGTAAGTTGCTCAGGTGCATCCAAGTGTCACCTACAGGAGAGCAGCTAGAGGTAACTGCTTTGACTTTTCTGCTGTGGAAAGCATGGCCTAAGGAGGATTCCTTACAGATGTGCTACAAATCGAAGTGTTAGAAATCGTCCACTGTGTGTCATGTGTGTGGGTGACCACATGTATGAACATGGACTCGGTCACTGCTCAGTTCTGTACTGGTCAGTACCTGGACTGCCAAATACTAAAATGCAAAAGGTGACTTTTAATAAAGGATTCAGTAGGAAGTTTGCACAAACTGGACTATGGAAAGTGGCTACAAGAATAGGAGATAGCCAATGTATGTTAAAAAGATACCTGTTTGCCCCAGGCTTCATGGGGTCATCCTTAATTTTTGGAATGAGGTCTTCTCTGGACTCACCCTGTTCCTTGTTAAGGTTTGAAGGTGGGGTGCACTCAATTGATTGTGTGAATTGTTTGCATGCCAATTGTACTTCTACAAAGCTTGATGCCAAGGCGGTATTAGTTCTTATGCAAATCCTAAATGTGTCTACACCTACAAAAATTTCTAAACCTTGGTTTGATAATATAGGGAAACAATTGTTTAAGGAACTAACAGAATTAGTGAAGCCCAACAAAGTAGATAGGATTATTATTGCCAGCATAATTGCAGCTATGATTGCTGCTGCCACTAGCACTCTGTCTTTAATACATGGTGCATATTTGGCATAAGAAAGGATATTTCTGATGTTTTGAGAGCCCAGCTATGCATTGATCAGGACTTACAGAAACAGATAGACCTGTTAACACAGACTTACAGAAACAGATTTGTTAACATGCTCCCATGGTGGACATGGGAAAAAAGGTACAGAATTTAAAGGTTAAAGGTACCTTATTATGTCACCTAATTAACAAAGAATGTAATATTTCTACTTATGACTGGGAAAAGATTAAGACTCATCTAATTGGTATCAAGAATCTTAATAAAATGAATGCGAAGTTAACATTGCTATATAATCAGATTATGTGCATCAATTAAGCTGCATTTTTATCCATATGTCTTCAAGTGCCTCTGTCATTGGTTAGTGGATTTTCTTGTTGGATTCTAAGCACAAGTTTTGCAAAAAGGCTTTGGTCTATGTGCTCTGCCCTGATAGCTGTAATATTAGGTATGGTAATGGGATTAATAAATTTTAGAAATTAATATGTCCTGACATGGCTTTTTTATTTTAAAAGGAAAAAGGGGAGTTGTAGGGAGTGCTCAAGCCCAAAATCTCCATTTCTTTCTTGAAGATGGATACCAAGGGCATTCCTCACAGTTTCAGTTGCAGTGTGTCTCCTATATCAGCATAGTTCTTTGCCTATTCCAGCCTATACTAATATAGTCCTAGGCTAACTCCTCCACCACCACAAGAGATGGATCTTGTCCTGTCTCCAATTGGGTTCAAAGGCAGAGGTGTTTTTTACATATTCCTTCCTGTTCTTTGGAAGCCATCTAGACATTGATTAACACACTAAAGGAGGGGCACAGAGCTTTATTATTGTAATTGTATCACCAAATTCCTGATTTATCAGCCTGTTTGTTTTTCCACTGGATGTGGAGCCATTAGGGCCTATTAACATGTCTAAGGATTGGTAGGGCTGAATTTTTGGTGGTGGTCCCACCTGTTGTGGACTTTACACCTGCAGTTTGTCACTATTGATGTCATCACTCTGCACAGTGTGCAGACTTCACCCCCTATTTCATGGTATATAAAGGATTAGGTTCAATAATAAACTTGACTTGTTTTTCAGCTTTTCCAAGATCCCTTCTTGACCCAGCCTGATTTAATTCTTGCTGATCCTCCTCTGGTACCCATTGGGATTATGAGGTAAGCTTGCTGGTCATGGGACCCCATGAAAGACAACCCAGGAAATGATAGAAAATCTTCACTAACCACACATCTAATAGAGTACTAATATCCAGAGTGTACAAAGAACTCAAAAATTTAACACTAAGGAGGTAAACAGCCCAATTTGTAAATGGGCCATAGAATTTAAGAGAAATTTTTCTTAGGACTAAAGTAAAATGTCCAACAATTACTTTAAAAACATTGTACCTTCCTAACAATCAAGGAAATGAAAATCATAACCATCTTGAAATATCATCACACAGGGGTCAGAATGGCTAAAATTCAAAACCACACAACAGCAAACACTAGAAAGCATGAGGTGAGAAAAGAATGTTCATACATTGCTGGTGGGAATGCAGACTTGTGTACCTGCTTACACATACTGGAGATCAGTATGGTGGTTTTGAAAAAGTTAAAAATTGACAAGTTATATGACCCTGCTATACTACTGCTGAGAATATTCCCCCAAAATATTTCACCTTACTAATGAAAGACCCCCCGTCTTTCAGTCAGGAACGGGACCGCCGAGAGAGACTCCAAGACCGCACTCGATGCAACAAGCAAGAGGATTTTATTTCGGCGCGCCGGGCAACTCCAGCAACCTTTCAGGCAGGAAAGACTGAAGCGGCCTCGAGCGGCTAGGGCAAGGGGTTTATAAAGGGATTTTGGGTAGGGGTCTTATTGATAAGGAATTGTACAATCATTAGTCAGCAAAGGCTTAGGTAAATTTTTATCATATTTGGTGTTGTCCACCTGCGTAACCACAGGTAGTTTGTTCCAGATGACAACTATGTTATCAACAGAATTGCCTTGCAAAACTTGTTTCCCCTAGGGCTAGTCATCTCAAGGTTACAGCTTGTTTTCCCGTCACCAAGGGTTACATTTCTTTTTCCTGTCACCAAGGGTTACATTTCTTTT
Source organism: Typhlomys cinereus (assembly GCA_023101885.1). Taxonomy (NCBI): domain Eukaryota; kingdom Metazoa; phylum Chordata; class Mammalia; order Rodentia; family Platacanthomyidae; genus Typhlomys; species Typhlomys cinereus. The sequence goes on from JALPQD010000022.1 coordinate 7,761,499, forward strand.
TCCCGTCACCAAGGGCTGGGGGGGGCAGGGAGGGGAGTAGCTGGGTACATAGCAGTAGCTATGCTTGATCACTTATGAGCAAATATCTATATTGTGTACCTGGCCCATTCTATAAGCTTCCTTCTTTAGGGCCAGGGTCCTTCACTATAGCGACACATGTATATCCATGTTCATTGCAGTACTATTTACAATAGCAAAGTCATGGAATCAACCTAGATGACCTACAATCAGATAATGAAAATGTAGCACATAAAAACAATGGAATACTACTCAGCCATCAAAGAAATCTGAATCAATATAATTTGTTGGTGAATGAATGGAGTTAGAATTCATACTGAGCAAAGTGTCCCAAACATAAAAAGCCAGATGGTGCATGTTTCCTCTCATAATGACATACTCAAGAGAAAATCTCTATTATGCCCATTATAACTGAAAAGGATTATAAAAAGGAAGGCTGGGGAAAGAATAGCCAAAGATAATGAAGGCAAAGGAACACAGTTCAATAGACAGATAAAGCCACAGTTAAGAAGACCAATAAGAAGGGAGACATCTGATCTTGTCCATTGTCAGTTTTATTCCTGTTCACTGGTGTTTGGACTGGTTTGAAATGCTGAGCATGTGTTCCCTGTTGAAGGGGAGGAGTGTGTTGTTGGTAGTTAGTAGGTAGCCATATCTTTTCCTAGAGCTTAACCCTACTTACTACTGTGCACTAGTTCTGATCTTCCTTCTCCTTTTAAGCCTTTTCTTACATAAAGCCCTTTTTGAACAGTTTCTTTTTTGTCATTGGATATGAGAGGATCTCAACAACCAGAGAGCATACAGCCTTATGCAGTGCAAGAACAACAAAATTGACAACAACAACCAACCAGAAGGCAAGATACCTGCAACCTTACAATATTCACCTGGAAACAGAATAGCCAAATCCCTTGGAGATAAGATAAGACTTATCCACCTCAAGGTTTACCCCCTATGACTGCCTTCCTCCAGCCAGACTCTACCCCTCAAAGGTGCCATGACCTTCCTAAACACATTGTCGTATTTCAAAGTAAATCCTTTTTAGTGTTTGAATACATATCTGAATTTACACAATGACAGGTAGCTAAAACTGTTAATGCTAAATGGTCTTTCCATTAACAATATATTTATAGTACTTCTGTAGTACTTCACATACATTTTGAAAATCCTATGTAAACTTGCATGTATAAGTTTTATTTTCTGGTTTTTTAAATGATGCATTATGAATATTTATCAGTCAATTTCTATGTTATGTGACCATTGTCTTGTATTTTTTAAAAAGGATTATTTTAGATGAATCTTTTACATTTTTTCTTAACTTTTTACTCTTTTGTTTTGTACATGTGAATTTATGATATTTTCACATTTTAATTTCCAATGCCATCTTCCGCTGCTCTTCCAATTAAAACATTTCTTCTCCTCTGTCAGATTCTCTCTTATTTTCATGTTTTTTCATACATGTGGCCCACTGAATTTCATCTAATTTGTCTTGATAACATGTACCTGAGTATGTTCTGAAGCATGAATCATATATAATATATCAGTGGGTATATCACTGAGGAAAGAGCCTTCAAGTCCCTCCCCATTGGCATTAACCCTGATCAGTCTTTTTGAGATCTTTTCTCTTCAGTGGTGAAATGTTGATAGGACAATTTTTGTGCAGATCCTGTAGAATTATATATAGCTACTTTGAATTCATGAATATAATAGCACACTGCCCTGTAAAGAAGATAGTATTTTGCCAGAGTCTTGCCCAAAATTCAAATACTTATAATATTGCTGCTCCCTCTTTCATAGTGAAAAGGATTATTTTAATTCAGATTTCCAATTTTTGTATTGCTAGCATGCAGAAAAACATGTTTCATATGTTGAGCTTATATTGAACTACAAAGGGGAATTTGACCACTATTTAAAATATTTTCATTAATTTATCTAGAGTGTTATAGTAAACAGATTTTCTGCACCTAACAATATTTTATTTTTTCCTAAACATACTTATGAGGCAGTTAGCTACACCTGTCAACTACCACTGCAGGGTTGAGGTTTTGGGAGCTCCTATGATCAATTATCCAGTTAAGTCAAACTCCTTTAGGAATTTTTCCAATTCCATAATTGAGGTGAGAAGAACAAGCCCATAGTGGGTGGGGGCCATTTTCTACACAATTCAATAAGATTGAGAGTAGGTTGTTATTTGCAAAATGAGAGATACATTTAAGAGACTTTAAGAGGTTTACAAGGTAAGAAAAGTCTATGCAAATTCATCAATGATTATTACAGAGATATAAGAATAAAATATAAGAAATAGGAAAAAAACTGAGGATGTTAATATGAAGATCAGTTAATTTTATTGTTTATGCCTTTCAGCCAGAACACAGTCCTGGCACTGCAAAGTAGGACAAGAACCCATCAAAGGGGAGGCATAGTCTATGGTGGAAGGCAAGGTATTAAATTTTATCTGTAAAGACTTTATATTGGGGACTGGAGAAGTGGCTCAAGGGTTAAGCCTCTGCCTTGATGGTGGAAGGTCCTGAGTTCAGATCCTAGACCCACGTATAGATGCCGGGCAGAAGCGGGGTGGCCTGCGTTTCTGGTCCTGGTAGGGTGGAGCCTGTGAATCCCCGGGCAGAGTAAACAAGAAGAAGGTGGTGGAGGCAGTCCATGCTGGTTCCTGAATTCGCCCGTGGTTCTACACACATACACACACACACACACACACACACACACACAAGAGCACACACACACACACACACACACACAAGAGCACACACACACAATTGAATAAATAATAAAAAATTAAAAAAAAAGACTTTATATCAAACAGCTTTTTAAAACATTTATGATCATACCCATAGATTACGAGAGGAGAGGACTCTGCACTCAACTCAGATGCTTCCTTCTTCAATGGAAGGTGCTTACTAAAGAAAATCACAATTGGTCAAAATGAAGAAAGTGAGTCCAGATTCCTTAACTGCAAAGAGGACATATACATCACCTTCTGTAACCCATGACTCAAGGGGTGATAAGATGTAAGAACCAAAAGAGGGTAGTGGTGCTTACAGACTATATTATGGACATGACTGAGCTATTGAATTCATGAACTCATTGCAGCTATGTCTCCTCCCACATACCTGCAGCATTTCGCCTATCAACATTTCACATTTGAAGGGGAAAGATTTCAAAATGTCCAAAACTTCTCTTAGAGGCTTATGAGAGTTAATGATATTAGGAGTGAGAAAGGATGCTGTCCTTGATGTATATGTCCTTATATATGATTCAGCAAGTGCTCAGGCACATTCAGTCTAAAGCAATCCAGATGAACCTCAGTGGGTCATACAAGCAAAAAAACAAAACAAAACAAAACAAAACAAAACAAAACAAAACAAAACAAAACAAAACAAAAAAACATGAAAACTGAAAGAAGCCTGGCAGGGAAAAGTGGTTACAATGGGAAAAGTAGTGTGTGTAAGACTGGAGATTAAAGTGTGAATTTAACATAAATTTACTGTATTCAATTATGAAATTCTAAAATAACAAATTTAGGCTAAAAAAAGAATTCTATGAGACATTATGGGTTAGGTCAATGGAGTATCCACAGGCTCCATGAATACCCTCTAGAGATGATCATATGCTGTTCATGTCCTCCTCACAGTTATGGGTGGTTAAAATCTCCTTCTGTCCATTTATGACTTAAGCTTTTCTAGCAGTTACTATTGATTTCCTATGTTTAGTCAATATATAGTATAGCCAACTATAATCTTAGCAATTACTATTAGTTACACTAACCTCTGTCTTCACATTTACAATACCAGCTTGCAGTTTTATTATGAAAGTTAAGTCTAGCACAGTCACCAAGAGATATGTACAGTCTTTCCTCATTACCTCATATTTAGCTGCCGATCTATGCAATGGCATGGACTAGTCTTACTGTGGTAGCTGTCATCCGTACTTAGAATTTAGTCTTCTTACAATGACCTTCATTAGAAGCAAGAGCAAGTAAAAGGATAGATATTTCCTCAAGGGTTTTGAGAGAGTTAAAGCCAAACACTCGCTTGTCTTTACTTTTACCTCTTGAGTTTGACTATTTCATACCAAGGACTAAGGTTATTCCTGATGCTTAATTTTCCTAGATTTACATTTCTTTTTGACTCTCTTTTTCATTCTTACTGCACCATAAGTGAGCAACTTGCAGCTTTTATCATGGATCCTTTTCTCTTATTGTCTACTTTTATATAACTCCCGCTTATTTCATTATTAAGCATGTTGCATGTTAAATCTAATCTATATGCCTCATAATTTTTCTCCATTCCTTTATTTATTCTTTAAAGTTATTTATGTGAATATACTGAATTCAAAATATTTTAAATTTTCACCTTTTAGTTCCAAGTATTATCCCCCTGTCCTTTTCCCTTATAATCTTTCATCTCTCCTGTCAGACTCCCTCATATTTTTAAATCTTTTTACTTGTGCAGCCCACTGTATTTTATCTAGCTTTTCTTTAATGACATGAAAATCATATGGTTCCTATTAGATGAGGAAGAGGAAAAGTGAAGAAATGAGGCAGTATTTCATTGACAAATGATGAAAAATATTTTATCAGTTCTATCTTGAATAAATGAGATTTATTTAGCTGAAGGACAGGATTGTTTAGGTATTAATTTTTAAGATACATTGTGCTATAATTCTTAGAACAAGAGAAAAAATCAAATTCATTGTTTTAATTTTAGACATTCTTGATCAATAAATAAATTTATTCCACTTCAATTTTAAAGCATTTATTTAATTTATGAGAGAGAGAGTGAGTGAGTGAGAGAGAGAGATACATCTTGTGGACTTCTAGGAATAGAACTCAGGTAACAAGGTTTGCAAGCAAATGCCTAACATGCCGAGCTATCTCATTGGCTCCTCCTTTCAATTTTTAATAGTATATTTTAAAACTTTTCATTAACAAGAACAAAAATAACATCTTACTTTTAGCAGAAACATTTGTGAGGTGAATCATTGTCTCTTAACTCCTTAAAACTTGTTACTTAAATCATTTTCTTTAATGTCTATTCTTAATCAATGTTGGTAAAATTATAATGTCCTTGTTGAATATGTTACTCAGTTTCTAATATTTTCATTTTCCTTAGTTATAATTATATTACTAATTCATTATCCTTTTATAATATGTTTAAAATCACATTCCTTTGAAAATCTGCCTTAATTCCTTTACAAAGAATAACCTTCAAAACACTGATGTTGTGGAGACAGACATTATTAGAATGTAAAAATTATATGAAAACTAATTTTACTGTTGGTCAATTTAATATTTCCATAGACATCTATATTTATATGTGAGTTTATATACCCAACTAATCCTTAGTGAATACCTTCCAAATACCTTGTGAAGGCTTACTGCTTGTCTGATTTCAGGACAGCGCTGCGACTCATTCACTTCTAATTTTGTAGTTGTTATTTTAACTTACAAAAATCATACAGACAATGGTTTGAGAATTGCTTTGATATATATGCTGTTTCACCTTTATTCTTTTAGGATAGTGAATTGTATTAATAAATTTTTCTAGCATCTGGATATTCTTTAGTTTTAGAATGACCCTGTTTGTTTATAATATATTGTTAACTTGTTTTTTTCCCTATTACTCATGATTTTTCAATCTCAGTTCAAAAGATATTGACATTTAGATTTGTATCTCATATTTTTATTTTAAGACTACTGCTTTAGGATTAGCATGCTAGCTTTATAATCTCTATGTTTTCATGATATTCTAATATATATGTATGATTTTGATTGTGATGTGATCATTTGAAGTGGATATCTTCAATATAGCTAACTGGTTTCTTATCCATGCATCCCAATGTATAAGAAATAATAAGTCACAGTTTCCAAAGGCATTTTAAAGTTAATACACAATAAAAATATATTTATTCTCTGTACTATGATCTTGCTGGTGTTTAGAACTGTTTTGATTTGGTTTATTTAAGTGGAAGTCCATTAGGGTCATTTTGAAGTCATTTTCTTTTTATATATGTCTTTCAATTAATATTAATTGCTTATAATTATCATAGTTATTAATTTAATTTTTAATATAAAACACTACACATAAAATATAATATATATCTATTTTACTTAAAATATATCACATAATAAAATGTGTCACTGTGCAGTCCAGGCTATCTTTCAATCTAAGTTATACTCCTTTAGTTTTCCACATGTTGTGATTATGTGTTCAGCAACATAAATCCTGGCCACATTCATTTATTATTCCCAGGAGGTCATATCCCTGAATATCTGGTAAATGATTTCTTAATCATTGCATGCACTGTCTTTCCCTAAAGTAAGATATTTCATAAAGTCTCAACTATTCTTCTGCAATAGTCTTTTTTCTTTCTTGGTCTTGTTTTCACCTTTTCAGCACCAAAGCTACTACTTTAGGCTTCTAAATTAACAAACCAATTGATCTACTTGTCTGCTTAAAATATTTCAGTGTCAGAATATTTATTTCAGGATGAAATGTAATTTCCTTTCTTTTCTATTTTCTCAGTTTCCAGTCTCAATCCATATTGATTCCCTTTTCCAAATGTAATAATTTCACTTCTTGTAAGGGACCATCTGTCACAGGTTCTCTTTTTATTACTGATAAATATATGATCAAACTAGTGAGGCAAACAAGGAATTTTAGTCTACCTTACTATTCTGGTTACACCTCAAATCCAATTTGTCTGGAGAGTGCATATCAATACCAAGAACAGAAGGAACTGGCCAAAATATATACACAGGAACGGCTGGGAGAGGGGTATCCTTCTTCATATGCCAGTTTGCACATCTGCCAAAGTCTGTTAATGTCTGCCAACCAATTCAGCCATCTTTTTCCTATTTATTCAATTGTCCAGAGAATGGCCCAGCCCACTGCAAATTGCATCTTCCATCATCAATTAGGCAATTCCCACAGAAATGTTTACCACTTGCCTTAACTAATAAATCTTCATATAAGTACACAATTGCTCAACCTTTAATTGTTAAGATAATATCTATATAAAACTGATATGTCATCCTACCTTTACTGAGCTATTTTGAAACAAGGTTGCTTGCTTTCCCTTCATATTATTTTCTCTCCCTCTAAAATCTGACATGACTTTAGCCACTTAAACATAATTTCCTTTTCCGACTTACATTGTTAAATAATATAGAAGAATATATCCTATTTTATGGTCATTTTCTAAGCCTTACTAATGTCCAGCCTTATGTGAACTTACATGGAATATATTTGTTTTGCTTATATTCTTCAGCCAATTGAAATTCATGAGATTAATAATTTACTATGTTTCAATATTTCCAAACAATAGAATTTCAGACCCAAATTTCATGACTGATTAGTATTTTTGGATAGGCAAAAATTTAAAAACTCTAATTTTTACAATAAAAAAAATTATAGTTTTACTGAGAGCAAATTCTGATTATTTAGGTAGCAAAATAAAAGGAAGTGAAGACTGGAAAAAATTAATTATTATTAGTTACAGCATACCATGTCTTTTCGGAGTTCTAAGATTTACAAAGCTCTTTTTTTTTTCTTTCCACCCATACAAACTTAACAGGTACACCGGTCCCTTCCCTCCCTCCACCCCCCCACCAACCTGTGCCTCCCTCCCCTCCTCCTTCCCTCCCCATCTCCCAGTGCCTCCCCCTCCCATCCCCGGAGCATCCTTTAATGTGCATGCCAGACTTTCCTTTGGGTCCTCCTCTTTGATGAGGTGCAAGGACCCAGTGGCATTTCCCAGAACCCTTTCCTGTGTTCCCCTTAAGCATAGGAACACTACTGTAGCTGTCAATCCCTTGCCTCCAAGGATCTTAGTGCCTTTAGCAAATGCTAGACTTTGTGGGGTCATTGTGCAGGGCATGCAAAGTCCGATTATGATTGCTTCGACCCTAACTTGTGTGGAGTATCTTGCATATCATTACTCTTCCCATCCTTGTGCTCTTACAATCTTTCCTCCCCCTCTTCTGCAAATTTCCCTGAGCTTTTGGATGGGGAGAGATTAGGCTGGCCTAGTTCCAAGTGGTTGATATAGAGTCTCTGAAGTTCTGAATTGTGGTTTGTTGATTTTCGTTTGCACTTTTGCTGCTCCTGCAATGCCCTTCACTCCATCCTGATGGGTATTGGGTGTCACCCCCTGGCCAGAGATAAAAGGCTGTTAAAATAGAGTCTTATTGTATGAGTAGATTCAAAGGTAGATGTAATAAAAATAAAAAACCTCAGTGAGGGAGGGGTCAATTACCCATTTGCAAAATGGTTACTTTTTATCTGCCAGACTATATGCCTTCCCCTTCTGGTGAGATCATACCCCATCAGTTGTAAATGATCAGGAAGGAAAGTCTGTGAACTTAACCAGATGTCTCATTACTCACTTGCAGTCCTTGATGGTGGCCTATTTTCTCTGCTGTAACCTGGTCCCCTCTCTCCTTGTTTCTGATGTGGCCTTCCTACCACATCCCTCCTATTCATAATCCTTACAATTACTGTAGATATTACAGAGATTTATCTTTGAGTGTCTCTAGGTGGGTTTTGTACTCCTACAAAGCTCTTATTAGCTTCTTTTCCTGCTTTTTAAGCAATCTGCTCTCTTTTCTCTTCCTCTCCAAACCAGGTTTTCATACTAGTTCTCTCCTATCTTCTGTTACATTAAGCTTTCACTTCTGTCGTAATTTTTTCCCACCTTAGCCTTAATGATGTCTCTCTTGGCTATCAGGCATTTAACTCTTAATAAACTTCAATTTTTTGAGTCTCAAAAAGCTATTATTAAATTATAGTAATGGAAAGAAACCATTATCATCCAAGCAGAAATATGTTTATTTGAGGTCCTAAAAATTATAATTTTCAGAGTTTATATTCCTATATAATTTAAAATTTGTATTATTACATTAAAGAAGTTAGAGCGTTCTTTTTAATAATAAAATCAAAACAAAGAAATTTCATTAGGTTACATGGATTGTTTGTTAAGACTTTGTTGATAACTACTTCCAGGCTTGTTGGACCAACACTTGAATTAGATCATGCTGTTGGTCTAGGAAGATTTCTGTTAAAACAGTCTGTAGCATCTTTCTTCTTAGCAAGTATCTTTGTTTCACATATCAGAAAATTCATAGAGTAGTCAGCACAGGACAAGAAGAAACAGGGTCACAAATTGCTGATAGGTTTCTTTCATATCCATTGGTCCCTTTACTGAACATTTCCTGTATCTAATTCTGTAAAAAGACAATATATCTCATTCATCTTATCTTCACATTATTAAAGGTAAAACTCTGCCCATAAGGAAACTTGCATTTGGAATCTTAACCTGAATCATTAAAATGTAGTTCATATAACAATGGTTTTCTGTTTAAATTCATGTATCTTTCTAGAAATATTTAAAATAAGGTTCCATGTAGAAATGTACATGGCATTTGCATGAGATGAAAAAAGCAGTTGAAGTAACAAAACTAAGCATAAAATAGTAGAAAAAGTTTCAAGCAGAAATTAAACTCAAACTAAAGGACAAGCTATCTTCAACCAAGAACAAGCCAGAGAGTCTCAGCAGATGATGAAACAGAAAATAGAATATTAGATCTTGAAGACAAAATGGCAGAAAAAACTAAATCAATCAAAGAAGTTGGAAAAGCTAAAAGGATAATTGAGAGGAATATTCAAAAATTTCAGAACACTTTGAAGAAACCTAAAACACACATTCATGGAAACCAGAACAAGAATCCCCAAATCCCACACTTGAGGAAATTTTTCAAATTATCATAAAGGGAAACTTTCCACATCTAAAGAAAAGAAGACCCATTTAAGTACAAGAGGAATATAGTATTTACCTAACTTTGAAATTGTGATGTTATACACATATGAAAGCCGCTAAACACAAAAAAGTCAGGAATTAACAGATGTTTCTTAATTATAACCCTAACATCAATAGAATTAACTGACAAGCAAAAAGAAACAGATTACATGGCTGAGATGGCTAAGGGATTATGATTCTGTCTCAAAAACTAAAGTTCTGAGTTCAGGTCCTAGGTCCCACATAAAAAAGCCAGCCAGAAATGGTGTTGGCCTGCTTTTGCAGTCAGCCTGCTAAAAATGACCATCAGACTGCTTAAGATAACACAAGCTTTATTGTTTCTTAGATTATCTGGTTACAGTTCTCAGTCCAGCTTGACAAGAGAGTTCCCGCCAACACCAAGGCTTAGGGAACTGGCCATACCATCTCTACATAATGGCTGAGAGAGGGACAATTCTTACGTGCCAGACCAGCATGTCTGGCCAAGTATACAAAAGGATGCCAACTCTCTCTATCAGCTATCTGTATTTTATTCCAGGGCCTAATCCCACCCACTGTGGGCTGGGCATTCCCCATCAGATAAACAATCTCCTGCAACTGTGCTCTGGGCCTAACTCAACAATAATTCTCTACAAATGTGCCCAGAGCTCAAACCCTCAACTGTCCAGCTGACACTTGTGCCCAACCATGACACCTGCACTTCAGGTGTTGGTGGTTGGAGCCTAGGAAATTCCAGAGCAAAACAAGAAGCAATTCAAGATGATTCCTGAGGTCACCTTTGGTCTTCCACAAGGACACACTGTGCCTTCAACACACACACACACACACACACATACACACACACACAAAATAAATAAATAATAAAGACACAAGTTACAAATGTGGATTAAAAATCACAATCAATCTGCTGCCCTCAAGAAACACATTCACCACAAAAGGTAAGCACATTCTCAAAGTAAAAGGCTGCTCAAAAATTCTTAATGCTAATGGAAGAAGGAAACAAGCAGTTATAGCAATTATGATATCTGACAAAATCAAATTCAAACCAAAGAAAATCATGAGACATAGAGGGATACTTCATTTTAGTCAAAGGGCTAATTCACCAGGAAAACTTCACAATACTGACCATATACACACCTAATATGGTCTCATCCACATTCATTATACAAACACTGGAACATCTAAAACAACAAATCAATTAAAAATGATATTAGTAGGGGATTTCAATACCCCACTCTCAACATGGTATAAGTCAACTAGCCAAAAACTCAACAGAGACACACTGGAACTGAATTAAACCATTATCCAAATGGAACTAACAGATCTCTACTGAACCTTCCACGCAAACACCATTAAATACACATTCTTCTCAGCAGCCACAGAACTTTCTCCAAAATAGAACACATATTGAGCCACAAAATAAATCTTCACATATACAGGAAAGTTGAAATTGTATCCTGTACCCTATCAGACAACTATGGCCTAAAGCTTGACATCTACAACAAAACAAGTAGCAGAAAATACACTAATTCTTGGAAATTAAATTTTATGATGCTGAATGAAAAATGGATCCAGAAAGAAATAAAAAAGGAAATTCAAGAATTCCTTAAAGAAAATGACAATGAAAATATATTAATATCCCTGGGACACAATGAAAGCTTTCCTAATAGGTAAGTTTGTAGAACTCAATGCCTATATTAAAAAAGAAATGTCACAAGGAAATAACAATGCACCTTAAAGTGTTAGAGACACAAAATCAATCCAATCCCAAAAGCAGTAAAAGAGATGATATTTGCAAAATCAGGGGAGAAATATCTGAAACTGAAATAAGAAAAATTATAGAAAGAATCAACCAAAGAGTTGTTTCATTGAAAAAATCAATTAGATTAATATGTCCCTAGGTAAATCTAACAAAATCAAGAAAACTCAAATAAACAAAAGAGGTGAATAAATTAACATTAGAGATGAAAATAGTTTTTACAACTGATACTTAAGAAATTCAAAGAATTATAAGGTCGTATTTCAAAAGCTTATACTCCATAAAATTCAACATTCAGAAAGAAATGAATGAATTTCTGAGCAAGCACAACTTAACTAAATTGAATCAGATGAATTGAATTATTTAAATAGTCCTAAAACGAATGAGGAAATTAAAGTAGTAATCTAGAATTTTCTCAGCAAAAAAGGTCCAGGACCAGAAGAATTCAGCACAAAATGCTACCAGACATTTAAAGAACAACTGAAAACAGTATTCCTTAAATTATTCCACAAAATAGCAAAGGAAGGAACATGTCCAAATTCTTTCTACAAAACTAATATTATACTAATCAAAAAACCTGATAAATATACAATTAAAAAAGAAAATTATAGGCCAATCTCTTTGATAAATGAAGGTTCAAAGATTCTCAACAAAATCTTAGCAAACTGGATTCAAAAACTTTCAAAGGGGTTTATTCATGATGATCAAGGAGGATTTATCCCAAGCACACAAGGCTGGATCAACATTTCCAAATCAATGAATTGTAGGACTCTGGGGCCACTGCAGGTAGTGCGGTTAGGGACGACTGGACCAGCCGGGCGACCCATGGGGCTGAGCGGGTGATGAGTGTCGCAGCCCAATGAACACAATGGAGCCAGGAGGTCTGTCAAAGCAGGATCTCAACTTTATTAAACAGAGGCATGAATTATATAGAATGTGCAGTGGGGGGAGAGGGGAGGGGTGGTGTGATTATGGGGTAACCAACAGGAAATGAATAAGTGACCAGAAGGTGATTGAATAGGTGTGACATCATCTCAGGTAAACGAAAGAGTTGAGATTCGAAACCTAAAGTCAGGTCCTGAAACTCTAGCCAAGCTCAGGAAATTCCAGCAGGCCTCAGGCCTGATAAAGAGGCCCAACACCTCCCCCTTCTGTTTTTTTTTAAAAGACGATCCAGGGGCTACCTGTGATCGAGCAGGCCATATGGCCTTGAGTGACTGTGCCTGTCTTAGGTGTGAGAGCCCCCCTCCAGAGTCTTACCCATCATGGGTGCTTGCAACTTTGAGTGTTACAAGTCCTGTCTTAGGTTGATCTCTGGCTGGGCCCTCACTTACCTGTCTCTGGCCACGAGCCCTCACTTAAGCGCCTGGCTAGACCAGACTTGGGGGTTTCATGTTCACAGGGAGTCATCAAATGGCTCTAAGGCCAAATGTTCAGAGTTGGACTCCTGAGCGGTGAGCATCTGATAGTTGATGTGGACCTGGTGAAGCTGGATAGAGTCAATTTGTCTTTTAATAAAGCAAGTAAGAGCATTAATCACACAAGGCCCAATGGCTGCAAGGAGAAGTATCATGGACACAGGACCCAGGAGGGGAGTAAGGTATGGGAGGAGGCCGCCAAAGGAGGACCTAAAGGGGTGTTCCTGGAGCTCTTTCCTTTGCTGACCCAGATCCTCCTGTAGTTTATCTTGTCACATACGAATCCCATCTGTCATTCAATGATGATTTGGGCATCATGTGGATTTCTGAATCCTCCTCTCGATGGCTGGAAGATCACCGTCAGGTAGAGTAAGATCAATAGAATCTTCATGCTTCTCTGTGGAGAGAGAAGAAAGAAAATCCTCAGGGGGAAATGACTCCCTGGGAAGGTTTTTATCCTCTCCCTCCGCCAATGGAGGAAGGTATTTGATGTCCCAATCAGGGACCCAAATAGGCCTTTTTTCACTTTGGGGGAACACACATCCAAATCCTCCCCCCACAGTGATGAGGGGGTCTGGAACCCTCCATCCCCCGGTAAGGGGGTTTTTCCAGCAAACCTGGATGGATTTGTATGAGATCTTAGAAGTCCAGTGCCTCTGGAATGGTGTTTCTAAATCTGTTTTAGTCAAATTTAAAATGTTAAGCGTTAACAGAGCCTTCTTCAGCTGATCATGGGGGGGGGAAGAACTCCCCCTTTTGTTTTTGTAATTGGGCCTTAAGAGTTTGATTTTGACATTCTATGATTGCCTATCCCCGAGGGTTCTGAGGGATGCCAGTGGAGTGGGTAATATTCCAGGTCTGGAGAAACTTGGAAAAGGCTTTACTAATAAAGCAAGGGTCATTATCTGTTTTAAGTTGATCAGGCAAACCAAGGACGGCAGCATTGTAACATTTGACTGACAGCATGTTCAGATTTTTTCCCTGTGTGTGCCGTAGCCCAGCAGGCATGAGAGAATGTATCAATAGTGAGAAAGATATATTTAAGTTTACCAAATGGAAGGTAATGAGTAACATCTGTTTGCCATAGGTTGTTAGGTTAACTCCCATCTTTTGTAAAGGAGGGAGTTGAAGAAAGGGTTGGCAGGACTTGCAAGTGCGGATGATCTTTTTAAGATCTTTGATGGGCACCAAAGGATATTTGTGATGGAGGCCTCTCCAGTTAATGTGGGTTAACTCATGGGTAAACTGGCCGCCTCTTGAAAAGTTAATGCAGATGCCATCTTATCTGCCAGGGTATTTCCTTCAGATGGAAACCCAGGCAGATTTTGGTGACCCCCAAAGATGTTGGATGAAGATGGGATAAAGTCTTTGAGTAATAATTTTGCCTGCAGCATCAATGGAGTTATAGGGTTAGAATCTAATTTAATATAAGCATCAAGTAGATTAGGCAGTAGGTTAACAACATAAAGGCTATCAGAAAACAAATTAAAAGGCTCAGGTATAGTGCTCAGTGCTAATACCACCACAAATAATTCTTTAAATTGTGCCGAACCCTCAACCTCATGGGTGACCCTCTTAAGGGGGAACAACGGTTGCCCCTTCTTATGAGGGGGAAAAGCCACCAAGGAGGCTCCTAAGCGCCCCCCATCGGTAAAAACAGTAAGAAAATTAGGATCAGGTTGAGGGAGAAAGAGCCTAGGGGGTCTCTAATCTAGTCTTAAAAATGAGCTCATCCATTTATGAGGGCCATAATGGCAATCAATCTTTCCTAAGTATCCTTCAAGGGCTAAAGCAACCCTGTCATTATTTCTCTGAAGCCAGATAAAGTCTGACACCTTAAAAGGAACAACAAGAAAGTGAGGTTCCAGCCCAAATAACCGGGTGCAATCATCTCTGCCTTTGATAATACAGTCAGCAACTTGATCAGCCATAGAATAAACTCTAGGGGCTCCCCCAACTGAGATCACCTCCTTGTGCCAACATGGCAGTACATAACATCTCTCCAGAAAAAAGGTAAAGGACGATGGGAAGGACAGAATCATATCTCTTTAAGACAGAATGATCTATTGATCATTGAATTTTGTGAAAAAATTGATGATGATAAGGAGTGACGGTCACCTGGGAGGAGAGATCCAAGCCCTTCAAAAGATCAAATAGGGGAGACAGTTCCTCTGTAGTGATGGGTATCCATGGCCTCATCCAATTAATTGGGCCGTCATCTAGCCTTTTCCAGGCATTAGTGCCTGCAGTCCTCACTTGGTCTCTATAGGGGTCAGGGATAGCTGCCTGTTGAGCTCCGGTAGAATATTGGGCTTCACCCAAATGTCCAACAGTTGAGGAGTGGATAAGGAAACTGTGGTACATCTATACAATGGAGTACTACTCAGCCATCAAAAATGATGAATTACTGGAATTTGCAGGGAAATGGATGTCATTAGAAACAATTATATTAAGTGAAGTATCCCAGACCCAGAAAATTAAGCACCCTATGTACTCCCTAATAGGTGGCTCCTAGTACCAAACCCACCCAGCCCACCTAGAGACAGTAATTGCAAGGATTATGAACAGGAGGGATGGGGTAGGAGGGCCCCACCAGAAACAAGGAGAGAAGGGACCACGTTACAGCAGGGAAAATAGGCCTCCACCAAGGACCCAAATAAGTAATGAGACATCTGATTAAGTTCACAGACTTTTGTTCCTGATCATTTACTACTGAGGGGGTATGATCTCACCAGAAGAGGAGGGCATATAGTCTGGCAGATAAAAAGTAACAATTTTGCAAATGGGTGATAGACCCCTCCCTCATTGTGGTTTCCCACTTTTATTACATCTACCTTTGAATGTGCTTTTATCACAAGACTCTAACAGCTTTTTGTCTCTGGCCAGGGGGTAACATACAATTCCCACCAGGATGGAGTGAAGGGCATTGCAGGAGCAGCAAAACTGCAAAAGAAAATCAACAAACCACAATCCAGAACTTCAGAGACTCTATATCAACCACCTAGAACTAGGGCAGCTTAGTCTCTCCCCATCTTGAAGCTCAGGGAAATTTGCGGAAGAGGGGGTGGTAAGAGTGTAAGAGCAAAAGGATGGGAGGAGCAATGATATGTAAGATACTCTATACTAGTTAGGGCTGAAGCAATCATAATTGGACTTTGCATGCCCTGTGCATTGTCCAACACACTGTTGACCTCACAAAGTCTAGCATCTGCTAAAGGCACCAAGATCCTTGGAGGCAAAGGATTGGCAGCCACAGCAGTGTTCCTATACCTAAGGGAACACGGGAAAGGGTTCGGGAAAAGCCACTGGGTCCTTGTACGTCATCGGAGAGGAGGGCCCAGAGGAAATCAGACATGCACAAGAAAGGACTCTCTGGGAATTGGGGTGGGAGGCACTGGGGGATGGGGAGGGAGAGGGGTGGGGAAGGGGAGCAGGGGGTACGGGGGGAGGAGGAGGGAGGGAGGGAACTGGTGTACCTAATAAGTTTGTATGAGCTGAAATAAAAAAAAAGAATTATAAAATAGGTCTATGAATCATACCTTTACTGTTATTTCACAAAGAAATTTATATTAAAGGATTCTTTGGTGAAAAAAAAAAAAAAAAGAATATTGGGCTTCAAACACAGCAAGCATACCATAGGTGATGGGGATCACAGGGTTGGCTTCCTGATTCCTCTGTCCCTGACTTCTACATTCATTTTGAAAAAAGGCACTTCACTTGATGCAGAGTGCCCCAGGAAGGATGGCTTTAGCTAAATCCATCCAGTCTTGGGCTGTGCAGGGCTGATGAACAAGCCCTCGAAGGATGGTCTCTGCCCAAGGGGAGTTGGGCCTATCCTCAGCTACAGCCTTTTTTAAGTCTTTGATCTCAGTAGCTGTCCAGGGGTACCATGCTGCAGGGCGATTTCCCCCAGGCGCTATGTTAACCGGGAAAAGCTCGGTCGGCCCTAAGGGAGGATATGGAGGAGGAGCAGAAGGGGATAGAAAGGGGTTTGTGGGAGGTGATGGAGAGGTGGCAAGAACAAAGGAATCAGAAGGGGAGTGATCGATGGCAGTCTGGTTAGCCGGGCTTGGGCTCTCACCGGGCTGCGGTTTCACTTTACCTCCTGGTCTATTAACCCCCTCTGCCCCAGTTTCCTTTTTCTCCTTAGGAGGCCATAGGGGAAAACAACTCTTGAGGGCGCCTATGGTGGGTAGGACCCCCAAGGTGGGAATTTCCCCCTTCTCTTTTTGGGCCTTTAGAATCAACTTCTCTATCCAGTCCCAAGTGTCCCAATCAAATAAATTGCTCTCAGGTAGCCATGGGGCCACCTCGAGCAAGCAGGACCGTGATTGCTGTGCTTGGTTATCTATGAGGTTTAAACCTCTGCTTTTTAAAAGCACTTGTAGGGAGTCCAGGGCTGGATCAGCCCAGGACGAGGACTGCCCCATAATTTATGGGCGTACACTCACCCGACTTGACCGTCAGTGAGTTTCAGTGAGTTGAGGTTCTCCTCACACGGGACACCAGTCTGCAGGACTCTGGGGCCACTGCAGGTAGTGCAGTTAGGGACTACCAGACCAGCTGGGCGACCCGTGGGGCTGAGCTGGTGATGAGTGTCATGGCCCAATGAACACAATGGAGCTGGGAGGTCTGTCAAAGCAGGATCTCAACTTTATTAAACTGGGGGGTGAATTATATAGAATGTGCAGTGGGGGGAGGGGGGAGGGGTGGTGTGATTATAGGGTAACCAATAGGAAATGAATAAGTGACCAGAAGGTGATTGAATACGTGTGACATCATCCCAGGTAAAGGAAAGAGATGAGATTCGAAACCTAATGTCAGGTCCTGAAACTCTAGCCAGGCTCAGGAAGTTCCAGCAGGCCTCAGGCCTGCTAAAGAGGCCCAACAATGAATGTAATCCATCATATACACAAATTCAAGTTCAAGATCACAAGTTAATCCTTATATATGCAGAAAATATTTTTGGCAAGATGCAGAATCCTTTATGATCAAAACCCTAGAGAAAATTGGAATGAAAGGAATTTATATCAACATAATAAAAGCTACAGACCATAAGTCAATAGCAAGGATTATACTAAAAATGGAAAAAATTGAGATATTCCCACTTCGATCAGAAACTAAGCAAGGCTGTCCACTCTCACCACTTCTGTTCGATATTGTATTTGAATTCT
Source organism: Typhlomys cinereus (assembly GCA_023101885.1). NCBI lineage: Eukaryota > Metazoa > Chordata > Mammalia > Rodentia > Platacanthomyidae > Typhlomys > Typhlomys cinereus. Next base: position 7,779,678 of record JALPQD010000022.1, read on the forward strand.
TAGAACCATAAGACAAGAGAGGGAGATAGATGAAAGGGATTTAAATCAGAAAAGGAGAAGTCAAGGTATCTGGGTTTTCAGACTACATGTTTGCATACCTGAAAGAGCCTAAAAGCTCCACTAGGAAACTCCTGAAACTAATTCATAAGTTCAGCAGAGTGGCAGGTTACAAAATCAATGTGCAAAAATCAGTGGCCTTCCTATATATTAAGGATGAAAAAAGTGAGAAAGTTCTAAGGGAAACAAGCCCATTTACTATAGTCCCTAAAAAAATGGAGTATCTTGGTATAAATCTAACCAACGAATTGAGAGACTTTCACAAAGAAAACATTAAAACCCTAAAGAAAGAAATTATAGGAGATACCAGAAAGTACAATGATTTCCCATGCTCCTATATCAATGGAATTAACATCATAAAAATCACCGTCATACCAAAAGCAATATATATATATGTATATATATAATTGTATGTCAATCAAAATTTCAAAAAATTCTTTATTGAAGTTGACCAAACAACCTCAAAATTCATATAGAAGCATAAAAGGCTCAGGATAGGAAAAACAATCCTGAGTAATGAAAACACTGCTGGAGGTATCACCATATGAAACTTTATACTACAAATCCATAGTGATAAAAACAGCATGGTAATGACTCCAAAATAGACAAATTGATCAATGTATAAGGGTTGAAGATCCAGACATAAGCCCATACAATTATAGTCATCTGATTTTTGAGAAAAGGCCCCAAAACCTCAGTGCAAGAAGGCTAGCATCTTTGACAAATGGTGGTGGCAAAACTGTATATCCACTTGTAGAACATTGAAATTGGACCTGTTCAAAAATCAACTACAAACAGATCAAGAACCTTAATATTATGCCAGATAGTATAAAAACTTTTATTGAATGAGTAGGCAATTCCTTCCAGCTGATTGGGCTAGACCAACATTTCTTAACCAGAACCCTAATAGAATAGGCACTAGGAACAACACTCAGTAAATGGAATCTCATGAAATTAAAAAGCTTCCTCTTCTGCTAAAGAGTTTGCAAACAGAGCAAAACGGCAACCCACAGAATGGGAGAATATCTTCACTAATGACACATCTGATAGAGGTCTAATATCCAGAGTGCACAAAGACCTTAAAAAATTAAACACCAAGAAGGTGAATAGCCTAATTAAGAAGTGCATGGAGTTACCCCCCCACCAAGTGCCAATAAGTGACAGGAAAAATGTGGTCCAATCATTGAATTAACCTCTCTTTCTCTCCTTTGTTTAAAAATATTTTAAGTTTTATTAATTTATTTGAAAGAAAAAGAAGAAAAGAAGTAAAGGAGACAGAGAAGGAGAGAAAGAGAGAGAGAGAGAGAGAGAGAGAGAGAGAGAGGACATGCCTGGCATGGCACACAGGTGCCACATATTGCCAACTTTGTGAGCAGGTTTCTTACCCACTGAGTTATCTTGCCAATCCATTTAAAAATATGTTTTATTCTTTGAGATTTTCATGCATGTATACAACTTAATTTGATCATATTGACTCACCCTTCCTCCATTCATTAGAGCTCCCCTCCCCCAGTACATCTCCCTCTCACCTTCATATGTAGAATTATAATATTATGCTCCATAAGTATATATTATGTGCCAATTAAAAAGAATTAAAAATTGAAAATTAATGCTAAAAAAAAGAAGTGCATGGAAGTTAAAGAAACTTTTTCCAGGGATGAAACTGAATTGTTTAATAAGTACCTTAAAAAATGTTCCACATCCTTAGCCATCAAGGAAATGCAAATCAAAGCTACCCTAAGATATCATCTCAACCTTGTCAGGTTGGCAAAAATCCAAAATACAAACAACAACAAATGCTGATGAGAATGTGGGGAGAAGGAACTATCATACATTGCTGATGGTAATGCATGCTTACACAACCACTCTAGAGATCAGTATGGTGGTTTCTAAAAAGGTTAAGGATTGAAATGCCATATTAGCCTGCTAAATCACTACTGGGAATAATCCTCCAAAATGCATCAATTCACTCCAGTGACAAGAGTACATCCATGCTCATTGCAGCACTATTTAAAACAGCAAAGTCATGGAATCAACTCAAATGCCCAACAGTTAAGGAATGGATAATGAAAATGAGGTACATTTATACAATGGAATATTACTCAGCCATCAAAAAATGAATTAATGAAATTTGCCTGAAAATGGATAGAATTAGAAAAAATTATACTGAGTGAAATATCCCAGGAACAGAAAGTTAGACACCGTATGTTCTCCCTTATAATTTGATCCTACTCCCAAATTCACATAATGACATACTCAAAGGTAAATCTCTATATAACCCATTATAACCACATAGGATAATAACTAGGATTGAATAGGAAAGAAGACCCCAAGAAAAAAGAGACAAAAGAACACATTTCAATAGAGAAATCCAGACGTGGTCATGAACTGCTTGTGAATAGCGAGAAATCTACACAACTAACTCTCACTTCCCTTCCTGTTCACTTAGGACTGAGTAGGTTTGATCTTCCCAGTCATGGATGGGACAGGGGCTGGAAGTTTGATGGTACACTCTCTACTCTGTCCTATTCCTATATTTCCATCTAACTTTAAGTCTCTAATTATAGTAAGACCTAACTTTAAACAACCTTTGAACTTTGGTTCAGAGATGACCACAACACTCAATCAGGATTTAGCCAGGGGCTGTACAGGAACAGCAAACCTGAAAACATCAAGGAACCATAATTCTGAACACTAAAGAACTTTCGATGTTCACCCTGAAGTAAACCAGCCAAATCTTTTCCCATACTAAAGCTCAGGGAACCTTGCAAAAGAGGGGTAAAAGATTGTAAGAGCCTAAACATGGTGAGGTCCACCAGTAGTCAAGATATTCCATCCAAGCTTGCACTTGGCAGCCGGGGTATTGGAGCAATGTGATTTGACCTTGCCTGACCTCCAAAATAGCTGTCATGTCAACAAGACCTCAAAGACTAGCAAAGATCTCAGGTGAGAAAGTTTCAGGCAGTAGGATCCTTAGTGGCAAGGAGTTACACAAAATTAATGGAGTTTTCATATCAGTGGATTGCCCAAGAAGGGGCCCTAAGGTATGCCACTGAATCTTAACCTTCACTAATGTAGACTATTCAGAGGGAAATTTAGCACTCATATAAACATATGTTCTGGAGGGTGGGATGGAGCAGGCAGGAAATATCAAAAGAGGAAGAGAGGAAAAGAGGTGAGAAAGAGGGAGAGGGGGAGAATGGGATGGGAGGACAAAAGGGCAGAAGGAAGAGAGAAGAGGGAGGAAGTTTTCAAGGCACCTATTCATTGAGCTGGTATAAGTAGGTAAAAAATAATGAAAAATATTAAAAAAATAAAAATAGTACATGTACATGCTATCCCTTTAATAATTGCTAAAATATGACTTAGTACTAGTAAATAGTATTTAGTACTAGACATAAATAATCAAAGTAAGTTTAATGATTTATAGGCTATCCACAATTTGAAAATTTTACTTATTTTAATTTATTCATTTAAATGTAAATTACCTATTTTTTATATTCCCCTCAATGCTTTTCAAAATAAAGTTGTCCAAAATGAATCTAGTGAGAGATTTAAAACAAATTTGTTCTACTCTCACTTCTTTGCATTGCACAACTGTCATTCTAATGCCAATGGAAAGCAGATTTTCTTTACAGGTGTGTACTTCTCTTTTGGAATATAGGAACAATATACCTGTTTATGTGTTAAAGCATCATTTGGGTGAAGTATCACATAACAGATATAATTTGAAGGTTTCTGAGGAGAGTAAGCTGCAATTTGTAGTAACATCTGCATCTTGTTATTTGAATCGTTTTCCTTAATTGTAAAAATGCTACCTAACATACACCTTCTGTCACACTAATTGGTTTCATTGTTTATTGTAAACCTCTTTTTCCTGAAGTTCTGCCTTTAATGAGAAAGAGAGAGAGAGAGAGAGAGAGAGAGAGAGAGAGAGAGAGAGAGAGAGAGAGAGAGAGAGAGATCAATTAGAAACTAGCAGTTACACAATTTTTAAAGTCTGAGAACAGATGGCCTTTTTAGGTGAAAGCTTAGCATTTCATTGCAATATTTGCATACATATATATATATATATATATATTTAGCTTATTCTGTACCAAATTTATTTAGTAACAATATCAAGTAACAATTTAGTAACAATATTCATGCAAGAGAATATTATTCCTCATTTTAAAAAATATAATACAAAAGACTTAGATTGTTAATTTCAATGTATGATTATTTAAAATATTCTGAACACCTGTCATCATTTAAGCCTGAAACTATATTCTCTAAATTCTTCTAATCAGTTCCTAGAACATATCATTCAATTTTCTTCTTCTATGGATTTGATTGTTCCAGGTATCCTGGATAAGTTAATTTTTACAAATATTTTCAATTTTCTAGTTGTTTTTCTCTGCCAAGCACACTTTCCCAAAGGACTTTTCATTTACTTGGCTACGTTTTCCTTCTTTTCCATTTTATGTGCTTATTATACTTCAATTCATCCATTAGTAAATGCTTAGGTTGATCCAAATCCTGGATGATTGAACCAGACTGTTATGAATAAAAACATACAGGTCTGTTTTTGAACTTCAGCTTTTTTTTTCTTTGGATATATATATCTGAGAAGTGTTGCTTGATCATATGAAAATTTCATTTTTAAGATTGTGAGGACCATAATACTGTTTTCCACATCAGCTGTAATATTTCACATTCTCCTGGAAGATACACAATGATTCCTTTATATATATTTATGCTTCTTACAATATATTTTCATTTTAGTTTCACTTGTCACCATCCTTATGGGTGTGATGCATATCTCATTACAAGTTCTGATTTACACTTTCATGAGAAATGTGGCCATTATTGCATATTTGTAGCTCTTTCACAGAAAATTATCTAGTTACTTGCCTATCTTTTATATTTATTTGCTTGTGCATGTTAGTGTATTTATATATGTGTCTGTATTTGTATAAGTGGAGGCAAGGTATGTGCATGTCAGTGTCACAGGAAAACTTGTAAAAGTCAATTATCCACTTCTACCATGTGAGTTCCATGGAATGAACTTATGGTCTCATTCTTTGGTAGCAAGCAACTTTACGCAGTGGATTTTCTCATTTCCTCATTTGCTGACTTATTAATCTAGTGGTCTTTTTCACTGTGTTTTTATAATTACTTATACATATTGAGTATTTTCTCTGAATCTAGTGCGTTGTGCCCAACTAACTCAACATTTTTATATCAAAATTCCAATGCAACTATATTTACAGGTAATATTTGTATGATAAAATAGGAAAAGTGAGATAATAGAACAGTTATGTCACTCTCTTTCAGCTATGTGAGGAAAAACAAATTAATTGGTCTTTTCATTAGTAAGACAGGAAAAGACAATGCATCAGAAATTGATCCTTACGTTTGATGTAAATAAACATCTCTACTTCTTAAATAATTTTTTATCCTCCTCGGTATTAGAGGACTATTTCTGAATAAATTAGACTTATGTACTCTTCTTTAAAAACTGCTGAATTTCAAAATCTTACATATACAAATACATGCCAATCTTATGTACAAATACAAGCCAATTTTTTATTTAAAGTACATATAATTATTCTTTGTGAATAACCAAATTTTTCATATTGATAAAACATAAAGTACAGAGAGTGATTTAAATATGTTTTCCTTGCCTTAGTTCATTTATTTCTTTTCATATTTATCATACAAAATAAATATAGACTTCATAAATGTAGTTAAAGACATAACACTGTCAAAAATAACGATTTGAAGGGAGATTGATGGAACTTAATTTTATGAAATATACAATGTGATTTCACGTACTGAGATTTAAGCTTGTTAAACATCTTCCATTTTGAATTTGGCTAGATTGCTATAGAAAATATGTATAGTGTTAGATTTTAAAAACATGTAACAGATAAAAAGTTGAAAGAAGATTACATTGAAAATTCCATGAAGAAATATCAATTATATATCTAATAGCAAAGGGATTTGAATATAAAATATCTGGAGAAAATTTTATTCAGTTTGGGAACTTATAATTGTTTTAAAAAATGATAGTTTGGGAGAGTGGAGAGATGGCTCAGGCATTAATAGTCTGCCTTGTGCAGAAAGTCTTGAATTCAGATTCCAGTTCCCAAGTAACAAAACCAGGTGGAAATGGCTGTGGCCTGCATTTCAGGCCATGGTATGCCGAGCTTACGAAATACCAAAACATATCATAAAAGAGATAGAAGAAATCCAGGATGATTTATGAAGTTACCCTTTTTTCCACAGGGAAACACAGTGTCCTCTGATAGACACAAACACATACACACATATTAAATAAAGTCTTTAAATGACTTTTTATTTAAAATAAAATGATATATTTGTTTAAAATAATTTTATTAGGTAAAACATTTTAAATTGATTACATTTTATCTTCATAGATAATGATACTGGCAATACTTTTAAACTTTATTTATTCATTTTGCTTTGTGTGTGTCTGTGTATGTATCAGAGGTCATATATTCCTGTGGATGACCAACTGTGACTTTGAGATTCATCCTGGTTTGTTTCTTCCTCCTTTTTGCTTTGCTCTGGGATTTCCCACGCTATGTCCAGAAATGCAGATTGCCACCATTTCCACCATACATTTATGCGTGAGACCTGAGATCCACACTCAGGACCTTCAGCTTGTGAGTCAGAGTCTAAACCCCTGAACCATCTTTGCATCTCTGGCCATTTTGTTAAAGAGAATATTACCATTTTTGATTGAAAATATCATTTTATCTTGAATAATTTCAGAAAGTAGTATGTTTATGACAAACTTTTGTACTTGCTGATATTTTGTTATTGAAAATAAAGTTAAATATACTATGGGTTATAAAATAAAAATAAATACCAAATAATAAAATACCAAAAGGCACTGGAAAACATTCATAAATAATTCCACCACTCAAATATTATTTCAAATATTACATTACATACAGTTTTAATGAAAAGAAATGAAGAATTTCAATAAGCTAACAACTTCACAGTTTATCTTTAGAATAATGCTTATTGCAATTTTGCTGATTGGTTTATTATGAAACTAATTTACCACAATTTGAGAACTTATCACTAGAGATAAAGGGTTAAATTTAAATCAACATATACATTCATCTGAACTGGACATTATATATAACATTGCATTAAAATAGCATATTTATAATGCAAAATTAAAGGTAAGAGTCTTCATGGATATCATATGACTTGGGAAGTCTGCTTAGTTTTATTAAAATTAATATTAAGCAGTTGCTTCCAAGCAATATTTTTCTTGAACTCCTATTAAAATATGTGCATTGTGATAAAAATAAGAAATAGCAAAATTTGTTCACTTTGAAAAGCATACAAATTTTGAACTAAGCTTTCAACTGCATTATGCATCTATTTTCTTCAAATTGAAAAATTTCCTATTGGAGGAACTTACCTTAAATTTCAAAAATTAAATCAAGCTTACCAAGCTTCAGTAAACAAACAAAACTTACAAACTCCTGAAACTTAAAGACCCTTCAAGGCTGTATAAGCACTAAAAATTGCTGCATATTGAGCACTCCCCATGGAATCCCACTGCATGTAGGTTGTTCATGGACATCCAGTAATGCAGCTTTCCTACATCATCACTCATCCTAAGAAGGACTTTGTGGTGATTAGCTTCTATTGAGTTGCCAGTGCTTCTGTAAGTAATCCTTTAACCATTCTGCAAGGAATCAACATTATCTCATCTACGGTCCTAAGTTAAAATTGAATAGTTGGTTTCTTTGGACTGTTTTTTGGCCTATATATGATGAATAGCCACTTGTTCCTGTCTACTAGGAAAATTAACACAAATTGCTCAAACTACATTTGTTTTGCCCTTAACAGTCTTGACTTCATATACATTTTTGTGTCTTAAACACAAGTGCTTAAATTTATACAACCTCCCAGAGTAACTATCAGATTTTATTTTAAAAAGGAAAACAATTCTTAAAAGAATTATAAAGTATAGAAGTTGTGTTACTTTTCTCTGTCTTCTTGCTTTCATCTTGAAACTATTACTTCTTGTCACTAAAGTTTCACAGAAGCTGAATTTCTGTCTACTTGTCCTGCTAGAAACCAAATATTTATGTTAGCATTATATTTTCTGTTAATAAAATTTTCTCATAAAAAACTGACATACACACACCCTAATTTTAACATTTTTAGTGCACTATCACCATAAGAAGTGATGATGAATGTATAAAAAATAGTAAGTTATTCTTTGAAAATAAGTCAAATATACCCATCAAAACGTTCAGTCATGATTGCGGGAGAAAGAAAAATCTTTCACCATAAGGACAGGCTGAAGTCTTACATGAACACCAAAGAAGACATAGTGAAAAGATACTCAAACTTGAATAAAAGGACAAAAATATGTGAGAGGACAGAAGGGAAAAATAATACCAACTTCATAGCAAATAAAATGACAGGAACTAGTAAGCATTTCTCAATTATAACCCTAAACATTAATGGAATTAACTCTACAATCAAAAGATATAACTATAAACATGGATCAAATATCACAACCCAGCAATCTGCTGCCTTCAGGAAACACATCTCATCATGAAAGGTAAGCATATTCTCAGACTAAAAAGTACTACAAGATAATGGAAAATGGAAACAAGCAGAAGTAGAAATTCTGATATCTGACAAAACAGATTTCAAAACAAAAGAAACAAGAGACAAAGAAGGATACTACTTATTAGTCAAAGAAACAATTCATCAGAAAGGCTACACAATAGAAGCTCAGCCAAATTCATTAAACACACATTACATTTACAATGGCAAATAAACCCAAATATGATAAAAGTAGGGGGACATTAACACCCCACTCTCATCATTTGATAGTTCAACACGCCAAAAACTGAACAGAGATACATGGGAGTTTAATCAAACCATAATCCAAATGGACCTGATCAACCTCTATTTAACCTTCCATCCAAACAATAAGTAACACACATTATTTTCAGAAGCCAAAGGAACCTTCTCCAAAATAGACAACATATTGGGGCACAAAGCAAACCTCCACATATACACGAAATTTAAAATAATATCCTGTACCCTATCTGACCACCATGGAATAAAGCTAGACACACACAACAAAATAAATATCAGAAAATACACAAATGCTTGGAAATTAAATACCAAGATACTGAACAAGGAATGGGTTCATACAGAAGTAAAAATGGAAATTCAAAAATAAGTAGACATAAATGATAATGAAAATAGAATGTGTTAAAGTCTTTGAAACACAATGAAGACAGTACAGTACTAAGAGGAAAGTTTATAGTACTCAAGACCTATATCAAAAAAACTAGAAACTTACAGACTTTTGGGATTGTTCTTGGTTGCTCTCCAAAAACTGTTGGTTAGACCCTATTACTGAAGATACAACCCATATGCATCACAGAGCATGGGCAAAATACATCAACTGGAACTGGTCTGAGGACTTCCTCCTTGCTGGATAGCTTACACAATACCAAAGAATACTATAGGACCTGCTATGGGGGAGGGGGGAGAAATAATCACAAGCCCCATTGATAGCATGAGATCTGTAAGTTGCAATAAAAATCACCATGGCAACAGGTGACCACCGGTGTAATAGTGGCATGAGTATCAAGAAGACAACCAACAGCATTCTGATTAGATTCAAGACCTGTTTGTCAGAATGGTATGCATTCCTGTTACTGTAAACTAGAACAAGAATCTAAAACAGAGAAAGAAATAGATCAATAGGTGTCATGGTTTGAAATGTGTCCCCCACAGTCTCATGTATTTGGTGAGATCATGGTACCTTTAAAGGTAGAGCCTTGCTGGAGGAAGGCAGTCACAAGGGGTGGGCCTTGAGGTGGATTAGTCCCAAACTTCCTCGAGGAGAAGTCTGCCTTTGCAGCAAGCAGTCTGCAGCTCTCAGCTTCCAAGATGTCTGCAGTGACTTAGCCTCCTCCAGCTTTTGCTAGCCAGCCATGCCACCTCTGCTTTGAGACACTGTACTTTCCCTCTGGAACTGTAAGCTGAATAAATCTCCTTTTCTCCCTAAAGTTGATTGATTTTGAGTGCTCTCTCACAGCAATAGTTAAGATTAACTGCTACAATAGGGAAAGCAGCTGATGAATCTATAAGTAGGAAAACAGTACATCAAACTGATCTGTTGATACCTTTTATTATGCTCATAGATTGGAGAACATGTAACATGCAGACCATAAGTCTTCTACGACAAATGTAAAAGACCTCAACATCCTAACAGGATACAGCCTAGGGCAATAGAAGAGCAGTGAAGTGGACAGCAATGGCCAACCATAATGCAAAGTACCAGAGACTCAGCAAGGTTCACCCAGAGGCAGGGCAACCTAATCTCTCCCTATTCTAAGGTTTTGAGAACTTTGCAGAAGAGGGGGTGGTGAAATTGAAAGACCTGAAAATAGTAAGGTTCAACATTGGACAAGACATTCGCTCAAGGTAGGACTGCTGAATCTAGGAACTCAGTACAGTGAGACTTGTCCTTCCCAGAGCTGCATAATGACTGACATAAGAACATGCCCTCATGGACTACCTAGGAACTCAAGAAAGATAAGAAGATACAGTGGAAACCTTGGAGTCTAAAACTGGATGAGTGAAGGGAAATGCCCCTATCAGTGGGATGGCCCAAAAAGAGGCAACTTGATATGCCACAGAGGTCTGAACCTCCACAAGACCAAGACAAGCCAGAATGAACCCTGGGGACCATAGAAGCATACAGGCAGGAAGGTAGGAGGGAGAAGAGGGATTATTAAAGCGAAGAGAGGGGATAAGAGGGAGGGGATGGAGAGAAGCAGGGATGAGTACTCAATATTCTTATAAAAGTAGAAAAATAAAAAATACTAAAAAATACAGAAAAATAAAAAAACTGGAAACATCACAAGTAAACTACGTAATAATCCAACTTAAGGCTTTAGAGAGTCAAGAACAATCTAATCCCAAAAACAGTAGACTAGCAGAAATTAGTAAAATCAGGAGATAAATATTTAAAATTGAGATAAGAAAAATGATGCAAAGAATCAAACAAAGAATTGGCTCTTCGAAAAATATCAACAAGTTTGACAAGCCCTTAGACAATCTAACCAAAACCAAAAGAGAAATAACACAAATTAACAAAATAGGGATGAAAATTGAGTCATTACAGCTGATACCATGGAAATTCAGAGAATCATTAAGGTCACACTACCAAAAAAAACATATTCTACAAAGTTTGACAATCGGAAATAAATGGATGAAGTTCTTAATGGTGCACAACTTAGCAAAGTTGAATCAGGATTATTCAAACTATTTAAACAGTCCTAAAACAAGTGATGAAATTAAAGATGTAATTACAAATCTTCCCAACAAAAAAAGTCCAGAACCACTCAGTACAGAATTTTACCAAACATTTGAACGACTAACACTACTACTCTTTAAATTATTCCAAAAAGTAGAAAAGAACTAAACACTCCCAAGTTCTTTCTATGAAGCTAATATTTCAGTAAACCCCAAACCAAATCAAAATACAATAAATAAAGAAGACTGTATGCAAATCTCATTGATGAACACAGATGCAAAGTTCCTCAACAAAATTTTAGCGAACATGATTAAAAAATATCAAAAATATTATTCACAATGATTGAGTAGGATTTATACCAGGCACACAAAGTTGGTTCAACAGACATAAATCAATAGATACAATCCATCATATAAACAAATCCAAGGAAAACAATCATGTTATTCTTGGATAGATGCAGAAAAATCTTTTAACAAGATCCAGCATCCCTTTATGATCAACGTCCTGGAAACAACTGTAATCAAAGGAACATACATCAAAATCATATAGGCTCCACACAACAAAATATAGCAAGGATCATTTTAAATGTTGAAATTCTTAAAGTATTCCCTCTTGAATCAGGAACTAGGCAAGGCTGTCCACTCTTACCATGTTTATTCAATATCCTACTGGAAGTCTTAGCTAGAGCTATTAGACAAACGAAGGAAATAAATAAGATTCCAATAAAAAAGAATTTAAGTTATTCATATTTGCAGATTACATAATCCTTTATTTGAGAGAGAGCAAGAGATCCATCAGGAAAGTCCTTGAACTAACATATAAGTTCAGCAGAGTGGCAAGGTACAAAGTCAATGATCAAAAATCAGTAGCTTTCTTATATATCAAGGATGAAAAAAAAGATAAAATCCTGAGAGAAACAATTCTATTTACCATAGTCCATAAAAAAATGAAACACGTCAATATAAATCTAACCATGGAGGGGCTGGAGAGGTTGCTCAGGGGTTAAGCCTCTGCCTTGCAAGCAGAAGGTCCTGAGTTCAGATCCTAGACCCCACGTATAGACACCAGTCAGAAGCCAGGGCAGCCTGCGTTTCTGGTCCTGGTAGGGCAAAGCCTGTGAATCCCAGGGCAGAGTAAACAAGAAGGAAGTAGAGGTGGTCCATGGTGGTTCCCGAATTCACCCATGGTTCTACACACACACACACACACACACACACACACACACACAATTGAATAAATAATAATAAAAAAATTCTAACCATGGAAATGGGAGAACTGTACCATGCAAACTTCTAAGTCTTAAAGAAAGAAATTTCAGAAATAAACAGAAGCTGGAAATATCTCCCATGTTCCTGGATCCATACTATTAACAACAACAATGGCCGTACTACCAAGAGCAATATACAGATTCAATGTTATATCAATTGAAATTCCAAGGTAGTTCTTCACTGAAATTGACAAAGCAACCTCTATATTCATGTGGAAGCACAAAGTGCCCAGGATAGTGAAAGTTATCCTGAGTAATAAAAACTATGCTGGAAGAATCACCATACAGACGTTTATCTATACTACAAATCCAGAGTAATAATGACAGCATGGTACTGGCTCCAAAACATTATATATATATATATAAATGCATAAGTCAAAGACCCAGAAATAAATCCAAAAAGATATAATCATATAATTTTTGACATAGGGGCCAAGAAAACGCAATGGCAAAGATCAGTATCTTCAACAAATGGTGTTGGAAAAACTGCATATCCACATGCAGAAGATTGAAAGTGAATACTTACTTGATACCATGCACAAAAATCAACCCCAAATGTATCAAAGACCTTAATACTACACCAGAGTCTATAAAATCCTAGAAGAAAGAGTAGGTAATTCCTTCACATTGTTTGGCCTAGGCTGACACTTTCTAAACAGGACCCATAATAGTTCAGGAACCCTCAATAAATTGGATCTCATGAAATTCAAGAGCTATTGTTCAGCTAGTTGTTGTCAACCAAGCAAAAAGACACCCAAAGAATGGGAGAAAATCTTCACTAAACACTTATCTGGTAGAGGACTAATATTTATAGTGTACAAACACCTCAAAAAAATTAAACACCTATAAGATTAAAAGCCCAATTTGTAAGTGAACCATGGAACTTAAAATAAATTTTATCCAGGAAGAATTCAAATGTCCAACAAATACCTTAAAAAAGTGTTCCACCTCCCTAGCCATCAGGGAAATGCAAATCAAAAGTACCCTCAGATATCACCTCACACTGTTCAGAATGGCAAATCTCTAATAGACACCCAACCACATATGCTGGAGAGGATGTGGGGAGAAGGGAATCCTCATACATTGCTGGTGGGAATGCAGACTTGTATAGTGATCACTATACACACTATAGTGATCAGTATGCAGTTCCTAAAAAAGTTAAAAATTGAAATGTGATATGATCCTGTTTTATCACTGCTGGGAATATTCCCCAAAAATATTTCAGTGTACTGTAGTGACACATGTACATCCTTATTCATTGCAGCACTACTCACAATAGCAAGGTCACAGAATCACCCTTGCTGTCTGACAGTTGGTGAATGGATAATGAAAATGTGGCACATATACATAATGGAATACTACACAGCTAACAAAAAAAACCAAATTAATGAAATTTGTTGCTAAATGGATGTAGCTGGAAGAAATAATTCTGGGTGAAGTATCCTAAGCACAGAAAACCAGAGATCACATGTTCTCCCTTCCACATAGAAGCTAATTCCAAGCTCTTATAATGACACACTGAAGGAAAAATCTTCTTATTGCTCTTTACCTCATGAAGGAATCAAAATAGTAAGATAGAGCAAAGAAGACCCAAAGACAATGAGGACATGAGAACACAATGCAATAGAGAAACAAATAAGACAACCATCAAGAAAGACTAGTAATTAACGAGATATCTGATCCAATCCACAGTCTCTTTCCGAAATACTGGTATTTGGATGGCTTGGAAGCACTTTTCATGTGTGGTCCATCATGTAACAAGGGGTTAGTGATTAGCTGACAGTCAGATGACATCTTGGAGTTTGACTCTATTCATGACTATGCCCTACTCCTGATTCTCCCTCTACTTCAAGTCTTCTCTTGTATAAAAACCTCTCTTGAACAGTTTCTGTATTGTTGGACAGGAGAGGATCTCAACACCCAGATAGGATGTAGCCTTGTGTTATGCAAGAATAGCAAAACGGACAACAACAAACAACCTGAATACAGAACACCTGAAACCCTACAATGTTCACCTAGAACCAGACCAGCCAAATCTCTCCCCATCAAGAAGCTCAGGAAACTTTGAAGAAGAGGGAGCCTTAAGATTATAAAGGTTAAAAGATGGAAAGTTCAGTTGCTTGGCTGGTTACTCAACTCAAAATAGTACAGCCATAGCTAGGAACTTGACAATGGAACTTGATCTCATCATACCTGTACTGTTGTGAACATGTCACCATGCCCATGGACTGCTATGGAAATCAGGATAAATAGTTTTGATCAGTAGGATCCTTAGGGTTAATGGATCAGACAGAGGTAGGGAAATACCCACATCAGTGGGCCTCTTTGTCTTCCACAGAAGCCTGAACCCCCATGAGAACAGATGATACAGAGGAAACCCAAGGACCCATAGAACCAAAGGAGAGGAAAATGGGAGGGAGTAGATTGGTCCCACGTAAGAATGGAAGGGAAGGTAGGATGGGATAGGAATGGAGGGAAGAGAGGGAGGAAGAAAGGGGGGAATGATATATATATATATGTTTGTTGGGCCCTCCCAGGATTTGCCCCAGGGCATGGCCAAACACATGGGACTAAAGATGGCGCTGAGGGCAAGTGTCTTGGGCGTTACCCTGATCATATTACAGGGACACCTAATTGGCTTTCAGGTATTGACTTGCCTCCTGTGCTGATTGACATTAAACTTCACCCATGGAAACTGAAGGTTGCCTTGATCTTTGACACAATTGGATGCCCGTTTGGCGCCTTGTGGTCTTTTGTCTATATAAGTTCCTTCTCTCCCCCCAATAAACTTGAGATTTTGCTCAAACTCCCTGTCCCATTGCCAAGTCTCTGGGAAATTGAGGCGGAGGCGGGGACAGCTGACCTCGCCTTCCTTTGTCACCACAGCAGGCTGTGCAGTCGTGTGAATGAGTGTGTGAGTGGGCTGAAACATGCCATGCCATGGGTGAGTGGACACCACATATGTTAATTTTATAAATTTATTGAAAGAAATCCTTGTTGCCTTAAAAAGTTCATAAATTAGAATTTTAGGGAAATGTGATATTTCAGACATCCAAAGGTAAATGACCTCAAACTAAATAATATCTAGGAAATGATGTACCTCATTATCATTTATATCTGAGATACTTTTCAAACTATTGACTATGATTTCATAAGTATTTTTAATTGCACAAATTGCTTCAGTAATCTGTATTATATTTTTCTGAGAAATAGTGTTTTTATATGATGTCACAGCACAAGGAAAGAAGAGCTTAAAAAAATATAACCATAAGTTGATTAATTGAACCATGTAAAAATTGATTTTATCCACTGTGAGGTACTAAAAACTCAAAATTCCTGCTTACATCAAATTAGCTACTATTCATGCCAAAAATAGGAAAAATATGTTTTGTAGACAGAAATGATATCACACCTCAAAGGAGATAAAAGGCAGTTTATTCCAGTGTTAAATGTGAATGAACATGGTTTAGAAAAACAGATTCAATTTTTTTGCAAATACCTTGTGTTCCTCTGTGGTAACAGTTCCTTGAGGACTTATAATCCCAAAACAATGAAAACCAAAACTCAAGGCATTTTTGAAACATATTAGTGAAACATGAAGTAGTCATATACAGAAAAGTGAAGAAATCTACAACTTAAGCTTCAGATGCTCATGATTACACTTCTAACCATTTGCTTTTTTTGAAACTAGGGATATGGTTGTATATTCAAAAAGATTTATTTAATAATTGCAATGACTCTTTTTGGAATAAAGGTATGCTTTTTGTCAGACAATAGATACCTGACAATATAAACCAAACTAAAACCTGTGGAGGGAAAGGCTTTATGCCCAAAGCAGGCAGGGAGGGGAGGGGGGCGGGAAACTACTAAGATTTAATCCAGAGTACATTATACCAAATTTTCCTTTAAGAAGTTATCATTGTGTCAATAGATTTACAAGAGTTCTCAGAAGTCAATCCAGAAGACTTCTTTTGCAATGGAAGGTGTTTAAAATAGAGAATCACAAGAGATCAAAGTACACAGATTAAATGAATGTGGAATGTTTGGCCCTAAACAGAATCTGTAAATCAGCCTATAACCCAAAAACATATAGCAATAAGAGCCCTGCAAATTTAAGGGCCTAAGGGTGAGAACATGTGCTGCAGTATTATATTCTTTTGGGGGTATTAACAGATTGAACTCACTATATCTTTGTCTATTGTGACAAAAACTGCACAGGATTTTTGCATATAAATATTTCACCATGGAACAGGAAAGATCTCAAGAGATACAAAACTTCCCAGAAAGACAATCAAGGTGTCATAGTTAAACACAGGTGTCAACTTGACTCTTGAGGGTTTGAGCTCTGGGCACAGTTGTAGAGAGTTGATGGTTGAGTTAAGCCCAGAGCAAACCTGAAGGAGATTGTATAGTTGATGGGGAAGACCCAGCCCATGGTAGGTGGGATTAGGCCCTGGATAAATCAGAGAGACCTGGTTGAGAGAGTTGGCATCCTTCTGTATACGTGGCCAGACATGCTGGTCTGGCAAGTAAGGATTGTCCAACTCTCAGCCGTTATGGTGGCCAGTTCCCTCAGCCCTGGTATTGGTGTATGCTCTCCTGTCAAGCTGGACTATGAACTGTAACCAGACTGTCGTAAGAAAGTAAACTCCTTATTCCCTTAAGCTGTGTTCTGGTCATTTATCAGCAACCATGCAGGCGGACTGCAACAGAATTTGGTACCAGAAGTGGGGTGTTGCTGATAAATCTGACTATGTGGATTTTGTGTCTTTTGAATGGTTTCCTGGACAAAGTTGAAAATGCTTGAGAGTTTTCACTTTGTGGATTTACAAATACCGTTCTTCAGCGTTTAGTGGGCCAATTGCTGAGAGACATTATTTGGGCCCAGTTTGTGATGAGGGAAACAAGGACTTTGGTAAAACTGAATATAAGGACGATGGACTGGTTTGCTTGAGAGAGGAGAGCTGTGTTGGCAACCTTGGAGGTTTGGATGTGCAAAGGGCAGGCTGTTGGACAAATGAGTATCAGTGAAGGAAAACCTAGTGACTTGCACTGAGACGGTGGAGGACGTGGAAATCACCATATGGCAAGTTCGTGGTTTGGAAACTCAGATTCCTTCAGGGGCCGAAAGCCCAAGTTAAAGCTGTTTCTTGCTCTTTGCAAGTTTGTTTGCCTAGAAGAGAGGCTTTTCCAGCGTCAGCGCATTGAAGTTGGTGCAGCTGTGGCTCCAGTGGACTAAGCTGCATTTCAACCTCGCTTCGGAATCTGGCAGCTTCCCTCAGGTGATACTGGTTTTGGTGTACTACTGAAGGGTTCATGGAGAGCAGCAAAAGCTTGGCACCAAGTGGCAGGTGTAGAGTTCCTGCAAGAGATGGTGAAGCTTAAAGCTGCAGAGGAGAACCCAGAGTTGTGTTTGAGATGCCAGAATTATGAGACTGCTCCTGAGGACTACTGCGAGTGGAGATTCAGCCTGGTTCAGAGGAACTCTGCTCTTACAACTTCGAGCTGCAAACGGACTGGGAATGCCTAGAATCTTTGAGCCGCCTTGGCTACGTGATGAGCAGCAGAAGATGGACATTGAAGTACAGGATGTGGTGATTTGCTGGACTTTGATCTTTTTAATGATCTTTTTAATGTTTTCTTATTGTTTTAAGATCCTTCTGTTTTAATGTTTTATCTGTTTTAAAATATTTAATTTAAGGTTAAGAAACTTAGAACTTTTAAAATATTGGAACTGAAGTTTTAATGAGAGAACATTTTAAATTTGTCCATGGAATGTATTTGTATTTTAACATTTGTGGGGACAAGGAAAGGTTACAGTTTAAAAGTGTATTGTTTTTGTGTCAAGTTGACAAGGGGTGGAGTGTCATAGTTAAGCACAGGTGTCAACTTGACTCTTGAGAGTTTGAGCTCTGGGCACAGGTGTAGAGAGAGTTGATGGTTGAGTTAAGCCCAGAGCAAACCTGAAGGAGATTGTATAGTTGATGGGGAAGACCCAGCCCATGGTAGATGGGATTAGGCCCTGGATAAATCAGAGAGACCTGGTTGAGAGAGTTGGCATCCTTCTGTATACGTGGCCAGACATGCTGGTCTGGCAAGTAAGGATTGTCCATCTCTCAGCTGTTATGGTGGCCAGTTCCCACAGCCCTGGTATTGGTGCATGCTCTCCTGTCAAGCTGGACTATGAACTGTAACCAGACTGTCGTAAGAAAGTAAACTACTTATTCCCTTAAGCTGTGTTCTGGTCATTTATCAGCAACCATGCAGGCAGACTGCAACACAAGGGTCAATGTACAATGGGATGGGGACAGGGCAATATTTTCCTAAATACTATGCTCACTAATGTACATGGATTCTCTAGTTCCAAAGATAATCTGGCTTTAAACTTGCAAAAACATTCTAGAACTCTTTATAACATTGAAGCTCTAATCAGTCATCTTTGCAAGTACATCTTCTTTCCAGAAAATGATTTTGGTAATTTCAATAAAGATTAAAGTGATTTTTCCTTCTGCTGGTCTTATGTAAGAGTTTTATACAAATTATATTTGGTTTTACTTAATTATTTGGCAATATTTACATCTATCACTATAGTTGTCCTCCTGAGAAATTAGAAAAGTTATAAATATCCCTGAACTTTAATTTGTTAAAAAGTCAATTATATCTTAGAGAGAGGGAAAGAGAGAGAGAGAGAAACAAGAAAAGAAAGAAGAGAGAAAGGGGTACATTTCTGGTAATTGGAAAAGAATGTTCAGAAGTTGATTTTCTTCTTTTACCATCTGTGCTCTGGGGGTCAATTTCAGGTGCCAAAATGGTCTTTTAGCTGTTTATTGATCTCACTAGCCCCTGCTTAAAAATTTTCTACCATGCAAGTTTCCAGACAGAATTAAAGTATATGACTTGCTTTATAGTAACCTGAGGAAAGATAGGTAATCACCTTCCTTTCATCAGGTAGGTATAAAGCAAGTCATACAACAATCCTTGTAGTGTAAATAAGGTGGGTTAGGAGGAAGAAGGGGATCTACAGTTGTGAGAAGGGGATAGCACATATTAATAGGGTTCATATGATCACAACACATTTTATACAAATGAAAATTGCCAAAAATAAATACTCAAAAGTATGATGAAGACAATTAAGTCACTCTGTGGTCTCCACATGTTCATTCTTACATGGATGTACGTGTGTGTGTATATATACACACACACATACACACACATGCATGAATATGTACATACAAAAAAAGCCCAGTGCAAGAATGAAAATAATAGCAAATCATTATTGGTCAGTTATATTTTATCTAGTTGTAATATGTATTGTTTCTTCTTTAAACATATTTCAACAAACCTCAACATTGCATACTATATTGCCATACACTAAAATCTATGACTATCCAGTTATGAACAACAATAAGCCTAACTAATCTCATAATCACTGTTTCTGTGAGGTTGAACAAAATTCAGCAAACTTATACATCTAAGACATTAAAAATAATTGTGAAATAATCGTTCTTTGTCAACACATGTGGAGCTTATGTGCACATAGACAATATACTAGACTATAAAATATTCTAAACAAATGTTAAAAGACTAATCATTCAAAGTATATTCTCTAGAGATGGTTGAAGACAAAATAAAATAATGGGGAAAGAGCAAATATTTCACAGTTAAATAACATATAGAACCATATAAATGCTTTACATTTCACAACCTACATTAAATTTCTGTTGTATTTGTTGGGGTTTACAAGCTCTTCCTTGTGGTTATTATGTGATAATGTCTCCTCATGGAGAGACAACTCCCTGTGAGTATCATATATTTTTTGTTCTCTTATAAGCAGAGGATTTTACTTTTTTATATTTTATTATTCAAGCAACGTTTATGAATAATCGTGGAAGACATAGCTTTTCTCTCTGAAAAAAAATGCATTTTTTTTTACAGAATTAGAGACAGACTGCCTTTCACTTGAGATGATAGGACAGGTAGTATTTCCGGCTGTTATATAAGATTTAGGTTTCTTGAAGTCCATATTATTCTCCTGTCATTCAGACAATGTGCCAAAATCATTTGGCACACTTCATGAAGCCCTTTGGGAACTGGAGTTAAGGCAAATGATGCCAATGCTGATGTTCTGCATGTAGCTATTGTCATGGGTAATTAAGTTCTTGATGTCTGATACAGAAGCTCCATAACTTTTGAGAACACCAAAGAAATTGTGGCAAAGTTAACTTAAATAGAATAATGTCAAAGTTTTTTCTTCTCAGTTTATGACATTACAACATTCTGTAACTCAAATATTAAATGTTTCTGTTTTCAACAATTTAGTTGTTGCTCTCCAATTTATAATATTTTTATCAGTTTAAACCCATGCTTTCAGTTATTTAAATTCATCAATGATATCCAAATGTTAATCTGTCTACAAATTACTTCCATAATGCATCTTTATTTGGTTTTCTCTGTGTCATATCAAATTGAGAATATCCCTTTTTAAACATTTTAATGCTTTCAAATATATTTATTCCTATTTCTACATTCTAATCAAAGTGAATATATGGTTTGTAAAATCAGCCAAGTAGGAACACTAAGTTATTCTCAATGCTACATTCTCTATTACTTTCAAAGCAATCTCAAATTCTTTACTGTATTTCCTTTGATACATTTTTACATGAATCAAACATTCCATTTTCTTCATACCCTAACTCTTCCCTGTTAATTTCACCACTACAACTATTAAAATGATAATAGGGCTTTAGTTTTCTTCACTAATTTAGTCTACTCTATCTTTTACTGATTGAGTTATAATTACATAATGAGAACCATTTTGAGTAGATAACAATTATTCAACGTCCTTCATGGGAACTGAAAACAACAACATGGGAATATTTTATCATGGCATAAAATTCATGGTTATGATTCATACTTATAAGAAACATTGTTAACATACACAGATTTCTCTTCTTCGAAAATAGGAAAGGAATACATGACAGCCACTGTAGAGCCAGTGAAAGGGACAGAGCTATGCAATCCTACAAGGTGTGGCACAAGATGCAGAAACAGGGTTTGCTACTGTAATAGTTACTCTTAACTACTATGGTGAGAGAACACCCAAAGTCAAATAACTTAAGGGAGAAAAGGAAATTTATTTAGCTCAGAGTTCCAGAGGGGAAATACAGTCTTTCACTGTGGCATTATATCACGACCATCCATGAGGCTACTAGATTTCCTGGAAAGTCTCTCTTCTTTTCTGTGTTTCCTTTTATCTGGTCCACTACTAGGAGGTTCCAGTGAGATCTGGAGAGGTTCTGATCCATCTGGGGATGATCTTTGTAATATCCAGATAATCTCTTCAGGTGGTCTCAGCTGATCTTAGTTAATGCCAGATGTATCAAGCTGACACCCAGGATTAACTATCACAGCCACTCCTGACTCAGGACAGCAGATGACTCCAAAGAAAAGACTAGGGATAAAACCTGTGATTTTAAACATCGAAACATAAGAAAAAAAGCAATATTTAAAAATTTCAGAGACTAATTCTCACCTGAGCATTGTCAATATATCCATTGAAAGAGAAAGGGTAAATTGAATTAAAAAAGAAATCTTAAGCAAAAAAAAAAACTGAAACCCAAATAGAACCAGAAAGAATCTCCCTGATATAACTAAAACACTAAAAACACAGACTAAAGAAAGGTTATTGAAAGATAAATTAGAGAAGAGACAAGTGACATATGAAAGAAGTTCTATAAGAAAACTCATTGATTATTCAAGAGAAACATTTAAAGATTGAAGAATTTAGAAGATGTATTTCAAAATATGAAAGACAACTCCTGGCAACCCAGACTATTATGACTAGTAAAAGCATGTATAAATTAAAGAAAAGATAAAACCATTGCTGAAGAAAAAAGGACTAAAACAATTTATGGGTGCTGTTATGGTTTGAAATGAGTTATCTCCCACAGGCTCAGGTGTATGAATACTTAGCTGCAATTAATATTTGGTAAAAAGAGGAAAATACAATATACTGGAATTTAGAAAATATCAAGAACATATCTTAAAAATTTATATTGCAGTAATTTGAAAATTTTAAAGAAATCAATGAGTATTAAACACATAAAACTTACCAAAATTAAAGTAAGACAAACAAATGATTTCAAAAAACTATAACCAACATTGAAATTTAAGCATTAATAAAATGTCTTTCAACTGAAAAAAGTACCAAGGATCAGATGGATTTATTGCAAATTTATACCAGACCTTCAAAAAAGAACTAATATTAATACCACTCAAAATGTTTTATGAAACAAAAAAATGAGAAATTCAAACTTTGTATGTACTGCCACTTTAGAAATGAGTTGAAGTTTCTTAGCAAAGGTAGAACTTCAATAATCATGTAATCCAATATTTCTGGATAGACCAGAGATACTTTTCACCCATGGTCATTGATATTTTTTAGATGATAGTTAATGATTGGAATCAGACTAGATGTTCATTAATATGTGAATTGAAAATAAATATAGGATCCATGTATACACTAGATTTTTGTTCCATCATAAATAAATATGAAATGGGCTGATATAAGAATGAAACTACAGAAATTTACAGAGTCGTCTAACCCAGTCCAAAAAGTCAAATGTCATATGTTCTGCTTCACATGTGGATCATAGCTTAGAATTATCAAATTTTTCTGCATAAGGTGAAATGTCCATAGATGTGGAACAAGAAAGGACAGGATCCATGTTAGGGAAGAGAGGGAGCACAGATCCTAAGGAGAGTAAGAAGAGAGAATACTGGGGTTTCATGCCTTAAACCAAGGTTACATTCTTGCTTGCTTGGTGGCCTGTTTGCTTGTTTGCTTGCTTGCCTGCTTGCTTGCAAACTTGCCTTCAGCTTGCCAAATGCTCAGCTTATTCTCACTCTTCTTTATCTGGACACCCAGAAAGGTTCAGGACTGCTGGGTCCTGTGACCAGTATGCTTACTTCGCAATCTTGATAGGTACGAGAGAGGGATCAGCAAGAATTAAATCAAGTTGGATCAAGAAGGGATCTTGGAAAAGCTGAAAACCAAGTCAAGTTTATTATGGAATATAATCCCTTATATACCATGAAACGGGATAATGTCTGTACACTGTGCACTGTGTAGAGCAATGAGGTCAATAGTGACAGACAAACTGCAGGTGTAAAGTTAACAATAGGTGGGACCGCCCCCAACAATACAGCCCTACTAATCCTTAGAACATGTTAATAGGCCCTAATGGCTCCATAAAAGGTGGAGATAGGTGATAAAGCTCTGTGCCTGTCCTTTAAGGATGCTAATCAAATAGCTTCCAAAGAATAGGAAGAAATATGTAAAAAATATCTCTGTCTTGAACCTAATTGGAGACCTTGCAAGATCCATCCCTGTCCCTTGCAGGAAAGTCAACAGGAGTCAGCCTAAGACTATACTGGTATAGGCTGGCATCTATGCTGGCATAGGCACAGAACTATGCTGGTATAGGAGGCACACTGAAACTCAGACTGTGAGGGATTGTCCTAGGCATCTGTCTTCAAGAAATGGAGATTTCAGGCTTGAGCATTCCTTACACATGTCCATTATGAACTGGGTTTTCCAACATAAATCATTTAATCAAAAATGATCTACTTTAGTTTTTATCAGAGATCTGCCTTAAATAAGTAATTCTTCATGTGTGCTCAGAGGTTCATCTTATAGGTGTCTGTTAACATTCAAGACTAACCATCCCAATATCTAAGTGTATCTCTTTATATAAGAGTGAATTGGATGATGTATGTAATTTTAGAACAATAGTAAATGAAGTTTAGGGGGAATATATGGACCCAGAGAATAATCAGTCACCTGAGAATGGTTAGTTGTCCAGTTAATTAGATTTTATAAATACTGCAATCAATCTTGGAATGTTACTTCCTCTAGTGAAATAAAGGAACATCTGAGAAAGCTTTACTTAGCCTCTTTAGAAGGAGGATCAAAGATGATGAAAGCACCTTATATCTGAGAGTGCAATTAGCTCAACCTTTTAAAAGTGTCTCACTTTTCTCACCCTCAACATCAACTATTGAGAACAACAATTCCTTAGAAGCCTAAAATGTCACCAGGGGTTCTGGTAAATGTGGAGCAAAGTAATAAACGAAAATATATCACAAGGTCTGGCAACATAGCTAAACTGGTATGGCACATGCTTGCCAAACTGGTCATCTGATTTTAAGCACCAGAATCCCAAATGATAGAAGGTGAAAACTGATGTCTGAAAGTTGTCCTCTGATGTCTATCTGTGTGCTGTGCCATGTGCATGCCTACTCTCATTTTCTCATTCTCTCTCTCTCTATCTCAAATTAGTAAACAGAATGTATTTTTAAAAATGCATGGGAAATGATATTAAATATGATAAGGTTAAGACAGAACTTACTGAATGGTGATCCCTCTGTATTTGTTCTTTTCTTAGCACTAATGAGAGGTTAGAGGTGTAAGTGTATTAAGACATGGTCATAGACTGATTTAACACATTCATATATTAATTATACAAGCAGAGATAAGTGATGTGTCATGCAACAGTCGAAAGGAGTGGTAAGGGACATGGGATCCTTTTAGATATTATTCTCGGTTAATAATAAAAGAAGTGAATGATGCTTCCAACATCAAAGCTTTTACCCACAACTCTCTCTCACCAAAATGTCAAACCAGGAAATTTATCAAAGTAAGAAAGCTTCAACTAGAGATTGGTAACTTTGGGATGGGTGACCATAAACTGTCCTTTCATATTACTGGTAATAGAGAAGTAGAAAGAAATGTATTCCTCTCTTGACAGTATGGATTATCATTTCAGGACATAGGATGGAAATTTGCTAAGTAGATATTTTCTTATTGATAACACAAACATAATGCTTGATTTACCTCTGGTCGATTGATTGATAAATAAGAAAGAAACATAATAATTGTATAGAGATCAGAGCACAACCTTCATAACCAGGTTGTTTTCTTCCTCTGCTTCTCCTTGGATTGAGCTCTGTTCCACATGTTTCCTTATACATTCTTTTACCCTTAGAACTGAGTAATAAAATAAGCTTTTTCTCCAATATATTGACTTACATAATTTTGTTCTTTTTCCAAGCAGAAAATTGTCTAATACATTATTTATAAATATTTTAGTAAAAATAGTATATAGCCTGAATACAGATATTAAATGTAACTTGAATATATACATCCAAAAATCATAGTGTCAAATACCACTGATACATGCTCCTAATTCCAGAATCAAATGTTTTAATAAACTTTAGTTATTTCCCTTGAGGTTTGCTTCTACTTTATCTAAATATGTTTATAAGGTCATTTATTACTTTATCAATTTTGAATATTTCCATTTTATTTCATGAATGCAGAACATCATGCATTCTGCGTTCTGTACTTCAGAATTCTAAATCTATCTGTGGACATATAGCAAATTAAGGAAGGGATTTCACATTTCTTCCATTTAATACACTTGCTGTTCCCAGATCTCTCTCTCTCTCTCTCTCTCTCTCTCTCTATATATATATATATATATAGGTATATATATATATACCTATATATATATACCTATATATATATATACCTTTTCCCTTCCTTTTTCTTCTTCCTTCTCCTGCATTTTTGTTGTAACACATTATTTAATAATATGTGATGACAAAATTCATATTTCAGAACTGAAAGGTCTTCCTTTTTAACTCACATTTAATTGATCCTGGTTTGATTTAGCAATAAAGTTCTATATAAAACGTTATTTTTGTAATAATTTTGTGGTTTACGCTCAATGTTGTTCATTTCTAAAGGTATTGTTTTAATGAAGAATCTGGTAGTTTTCCCCATTACTTTTCTATTGATTTTAAGAATGTTTATGAATAGACATTCTAGAATCTAACAGTCATTTATATAAGACTTATATTAAGATATCATATTAATATGGCTCCTTCAATTTTAGGTTTTAAATATTCTTCTATATATTGATACTTTATTAAAACCTTTTTCAGTTGTTTTGATACTACTTTCACATGTTTAATTTCTTTTATTAATATTCTGTCTTATATTCTTTATTATACTTTTCCATATTTTCTTCTACCTCCTAGAAAGCTATATATCTACATACTATTTCTTTGTAAACAAATCTCATTAAATTCTTTTTTTGAAGTTTAATCGAGATTTTTATTGTTGCTTACAGAATATATGCACTTGATTCTTGCAGGACTTATAGCCTTTCTGTATTAAATGAGAATACAGAAAAGGAGAAAAACAAGTTATTAGTCTTTAATATATATTTCCATCTGTGGACATCTAGCTGACTGTTAGATCTTTCAAATTATTGAAACTCCCTGCTTGCAGGAAAACACTAGAAAGCTTTCTATGAACAGTACGTTTGCTGTGTCCTTGAATCTTTTCATTTCACCTCTCAGATATGTTTGTTACACTTCAATAAGGCAGATAGACTTGGTTTGGTTCTTTTTTCATCTTTTATATTTGTTCAAATATTTTATATCTGTGATGTACATTTTATATATAACAAGGAAAATGAAATAGTTAAAACCATTCTTTCAAACAATACTATTCCATTCTAAGATAAGTGGCAAATACTGCTTTTCATTGATAAAACAAAAAACTAGGCTCTGATATCTTTTTCTCTGACACTATTCATTTTTTTTTTAGTTAAAGAATTCTGTAACTTCCAGTTTATAAGCTTAAGATAAATGTGTATTTTTGTCTAGTTCTATAACCAGGTTATCATGTGAGGTTACATTAAAAACTGTAAGCCTTAATTTCAATATTCTTAGTACTTTGTCTTGTCTAATAAAAACCATATTTCATATCATTTTTATTATCACATGTTTGGTAGATTTTTAAATTTTTATGAAGTTTGAGGGGGCTGGAGAGGTGGCTCAGGGGTTAAGCCTCTGCCTTACAAGAGGAAGGTCCTGAGTTCTGATCCCAGATCCCATGTATAGACGCAGGGCAGAAGCGGGGGGGTGGCCTGTGTTTCTGGTCCTGGTAGGGCGGAGCCTGTGAATCCCAGGGCAGAGTAAACAAGGAGAAGGTGGAGGCGGTCCATGGTGGTTCCCGAATTCGCCTGTGGTTCTACACACACACACACACACATACATACACACATGCACACACACACTATTGAATAAATAATAATAAAAAAATTTTAAAAAAATTCTGAAGTTCGAAAAACAATTATAAAAAAACATTAGCTGACAAACTTAAAAAGAAAATATGCATCTATCATGTGAGTTTTGTTTTGATAAACAAATTGTTACATGCAACAATTAATGTCAAACTGAGTTTTTACTTTATTGTTCATGATTTTATTCTAAACTTTAGAAACTCCAGTCATGTTTTCACAAGAAAAGGAAATTATATTGGAGCTTTCACCGCCTAATTATTTAACTTGCAGGAAAAAAAGATATATGCCTGTAATAATATAGTCAATAACAATTTTAAAACAGTGAAAAAAGATACTGAAAAACAGTATGCAATTGTGAAAATATTCATGGTCCTAGATCTACAGATTTAACTGTGAAAATTACTATGTAAGTGAAAGCAACCTACAAATTCAATGTAATCCTTGTCACAATTCCAACAACAGTTTTTGAAGAATGTTCCACCCACGAATATTTGAACATATAATTGCTTTCAGCAATGTAGAAAGATATGAAACTATAATAAAATTAGCTTTTCTACATACCAACGACAAGCATTCTGAAAAATTCAGAAAATAATCCCATATATAATAGAAAAAAAATTGGAGAAATTTTCACCACATCAAAGTTTAATTTATTTTGTACAGCCATAATAAATTGGCGGAAGGATGCTTTCACAAAACATATAGATGAAAGAAATAGATTAGGGGCTCAGAATATGTGTCTACACTCTATATCAACCACCTAGAACTAGGCAAGCCTAATCTCTCCCCATCCTGAAGCTCAGGGAAATTTGCGGAAGAGGGAGCGGTAAGATTGTAAGAGCACAAGGATGGGAGGAGTAATGATATGCAAAATACTCCACACAAGTTAGGGCTGAAGCAATCATAATTGGACTTTGCATGCCCACACAATGTCTAACACACTATTGACCCCACAAAGTCTATCATCTGCTAAAGGCACCAAGATCCTTGCAGGCAAGGGATTGACAGCCACAGTAGTGTTCCTATGCTTAAGGGGAACACAAGAAAGGGTTCAGGGAAATGCCACTGGGTCCTTGTATGTCATCAGAGAGGAGGACCCAGAGGAGAGTCTGGCATGCACATTAAAGGATTCTCTGGGGATTGGGGGGGGAGGCACTGAGGGATGGGGAGGGAGGGGTGAGGGGAGGGGGAGCAGGGGGGTCGGGGGGAGGAGGAGGGAGGGAGGGAACTGGTGTACCTACTAAGTTTGTATGAGCTGAAATAATAATAAAAATGTTAAAAAAAGAATATGTGTCTATAGTACTGCAAGTGCTTAACTGTTGATAAAGTTGCAAAAATGTGCACTTGAGAAAATGTAGAATCTTCAACCAATAGTACTGAAAAACTTGTATTTCAACATGTAGAAAAGATTTTAATTAGACCCTTATCTCTCAACTTGTAGAAAATTCAACTCCAAGTGATTTAAACACCTTAACATATGACATATTGCCATTAAATTGACAAGGAAAATATAGAAAGTGAATATCAACTTATTGACACAATTAAAGACATTTCTGGGTTAATGTAGGAAATAAGACTAGCCATGGACAATTAGAATGCTATGAAACTAAAAACTTTCAGTAATGCAAAGTAAACTGTTAATTCAAGTGATAAGGAAGTGCACCAAAGGGAAGAAAATCTTTGCCAGTTCTACATCTATATAATTATTGTCCAAAATACACAAAGAAATAAAAAAGTAAATAACTCATAGGTATGAACTGGGCACAAAGAAATAAAAATGACTAGAAAATACTTTTAAAAACCTTCCTCACCATTAACTATCAGAGAAATGTAGATTAAAACTACTTGAAATTTACATTTCACCAGTGAGAGTGACAAGCATCGGGACCACTTCTGACAACAAATATCTGTGCGGATTTGGGGAAAGTGAACCCTTGCACACTATCGGCTGGAATGCAGATTATTGTAACCACTTTGGAAAATAAATTTGGAGCTTTCTTAAAAATCTAAAAAATAGAAACCTTACAATTCCTCTGGAACACTCCAGTGAAGTCTATATAGTATACTTGTACTTTGATTGCACTTCTGCTAACCACAGTTAGGAAATGCCATCAACTTACATGTTCACCAACTAAGGAGTGGGCAAGGAAAATATGATATATATACTTGAATGTTAGTTATCTTTAAAAAAACTGAAATTATAAAATTTGCAGGTTACTGAATAGAACTGAAAAAAATTAAATTGTAGTCTTCCAGGCACAGAAGTAGATATGCCCTATGTTCTCTAATAAGTTGATCCTAACTTCAGTTTATCTGTGCTATGTGTTTAACTGTAAGTTGAACCCAAAAAGATAGAAACAAGTCATGGAAGTAGATCAAGAGGTAGGGAACAATGTCTTATAGATAAAATGAAAAGAAAGAGGGTGAATAATAAAGGGACATGATAGAAAGGTTCAATGAGGGAGGGAGCAGTAATTTGTGAAAATGAGGAGTAAGGGTAAAAGTTGAGAAAAATGAAGAATACATTAAAAGATGCACTAAAAAACTGTCTTGTATATCAAGTAAAAATCTTAGAGTGGACAACAGAACACATGTAACATAAAAAAAGCAGAGAGGTGAGAAATGAAGAGGAGGAGGAAAGGGAAAAATCAATCAAAACCAAAAAGCTATGAAGAAGCCATATGGAAATCCGCTAATATTATATCTATCTTTTTATCTATCTATCTAGCTAGCTAGCTAGCTAGACCTATTAGCTCAAACAGACATTCCATTCATAGGTAGATAGCAGACAGTACCAAAAGACATGGTGCTCATATCTAATGAATTTTTTCATCAAAGTAATAGAATATAACATCAAGATGCAAAATCAGTAAGCCTTGTTCCAAAGAAATAAGAAACATAATGTGGATAGGTAAACAATGACATTTGAAATAGCTTCCTAACAAATGCCTTGGAATAACCATAAACAAGGAAGCAAAAGACATATTCAGTAACAAATTTTAAAACAGTGAAAAAAGAAACTGATGAACAGTATACAATTGTGAAAATAATGGTCATAGATTTACAGGTTTAATTGTGAAAATTACTATGTAAGTGAAAGCAATCTACACATTCAATGTAATCATCATTACAATTCCAATAACATTCTTTTGCAGAGATAGAAAAAAAGAAAAAAACCTAAATTTTATGCTGAATCACAGAAGATATGAAATAGCAAAGCAATAATCTGAAGAAGAAGAAAAAATATCTCTGCCAAAGCTATCACCACACTTGATAGAAAAGATACACATCAGGACAGAGGAATAAAACAGAAACTGAAACAAAACAAGTAGATCAATGGATTATGAAAAAGAACCCATAAATAATTGTGCTGTTATTTGATAAATGGGCTGAACGAATACATTAGAGAAATGACATCTGTGATAAATGTTACTGTAAAACTAGAGATGCACATACTGAAGAATAAAACTAAATGTACATCTCTAACCTTATGCAGAAATTAATGGTTTTCATATTCATCAAAAATGAGAAATGTCATAAAAACCTAAGAGAAACTGCATTTATCATAGCTCCCAAAATAATGAGAAATCTTAAAATATATATAACAAAGGACTTGTGAAATGTGTACAGTGAAAACATTCAAACCATAAATAAAGAGATTACAGAAGACACCAGAAGGAGTAAAGACTGCCCATATTCCTGGACTGATAGTATTGGCATTATAAAAATGACAATCCTACCAAAATCAATAAACAGATTTAATGCAATACCAATAAAAATTCCAAGGTAATTATTCATAGAAATGGACAAAATAATCTCAAAATTCACATGGAAGCACAAAATGCCCAGGATATCTAAAACAATACTTAGCAATAACAACTCTGTGGAGATATCACCCCACCAGACCTTCACTTATTCTACAAACCCATAGTAATAAAAACAGCATAGTATTCACTCCAAAACTGACACATAGGTCAATGGATTAGAATTGAAGCCACAAATATAAGCTCAAATATCCACAGTCAACTGATTTTTGACATAGGTGCCCAGAAAACCATTGCAAAACAGACAGCATCTCCAACAAAGGATGCTGGCAAAATTGGATATCTACATGCAGATGAATAAAACAAGACCCTTATCTGTCAACGTGAATGAAAATTAACTCCAAATGCATCAAAGATCTCAATGTTAAACCTACAATATAAAAAAACTTTAAAATAGTGCTGGATGAATGGCACAGGCTTTAACAATGTCTCACAAACAAAAAGTCCTGAGTTTTGATCCCAGGTCCCAAGCAGAACTCCAGGCAGAAACTGAAGCAATCCTGCACTTTCAGCCCTGGTGGGCAGAGCCTAGAAAATCTCAGAGCAAAGCAAATGGAACTAGAAGCAACTAGGGTGATTCCTGAAGTCATCCTTGGTCCTCCACAGGGAAACACCTCTCTCTCTCTCTCTCACTCTCTCTCTCTCTCTCTCTCTCTCTCTCACACACACAAAAAAATAAATGAATTAAGCTTAAAAGACATAAAAATCCTAGAAGAAAAAATATGCAATACACTTGAATTGATTGGGCCTGATCAATATTTTTTGAATAGGACCACAAATGCATAGGAAACAAGACCAACATTCAGCAAGTGGGATATCATGAAATTAAAAAGTTTCTGTTTGGCAAAATATATTGTTAATCAAGCAAAAAGGCAACCCAAAGAATAGAAGAAAACCTTCACTAATCACATTTCTGATAGAGGATTAATATTCACAGTACACAAAGAATTAAAAAAAATAAATACCAAGGAGGTAAATAACCCAATTAACAATGGGATTGAGATGTTAAAAAGAAACCTTTCTCATGACAAATTTCAAATGCCTAACAAATATCTTTAAAAATGTTCAAATTCCCTAGCCATTAGGGAAATGTAAATTAAAACCACCATGAGATATCATCTTAACCTAGTCAAAACGGATAAAATCCAAAATGTAAGCAAAACAAATGCTGATGAGGATGTAGGAAGAAGGAGACCTGAATTTCTTGTTGGTAGAAATGCATACTTGTGCAGCTTCTTTGGTGAACATCATGGAAGTTCCTAAAAATTAAAAATTGAAATCTCATATAACCCAGCTATACCACTCCCAGGAATACTCTGAATAAAAGCTATGTCTTACTACAGAAACAGGTGTACATCCATGTTCCTTATAGCTGCATTTACAATAACCAAGAAATGAAATCAGCCTAGATGTCTTATGGTAGATGAATGAATAATAAAAATGTGGTACATATGCACAGTCAAATACTATTCAACTATTAAGAAAAATAAATTAATGAAATTTCCTGGTAAATAGGTAGAAGAAATTATACTGAGCAAAGTATCCCAGACAACAAAAGACAGGTGCCACATATTATTCCCCTTAAGTGGATCCTAGCATTAAACCCTCAAAATGAAATACTCAAAGGAAAACATCTGTAACACCCACAAACACAAAGAAATATAAGTTGTAAGGGGGCAGAGGAGAAGAAGATCACAAAGGTATAGAGACAAAAGAACACAGTCAAATAGATTTACTAGACTTCAATGGAAGAAAAGTGTTTTAATATTTTGCAGTTACTCTGTGTATTGCTGATAAAATCATGATAAACTGCTTAAGGGACCAAGGGCTTTATTCTGTTATGATAGTCTGACTACAGTTCTTAGTCCCACTTGGAAGGAGAACATGCACCATCTCCAAAGGGCTGAGGAAACTGACCACACCATTATCCACAAACTAGCTAAGAGAGGGACAATTCTCACTTGCCAGATCAGCATGCCTGACCAAGTAGATAAGAGAATGCCAGCTTTTTCAACCAGCTCTCTATATTTTATTCACCCATCCAGGCCTAGTCCCATCCACCATGGACTGGGACTTCCCCATCAACTAGACAATCTTCTGCAGGTTTACTGTGGGCTTAACTACCAATTCTGTACAAATATGCCCAGAGATCAAACTTTCAACCATCAAGGTACCTGTAAATAACTATGACAAACACTGTTCACTTAATCAATGTCTTGCCTGGTAAGAATAACTTTTTTCTTGAGAACATACATCAAAAAAAAATCACTGCAAACTGTGGTTAGTTGAAGTGACAAAGTTGAAGAAAAACAACTGAAAATTAAAAAAGAAAGCAAGTGGTTTAGTGCAAAATAAAGGTATCAATGGCTTTACCCAGGTATAAATGCTCCAAGTTTTTGTAACTCTGGTAAGAAGAACACAGGGAGTAACAGCTTTATGTAAGCCCCACAAGTGTTAATGGATCTAACCAGCCCCCCTCATACCCCCATTAATATTAGGGAATATATAACTAATATTGTAAACCTTTCAAAATCAGTAGAAGTAAAGAAAATAGACAATAGACAGGAACAGATATCTTAGTGTTAACTATAAAAACTTGATAGCAAACCACCATCTAAACACGTCTTATTTTTTAATTTTTTAATTTTTTATCTTTTAATGTTTTATGGATGAGTATAGTGAATTTATGATATCTTCATACCTTACTCACCAATCTCATCTCCCCTCCTTTTTTTTCTTTTTGTCTTTTTATTTTATTTTATTTTTTTAATTAATACTTTTTTATTATTATTTCAGCTCATACAAACTTAATAGGTACACCAGTTCCCTCCCTCCCTTCTCCTCCCCCCGTACCCCCTGCTCCTCCTCCCCATCCCCCTCCCTTCCCATCCCCCAGTGCCTCCTGCCCCAATTCCCAGAGAGTCCTTCCTTGTGCATGCCTGATTTTCCTCTGAGCCCTCCTCTCCGATGACATACAAGGACCCAGTGGCCTTTCCCTGAACCCTTTCCTGTGTTCCCCTTAGGCATAGGAACACTGCTGTGGCTGCCAATCCCTTGCCTCCAAGGATCTTGGTGCCTTTAGCAGATGCTAGACTTTGTGGGGTCAACAGTGTGTTGGACAATGTGCAGGGCATGTAAAGTCCAATTATGATTGCTTCAGCCCTAACTTGTATGGAGTATCTTACATATCAATGCTCCTCCCATCCTTTTGCTCTTACAATCTTACCGCCTCCTCTTCCGCAAATTTCCCTGAGCTTCAGGATGGGAGGAGATTAGTCTGGCCTAGTTCTAGGTGGTTGATATAGAGTCTCTGAAGTTCTGGATTGTGGTTTGTTGGTTTTCTTTTGCAGTTTTGCTGCTCCTGCAATGCCCTTCACTCCATCCTGGTGGGCAATGTATGTTACCCCCTGGCCAGAGACAAAAAGCTGTTAAACTAGAGTCTTGTGATAAAAGCAAATTCAAAGGTAGATGTAATAAAAGTGGGAAACCACAGTGAGGGAGGTGTCTATCACCAATTTGCACAATGGTTACTTTTTATCTGCCAGACTATATGCCCTCCTCTTCTGGTGAGATCATACCCCCTCAGTAGTAAATGATCAGGAACAAAAGTCTGTGAACTTAATCAGATGTCTCATTACTTATTTGAGTCCTTGATGGAGGCCTATTTTCTCTGCTGTAACATGGTCCCTTCTCTCCTTGTTTCTGGTGTGGCCCTCCTACCCCATCCCTCCTGTTCATAATCCTTGCAATTACTGTCTCTAGGTGGGCTGGGTGGGTTTGGGACTAGGAGCCACCTATTAGGGAGTATATATGGCACTTAATTTTCTGGGTCTGGGATACTTCACTTAATATAATTGTTTCTAATGACATCCATTTCCCGGCAAATTCCAGTAATTCATCATTTTTGATGGCTGAGTAGTACTCCATTGTATAGATGTACAACAGTTTCCTTATCCACTCGTCAACTGTTGGACATTTGGGTTGATTCCATGACTTTGCTATTGTAAACAGTGCTGCTATGAACATGGTCGTGCTTGTGCTATCGAGGTGAACCTCTGCTGTATGGGGGGTTATTCCCAATAGTGGGATCGCAGGGTCATATGGCATTTCAATCTTTAATTTCTTTAAGAATCTCCAAACGGCTTGCCAGAGTGGTTGTATGAGCCTGCATTCCCACCAGCAATGTAGGAGAGTTCCCCTCTCTCCACATCCTCTCCAGCATTTGTTGTTGTTTCTATTGTGGATTTTTGCCATCCTGACTGGGGTGAGATGATATCTCAGGGAAGTTTTGATTTGCATTTCCCTGATGGCTAAAGAAGTGGAGCATTTTTAAAGATATTTGTTGAACATTTTAATTTCATCCCTGGTAAAGTTTCTTTGAATTTCCAGGGCCCATTTTTTAATTGGGCCATTGGTTTCCTTGGTGTTTAGTTTTCTAAGTTCTTTGTGCACTCTGAACAGCAGAGTTCTATCAGATGTGTGGTTAGTGAAGATTTTCTCCCATTCTGTGGGTTGCCTTTGAGCTCGTGTTACAATCTCTATCTGAACAGAAGCTCTTTAATTTCACAAGATCCCAACTGTTGAGAGTTGGTAGCAGTGACTGTGCCATTGGATCTCTGTTTAGGAAATGTTGGCCTAGCCCAATCAGCTCAAGGGAGTTCCCTACCCTTTCAACTATGGTTTTTATAGTCTCTGGCCTGATATCAAGGTCCTTGATCCATTTGGAATTAAGTCTTGTACATGGTGACAAGTACGGGTCCAGCTTTAATCTTCTGCATGTGGAGATCCAGTTTTGCCAGCACATTTGTTGAAGATGCTGTTCTTTTTCCATTGGATTCTTTGGGCCACTTTGTCAAAGACCAAATGGCTGTAATTTTGTTGGCTTATATCTGGGTCTTCAATCCTTATCCATTGATCTGTGTGTCTATTTTGAAGCCAGTACCAGGCTGTC
The DNA here is from genome assembly GCA_023101885.1 of Typhlomys cinereus. Lineage (NCBI taxonomy): Eukaryota > Metazoa > Chordata > Mammalia > Rodentia > Platacanthomyidae > Typhlomys > Typhlomys cinereus. The sequence continues at coordinate 7,816,258 of JALPQD010000022.1, forward strand.
TTTATAACTATGGATTTGTAGTATAGACTTAGGTTTGGTATGGTAATATCTCCAGCAGTGTTTTTGTTACTCAGGATTGTCTTTGCTATCCTGGGTCTTTTGTGCCTCCACATGAACTTTGAGATTGTTTGGTCAACTTCTTTGAAGAATTGCTTTGGGATTTTAATTGGTATAGCACTGATTCTGTATATTGCCTTTGGTAGGATGGTCATTTTTACAATGTTGATTCTACCAATCCAGGAACATGGGAGGTCTTTCCGCCTTCTGGTGTCTTCTACTATTTCTTTCTTTAGTGTTTTAAAGTTTTCATTGTAAAGGTCTTTTACCTCCTTGGTTAGGTTTATACCAAGGTATTTCATTTTTTTAGGGACTATAGTAAATTGGATTGTTTCTCTCAAGGCTTTTTCACTTCTTTCATTTTGGGCATATAGGAAGGCCTCTGATTTTTGCACATTTATTTTGTATCCTGCCACCCTGCTGAACTTCTGTATTAATTCCAGGAGCTTCCTGGTGGAGTTTTTGGGATCACTCAGGTATAAGATCATGTCATCTGCAAATAGGGATAGCTTGACTTCTTCCTTGCCTATTTGAATCCCTCTTATGTCCGTTTCTTGTCTCATGGCTTCAGCTAAGACTTCAAGTACAATATTGAATAGAAGTGGTGAGAGTGGACAGCCTTGTCTAGTTCCTGATCGAAGTGGGAATGCTTCCGATTGTTCCCCATTGAGCATAATCCTTGCTGTGGGCTTGTTGTATACAGCTTTTATTATATTGATAAAGGTTCCTTCCATTCCTACTTTCTCTAGCGTTTTGATTATAAAAGGCTGTTGGATCTTGTCAAAAGCTTTTTCTGCATCTATCGAGAGTATCATGTGGTCTTGGACTTTGGACTGGTTTACATGATGAATTACATTTGTTGATTTTCGTATGTTGAGGCAACCTTGTGTGCCGGGGATGAAGCCTACCTGGTCCCTGTGAATGATTTTTTTAATGTGTTTTTGAATCCGATTTGCTAAAATTTTATTGAGAATCTTTGCGTCTATGTTCATGAGAGAGATCGGCCTATAATTTTCTTTTTTAAGTGAATCTTTATTAGGTTTTGGGATTAAAACGATATTAGCTTCATAGAAAGAATTTGGTAGTGTTCCTTCTTTTGCTATTTGATGGAACAGTTTAAGGAGTATTGGTGTTATTAACTCCTTAAATGTCTAGTAGAACTCTGTGCTGAATCCATCTGGTCCAGGACATTTTTTGGTGGGAAGGTTTGAGATGACTTCTTCAATTTCCTTATATGTTATAGGACTATTTAAATAATTCACAACTTCCTGATTCAATTTAGGTAAGTTGTGTTTACTTAGAAATTCATCCATCTCTGTTGTGTTGTCAAACTTCACAGGGTATAAATTTTTGAAATATGATGTTATAATTCTCTGGATTTCTTGGGTATCAGTAGTGATAACTCCATGTTCATTTCTGATTTTGTTAATTTGGGTTTTCTCTTTCCTGCTTTTGGTTAATTTAGCTAGGGGTGTATCAATCTTATTGATTTTTTCAAAGAACCAGCTTTTTGACTGGTTGATTTTTTCTATTGTTTTCTTAATCTCAATTTCAGATATTTCTCCCCTTATTTTGCTAATCTCCTCTCTTCTACTACTTTTGGGATCAGATTGCTCTAGTTTCTCTAAAGCTTTAAGCTGCATTGTTAAGTTGTTTATTTCTGATGTCTCCATTTTTTTTGATGTAGGCATTAAGAGCTATGAACTTACCTCTTAGAACAGCTTTCATTGTGTCCCAGACATTTTGGTAAGTTGTATTTTCATTATCATTCACTTTCAGGAAATCTTGAATTTCCTTTTTAATTTCTTCCTGAATCCAGTTCTCATTCAGCATCATATTGTTAAGTTTCCAGGAGTTAGTGTATTTTCTCTTGTTTGTTGTTTTGTGGATGTCCAACTTTTGGCCATGGTGGTCTGACAGGGCACAGGTTAGAATTTGAACTTTTTTGTAGATGTATAGATTCATTTTGTGGCCCAATATGTGATCTATTTTGGAGAAAGATCCGTGTGCTGCTGAGAAAAATGTGTATTTTTTGGTACGTGGGTGAAAAGTTTGATAGAGATCTGTAAGGTCCATTTCTTTAAGGGTTTGATTAAGGTCCAAAGTGTCTCTGTTAAGCTTTTGACCTGTTGATCTATCCCATGTTGAGAGAGCAGTGTTGAAGTCCCCAAGATTTATCGTTTGGGGGTTGATTTCTTGCTTTAGATGCTGTAGGGTTTTCTTAATGAATGTGGAGGCGCCCGTATTGGGTGCATAGATGTTCAGTATTGTGAAGTCTTCCTGGTGAATTGTACCTGTGACTAAAATGTAGTATCCATCCGTGTCTCTTATAATTTTCTTTGGTTTGAAGTCCACTTTGTCTGATAACATAATGGCTACCCCTGCCTGTTTTCTGCTTCCATTAGCTTGTAGAATTGTTGACCAGCCTTTTATTTTTAGAGCGTGCCTATCTTTTGTGGTGAGATGGGTTTTCTGCAGGCAGCAGATTGATGGATTTTGATTTTTAATCCAAGTTTGTAATCTGTGTCTCTTGATCGGTGAGTTAATTCCATTAACATTTAGTGTTATAATGGTGAAACTATTTTGGATTCCAGACATTTATTATGTTTAGTAGTTTCTATAAGTATGTTGCTTCGCTTTTAATGGTGTTATACTTGCCTTCTGCTCTCCTGGATATGCCTGCTTTTTTCTTCACGCTTGAGTATCATTTCTAGCATTTTTTGAAGGCCTGGTTTGGTGGACATGTATCCCTTCAAGTTGTCTTTGTGCTGGATGATTTTCCTTTCTCCCTCTATCATGACTGATAGTGTTGCAGGGTAAATCAGCCTAGGTTGACATTTGTGCTCATTCAATACTTGAAGTATGTCTCTCCAAGCTCTTCTTGCTTTTAGTGTTTCCATTGAGAAGTCTTTTGTTATTTTAATAGGTTTATGTTTAAAAGTGACTTGTTTTTTCTCCCTTGAAGCTCTCAGCACCAGATCTGTATCTTGAATGTGGAGTGTTTTGACTATTATTTGCCGTGGCGAGCTTCTGTTTTGGTCATATCTTTTTGGGGTGCGGAATGCCTCTTGTATATGGATGGGCCTCTCTTTTTTTAGATGAGGAAAGTTTTCCTTGATGATCGTTTGAAAAATTTCCTCAGGGGTGGTATTTTGAGATTCTTGCTCTGGTATCCCATGAATACGCATGTTGGGCTTCTTCAGGGTGTCCCATATCTCCTGGATATTTTTCTCAAGCATCTTTTTGGCTTTAACAATCTCTTCCATTGAGCTGGTTAATACTCCCACTTTATCTTCAAGATCTGAAATTCTGTTTTCTGCTTCATTAGTTCTGCTGATAAGACTCTGTGGAGTTCTGGGTTGAAGATAAGTTGTCTTTTAGCTCAGTTTTAAACTCTGCTTGAGTCTGCTTTAACTGCTCTATGCCAGTTTTTGATTCTTGCACTGTTTTGGTCAACTCCTCCATGTGTCTGTTGTGTTCCTCCTGCAAGCGATTGATTCCATTATTTAATTCCTCCCTGATTTCTTCTTTCATAGTATTGAACATGGTAATGATCATATTTTGAAGGTCGTTATCCTGGGTCAGGCTTTCTTGGCCATTTTCCATGGGTTTGTTCTGGTTGGAGTCTAACATTATGGGATTAATTCCTTCAGTGTGAGATTTGTTTACTTGAGTGTTGTTTCTCATGGATTTGCACTTAGACTTTGGCATTGTCGTTTTAACTCTTAAGATCTTCTTTTAATTTCTGTGCGTTTTTCACTAAACTGAATTATTTGGCCTGGGGCTCTGGGGGTGGGCGGGGACCGAGCTTACCTGGGTCCCGTTGTGGTAAGGCCTGGCTGGATCGCTCGGGTCCCGGGCGGTGGAGTGGAGGGGAAGGGAGGATGGGGCTTCAGCGGGGTGCTATTTAAACCCGGGGTACCCGAGGGCGGGGCTGTGCACAGAGGGAGTGCCCTCTCCTCCTCCCAGGCCCTGCTCACGTCTCTGGCTGGATGGTGGGGGGAGCTGGGTCCACTCGGGCGGCCTGGGGCTCTGAGGGCTGGCGGGGACCAAGCTTACCTGGGTCTCGGCGTGGCGAGGCCCGTCTGGACCGCGTGGGAGCATCCCGGGTGGTGGAGTGGAGGGGAAGGTAAACACTTCTTATTTAACTTCAGATAACAAAAGCTCTCACAGCTCAACCAAGATGCACTCTCTTACAATGGAAGACTAGTGAGGCAGAAAAGCACAACTGAACAGAATGTAGAATGTTGGCAACCCTGGAATGCTCAGCCCTAAACCATCCATTGAAATTTTTCTGCATGTAGTGCTCAGGTAACTTCATGGAAGAATGGGCTGTAAGATTGTAAGAGTCTGAAAGTGGAGTGGTGGACTTCTGACCAGCACACTCCAGCAGTGACAGGGTTACTATGTCCGTGAACCTACTACAAGGAAAATTTCTACCACCAGATCTATACAATGATTGAAATAACATTGCCTGAAGTACTAGTGAGGATATTAAGAGAAAAAACTGCACTTGGAGAGCATCTCTAGTGCAAGTACTGGATAAGAGGAAGAGAAAACTCCCCTCTTATGACTTTGTCCACTGAAGAGCAACTTATACTACAACAGATATCTGACTACCTTACCGACAGTTTCCCCAAAGGGAGTTGTCATAGTTAGATACAGCTGTCAACTTGATGGTTGAGGGTTTGAGCTCTGGGTACATTTGTAGTTATTTAGTAGTTGAGTTAAGGCCAGAATGAACCTGCAAGAAATTGTATAGTGGAAGGACAGGACTCAGCCCATGATGGGTAAAACTAGTCCCAAGGCAAGGGAATAAAATAGAGGGGACTGCTTGACAAAGTGGACATCCTTGTATATACTTGGCCAGACATGCTTGTCTGGAAAGTAAGGATTGTCCCTCTATCGACTGTTATATGGAGATGGTGTGGCCAGTTCCCTCCACCTTTTGGTGATGGTGTATGCTCTCCTGCCAATTGAGTGAATAACTATAATCAGACTATCATAAGAGAAAATAAACCTTTTCCCATTAAGCAGTTTTGTCATGATTGTATCAATAACTATGCAGGTAAATTACTACAGGAGCCCATAGAAGGGTGGGTGGGACATAGTTGGATTGAAATGAGGATGGGACAGGAGGGTGATGAGTGATTGGACAGAATGGAAGAAAGTATAATTGTGTGTGGTAGGGTCAGGGCAATGACATCAAGCCATTTTGGTTGTATATAAAATGTTCTCAATAAAAAAGAAAAAAAAATAGTGCATAGCACATAAGAACAGGAACTTGTAAACTTAGAAACTGCAGAAAAAAACACTTATGATATAGGCAGAAGGAATGACTATCTGGAAAGGGCATCAGACACTGTTTAAAAAAAACAAGAGTCAGCAAATGTCATTTTATGAAATTAAAACATCTGCAAAAGAAACAATTGATTGACAATGCTCATATCTGCAATATACAAAAATATGAAAGACAAGACACCAAGAGACTATATAAGCTAATCTAAAAATTTGCTAATTAAATGAACAAGCATTTCTCAAAAGATGAAATTCAAGTAGTCAATAAATACATAACAATTTTGTCAATATCCTTAGCTGCTGTTTCAGTTTGCCTGCATGGTTGATGATAAAGTCATGACAAAATAGCTTAAGGGAATAAGGAGTTTATTTTCTTTATTGATAGCCCAGTTACAGTTTCCTGTCCTGCTTGGCAAAGGACTGAGGTAACTGTCTACACCATATTCACATATCAGCTTAGAGGGACAATACTCACTTGCAGACAAGAATGTCTGGCTAAGTATAGAGAAGGATGCCAATTCTCAACCAGTTCCCTCCATTTTATTCACCTGACCCTGAGTACTAGTCCTGTACACTATAGGCTGGACCTTCCCCATCAACCAGATAATCACTTGTGGGTTTGTTCTGGGCTTAACTACTAAATTTTTACAAATGTGCCCAGAACCAGAACCCTCAACTGTCAAATTGATACCTGTATCTAACAATTACTGATATTAAGAAAATGAAAATTAAAAGATGGAAACCCTACTGAAACTCCATCTTAGCCAATAAGAATAACTGTCATTAAGCAAATAAATGGCAAGATTTGCTGCAGAGAATGTGAAGAACAGGAAACCACTACACAATCTTTTGGGTAATGTCATTTAGTCCAAACACTTTGGAAATAATTGTTCCGTTTGCTCTGAAATCTGAAACTAGAGCAATCATGTTACTGAGCAACTTAAGCAAACATCATATTAAATGAAAAAATGCAATCTCACACAACAAATAACACATATTTGCTCAACTGTGGATCCAAGATGCAATAAATAGATACCTAAAACTTCATATGTATGTAGTATATATAAACAGCATGAAAAGTATAGGGCAATGAATGGGAACAATGGGAGTAAGAAGGGAAAAGCAGAATGTACAGCATGAAAATGGTCCAATTACATTTTGTATGGAAATACCTTATCAAACCATTCATTTTTACAATGAATATATGACCACACATTTTTAAATCCTACCATGGTTTGAGTGTAAATTGTTCTCAACAGGCTCATGTGTTGGTAGTGTTAATTGATGTTAATCAACTTCCTGGAGGAAGGCACATTACAGGGGATAGGCTTTGTTTCTTGATTAGTGTGCTCTGGTAGTCTTTGGATTGCACTCTCTACTTCCATTGTGGGTCCAGTCAACTGAGCCACCTCCAGTTTCTGCAGTCCCCCTCCCATGCCTTTTCCAATATACTGGACTTTATGCCCTCTGGAACCATAAACCAAATTAATCTCCTTTCTCCATTCAGTTGTTTGTGTGAATGTTGTCTCACATCATCAGAAAGAGTATCTGCAACAAATGCTGAATAAATGATTAATTAGAAAGGGATTTATTTTCTATCAATAATAATATTTTGTTAGTTGAAATTCAGGGGTATTTTTTTACTGACATTAATCAAGTGTCAGTATGCATTACTAGCACGTGAAGGTTTTTCTGTGTATAATCTTTATAGGATAGCTATCTAAATAATACGTTTCCATTTTTATTGTCTTTTCTAGTTGCTCATCAATTGTTCTAAGAAATTACTCTGACCCAGGCAAGAAAATTAAGAGAAAATAGCTTTTCATTTGGTTGTAGACAGATAATACATGGCTTCAGTTCTGTTTATTTAACAAAATTCTGAGTTGTACTGCTTTATTGCATTTTAATGTAATTTTCATTTTATTGATTTTTTTAAAAATTTCTGGAATTGTCAGCTAAAACTTTGAAAGCTAATTTGTAGTTGCTTAATTGATATTTTGGGAAGGTAAGGAAAACACAATGTAAGATAGCATGTTAATAATTTGCAACTGTTATCACAAAATAAAGTCACAGACATTTGAGAACTACAAATGGAAATAAAGTCAGAAATTTGAGAGACATGACAGCACATTTGTACATTTTAAATCTTTTCAGTATCTAAGTAAGTGTATAAATATTTTTATATTTATATATAAGTAAATATGTATACATGTAAATTACATGAAAGTAAATAATATAATACTATCAACTCAATTTCCTCACCACAACCTCAATGAGCATGGTAGATACCCATGAATTGTTTAGACAGCTGTCCATGAAATAGGCCTATGTGGAATGAAAGGAGATCCACTTATTCCTCTCCTGTCCTCTCCTTGCCTCTCCTGTCTTCTGCTTCTGCTTCCACTACTGTTTTTTATAAACAAGGCTGACCTGGATCCCCCTATGCAACACTGGCTGTTTTTGAACTTGTAAAGACTCTTATATCTCAGCCTCCCCAAATTAAAAGTGTGAGGTATTTTAGCTGCTTCATTGCTTTTCAGCATGATTTGATTTCTTTCTTTATTTCCTTGGAACAATATATGTTCAATCTCCAGTAATTTTAAACTTGTGATATCAAATGTCATCGACCTAAAAAGGTTGTTATTTTTCTGCATGTCCATTCTTTGAAAACTTTCAGCCTGTCCTTGGGGAGCTTGTGGAGCTGCTTACAGAAAAGTTAGTAAACATTTGATAATTATGAGGAGACCTAGAACCCAATTTTGGTTTTCTTTTAGTTCTTTTTAAGTATCTTTCTCCACATGTATATAGCTTTCTTATGTGGCCCAGTCGGAGCTATCATGTGGTCTAGTCAGGCTGCGGCCATTAACTTTAACTATAGACAGGCTGGGAGTTCGGAAAGCAGCCTCACATGCGTACAAAGAGCAATGTTTCTGCTTGACTGGAGTTGCACACCCCCTGCTCTTCCCTTTACTGTAGAAGTCCATGGGCTGCCCCAGGGCAGCTCTGGCCTGGGCACAGGCCAATCAGAGGCCATTAACCAGTTCTCAGCGGCAGAACAGGAAATCCCAGGTGTTATGGGAAGCCCCAGATATTGTGGGTAATGCAGGTTGCAACTGAAACTGCTCACTGACAGGATAGGGGAACCAATCCCTGTGCGCTGAGACTGTTGTCTGTCAGCCAATCATGTAATCACTATGTTGGAAGCCGTCTCCCCTTGCCAGTAAGCTGTAAAAACTTTGCGGAGACCAAGCTGCATTGATGTCAATTGGTCGTGAGTCCATGTTCGAGCCTGCAATAAAAGGCCCTCATGTGATTGCATCGGTGTCAGCTCCATGGTCTCTTGGGATTCAGAAATCTGGGCACCACAGTTAGTGATTTTTCCTGTGTTTTTTTATTCATGAATTTTTCACTTTGAAAATTTTATACATGTCGAATACTTGGCACCCCAGCATCACTAATCTATCTTTTACCATACCAACCCCCATTTTCCATATAATTTTCTCATGTTTATGATGCTTTGCTTTGTTTTATGTCACAAAGTTTGATTGAAGTCATCCATGTGACTATGAATTTGGAGCTCTATAATGGGTTCTGGTGGACTCATTATTGAGCACACAACTGGATATTGTGCATCTTGCTTTCCCATAGTCTGTGAGTTGCCAATAGTTCCTAGTAAGTGATATGATCCCAGTTGCCACTCTGTGATACATTGCCATCTGTTTCTATGAACTCATGATTGTCGTGGCTGTGTCATAATTAGAAGGTAGAACTTTGTAATCCTTCTTCCTGTCTTTTGTTTCTTACATTCTTTCAGATCCCCTTCTATGATCCTTAAGCCTTAAGGGAATGCTGCGAATGCTATGTTTTGGGCATATTTTCAGAAATATGTGGAATTATGGATCTCTGCAATCACTGCAAGGAGAGGCTAATCTGATTAAGGTAGGATGAGAGAATTTACTGCCTGTGGGAATAAGCATAGTTATTTAAAAGGCAGCTTTAGCAAAGCAGTGCTAGTAGTTTCTCCCTTAGGACCTACAAGCTCATCAGCAATGGATTTTTGGCTGGTTACAACATCAAGCATGTACTCCCTATTGTGAGATGGGCTCAAATCAAGTCAGGGAATGGATGCAAATTTTTCACCTTTGGGAATATCTTGCCTGGTAAACTAAAACTGAACTTCACGAAGTTCATAGCTAAGTAGCATGACCATTGATATCTTTATTCCAACAGAAATCTTCAGAGTGTCCTCAGGCTTTGTGAAAGTTGGGCAGCAGAGAGGAAGCTTGCATTGCAATCTTAATTTCTCTACATCTTTCTTCCAAGGTTTTTTGTGTCTTCAACAATATGAATTTATAACCTACTTCTTGTACACAATGATGTTAAGTGGCAAGGAGATGAATTTTTTTGGTTTATTTTTAAGGTTGACATAGAAACCTCCATGGCATTATAATTTATAATTACTTGTATATTAATGCTCTCCCACACTGAGGACAAATTCTTCTTTCGATTTCCTCCAGGTTGTCAGCTGTAATAAACCTTGCAATTCTTTTTTTATTACATTTTTTGGCTAGATATACAAGCTCATTAGGTACCCCCCTTCTTCTCCCTTGCCCTTCCCTTTCCCCCTATTGTTCCCAATTCCCCCCCTTAGGTCTTTCCCTTGTATTAGCTTCTTTTAGTAAATGGTTCTCTGTATCAATCAAAGAGCACTAATATGCATATATACATATATCAATGTATTCATAGCAATATGAGCCACATAAACAGCAATCACAATTCTTTTTTCTATAACTGTTCAAAATTTGTATTAGGTATTTATTCTTACCTCATTATATTATCCATTGTGTAATCCATATTCATTGCACAAGACCTTGAGGTTATTGAAGTTCCCTATCAGACATTTGGATTCCTGATTATCATGGTTTCAGTTAGGACCTACCATCCAAGTAGCCACAAAGAGTTTTTTTTTTTTTAAAGCAGGGTGTCACTGTCACTGATCTGTAGTATTATGGTGTTTCTTCCATTCCTGCTTTAATTAGTCCTATTACTTGCTGAGGAGCTAACTTGGTGTACAGAGAGGATGGGAATACAGACTGTCATATCACAGCCTCACCTTACACACTCATTGAACCACTCTTCCCTCTTTTACCCTCTCTATTGATGTAGTCTCACTGTTTGTGCCACTCCATAATTTATATTTTATTTCTAAACCCTAATTTAGGAGTTGGATTGTAGGGAGGATGGGAATATGCTTCATGAGTAAGATGAATGTCCTTATAAAATATTCCAGGAAAGCTTATTTGCCTCTTCCACTATGTGAGGATACAGCAAGAAAAAAAACCCTACAAATCAGAAATGGATTTTTATTAGACACTGAATCTGCCAATACCTTGATCTTGAACTTCCCAAAATCCTAGACAAGGGAAAAAAATTTTTTGTTGTTTATAAACATTAAAATAATCAACTGTGAGATAAAGGAAAGACATAACCATTAAAACTAGGAAATAGAGGTATACTCTTAACTTTTAATTTGCAAATAATGCAGTATCTCTGTAGTGAAGTAAAGAAAGATATAAAAAGATGAAATTATTCCTATACAGATGAATATTTACATTCTTTAGTTTGAGCCTATTATATATTTATATGAATATTATTGTGCATGTATTTGCAAGCCTATATTGATTCACTTCCCTAATTGTTTTCATAAATTTCAGTTCTAATTAGTAATACCACTGCACACACTATCCTGATCACAATGACTGTAGTGTATTAGGTATGATTTGTTGTTAAATATCCTGAAGGATACTTGATAATTTCTTGTTTACTTTGTAATTTTATAATTGCCTCTTGATACTTAGCACTTTGGTATATTTCTATTTACTAACTATGCATTTTAAGTTTTGCCTTTGAAAATTATGGCTTATTACTTATGTTCACAGAGTATGTGTGTAGTAGTGGTAGTATTGGTAGTAGAAGTAATAGGAAAAGGAGGAGGAGACTAAGATCCAATGTGCATATTTCAAGTGGCAAATGCTTTTTCAATTTATTTCTTATAATTCATTCACCTTTTGGTAAATTTGATGAACTTTTGAGTATCCATTATCTATTAACCAAGTATAACATCAGATGAACAACTCTTAGAAATTGTTAGATGTATTTACACTTACTATTTACAATGGCATAATTAGCTAAATAATTGTAGTATTCATTAATATATGTTTATTCATATACACACACACATATATATATACATATACATATACATACATATATATATATGTATGGTTTGAAATGTGTCCTCCATGGTCTCATATGTTTTGAAGGTCATGGTATCTTTAGAGGTGGATACTTGCTGGAGGAAGGTGGTCATAGAGTGTAGGCCTTGAGATAGATTAGTTCCACCCTACCTCCTGGAGAAGTCTGCTTTTGCATGAAGTAGTCTAGTAGCTCTCAGCCTTCAAGATGTCTGCAGTGATGTAGCCTCTTTCTAGCTTATATCTCCATCCATGCCATATCTACCATAAAAGACTATATCTCCCCTCTTGAATCATAAACTGAATAAATCTCCTTTCTCCCTTAAGTTACTTGACTTTGAGTGTTCCCTCACAACAACAGAAAGGAGTGACCATTACAGAAATATAAGATTATGCTGAACTTGCAATCCTCCTGCCTTAGCTTCTTAGGTCTTAACATTAGAGGACTACATTACCACACTAGGTATTTCATTTTTATTTTTATTGTCTTTGTCACATCATATTGAATACACTTCAAAATGAAACTCCCAACTAAAAACCAAGAGTTGATTCTCATTTCATAAACACACTGTGAAAATTCCATGGTATTGCTTCTGCTAAATTATGTACATTGGAAGTAAATCACAAACACATAATACAACCCATATTAAAAACTTGATATTAAAATTTAAATTTATAATTCAACTTTTATTGCTGTTGTGGAAGAAAAAGACGTGTGGTCATTAGAACCCAACACAGTGGCCTGCTATAACTTCAAACTCTCTTATATAATACACCCTACAATAGACATATAAAACATTCCCACACCAACATGGTTTCCCAAGAAAAATTTGCCTCCTTTCCTAATTCCATATTTCCATGCATCTGCATCAAATCTGTTCTGTTTTATTTACTCCTCCAACATTCTAAAATTTGAATCACTTAATATTTGCAACTCAATGTATCTTCAGCCAGCTCACAGTTTAGGGCAGTCTAACTGTGCTAAAAATTTTTTTTCCACCAAAATCACTTCTAATCTATTACTTGAAAACTATATGTAGTATAGCATTTTCCATTGACCAAAACAGTTACAATCTTTCTCTGTACTACTGGAACTACTTGAAACAGACCCTCGATATCACACTTCTTAACTGCTAACTTTCACTCAATTAAATAGGCAGTGGGGAAGTTATTAACCCTTACTTGGGATTATGGTGTCACATGGAATATTTTCCAGATTTTAGTGTGTGATGCTATACTTTTTTCATGTGCTCCAGAGACCTTGAGGTCTCACAAGATGACTAGAAAATATAAACTGAGGATGTGAGACTCCTTCTATGCACCTACAGGGAAACTATTATCCTTGCAAGGGAAGAAACTTTCTAGCATGACTGGTTTGAGGTCAACCATGCTGCTGAAAGCATCCCAAATAAAGTCAATGATTTGTCGTGTTGGACCTTAGTGTAAATGCTACCTGGTCTGTTGTCAAATACTATCTGGAATAGAAGGATATTCATGTGGCATTTTCCCCAGAAAAGCCTCACATGTGAAGCATTTACTACAGTGGGCATTTTCCAGATTTTAATGTAATAGAAATTACATTTTCTTTTTAAGAAAAAGTTCCTTTATCCAGCTCATAGTTTGAGGCAAATTGTCTATACTAAATATTTACTCATTAAAATTGATAATAAATTTGATAGCTACATGGTATATGAAATTTTCCTCAGAGCAAAACAGCTAACATCTTTGAGTAGCTATATTTTTAGCTGTATATATTTTTTTATTATAACTGCCACATTAAAACATATTTTAATATGTTCAGAATTACATATATGGTTTACTTTGTTTTTCTATCATGAACTTTGGTATAGAAGCCACAGTACCAATTTTGTGTTGACATCATCCTCAGACCACAGTATTTATTGATGTTCTGAATAATGGTTTGTTTTTTTCCAGTTTTGCTGTTCCTGCACCACCCTTGGCTCCATCCTGATGGGTATTAGATGTCTCCTCCTGATGAGCAGTGTGTCCTCCCTGGACAGTGAGCATCCTTGGTGGGCAGAAAGGACAGAGGTGCAGGTGATGGTGCAGTTAACCTGGGGACCTGGGGTCCACATCTCCATTTTCATCTCTAATTTTATTAAATTGGGTCTTCTCTCTTTTGGTTTTGCTTAATTTGCCTAAGGGTATGGACATTTATCTTTTCTTTTTTAAATTAATTTTTAATTTTTTTTTCTATTTATACAAGCACAATGAGTAGGTGTCCTCTCCTCCCTTTCTCCTTCCCTTCCCCCCTTTTTCTCCCCCTCTTTCTCCTTCTCTCCCTGTTTTCCTTCCTCCCTCCCCTCTCTTGGTGTATTCAAACTGCTCCCTCCTAACATCCTGTCAGCTTATATGGGCCCTAGGATTCCCTCTGAATCTTCTACTCTAGTGGGGATTTAGTCCTTTGTGGCAGAACAGGGGACTCCTCTTTGAGTAGTCCATAAATATGGGTACGTCTCTATAGGACGGTACAAGGAACATACTGCCTGAAACCATCTTCCCTGAGAATCTTGCTAGTCTATGGGGGCATGTTGATATGTCAGCCATTGTGCAGGCATGGTAAGATCAAATCCCATTGCAGTGAGTTCTTGGCTTGACTGGAGCATCTTGTCCAGTGGTGGACTTTCCCATCTTTAGGCTCTTACAGTTTTACAACCTGCTGTTCTGCAAGATTCCCTGAGCTTTAGGATCAGGAGAGATTTAGTTGGTCTAGATTTGACTAAGGGTATGTTAGTCTTTATCTTTTTGAAAAAACAAATCTTTTTTTGAATATTTCTTTGTGTTGTTTCCTTTGTATCAATTTCATTTAATTTTCTCTTGAATTCATTCAACTTTTGGTATTGATTTGTTCTTGCTTCTCTAAGACTTCAAAGTGCATTATTAAGTCCTTTATTTGTGATGTTATTTTTTGTGACGAAGGCATTGAGAGCTATAAACTTTCCTCTTAGGACCTTTATTGTGTACTATAAATTTAGTTATGATGTGTTTTTATTATCATTGTTTTAGAAATTTTTTGATTTTTGTTTTGATTTTATTCCAGATCCACTCCACACTTAGTAACATGTTGTTTATTTTCAAAGAGTTTGTATATATCATTGTTATGGATGTTTCACTTTATTCTATGGATATCTGATAGAGTATAGGCTGAGATTTCAACTGTATTTGTGGAGGCTTGCTTTGTCTCCTTATACATAGTATGCATTGATGAAAGTTCCAAGAGCTGCTGAAAAGAATGTGTTTTCCTTGGAGCTGGGGTGGAAAATTTCATAGATGTCAGTCAAGTTCATCTGTGTAATAGTTTCATTTTCATTTCAAAGTGTCTCTGTTCAGTTTTTGACCTGTTGATCTCTCTATTGATGAGAGTGGGGTATTGAAATTCCCTAATATTACCATGTTTGGCTTGATTTGCTGTTTTACACTTAGTAATGTTTGTTTAACAAATGTGGATTATGTTATAAAGAATAAGTATATATTTAAAATTGTGAAGTCATCTTGATAGATTGTTCCTTTAATAAATACATAATATTTTTCTATGTTTCTTATGATTTCTTTTAGTTGAAGTATATTTTGATGGATATTAGAATAGCAATTCCTGTATATTTCATGTTTCCAGTTGCTTAAAATGCCTTTGACCAGCTTTTCATCTAAACATAGTGCCAGTAATTCATGATTAAATATATTTCTTGAAGACAGAAAATTGAAGACTTGTGATTTTTAATCCATATTGACAGCCAGTGCCTCTTGATTGGGTTGTTCAGTCTACTGATCTTTAAGACTATTAAAGAATGTTTATTGATTCCTGTCATTTTGTCAAATTTGAATTTTTTAATATTTTTGTTTATCTGCTTATTGAGTATTTTTGCATTTTTTCCCTTTTATCCCCTTTCACATGTTTAACTTTTTCTTTAGTCTTGATAAGGTTTTACTCCTATCTCCTCCAGCCCTGACTTCAGAGACATGTTTCTTCAGATTATTTTTGTCATGGAGTGAGATATGCATCTTGTACTTTGATGGTGACCTCTTAGGTGTGAAAAGTTTTCTTTTATAATTGTGTGTAATATATATTCTGGAATGTTTTCTTAGGTTTCTTGTTCTGGAATTTCATGTGTGTGTACATATTACTTCTTCATGTTTCCTAGATCTCTTGGTTATTTCTTTCATCCATTTTTTTAAATTTTCCTTCTTCTTTAATTAAGCAAATTTTTTCTGCCCTCTTTTCTATCAGTTTTGACATTCTGTCTTCTGCTTTATTTGCTCTAGAAATGAGATTTTTGTATTTAGTTTTCAATTATACTTAGTTTGTTTTTCCTTTCAAGTTTAATTTTGTCTTGGGTTTATTTCAACCATTCTATACTTATTGTTGTTTCCTTCCTCTCATTTCTTCTTCATTTTCATTTGGCTGTTTATTATTTTAGTCCTCATATTTGTTTATGTCATTTTTAAACTACCCCAGATTTTTTCTCCATTTATGGTAATTCCTCTTGAATGTTGTCAGTCATATTAATACCAAATTTTTGGAATTCACTAACTTGATTTTTTTGGCTTATATCAAAAAAGTTTTACTGATTGTAATCTATTGCCTTAAGGCTGGATTTTTTGCTAGGAGAACATTTTTCTGGTAATTGGTATATTTTGTGGTTTTATGATGTGACAGGCATCATTGGTTGGCCTTTGATTGCTTTCTTTGTTATGTGTGACTTTTGAGTCAGATAAGGATTCTGACTTTGATAGTTGTTGAAACAGCTTCCCTTGATTTAGATGGGATGGTCTTGTTTAAAGGTTAGTCTAGAGTTACTGATGCTGATTAGTGGGTGTTGCAGAGGCTGTGAATTTTGAACAAGTAAACTTGACCTTGATTTGGTTAAAGTGTTTATAATCTAGTTTAAGCTGGGAAGTTTAAGATTTGGGATAATGTTTAGTAGGGGACGTTTGGCTTAAGTATCAAAGCAGCTTTAAGAATATGATAAGTTCAGTATAATAGTAAAGTATATGGGTTAGAGTTGCATGGGAGATGTCATTTTGTATGGATTGTTAGGTATATATTAGGGTGAAAGACTAAGAATTAGTAGGGCTTGGCATATGGGACATGGGTAAGGTGTTTGGAATGCTTAAGCTGGAGTGACTATCACTTTAGAATGGAAATTAAAATGGATTACTTTTTGGTTGGTTGATAAGGGTGAACTCTTTAGAATTTTGAGATTCTTGAGGTCCTCAGTTGGATGATGTTGATCTGCATCTCTAGATTTCTGTTATATCTAGTATATTACTGGATTCATTGTGATTATTATGGGGTGGTGATGCTAGTGTAGTTGGTGTGATGGTGGTTCAGATTGCCAAGGAATTGGCAAGGTATGCAAAAGACATGGGAGTACCAAACCCACTGGTAGAGATGCGAGGCTGCAGTGATAGGGATTGTTATTTTTTAAAACTTGGCCTTCATCTATGTTTCTTTCTGTTAAATCATCATTTGCATTATCTTCAAATACTATACATTGCAATTTTTTATTTGCTTAGAAGTTTTATTTTATTAACCACTAAAAAGAATATTGAGATCACATTAACCAGATCCCATTTCTTTCTAGTGTTTCATAATTATGAATATTAAACTTCATTCTCAGTAAGTTGTGATAGCTTCTGTACCTGTCATTTCAGCCCTCAGGAGGATTGCCACAAGTTTGAGGCAAGTCTGGGCTCCACAGTGACTTCCAGGCAAAGATGGGCTATTCAATGACATTATGTATCCAAAATACAAAATTACAAAAGAAAATTTCCAAGTGGACAGCCCATAGATAGCCTAAGTTCAAGTATCATATAAGTGTAAGTCTCGATTTTAATTTTCTCACAGTTTATATTATGTTATTCTCCCAATCATTCAAGCTATAGCCTGAGGTAGTTGCATTTTTTTCCAGCTTTTCAATCTAACTTTTTCACTAGTATATAATATCTAAATATGACTAGCAGCATGTTTTAAATATTTTTCACATTTATTCCTTCTTCAGTCTTATTACTATGCCTTAAATAATATGCTACTTATGTATTAAACAAGTCTTGAGCTTGACTTTTGCCTCTATTTATGGTGGATGAAGTAAATATGTTGCTTTGATTGACTTCAGTTTCAACATTGCAATAGAAAAACATGGACTTAAAATTTTTGTCTGCATTGATAATCCAATCAAGTCACAGACAATATATTGCTTATGGTAGGACTCAATACTTCTTTGAAAAGTGGGACAAAATAAGCACTGTTTCTCAGTATAAGGATTGAGAGAATTAATTGAGATCTATAAACTTAAATGTAAATGTAGGGTTTTAGCTCAGTTGTTGATGCAGAATAGATATTCAAAAAATAGTGTTTTATTTGTACCTATGTAAACAAATAA
Source organism: Typhlomys cinereus (assembly GCA_023101885.1). Lineage (NCBI taxonomy): Eukaryota > Metazoa > Chordata > Mammalia > Rodentia > Platacanthomyidae > Typhlomys > Typhlomys cinereus. The sequence continues at coordinate 7,834,268 of JALPQD010000022.1, forward strand.
TTAAATAGTTGAATTTCATTAAGATACAGTTCTTATTTTAAAAATAAATGCACCTTTATTTCAGAAGTTAGTTCTCTTCTTCTACCATGTAGGCTACAAGGATCAAACTCTGGTTGCCAGGTTAACATGCAAAGATTTTTACCACTGAATCATGGATCATTCTTTGGTGTTTGTAAATTTCTCTCTTTCTCTCTGTCTTCTCTCTTTCTCTATTTCTCTACAAAATGAAATATTTAAAAGTTATACCTCCTTTGTTATCTGTTCTCTACCTAATTCATCATTTCCATGTTTTTCCATTCCCTGTCAAATATTTTAGAGCCTAGCAGGACCAATCTTCTAGAGCAATCTGTATTTTCATGCTGCTATTCTATAGTTTTTTTTTTTTTCAAATGGTCTGTTAGGCTTCAAATACCTTCTCCATTCCATCTCACATTCCTAATCCTAAACCTAGCTATGTATTATAATCCACTTCACCCACCTCCTATTCTATATTCCTTTTTTTCTGGATGTCATTGAACAGGGAAACAGAACTCTGTCCTTTTGGCTTTGGATTCCAGTAACACTAACATATTCATCCTTGTAACTCATATGTTTTCCTCATTTTGGAATGTTTCAGGAACACTTTTGCAGGCTTCTGTAATATCCTTTGTTGTCACTGCATTTTCAAATCTCTTTTTATTATTACTATCATGATATATACAACTATACACTTTGGACACAAAAACTACTAGAAGAGAAGGACTAAGTTATAAATGTTGTATGAACAAATAAATCCCATATTATATACTTACTGTTAAAGCTGCCTATACCCCTTCCCCTCCACTCCGCCGCCTGGGACGCGCGCGTGCGGTCCAGCCAGGCCTCAACGCACCCAGGTAAGATTGGTACCCGCCCGCCCCCAGAGCCCCAGGCCGCCCGAGTGGACCCAGCTCCTCCCACCATCCAGCCGGAACCTCGCACTCAGGGCCTGGGAAGAGGAGAGGGCACCCCCTCTGCGCACAGCAACGCCCTCGGGTGGCCCGGGTTTAAATAGTGCCCCGCCAACGCCCCATCACCCTTCCCCTCCACTCCACCGCCCGGGACCCGCGCGATCCAGCCAGGCCTTACCACAACGGGACCCAGGTAAGCTCGGTCCCCGCCCACCCCCAGAGCCCCAGGCCAAATAATTCAGTTTAGTGAAAAACGCACAGAAATTAAAAGAAGATCTTAAGAGTTAAAACGACAATGCCAAAGTCTAAGTGCAAATCCATGAGAAACAACACTCAAGTAAACAAATCTCACACTGAAGGAATTAATCCCATAATGTTAGACTCCAACCAGAACAAACCCATGGAAAATGGCCAAGAAAGCCTGACCCAGGATAACGACCTTCAAAATATGATCATTACCATGTTCAATACTATGAAAGAAGAAATCAGGGAGGAATTAAATAATGGAATCAATCGCTTGCAGGAGGAACACAACAGACACATGGAGGAGTTGACCAAAACAGTGCAAGAATCAAAAACTGGCATAGAGCAGTTAAAGCAGACTCAAGCAGAGTTTAAAACTGAGCTAAAAGACAACTTATCTTCAACCCAGAACTCCACAGAGTCTTATCAGCAGAACTAATGAAGCAGAAAACAGAATTTCAGATCTTGAAGATAAAGTGGGAGTATTAACCAGCTCAATGGAAGAGATTGTTAAAGCCAAAAAGATGCTTGAGAAAAATATCCAGGAGATATGGGACACCCTGAAGAAGCCCAACATGCGTATTCATGGGATACCAGAGCAAGAATCTCAAAATACCACCCCTGAGGAAATTTTTCAAACGATCATCAAGGAAAACTTTCCTCATCTAAAAAAAGAGAGGCCCATCCATATACAAGAGGCATTCCGCACCCCAAAAAGATATGACCAAAACAGAAGCTCGCCACGGCAAATAATAGTCAAAACACTCCACATTCAAGATAAAGAACTGGTGCTGAGAGCTTCAAGGGAGAAAAAACAAGTCACTTTTAAGGGTAAACCTATTAAAATAACAAATGACTTCTCAATGGAAACACTAAAAGCAAAAAGAGCTTGGAGAGACATACTTCAAGTATTACATGAGCAAAAATGCCAACCCAGACTGATATACCTGTCAAAATTATCTGTCATGATTGAGGGAGAAAGAAAAGTTTCCAGCACAAAGACAACTTGAAGGGATACATGTCTACCAAACCAGGCCTTCAAAAAATGCTAGAAATGATACTCAAGCTTGAAGAAAAGAACAAGCGTATCCAGGAGGACAGAAGGGAAGTATAATACCACCAAAATATAAATATCAAACAACATGCTTACAAAATCTACTAAACATAAAAAATGTCCAGAATTAAAAATAATTTCTCCATTATAACATTAAATGTCAACAGCATTAACTCACCGATTAAGAGACATAGATTACAAACTTGGATTAAAAACCACAATCCAACAATCTGCTGCCTTCAGGAAACTCATCTCACCACAAAAGATAGGCACATCCTAAGAATGAAAGGCTGGTCCAAAATCTTGCAAGCTAATGGAACCAGGAAACAGGCAGGGGTAGCAATTTCAGACAAAGTGGACTTCAAACCAAAGAAAATCATAACAGACACAGATGGATACTACATTTTAGTCACAGGTACAATTCACCAGAAAGACTTCACAATACTGAAGATATATGCACCCAATATGGGCCCCTCCACATTTATTAAGAAAACCCTACAGCGTCTAAAGCAAGAAATCAACCAACAAACAATAATTCTCGGGATTTTGACACTGCCCTCTTAACATGGGATAGATCAACAGGTCAAAAGCTTAACAGAGACACTTTGGAGCTTATCCAAACCCTTAAAGAAATGGACCTATCGAACTTTTCACCCACGCACCAAAGAATACACATTTTTCAAAGCAGCACACGGAACTTTCTCCAAAATAGATCACATATTTGGCCACAAAATGAATCTACACAAATACAAAAAAGTTGAAATTCTAGCCTGTGCCCTATCAGACCACCACGGCCTAAAGCTGGACATCCACAACAACACAACAAACAAGAGAAAATATACTAACTACTGGAAACTTAACAATACGATGCTGAATGAGAACTGGATTCAGGAAGAAATTAAACAGGAAATTTAAGATTTCCTGAAAGTGAACGAAAATGAAAATACAACTTACCAAAATCTCTGGGACACAATGAAAGCTGTTCTAAGAGGTAAGTTCATAGCTCTTAATGCCTACATCAGAAAATTGGAAACATCAGAAATAAATAATTTAACGATGCAGCTTAAGGCTTTGGAGAAACTTGAGCAATCTGATCCCAAAAGTAGTAGAAGAGAGGAGATTAGCAAAATAAGGGGAGAAATATCTGAAATCGAGACTAAGAAAACAATAGAAAAAATCAACCACTCAAAAACCTGGTTATTTGAAAAAATCAATAAGATTGATACACCCCTAGCTAAATTAACCAAAAGCAGGAAAGAGAAAACCCAAATTAACAAAATCAGAAATGAACATGGAGTTATCACTACGGATACCCAAGAAATCCAGAGAATTATAACATCATATTTCAAAAACTTGTACTCTGTGAAGTTTGACAACACAAAAGAGATGGATGAATTTTTAAGTAAACACAACGTACTTAAATTGAATCAGGAAGTTGTGAATTATTTAAATAGTCCTATAACATACAAGGAAATTGAAGAAGTAATCTCGAATCTTCCCACCAAAAAATGTCCTGGGCCAGATGGATTCAGCACAGAATTCTACCAGACATTTAAGGAGTTAATAACACCAATACTCCTTAAACTGTTCCATCAAATAGCAAAGGAAGGAACACTACCAAATTCCTTCTATGAAGCTAATATCGTCTTAATCCCAAAACCTAATAAAGATTCACTTAAAAAAGAAAACTCTAGGCCGATCTCTCTCATGAACACAGATGCAAAGATTCTCAACAAAGTCTTAGCGAATTGGATTTAAAAACACATCAAAAAGATCATTCATGGGGAACAAATAGGCTTCATCCCCGGCACACAAGGTTGGTTCAACATACGCAAGTCAATAAATGTAATTCATCATGTAAACCAGTCCAAAGTCCAAGACCACATGATACTCTCGATAGATGCAGAAAAAGCCTTTGACAAAATCCAACAGCCTTTTATGATCAAAACGCTAGAGACTGTAGGAATGAAAGGAACCTTTATCAATATAATAAAAGCTGTATACAACAAGACCACAGCAAGGAATATGCTCACTGGGGAACAATTGGAAGCATTCCCACTTCGATCAGGAACTAGACAAGGCTGTCCACTCTCACCACTTCTATTCAATATTGTACTTGAAGTCTTAGCTGAATCCATAAGACAAGAAAGGGACATAAGAGGGATTCAAATCGGCAAGGAAGAATTCAAGCTATCCTTATTTGCAGATGACATGATCACCTGAGTGATCCGAAAAACTCCACCAGGAAGCTCCTGGAACTAATTGAGAAGTTCAGCAGGGTGGCAGGATACAAATAAATGTGCAAAAATCAGAGGCCTTCCTATATGCTCAAAATGAAAGAAGTGAAAAAGCCTTGAGAGAAACAATCCCATTTACTATAGCCCCTAAAAAAATGAAAAACCTTGGTATAAACCTAACCAAGGAGGTAAAAAACCTTTACAATGAAAACTTTAAAACCCTAAAGAAAGAAATAGCAGAAGACACCAGAAGGCAGAAAGACCTCCTATGTTCCTGGGTTGGTAGAATCAACATTGTAAAAATGACCATCCTACCAAAGGCAATATACAAATTCAATGCTATACCAATTAAAATCCCAAAGCAATTCTTTAAAGAAGTTGACCAAATAATCTCAAAATACATATGGAGGCACAAAAGACCCAGGATAGCAAAGACAATCCGGAGTAACAAAAACACTGCTGGAGGTATTACCATACCAAATCATAGTTTATACTACAAATCCATAGTTATAAAAACTGCCTGGTACTGGCTCCAAAATAGACGCACAGATCAATGGATAAGGGTTGAAGACCCAGATATAAGCACACAAAAATACAGCCATTTGGTCTTTGACAAAGGGGCCCAAAGAATCCAATGGAAAAAGAACAGCATCTTCAACAAATGGTGCTGGCAAAACTGGATCTCCACATGCAGAAGATTAAAGCTGGACCCGTACTTGTCACCATGTACAAGACTTAATTCCAAATGGATCAAGGACCTTGATTTAAGGCCAGAGACTTTAAAAACCATAGTTGAAAAGATAGGGAACTCCCTCGAGCTAATTGGGCTAGAGGCCAGCACTTCCTAAGCAGACATCCAATGGTACAGTCACTGCTACCAACTCTCAACAGTTGGGATCTTGTGAAATTAAAGAGTTTCTGTTCAGATAAAGAGATTGTAACACGAGCTCAAAGGCAACCCACAGAATGGGAGAAAATCTTCATGAACCACATATCTGACAGAGCTCTACTGTCCAGAGTGCACAAAGAACTTAGAAAACTAAACTCCAAGGAAAACACTGGCCCAATTAAAAAATGGGCCCTGGAACTTCAAAGAAACTTTACCAGGGATGAAATTAAAATGTCTAACAAATATCTTAAAAAATGCTCCACTTCCTTCGCCATCAGGGAAATGCAAATCAAAACTTCCCTGAGATATCATCTCACCCCGGTCAGGATGGCAAAAATCCACAATACAAACAACGCCAAATGCTGGAGAGGATGTGGAGAGATGGGAACTCTCCTACATTGTTGGTGGGAATACAGGCTCATACAGCCACTGTGGCGAGCCGTCTGGAGATTCTTAAAGAAATTAAAGATTGAAATGCCATATGACCCTGCTATCCCACTTTTGGGAATAACCCCCCATGCAGCAGAGGTTAGCACAAGCTCGACCATGTTCATAGCAGCACTGTTTACAATAGCAAAGTCATGGAATCAACCTAAATGTCCAACAGTTGACGAGTGGATAAGGAAAGTGTGGTACATCTATACAATGGAGTACTACTCAGCCATCAAAAATGATGAATTACTGGAATTTGCTGGGAAATGGATGTCATTAGAAACAATTATATTAAGTGAAGTATCCAAAACCAAGAAAATTAAGCGCTGTATGTACTCCCTAATAGGTGGCTCCTAGTACCAAACTCACCGAGCCCACATTGAGACACTCAAAAGTAAACCTATGTAACACAGTAATTGCAAGGATTATGAACAAGAGAGATGGAGTAGGAGGGCCACACCAGAAACAAGGAGAGAGGGGACCATGTTACAGCAGAGAAAATAGGCCTCCATCAAGGTCTGCAAGTAAGTAATGAGAAACCTGGTTAAGTTCACAGACATTCTTTCCTGATCTCACCAGAAGGGGAGGGCATATAGTCTAGCCGATAAAAAGAAATCATTTTGCAAATGGGTGATGGACCCCTCCCTCACTGAGATTAACTACTCTTATTACATCTGCCATTGAATGTGCTATTATAACAAGACTCCAGTTTAACAGCTTTTTGTCTCTGGCCAGGGGGTGACATACAGTGCCCAGCAGGATGGAGTGAAGGGCATTGCAGGAGCAGCAAAACTGCAAAAGAAAATCAACAAACCACAATCCAGAACTTCAGAGACTTTATATCAATCACATAGAACTCGGCCAGCCTAATCTCTCCCCATCCTGGAACTCAGGGACATTTGCGGAAGAGGGGGCAGTAAGATTGTAAGAGCAAAAGGATGGGAGGAGCAGCGATTTGCAAGATTCTCAACAATAGTTGGGGCCAAAGCAATCATAATGGGACTTTGCATGCCCTGCGCAATGTCCAGTGCACTGTTGCCCTCATAAAGTCTAGCATCTGTTAAGGGCACCGAGATCCCTGGAGGCAAGGGATTGACAGCCATAGTAGTGATCCTATGCTTAAGGGGAAAAAGAGAAAGGGCTTATGGAAATGCCACTGGGTCCTTATATGTCATCGGAGAGGAGGACCCAGTGGAGAGTTAGGCGTACACAATAAAGGACTCTCTGGGAATTGGGAGGGAGGCACTGGGGTATAGGGAAGGAGAGGGGGGGAGGAGAGGGTTCGCAGGGAGGAGGGGGGAGGGAGGGAACTGGTAAAAAATTTTTAAAATGTATAATTAAATTTTTAATAAGAAATAAATAAAATAAAATACATAGGCTTCTGAAGAAAAAAAAAAAGAAAAGAAAACGATAGAAAAAATCAACCAGTCGAAAAGCTGGTTCTTTGAAAAAATCAATAAGATTGATACGCCCCTAGCTAAATTAACCAAAAGCAAGAGAGAGAAAACCCAAATTAACAAAATTTAAAATGAACATGGAGTTATCACTACTGATACCCAAGAAATCCAGAGAATTATAACATCATATTTCAAAAACTTATACTCTGTGAAGTTTGACAACACAAAAGAGATGGATGAATTTTTAAGTAAACACAACTTACCTAAATTGAATCAGGAAGTTGTGAATTATTTAAATAGTCCTATAATATATAAGGAAATTGAAGAAGTAATCTCGAATCTTCCCACCAAAAATGTCCTGGACCAGATGGATTCAGCACAGAGTTCTACTAGACATTTAAGGAGTTAATAACACCAATACTCCTTAAACTGTTCCATCAAATAGCAAAGGAAGGAACACTACCAAATTCCTTCTATGAAGCTAATATTGTTTTAATCCCAAAACCTAACAAAGATTCACTTAAAAAAGAAAACTATAAGCCGATCTCTCTGATGAACACAGACGCAAAAATTCTCAATAAAGTCTTAGTGAATCGGATTCAAAAACATATTAAAAAGATCATTCATGGGGACCAAGTAGGCTTCATCCCTGGCATACAAGGTTGGTTCAACATACGCAAATCAATAAATGTAATTCATCATGTAAACCAGTCCAATGTCCAAGACCACATGATACTCTCGATAGATGCAGAAAAAGCTTTTGACAAGATCCAACAGCCTTTTATGATCAAAACGCTGGAGACAGTAGGTATGGAAGGAACCTTTATCAATATAATAAAAGCTGTATACTACAAGCCCACAGCAAGGATTATGCTCAATGGGGAACAATTGGAAGCATTCCCAAGTCGATCAGGAACTAGACAAGGGTGTTCACTCTCACCACTTCTATTCAATATTGTACTTGAAGTCTTAGCTGAATCCATAAGACAAGAAAGGGACATAAGAGGGATTCAAATCGGCAAGGAAGAAGTCAAACTATCACTATTTGCAGATGACATGATATTATACCTGAGTGATCCGAAAAACTCCATCAGGAAGCTTCTGGAACTAATTGAGAAGTTCAGCAGGGTGGCAGGATGCAAAATAAATGTGCAAAAATCAGAGGCCTTCCTATATGCCCAAAATGAAAGAAGTGAAAAAGCCTTGAGAGAAACAATCCCATTTACTATAGCCCCTAAAAAAATGAAATACCTTGGTATAAACCAAACCAAGGAGGTAAAAGACCTTTACAATGAAAACTTTAAAACCCTAAAGAAAGAAATAGCAGAAGACACCAGAAGGTGGAAAGACCTCCCATGTTCCTGGATTGGCAGAATCAACATTGTAAAAATGACCATCCTACCAAAGGCAATATACAGATTCAATGCTATACCAATCAAAATCCGAAAGCAATTCTTCAAAGAATTTGGCCATACAATCTCAAAGTTCATATGGAGGCACAAAAGACCCAGGATAGCAAAAACAATCCGGAGTAACAAAAACACTGCTGGAGATATTACCTTACCAAACCTAAGTCTATACTACAAATCCATAGTTATAAAAACTGCCTGGTACTGGCTCCAAAATAGACACACAGATCAATGGATAAGGGTTGAAGACCCAGATATAAGCACACAAAAATACAGCCATTTGGTCTTTGACAAAGGGGCCCAAAGAATCCAATGGAAAAAGAACAGCATCTTCAACAAATGGTGCTGGCAAAACTGGATCTCCACATGCAGAAGATTAAAGCTGGACCCATACTTGTCACCATGTACAAGACTTAATTCCAAATGCATCAAGGACCTTGATATCAGGCCAGAGACTTTAAAAACCATAGTTGAAAGGATAGGGAACTCCCTCGAGCTTATTGGGCTAGGCCAACATTTCCTAAGCAGACATCCAATGGCACAGTCACTGCTACCAACTCTCAACAGTTGGGATCTTGTGAAATTAAAGAGCTTCTATTCAGATAAAGAGATTGTGACAGGAGCTCAAAGGCAACCCACAGAATGAGAGAAAATCTTCACTAACCACACATCTGATAGAACTCTGCTGTTCAGAGTGCACAAAGAACTTAGAAAACTAAACACCAAGGAAACCAATGGCCCAATTAAAAAATGGGCCCTGGAACTTCAAAGAAACTTTACCAGGGATGAAATTAAAATGTCTAACAAATATCTTAAAAAATGCTCCACTTCCTTCGCCATCAGGGAATGCAAATCAAAACTTCCCTGAGATATCATCTCACCCCGGTCAGGATGGCAAAAATCCACATTACAAACAAGGACAAATGCTGGAGAGGATGTGGAGAGAGGGGAATTCTCCTACATTGTTGGTGGGAATGCAGGCTCATACAGCCACTCTGGCGAGCCGTCTGGAGATTCTTAAAGAAATTAAAGATTGAAATGCCATATGACCCTGCTATTCCATTTTTGGGAATAACCCCCCATACAGCAGAGGTTCGCCTCGATAACACAAGCACGACCATGTTCATAGCAGCACTGTTTACAATAGCAAAGTCATGGAATCAGCCCAAATGTCCAACAGTTGACGAGTGGATAAGGAAAGTGTGGTACATCTATACAATGGAGTACTACTCAGCCATCAAAAATGATGAATTACTGGAATTTGCTGGGAAATGGATGTCATTAGAAACAATTATATTAAGTGAAGTATCCCAGACCCAGAAAATTAAGCACCGTATGTACTCCCTAATAGGTGGCTCCTAGTACCAAACTCACCCAGCCCACCTAGAGACAGTAATTGCAAGGGTTATGAACAGGAGGGATGGGGTAGGATAGCCACACCAGAAACAAGGAGAGAAGGGACCATGTTACAGCAGAGAAAATAGGCCTCCACCAAGGACTCAAATAAGTAATGAGACATCTGATTAAGTTCACAGACTTTTGTTCCTGATCATTTACTACTGAGGGTGTATGATCTCACCAGAAGAGGAGGGCATATAGTCTGGCAGATAAAAAGTAACCATTGTGCAAATTGGTGATAGACACCTCCCTCACTGTGGTTTCCCACTTTTATTACATCTACCTTTGTATGTGCTTTTATCACAAGACTCTAGTTTAACAGCTTTTTGTCTCTGGCCAGGGGGTAACATACAATGCCCACCAGGATGGAGTGAAGGGCATTGCAAGAGCAGCAAAACTGCAAAAGAAAACCAACAAACCACAATCCAGAACTTCAGAGACTCTGTATCAACCACCTAGAACTAGGCCAGCTTAATCTCTCCCCATCCTGAAGCTCAGGGAAATTTGTGGAAGAGGGGGCGGTAAGAGTGTAAGAGCAAGATACTCCATACAAGTTAGGGCTGAAGCAATCATAATTGGACTTTACATGCCCTGCACATTGTCCAACACACTATTGACTCCACAAAGTCTAGCATCTGCTAAAGGCACCAAGATCTTTGGAGGCAAGGGATTGGCAGCCACAGCAGTGTTCCTATACCTAAGGGGAACACAGGAAAGGGTTCAGGGAAAGGCCACTGGGTCCTTGCACGTCATCGGAGAGGAGGGCCCAGAGGAAAATCAGGCATGCACAAGAAAGGACTCTCTGGGAATTGGGGCGGGAGGCACTGGGGGATGGGAAGGAAGGGGGGTGGAAAGGAGGAGGAGGGGGTACGGGGGGAGGAAGAGGGAGGGAGGGAACTGGTGTACCCATTAAGTTTGTATGAGCTGAAATAATAATAAAAATGTATTAATAATAAAAAAAAGAAAGAAGGGGAGGGTGAGAAAGACAGGGAATGTGTGGAGAAGATAAGAGAGAAAAGGAATGGGCAGAGAGAGTGGGTGGATGACATAAATTCATTTTATTTGTGTATAAAAAATTCTCAATAAAAAATAAATAAAGATTTAAAAATCCAGTCAAGGAGGAGTGTGAGAGACCCATAAATAATGGAATGAGATCTGTCACTCTCTACCGGATCTTTGACTGTCCTTCTTGTTGGACTTGTGAGCCAATGTCCTAATCGACAAAGGTGATAACTGGTCATTGATTTGACATCCCTTCTTACAGCTGAGACATAAGTCTACCTATGACAACCAGTGAGACTCACTCTGGTCAGTCTCACCCATCTGCCCATCCCATACAAATATGCATTATGAAGTAAGTTTTCATAGTGCATATCTGTAATTATGTAGAACATTATGCCGCCTACTGTAAGATACCCAATTAAATATGATATTTGAAAATTTAAAAAAAAAGCTGCCTAGAGAACCTCAACAACCTGAGCTTCTCTTAATAAGGATTCTCAATCTTGCAAGTCTTTCTTGTGTGCAAAAATACTGCCATGTTTACAAAAACATCATTTTCCAATATCGCAAGAATTTCCTCTTGTAGGTCTTTTAAACCCTAATTTATAAGAAAATGCTGACATCCCCACCATCTCTCTGCTGTACTATGTATAGAATTTACCTGGCTATGTAAAAGCCAATGTTTTGTTCCTAGGTATATGCTAAGATTAAAGAATTTACTATTGCATTATTTGTAATAAGCATTCTTTCAGTGATTCAGATTATTGCCTTAGGCTGCAGCAATCTTCATACTGTGTGTTATACTGTATTAAAACACATTTGTGAGTTTTTGTTATTTCTATTCACTGGGAATTATGTTTTATTAATAGAAGAAACTATTGAAGGGGGAAGAATGATGGCTCAGTTGCTAACGTGCTTGCTGTGCAAGCTTCAGGAACTATTTCAGACCCTGCAGCACTTACTAAAAAAGCCTGGTATGGTGGCGCAATTCAGAAGTCCCAATGCTGGGAACAGAAAAAGGTGAAACCTTGAAGCTTACTGGCTAGCCAGCTTAGCTGAACCAATGAACTCCAGATACAGCAATAACCCTATTCATTTTAAAACAAGCTACAGACCTAATGCTGGTATGAGGCTTCTGCATATCTGCATGCATATGAGTCCACAAATGCAAACATACTCTTCCATGCACAAACAAAACAAAGTTGTTAAAGTGCTTTCTGTTTCACTGTTCTACACTTACATTTTTTCATCATTGAAAATTTCACAGATGTATATAAAATACTCTACTTATTTCTTTCTCTACCTTTCCTTATCTTCCCCACCTTTCAACTACTCTACTTTCTCTAAAAGACTTCTGTATCTGTAGTTTTTTTGTTTGTTTAGTGTTCCACTGATCAGTTTATGTGGTCCTGGATGTGAGAATATCTCTTGAGGCCTAGTAGGTTTCCTGGTGGGTACACAAGCATATATTTTTGTAGGTTTCAGCTAATCCATTATTTTTCCTTTGTTCATCAGTACTGATTTGTAGTCACATAAATGCAATAAACAAAATAGAAATCTTTAAAATAAGCCATATATTTTACACAGAAATAGTTAAACCCTTTTATTTATGAAGGAGACTATTGCAATAGACATGAACTTCAGGCCTCTGTGAGCCAGATTGTAATTTTGTAAAGTTAGGAGATGAAAATCAGTTTGTATTGAAGAATTGTTTGAAAACGATGTGTAGTTTTTAAAAATATTCTCTAAATGTTTATTAATAATAACAAATTCTGTTTCACGCCATTTTAAATTGCAAGAGCTTAAAACAAACTAAAATTATAGATCGTAAGTGATTTGGTAGTTATATATGTTTATACCTTTTTCTAATTGCTGTGGAGCTTTATCAAAATAGAATTGCTTTCCTATGTGGGTGTGATAATTGATTAATTACTATCTACAAAGAAATAGGAATTATTGGCAAAGTTTTCAAATAATCTAGGCAGACAAAAACTCTTATTGTTTTACTACTACTGAACAGCTGATCAGTTTACTAAAACTAGATAATTTCCTCATTGTCAATTGTCCTCACTTTTTTCAATAGTGACTCATTTAGTAGTCTAATCAAAATGCATGGAAATTCAATTTCAGTATGGTTAGATGAGGCTTTAGCTTGATATCCATCTGGATCTTTCAGAGTTTGCCTTAGGAAAATGACTGCTTTCTCTTGATCTTATTCCCTACAGATAATGTACATTATCTTTAATTTCTCTGAACAGCTTAACTCTGAATGAATAGTACCTGCCTGCACTATTTTTTCACTGCTAGTATCTTTATTAACTCTAGCAAAATTTGATTATGCTCACCTTTCCAGACAATTCTTGCACTAAAAAATCACAACTGACCTATTTGTAGTCAAATTCAATGACATGTACCTACTTCATCATTTAGTTACTTTAGATTACTTGACATGCCTTATTTTATATACTTAAAACTCTTGCTCATATGTAAATAAAATGCAATGGTCCCTTCTTTTTTGTCTGCTTCTTTATTGACACATACTCCACTTTTGCTTTATTTTTTCCAGTCAGTTATTCACTGAACAAATATAGTTTGATAAACCACAGTTCATTTTCTAGATACTCAAAATTAGAAGATTTATGTTAGTAGACATTATCTATCATGTAATAACCTGAGCTAGAAATGTACAACATAGCTAGTAATACAAGATGTTTATACTTCTGATTGCATGTAGTGGATACTGACAGGAAAAAAAAATTAAAGATAATTGATGCCAATTTGACTGAGGACAATGAATAATAGAATGAGGTTGCCTCTAAGGAAAATGAGGTTAATACTCCTTATATTTGGTTGTAATACAATTAAATTTTCATGGGTACTATCTGAATTTCAAAGTAATTATTAATGCCTATAAATGGTATATTGGATTTAATTAAGAGGGAATAACTATTCCAAGAGGAGAATGCTTTTGCCAGTTCATCTATCTGAAATAGGAGATGAGATCAGAGAGGGAAGCAACATATTAAGCATGGCTTTACATGCTAAAAAAGTATGGATTTTATGCTAGAGTTAATAGAATTTACTGAGGTTTCAATACTGGAAGATTACACTATTTGGTTCGTGATGTAATAAAGAAATTCTGTAACAACTGCATAGAATACAAGTTTATCTCGGGATCAAGAAATGAAGCAAAGGATCATCTAGGATATTGTTCTACAGTAGGGAAAAGATGCTGACTTTTATGTAGTAAAGATGAAAAGAATTGAATAGCATGTCTATTGCAGAGCTAAAGTTGATGGGCATTGATAATGGATTACATGTATGGAAATGAAGACAATAAAACAATCAAGGAGGACTTTGACTTTCTGGCTTGAGCAAATGGATCTTAAGAGTGCTGTTTACAGGGATTCTTTGATGTGAGGTGACAGTGAATGAAATTCTTATGGAAGGGAAGAAAATTCAGTGTCACGTTTGTGCAGTCACTAGCATCAATCTTCTGTATTTTTCTTGTTTGCTGTTCACATTCACCTGAAAAGATATTTCATTTCTTGTCAATATTTTTCTTCTACACTTTCAGAAATATTCATCTCTGAGAATTCTATAAATCTCCATGATTTGTGTTAAGTTTTCATTGCAATATTGCTACTTGGAAAGGATGTTTAATGAAATAGTTGAATGAATGGAAGAAAAGTTATATTATTGAATTTCTTGCCGTTGTTGAAATCTTCAGTGCTTATCTGAAAATAACCACTGTGATATGTAGCACTTCCAGAAGAATATTTTACAGAGGAAGTATTTTATTTCATATGATTAAAAAAAAAACACATTGCACTGGCTCTTTCTTTGGTACTTTCATTAAAAAATTACCATTAAGTGGCAGATTTTATTAAATTACACATTCTTTAATTTACTCATCCACGCCTGTCCCTATCCACACAGGACGCCCGCAGTCCACCCAGGACACACGGCACCCTAGGGAAGCACCCCCTGCTCACCTCCAAACCTCAGGTAACCCACTAGTCCCAGCTCCTCCTACCAGCCAGTCAGAACAGGCGTGGCCCCAGGCCGGGAAGGACCCCTGGGCCACTCCCCAGCTTCACAGGTTAATTGCAACTGCGACCAGCACCTCCCCCCTTTCCCCACCCTCCCAGGACCCGAGCAGTCCAGCCAGGACACAGGGTACCCTAGGTAAGCACCCCATGCTCACCCCCAAGCCCCAAGTAACCCACTAGTCCAAGCTTGTCCCTCCAGCTAGTCAGAGCAAGTGCCCCTCCAGGCCAACTAATCAGTTCAGTCAAAAACACACAGAAATTGGGGCTGGAGAGGTGGTTCAGGGGTTAAGCCTCTGCCTTGGAATCGGAAGGTCCTTCCTGAGTTCGCATCCTAGACCCCACTTATAGATGACTGCGTTTCTGGTCCTGGTAGGGCGGAGCCTGTGAATCCCAGGGCAGAGTAAACAAGGAGGAGGTGGAGGCAGTCCATGGTGGTTCCCGAATTCATCTGTGGTTCTACACACGTGCACGCACATACATGCACAATTGAATAAATAATAAAAAAACATTTTTTTTAAAAAAACACACAGAAATTGAAAAGCCTTATATACCTGAGTGCTCCTAAAAACTTCACCAGGAAGCTCCTGGAACTAGTACAGCAGTTCAGCAGGGAGGCAGTCCAAATAATGCAGTTCAATGAAAAACGCACAAAAATTGAAAGAAGGTCTTAAGAATTAAAATGACAATGTCCAAGTCAAAGTGCAAATCCATGAGAAACAAAACCCAAGAAAACAAATCTCCCAATAAAGGAATTAACCCCAAAATGATAGAATCCAACCAGAACAAATCCATGGAAAATAGCCAAGAAAGCCTGACCCAAGATATCAACTTTCAAAACATGATTATCAATATTATGAAAGAGGAAATCTGGGAGGACTTAAATAACCGCATCAACCACTTTGAAGAGGAACACAACCGACACTTGGAAGAGTTGAGAAAAACAATTCAGGAAGCAAAAATAGGCATAGAGCAGTTAAAACATACTCAAGCTGAGTTTAAAACTGAACTAAAATACAAGTAATCTTCAACCATAACTCAAGAGAGAGTCTTATCAGCAGAACTAAGGAAGCAGAAAATAGAATTTCAGACCTTGTAGAAAAAGTGGGAGTATTATCCAGCTCAATGGAAGAGGTTGTTAAAGCCAAAAAGATACTTGAGAGAAATATTCAAGAGTTATGAGACACCCTGAAGAAGCCTAACATGCATATTCATGGAATACCAGAGCAAGAATCCCAAAATACCACACCTGAGGAAATTTTCCAAACTATCATCAAGGAAAACTTTCTTCATTTTAAAAGAGAGGCCCGTCCATATACATGAGGCATTCTGCACCCCTAACAGATATGACGAAAAGAGAAACTTGCCACGGCAAATAATAGTTAAAAATATTCCACATTCAAGACAAAGAAATGGTGCTTAGAGCTTCAAGGGGAAAAAAACAAGTCACTTTTAAAGGTAAACCTATTAAAAATAACAAATGACTTCTCAATGGAAACAGTAAAAGCAAGAAGAGTTTGGAGAGACTTACTTCAAGTATTGAATGAGTAAAATGTCAACCCTCAACACTATCCGTCATGATTGAGGGAGAAAGAAAAATTTACTAGCACAAAGACTACTTGAAAGGATACACGTCCAACAAACCAGGCCTTCAAAAAATGCTAGAAATGATATTCAAGCTTGAAGAAAAAAACAAGCATATCCAGGAGGACAGAAGGGAATTATAATACCACCAAAACCTAAAAGTGAAACAGTACACTTACGAAAGCCGCTAAACATAATAAATGTCCAAAATTAAAAATAATTTCTCCATTGTAATAGAATTAACTCGATCAAGAGACTAGATTACAAACTTGGATTAAAAATCACAACCCATCAATCTGCTTCCTTCAGGAAACCCATCTCACCACAAAAGATAAGCACATCTTAAAAATAAAAGGGTGGTCCAAAATTCTGCAAGTTAATAGAACCAGGAAACAGGCAGGGGTAGCCATTATACTATCAGACAAAATTGACTTCAAACCAAAAAAATCATAAGAGATACAGATGGATAATACATTTTAGCCACAGGTACAATTCACCAGGAAGATTTCAAAATACTGAACATATATGCACCCAATACGTCCCTCCCCCACATTCATTAAGCAAAACCTACAACATCTAAAGCAAGAAATCAACCCCAAAATGATAACTCTTGGGGATTTCCACACCCCCACTCAACATGGGATAGATGAACAGTTAAAAAAACTTGACAGAGACACTTTGGAACTTAATCAAACCCTTATTGAAATGGGCCTTACAGATCTCTATCGAACTTTTCTTCCACGCACCAAAAATAAACATTTTTCTCAGCAGCACACAGAACTTTCTCCAAAATAGGTCATATATTGGGCCACAAAACAAATCTCCACATATATGGGAAAGTTGAAATTATAGCCTGTACCCTATCAGACCACCATGGTCTAAAGCTTGACATTCACAACACAACAAACAACAGAAAATACACTAACTCCTGGAAACTTAACACTATTATGCTGAATGAGAATTAGATTTAGGAAGAAATTAAAAAGGAAATTCAAGATTTCCGGAAAGTGAACGATAATGAAAATACAACTTATCAAAATCTTTGAGACACCATGAAACCTGTCCTAAGGGGTAAGTTCATAGCTCTTAATGCCTACATCAAAAAAATGGAAACATCAGAAATAAATAACTTAAAAATGCAGATTAAAGCTTTAGAAGCACTAGAGCAATCTGATCCCAAAAGCAGTAGCAGAAGAGGAGATTAGCAAAATAAGGGGCGAAATATCCGAAATTGAGATTAGGAAAACAATACAGAGAATCAATGAGTCAAAAAGCTGGTTCTTTGAAAAAATCAATAATATTGATACACTCCTAGCTAAATTTGTTGGGCCCACCCAGGATTTGCCCCATGGCATGGCTGAGCACATGGGACTAAAGATGGCACTGAAGGCTAGTGCCCTGGGCGTAACCCTGATCACATTACAGAGAGCCCTATTTGGCTTTCAGGTATTGACCTCCCTTCTGTGTCGAGTGACATTGAACTTGACCTGTGCAGCCTGAAGGATGTGTTGACCTTTGACACAATTGGCTGCCTGTTTGGCACCTTGTGGTCTTTTGTCTATATAAGATGCTTTGTTTCACCCAATAAACTGAGATTTGCTTTGACAAACTCCCCGTCCCGTGGCCGAGTCTCTGGGAAATTGAGGCGGAGGTGGGGATGGCGGGACTTACCTTTCTTCTTCATTGCAGCAGGCTATGCAATCCTGTGAATAAATGTGTGAGTGGGTAGAGACACGCCACTCCGTGGGTGTTGGACTCCACAAAATTAACCACAAACAAGAGAGAGAAAACACAAATTAACAAAATTAGAAATGAAAATGGAGTTATCACTACTGATACACAAGAAATTCTAGTATTGTAATGTCATATTTCAAAAACTTATACTCTGTGAAATTTGGCAACACAAAAGAAATGGATGAATTCCTAAGTAAGCACAACTTACCTAAATTGAATCAGGAAGTTGTGAATTATTTAAATAGTCCTATAACATGTGAGGAAATTGATGAAGTAATCTTGAATATTCCCCCAAAAAAATGTCCTGGACCAGATGGATTCAGCAAAGAGTTCTATCAGACATTTAAGGAGCTAATAACACCAATACTCCTTAAACTATTCCATCAAATAGCAAAGGCAGGAATACTACCAGATTCTTTCTATGAACCTAATATTATCTTAATCCCAAAAGCTAATAAAGATACACTTAAAAAATCTATAGGCAAATCTTTCTGATGAACACAGATGCAAAGATTTTCAACAAATTGATTTAGCAAATTGATCTCAAAAACATATCAAAAAGATCATTCACGGGGATCAAGTAAGCTGTATTCCAGGCACACAAGGTTGGTTCAACATATGCAAATCAATAAACGTAATTCACCATATAAATCACTCCAAAATTCAAGACCACATGATACTCTCGATAGTTGCAGAAAAAAGTTTTTGACAAGATCCATCCGACTTATATGATCAAAACCCTAGAGACATTTGGAATAGAAGGAACTTTTATCAATATAATAAAAGCTGTATACAACAAGCAAACAGCAAGGATTATACTCAATGGGGGAAACATTGAAGCATTCCCACTTTGATCAGGAACTAAACAAGGCTATCTACTCTCACCACTTCTATTCGATATTGTACTTGAAGTCTTAGCTGAAGTCATAAGATAAGAAAGGGAGATGAAAGGGATTCAAATCAGCAAGGAAGAAGTCAAGTTATCTTTATTTGCAGATGACATTATCATATACCTGAGTGATCCTAAAAACTCTACCAGGAAGCTCCTGGAATTAATACAGGAGTTCAGCAGGGTGGCAGGATTCAAAATAAATATACAAAAATCAGTGGCCTTTCTATATGCCCAGAAAGAAAAGAGTGAAAAAGCCCTGAGAGAAACTTGGAACTTCAAAGAAATTTTACCAGGAAAAAAATTGAAATGTCTAACAAATATCTTAAAAAATGGTCAGCATCCTTAGCCATCAGGGAAATGCAAGTCAAAACTTCCCTGAGATATCATCTCACCCCGCTCATGATGGCAAAAATCCGTAATACAAACAACACCAAATGCTGGAGGGGATGTGGAGAGAAGGGAACTCTCTTATATTGTTGGTGGGAATGCAGGCTTATGCAACCACTCTGACTAGCCATCTGGCAATTCTTAAAGAAATTAAAGATTGAAATGCCATATGGCCCTACTATTCCACTATTGGGAATAATCCCCCATACAGCAAAAATTCACCTTGATAGCACAGGCACAACCATGTTCATAGCAGCACTGTTTACAATAGCAAAGTCATGGAATCAACCCATATGCCCAACATTTGATGAGTGGATAAGGATAATGTGGTACATTTATACAATGGAATACTATTCAGCCATCAAAAATGATGAATTAATGAAATTTGCTGGGTAATGGATGGAATTAGAAAAAATTATATTAAGTGAAGTATTTCAGACACAGAAAATTAAGGGCCATATGTACTTCCTAATAGGTGGATCCTAGTACCAAACCCACTTAGTGACACACTCAAAGATAAATCTCTGTAATACCTACAGTAATTGAGAGGATTATAAGCAGGGAGGGAAGGAGACGGAGGGCCCCTCCAGAAACAAGGAGAGAGGGGATCATGCTACAGCAGAGAAAATAAGCCACCATCAGGGAGGGCAAGTAAGTAACGAGACATCTGGTTGGGCTTGCAGACTCTTCTTACTAGTCACTTACGTCTGATGGGGTATGATCTCACCAGAAATGGAGGGCATAGAGTCTGGCAGATAGAAGGTAACCATCCCGCAAATGGAAGACTGTCCCCCTCCCCCAGCAGTCTCCTACTCTTATTCCATTTACTTTGAATCTACTCTTATAATAAGACTCTATTTTAACAGCATTTTATCTCTGACCAGGGGCTGATATCTGATACCCATCAGGATGGAGCCAAGGGTGTTGCAGGAGCACCAAAACTAAAATAAAAATCAACAAACCATAATTCAGGAAATCAGAGACTCTACATCACCCACCTGGAACCAGGCCAGCCTAATCTCTCCCGATCTTAAAGCTAGGGAAATTTGCAGAAGAGGGGGCGGTAAGATTGTAAGAGCCTAAAGATGGGGATGAGCAATGATATGCAAGATACACCATACAAGTTGGGGCCGAAGTAATCATAATAGGACTTTGTATGACCTGCACAATTACCAACATATCATTGAATCCCCAAAGTCTAGCATGGATTACAGGCACTAGGATTCTTAAAGGTAAGGGATTAATAGCCACAATAGTGTTCCTATTCTAAAGGGGAATCACAAAAAAGAGCTCTAGGCAATGCCACTGAGTCCTTATATCTCATCAGAGAGGAGGACCCAGAGGGAAGTTTGACAGGCACACTAAAGGATGCTCCAGGAATTGGGGGGAGGGAGCAATGGGAGAAAAGGAGGGAAGGAGAAAGAAAAGGAAAAGGGGGGAGGGAGCAAGGGGTTCTTGGGAGGGGTAAAGGGAGGGAGGGGAATGGGGTACTTATCAGCTTTGTATGAGTGGAAGAAAAAAAATTAACATTGTAAATATTTTAAATGCATCCTGATGCCTTAATGAATTCTACCCATCACAGTCATTGTGCAAATCACTTACAAAAAGTGCTTGCTGGAATTCAATAGATATTTCACTTATTAATATGTAAATTCTCAAATTCTATTCAATCTTAATCATTCATGAAAAAGCGTTTGTTATTGGTATAACTTAAGGGCAGGTATACTTTTACTAAACGTCACACTCTAGTTTCCATTCTTATTCCCCAGATACATCTAGAAACCAACAAAGAAGCACTGGGGAAAAAATGATAATGCATATTAAATATAAATGACTTATTTTTGGTTCCTGAACTGAATATTTTATTAGACGCAGTGAAAAGCCTAGACTTGCAGAAGAATAGACAGCACCAGCTGGAGAATATGTACAGCTGGGCAGCATGGAATTAAAATAATTCTGGAGCTAGAGAATGATAAATTTGACCATATTAAACATTACTGCATCTTGTCTGAGCTATTAGGTTTGCATTGGCTTGATAAGTAAATGATAATTATTTCACTATAATTGTCAATACAGTATATCAAACATAGGAGGATGCCAAGTTCCTGAAATTTAATATTTTTTATTAAAGATGCTTGTTACAATATGTTATTCCCATTTATAAAGTGTAATTATCATTACAGTATAAAGTTATGAATACTAATATATTTTACAAACTCCTGTTTGTAGAATTAGTGCCATATCTTTAAGGAAAATTGAATTCTCTTGAGAAATCATTGTTAATAAACATAAAAATCAGACTCCTATGTGGATGAAATTTTGTAAGCTATGTTTAGAATAATGGACAGAATTTGAAACTTGAGTGATGGTGTTCCTGATAAAATGAATTTGAAGCATTACATTTAACAATTGTAGTGATCCATTTAAGTTATCATGATTCAAATCACTGGTTATATTTAGTAAAAACACCGAACAAGTGCTGAAAGTGTCCATTTTTTATAAAATGTCACCTCGATATTGAACCACTCACTATTGCAAATACAACTAAATATGCACATCAATTTGGATGGTTTAAAGCAAACCTAAATATTATATGAGGTCCCAGACACTTAATAGTTTTGCTTACATTATACAGTAAAGTATAATTACTGTATTATGAATCTGTCAGTTCAGTTAACAGTGTAGTTTCTGTTATGAGACAAAGAACTTCATTGCTATAGCATTTTAAGTATGTAAGAAGACATGTCCTATAAGTCTTCTTAGATGCCTAAATAAAGGATCATCCAAGCTTTTATTTGTTCTTCATCATCATCTTGGAAACTTAATTCTGTGCAGGCAAAAGATATAAGTGTAGTGAATTTTATTTAATTGCAATTTAATCACAGAAGAATTCTTTGGGAACTTACAAAATATTGGAATGAGAAGCATATCTCTTTAATTCTTATAAGTTATTATCAGACATCAGTTGACATGTTCAATTTGACCATTGAATTCCAACAAGCACTTTTTGTAAGTGCCTTGTACAGTGACTGTATTTCATTAAAGCATCAAGATGAATTTGAAATATTTACGTTTACTTACTGCAGCAATTGTTTACACTTCAAAATATTAATGAATTCTAGTAATTAATATAAAGGGACAAATATTTGCTGTATAACTCTTCCTTTAATTTTCTTTTTATTTTTTAATTTTTTTTATCATTTTTATTCAATTGTGCGTGTGTGCGTGTGTGCGCGTGTGTGTATGTATGTGTTGTGTGTGTAGAACCACAGATGAATTCGGGAACCACCATGGATGCCTCCACCTCCTCCTTGTTTACTCTGACCTGGGATTCACAGGCTCCGCCCTACCAGGACCAGAAGCGCAGGCCGCCCCAGCTTCAGAACAGCGTCTATATGTGGGGTCTAAGATCCGAACTCAGGATTAACCCCTGAGCCACCTCTCTAGCCCCCTCTTCCTCTAATTTTCTTTTGAATATTAATTCCCTTTTAATTTTAGATATTGAAATATTTTCTCAATGCTTTTGTATATTGTTTATAATTTTTAGAACAAAAATACTGTATATCAAACATAGGAGGATGCCAAGTTCCTGAAATTTAATATTTTTTTAAAGATGATTGTTACAATATGTTATTCCCATTTATAAAGTATACTGTACTTTATAAATGTAATTGAGTCAATTTTACATTTTTTATCACTCACAATGAATGATTTCAAAGTGTTGCTTTTAAAACTTAAATTTATTTTGCATATGTTGCATGTGTTGCTTTTAAAACTTTTAAATTTATTTTGCATGTGTTGTGTGTGCATGTGCATGTGTGTAGGTGTGTATGTGTGTGTATGTGTGTATGTGTTTCTCAGAGAGTACTATTTGTCCATGTGGGGGCCCAAGCATGACTTCAGGAATTATCCTGCATTGCTTCTACCTCTTTTTTGCATAGCTCTGTGTTCTCCCAGGCTCAGTCCAACATGATCCAACTTGTAGGCCATGAGCTTTTCTGCCTGGAGTTTTTACATGGAACCTGGGATTTGAACTCAGGACCTTCTGCTTGAAAAGCAGAATCTTAACCTCTGAGCCATCTCTCCAGCTCCCAAGGTTGCGTTTTTAAAATATACTTTTATCATATTGCAAAATAATTAAATTACTATATCAATACTATGAAAATAAACTTTTCTATGTTATTTGTAGTCACGAAAGAAATAAGTTCTCTCAATCATATTTGGCCTCTTAAAATTGAATTGAACCAGTACATTTATTATAAAGCTTCTATATTTACTCAAATTTTCTTTTAACTTGTGTACTTTTTAAAATTATTCTCTTTTACAATTAAAATTTTAGGTGACACATAATAATCATTCATTGCGATGGTACTGTGATTGGAGACAGTGTATAATGAACACCTCAAGGTAATTGTCACATATGTTAACTAAAATATCATTTTTTGTATTGGTAAGTTTCAACATCCTCTTTGTTATGTTTTGAATTTTGAAATTTTCACTTGCAAATAATCATACTTACCATACTAAAGGACATTCCTAATTCTTGTAATGCAAATACACTTCATCAATCCTTTAGAAGTTAAACACACTTTTTGATATTCTTTTCAATTTTAACTTACATTTTCTTTGTTTTGTATGTTTATGTAGATGTGATACTAATTTTATAAATTCTTTTGATTGGCATTATACTGAAAAACACTAAATTATGGTTTTCCTTCTAAATTAATTTTTATCAGTATGTTCGTTTGTCTTTGTGGATGGGCATGTATATGAAGGTGTACATGTGGAGGAAAAAGGACAACTCAGTATTCTTTCTCAGATATCAAGTATTTCTTTTGCAGTCCTTTCTTTCTCTCTTTTCTAGAATTTGACACCCATAGTCATTTCTTTAAAACCACCAAACAATAGTAAAAGCTGACTATATATAACTAAATATATGTTAAAGCACTAAAAATTAGATCAGAGACAATGGAAATTCAGCATATTTATTTATTCTGGATGTGGCTATGTGATCTTTCTAATTCCCTCTTTTTGCTTTGGTTTGATATTTCTTTTAAATTCAGATAGCTTTGTTTAATTCATTGTCATTTTGTAATAATTCTACATTTACTTAAAACTTTAATGAATAACGAAGAATATATCCCCTGACCTTTTAGGTATGTGGTCTTATACCTTACAAACTGTAATATATCAGAGGCAGATTGATATTGAAAGAATTTCCCAGCTTTCTTTCTTTCTTTCTTTTTCTTTCTTTCTTTCTTTCTTTCTTTCTTTCTTTCTTTCTTTCTTTCTTTCTTTCTTTCTTTCTTTCTTTCTTTCTTTCTTTCTTTCTCTTTCTCTCTTTCTCTTTCTTTCTTTTCTTCTCTCTCTCTTTCTTTCTCTCTCTCTCTCTCTTTCTTTCTTTCTTTCTTTCTCTATTTCTTTCTTTCTCTCTTTCTCTTTCTTTCTTTCTTTCTTTCTTTCTTTCTTTCTTTCTTTCTTTCTTTCTTTCTCTTTCTCTCTCTCTTTCTTTCTTTCTCTCTTTCTTTCAACAGTGTCTCTCAATGGTCTTTACCCAATAAATGAGACTGAACTATGCTTAAAGCAAGTCCTAAGTATCTACCTTTCTCTGCCTGCCCATTGATGGACTTGTATGTGCTGTCATGTCCAGTTTTTTATTTCTTTTTGTATTTTTATGTGGATCCTCGAGATCAAATTCATATCATTATGCTTGTAAGATAAGCACTTTACCAGCTGATCTGTCTCCCTATTCCTTAAATTTATTTTTAATTCACAAGCCTAAATGTATGTTTCCTGGTGTTCAACATGACGTATGAAATTTGAATGCATTTCAGAATGGTTAAATCAAGCTAATTAACATGCAAATAATTCACATACTTTCATTTGTTTTATGTTGAGAATGCAAACTTTCTACTCTCATAGCTGTTTTCAAATTTTCAGTCTATCAATAATGACTATATTCATTTACTGCTCTTATCAAAATGAGAATTTAAATTTATTAAGGATCATCTTCTCATCTTCCACAAACCTGACACCAGTCTGGAATATCCTCTACTTTTATTCTTGTTCTACATATTTGACTTCTATAGATTCTACAATAAGTTGGATCATATGTGCACGTATTTTGTTTGTGCCTGGTATATTTCTCTTAACAAAATTTTCTCCAGGTTCATTCACATTATCAAAAATGAGAGAATTCCCTTTGTATATCAGGTCAGAAGAGTACTCTATCAGTAGCATTCCCTAAATAATATTTTAATTCTTTTACTTGCATGTCCTCCTTCCAAATTTATTTTTTTTTTTTATAAAACTGGACTACTGAATAATATATTGACGATAAAATAAATACATTTAGGATATAGATTGCCATTATGATTGAGTTTATAGATCCACATTGTTGGGAACCTATGACAAAGTTAAAGAAAAGAAATATTGTCAGTTCTCTGTTATACTAAGTTCATAATATCACAGAAGTTGGTCCACAGAAGGTTGTCCACATTGTAAGCAAATGGAGGTCCAACAAAGGGATGACACGCATGCAATGCCTCTATGGAAAACAATGCCATTTTAATCTATCAATTTCATTTGTTTTCCAAATAATTTGGCAATTTTTAAAAATTTTTTTAATTATTTATTCAATTGTGCGTGTATGTGTGTGTGCATGTATATGTGTGTATGTATGTATGTGTGTGTGTAGAACCACAGACAAATTCAGGAACCACCATGGACACTTTCACCTCCTCCTTGTTTACTCTGCACTGGGATTCACAGGCTCCATCCACCCTATCAGGACCAGAAACATAGGCTGGCCCTGCTTCCGCCCAGTGTCTACACGTAGGGTCTAGGATCCGAACTCAGAACCTTCCGCCTGCAAGACAGAGGCTTAACCCCTGAGCCACCTCTCCAGCCCCCTAATTTGGCAATTTTGACTTATGCCCCAGTGAACATAGGGCACACAGATTTTGCATCTTCTGGATATATACCAGTTCTGAGATTATAGAATATTTTTGCACATGACCTCTACCAAAATAAAATATGCAAAACAGAAAAAAGAATAATAAAATGAGATCATATAAAATTAAGTTCCTTTACATGAAAGATGACAACAATCAGAGTGGAAATTAACTATGAAATGGACAAGATATTTGCAAATCATGTCTTATAACAGATTAAAACAAAATTATATGAGGAGTTTAACTCAATTTTAAAAAATTACTGGAATAATTGAACATTTCTAAGGAGCCAAATAGACTTTTTTTCAAGGAAAGAATAGTAATGGTTAACAAGTATTTGACTAATATACTCATCATCACTAATGATTAGAGAAATGCAATTGGAAATCATGATGAGATATCATCCCACACTTGTTAGAATTGGTTTCAGCATAGAGACAAGTATAAGTATGAAAATAGCAAAAGAGATTCCATGGACAATGTGTTACACATTATATATGACAGTATTGAGAATTTTCAAAAAATTGTTGTAAAAATCAAATGTTTTGCATATTAGGAAATAATTGTCAGATAGAAACTGGATAATCACTTGGGAGTGCTCAGATATATGTTAATTTAAATGGACGAGTAAATTTTTTTATTGCTTAGAAGTAATATTTATTTATTTTAATTTTTTATATCTGCTCATAATAGGTATACCAATCTCCTCCCTCCTTCCACCCCTTCCTGAATCCCCTTACTCCTTCCCCCTTTTACCCTTCCTTTCCCCCCTCCCTATCTCTCAGTGCCTCCTCCCCTCCATCCCTGGAGCATCCTTTAATGTGTATGTCAAACTTTCCTCTAGGTCCACCTCTTTGATGAGGTGTAAGGACTCTGGCATTTCCTATAACTCTTTCTTGTGTTCCCCTTAAGTACAGGAACACCATTGTGGCTGTTAATCCTTAGCTTGTAGGGATCCTAGTACCTTTAGTCCATGCTAGACTTTCAGGGGTCAATAATGTGTTGGTCATTGCGCAAGTCATACAAAGTCCTATTATGATTGCTTTGGCCCTAACTTGTGTATAGTATCTTGCATATCATTGCTCCTCCCCGTCTTCAGGCTCTTACAATCTTACTGCCCCCTTTTCCGCAAATTTCTCTGAGCTTAAAGATGGAGGGAGATTAGGCTAGCCTAGTTCCAGGTAGTTGATATAAAGTCTCTGACATTCTGAATTATGGTTTGTTGATTATTTTTTTTCAGTTTTGCAGCTCCTGCAATGCCCTTGGCTCATCCTGATGGGTATTGAATGTAATCCCCTGGCCAGAGATAAAAACCTGTTAAATTAGAGTCTTATTACAAGAGTATATTCAAAGGTAGATGGGATAAAAGGAGACCGTGGTGAGGGGGGAGGTCAGTCGCCCATTGCAAAATGGTTACTTTCTATCTGCCAGATTATACCCCATCGGTTGCAAATGATCAGGAAGGAAATTCTGTGAACTTAACCAGATGTCTCATTGCTTACTTGCAGTCCTTGATGGTGGCCTATTTTCTCTGCTGTAACATGATCTCATCTCTCCTTGTTTCTGGTGGGGCCTTCCTTCCCAATCATTCCTGTATATAATCTTTCCAATTACTGTAGGTATTACAGAGATTTATACTTAAGTGTCTCTAAGTGGGTTTGGTACTAGTATCCACCTATTAGGGAGTACATACAGCACTTAATTTTCTGTGTCTGGGATACTTCACTCAATATAATTGTTTCTAATTCCATCTATTTCCTGGCAACTTGCATTAATTCATCATTGTTGATGGCTGAGTAGTATTGCATTGTATAAATGTAGCACATTTTCTTTATCCTCTTGTCAACTGTTGAACATTTGTGTTGGTTCCATGATTTTGTTATTGTAAACAGTGCTGCTATGAATATGGTCGTGCTTGTGCTATCGAGGTGAATTTTTGCTGTATGGGGTGTTATTCCCAATAGTGGAATAGCAGGGTCATATGACATTTCAATCTTTAACTTCTTTAAGAATCTCCAGATGGCTCCTCAGAGCAGTTGTATGAGCCTGCATTCCCACCAGCAAGGTAGGAGAGTTCCCCTCTTTCCACATCCTCTCCAGCATTTGTTGTTGTTTCTATTGTGTATTTTTGCCATCCTGACCAGGTTGAGATGATATCTCAGGGAATTTTTGATTTGCATTTCCCTGATGGCTAAGGATGTGGAGCATTTTTTAAGATATTTGTTAAACATATTAATTTTATCACTGGTAAAGTTTCTTTTAAGTTCCAAGGCCCATTTTTTAACTGGCCCATTTGTTTCCTTGGCGTTTAGTTTTTTAAGTTCTTTGTGCACTCTGGATAATAGAGTTCTATCAGATAAGTGGTTGGTGAAGATTTTCTCCCATTCTGTGGGTTGCCTTTGTGCTTGAGTTATAATCTCTTTATCTGAACAGAAGCTCTTTAATTTCACAAGATCCCATCTGTTGAAGTGTTGGTTTTAGTGACTATGCTATTAGATGTCCATATAGGAATTGTTGGCCTAGACCAATCAGCTCGAGGGAGTTCCTTACTCTTTCAACTAAGGTTTTTATAGTCTCTGGCCTTATATCAAGGTCCTTGATCCATTTAGAATTAATTCTTGTACATGGTGACAAGTACGGGTCCAGTTTTAATCTTCTGCATGATGATATCCAGTTTTGCCAGCACCATTTGTTGAAGATATTCTTTTTCAATTGGACTTTTTGGGCCCCTTTGTGAAAGATCAAATGGCTGTAGTTGTGTGGGCTTATATCTGGATCTTCAACCCTTATCCACTGATCTGTGTTTCTATTTTGGAACCAATACCAGGCTGTTTTTACAACTATGGATTTGTAGTATAGACTAAGGTTTGGTATGTTAATATCTCCAGCCGTGTTTTTGTTACTCAGGATTGTTTTTGCTATCCTGGGTCTTTTGTGCTTCCATATGAATTTTGAGATTGTTTGGTCAACTTCTTTAAAGAATTCCTTTGGCATTATAATTAGTATAGCCTTGAATCTGTATATTGGCTTTGGAAGGATGGTCATTCTTACGATGCTGATTCTGCCAATCCAGGAACATGGGAGATCTTTCCACCTTCTGGTGTCTTCTGCAATTTCTTTCTTTAGGGTGTTAAAGTTTTCATTGTAAAGGTCTCTTACTTCCTTGGTGAGGTTTATACTGAGGTATTTCATTTTTTTAGGGGCTATATTAAATGGGATTGTTTCTCTCAGGTTTTTTTGACTTCTTTCATTCTGGGTGTATGGGAAGGCCACTGATATTTTTATGTTTATTTTGTATCCTGCCAACCTGCTGAACTTCTGTATTAGTTCCAGAAGTTTCTTGGTGTAGTTTTTGGGATCACTCAGCTATAAGATCTTGTTGTCTGCAAATAGAGATAACTTGAATCCTTCTTTGCTGATTTGAATCCTTTCTACATCACTTTCTTGTCTTATGGCTTCAGCTAAGACTTCAAGTACAATATTGAATAGAAGTGGTGAGAGTGGACAGCCTTGTCTAGTTCCTGATCGAAGTGGGAATGCTTCAAATTTTTCCCCATTGAGTATAATCCTTGTTATTGGCTTGTTGTAACAGCTTTTATTATATTGATAAAGGTTCGTACCTTTCCAACTGTCTCTAGGGTTTTGATCATAATGGTCAGATGGATCTTGTCAAAAGCTTTTTCTACACCTATTGAGAGTATCATGTGGTCTTCAACTTTGGACTGGTTTATATGGTGAATTACAGTTGTTGATTCGTGTATGTTGAACCAACCTTGTGTGCCTGGGATAAAACCTACTTGATCCCCATGAATGATCTTTTGATATGTTTTTGAATCTGATTTGCTAAGACTTTGTTGAGAATCTTTGCATTTGTGTTCATCAGAGAGATTAGCATATATTTTTCTTTTTTAAGTGTGTCTTTATTAAGTTTAGGGATTAAGACGATATTAGCTTCATAGAAGTGTTGGACCCTGAGACCCTCACCCTAAAATTCACAGAATGTGGCCCACAGTGTGGATATTTGCTCATAGCTGATCAGGCATAGCTATAGTTAGCTATTGCTCATAGCTATTCAAGTGTAGCTACCGCTAGCCATTGTCTACTCCCCTCCCTTCCCCTCAAACCCCTGGTGACGGGAAAAAGAGCTGTAACCTTTGGTGACACGAAAACAGGCTGTAACCTTAAGATGACTAGCCTTAGGGAAAAACAAGTTTTGCAAGGCAATTCTGTTAATAACATAATTGTCATCTGGAACAAACTACCTGTGGTTACGCAGGTGGACAGCACCAATTATGATAGGAACCCACCCAAGCTTTTGCTGACTAATGATTGTACAATTCCTTATCAATAAGACCCCTACCCAAAATCCCTTTATAAATCCCTTGCCCTAGCTGCTCGGGGCCGCTTCAGTCTCTCCTGCCTGAGAGGTTGCTGGAGCCGCCCAGCGTGTCGTTAAATAAAACCTCATGCTATTGCAGCGAGAAGGGTCTTGGTCTTTCTCTTGGTGGCCTCGTTCCTGACTGAAAGACGGGGGTCTTTCAGAAGGAATTTGGTAGTGTTCCTTCCTTTGCAATTTGATGGAACAGTTTAAGGAGTATTGGTGTTATTAGCTCCTTAAATGACTGATAGAACTCTGTGCTGAAGCCATCTGGTCCAGGACATTTTTTTGGTGGGAAGATTCGAGATTATTTCATCTATTTCCTCATATGTTGTAGGACTATTTACATAATTCACAACTTCCTGATTCCATTTAGGTAAGTTGTGCTTACTTAGAAATTCATTCATTTCTTTTGTGTTGTCAAATTTCACAGAGTATAAGTTTTTGAAATATGATGTTATAATTCTCTGGATTTCTTGGGTATCAGTAGTGATTCCTCCATTTTCATTTCTAATTTTGTTAATTTGGATTTTCTCTCTCTTGCTTTTGGTTAATTTAGCTAGGGGTATATCAATCTTATTGATTTTTTTCAAAAAACCAGATTTTTGACTGATTGATTTTCTGTATCATTTTCCTAATCTCGATTTTGGATATTTCTCCCCTTATTTTGCTCTTTAATTTCACAAGTTCCCATCTGTTGAGTGTTGGTTTTAGTGACTGTGCTATTTGATGTCCATTTAGGAACTGTTGGCCTACCCAATCAGCTCCAGGGAATTCTCTACCATTTCAACTAAGGTTTTTATAGTCCCTGGCCTTATATCGAGGTCCTTGATCCATTTGGAATTAATTGTTGTACATGGTGACAAGTAAGGGTCCTGTTTTAATCTTTTGCATGTGGATATCCAGTTTTGTCAGCACCATTTATTGAAGATTTCAACGTCTCCTCTTTTCTACCTCTTTTGTGCCGCAGACCAGAGTCACGGCCTTGAGACCAGGGCTCCCCAGGACCAGGCAGAGAACAGAACACACGCGGCTCCCTCTCGTCCCAGTGAATCCTGAACCCGTTTATTGAAACGTTCGTGACAACTTTTATACAGAAAATTTTGGGGTAAAAAATGTTGCATACACAATAGATAATCAGCAAAATCACTTTCAGGGTGGACCCTTTTTTCCAGAACCTAACCCATTGCTTCAGAGCAAAAGCACTTAACAGAAACATTCTCAGTATTTCCAAACTTTTCTAATCTATAATGCTTCACCAGATAGCTATGGGGCTGAGCCCACATTTTAACAGAAACTGCTTTTTAAAATACACAGAGGCAGAATGATCTCCTTTTGATTTTAGCAAGGAATATATTTTACAATTAAATATAGGAGTCCTCAACACCCCATAAGTCTCAGCATGAGCTTTGCTGTTGTCCTCTCCAGGTTGATACTGTCAGTCGGGCAGGTCGACATGGGCACCAGGCTAACTTGGGTCTAACTTGGGAAGATATATGCAGCTCGTGTAGTCTCTACTATCCAAGCTTAAACCACATCTCTAAGGGGGGCCTTTACTTGGATACTCAAGGCCCATAAGCTATAGCTGATTCTGTCGATGGAACACTACTGAGGTATGCACTGAAGAAAACACTTAAGCAATATAATTATTAAAAGAATAACTACTATAATAGCATCCTTCTATTCCTTTTATAGTAAGGTTGCTTATGTCTTCCTTTGAGGAATTCCAGAAGTGTATTGCCAGTTAGATGACCCATCTGTAAACCATTCATACACCAAACCTGGGGTCCAGTCAGGCCCCATATGCTGAGGGTGTCTCTTTCGGGGCGGAGGCAATCATTGGTGGGAGTGTACTCGAATGGTCCATCTCTGTAATTTCTCATAAGAGTGCTGTTTGGGGTAGGAAAGACACGGCCCCCTTTGCTTCTGACATGGATTCTCCCAGTTTGGATTGCAAATACCATCTCCAGGGGCAGTCTTGGCATCTAGACTTCTGGCATGATGGTCTCTTCCTTGGCCTTCAGCCAGGGTAAGAGGGTATCACAGTTTCTTTTAAGGTTCTAGTAGACTGATAGCATAGTCTTGTACTTCTGGAATTTCTGAGTTAGTACATAGGTGGGAATCTTACCAAACCTGTTTTAAGACTCTAGAAGTTATTCTCTAATTTCCTTAAAATCAGTGCACACATTCTGGCTAACAAGTCTACTTATTGTAAATGACTAGACATGAAATGTCTATTTAGTATTTTGACTAAAACTTAAAAAGCAGGCTTCTCTCTAGAACAGAGAGCAGGAAGCTAGTTCCAAAAAAATCTAAGAAAGGGCCACTCCTAATTCCCAGAAGAATTCTCCCTGTCAGAGGCAAAACTTGAATTATCCCAAACAAAACCTAGGTAAGGGGCACTCCTAATTCCCAGAATTCTTCCTGCCTGAGGCAAAACCTGAATTATCTAGGAGAAAGTGTTTAGCCCCTGTTCAAGGGCGGTATTGTGACCTTCCTCAGGGGACAGGCTTTAGGCCTGAGCTGGGAAGAAACACCAAGGCCTGACAATTCCCATATTTTTCCTTATTTCTCTTAAATAAAGCCATGTCCTTATCCCAAAACATGTTACTTTGAATCCATCTTTTCCAAACTG
Organism: Typhlomys cinereus; assembly: GCA_023101885.1. Taxonomy (NCBI): domain Eukaryota; kingdom Metazoa; phylum Chordata; class Mammalia; order Rodentia; family Platacanthomyidae; genus Typhlomys; species Typhlomys cinereus. The sequence goes on from JALPQD010000022.1 coordinate 7,867,870, forward strand.
AGACATATACTACCAGATTAGTTGGATAGGAATGTGGCACTTTTGGGATCAGATTGCTCTGTTTCTAAAGCTTTAAGCTGCATTATTAGGTTATTTATTTTTGATGTTTCCATTTTTTTTTTTTTGATGTAGGCATTAAGAGCTATGAACTTACCACTTAGTACAGCTTTCATTGTGTACCAAAGATTTTGGTAAGTTGTATTTTCACTATTATTCGCTTTCAGGAAATCTTGAATTTCCTTTTAATTTCTTCCTGAATCCAATTCTCTTTCAGCATCATAGTGTTAAGTTTCCAGGAATTAGTGTATTTTCTGTTGTTTCTTGTTGTGGATGTCAAGCTTTAGACCATAGTTGTCTGATAGGGTACAGGCTATATAATTTCAACTTTCCTGTATTTGTGGATATTCATTATGTGGCCCAATATGTAATCTATTTTGGAGAAAGTTTCGTGTGCTGCTGAGAAAAATGTGTGTTCTTTGGTGCGTGGATGAATAGTTCGATTGAGATCTGTAAGGTGCATTTCAGTAAGGGTTTGATTAAATTCCAAAGTGTCTCTGTTAAGTTATTTACCTGTTGATCTATCCCATGTTGAGAGGGTGGTGTTGAAATCCCCAAGAATTATCGTTTTGGGGTTGATTTCTCACTTTGGACATTGTAGAATTTGCTTAATGAATGTGGGGGGGGCGTATTGGGTGCATATATGTTCAGTATTGTAAAGTCTTCCTGGTGAATTGTACCTGTGACTAAAATGTAGTATCCATCTATATCTCTTATAATTTTTTTTGGTTTGAAGTCCATTTTGTCTGATAGCATAATGGCTACCCCTGCCTGTTTCCTGGTTCCATTATCTTGCAGAATTTTTGACCACCCTTTTGTTTTTAGGATGTGCTTATCTTTTGTGGTGAGATGGGTTTCCTGTAGGCAGCAGATTGATGGGTTGTGATTTTAATCCAAGTTTGTAATCTATGTAAAATAAATACATTTACTTTTCTCCCCTTCAGTTGTTTGAGTCTGAGTGGTATCTCAGTAGAAGAAAGATTAACTGTGACAACTGGTAGTGTGAACACAGTTGAGGGCAGAACCTTTAGGCACATCTGTGAAGAATGATGTAATTAAGGAAGTCCTGAGCAAATCTGTAGAACATTGTCTAACTGATGTGGGAAGGCCTATAGTTGGTGAGACCATTGGCTGGGCAGGTGAATGAGAAGGGAAAACTGATTCACCTATTTTGGCATTTTTGCACACAAGCATTCTGGCAAATAGAAAGTATGTCCCTCTCTCAGCAATACCTGTGGGCATGGTGTGGCTATTTGCCTAGGTTCCTAATGTTAGTAAAAACTCCCCTGCTATTCTATAAAGTATAGCTAAGAATCTTTACATTCTGGAATAAAGCCCCTGTAACCTTAATTTGTTTGAGTCCTGGATTCATTCATGAACAGGAAAATGAAAGAAGCATATTTATAAAATTACCATTTTTCAAGATGATTTCTGCATAGTAGCGAAATTATGTGATTTAATATTTCAAGCTCAAATGATATCAATTTATTCAAAATGGAATTGTATTCCCTTATTTAAATTTCTAATGTATATGAACTAATTCTTCTTACTCTTAGATATGAATCATCATTTATATTATATATTGCTAATCCAGGGAGAGATAAAAATTGAAAATTCAGAACTTATATTTTGTACTTAAGATTTCATAGTATTTCAATTTTGTAAGGTTAAAAGATTATGAGGAAAATCATTATAAGTGAGGATTGGATGAACATTTTTATATAAGTTTTATAGATATCACAAAGGAACCATCTTTGTTTCTAATATTAATTGTGTTAAGTCTATAGAATAATTTAGAGAACATTACTTTGTTAATAATGTGAACTTTTTCTATACCTGAATATGGATCAGCTACTGATTTAGGTCTTATAAAATATAATACCTACTCACTATATTGCTTTGACATCACATAAAGATATCAGAAATATTTCCACATTATGATAGAAGTGTGCTGTCTGTTTATTGGCTAACTTAGCTGCATAGCTATTTCAGTAAAGAGAAATGACTCTGTAAAAGCAATCCCTACGAATTATTAACAAGTACTAGTAAACTATTAATTTGGTAACTTAATTTTACCTTTATAGAATGTTTTGACAGTTATTTTCTCCTTATTTGACTGCCAAGCAATAACCAAATATAAAACTACTCAAATATATGAAGTAAATCTTTTTGAACAATGTTCAGATTGTAAATCTTTATACAGTACTTGGTTGAAGGAAGGGAATTAAAACTCCAAATTCATTGACTTTTTCTTTGAGAAACATTCTTATCATACGGAAGTAAAGCCTAAAGACCCAAATTCAGTCACATAGAGTAAATTTTGTCCTTATTTTTATTTTTAATAAAAATAAATATCTAATAATATCTATCTCCACACCACATTCCATTCCCTGCCCCCACTCTCTCCTCTAGACAATTTCTTTCCCTTTCCTATGCTGCCCCTGGCCTTTTTCTAATCCCCCACTTGCATGTGTGATAGATATACTGTGTCCCATCTAGAATACCTGTACTAGTTAGTGTTCCAGAACCTGTAAAGGCACAAATAGCCCATTGGTGGACAAATGTTACAGAGTTCCAACTCACTTCTGACCAGCACTATTCCCTTGGAGTCCCACAGAGTAGTATCCTCCTATATGGGATCTTCTCAGTTCTATGGTGAAATGTTACTAGGCCAACTGCTGCTATAGAAATAGATAACATTGCATTGAGTTCTTGGATACTATAGCTCTTGTATTAACAGAAACTACTGTGTGACATTACTTCTACCTGTCCTCTGGTTCTTGCATTTTTATAGTTCCCTCTCCAGGCAAAACACCCTGAACCTTGAGGTGGTGTGGCCTAGATGTCGTGATTAGAGTCAAGCTGACCACAGTCACTTTTGCTTTCTACTTTGTCCAGATGTGGTTCTATCAGTATTAATCTTCCATTGTACAGATATAATTCCTGTTTCAGTGTCTACTGCTCCTTTGTTCTATGAATATAATGATAAGTGTTTGGATGGTAGTTTATTGTCAAGTATTTATATTTAACACTAAAGGATTTGTTCCCTTCTAGTGCCTAAGACGTCCATCCAAATCCACAGATTTGGCTTATATTACCAGGTGTGTCCCCCCTCCCAGATAGTGAAATGGGCCCAAATGTCAAACAGAATGCATTTTGTAACCCTCATACCTTAAAAACCATTATTATGCTTCAGGACTTCTCTTGATAGAGTTGCTATTGAAGCTTGTAGTATCCATTGCTAGGCAGGGGCACTATTTCTCTTTAGTATCCTCCATCATACACTGAAAAGAAGTGTAAGTTTGGGTTGGGGGATGAGGGGGATCCCAAAAGAGGGGAATTGATACAGATTGAGTTTTTAAATTTCTAGTAATCAGGAAGGAAAGGTAATGAAGTTGAGTCAATCACAGCTGAATATGGCATCTTGCTCTATGGCTGAGCACAAGTCTATGCACGGTTAAGATGACACTAAATGATACCTAGAAGAGAATATATCATGGACATTGGCAATCTGAAGAGAGAAATATAAAGGTCATGTCCAGCACAATCCTGCTCAACTTTTCTGGGGGCGGGGCACACTCATTACTTATGTCATTCACTGCTATTCAGGAGGAATGTAGTAAATAGGACAAGTTTTGTAACCAAATATGAAGAAGATGATTGAGATAATAATATTTGCAATTATTCAGAAAGTCTCTTAAACATTTGTGCATCATAAATACCACTTGTAATCTACCATGGAAAGAATCCTAAGGTAATTAGACATGATGAGATATACTGACACAGAATCAAATGGAAAGTTTAGTACTCTTCTTGATACAAAGGAAAAAGCAACTGGGAGGCAGAATAATAATATCTCCTATATAATAGTTGATATAGAGTATGCACAAAGAAGGAAGATACACTCATTGACAAAAAAAGTTAGAAAAATCCAATCGGCAATCAGTTCATTATCCTCATAACATTCATGGAACTATTGTTGTTGTAGCTCATACCATTTACAGATGAATGTGACTATTGATTACTTTTCTTCCCTTGAAGTCTTCACTGTACTTTTTGATATGATGAAATTTTAGGTAGAGAAAGCTTCCAGATATGCTCCAGTTTATTTTCTTTATGTCATGTGAACCGTGCATGCAGTGCATTCAGAAGTAGGGTCTTACTATCCGATTCTAGAGGGAAACTAAGATCAATGGAAAAGTCTTGATTTTGGGGGGATCTTTGAGAACACTCTGATAAAAACTTAGTAATTGGTATCACATATTAGGTAAGCAAGAATTTTAATTGCCTAAGGTGTCTATTAGGAGCAGACAGAGAGCATGTCTCTGTATTCCACTGTGTTGGGTATAACCATAAACACTTTTTTTTATATTTTTGATGTACATGCTATATAAAACGTTTCTGTCTGTGTCTTATAATCCTAGTGCTAATTGTTGTATCCCCACTCTCTGCTTTGTGCGAAGCCCCCACTTTCTCACCTCAGTTAAAATTTTCTTTTTTTTTTTTTAATTTTTTTTTATTATTTATTCAATTGTGTGTGTATGTGTGTGTGCACATGTGTGTATTGTATGTGTGCACATGTGCATGTGTATGTGCGCACGCGCGTGTGTCTGTGTATGTGTAGAACCACGGACGAATTCGCGAACCACCATGGACGCCTCCACCTCCTTCTGCCACGGGATTCACAGGCTACGCCCTACCAGGACCAGAAGCGCAGGCCGCCCCCGCTTCCGCCTGGCGTCTATACGTGGGATCTGGGATCCGAACTCAGGACCCTCCGCCTGGAAGGCAGAGGCTTAACCCCTGAGCCACCTCTCCAGCCCCTCAGTTAAAATTTTCTACCAATTATCTCCTGCTCTAGTTTCTTACCCTTGTGTTATTTTGACTCTTCTCCTTTAAAGTTATCCCCTCACGACCCTCCCCCAAAATCTATGATATGGTTTATTTCTAGTTTTGAGCTATTATAAATGTTTCTAACAAATTAAACAAGTTTCAATGCTAGTCTCCACATCTAATGGAGAACATGTGCCAATTGTCTTTTTATGTAGGGATACCTCACTCAGAATATTTTATATTTCCATCCATTTACCAAAAAATAATTTTTTCTCAATAAATGAGTGTTACTGCATAGTGCATATGTACCATTTTTCATTATCCATTCATCTGCTATTAGATATCCATGCTTATTTCATTTCCTGACTATTATACCTAAACTTCCAATGAAAATGAATATGCAAGTGTCTCTGTAGTAAGATGTAAAGCCCTTTGTAAATATGCTCAGAAGTAGTGTAAGTGAGCCATAAGGTAGCTTAACTATTGCATTTTGAGAACCTTTCATACTGATTCCAGGTTATACTTCTAACATCAATGAATAAACCTTCTCTTTTCCCCACATTCTTGCCAGAATTTGTTGTTATTTGTGTTCTTGATCTTATCTATTCTACGGTAATATGAGTAATGTCAGAGGAGTTTAAATTTGCATTTTCTAAACACTGTAGAATAAATTGAGATTTTAAATATGCTTATGATAATTATATTAAAACATTAATGCATTTTGATTAGACTGAATCTTCTTTTACTTATCAATATATTTCCAAGAGATTTCCTGAGGTGATATGCAATAATATTTCATGTTGTGCACATATAGTATTATCCTGTGTGATAAGAAACTTAAATTATAATTTGTGTGGGTTTTTGGACATTTGAAGTTTTTTTATTTTTGCTTTTATTAACATTAATGCAATGAGCACGGTATTAATGGATCCTAATTGCATATAGTGGGTTTTCTGTTTGTACATGGACTAGTGGAATTTCTAGGTCAGAATGAGTGAGCATGTTCATATGAATGACATATTAATGAACTAGGTTTTTTAAGCATTGCTTTTGTTCTTCTGATAATAATTTTATTGTCCTCATGCTTAGCAATTGACAAATCACATACATTTTCATGACTCTTAACTGTGACTTCAATATGAGTTCTCCTGATTCCTGAGAATTATTGAACATGAGCTGCTTTTCATATATTTATTGGAATTTCCTGTTTTATTAATGTTTTTATACTTTTATGAGCATATTGAGCATTCATCCTAGTTCCCTCCCTTCTCCCTCCCATTCCCTCCCATCCCTTCACCATTCTGCCACACTCTTCCACCTGTATGCTCTTATGGACTTTAGGGTTCACTCTGGCTTGTCTACTCCTGTGTGGGTTCAGGTATCTGTAGTGTAACAAGTTACCTCAATTCAGGCTACCCTATTTATATGTATACTTCCTTTTACTCATCCAGCTTTAGATATAAAGTTTTCTACTCTGAGTTCCCATTATATGGGTATAACAGCTGCCTATGTAGCAATTTGATGTACTGTCTTCTTACCTATAGATTTATAAACTGTCTTCCCTCTTGATCTATTTCCTTCCCTTTTTTTAAGGTTCTTGTTCTAGTTTACAGTTATAGGGATGGGTACCACTCTGGAAAGCAGGTCTTGAGTCCAATCAGATTGCTGTTGGATGTCTCCTTAGTACTCATGCCACTAATACACTATGATGATTTATTTTGCAACTTACAGATCTCATGCTATTGATGGGGCTAGTGATTACTTCTCTTCCCCAGCAGCTTCTACAGTATTCCTTGGTACTGTGCAAGTTATCTAGCAGGGAGAAGTCCTCAGAACAATCCCAGTTGATATATATTGCCCATGTGATCCATCTTCAGTAATAGGCTCTCACTGACAGTCTTTGGAGAGCAAGAAAGAGCAATGGCAAAAGCTATAATGTTTGGAAGCCTTTAAGACCTCTCTGATCAACATATTATCAGGAAGTGCCACATTCCTGTTACTTATGGTACAATTTTGTCCTTGGGTTCTAAGTGGATAAGCTTAAGGTTTTTATTTTATTATTTTTCCCCTGTTTTGCTCATTCTATGCTCCTCTGCATAGGGACCACTCATTCTTATTCCTTTCTTTAAAATACTATTTTTTCATACTACTAGCCTAGGATATTCTTTTGAGGTTGTTTCTTACCATCTTTGGTTTTTTCTGTAAGTCCCTCTGTCCCTCCTATCTCCCATGACTCTCCTGTCTCCCATTCCCTCCTTCCCCTGCTATGTATTTTTCTTGATTATTCCCTTCCTCATTCTTTTCCTAAGATCCTAAATCAAAGGGTAAACTGGTACAGCCTTTATGGTGATTAGTGTGGAGGTTCCTCAGAAAGCTAAAAATGGAACTGCCATATGATCCAACTATATAACTACTTGGAATATTCCCAAAAGACTGTGCATCTTATTACAAAGACAGCTGTCCATCTATATTCATTGCAGCTCTATTCACGATAGCAGAAAAAAAAATGGAATCAGCCAACATGCTCATCAACAGAAGAATGGGTAATGGAAATGTGGTACATATACACAATGGAATATTACTCAATTATCAGAAAGGATAAGATTATGGAATTTTCTGACAAATTGATGGAACTGGAAAATTTAATATTGCGTGAAATATCTCAGACACAGAAATTTAAACATTGCATGTTCTCTCTAATATGTGGATGGAACTGATATTCTTGTCAATATACTTGAGTTGGAAGCACCATAAGAGCCAGAAACTAGAAAAAGACCTAAGAATGGGAATGTGGGAAGGGATGGTTAGGATTTTCCTGTTTTTATGTGTGGTAATTATTGATATAGTCTCAATGCTAATGTTGTTTTAGTCATTTGTAATGCAATAACTTGCCTCAACTTTGCTATTTGTCTTTTCTCCTTGTTGTGTTTTTATTTGCTGATGTTTAATGTTTTATTAAATGAAATTCAAAATATACAAAAACTTAAAAGAATAGTATAAAAAACCCACGTGCAATGATGTAAATTTAATGATGACAACACATAAGATTTTATAACATCTCCACTCATTATTTCCCTGTAATAGGCAAAAATTGAAGTAACATTTAAACACATGTTAGATCAAGCATGCTCACTGAAAAAAAAGGAAAATTGCAAAAATATCAGATTATCTCACATATATTCAGCTGGCTTTATTGAAATATTTGTAGACTTGTTTTATTTGGATTTACTTGAGCACATTTAAAGTATCAGAATCTCACTAATGATTTCAAGATGTTTTGGACAATCATGAGAACTTCAAAAAATTGGCATTTAAAAACACTGACAACCAAATATAACAATCAAAACAAAGAGGTGAAAGATCTCTACAACAAAAACATTAAAACACTATAAAAGAAAAATTGATGTGGATACTTAGTGATGTAACGAGCACACAGAAGAATTTATTCTGTAAAACTGGTAATCCTACCAAAACAGCCTAGAGTTTCAAAACATTACGATTTGAAATTCCAATACATGCAAATAGAAAAAATCATCTGAAAATGCATATGGAAGCACAAAGCATTCTCGATTGCCAAAGCATTCTTGATAGAAAGGATAATCCTGGAGTTATTGCCATACCTGATTTTATATTCAAACCAATAAAGAAAACTGAATGTTACTGCCACAAATGCACATCTAAAACAATTTTTTCTTTAAACCTAAATAAAAGCCTTCCATAAGAAACCTCTCTTTTCAGTGAGCCGAGTTGAATGTAGAGACCATGGCTGCACACAATGTTGAGAATTTTCAAAGAAGAAAATATACAAATATAATTTTAAAATACAAATGGATAATAGACAATAAAATAGTGTTCAATATCATAGCTGTCAGGGAACTAAAAATTCAAATTATTTTAAGGTTTTGTCTCATCCTACTCAGAACGGTTATTATCATACAATAAATGACAACAAATTATGGCAAGGATGTGGGTAAAGGAGAACTGTTGGTGGGAATGTAACTAGTACAGTCATTGTGTAAATCAGTTAGAGGTTTATCAAATAACTAAAAATAGTATTATCATTTTGTCCACCTATATCATTTTTGGAAATATAAATTAAGGACCCTATATCTATAACACATGCCTGAACACCCATGTTTATTGCTGCTGTGTTCTTGACAGATAGAAAATAGGGAGTCAGACATCTGTTGATGTCTGTCAACAGATAAAATGAAACTTTGTGCAGCAATAAGGATATATGCAATTAAGAATGTGACAGACAAATGCATAGAACTGGAAAACATATGGATCTAGGTAACCTAGCACCAGAAGACAAACAATAAATGCCTGTGTTTGTATCATTCTGTATTCATATATTCAGTTTTGTATCCTTAAGTTAGAGTGAGTATATCTAGAAGCAAAGAAGCAAGAAAGGAACCTTAATGGATGAATTATAAAACATAAAAGGTAATTGTAGAAGAGATCATAAAACATACATTACTTAAAAGTAGGGGGATGGGATAGTAGGTGTGAAAAGGTATGAGATAGAGTGAGCAAGTAGGTAGAAGGTGAGATCTGAGAAAATTATCAGTCAAAACTAAGGATATATGAAAAATAAAACATACAAAAATATAAATTTTATACACTATATTGAAAGACAATTTTATTTTCTGTATTCATTTATTCATCGTGTGTGTGTGTGTGTGTGTGTGTGTGTGTGTGTGAGTGTGTGTATACAGGGTGTGTGTAATTGCCACATTGTGACTATGAAGGTCAGAGGATAAATTGTGGGAGTGGGTTCTCTCCTTTTACCACATGAATTTTGAAATTTGAACTTCGGTTTCTAGGCTTAGAGGTCACACATATCTACCTGCTGAAACATTGAACAAGTCCTCAAATAAAGTTCTCTTTAGAGTTTTAATTATACTTGTCAAGTGTTCTCTTCTGTCAACTTGATCCTTTGGAGGTGGGTCTTTGGGCACACTTATGAAAAATGACTTTGTTAAGGTAGGCCATTAGGCCAGCCAGTAAAATACTGTTTTCATTGTATAATTGATTGGGGAAGACCCAACCCATAGTGGTCATGGTTATTCCCTGGGCAGGTAGGCAAGCAAGTAAATTTGCTGCATTGATCCTTTTTCCCTGCTATTATCTTTGGACATGGTGTGGCCAGTTCCTTTGAATTCTGCTTGTAGACAATTGCTGACATGATGGACAGCTACCTGGATTGTGCATTGAATAAAACTTCCTTCTTTGCTAGGTTGTTTGGATAATGCTTTTATTGTAGTAATGAGTTATGAACTTAAAGCACATTGGAAACCTAAACAGGTTGGTAATGATATCCCTAAAGCCATAGGTTTTTGTATAATAAAAAATAAACCTTGTGTAGGTGTGCAATACCTAATATTTTGCAGAGAAGGAAGGCAGAGGTCTTATAAAAGTTATAGTCATTGTGGTTGATTGCTCACCAGAACTAGATCATGATCACACCACATACTCTGAGCACATGACAGACAAACCATGATGAAACTGAGCTGAAAGTTTCTTCATTGCCACTTAGTACCAGAAGTAGGTACCAGAAGGTGCTATAGAGGTTGCTGGAAGAGTAAAAGTATCAGTATTCTTACCTGTTTACCATGCTATGCTTACTGCATACTGGACTCCAAGACCAGTTTACTCAGGTTTACTCATTCAATAGTGGTATAACTATGAAGTTATGAATTTTTGACTAGATTTGAAACTAAGTATAAGAATATATATGTAATACTACTAAGCTGGTCAAGAGTCAATGGCTGGGAAGGTCACAGGCCTTAGGAAGAATCTACTACTGTTGTTTTCCTACTTGAGTATATAGCTAATTTGAATTTTTGCTTATACTGATAACCTAGTACTGCTTCACTCTTGGTAGATGAAGTTTGCTTTTACAGTGGGTGACAGCTAATCCAGAGAGTAATGATTTGTCAAACTGCCATGAATTAGTGGGTGTTAAGTGATCAGCTGAAAACAGGACATATGTATATCACTTCCTGCAAAACCCTATGAAAATCATAAAATAGAGAGTGAAAAGAATATAAGAGACAGAAAATGGGAAGTAGCACCTTGAAAATATGACATGGCCATTGCTCTCATGAACTCTCTACATCTATGATAACATTCACAAAACTTTTGTAATATTGTACCTATCATTATTTCATTATGGATGGTAAGATCCCACCTCTCCATGAGGGACTACTCACATTTAATGATTGTTGTGGGTGTTGTACAGATGCAGGTATCCACTACATAACCAAAGGCTGAGCTTTAGGTGCATCTGTGAAGAATTAATAGTCAAGGCAAAGATTTCAATCCTGTAGGAAATTCCCTAACTGATAAGGGAAGACTCAGCCCATAGTAGGTGGGACAATTCTCTGGGCAGGTAGATTTGATGGAGGGATCTGTTTCAGTAGTTTGGCAGACTTTTACACACTTACAGCCTGAAAACTGAGAAAGTTTGCCCCATTCTCAACAATTCCTGTGGATTTGTGGCCCATTTCCTAGTCTGCTGACATTATGAATTCCCCTACCAAGATGGACTATGAACTGTAACTAATTGCAAACAAGAATATATTCCTTGTTCCCTTACATTGTTTGGTCACGAATTAACAGCAACCCAACAGCAACACAAAACTAGTTAGCCTCTATTTTTAACCAGTAGAAGCATCATGGTAAGGCTGTCAGTACTCCAGTAAATAACTCTATACTCATGCTTATACAAACAGCCATAGATAAGCTCCATGGGTTACAAAACAAAAAACAAAATGAAGTAGAAGGAGGATAACCTGGGCAGTATGAAGGAGTCAGCAGAAATAAGATTAAGAGAGTAAATTGAAGTAAGAGAAGGTAATTTGGGGGAATGAACATGACTAATGTATATGTACACAATGCATATGTATATATCTGTACATGTACAATGTATATGTATACAAAACTGGCAAAATTTAAGAAATCATTAAAAAATAAGATTCAGTCAACCTTTTGTCACAAACACATAGAATGATGTTAAAAAAACACTTTGTCTTTTCCACCCAAGACGTGCAGTCCAGGGAGAACCCACTGTTCATCAGCTAAACCCCCTAGACTATGCCCCAGGCCCCAGGTCACCCACTCGTCCCAGCTCATCCCAACAGCCAGCCCACCAGCCAGTCAGAGCAGCAGCCAATCTGCTCTGGTGCTGGGGAAAGACCCTAGGCCATGCCCAAAGTCCCAGATGATTTTCACAACAACTAGATGCAGGGCCCTTTTTGCATGGGCCATGGACCAGGGAGGACACCCTGCTCCTCAGAATTCAACAGAACCTAAAGAAAACCCAAGCAAAGCTGTAAAGGACAAACGCCATACATCTGAAGTCCTCTAAAATCATCCTATCACATGGGAGACATTCTTCACATCCAGATGAAAGATAAGTAAACCCTTTATACCATCCCATTCCTTTCAATTATTAGTCACTGTAGTTTAACTTTTCCATATAGCTACATCAAAACATATACAACTTCAGAGACTATACCATTCATCTTCACATATCACCAAGGTACTAAACAGAAAAGGCATTACAATACTAATCCTCACTCCCTGTCTATTAAACCTGACTCAATTGATGTACTAACAGTCTAATAGCCTCATCTAGGAAATAACACCAATACCAGACAAACACACCCAACTCCAAGGCAAACACTAATAATAATCTCTCCAGAGTAATAAGTCAACTAATTCAGTTCTGTCAAAAACACACAGAAGCAGAAAGAAGGTCTTAAGAGATAAAACAACAATGCCCAGGTCACAGCACAAATCCATGAGAAACACAAACCAACACAAATATTCCACCAAAAAATTAACCCCATAATGATAGATTCTAACCAGAACAATCTGACAGAAAATAGCCAAGAAATCCATACCCAAGATAATGAATTTCAAAGCCTGATAATTACCATGATCAATACTATGAAAGAGGAAATCCGGGAAGAGTTAAATAACTGCATCAATCACTTTGAACAGGAACACAACAGGCACTTGGAGGAGATGAGAAAAACAGTTCAAGAAAAAAAAATAGGCAGAGAGCAGTTAAAACAATCTCAAGCAGAGTTTAAAATTGAATTAAAAGACAAGTTATCTTCAACCCAAAACCTTATCAGCAGAACTAACAAAGCAGAAAACAGAATTTCAGATCTTGAAGAAAAAGTGGAAGATCTAATCAACTCAATGAAAGAGGTTGTTAAAGCCAAAAAGATACTTGAGAGGAATATTCAATAGTTATGGGACACCTTGAAGTAGCCTAACATGCATATTTATGGAATACCAGAACAAGAATCACAAAATACCACACCTGAGGAAATTCTTCAAATTATCATAAAGGAAAACTTTCCTAATTTAAAGACGAGAGGCCAGTCCAAATACAAGAGCCATTCCTCACTACAAACAGATATGACCAAAATAGAAACTCACCGTGGCAAATAATAGTCAAAACACTCCACATTCAAGACAAAAAAAAAAGGTGCTGAGAGCTTCAAGGGAAAAAAACAAGTCACTTTTAAAGGTAAACCTATTAAAATAACAAATTATTTTTCAATGGAAATGGTAAAAGCCAGAAGAACTTGGAGAGACATACTTCAAGTATTGAATGAGCAAAAACGTTAAACCAGGCTGATATACCCAGCAAAACTATCAGTCATGATACAGGGGGAAAGAAAAATTTTCCAAAGACAACTTGAAGGCTTACATGTCTACCAAACGAGGCCTTCAAAAACGCTAGAAAAGATACTCAAGATTGAAGAAAAGGACAAGCATATCCAGGAGGACAGAAGGTATGTATAATACCACCAAAACCTTAAAGTCAAATAATACACTTACGAAAGCCACTAAGCATAAAAAGTGACAGAAACTAGAAGTAATTTCTCAATTATAACAATAAATGTCAATGGAATTAACTCACCAATCAAAAGATACAGATTACAAACTTGTATTAGAAATCACAACCCATCAATCTGCTGCCTTTAGGACACATCTCACCACAAAAGATAGGCACATTCTAAAAGAAAAGGCTGGTCAAAAATTCTGAAAACTAATGGAACCAGGAAACAGGAAGAGGTAGCTATTATTCTATTGGACAAATTTGACTTCAAACCAAAAAAATCGTAAGAGACACAGATGGACACTACATTTAGTCATAAGTACAATTTACCAGGAAGACCTCACAATACTGAACACATATGCACTGTATATGGGCTCCTCCATATTCATTAAGCAAACCCAACAGTGTCCAAAGCAAGAAATCAAGGGCAAAATGATAATTCTTGGGGATTTGATTACCACCCTCTCAACATGGGATAGAACAACAGGTCAAAAACTTAACAGAGACATATTGCAACTTAATCAAACCCTTACTGAAATGGACCTTACAGATCTCTATCGAACTTTTCATCTACACACCAAAGAATACACATTTTTCTCAGCAGCACATGGAACTTTCTCCCAAAAACACCACATATTGGGCCACAAAACTAATCTCCACATATACAGGAAAGTTGAAATTCCAGCCTGTACCCTATCAGACCACCATGGTCTAAAGCTTGACATCTGCAACACAACAAACAGCAGAAAATACACTACCTTCTGGAAACTAAATGCTATGATGCTGAACAAGAATTAGGTTCAGGAAGAAATCATAAAGGAAATTCACAATTTCCTAGAAGCAAACAATAACGAAAATACAACTTATCAAAATCTTTGGGACACAGTGAAATCTGTCCTAAGAGGTAAGTTTATAACTCTTAATGCCTATATCAAAAAAATAGAAACATCACAAATAAATAACTTAACAATGCAACTTAAAACTCTAGAGACACAAGAGCAATCCAATCCCAAAAGCAGTAGAACAGAAGAGATTAGCAAAATCAGGGAGAAATATCTGAAATTGAGATAAGGAAAATGATACAGAGAATCAACCAGAAAAAAGTTAGTTCTTTGAAAGAATCAATAAGATTGATAAACCCCTAGCTAAATTAAACAAAAACAAGAGAGAGAAAACCCAAATTAACAAAATTAGAAATGAAAATGGAGTTATCATTACTAATACCCAAGAAATCCAGAGAATTATAAGGCCATATTTTGAAAACGTACTTCATGAAATTTGGTAACACAAAAGAAATGGATGAATTCCTAAGAAAGTACAACTTACCTAAATTGAAACAGGAAGTTTGGAACTATTTAAATAGTCCTATAACTTATGAGGAAATTGATGATGTAATCTTGAATCTTCCCACCAAAAATTGTCCTGGACCAGATGGATTCAGCACATAGTTCTACCAGATATTTAAGGAGCAACTAACACCACTACTCCTTAAGCTGTTCCATCAAATTGCAAAGGAAGGAACACTACCAAATTCCTTCTGTGAAGTTACTATCATCTTAATCCCAAACCTTATAAAAATACACTTAAAAAAGAAAACTATAGGCCAATCTCTTTGATGATCACAGATGCAAAGATTCTCAACAAAATCTTAGCAAATCAGATTCAAAAACATATCAAAAAGATCATTCACTGTGATCAAGTAGGTTTTATCCCAAGCACACAAGTAGGCTTTATCCCAATCAACTCATGCAAATCAATAAATGTAATTCACTATATAAACCAGTCTAAAGTCCAAGACCACATGATATTCTCCATAGACGCATGAAAAGCTTCTGACAAGATCCAACAGCCTTTTATGATTAAAACCCTAGAGACAGTTGGAATTGAAGGAACCTTTATCAATATAATAAAAGCAGTATACAACAAGCCAACAGAAAGGATTACACTCAATGGGGGAAAACTTGAAGTATTCCCACTTTGATCAGGAACTAGACGAGGCTGCCCACCATCACCACTTCTATTGAATATTGTACTTGAAGTCTTAGCTGAAGCCTTAAGATAAGAAGGGGAGATACAAGGGATTCAAACTGGCAAGGAAGAAGTCAAGTTATTTTTGTTTGCTGGTGACATGATTGTATACCTGAGTGATCCTAAAAATTCTACCAGGAAACTCCTGGAACTAATACAGAATTTCAGCTGTGTGGCAGTTTAGAAAATAAACATACAAAAATCAGTGGCCTTCCTATATGCCCAGGATGAAAAAAATGAAAAAGACTTAAGAGAAACAATCTCATTTACTATAGTCCCTAAAAAAGTCAAATACCTTGGTATTAACCTAACCAAGGAAGTAAGAGAACTTTACAATGAAAACTTTAAAATCCTAAAGAAAGAAATTGCAGAAGACACCAGAAGGTGGAAAGACCTCCCATGTCCCTGGATTAGCAGAATTAATATCATAAAAATGACCATCCTACCAAAAGCAATACACAGATTCAATTCTACATCAATCAAAATCCCAAAGCAATTCTTTAAAGAAATTGACTAAAAAAATCTCAAAATTTGGCTCTATATCAATCACCTGGAACTAGGCCAGCCTAATCTCTCCCCATCCTGAAGCTCAGGGAAATTTGTGGAAGAGGGGGCGGTAAGATTGTATGAACACAAGGATGGGAGGAGCAATGATATGCAAGATACTCCACACAAGTTAAGGCCAAAGCAATCACAATTGGACTTTATATGCCCTGCGCAATGTCCAACACACTATTGACCTCACAAAGTCTAGCATTTGCTAAAGGCACTAGGATCCTGGGAGGCAAGGGATTGACAGCCACAGTAGTGTTCCTATGCTTAATGGGAACACAGGAAAGGGCTCTGGGAAATGCCACTGGGTCTTTGCACCTCATCGGAGAGGAGGACCCAGAGGAGAGTTTGGCACACACATTAAAAGATGCTCTGGGGATGGGAGGGGGAGACACTGGGGGATAGGGAAGGAAGAGGGAGGGGAGGGGGGCACAAGGCGATAGGGGGTTGGAGGGAGGGGGGTACCAGTGTACCTGTTAAAATGTATGAGTGGAAATAAAAAAAATTAAAAATCTCAAAATTCATATGGAAGCACAAAAGACCCAGGATAACAAAAATAATCCTGAGTAACAAAAACACTGCTGGAGGTATCACCATAACAAACCTTAATCTATACTACAAATCCATAGTAATAAAAACAGCCTGGTACTGGGTCCAAAATAAACACACAGATCAATGGATAAGTGTTGAAGCCCCAGATATAAGCCCACACAATTGTCATTTGATCTTTGACAAAGGGGCTCAAAAAATCCAATGGAGAAAGAACAGCTTCTTCAAAAAATGGTGCTGGCAAAACTGGATGTCCACATGCAGAAGATTAAAACTGGATCCGTACTTGTTACCATGTACAAAAATTAATTCCAAATGGATGAAGGACCTCAGTGTTAGGCCGGAGACTCTAAAAACTCTATGTGAAAAGGCAGGGAACTCCATGGAGCTGATTGGACTAAGCCAACAGCTCCTAAATAGAAATCCAATAGCACAGTCACTACAACCAAAACTGAACAAATCGATCTTATGAAATTAAAGAGCTTCTGTTCAGATAAAGAGATTGTAACTCGAGCACAAAGATAACCCACAGAATGGGAGAAAAATCTTCACTAACCAAGTTATCTGATACAGTCCTATTATCCAGAGTACACAAAGAACTTAGAAAACTAAACATCAAGAAAATAAATACCACAATTAAAAAATGGGCCTTGGAACGCAAAAGAAACTATACCTGGGACGAAATTGAAATGTCTAAAATTATCTTTAAAAATGATCCACATCCTTAGCCATCAGGGAAATGCAAGTCAAAACCTCCCTGAGATATCATCTATCACTGGTCAGGATGGCCAAAATCCACAGTACAAACACCAAATGCTGGAGAGGATGTGGTGAGATGGGAACTCTCCTACATTGCTGGTGGGAATGCAGGCTTATGCAACCACTCTGGTGATCAGTCTGCCAATTTTTATAGAAGTTAAAGATTGAAAATGCCATATGACCCTGCTATTAACAGCCTTCTATCTCTGGCTAGGAGGTGACCTCCAATACCCATCAGGATGGAGCCAAGGGTGGTGCAGGAACAACAAAACTGAAAACAACAACAAACCATAATTCAGAGCTTCAGAGACCCTACATTAATCACCAGGAACCAGGCCAGCCCAATCTCTCCCCATCCTAAAGCTCAGGGAAATTTGCAGAAGAGGGGGTGGTAAGATTGTAAGAGCCTAAAGATGAGTAGGAGCAACAATATGCAAGATATCCCAAACAAGTTAGGGCCGCAGTAACCATAATAGGACTTTGAATGACCTGCACAAGGACTGACAGTATCAATGACCCACCTAAGTCTAGCATGGATCACAGGCACTAGGTTCCTTAGAGTCAAGGGACTAACAGTCATAATAGTGATCCCATACTAAAGGGGAGCCCAAGAAAGAGCTCTAGGCAATGCTACTGAGTCCTTACACCTCATTAGCGTGGAGGACGCAGAGGGAATTTTGACATTCACACTAAAGAATGCTCCAGGTATTGGGGATGAAGAGGGGGGCACTGGGAGAAAGGGTGGGAGGGGGTGAAAGGAAGGGGAAAAGGGGGAGAGAGAGCAAGGGGAACTGGAGAGGGGTGGAGTGAGGGGGGGACCGTGGTCCCTATTAATTTTTTTATTAGGAAAATAAATAAATAAATAGATAGATAAATAAATAAATAAATAAAATAGTTTGTAACATAATTATCTTTAATATTACAAGTTGTACTAGTTACTCTTATCCGTTACTGTAAGAGCAAATCCACAGTTAAGCAACTTAGCAGAAAAGGAAGAAGTACTCAGCTTATGGTTTCAGAAGGGAGATACAGTCTTTCAAGGCAGACACGCCATGGCTGGCTGACCATCTAAAGATGGAGGCAGAAGCTGGAGAAGGCCTAGGTCATCCATCCATCCTGGAAGCTGAGAGCTGCTAGACTGTCTGATTCAAGAAGAGAGCTCTCCTGGACATAGGATGCAACTATTATACCTCAAGGTCCATCCCCTGTGACAATTTTTTTTCAGCAAGGCTCTGCCTCTCAAAGTTGCCATGACCTTCTCAAACAAATGAGATTGTGGGGGACACATTTCAAACCATGACATAAATAATAATATTTAAATTGGACATTATGAATTTATTAATAGTGCTTGTTCTTTTCAAAACCAAGTTATGATGAGCAAATCATTAGCTGAGAGAATTTGATCAATAACTAAGATACTTTTTCAGAAGTTGCAAGCAACAGCCTTCAGCATAGTGAGAAATACATTATACAATTTAGATTTATGGTGTTTTTCCTCTTAGTTCTATGATCTAGCTCTGTCTTCCATTTGCAATTAGATGTGGATATGTAATTATTTTCTTGTTCTTTCTGAGAGGTGATAAAATTAACTCTGAATTATTACTACTAATTTTAAGTCCAGTAGCAAGTTTACATTTTAACTTATTTTAACTGTTGTTATATTGCTAATTGAAGTACTAATTCAGATAGTCACAAGTCTAGTTCATGTATCAGTTATAATGTCCAATGCCTTTCTTAGCAAATTTACTCAGAACTGTAGAACCAGGCTAAAAATTAAGACATTTTTAAAGATAACCCTGTGAATAACATGGTTTTTTCTTGATTACCTTGCCACAAAAAGTACAACTATAATCTGTCATGGGACTAGCAACAGCAAACACATTATCACATTAGCTGAAGAGAATGGTATATTGATCTCTATTTAAAAATGGTAATATTCAAAGAGTAATTTTGAATAATAACTGGTTCACAGTACTGAGGAAAATGGACACTTTTGAGATCAGTGGAATTCTTTGAGTGGTGCTTTGCTTTCAATTTCACACTCAATGGTCAACCAGCCAATGGCATGTGGAAACTTTCATCAAAATGGTTATGCGTCACAAAAGTTCTGCATCTGAAGCAAAAGTTCTGTACCTGGTAAATCCAGCAAAAAGATAACCTATAGAAGGGGGAGAACATTTTCACAAACCATGTCTGACAGAGGACTGATATTCAGAGTACACAAAACTTCAAAAATTAAATACCAAAGCAATAAACAGCACAATTAAAAATGGGATATAGAACTGAAAAGAAATTTCTAATAAGACGAAATTCAAATGTCTAACAACCATTTTTAAAAATGCTCTACTTCCCTAGTCTTTAGGGATATGCAACTTAAAGCTGCCCCAAGATTTCCTGTCATTCCAGTCAGAAGGGCTAAATTCCAAAATACAAATAACAGCAAATGCTGGCATGGATTTTGGGAGAAGGGGACCCTCATACATTGCTGGTAAGATTGTAAACTCATGAAACCCCCTTGGAGATCAATTTGGAGGAACCTAAAAAAAGGTAAAAAATGAAATTCCATATGACCCATCTAAACTACTCCTCAGAATATTCACAAAGAACATTGCATCAACACCAGAAATGCGTGTACAAATATGTTCAAAGCAGCCTTTTTTACAATTTCATAGAAATGGAACCAAACTAGATGTCCAACAGTTGACAAACATTTAATGAAACAGTGGTATACACACACATACACACACACACACACACACACACACACACACACACACACCCAATGAAATACTAGTCAGCTGAGAGGAAAAAAAAATTAAGGAAATTTGCCAGTAAATTGATGGAACAGGAAGAAATATACTGAGTAAAACATCCCATTCCTTATAGATGGATCTTAGCTGCAAGTTCTAAAGCCCCATGTAGTATGACTTATTCTTTGTGGATTCTGTATTTAATATGACTTACCCACTCTTCTATCAGATTTTAATACTGCAGTTATGAACAAGCCATGATAATTTAGTGATATCAAAAATTGCCTTTTCTCTTTTAAAGTATGTAGACATTGTCATTTTATGTATTGTGCATTTTCATTCACTGCTTGGAAATTATTTGTACATGTCCTTTTCAGTTTTTACTTCTGAAGAATGAAATAAGGCATTCTTGAAGAATCTAACTTTAGAAAATTACAAAAACAGCTTCTTTGTACTTACTCTTCATTATGTATAAATGAACTTTCATATGTACAAAATCCTTAATTTCTCCTTTATTCATTAGGAGTAGAAACTCTTCCCTGAGATTACTTTATAGTGATTCAAGAATTCAAGAGTTTTGGCATGAGATCTTTTTTTTTTTTTTTTTTATTTATTCAATTGCGCGCTCGCGCGCGTGTGCGTATGTGTGCGCGTGTGCGTGTGTGTGTGTGTGTGTGTGTGTGTGTGTGTGTGTGTGTGTGTGTGTGTGTGTAGAACCACAGGCGAATTCGGGAACCACCACGGACCACCTCCACCTCCTCCTTGTTTACTCTGCCCCGGGATTCACAGGCTCTGCCCTACCAGGACCAGAAACGCAGGCCGCCCGGCTTCAGTCTGGCATCTCTATGTGGAGTCTAGGATCCAAACTCACAAGCTTCCGCCTGCAAGGCAGAGGCTTATAACCCCTGAGCCACCTCTCCAGCCCCCTGGCATGTGATCTTCTATTATGTTACTGATTTTTAGGCCAAAGAAATTGAAGTGAAAATTACACTGGCTAGAGAATTGATTTAATGAGAAAGTTATATTATTATACTTATTCACAAACCTGGTTATAGCAAACACCATACATTGAAAAAATGACAGTAAGCATTCCTATTTGGTACTGTTCGTTTTCATCATTTTCTATGCAGATTTTGAGATTAAAGGTATACATAAGCATGTAATTTAGTGTACCGCCAGTGATGATAGTAAAACAAATAATGTTGGAAAGAAAAATTATGCTTTATTTCAATAAAAAAGAAATCACAGTTTCTCACATATAGCAAAAATGCAAACTATCAGAGGACCAGATTCACAGTAATCTTTTTTTTTAACTTTATTTATTTCTTCCACTCATACAAAGTTGATAAGTCCCCCATTCCCCTCCCTCCCTCCACCCCTCCCTGAATCCCTTTGCTCCCTCCCCTTTTTCCCTTTCCTTTCCCGCCTCCCTCCCTTTCTCCCAGTGCTCCCTCCCCCCTCCCCCATTCCTGGAACATCCTTTAGTGTGCATGTCAAACTTCCCTCTGGGTCCTCTTCTCTGATGAGGTATAAGGTCAGTAGCATTGCCTAGATCTCTTTTTTGTGTTCCTCTTTAGTATAGGAACACTATTGTGGCTGTTAATCCCTTGCTCTTTTTTGTGTTCCTCCTTAGTATAGGAACACTGTAGTGGCTGTTAATGCCTTGCCTCTAAGAATCCTAGTGCCTGTGATCCATGCTAGACTTTGGGGGTTCAATGATATGTTGGTAATTGTGCAGGTCATACAAAGTTCTATTATGATTACTTCAGCCCCAACTTGTATGGAGTGTCTTGCATATTGTTGCTCCTCCCCATCTTTAGGCTCTTACATCTCACCACCCCCTCTTCTGCAAATTTCCCTGAGCTTTAGGATGGGGAGAGATTAGGCTGGCCTGGTTCCAGGCGATTGATGTAGAGTATCTGATGTTCTGAATTATGGTTTATTGATCTTTTTTTTCAGTTTTGTTGCTCCGGCACCACCCTTGGCTCCATCCTGATGGGTATTGGATATCACCCCCTGGACTGTGCAAGCAAGTGTATGTTCAGGGCCGGAGGAAGGAGGGGGGCAGATTCACAGTAATCTTACATGTCTAGCTTTCTCTTTAGGTCAACATCATTGTGCAAATTATCAGTCTACAGGTCAGTTAAAGATCCAATATCATGTTATTTTCATGGGAACTTCATGCTGTCTATAATGCTTTGATTTTTTCCCAAAATTTCATTCTACCTTTTATGTCCTGGTTAGATAACATTAAATCTATTTCAACTATTTCTGTTTTATTATTCTAGTTTACATTGCTTCATTTATAAGTCATTTTATGTCTTCTAAGTGCAGACTTTCTTAAGCTTGTCTTAAATTTTTTCTGCAAGTTAATTTATATTTGTATCATTAGTGAGTTATGGAATAGTAAAAATGTTTCATAAAAATGTGTTGAATTAATGCATTAATTAATAGGAAAAGAACAACAGAAATTCCATACCCATAATTTAAGATTGGAAAAGAAATATTTCAAATCAAGGTAGTTCTTCAAATACTCAAAGTAACTGAATAAATTTAACATTTGACATTTTATGCCAATTTCTGGAGGGAATGATTTTGGTTTCTGGTGCAGGATTTAACTATATATCCAAGCTCACCTTGAGTTCATTACTTCCTATTTCATTCACCTCAGTTTGGGGAATATATATGTGCCAACATTCTTGCCTGTCCTATCTTTAATCTATGATTTTACAGCACAATGAATCAGTGATTCTATATAATTATGTGAAAAGAAGTGAAGAATAATATCAAGAAAACGGCAAAAGGAGAAAAAAAAGGAAACAAATATATTAAGAATTTTAACTCCATGTACCAAAGTTTAAATTTTTAGTTGAGAAATCAGAATTTATTTTTCTCTGAAGAAACTTGTTTACATTTTTTTATCTATTGGAAATATCTTATGTCTTAGAAAATATGGGAAATAACAGCATGAGTAGAATACATAGTTTTCTGGGTCTAGTATCTCCCCTGATTGGCCTGCTTTTCATAATCTATTTGATATATTATCATTTTATCTTAACATGATTTTTAGGAAACTTAATTCATTATTTAGTTGAAGTCTGTAACCTCAATCATCAAGTTAGTTTAAAAGAAAGAAAAGTGACAGCTTTTGCCCTACTGCTGAGGATAAGAGGTAAGGAATTAAGGGACCCACTCTAAATTTTCCACTATTAGAACTTTTGTATTCCTAGATTTAAAAATTCAATATATGTAAACAACACTAATAGTGTCTTTACCTTTCATTAGTATCTCATTCATTATGTCCATTTCCTCTCATTTCTTCCAGCCTGTGGTTCTTTCCTACTGGTCATGTTGCAGTTACTTTTCTCCATTGAAGTGAGATAACATTCATGTACACCTTAATGAAGAAAGTAGAATTGATTTGGTTTATGGTTCCAGAGGAAAGATATAGTCCATTATGACAGAAAGGCATGTTAGCAGTAGAATTGGTATACTGGTTCAAATCAAAACAACAATCATGGAGGCAGAGAGCATAAGGAACTGTGGAGGTAGGGCAGGGCTATAAAATCTTGAGTCCTGCTTCCTGTGGCATGCCTTCCTCCAGCAAGGTTACAGCACCTAAAAATTCCATGACTTTCCCAAAACCTAGTATTAGCTAAGGATTCAAATACATGATATTCTGTGGGACAACTCACAATCAGACCATGACAGCTACATTGTGGTTACATGTGTTAATAATACAAGTAGTATTCAAATTGAGAGTCACCACAACTATTTACTTGAGAATAAAGATAGTCACAAATGTGATCTTTACTTTGAGTTTAAAATTTTGCCTTTTAACTGTTATGTGTGTGTATGTATATGTGTGTTTGTGTGTGTGTGTGTGTGTGTGTGTGTGCATGATAGGTGTGTGTGCGGTTTGTGTGAGATTGTAAATACACATGTATGGATACAACACAATCAAATTTGTAGGTCTTCACATTCTCTCTTGTTAAAGACAGAGTGTCAATGTGGTTTTATTGTTTAGTATACCAACCAAGCCCTTCTGCAAACTTCTAAGAATTATCCTGTCTCTGTTTCCCATCTCATTTTAGGGCTCCTAGGGTCAGAGATGCATAGCAATTTTCCCAGCATTTTTGTGTGGGTTCAGGAGATTCAACTCAGGTCTTCAAGCTTCTGTGGCTAGTATTTGCCCACTTATTATTCTCCTTGGACCTTTTTCATCATTCTACTTCAGTATCACATTTATTTAAATGAAATTATTTTATAAATTGTGATACTCAATTTCAAAAAAGTATATTCTTTCCAAAAATACATAGCAGTCTTATCACCAATAGTAATCAATACATATTTTTGGACTGGAAATAAAGGAATGCCATTTATAATAGCTTAAAAATGCCTAGCAGTTTATCAGCTGGAATCTCTATATTGAAAACAATATAACATTGATTAATGTAATTGAAGATAAACATTTGAGTATTTATCTTATATTTACCTTATATTTATCTTATCTTATATATCAATATATCCTACATATTGTCATATTTAGGTATGTGTCAACTTGGCTGAGGGTTTGAGCTTTAGACACATTTGTAGAGAATTAGGATTTGAATTAAGTCCAGAACAAACCTGCAGAAGATTGCCTAATTGATGGGGAAGGTCCAGCTCATGGTGGGTCAGTCTAGTCCCTGGAAGTGTGGCCAATTACCTCAGCCCTGTGTTGGTGTGAGCTTTCCTGTTAAACTGAATGAGCAATTGCAAACCAACTATCCTAAGAGAATATACCCTTTCTTCCCTTAGCCATCTGATGGTGATTTTTACCAGCAACCATGTAGAGCAATTTAGACTAACTGATATACATATATATATATATATATATATATACATAATATAAATTATATATATGATAAAAGCAAAATGATTCAAAATCATGATATAATTGCTGAATTTGAATGGTTGTTTAAATTCCCCTACACACAGACATTGGATTGTCATTTCTATTGCAATCTAATGTTTGCTTAATGTCATAAATGCTGTATCAGAAAAATATGATAATGGATTCCTAATTTTAAATTTTTGCAGCAGAATTTGAATGTATAAATGTAATTAGGAAAGTTAAATTTTCTAAACAAAAAAGTAAAATGTTGAGCAATTCTTCCAATTAAAATGAAGAAAGACCTTTCCCCACCTGCCCAGGATGTGCACAATCCAGCCAGGACACACTGGGCCCTAGGTATGTACCCCCTGATCACTCCCTGTTATGGTTGTATTTCGATGTCAACTTGACAGTTGCAGACTGTTTGGGGGCATCTGTGGAAGATTAATGGTTAGAATGGCCCTTGAACAAGTCTATAGATACTTGACTGATTACTGTGGAGAACCCAACCCATCGTGGGTGGTACTTTCCAGTGGTGGACCTGATAATAGGAGGTGTAAGAAGAAGGAACGTTCTCTTCCGTGATCCGGTGTTGACTTGCTGTGGAGTCCACTCTGCATGCGCGTTGTTCACCTTGGACCGTTATGGCCTTCTTTGTTGCTGCTGCTGCTGCCTCTGTCTTTAGCTGACTTGGAGCTTCCCCCTTTCCACATCATTGTTGCTGTTCCCACTGCTTTGGAGCCTGGTTTCTGGGCCTTGCTGCTGTTCGCTGTTCACCACGGATATTGGACCCGAGCTGTTCTACACTGATGTTGGAACCCAGCATCTTTGACCCTCAGAGGAACAAAGGCATGAGACCTTCTTGGGATCTTTGGGCTTTGTGGAATATTCCAGCCAGGAAGGAGGCTGCTGCTTGAAAGACACTATTTTTATTGTGACTGGTTTTTTCAATAAAATCGTTTATATACATATACATAAATTACATTCTATAGATTCTGTTTCTTCAGAGAACCCAGACTAATACAACCCCAAACACTTGGTAACCCACTGGTCCCAGCTCCTATCACCAGCCTGTTGGAGCAGGTTCTGGTCCTGGTCCCCTGGGATATATCCCCAGCTCTCCAAGTTAATTGTCCCCTTCACCAGCAACTTTCCCCTTTCCCCACCCACCCGGGACATGCTGTGCCCAAGGTAAGCACCCTTGCTCACCCCCAAACTCGAGGTAACTCATTAGTCTTGGCTTCTCCCACCAGCCAGAGCAGGAGCTGCTACAGGCCAACTAATTTGGTTCAGTCAAAAACACACAGAAATTGAAAGAAGGTCTTAAAAGATAAAACAACAATGCCCAAGTCAAAATGTAAATTCATGAGAAACGAAACCCAAGAAAACAAATCTCCCACTGAAAGAATTAACCACATAATGATAGACTACAACCAGAACAAAAATAACCAAGAAAGCCTGACCCAAGATAACGACTTTCAAAACATGATCATTACCATGTTCAATACTATGAAAGAGGAAATCTGGGAGAAGTTAAATAACTGCATCAACCACTTTGAAGAGGAACACAACAGATATATCCCCAGAGGATATATCTGGAGGAGTTGAGAAAAACAGTTCAAGAAACAAAAACAAGCATAGAGCAGTTAAAACAGACTCAAGCCAAGTTTAAAACTGAACTAAAAGACAAATTTACTTCAACTTAGAACTCAAGGGAGAGTCTTATCAGCAGAAGTAAGGAAGCAGAAAATAGAATTTCAGACCTTGAAGACAAAGTGGGAGTATTAGCCAGCTCAATGGAAGAGGTTGTTAAAGCCAAAAAGATACTTGAGAGAAATATTCAACAGTTATGAGACACCCTGAAGAACCCTAACATGTGTATTCATGGAATACCAGAGCAAGAATCCCAAAATACCACACCTGAGGACATTTTTCAAACTATCAACAAGGAAAACTTTCTTCATCTAAAAAAGAGAGGCCCATCCTTATACAAGAGGCATTCTGCAACCCAAACAGATATGAACAAAAGAGAAACTCGCCACGGCAAATAACAGTTAAAACACTCCACATTCAAGACAAAGAAATGGTGCTAAGAGCTTCAAGGGAAAAAAAAACAAATCACTTTTCAAGGTAAACCTATTAAAATAACAAATGACTTCTCAATGGAAACAGTAAAAACAAGAAGAGCTTGGAGAGACTTACTTCAAGTATTGAATGAGGAAAAATGTCAACCCACGCTGATATACTCTGAAAAATTATCCATCATAAACGAGGGACAAAGAAAAATTTTCCAGCAGAAAGACAACTTGAAGGGATACATCTCCACCAAACCAGGCCTTCAAAAAAATGCTAGAAATGATACTTAAGCTTGAAGAAAAAAAAACAAGCATATCCAGGAGAACAGAAGGGAAGTTGAATACCACCAAAAGTTAAAAGCAAAACAAAACACTTACAAAAACCACTAAACATAATAAATGTCCAGAATTAAAGATAATTTCTCCATTATAACATTAAATGTTACTGGAATTAACTCACCAATCAAGAGACACAGATTACAAACTTGGATTAAAAATCACAACCCATCAATCTGCTGCCTGCAGGAAACCCATCTCACCACAAAAGACAGGCATATCCTAAAAATAAAAGGTTGATCAAAAATTCTGCAAGCTAATGGAACCAGGAAACAGGCAAGCGTAGCCATTATGCTATCAGACAAAGTGGACTTCAAACCAAAAAAACTCATAAAAGACACAGATGGATACTACATTTTAGTCACGGGTACAATTCACCAGGAAGACTTCACAATACTGAACATCTATGCACCCAATACAAGCCTTCCCATATTCATTAAGCAAACCCTACAACATCTGAAGTGAGAAATCAACCCCAAAATAATAATTCATGGGGATTTCAACACTGCCCTCTCAACATGGGATTGATGAACAAGTAAAAAACTTAATAGAGACACTTTGGAACTTAATCAAACCTTACTGAAATTGACCTTACAGATCTCTATCAAACTTTTCATCCATGCACCAAAGAATACACATTTTTCTCAGCAGCACACAGAACTTTCTCCAAAATAGATCACATATTGGGCCACAAAACGAATCTCCACATACACAGGAAAGTTAAAATTCTAGCCTGTACCCTATCAGACCACCATGGTCTAAACCTTGACATCCTCAACACAACAAACAACAGAAAATACACTAACTCCTGGAAACTTAACACTATGATGCTGAATGAGAATTGGATTCAGGAAGAAATTAAAAAGGAAATTCAAGATTGCCTGAAAGTGAATGATAATGAAAATACAAATTACCAAAATCTCTGGTACACAATAAAATCTATCGTAAGAAGTAAGTTCATAGCTCTTAATGCTTACATCAAAAAAATGGAAAAATCAGAATAAATAACAATGCAGCTTAAAGCTTTAGAGACACTAGAGCAATCTGATCCCAAAAGCAGTAGAAGAGAGATTAGCAAAATAAGGGGAGAAATATCCAAATTGAGATTAGGAAAATGATACAGAAAATCAGCCAGTCAAAAGCTGGTTCTTTGAAAAAATCAATAAGATTGATATACCCCTAACTAAATTAACCAAAATCATGAGAGAGAAAGCCGAAATTAACAAAATTAGAAATGAAAATGGAGGTATCACTACTGATATCGAAGAAATCCAGAGAATTATAACGTCATATTTCAAAAACTTATACTCAGTGAAATTTGACAACACAAAAGAGATGGATGAATTCCTCAGTAAATACAACTTACCTAAATTGAATCAGGAAGTTGTGATTTGTTTAAATAGTCCTATAACATATGAGGGATTCAAGGAAGTAATCTCGAATCTTCCCACCAAAAAATGTCTTGGACCAGATGGATTCGGCACAGACTTCTACCAGACATTTAAGGAGCTAATAACCCCAATACTTCTTAAACTGTTCCATCAAATAACAAAGGAAGGAACACTACCAAATTCCTTGTATGAAGCTAATATCGTCTTAATCCCAAAACCTAATAAAGATACACTTAAATAAGAAAACTATAGGCCAATCTCTCTGATGAACACGGATGCTAAGATTCTCAACAAAGTCTTAGCAAATCGGATTCAAAAACATATCAAAAAGATCATCCACGGGGATCAAGTAGGCTCTATCCCAGGCACATGAGTTTCATTCAACATACTCAAATTAATAAATGTAATTCACCATATAAACCAGTCCAAAGTTCAAGACCACATGATACTCTCGATAGATGCAGAAAAAGTTTTTGACAAGATCCCACAGCCCTTTATGATCAAAACCCTAGATAAGGTTGGAATGGAAGAAACCTTTAACAATATAATAAATGCAGTATACAACAAGCCAACAGCAAGATTCTACTCAATGGGAAAAAACTTGAAGCATTACTGCTTTGATCAGGAACTAGAGAAGGATGTCCACTCTCACCACTTCTATTCAATATTGTACTTGAAGATTTAGCTGAAGCCAAAAGACAAGAAAGGGAGATAAAAGGGATTCAAATTGTGAAGGAAGAAATCAAGTTATCTCTATTTGCAGATAACATGATCTTATACTTTAATAATCTCAAAAACTCCACCAGGAAGCCCCTGGAACTAATAGAGAAGTTCAGCAGGGTGGCAGGATATAAAATAAATGTACAAAAATCAGTAGCCTTTCTATATGCCCAGAATGAAAGAAGTAAAAAAGCCCTGAGAGAAACAATCCCATTTTCTATAGCCCCTAAAAAATGAATACCTCAGTATAAACCTAACCAAGGAAGTAAGAGACGTTTACAATGAAAACTTTAAAACCTTAAAGAAAGAAATTGCAGAAGACACCAGAAGGTAGAAAGACCTCCCATGTTCCTGGATTGGCAGAATCAACGTCATAAAAAATGACCATCCTACCAAAGGCAATATACAGATTCAATGCTATACCAATTAAAATCCCAAAGCAATTCTTTAAAGAAGTTGACAGAACAATCTCAAAATTCATATGGAGGTACAAAAGACCCAGGATACCAAAAACAATCCTGAGTAACATGGCATCGCCCGGCACATGCCACTAAAAATGGCATTGAGGGCAAGAGTCTTGGGTGTGACCATGATCACTTCACAGAGAGCCCTAATTGGCTTTCAGGTATCTACCTGCTCCCTGTGCTGAGTGGCAATGAACTTGACCATTAGCACCTGTAGGATGTGTTGACCTATGACACAATTCGAAGCCCGTTTTGTGCCTTGGTGGCCTTTGTCTATAAAAGTTCCTTTTCTCCCCACAATAAACTAGATCTGCTTCTGACAATCTCCCCATCCTGTGCAGAGTCTCTGGGGGTAGAGGTGGAGGTGGGGACGGCTGGAATCTGCTTTCATCACAGCTAGCAGCTGTGTGTTTGAGTGAGTGAATGAGTGCATGAGTGGGCACTGGTTCCCACAAAGTGTCACCATACCAAACCTTAGTCTATACTACAAATCCATAATTGTAAAAACAGCCTAGTATTGGCTCCAAATTAGACACACAGATCAGTAGATAAGGGTTGAAGATCCAGATATAAGCCCACACAACTACAGCCATTTGATCTTTGACAAAGAGGACCAAAAAATCCAATGGAAAAAGAACAGCATCTTCAACAAATGGTGCTGGCAAAACTGGATATCCACATGGAGAAGATTAAAATTGTAACCATGTATAGGAATTAATTCCAAATACATCAAGGACCTCGATGTAAAGCCAGAGACTATAAAAACCTTAGTTGAAAAGGTAGGGAACTCCCTTGAGCTAATTTGGCTGGGCCAGCAGTTCCTAAATGGGCATCCAATATCACAGTCACTACAACCAACACTCAACAAATGGGATCTTGTGAAATTAAACAGCTTCTGTTCAGATGAAGAGATTGTAACTCCAGCACAAAGGCAACCCACAGAATGGGCCAATTAACAAATGGGCCTTGGATCTTAAAAAGAAACTTTACCAAGGACGAAATTAAAATGTTTAACAAATATCTTAAAAAATGTTCCACATCCTCAGCCATTAGGGAAATGGAAATGGAAACTTCCCTGAGATATAATCTTACCCCGGTCAGGATGGCAAAAATCTGCAATACAAACTACACCAAATGCTGGAGAGGATATGGAGAAATGGGAACTCTCCTACAATGCTGGTGGGAATGCATGCTCATATAACCACTCTGGCGAGCCGTCTGGTGATTCTTAAAGGAGTTAAAGATTGAAATGCCATATAACCCTGCTTTTCCACTTTTGGGAATAACCCCCCCATACAGCAAAAATTCACTTCAACAGCACAAGCATGACCATGTTCATAACAGCATTGTTTACAATAGCAAAGTCATGGAATCAACCCAAATTTCCAACAGTTGACTAGTAGATAAGTAAAATGTGGCACATTTATATAATAGAATACTACTCAGCCATCAAAAATGATGAATTAATGCAATTTACTGGGAAATCGATGGAATTAGAAACAATTATATTGAGAGAAGTATCCCAGACACAGAAAATTAAGCGCCATATGTACTCCTTAATAGGTGGATCCTAGTACCAAACCCACTTAGAGACACTCAAAGATAAATCTCTGTAATACCTACTGTAATTGCAAAGATTATAAACAGGAAGGATGGGGAAGGAGGGCCACACCAGAAATAAGGAGAGGGGGATCATGTTACAGTAGAGAAAATAGGCCACCATCAAGGACTGCAAGTAAGTAATGAGACATCTGGTTAAGTTCACAGACTTTCCTTCCTGATCATTTGCAACTGATGGGGTATGATCTCACCAGAAGGAGAGGGCATATATTCTGGCAGATAGAAAGTAACCATTTTGCAATGGGGACTGACCCCTCTCACCGCAGTCTCCTACTTTTATTCCATCTACCTTTGAATATACTCTTATAATAAGACTCTAATTGAAAAGGTTTT
This sequence comes from Typhlomys cinereus, assembly GCA_023101885.1. Taxonomy (NCBI): domain Eukaryota; kingdom Metazoa; phylum Chordata; class Mammalia; order Rodentia; family Platacanthomyidae; genus Typhlomys; species Typhlomys cinereus. Next base: position 7,900,076 of record JALPQD010000022.1, read on the forward strand.
TATCTCTGGCCAGGGGGTAATATCCAATACCCATCAGGATGGAGCCAAAGACATTGCAGGAGCAGCAAAACTGAAAAAAAAAATCAACAAACCATAATTCAGAACATCAGAGACTCTTTATCAACCACCTGGAAACCGGCCATCCTAATCTCTCCCCATCCTGAAGCTCAGGGAAATTTTCAGAAGCAGGGGCAGTAAGGTTTTATGAGCACAAGGATGGGGAGGAGTAATGATATGCAAGATCCTCCACACAAGTTAGGGCCAAAGCAATCATAATAGGCCTTTGCATGACCTGCGCAATGACCAACACATTATTGACCGCTCAAAGTCTAGCATGGACTAAAGGCACTAGGATCCTTAGAAGCTAGGGATTAACATCCGCAATAGTATTGCTGTATTTAAAGGGAACATAAGAAAGAGTTCTAGGAAATGCCACTGAGTCCTTACATCTCATCAGAGAGGTGGACCCAGAGGAAAGTTTGACATACACATTAAAGGATGTTCCAGGGATGGGGGAGAGGAGGCACTGGGAGGTAGGTAGGGAGAGGGGGAAATGAAAGGGAAAAGGGGGGAGGGAGCAAAGGGGTCCAGGAATGGGTGGAGAGAGGGAGGGTCCTGGGGTACCTATTAAGTTTGTATGAGTGGAAATAAATAAATAAAAAGAATAGAAATAGTTTGCAAAGAAAAAAAATAAAATGAAGAAAGAAATAGAAGATACCACATAAATGTTCATATGCAATGAAAGCACAGTTCTCTAGTGTGAGACCCGCTATTTAGTGTTGGGCCCATCCAGTATTTGCCTCAGGGCATGGCTGAGTACATGGGCCTAAAGATGGTGCTGAGGGCAATGGTCTTGGGTGTAACCTGATCACTTCACAGAGAGCCCTAATTGGCTTTCATGTATCCTACCTGCCTCCTGTGCTGAGTGACATTGAACTTGGTCACTAGCACCTAAAGGATGTTTTGACCTTTGACATAATTGGCGGAAGGTCCTGAGTTTGGATCCTAGACCCCACATATAGACATCGGACAGAAGCGGGGGCAGCCTGCATTTCTGATCCTGGTAGGGCGGAGTCTGTGAATCCCGGGGCAGAGTAAACAAGGAGGAGGTAGAGGCGGTCCATGGTGGTTCCTGAATTCATCCGTGGTTCTACACACACAACACACACACACACACACATGCATACACACACGTGCACACACTCACAATTGAATATATAATAAATAACAAAAAAATTAGAAAAAAGAAATCTGATTCATAAAAAAAAAGATATGACCATAGAGATTCACAGCTTCCAAAGAAATAAGGTCTTCAGTATATAGATTAATTCTTAGCTTTTCACCAAACTAAGACAGTGTTATTCCAGGTGAGGTAATAGGTTTTCTTGACTAACTTTTGCCTGTACCCACAGTAAAATTACTGAGCTTCTTTGGTTTATCCCATGTGCCTTCCTAATTGCAACAGTTTAACCCTTGTATAGATCTTAAAAGTTTAGCCTGCATTTTGTTTTTTATAGGGACCATAAAATAATAGAGCCATATCCCAGCACTTGTTAAATGGGGATAAAAGGCTGCTCTCATTCTCAACATCCCATCTCAGCAGGAAGCAGTTAAAGAATGATCGTCGACTCTTATCCCATGAGCAGTCTGGATCCTCAAGTAGGCTAGAGGTAAAATAGGCAGATTTAAAATAGTCATGCTGGGATGGGTCTCTCAAGGTCTTTGAAAGTCTTTAAAATTCCTAAAAATGATATCCCCCTTTGCTACATGATCCCATACCCAACCAAATTAAAGGTCCAACTTTTAAAAACAAAAAGGGGGAGTAAGCCCACACCTACAGCTAGGTTGGCATTATTTACCATCAATGTTTTAAATTTTAAAAAAGGACAACTTAAATTGAGATCCCAAAGACACTGGGAAGCCTATCCACCTAACTTTCTGTCAGGAAAGTATCCACAGTGTGCTCTAAGAAAATTTTAACTGTAATTGTTATAGGCCTGACTTAACTCAAGATGACTTGATTGATACCTTGCCTAAACACTTAAGTGTTTTTTGAGCATATCTCTCAGCAGTGCTCCATCTATGAGACCACACTACAAACATCCATGCCATGGCCCCCCCCAGAGATGTGATTCAAGCGTGGAGGCTTGTGAAGCCTTGGTCTAATGACAGACCAGGCAGGCCTGTATCACCCGTGTGAGCTGCATGCGACTTCCGCAAGCTACCTGCTGCCTTGCCTGGTGCTGATGCCAACCTGCCTGACTGAGAAGACCAACCGGGACAGGACAACAGTAATAGATCATGCTGAGACTGATGGGACATTGGACATACATATAATTAATTATAAAATATAGTCCCTATTAAAACAAAAAGGGGGAAATGTTAGGCCCACCCAGGATTTGCCTCAGGGCATGGTCGAGCACATGGAACTAAAGATAGCGCTGAGGGCAAGGGTCTTGGGCATAACCTGATCACTTCACAGAGAGCCCTAATTGGCTTTCAGGTATCTACCTGCCCCCTGTGCTGAGTGACATTGAACTTGGCCACTAGCACCTAAAGGATGTTTTGACCTTTGACATAATTGGCTGGCCATTTGGCACTTTTTGTCTTTTGCCTATATAAGCTCCTTTGTTTCCTCCAATAAACTGAGATCTGCTGAAGACCAGACAGACTCCCTGTTCCGCGACCGAGTCTCTGGGGGAATGGAGGCGGAGGTGGGAACGGCCTTTTTGTCAACGCAGCCAGCAGCTGTGTAATAGAGCATGTGAATGATTGTGTGAGTGGGCTGAAACATGCCACGCCGTGGGTAAGTGGACACTACAATTTTGTTGTCATTGACATTGTGCTCTGGAGAATTTGATTCAGTTGACATTTTCCATCATAAAACTGTCTGTTCTGATTATTTTGGATAATTTTATTGTCTAAATCCTCAGGAGAGGCATAAAATTTTAGTTTGCTACTTATAATATGGCTAAATTTTAACTCTTGCAGAGAACATTTTTAAGGAAGGAATGGACAAAGTGCCTTGGAAATTACGAGTGAAAAATCCCACATATGCAATCAAAAGTTCAAAAACCTTTTATTCTTGCTATTAATAACACTTTGTTTAAATACAAACATTCATTAAGAAAATATTTTCTGTCACATTTAAGACTTTATTCACATAATCATGAAACATAACATTGAAAAGGACTTAATTACAAGGTATTATATATGTCTTTTTCCATACATGACTTTATTATATTTAGTCTTCTAAATTACAAACATAATTCATGGTTGTCTCTGATCCACTCACTCCCTTTCCATCACTTTCCCACATTCTCCTTCCTTTACCAATCCATCCATCTCCCACCGTCTGCTTATGTGGTCCACAGGGATCTGTTTGGGTTATCTATATTGATATGGACTCAGGTCTCTATGTAGATTAAGTGGCCTGGCCTTAGGTAGACCCATTGATATGGTTATTCTTCTTCACCTGTCTAACCTTAGCCCCTAAGGTTCCACTTGCATTTAAACAGCTAATTTTACTTTCAAATATTGCAATATTTTAAGAACATATTATAATCTCTTTGGATTATGAAAAGGAAAATAACTATGATGAAATATGCCTCGGCTTCACAAGCACATCCCCAAAATACACAATCAAACAATCAAAAGTTTCATCCTCTTGTCATTCTCAATCTTGACCTTTTATTATGAAAATCATTAGCATTTTAATTGTTAGTGTGTTTTAAATCTGTTATGATTTAAAATGGCAGAATCGGTTTCAGTACTTTTTATTTTTGTGTGTTTATTTGAGGGGCTGCATGTGTGGATACATGTGTTTCTCATAAATTTGGGCACACTTGTGTGGTGTGTATGAATACATATGTACCCATACATGTGGAGGCTTAAAGTTGCCTCAGGTGTCTTCTTTATTGGCTGTCAACTTTTACTATTAAGGTAGAATCTCTCAATTGAACACAAAACTTGCCAATCAAGCAGGCTAGTTAACAAACTTGCCCTGAGAATTCCCTGTCTTTGCTTCTTGGAGTTACAAACTGTTGAACGCCTGCACAGTTTGTGTGGGTCCTGAGAATCTAAACTCTAATCCCTCAGACTTACAGAAGCATCTACTGAACCATCTCTCAAGCCCAATACTTTTCTAAACTTCAGGTTTCATTTAGGTTTGTTGTAATATATTAATTATTATTTCATTGAAGTTCAGTCTCTCTCCATCTCATATAATATGTATTTCCATTAGGCTTAGAAAGGCATTACATAAAATAAGAAACATGAGTTGGCTAAATATTCTGAGGAGGGAAAATATTAATTTTGGACATGGTTAATTTATTGAAGAAATAGCTTCTTATATAAACATAGACCCATAAATTAATCTGATATGATTTAAATAACAAAATAATGTAGGAGAGGAAAATAAACTCAATTATAATTACTTGTGTTATTACATTTTATTTTGATTGTGAATTATTAAGCAATATCAAACCCAAGGCTCTAGAAATTATTATATCAAAACGAGGTTTACATAATGTTGATATTTGGTTTGTTGTAGCCTTCCCAAAATATTCTTGAGTATTGACATAAAGCAAACTGAATTATGTCCTCCTTGTACAAATCTATGGTATCTCTTGTTCTAAAAGTTAATTCAGCTTTTTTTTTACTTTTTAATTTTTATTATATTTTTGCCTACTCATACAAGCTCAATAGTTAACCCTCTTCTTTTCCCTCCCCCTCCATTTTCCCCATTGTCTTATATTGTACTCTCCTCCCCTTCCCACCTCCTTCCCATTCACACCTTTTCCTTCCCTTCTTCTTTTTTCATGTTTCCTACTTTCTCCCTTCTATCTTCCAGAGCATCTGTTTATGTAGAATCTAAATTTCCCTCTTAGTCATCTACACTAGTGAGGATTCAGGACTCAGTGGCAGAGCTTGGGGCCTCTCTTTGGGCTGCCTGCTAGTATGGGAACATTATAATGCCTGTATAACCTCTTGCCTTTAAGGATCATACTGTCTGAAGCTTTCAATCCTGTAATTCATGCTAGACATTGGGGGATTGTTGACATGTCAGCCATTATACAGGTCAGGCAAGTTCCAATTACACTGTGTCTATATCCTGGCTGCTGCAACCCTGACCTGAGTGGAGTATCTTGAATATCCTTGGCCCTCCCCATCTTTAGGCTCTTACAATCTTCCACAAGGTTCCCACAGCTTTAGGAGATGTGGCTGGTCTGGTTCCAGGTGAATATTGTTGGGTATTTGGTATTCTGAATTATGGTTTGTTGTTGTTTTCAGTTTTGTTGTTCCAGCACTGCCCTTGGCTGCATCCTGATTGGTTGTCGATGTCATCTCCCAATCAAAGATGAAAGACTATTTAAATCTTAATATAAGAAGAGACTCTGAGGTAGATGGAAAAATAGAAGTAGATACAGCCTTGAGTGGGGTCAGTTGGTTACCATCTAACTGACAGTTGCAATACACTCCCTGACTAGGGAGATCAAACCTGAGCAGTCTCAATTGAACAGAAAGGGAATTGAGAGTGAACTGCATCAGACGTCTCAGTACTTACATGCAATGTATGACTGTGGCCTAATTTCTCTATTGAAGTGTGTTCTATTGTCTGATTTCTTTTGAGGTCTTATTTCCCCTTCTCTATTTATACTACTTTATAATTACAGTTGGTATTACAAAGATTTACCTTTGAGTATGTCATTAATTGGGTTTAAAACAAGGATTCACTTACTAGAGAGTGCATTCAACATCTAATTTTCTGTGTCTGGGATACTTCGCTCAATATAAGTTCTTCTAATTTCATTAATTTCCTGTAAATTTCATTAATCCATCTTTTTGATGGTTGAATAATATTCCATTGTATAAATTATTATCTATTTGTCAACTGTTGGGCGTTTGGGTCAATTCCATGACTTTGCTATTGTAAATAATGTGTTGCAATGAACATGGTTGTACTTTTGTCAATTTAGTAAATTGGTGAATTTGGAGAGATTATACCCAGGTATAGCAAGGAATATGGCATTTAAATCTTTAACTTTTTCTAGAAATTGCCATGCTGATCTCCAGAGTGGTTGTATAAGGTGCATTCCCACCAGCAATGTATGAAAGATCCATTCTCTCCACATCTTCTCCAGCATTTAGGATTGTTTGTATTGTGGATTTTCACCATTCCTGATCAGAGTGAGGTGATATCGCAGGGTAGTTTTGATTTGTATTTTCCTGATGGCATTTTTAAAGATAATTTTTAGACATTTCAATTTTGTCCCTGGAATGTTTTCTTTTGTGTTCTGAGTACCTTTTTATAATTGGGTTATTTATCTCCTTGGTGTTAAATTTTTTAAGTTCTTCGTGCACTCTGGATAATAGAGCCCAATCAGATATGTGGTTAGTAAAGATTTTCTCCTATTCTGTGGGTTGCCTTTTTGCTAGGTTTATAATCTCTTTAGGTGAACAAAAGCTCTCCAATTTCCTAAGGCCCTATTTATTGAATGTTGGTTCTAGTGACTGTGCTATTGTGTTTCTGTTTAGGAAATTTTGGCTTAGCCCAATCAGCTCAAGGGAGTCCCTTATTCTTTCAACTAGGGATTTTATAGTCTCTGGCCTAGTATTAAGGTCCTTGATCCATTTGGAGTTGATTTTTGAGCATGGTGACAAGAAGTGGTAAAGTTTTAATCTTCTGTGTGTGAATATCCACTTTTGCCAGAACCATTTGTTGAATATGTGGTTTTTTGTCCATTGAGTTTTTGGGCTCCTTTGTCAAAGATCAAATGGCTGTAATTGTGTGGGCTTATATATGGGTTATCAACCATTGATCTATGGGTTTATTTTATAGCCAGTACCAAGCTGTTTTTATCATGGATTTGTAGATTAGATTAAGGTTTGATATGGTGATACCTCTTATCTAGAGTCACAAGATAAGAGAGGGATAGAAAAAGGATTCAAATATGAAAAGAAAAAATCATTATATTTCTATTTGCAGATGACAATGATCTTGTGCCTGAGATATCTAAAAACTCCACTAGAAAACTCCTGGAACTAATGCATAAGTTCAGTATGGTGTCAGGTTACAAAATAAAGGTCCAAACATCAGTGGCCTTCCTGTACATGGAAAAAATTAAAATGTCCTAAGAGAAACAGTCCCATTTACTATAGCCCATAAAAAGAAAAATCTTGGTATAAATCTAACCAAAGAGATGAGAGAGCTTTATAATGAAAACTTAAAAACCCTAAATAATTCTCCTTTTTTGAGATCTAGTCTTACTTTGTAGGCTAAGCTCATTGTTATCTCATTATGTAGTACAATCTTACCTCACAATTGAAATCATACCACTGACTGAGCTTGCCAAAGGCTGAGATTGCAGATTTGAATTGCCATGCATGGCTTTTAATCTATAGGTGTAATTATCTTTTGGGAGATTAGAGCTAAGGCATTCTGGAAAAACAATAAAACAGGATAAATTAGTCTAATGGAAAAAGACAAATGCATCTTTTATTTTTACTTATCTATGAGTTCTGGAATTTGTTATTGATGTATAAAACTCAATGTTTGTGTTGTGTGTGTGTTTTTACAAGCATTCATACATATGGATATATATAAAAGCAAAATGAAAACTAGTTGAAGGAGTTTAATGGAAGAGGATTCAGTGTAGATAAAGACAGGATTGGATGTGGTAGAAATATGGGCAAAAATACATGATGTGCTTAAAATTGCCTATTTGAAAGTCAACACTCTCAATAATGACTCCATACCAATCAAACAAAATTCCTTTTAAAAATGAGAAAATCTCAATAATAGAATTACAAATTATTCCAAACTGTAACAAGACCAATTTCAAACCAAGTTATGGGAAAGCTGACTAATTTATTTTGTCCAAGAAAAAAAAAATAGGACCAATTTTTTTGGACAGAAAACTCATGAATAGTCAATCCCTATAAAATAATTAAAGAAGCCAAATTAGTTTGCTAGATGAAACATTTAGTTTTCTAAAGTAGTAAATTCTCACTAGAAATTTTGCAGTTTGGCAAAAATAAATTAAATAATATTAAACTAAAAATTTAAATATAATCTTACAAAAAACTTGAAGAAAATTTTGTTCCATACCACCTTTTATTTTTACATGTATTTTATTTTCACTTTTCTATATAAATATTTATTAAAGACCAACAGATATTTTATACAACAGATACAATATTGAGTAATGGTTGTTTTGTATCTAATTTTGTGGAACTTATATATTTAAGGGAGAGGCTTAGTAATTAAATAATTAAAATATGAAATTAAAATATTGGATTAAATATAATAAAAGCAGCTATGATACTATGATACAAGGTGGGGTAAATGGGCTTAGTTTACAATAGTAAGGATAGGTTTCACAATTTTTGAGTTTTTGTTAGTAATATCTGTTTGTACATTTCATTAAGTAAATAAAGATATGGTGCTAGCTTTGGCAGCACATATACTAAAATTGGAACAATACAGAGAAGATTAGCATGGCCTCTGCACAAGGATGACGCATAAATTCGTAAAGCGTTCCATATTTTTAAATAAATAAGGAACATGAACAAGGGGAAAGAAGGACTAGAATGAGAATAAGGAAAGATATAATGGTTATAGGTATGTGAAGTAGAGAAACTATTATTGGTATAGAGAAAATGTAGTCATAGAGAAAAGTAAATCAGAAGTATTTTTAAGAAGGATGCATGCTAAAGTACAGCAAATACATACAAGTAAATGATAAGAATTAAAACCAGTACAGTACATACACAATGTGAATGTTTCCTCCTACTTGGGATGATACCATTTCTTTCTCCATGTTGTTTATTATTTGTATCAGTCTCCACTGATTGGGTGGAGGCTGCTGGTATTATTAACTTAATAAATTAAGTGACTGTGTCCTTCTAGATAAGGATTTCTATGACCAAAAAAAAAAAAAAAGCAAATAAAGATTTGAAATAGATTATCATATAAATATTCTGAAATGTTTTTAAGATATTAAAGAGAAACTTTACACAAAAGCATCTAGGTTTATACTGGTAAAATTGCCCCAGCTCCCCAGGTTAAGTAGCACCCTGCCACCAACACCTTCTTACTTTCCCCACCTGCCTGGGACATGCGTAGTCCAGCCGGGCCTCACCGCGCCACCCAGGTAAGCTCTGTCCGCGCCCCACCCCCAAGAACACCCAGGCCGCCTGGGGGACCCAGCTCCTCCCACCATCTAGCCGGAGCCACCGCACAGAAACCCTGGGAGAAGGAGGACACCCCCTTCTGCGCCTGGGCCCCGCCCCCAGGTCCCCCAGGTTAAATAGCGCCCCGCCGACCACCCCATCGTCCCTTCACTCCACTCCGCCGCCCAGGACGTGCGGGGTCCAGCCTGGACTCACCGCAACCTATGTAAGCTCCCTCTCTGCCCACCCCCAAAACCCCAGGCCAAATAATTCAGGTTAGTGAAAAACGCACAGAAATTGAAAGAAGATCTTAAGAGTTAAAACGACAATGCCAAAGTCAAAGTACAAATCCATGAGAACCAACACTCAAGTAAACAAATCTCCCACTGAACAAACCCATGGAAAATGGCCAAGAAAGCCTGACACAGGATAACTACCTTCAAAATATGACCATTACCATGTTCAATACTATGAAAGAGGAAATCTGGGAGGAATTAAATAATCGATTCAATCACTTTGAAGAGGAACACAACAGACACTTGGAGGAGTTGAGAACAGTCAAGAAACAAAAACTGGCATAGAGCAGTTAAAGCAGACTCAAGCAGAGTTTAAAACTGAGCTAAAAGACAAGTTATTTTCAACCCAGAACTCCACAGAGTCTTATCAGCAGAACTAACGAAGCAGAAAACAGAATTTCAGACCTTGAAGAAAAAATGGGAGTATTAACCAGCTCAATGGAAGAGGTTGTTAAAGCCAAAAAGATACTTGAGAGAAATATTCAGGAGATATGGGACACCCTGAAGAAGCCTAACCTGCGTATTCATGGAATACCAGAGCAAGAATCTCAAAATACCACCCCTGAGGAAATTTTTCAAACGATCATCAAGGAAAACTTTCCTCATCTAAAAAAAGAGAGGCCCATCCATATACAAGAGGCATTCCGCACCCCAAACAGATATGACCAAAACAGAAGCTCGCCACGGCAAATAATAGTCAAAACACTCCACATTCAAGATAAAGATCTGGTGCTGAGAGCTTCAAGGGAGAAAAAACAAGTCACTTTTAAAGGTAAACCTATTAAAATAACAAATGACTTCTCAGTCGAAACAGTAAAAGCAAGAAGAGCTTGGAGAGACAGAGTTCAAGTATTGAATGAGCAAAAATGTCAACCGAGGCTGATTTACCCTGCAAAACTATCAGTCATGATCGAGGGAGAAAGAAAAAACTTCCAGCCTAAAGACAACTTGAAGGGACACATGTCCACCAAACCATGCCTTCAAAAAATGCTACAAATGATACTCAAGCTTGAAGAAAAAAACAGGCATATCCAGGAGAGCAGAAGGCAAGTATAACACCATTAAAAGCGAAGCAATATACTTATAAAAACTACTAAACATAATAAATGTCTGGAATTAAGAATAGTTTCTCCATTATAACACTGAATGTTAATGGAATTAACTCACCGATCCAGAGACATAGATTACAAATTTGGATTAAAAATCAAAATCCATCAATCTGCTGCCTGCAGGAAACCCATCTCACCACAAAAGATAGGCATGACCTAAAAATAAAAGGCTGGTCAACAATTCTACAAGCTAATGGAAGCAGAAAACAGGCAGGGATAGCCATTATGATATCAGACAAAGTGGACTTCAAACCAAAAAAAATTATAAGAGACACGGATGGATAGTACATTTTACTCATGGGTACAATTCACCCGGAAGACTTCACAATACTGAACATATATGCACCAAATACGGGCCCTCCACATTCATGAAGAAAACCCGACAGCATCTAAAGCAAGAAATCAACCCCCAAATGATAATTCTTGGGGACTTCAACACTGCCCTCCCAACATGGGATAGATCAAAAGCTTAACAGAGACACTTTGGACCTTAATCAAACCCTTAAGGAAATGAACCTTACAGATCTCTATCAAACTTTTCACGCACGCACCAAAGAATACACATTTTTCTCAGCACCACACGGAACTTTATCCAAAATAGATCACATACTGGGCCACAAAAGGAATCTACACATATACAAAAAAGTTGAAATTCTAACCTGTGCCCTGTCAGACCACCATGGCCTAAAGCTGGACATCCACAACACAACAAACAAGAGAAAATACACTAACTCCTGTAAACTTAACAATATGATGCTGAATGAGAACTGGATTCAGGAAGAAATTAAAAAGGAAATTCAAGATTTCCTGAAAGTGAATGATAATGAAAACACAACTTACCAAAATCTCTGGGACACTATGAAAGCTGTTCTAAGAGGTAAGTTCATAGCTCGTAATGCCTACATCAAAAAAATGAAAATATCAGAAATAAACAACTTAACAATCCAGCTTAAAGCTTTAGAGAAACTAGAGCAATCTGATCCCAAAAGTAGCAGAAGAGAGGAGAATAGCAAAATAAGGGGAGAAATATCTGAAATCGAGACTAAAAAAATGATAGAAAAAATCAACCAGTCAAAAAGCTGGTTCTTTGAAAAAATCAATAAGATTGATACATCCCTAGCTCAATTAACCAAAAGCAAGAGAGAGAAAACCCCAATTAACAAAATTAGAAATGAACATGGACTTATCACTGCTGATACTCAAGAAATCCAGAGAATTATAACATCATATTTCAAAAACTTATATTCTGTGAAGTTTGACAATACAAAAGAGATGGATGAATTTCTAAGTAAACACAACTTACCTAAATTGAATCGGGAAGTTTTGAATTATTTAAATAGTCCTATAACATATAAGGAAATTGAAGAAGTCATCTAAATCTTCCCACCAAAAAATGCCCTGGACCAGATGGATTCAGCACAGAGTTCTACCAGACATTTAAGGAGTTAATAACACCAATACTCCTTAAACTGTTCCATCAAATAGCAAAGGAAGGAACACTACCAAATTCCTTCTATGAAGCTAATATCGTTTTAATCCCAAAACCTAATAAAGATTCACTTAAAAAAGAAAACTATAGGCCGATCTCTCTGATGAACACAGACGCAAAGATTCTCAAAAAAGTCTTAGCAAATCAGATTCAAAAACACATTAAAAGGTCATTCACGGGGACCAAGTAGGCTTCATCCAGGGCACACAAGTTTGGTTCAACATACACAAATCAATAAATGTAATTCATCATGAAAACTAGTCCAAAATCCAAGACCACATGATATTCTCGATAGATGCAGAAAAAGCTTTTGACAAGATCCAACAGCCTTTTATGATCAAAACGCTAGAGACAGTAGGAATGGAAGGAACCTTTATCAATATAATAAAAGCTGTATACAACAAGCCCACAGCAAAGATTATGCTCAATGGGGAACAATTGGAAGCATTCCCACTTCGATCAGGAACTAGACAAGGCTGTCCACTCTCACCACTTCTATTCAATATTGTACTTGAATTCTTAGCTGAAGCCATAAGACAAGAAAGGGACATAAGAGGGATTCAAATCGGCAAGGAAGAAGCCAGAGATGACATGATCTTATACCTGAGTGATCCCAAAAACTCCACCAGGAAGCTCCTGGAATTAATACAGAAGTTCAGCAGGGTGGCAGGATACAAAATAAATGTGCAAAAATCAGAGGCCTTCCTATATGCCCAGAATGAAAGAAGTGAAAAAGCCTTGAGAGAAACAATCCCATTTACTATAGCCCCTAAAAAAATGAAATACCTTCGTATAAACCTAACCAAGGAGGTAAAAGACCTTTACAATGAACACTTTAAAAACCTAAAGAAAGAAATAGCAGAAGACACCAGGAGGTGGAAAGACCTCCCATGTTCCTGGATTGGCAGAATCAACATCGTAAAAATGACCATCCTACCAAAGGCAATATACAAATTCAATGCTATACCAATTAAAATCCCAAAGCAATTCTTCAAAGAAGTTGACCAAACAATCTCAAAGTTCGAATGGAGGCACAAAAGATCCAGGATATCAAAGACAATCTTGAGTAACAAAAACACTGCTGGAGGTATTACCATACCAAACCTAAATCTATATTACAAAGTCATATTTATAAAGACAGCCTGGTACTGGCTCCAAAATAGACACACAGATCAATGGATAAGGATTGAAGACCCAGATATAAGTCCACAAAATTACAGCCATTTGATCTTTGACAAAGGGGCCCAAAGAATCCAATGGAAAAAGAACAGCATCTTCAACAAATGGTGCTGGCAAAACTGGATCTCCACATGCAGAAGATTAAAGCTGGACCTGTACTTGTCACCATGTACAAGACTTAATTCTAAATGGATCAAGGACCTTGATATCAGGCCAGAGACTATAAAAACCATAGTTGAAAGGATAGGGAACTCCCTCGAGCTGATTGGGCTAGGCCAACAGTTCCTAAACAGACATCCAATGGCACAGTCACTGCTACCAACTCTCAACAGTTGGGATCTTGTGAAATTAAAGAGCTTCTGTTCAGATAAAGAGATTATAACACGAGCTCAAAGGCAACCCACAGAATGGGAGAAAATCTTCACTAACCACACATCTGATAGAGCTCTGCTGTCCAGAGTGCACAAAGAACTTAGAAAACTAAACAGAAGGAAACCAATGGCCCAATTAAAAAATGGGCCCTGGAACTTCAAAGAAACTTTACCAGGGATGAAATTAAAATGTCTAACAAATATCTTAAAAAATGCTCCACTTCCTTTGCCATCAGTAAAATGCAAATCAAAACTTCCCTGAGATATCATCTCTCCCCTGTCAGGATGGCAAATATCCATAATAGAAACAACACCAAATGCTGGAGAGGATGTGGAGAGAGGGGAACTCTTGTACATTGCTGGTGGGAATGCAGGCTCATACAGCCACTCTGGCGAGCCGTCTGGAGATTCTTAAAGAAATTAAAGATTGAAATGCCATATGACCCTGCTATCCCACTTTTGGGAATAACCCCCCATACAGCAGAGGTTTACATCGATAGCACAAGCATGACCATGTTCATAGCAGCTCTGTTTACAATAGCAAAGTCATGGAATCAACCCAAATGTCCAACAGTTGACGAGTGGATAAGGAAACTGTGGTACATCTATACAATGGAGTACTACTCAGCCATCAAAAATGATCAATTACTGGAATTTACCGGGAAATGGATGTCATTAGAAACAATTATATTAAGTGAAGTATCCCAGACCCAGAAAATTAAGGACCATATGTACTCCCTAATAGGTGGCTTGTAGTACCAAATCCACCAGAAAAATTTTTCTAATACCTACAGTAATTGCAAGGATTATGAACAGGAGGGATGGAGTAGGGCGGCCACACCAGAAATAAGGAGAGAGGGGACCATGTTACAGCAGAGAAAATAGACCTTCATCAAGGACTCAAATAAGTAATGAGACATCTGATTAAGTTCACAGACTTTCGTTCCTGATCATTTACTACTGAGGGGGTATGATCTCACTAGAAGAGGAGGGCATATAGTCTGGCAGATAAAAAGTAGCTATTTTGCAAATGGGTGATAGACCCGTCCCTCACTGTGGTTTCCTACTTTTATTACATCTACTTTTGAATGTGCTCTTATAAGAAGACTCTAGATTAACAGCTTTTTGTCTCTGGCCAGGGGGTGAAATACAATGCCCTTCAGGATGGAGTGAAAGGCATTGCAGGAGCAGCAAAACTGCAAATGAAAATCAACAAACCACAATCCAGAACTTCAGAGACTCTATATCAACCACCTAGAACTAGGCCAGCCTAATCTCTCCCCATCCTGAAGCTCAGGGACATTTGCGGAAGAGGGGGCGGTAAGAGTGTAAGAGCAAAAGGATGGGAGGAGAAATGATTTGCAAGATACTCCACTCAAGTTAGGGTCGAAGGAATCATAATTGGACTTTGCATGCCCTGAGCAATGTCCAACACACTATTGACCTCACAAAGTCTAGCATCTGCTAAAGGAACCAAGATCCTTGGAAGCAAGGGATTGGCAGCCACTGCAGTGTTCCTGTACTTAAGGGGAACATGGGAAAAGGTTCAAGGAATGGCCACTGGGTCCTTGTACCTCATCGGAGAGAAGGGCTCAGAGGATAATCAGGCATGCACAAGAAAGGACTCTCTGGGAATTGGGGAGGGAGGCACTGGGGGATGGGGAGGGAGGGGGGAAGGGAGGGGGAGCAAGGGGTTTGGGGGGAGGAGGAGGGAGGGAGGGAACTGGTGTACCTACTAAGTTTGTGTGAGCTGACATAATAATAAAAAAATGTAAAAATAAATAAAAAAAAATAAAATGGGAAAGGGGGGAAAAAAAGCTTGCTTTTTGAAAAAATCAGTAAGATTGATACACCCCTAGCTAAATTAACCAAAACCAAGAGAGAGAAAGTCAAAATTAACAAAATTAGAAATGAAAATGGAGTTATCACTACTGATATCCAAGAAATCCAGAGAATTATAACGTCATATTTCAAAAACTTATATACATTGTGAAATTTGACAACACAAAAGAGATGGATGAATTCCTAAGTAAATGCAACTTACCTAAATTGAATCAGGAAGTTTTGATTTATTTAAATAGTTTTATAACATATGAGGAATTTGAGGAAGTAATCTCAAATCTTCCCACCAAAAAATGTCTTGGACCAGATGGATTCAGCACAGACTTCTACCAGACATTTAAGGATCTAATAACCCCAATACTCCTTAAACTGTTCCATCAAATAACAAACGAAGGAACACTACCAAATTCCTTCTATGAAGCTAATATCGTCTTAATCCCAAAACCTAATAAAGATGCACTTAAATAAGAAAACTATAAGCCAATCTCTCTGATGAGCATAGATGCTAAGATTCTCAACAAAGTCTTAGCAAATCGGATTCAAAAACATATCAAAAAGATTATCCACAGGGATCAAGTAGGCTTTATCCCAGGCACAGGAGGTTGGTTTAACATACTCAAATCAATAAATGTAATTCACCATATAAACCAGTCCAAAGTTCAAGACCACATGATACTCTTGATAGATGCAGAAAAAGCTTTTGACAAGATCCCACAGCCCTTTATGATCAAAACCCTAGATAAGGTTGGAATGGAAGAAACCTTTAACAATATAATAAAAGCAGTTTACAACAAGCCAACAGCAAGGATTCTACTCAGTGGAGAAAAACTTTAAGCATTCCCACTTCGATCAGGAACTAGACAAGGCTGTCCACTCTCACCACTTCTATTCAATATTGTACTTGAATTCTTAGCTGAAGCCATAAGACAAAAAAGGGAGATAAAAGGTTTTCAATTCGGCAAGGAAGAAGTCAAGTTATCTCTATTTGCAGATGACATGATCTTATACCTGAGTGATCCCAAAAACTCCACCAGGAAGCTCCTGGAATTAATACAGAAGTTCAGCAGGGTGGCAGGATACAAACTAAATGTGCAAACATCAGTGTCCTTCCTATATGCCCAGAATGAACGAATTGAAAAAGCCCTGAGACAAAATATCCTATTTGCTATACCCCCTAAAAAAAAGAAATATCTTGGTATAAACCTAACCAAGGAGATAAGAGACCTTTTCGATGAAAACTTTAAAACCCTAAAGAAAGAAATTGCAGAAGACACCAGAAGACGGAAAGACCTCCCATGTTCTTGGATTGGCAGAATCAACATCATAAAAATGACCATCCTACCAAAGGCAAAATACAGATTCAATGCTATACCAATTAAAATCCCAAAGCAATTCTTTAACGAAGTTGACCAAACAATCTCAAAATTCATATGGAGGCACAAAGGACCTAGGATAGCAAAAATAATCCTGAGTAACAAAAACATGGCTGGAGGTATCACCATAACCAATCTTAGTCTATACTGCAAATCCATAGTTGTAAAAACAGCCTGGTATTGGCTACAAAATAGACACACAGATCAATGGATAAGGGTTGAAGACCCAGATATAAGCCCACACAACTACAGCCATTTGATCTTTGACAAAGGGGCCCAAAAAATCCAATGGAAAAAGAACAGCATCTTCAACAAATGGTGCTGGCAAAACTGGATATCCACATGCAGAAGATTAAAACTGGACCCATACTTGTCACCATGTACAGGAATTAATTTCAAATTGATCAAGGACCTTGATATGAGGCCAGAGACTATAAAAAACATATTTGAAAGGGTAGGGAACTCCCTCGAGCTGATTGGGCTAGGCCAACAGTTCCTAAACAGACACCCAATAGCACAGTCACTACAACCAACTCTCAACAGAAGGGATCTTGTGAAATTAAAGAGCTTCTGTTCAGATAAAGAGATTGTAAATTGAGCACAAAGGCAACCCACAGAATGGGATAAAAATCTTCACCAACCACTTATCTGATAGAGCTCTATGTTCCAGAGTGCACAATGAACTTAGAAAACTAAATAGCAAGGAAACAAATGGGCCAATTAAAAAATGGTCCTTGGAACTTAAAAGAAACTTTACTAAGGATGAAATTAAAATGTCTAACAAATATCCTAAAAAATGCTCCACATCCTTAGCCATCAGGGAAATGCAAATCAAAACTTCCCTGAGATATCATCTCTCCCCTGTCAGGATGGCAAAAATCCATAATAGAAACAACAACAAGTGCTGGAGAGGATGTGGAGAGAGGGGAACTCTCCTTCATTGCTGGTGGGAGTGCAGGCTCATACAACCACTCTGGCGAGCTGTCTGGCAATTTTTAAAGAAGTTAAAGATTGAAATGCCATATGACCCTGCTATTCCACTTTTGGGAATAACCCCCCATACAGCAAAAATTCACCTCAATAGTACAAGCATGACCATGTTCATAGCAGCTCTGTTTACAATAGCAAAGTCATGGAATCAGCCCAAATGTCCAACAGTTGACGAATGGATAAGTAAAATGTGGTACATTTATACAATGGAATACTACTCAGCCATCAAAAATGATGAATTAATGCAATTTGCTGGAAATGGATGGAATTAGAAATAATTATATTGAGTGAAGTATCCCAGACATGGAAAATTAAGCATCGTATGTACTGCCTAATAGGTGGGTCCTAGTACCAAACCCACCTAGAGACACTCAAGAATAAATCTCTGTTAATACCTACAGTAATTGTAAAGATTGGAAACAGGAGGGATCTCACAAGAAACAAGGAGAGAGGGGATCATGTTACAGCAGAGAAAATAGGCCACCATCAAGGACTGCAAGTAAGTAAGGAGACATCTGGTTAAGTTCAAAAACTTTCCTTCCTGATTATTTGCAACTGATGGGGTATGATCTCACCAGAAGGGAAGGACATATAGGCTATCTGATAGAAAGGAACCATTTTGCAAATGGGTGATTTACCCCTCTCTCACCGTGGTCTCCTACTTTTATTCCATCTACCTTTGAATATACTCATATAACAAGACTCTAATTTAACAGGTTTTTATCTCTGACCAGGGGTTGACATCCAATACCCATCATGATTGAGCCAAGGGCATTGCAGGAAAACAGAAAAAAAAAATCAACAAACCATAATTCAGAACAGCAAAGACTCTGTGTCTGCTACCTGGAACTGGGTCAGCCTAATCTTTCCCCATCCTGAAGCTCAGGGAAATTTTCAGAAGAGGGGGCAGTAAGATTTTATGAGCACAAGGAGTAGTCATGATATGCAAGACACTCCACACAAGTTAGGGCCGAAGCAATCATAATAGGACTTTGCATGACCTGTGCTATGTCCAACACATTATCAACCCCACATAGTCTAGTATGGACTAAAGGCACTAGGATCCTTGGAGGCTAGGGACTGACAGTCACAGTAGCATTTCTAAGCTTAAGGGGAACACAGGAAAGGATTCTGGGAAATGCCCCTGGGTCCTTGCACCTCATTGGAGAGGAGGACCCAGAGGAGAGTTTGGCATGCACATTAAAGGATGCTCTGGGGATTAGGAGGGAGGCACAGGAAGATGGGGAGGGTGGGGAGAGGGGAGGGGGGAGCAGGGGAATCTGGGAGAGGTGGAGGGAAGGAGAGGACCATGTACCTGTTAAGTTTGTGTGAGCGGAAATAATAATAATAATAATAAAAATATTAAAAAAATTAAAATTGGCTACCTTCAGGAAATAAAAGATACTGAGATTTGTAGAAATCCACAGGCTAAAATGATTTGTTATTGTTCAGAAAAGCAGCATTGTCTTCATAATACTTACTGTTAACAGAATAAACAGGTAAAATAAAGAGATAAGCACTCTGGTAAATACTGACAAGAGCAGACTGATTCTGAAGAATGCCAGTGTGATGAGCATTTGGCCCACTAAAGAGACCCTCCTTCTCTTGACCCAATCCATGCAGATGTGAGTATTATGAATCCATTTCCCAAAATCCCCAGGATGAATTCTATGATTAAAAAGAATTTAAGTGTTCTGTATATGTCACCATCCATCATACGCAAGAAAATACCTCAATGCCTCACAACTCTGGAGAACCTAAGTGCTATGAATCTTATATATTCATAATGCTCTTTTAAAGTCTAATAAACAATAGCAAATAGGGAAATGCTTACTAATGAACCATGTCACAGATTTCTTCAAGGAAATAAAATCCCTACAATTTCTCAGACAGCAGAGCTGGACGTCATTTAGCTTTTTGATGCCTTGTAGAGAGTAGTTTGAAGACTTTTCCTAGGTGACCATGAAGGAAGGGCTGCATTATTGTCTGGTAACATGGAACGAGAATATGTATCTACTTTCATGATTTGGATATTTCCTTTGTCTATGCATTTTAATCTGGCAAATAAATTTAAAAAAATCACCAACTCTCACCAATCAGGGAGGGTATAAGGGACTAGCAGATAGACATGGTAACCATCCTGCAAATGGAGCACTGGCCCCCTATCATTGCTGTGTCCTACTCTTATTTTTCCATCTACCTTTGAGTATGCTTTTATATTAAGATCCTCATTTAAACAATCTTTTATCTTTGATTAGCAGATGACCTTCAATACCAATCAGGGTGCAGCCAAGGGCAGTACAGGAAAAGCAAAACTAAAAATAACAACAAACCATAATTCAGAGCACAAAAGACCCTACATTAATCACCTGGAACCAGACCAGCCAAATTTCTCCCCATCCTAAAACTCAGGGAAACTTGCGGAATGCGGGGTGGGGGAGGCAAGATTGTAAGAGCCTAAAGATGAGAAGTACCAATGATATACAAAATACTCCACACAAGTTAGGATTACAGCAGCCAGAATTGGATTTTTCCAGATTTGCACAATGGCTGACATGTCGATGACCCCCGCAAAATCTAGCAGAGATCACAGGGAGAAGGCTCCAGGTTGCAGGATCCTTAGAGACAAGGCATTATCAGTCATAATAGAGTTCCCATAATAACAGGGAGTTCTATAAGGGGCTCCAGGATATGTCACTAAGTCCTGAACCCTCACTAGGGTGGAGGACTCATAGGGATATTTGGCATTCCCACCAAAGGATGCTCCAGGGGATGAGAGGGAGGCACTGGGAGAGAGGGAGGGGGGTGAAATGAAGGGGGTAAAGGTGTGAGTGCAAGGGAGGATGACTGGGGAGGGGAGGAATGAGGGAGAGGACAGGGTACCTATTAAGCTTGTATGATTAGGAAAGAAAATGAAATGTGGGAGATAAATATTCACCAAGGTGTGAATGATCCATTTATTTTCCCAAATATCTTCAGAAAGGATATACATAAAAGAATAAAACTGTCAGAGTTCTCTACATTTTATGTATCACCAGTGATCTCACTTCAACATAGTTCTAATTTTATGACATCATAATTAGATTGATTTTGGAAAATGCAAGCTCACTTGCTAATTTTCTTGATATGACAGAGTTATTTAGTCATTTATTTGAGAGATAATTTGGTCAAAATGCAGTGAAAATTTTCAGCAGTAAGTAATTCATCTGAAGTATTAAAATAATATTGGACTTAGCCTCTAAGCAGACTAATTTCCATGAATTATTTCTCTTGCTCTTTTGTACCTGAAAATAAGAATTATTATTCATTGTTAATTGTATATCAAGCTAAAGACAGAGTGCTATAGTAAAGCTAGTTAGGAACTAATGTTTAACTTCTATCAAGAAAATTTTGTTTATAAGGCAATATTTTATACAAGCCTAGTTTTTCTACAGCCAAACTAGTAAAGTAAGTGATTTCTGACTATTAAAGTATTACACATGCTGGAATTCATTTAGTGAAGAAATGTATAATTCAATTTAAAACAACTACCTTGGAAAAGGATGTTCCAATTCAATCAAATACCTATTTACTAAAGATGTTTAAAAAAACAACACGGGAGGCTGGAGACATGGTTCAAGGTTTTAGACTCTGCCTTCCAAGCAAAAGGACTTGAGTTTGGATCCCAAGTCCCATATAAAATTGTCAGATGGAAACATGGTGGCCTGCACTTCTGAACTTGGTCAGCAGAGTGTGGAAAAGCAAAAAAGGAGGTTTTCCAAAGTCACACTTGGTCTTCCACAGTGACACACAATGCTCTCTGATACATATATATCTACAAAATAAAATAATAATAATAATAATAATGATAATAATAAAGAATGATATGTGAAGGTATTCTAAAGGCAGTTGAAATAGTGGCTATAGACATTTACACATCTCATTGTCAAAAGCACTGATAGCTATTTACATTTCTAATTGAGAAGCTGGTAGCTTTCAAAAGACTGATCCATCTCTGAACTGTTAAAAGAGAAAATTCACTTTATTGTGTGCCACCCCAAAAGAATAGTGGAATGAGCATTTTAGTAAGGCAAATTTTAACATTATAGCTAAACTGCTACCTTCACAAGGGACTTTTCATAATTTAGAAAAAAAATATAAACTATTTACTCCTTATATTTAATTTAAGCAACATCCTTTCGTATTTTCAAAACATTACCATATGCCATAAAGCAACATAAAAGAGTAAGATATTATGTATTGACTGGGACAGAGACATTGCTTGAAAGAAATAGTTTAAATATCTCTAAACTTTTATTACAGTTACTCATATAGGGAAAAAAAGAAAAGTACTTTAATGAAATCTCAAAATCTAGTAACTCAAGCTCTTGAGATGAGCTCATCATTCATTAAAAAATCTTGCTATCAAGTCATGGAATCAACCCAAATGTCCAACAGTTGACGAGTGGATAAGGAAACTCTGGTACATCTATACAATGGAGTACTACTCAGCCATCAAAAATGAGGAATTACTGGAATTTGCCGGGAAATGGATGTCATTAGAAACAATTATATTAAGTGAAGTATCCCAGACCCAGAAAAATTAAGTGCCATATGTACTCCCTAATAGATACTCCTAGTATCAAACCCACCCAGCCCACCTAGAGACACTCAAAGATAAATCTCTGTAATACCTATAGTAATTGCAAGGATTATGAACAGGAGAGATGGGGTTGGAGGGCCACACCAGAAACAAGGAGAGAGGGGACCATGTTACATCAGAGAAAATAGGCCTCCATCAAGAACTGCAAGTAAGTAATGAGGCATCTGGTTAAGTTCACAGACTTTTGTTCCTGATCATTTACAACTGAGGGGGTATGATCCCACTAGAAGGGGAGGGCATATAGTCTGGCAGATAAAAAGTAACCATTTTACAAATGAGTGATTGACCCCTCCCTCACTGTGGTTTCCTACTTTTATTACATCTACCTTTGAATGGACTCTTATAACAAGACTCTAGTTTAACAGCTTTTTTTCTCTGGCCAAGGGGTGACATAGAATACCTATCAGGATGGAGTGAAGGGCATTGCAGGAGCAGAAAAACTGCAAAAGAAAATCAACAAACCATAATCCAGAACTTCAGAGACTCTATATCAACCACCTAGTACTAGGCCAGCCTAATCTCTCCCCATCCTGAAGCTTAGGGAAAATTGCGGAAGAGGGGGCAGTAAGATTGTAAGAGCACAAGGATGGGAGGAGCAATGATATGCAAGATGCTCCACACTAGTTAGGGCCGAAGCAATCACAATTGGACTTTGCATGCCCTGCGCAATGTCCAACACACTATTGACCCCACAAAGTCTAGCATTTGCTGGGGCTGGAGAGGTGGCTCAAGGGTTAAGCCTCCAACTTGCAGGCGGAAGGTCCTGAGTTTGGTTCCCAGATCCCACGTATAGACGCCGGGCGGAAGCGGGGGCGGCCTGGGGTTCTGGTCCTGGTAGGGCGGAGCCTGTGAATCCCGGGGCAGAAGGAGGTGGAGGCGTCCATGGTGGTTCGCGAATTCATCCGTGGTTCTACACATACACAGAGACACACACACACGCGTGCACACATACACACACACATGCACACAGTTGAATAAATAATAATAATAAAAAATTAAAAAAAAAGTCTAGCATTTGCTAAAGGCACCAAGATCCTTGGAGGCAAGGATTGACAGCCACAGTAGTGTTCCTATGCTTAAGGGGAACATAGGATAGGATTCAGGGTAATGCCACCGGGTCTTTGTACGTCATTGGGGAGGAGAGCCCAGAGGAGAGACTGGCAGGCACATTAAAGGATTCTCCAGGGGATGGGGGGGTTCTGGGGGATGGGAAGGAAGGGGTGAGGGGAGAGGGAGCAGGGGGGTTGGGGGAAGGAGGAGAGAGGGAGGGAACCGGTGTACATACTAAATTTGTATGAACGGAAATAATAATAAAAAATGTTTAAAAAAATCTTGCTATCAATAAAAAATGGCTCTAACTTCATTTTGATTTGAGAACTTTCCATAGACTATATTATGGAAATTCTGGGGAAATAGAAGTTGCTTCAATGAAAGGAAAATATGTGTGTAGAAGTTGTAGTTTTATAGTTTAGTTGGTAACATTTGGCTAAGGGCAAGGATGGGAAGAAAGATGTTAGGCAAAATTTGGTCACTCTGCAGATTTTCCAAAAGATTATTATAGACACTAGATAAAGATAACATTGAACTTCAGGGCTCTCTACAGGAAGTTGTTTAAAAAGAGTAAAATTTTGTTTCTGCAGACTTATATATTACTATAAAAATATTTGTATCCCATGGCGCAGGACACATAAAAAAGTCAAAGAAAAAAACAAAAATGCTTGCTAAATAAAAATTTTAATTTGAGTCTCTCTGCTTATACAAATATCTCTAATCTTCTTTTTCCATTAGTTAAAAATATCCTTTTTACTTAATCTCAATTCTTTTTCTGTTACCTATTTTGCAAATAATTCCAAAATTATGGTTCCAGAACAGGTAGAGAAGAAAATTCAATTTACAACAGGAGAACATTAAGGATAGTCTTTTGAATAGGTTCAAACTTTAATCATGTTTGTTCATTTATTTTACTTTATTGATAGAAAAAGGAGAAAGGCAATAAGGCAGGGGGAAAAGAGAATAGAACAGAGATAGAGAGAGAGAGAGAAAGAGAGAGAGAGAGAGAGAGAGAGAGAGAGAGAGAGAGAGAGAGAGAGAGAAATTATGAAGATTTGGTCGAAGGTCAGAGGGGAATTCTGAGGTATAAGTTCTGTGGTCTGTCCTATTGTGTAGGTTCCAGGGAGTAAACTTGGATTTTACACAGGCACATTAACATTAATCCACTGAGCCATTATATTTAATTTATTTATTTAATTAAGAAAAGCTATTTGGCTTGGAAAAGTGTATTTCAGTGTGGGTTTCCTCCATCCTTTGTGATTTCATTTATTGGCAAGTGCTATAAAACAATGCTATCACTAGACTGTGAATTTTATACATAAATGCAAATATTCTCTGCATTGAAGGAAGGAGCCTATGTACAACTCCAATAATTCGAAATCTCCTCCATTCTTTCCTTTCTTCTCTCTTCTCTTCCCTCTATTTTCTTCCCTCATCTTTTTTCTTCTCTTCTCAATCTTCTTTCTCTCTATTCTCTCTCCTATCTCTTTCTCCCTTTTTCTCCCTCTTTCATCTTTCTTAAGGCTTTTGTTACATATGACACTACATTAGCCCAACAGAAGTTTTTATCCACACTTTAATGTATTTAATGGAAATACTTTTATTCACTTTCACCTTTTACCTGATTCATGTATCCTTTTTTGAGTGTTTTCTGAATAAAAGAAACATTTATTTTTCTAATCATATATCTTTCTAATTTTCTTCTTTAACAATTGAAAATCAATTTAGTTACTATACAAACTAACACATTCAATTATAAAATTTTCATAGATATGTAGTGAAGCAACTTTCTCCCAAATTGAAACATTCTTTCCAGGAGGAAGTAAATGATACTTAAATCTCCAAGTTTTGGAAACTGGCAACATTCCCATGGTACCTCTCCATGGTTGTAGAATCAATCAACAACTGTTATGAGGTGTTATAGTTAGATACAGTTGTCAATTTGATGGTTGAGGGTTTGAGCTCTGGGTACATTTGTAGAGACTTGGTAGTTCAGTTAAGTCCAGAGCAAACTTGCAGTAGATTGTGTAGTGCATGAGGAAGGCAAAGCTTATTGTAGGTGGGATTATTCCCTGGGCAGGTGAATAAAATGGAGGGAGCTACTTGAGAAAGTAGGCATCTTTGTGTATACTTGGCCAGACCTGTTGGTCTAGCAAGTAAGGATTGTCCCTTGCTCAGCCATTATGTGGATATTATGTGGCCAGTTCCTCAGCTCTGTGGAGATGGTGCATGCTGTCCTGCTAAGATGGACAAACAGCTATAACCAGGAATCATAAAAGAAAATAAGTCATTTGTTCCCTTAAGACATTTGATAGTGAATTTATCAGTAACCATGTTTATCAGTAACCATGCATAACATACATAGTTAGAAGACAGATAATCAATGAAGAATATGTATATGATAGATGATTGATAGATTGATAGATAGATAAATAGCAAATGATAGATTATAGATGTCAGAAAGATAGACAGATATGAGAGAGAGGAAGAGGGAGAGAAAGAGAGACAGAGAGAGAGAGAGAGAAAGGAAGAGAGAGAGAAAGAAAGAGGGAAATGCCCAATTGGTGAAAGCACATACAAGAAAAAACATGATATTTTGCCTTTCTCCTTTACTCTGACCCTCTCCTGTTTCCCACACTCCTAATATGTCGACCCTTTCCTCCAGGTTCACAGTCCTCTTTCTAAAATTGTGTCCTATTATTTTCCCCTTAAATGTTTAACACATAATAAAGCTAGAGAAATTAGTTCCCTAAACCATCCCTGTGGCTTACAAAACAAGCGCTCTTCATTGGGTCTGTTTAAAGTGTCTGTATTTGATGCCAATCTGGACAGGGCTTTCAAAAGACAATTAAGTGTATTCAAGGTTGAGAATCTGATAGGCCTGTTTGCCTGGCAATCTTTCAATATGACCCCTGAAGGCGGACTGAGTGACCCTTTGTGGTGTCCCAGAGTACTGGGTTATTATTACCTCACTTGGAATTTATATTTTTCTATTAGAATTTGCTTACATTCACTACAATCACTTACATCCTGGAATGAATATTTCCATGTATTAAAAATTGTTCTAAATGTGAACTCGAAGGAAATGGAAACTAAGAGTTGACTGTAACAACCTTAACAGAGCTGTTTTCAAGGTTAGGAAACTGAATCAAAGGCAAAGTTCAATGACTGCTTTGGAAATCATCCATACATAACAAGTTTATTTCCCCACAAATAAATATCTTGCCTTGACCCTATACCTACTTAAAACTATAATTACTGCATAAGAAATGTTGCTAAATCCTGTGAAATACAAATATTCGTTCCTGTGCTTTACACTCCTGAGAGACAAATGACATTGTTTAATCTTATGCACTCACAGTTAACATGATGTAGCATAAAGATAGACTTGGTGAAACTCTTTAAATTGTCATATTTTACACAGTGGATGTGCTTTTCCTTATTGTAAGCCTAATTGCAAATCAACTATGCCATAATTCTAAGGCTATATTTCTCCACTAAATAGCTCAATGCTCTAAAATATATATTACTGTAGTATGCTCAGAAAAAATCCACAAATTCTATGTTACAAATTTTTAAGCAATCATTCATGAAATTTGTAGGATAATGTGCCTAAATGACATAAAACAAATGCCATTCCCTCAGTGTAAAACATTATTTGGACTTAGGGTATCTACTGCAATTGGACTGGAAAAAAGACTGCAGGAAAATTATAATACACAAGTATATAATATTTATGAAACAAGGAAGAAATAATGATTTGATGTTCTCTCCACACTCATATTGTCTATTTCCCTAGTATGAACAGAATATTAGTTAAAGCCATGAAAAGGACCACAGGAAAATGCACATATCTTGCCATTTGTGTGTAGAACAGGCAATTGCATTGATTTCATAGACATAAGCCAGAGAGAAAGCTGTCTGGAGAATGTGTCTACTTGCCCTGTTCCAGCTGTTACAAAAGAGAAGAAGAAAGAAGGGTGGGAAAGGGAGATAAAACAGGAATCCAAACTCTCCATGAAGATTTAAGATTATTCTGGAAGTTCTTGTCCAAATTCCAGTGAGGGAGAAGCAATTTCCTGGTGAGATGCAAATTACTACTTTTATTGAATCAAAGGTGTAAGCTTTTAACAGTTGATGGGCAGGGGAAAGGCTGTTTTTTTTTTTTTTCAGTCCAAAATGACTAAGTATTTGTCCAGTTATCTGTTTTTCTTATCAGATTCTCTTAACATTCTTGGTGAGGTCTCCAGTCAGAGGTTGGTTTCCTATTTCAGATCTATTATGTGGGGTCTCTTTTTTGAAGTCTGATTCCAAATCAATCACCCGTGCTTCTGGGAAGCATCACACTTGGCGTTGCTCTGTGGATAAGTACAGCTTTGGTTGTCATCACTGTTGAGGCATGCTCAAACAGAATATTCTGACTTTTTGAGATAGAAGAATGATAGGTTCTGAGTGAAAGCGGAGTAATGTCTTCAAAGTCTCCCTTTTCCAACCCATCCACATCAAAAAGAAGATTACCAAATATTGGTTTAAAATGATGCAAACACATTTTATTCTGTAACTAGAGACATTAAAGATTTTGGTTACCATTGTATAGTCATTGAACATTGTAAAGTTGGAAAGAGGGAGGGAAGAACTTGGGTGCTCAGTAGAATTAGACAAGTAGAAAAAATACAATAGGTTGGTCAGTATAAGCGTGATTAAGCTAGCTCTATTTGCTATCTGGTAGTTAACAAAGCTAGGATTCTATGTGCCAGCAGAGGCCAGAAGACACAATTATCTTTCTTTTTTTCTTTATTTACTTGAGTGGTGTGTGTGTGTGTGTGTGTGTGTGTGTGTGTGTGTGTGTGTGAGAGAGAGAGAGAGAGAGAGAGAGAGAGAGAGAGAGAGAGAGAGAGAATCAGAAGGCATTGTCTGTCCCTGTGGAAGATCAAGGGTGACTTCTAAAATCACCCTGGATGGCTTCTACCTTGTTTCTGCTTTACTCTGGGATTTCCCAGGTTCTGCCCACCAGGGTTGGAAGTGTAGGTCTCCACTGTTTCTGCCTGGATATGTTATATGAGACCTGCTATCAGAACTCAGGATCTTCTGTTTGCAAGACAGAGTCTAAACCCCTGAGCCATTTCCCCAGTCCCAGAATTATCATTCTTGATGATGATGTTTCAAGGAAAGGCTCTCAAGCATTTGATAGAAATTCTCCTTAGTTGCAAGAGAAATTTCTTCACAATTGTAAGAACTTTTTATTAAATTCACTAAGAAATAGGAGTGGGTGATATAGTGGCTAGAAGAAATAGTACATTTTTTTCAGCACTAAACTTTTTCAGGCAGAAATTGTAATGGTTGCCAAAGTCTTAGTGAGGACTCACTTTACACCGTTGAAAGTCCTGCGAGAGTCTGGTCAGGTTTCAGACAGCAGCAATATGAAGAGAGTTTATGGGTACAGAGAATCTTACAGATATTATGCCTTATGCCTTCTTCATAAATCAAAAAGGTGGTAAGAAATGAACTCTACTAAAGGATGTAGATTAATGGATCCAGAAATGTAAGGCATGAAAATGTGTTTTAAAAGAATGTCTTGCCATGGATGCCTGAAACCTTAACAATAAGCCTTTTCAGACAGCAGTACCAACCTGTGTCCCAAAGGTAACATGGGGAAGTCACTTTTCATTTTAAGTCATAATCCTGAGAATTAAACTCTTTGTAATTAGCTGTGATCAGATTTGAAAAACAAAAACAAGTAGATAAACACAAATTCAAGACTTAAAAGATTTAAACAGATATCAAAATCCTCTAATGTGTCAAGTAGTTAGATTATGCATGAATAAAATGGGTAAAAGATAACAAAACTTTACAAATTACCTTACAAATTCAATAGAATTAAATTCTCCATATCAATTAAAATTGAACTTTGATTGTATATATAAAAATCAAATTTCCAATACATAATATGTGTGATTAAAAGTGAATCATAAAAAATGGAGAGTTAAACTGTACAACACAAAAACTATATTTTTAAAATATGAACACAGTGAAAAATATACAAACATAACAGAAAGGGATATAACTATTTCATAACATCTATTGTTTCCTGACAGGAAATGTAGGGCACAGAACTTATGATAGCAAGGGGTATATTTAGATGTTCTAACATTTTGTTTAATTTCAAGTGAACATGAAAGAAATATTTGTTAACACTGAGTGTTAGATAAATGTGGGGTGATTTTGTTATTTTGTGTTCTTTTACTCACTATGTTCTTAATTATGTAAAGGTGTTTCTAAAGTTAACTAATTGTATGTATTTACAATATGGATGATAAACAATAAAGCACCAATAGTCTATCATATGATAAATACATTTAAAATCAAAAGAATTTGGGGAAAGAACTTATCTCATAAATTTTTGGTAGCAGTACTGCAGTTGCTATGTGCTAATAAATTGGAATCTTGATTGATTATTTTCATACTTTCTTCAGACTACAGTTGTAGAATTGTTGTTATGATAGTCAAGAAAGAGAGAGATGAAAAATGCATTAAAAATTCATATAGTACACAGATACAAAATATATGTTGAAAACACATTCTAAATTTGGCTGGCCCAAAATATTATAAGCAAGGCTATTAATAAAGAAAAGGTGACCTGAATACTTACTGTGTTAAAAGATAGGAAAATCTTGACAATATGAATAATTTTTGTGGACCAGGGATGGGGTGTGGAGGATTTCGCAGCATGACATCATAATTTGGATTTGATAAATATACTAGGTTAATAGTTATGGGTTCATAGACATAACAAGATAAGAATCTTTAGATAAAGTAGTGAATGTCATTATTTATGAAAAAATTGATCTGTTTTAAAAGGTATTGGGAAAATAATGTAGAAAAAGTACAAAAAGAAACTATCATCTAACTGGGCAAAAGTTAGACTAATTAAGTCACATTAGTCTAATATAACTATGTTAATGTTGTAATTTGCTACTGTTTTGGTTCTTAGTCCAAAAAAAATTATACTAACTCCAGAGCTGTGGAGATGATTCAGTGGGTAAAGTACTTGCTGTGCAATCATGATGATATGAGTTCAAATCCCCAGCACACCTGGTAAATTTAGGCAAAAGGTGGGTTCGAGGTTCAGGGAAAGACTGTCTTGGAAAAAAAAGTAATAATAACAATACAGTGGGGCTCTATAGAGGAAGATATCAACATTGACCTCTGATTTCCAGATGTGCACATAAGGCAAATGTATAAACACATATAAGTGCACACACATACACATACACATAAACACAAATGCATACACTATATAAAAAAACAAATAATAATAATGAGCAGAAAGTCAGAAAATAAAACAAATATGGGACAATCTCGAGCTTCCTATCATCATAAATTATGATTAAAATGGTTTCTTTCAATGATTTTGATGAATTTAAGATAAAAGTACTCTTTTTTCAAACATATATACAGTTTATATCTCTGAAAGTGCTTTCCATTTGTTTTCTGAAGGAGAAATTCCATTTTCCAAGAGGTCGGTGATGAAAGAGCTAATTATTTTAGTAATATGTTACTGGCTTTTTTATTACATTTTAAATGTTATCACAAGTATTTGGCAATAAAAGTCAAAGGAAAAATAATATTCCATGTCTCCAAATTCCAAACTCCTGATAATCCTTTTGCCATCTTTAATTCTATACATTCAATTTTTCCTTTTTCATATATCACATGAGAGTGAAGCCAGACATTGTATGAATTTACTGTGCCAGACATTCTTTAATTATAATTTTCTCCAATGTCCAATATGATTTTCCACATGTCTGGAATTCCTTATTTCTTAGCAATGAATGCTAGTTTTCTGTGTGTACCTTCCTTATACCTTTAGTTACACAGTTAAACTCACTTAGGTTTCTCCTCTATTTTGCTTACTGTGAATCATACAGTGACAAGTACAGGTATGTATAACTTTGACACATAAAATTAATTTCTTCAAATACATACTTACTTGATAGCTGGATATCCTGGGAGACATGACATAGTTTCAAATATTGTAGGAAGCCACATGCAATTAGTTCATTTTTAAAATTTATCTATATTGATTCACATGTTTGATATATATTATCCATAATATATACACATAAATATATATATATATATACATATATATCTGTATGTGTGTGAGTGTGTACTATCTTTGGGTCATTTTTATTTTATGTTCAAATCATGTCTTAAATATTGATTCATTAAATGTGATATAATGTTTAGTTTTAATTGAGACATTGGCAAAATTGTTAATATTGATTTTGCCTCACAAACTTTAAAGTTTTAAAGAATTCAGCAGAGTTCAGAGAAAACCCAAGCAATGGGCTAAGGGGCTAGCATCATACATCTGAGGACTGCAAAGATCATCTAATCAAACAAGAGAGAATCTTTGCTTCCAGCTCTAAGTAAACCCTTTCTACTCTCAATTGGAGTCACCATAGTATAACATTCTCATATAGCCCACCCAAAAACTCATACAACTTCAGGGACTTTACCATTCTACCTCACATATTGCCAAGGAAGTAAAACCAAAAAGTGCACTACCATACAAATCTTCAATCCCTGTCTACTAAACCCACCTTAATTAATATACTAACAGTCCAATAGCCTCATTTAGGAAACCACACCAAGCAACACTAGACAGACACATACAACTCCAAGGAAAACACTAGCAATAACTGCTCAAGTGTAATTTACTGTCTAATTCAGATCAGTAAAAAACATGCATCAAAAAAGACTTAAGAGACAAAACAAAATATGCCCAGGTCACAGAGAAAATCCGTGAGAAACAAAAACCAAGATAACAACTCTCCTACAAAAAGCATCAACCCCATGATAGAATCCAATCAGAACAAACTCACAGAAAATAGCCAAGAAAGTCATATCCAAGATAATGATTATCAAAGTGTGATCTTTATTGAGATCAAAACAATGAAAGAAGAAAAAAAAATAGGCACAGAGCAGTTAAAACAATTTCAAGGAGAGATTAAGCTTGAACTAAAAGCCAAGCTGTCATAAAACCAGAACCAGCAGAGTCTTATTAGCAGAACTAAGTAAGCAGAAAATACAAAATCAGATTTTGATGACAAAAAAGGAAGAACAAACTAGTTCAATTAAAGAGGTTGTAAAAGCCAAAAAAGATACTTGAGGAATATCCAAGGCTTATGGGACACCCTGGTGAAGCCTAACATGTGCATTCATGGAATATTAGAACAAGAAATCCAAAGAACCACACTCAGAGAAATATTTCAAATTATCAAAAAGGAAAACTTTCTGCATCTAAAGAGATACCTTTCTAAATACAAGAGGCATATCAAAACTCAAACAGACATGACCATAGTAGAAACTTGCCATGGCAAATAACAGTCAAAATGCTACACAAAGAAAAGAGAAAGTGCTAAGAGCGTCAAGAGAAAAAAACCAAGTCATATTTAAAGGTAAACCTATTAAAATAAGAAATAATTTTTCAGTAGAAATGGTAAAATCCAGAAGAGCTTGGAGACATGTACTTCAAGTAATGAATGAGCACAAATGTCAACCCAGGCTGAAATAACCTTCAAAACTATCAGTCATAATTGAGGGTGAAAGAAAAATTGTCCAACATGAAAACAAGTTGAAAGGCTTACTACATCACCACCAAACCAGGGCTTCAAAAATGCTAGAAAAGATACTCAAGCTTGAAGAAAAGAACAGCTATATCCAGGAGGACAGAAGGGAAGTATAATGCCATCACAACTATAAGCTAAATAATATACTTATGAAAGACAGTAAACACAAAAAAAATAGGAATCAGAAGTAATTTCTCCATTATAACCCTAAATGTCAATGGAATTAACTCACTAATCAAAAGACACAGGTTACAAACATGGATTAGAAATCAACCCATACATCTTCCTTCAGGAAACACATTTTACCACAAAGGACAGGCACATTCTAATAATATAAGGCTGGTCAAAAATACTTCTAGCTAATGGAACAAGGAAATAAGCAGGGGTAGCAATTATGGTACCTCACAAAGTGGACTTCAAACCAGGGAAAATCATAAGAGAAACTACATTTTTAGTCACTGGAACAATTCACCAGGAAGACTTCACAATACTGAACATATATGTACTTAATATGTGCTCCTCCACATTCATTAAACAAACACTACATTGTCAAAAACAAAAAATCAATCCCAAAATGATAATATTTGGGGATTTCAATACCCCACTGTAAACATGGGATACACCAATTGGTCAAAATCTAAACAGAGAAACACTGTACTAAATCAAACACTTACCGAAATGGAACTAATAGATCTCTATGAACTCTTTCACCCAAGCACCAAGGAATATGCGTTCTCAGCTGCCCATGGGTCTTTCTCCAAAATAGACCACATATTGGACCACAAAATGAAATTCTACATGTATGGGAAATTTGAAATTATAGCCTGTATCCTACTAGACCACCACAGTCTAAAACTTGACATCCACAACACAACAAATAACAAAAAATTCGCTAATACATGAAAATTAAACACCATTATCCTGAATGAGAAATGGGTTCAAAAGAAATAAAAAAGGAATTCAAGATTTCCTAGAAGTGAACGAAAATGAAAATACAATATATCAAAATCTCTGGGACACAGGGAAAGATGTTCTAATAGGTAAGTTCATAGCTCTCAATGCCTATTAAAAAACCCCCAGAAATGTCACAATTAAATAACTTAGGAATGCAGCTTAATGCTTTAGAGACACAAGAGCAATCCAATCCCAAAATAAGTAGAAAAGAGGAGATTAGCAAAATCAGAGGGGAAATATCTGAAATTGAAATAAGGAAAATGATACAAAGAATCAATCAGATGAAAAGCTGATTCTTTGAAAAAAAATCAATAAAATTAATAGACCCCTATCTAAATTAACCAAAATCAAAGTTAGAAATGAAAATGGGTATCACAACTGATACCCAAGAAATTCAGAGAATTATAAGGTCATGTTTTGAAAAATTATACTGCATGAAATTTAATAACCTAAAAGACATAGATGAATTTCTGAGTAGGAATAACTTACTTAAATTGAATCAGGAAGTACTGAATTATTAAAATCATCATATAACAATTAAGGAAATTAATGAAGTAGTCTCAAAACTTCCCACCAAAAAAATGTCCTGAACCAGATGGATTCCGCACAGAATTCTACCAGAGAATTAATGAACAACTAATGCTATTACTTCTTAAACTGTTCCATAATAAAGTGAAGGAACACTTGCAAATTATTTCCAGAAGTTTAAATCATATAAAAAAATAAAAAAATAAAAAAATAAAACTATAGGCCAATATCTTTGACGAACACAGATGCAAATATTTTCAACAAAATCTTAGCAAATCAGATTCAAAAATGTATCAAAAAAATCATTCACTGTGACCAAGTAGGATTTATCCTAGACACACAAAGTTGGTTTAACATACACAAATCAATAAATTTAATCCATCATATAAGCAAATCTAAAGTCCAAGACAACATTGTACTCTGGATAGATCCAGAAAAAGCTTTTGACTAGATTCAACATGATCCTTTTATGATCAAAACCCTGGAGACAGTTTGAAATGGAAGGAACTAATATCAATATAATAAAAGCTGTGAACAACAAGCCAACAGCAAGATTTATACTAAAGGGAAAAAAACTAGAAGTCCTACTTTGATCAGAAACTAGACAAAGCTGTCCACTCAGCACTTCTATTCAGTATTGTACTTTACTCTTAACTAGAGCCATAAGACAAAAGAGGAAGAGATAAAAAGGTTTCAAATTTGAAAAGAAGTAAAGATATCTCTATTTTCAGAAAACATGATCATATACCTGACAGATCCTACAAACTCCACCAGGAAACTCCTGGAACTAATACATAAGTTCAGAAGATTGGCAGGTTACAAAATAAAGGTGCAAAAATCAGTGGCCTTCCTTACACAAAGGAGGAAAAGAGTGAAAAAGTCCTAAGAGAAACATCCTATTAACTAAAAAAATGAAATACCTTGGTATAAATCCAAATGAATCAAAGACCTTAATATTAGGTCAGAGACTTTGAAATCAATTTCTGAAAAAGGAGAGAACTCCCTCGAGCAGATTTTGGTAGGCCAATATTTCTAAATTGAAAACCACAGGCACTAAACAAATGGAATCTTATGAAATCAAACAGCTTCTGTTCAGCTAAAGAGATTGTAAACCAAGCAAAAAGGCAACCCACAGAATGGGAGAAAATTTTCACTAACCATACATCTGATAGAGCTCTATTATCCAGAGTGCACAAAGAACTTAACAAATTTAACACCAAGGAGAAAAATAGCCCAATTAGAAAATGGATCTTGGAATTAAAAAAAAAAAAAAAACTTTTCCAGGGATGAAATTGAAGTGTCTAACAAATATTTAAATAATTTTCCACATCCCTAGCCATCAGGGAAATTCAAATCAAAACTATCCTGAGATATCATCTCCCCTTGATCAAGATGTTGAAAATACACAACACAAACAATATTAAATGCTGGAATGGATGTGGAGAAAGCAACTCTCATATATTGCTTGTGGGAATGCTGGCTTATAGAACCACTATGGAAATCAGTATGGCGATTTCTATAAAAGTTAAAGATTGAAATGCCATATGACCCTACTATACCACTACTGGGAATAATCCCCCACAATGCAGCAATTCACTACAGGGACAAGAGTATAACCATGTTCATTGCAGCAATATTTACAATAGCAAAGTCATGGAATCAACCCAAATTCCTAACAGTTGACAAATGGATAACGAAAATGTGATACATTTATGCAATGGAGTACAAATCAGCCATCAAAAAATATGAATTAAAATTTGCTAAAGACATGGGTGCAATTAGAAGAAATTATATTGAGTGAAGTATCCCAGACACAGAAAGTCAGATATCAAATGTACTCTCTAATATGTGGCTCCTTGTTCCAAACCCAATTAATGACATACTCAAAGGTAAATCTCTGCAACATGCAGTATCACAAGGGATTATAAAAAAAAGCGAAAAGGGGAAAGATGACCTCAAAAGAAAGGAGTCAAAGGAATACATTTCAATAGAGAAATTTGGCCATAATCCTGTACTGCATGTAAGTAGTGCGACATCTGATGTGGCTCACTCTCATTTTCCCTCCTTTTCACTTGGGACTGCTCAGGTTTGATCTCCTCGGTCAGAGAAGCTATAAGGACTGGCAGTTAGATAGTAACCAACAGCAAACGGGAGACTGACCCCACTCACTGCTGTGTCCTACTCCTATTCTTTCATCTACCTTAGAGCTTCTTATATTAAGATCTTTCTTTAAACAGTCTTTTGTCTTTGGTTAAGAGATGACCTCGACAACCAATCAGGATGAAGCCAAGGGCAGTGCAGGAACAGCAAAACTGAAAACAATAACAAACTAAAATTTGGAACATCAGAGACCCTACATTAACCACCTGGAACCAGACCAGCCAAATCTCTCCCCATCCTAAAGCTGTAGGAATCTTGTGGAAGATGGGGCAGCAAGATTGTAAGAGCCTAAAGATGGGGAGGACCAAGGATATGCAAGATACTCCACTCAAGTCAGGGCTGCAGCAGCCAGAATATAACCACAGTGTAATTGGAACTTGCCTGACCTGCACAATGGCTGACAGGTCAACAATCCCCCAATGTCTAGCACGAATTACAGGGTTGAAAGCTTCAGACAATACGATCCTTAAAGGCAAGAGGTTAAACACACATAATAATATTCCCATACTAGCAGGCAGCCTAAAGAGAGGCCCCAAGCTCTGCCACTGAGTCCTGAACCCTCACTAGTGTAGACAACTCATGGAAAAATTCAGCACCCACATAAACAGATGTTTTAGAGGATGGGAGGCAGAAGGCCGGAATTATCAAGAGAGGAGGAGTGAAGGAAGAAGGGGAGAGGGGTTAGAGTGTGAATTGGGGAAAGAGTGGAATAGGGGGACAACAGGGGAGAAGGGAGGGAGGAGGGAGAAGTGGGGTACCTAATGATCTTGTATAAGTAGGCAAAAAAATGTAATAAAAAATCCAAAACGAGCAAAAGTATATATAATGTAATCACAATATCAGCTATAGATTTCTAAGTTCCATATTCTCATAGTTTCCAAGTTTATTTGAAAATAGTTTCAACTGTTTGTGTATGCCAAATAAGTGTGAATTCCAAGCCAGATAATGCACTTGGTCAATGTACACATTTATGAGGAAAATATCTTTTCAGAGGAATTGTTAAGTTGATAACTTGATGAAATTAGGTTGTTTTAGAAATCTTACTACAACCTAAATGAAGATTTGTAAGCACAAAAAGTATTAGGAGATCATAGTAAAACATCATTTAAAACAATATCTCTTATTAAAACCTATTTTTAATAATAAAATTCATGAAAATTTCAAAGAAATGTAGGTTTGTTTTTGTTTTTTGACACCATTTCCAAGTTTCTATTTCATTATGTATAAATGGATGTGGTAATATTATAAATATTGACTAAGTTGGATGGAGTTCACAAGCCAGTTTATAATTTTGTATATGATATTTATGTACAAATAAGTACAAATAAGTCTTCATTTGAAAAAAATGAAGACAGAATATGTAAAGATCTTTAAGGTTGACTTCTTTGCAATAGATGTTTTTAAATTTATTTTGATGAAATGATTCTGTTTTACCTTATGAAAGAGGAAAATCATTTAAAAAATCATGAAGCAAATAATAAGTATATGTGAATATGAGTCCTTAAACTTAATCTAATGTGAGAATATACATGTTTGGTCCCTTGTATTTCATAATATTGCACATGTTAGTTGAAATGCTGCCCAGACTCTATGGATATTAACTTAACATAATTATAAAAAATATAAATAAATTTTAGTGGTTACTCAAATTAGAAAATACAGGATTTATAGAAATAAGTACCAACTGATTTTTTTGAAAAATTTTGTCCCAAGGTCTGTAGGAATAATGTTATATAATTATCTTTCCTTTTTTTTAATTTTTTATTTCCTACTATCATCATATGCTTTGTAATCAAACAAATCTTTGCCTTTTAAGTAGAAAGTAGAAAGTTTCCATCTCTATCCTTTGGGTAGCCTAAGCTTGATATTATATTAAAGATCTTAATAACTCTTCTACAAAAATCATTTGGATGTTTATTTTGAAGAATATTAATTTATTTCAGAATTCAATATCCTTGCACTTACAATCCCCTTGAAATTTTTCCTTTTTAATCTAACAACACATTTTGAGAATTTGGCCCATTTTCCAAATTAAATGATTTGCAAGTGTCAAATTATTCATACGATGCTTTTATCTTGTTTTCCAGCAACTACCTTATTTCATCATTTTTTTTTAATTTCATTGTTTTTCTTTCTCATTCTCTGTTGGTTTATTTTGTTAATTTTCTCCTAGTTTCTTTAGAAGAGACGTCTTTAGTTTTGATGTAATAATTGTGTTATTTCATTGTTTCTCATAATTTTTTAAATTTCATTTATGTGCATATATAGTAGTTGTCTTTACCTATTGCTGGTAAATTACAGGCCCAAAATAACTTAGTGGAAGAAGAAGTTTATTTATCATTATGGCAGAAGAGTTCAAACAATGCCAAGATTTTATATCTACAGAAATTGTTAAAAGGCATACTTCCACACATGCCAATTTGCCATAATACTTAACTGACTCTCTCCATCTTATCTTCTTATCCAGGAAATGGTCCTATACATTATTGGCTGTACTGACTCTCTCCATTTTATTTTCTTATACAGGAAATGGTCCTATACATTATTGGCTGTATCATCAGGGTTTTCCTCAAATATCTATTAACAGATGTGCCTAAAGATTTAGTTTTTAGCTATCAAGTTGTCATCTGTCTTTTTTTTTTTTTTGAGATGAATAGCCCAGCCTGGTCTTGAGATTTGAATTCTTTGGACTCAGCCTCCTGAGCCCCATCAGGCAGGCTTCCCTTTGCTTCCCACGCCAGTCCATTTATATTCCTTTTTTATATATCCCTTATCTCTAGGTGTCTTTGCCCTCTTTGACAATTTATCATCTGGATCCCTATTTCAAGTAGTAACTGTAGGCTGTGCTTGGAGAGGGGTAAAGAGGGGCCAGGAGTATTATGCACTTGAACAAATGAGGAGCTCTCTGGAGCATCCTGGAGCTGGGAATCCTAGTTCTGATGTTCTAGGTGTTCTTCTTCCACTCCCACAACACCTCTGGAAGAAGAAATCCCCCTTCACACCAAGAATCAACTCCCCCACAGGACAGGAAATAATGTGATTTCATTTTCACTCACCAAGGCAAAGCCTGACAGGATGGCAGATATGGTGGAGTCAGAGTAAGGGGTGAGAGAGTGAACAGAGAGATACAGTCAGGGAGAGACCAGAGCTCACTCCTTACTAAGGTCCTGGCTGTGCCACCCTATAAGAATTGTCCCATGAAAGAGAAAACAATGATGCGAACAGGACAGAGGCCTGCCTACTCTGCTGGCCACCACCCGGCCTGCCATGACTCTAGGTCCCTGCCATCTTTGGCCTGAGAATTCTTCTTCACTAAGAGATGCCCAGAAACAGGAAGATAAAGACAGGGTTTTTTTTTGGGGGGGGGGGGGCGGGAGCAATGCCTTTACCTATGTTGAGTATTAGAGATCTTGGGGGAAGAGGAAAGGGGTAGAGACAGAGGCTGAGATGCAGAGTTGAAGAGACTAGGAGAGCTTCATTGATAGGATGGAGGAAGAGAGTGTTACCCTTCTTCATCCATTCCCCACCCCTGAAATCCTTGCTAGTGACTGAGCTGGCCCTATCCAAAGGATAGGTATCTCTAGAGAGCTCCCACCTGAATAACTTACAGGCTGTCTTAAGGATTCAGGGTGGGAAGAAGCAAAGGGGGTAAATTAAAAAAAAAAGGAGTTGGGGGGTAAATTTTAAAAAAAAGGAGTCTGTGAGTCATCACTCACTGAGCCTGGGGCCCCTGTGGTTGGGTAGACATACTGCTTTGGCGCCTCCTAGTGGAAAGATATTTCTAATGGCCAGAGATCCACAGGGCCATGGAGGGCTGTTGGACTCACCTCCCAGCTAGAGCTCTGTGGATAGAGGAGGTAAGATTAGCTTAGGGTGTGGGAGAAGTGGGTAAGGTGCAGGAGAAGTGGGTAGGGTGCAGGCTGATGGGGGGAGGATGCCTAGCCAAGGACAAGCCTGGGGTAAAGCCTAAGGAAGGAGGAGTCCAGGGAGATACTACAAAAGGGTCTGGGAAGGAACTAGTGAGACTGGGAAGGGCCTAAAACAATATCTGGGAAAAGCCTATGATCAGATCTTGGAAGAAGGTGGGGTCTGAGAGGAGCCCAAGGAAGGATCAAGGAGGAAGAACTGGGAGGTGAGGGGAGTTGTCATCTGTAACTTATTGCCACATTTCATTTGATCTTTTCTTTTCTTTTTTTTTTCTTATGGGATTTCTATTTGCCTGAAGTATTTAGTAAGCATGAGACTCACCTTCCAAATATTTTGGAATTTTCTAATCTTTCCATTCTTGAGGGTTTTTAAAAAAATTCTAATGGTTTCTTTATTTTTCAATTTGTTCTTATGGACTTTATGATCCATATGATGATCTAATTTGGTAGAAGTTCATTAGTCATGTAAAACCTGGTTATTTTGCTGTTGTTGGGCAAATGCTTTCAAATAACTTTTGTTCATCGTGATGACTCATCTCATTGTTCAGTTGAATGCCTTTGTTATTTTTCTATTTAGCAGTGTTTTAAATTCCTGAGATTGAGTAGCTTCAGTGGATTCAGATTTTACAGTTGACATTTCTTCAGTTCCAGCACTTGAAATGTGTCACTTCCTTCTGTCTTCTATAGACTGAGAGAAAAACAAATGTTTCTAATATATTAACAGAATGTTTCCAATAGGCCTCATTTCTCTCTAGATTATTATAATAATTTTTACTTTGTCATTACTTTTTGGATATTTAAAGATGATAAACTGCCTTATTCAGTTGCATTTATCAGTGCTATTAAGATCTACATTTAAATTTATGAATAATATTCTTGTTATCTGCAATCGGTATTATTTGTATCGAGAATTTTTTTAATTTCTGTTTTTCCATTATACAAATCTGAAATTTTTGTTAGGGTCATTATTATAGCACTTACTGTCAACTTTTATTTCCAATGATTTTATAAGTACTTTTGAAGAACATATAATGGTTATTTAAAAAAATTTGTCAGAGGGGCTGGAGAAGTGGCTCAGGGGTTAAGCCTCTGCCTTGCAGGCAGAAGGTCCTGAGTTCAGATCCTAGACCCCACGTATAGATGCCGGGCAGAAGAGGGGGTAGCCTGCGCTTCTGGTCCTGGTAGGGCAGAGCCTGTGAATCCCTGGGCAAAGTAAACAAGGAGGTGGAGGCAGTCCATGGTGGTTGCCTAATTCGCCCGTGGTTCTACACACACACACACACACACACACACACACACACACATACTTTATGATCCATATGATGATCTAATTTGGTCTAATTTGCACACGTGCAATTGAATAAATAATAAAAAAATTAAAAAAAATTTATCATTATCTCTGTAATACCTACAGTAATTGCAAAAGATTATTAACAGGAGGGATTGGGAAGGAGGGTCCCACCAGAAACAAGGAGAGAGGGGATCATGTTACAGCAGAGAAAATAGGCCACCATCAAGGACTACAAGTAAGTAAGGAGATATCTGGTTAAGTTCACAGACTTTCCTTCCTGATCATTTGCAACTGATGGGGTATAATCTCACCAGAAGGGAAGGACATATATGCTATCTGATAGAAAGGAACCATTTTGCAAATGGGTGATTGACCCCTCTCTCACTGCGGTCTCCTACTTTTATTCCATCTACCTTTGAATATACTCTTATAACAAAACTCTAATTTGACATGTTTTTATCTCTGGCCAGGGGTTGACATCCAATACCCATCAGGATGGAGTGAAGGGCATTGCAGGAGCAGCAAAACCGAAAAAAAAAACAACAAACCATAATTCAGAACATCAGAGACTCTATGTCTGCCACCTGGAACTGGGTCAGCCTAATCTCTACCCATCCTGAAGCTCAGGGAAATTTGCAGAACAGGAGGCGGTAAAATTGTAAGAGCACAAGGATGGGAGTAGTCATGACATGCAAGATACTCCACACAAGTTAGGGCCGAAGCAATCATAATAGGACTTTGCATGACCTGTGCTATGTCCAACACATTATCGACCCCACAAAGTCTAGCATGGACTAAAGGCACTAGGATCCTTGGAGGGTAGGGACTGACAGTCACAATAATGTTCCTAAGCTTAAGGGGAACACAGGAAAGGATTCTGGGAAATGCCCCTGGGTCCTTGCACCTCATCGGAGAGGAGGACCCAGAGGAGAGTTTGGCATGCACATTAAAGGATGCTCCGGAGATTGGGGGGGAACAATGGGGGATGAGGAGGGAGGGGAGAGGGGAGGGGGGAGCAGGGGGATCTGGGAGAGGTGGAGGGAAGGAGGGGACCAGTGTACCTTTTAAGTTTGTATGAGTGGAAATAATAATAATAAAAAGAAATTATAAAAAAATTGTCAGATATCTTAAGTATTTGATCATTATAGTAATGTCCTATTGATTATATTTTCTAATTAAAAGTTCTGTTATGATTATTATGATTATTTTGGTATTATATCCAGAATACTTTTTTGGTCATATCGATTAATATGCTCCGATACATTCTCTTTTAGCAGTCATCTTGTCTTCATGATCTATGACTTTCCACATCAAATTTAATGAGAATTTGATTTTTCTTCCTTTCATAGTGCTGTTTTTATGACTCTTTTTTGGTGACAGTGCGTTATATGTCACCTTTATCATTCCATCTCTAAGTGGTTGGCTGCTTGTGTTTGGAGGTAGATCAAGGCAGCTCCTTAAGAAAGAGAATGCTTTTTTTTTTTTGCCAGAGCCAATTTATAATTTCTTAATTTATTACCAGATTCCTACCTCCTAGTGACATCAGGGTCACCTCATGGTCAAACGTTTTCCCATTATATTCAGGAAAATAAAAATGTTGGTTCTTAAACCCCACTTTATTAGTTATTACCTTACAACAGTCACCATGGGGTGTGAGAACATTGATTTTCCTTTTTCCTGGGCTCTTTTACAGGTATGCCTTGGCCTTTACATCTTTGAACTTCCAACCATTGTCTGATGCATCACTGCCAAGAATTACAGCTGTATTTAGCAGAGAAGAACAAAATATCATGAATCTTCATCATTTCTAGACATCAAATCTTAAACTTTGCTGAAGTGGGCATTGAGAAATTGGTGTTTGGTAATATTTCCTTTTCTTATAGTTATAGTCTGAAATAAGAAATCATAAAAATGGTTCCTTTTCAGAGAAAATGTTTGAACAAATATCCACTCACAATTACTGACAACTAGAATCAGGAAAGAGAAATTATGATATGAGTTTTAAATTCTATAATACCAGAATGTGAATTTTGATTCCCATTGTATGTGGAAACCAAAGTCACAAATATAATTGTTAATGAGAGAGGTGTGTGATACATTTAAGACCAAGTAAGCCCTGAAAAACTTTATAATCCTTGTAAGCAATTATAGAAAAGAAATCTTTTATTAGATACAGAACCCATAACTGTTTTCCTAATTATAAACCCAAGTGTCACTTGTTTACATTCATAGGAATAAAAGATCACATAATTATGTTGAGAGGAGACTATTTCTAGGTAGAAGAAATTAATTAGAAATATTAGATTTAATTTCCAGAAATAATACCTGTGTAAATTGAAGGATTCCAACTCCCAATGTGGAAAAATGATCTTTAAAAATAGGCTAGGCTTACTAAAATTTATTTTCATAAGAAATTAAGAAAGAAATAAAATTCGTTTTTTTTATTATTTATTCAATTGTGTGTGTGTGTATGTGTGTGTGCATGTATGTGTGTGTGTGTAGAACCACGAACGAATTCGGAAACCACCAAGGACCGCTTCCTCCTTGTTTACTCTGCCCCGGGATTCACAGGCTCTGCCCTACCAGGACCAGAAACGCAGGCCGCCCCCGCTTCCATCCAGCGTGTATATGTGGAGTCTAGGATTTGAACTCAGAACCTTCTGCCTGCAAGGCAGAGGCTTAACCCCTGAGCCACCTCTCCAGCCCCAAGAAAGAAATATATTCTAAAACTGTGGGGAAATGGA
Source organism: Typhlomys cinereus (assembly GCA_023101885.1). Classification (NCBI taxonomy): domain Eukaryota; kingdom Metazoa; phylum Chordata; class Mammalia; order Rodentia; family Platacanthomyidae; genus Typhlomys; species Typhlomys cinereus. The sequence goes on from JALPQD010000022.1 coordinate 7,944,829, forward strand.
ACTAAAAATCATTTCCAGTAAGAACAGAATATAGAAACTGGTCAGACTCTTTAGGGTGGGGACCTGAATTCTGCTGTTTGTCCTTGACAAGTATTGCAGTACTTGTCAGTACTTGTCAGACTTAGTTCTATTGGTAATATTTATTTTCCAAAGGTAAGAATTCCAGAAAGATTAAGGGGCACTGCTTCCTACTACATTTTGTGCCTGGAGGATATGAGGTGGCATGAAAAAAAACTGAGATTTATGAACACCTTCCAGCTTGCACAACCGGACTGCTGTAGGAATCTACAACAAACCAAAAAACAGATGAAATTCTTCACATTTATAGACTTTATAGGAGTGGGGTAGGTGAGATTAGAGGATACAGGTCTCTGAGCTGGAGGTGGAGAGGGTATCTCAGTTTAACAGCTGGATAACTGAACCTGCTAAATATGATATAAAGTCACAGATTGTAATTTAGCAAACTAATTCCAGTGTGCTATGCTATGTTTGGGGCTGCAGCATGCTCAGAATTTAGAGTTTAGGGAAAAACCAATAGGATATATGGTGTGGCATGTTCCTGTTAGCTAGGCAGACTTTGTGATAACAAATCATTATATTATATGAAATAAGCCAGGTTCAGAAAGATGAATGCCACATTTTCTCTCATATACAACACACAAATTTAAATGTGTATATGAAATATATGTAGAAAGATATATATGTAGAAAGATTAAGAGATCAGAGGAAGAGGTATAAAGGAAAGAGTGGAGAAAATAGCAGTGTTGTAATGCAAGATATATGTCATGAAGAAGACAGTTCCCAGTGGGGGAACTGAAGGGAACAAATTGTTATGAATATATTTAAGAAAGTTTCAAGTTGAAATACAAAGTGCTAAACAAAAAAAAAAAGTGAAACTGAAAAATATGACCACAAATGCTACAAGTACCTTAAGCATAATACATTACTTTTTTCTAGAAGATAGGAATATTGTTTGTGAATGTATTTTTAACATTGTGCTGCATAATAAGTACAATAAGTTATGAATAGAGCCATGAAAATAAATACTTGAAAGTGCTAATTGGCATATGTAGCCAGAGGTATAATAATGTTTGAGTTGACTTGACTGCTTTCTTAACAAACAAAGTATGGTGATTTATAATGCAACTTATAGATCTCATGCTATGGTGGAGCTTGTGATAATTTCTCTCCCCCAGCAGCTTCTATAGTATTCCTTGATACTGTGTAAGCTATCTAGCAATTAGAAAGTCCTTAGACCACTTCCAGGTGATCTATTTTGCCCATGTTCTGTGAGTCATTTGTTTTGCATCTTCAGTAATAGGGTCTTACTGACAGTTTTTGGAGAGCAATCAATAGCAATGGCAAAAGCCTATAATATTTGGGGACCTTTAAGAACTGTCTGACCAACATTTCATTAGGAAGTGCCACATTCGTGTTACTTCTAGTGTAATTTTGCCCTGGGTTCTAAGTGGATCAGTTCAAGGCTTTTTCCCCCGTTTTCCTCACTCTATTCTCCTCTAGACAAGGAACTGCTCATTTTTGTTCTTTTCCATAAAAGACATGTTTTTGTTTTGACATATTACTAACATAGGATGTTCCTTTGAGGTTACTTCCCACAATCTTAGGGTTTTTCTCTAAGTTTCTCTGCCCTTCCTATCTCCCATGTCCTTCCTATCTCCCATACCTTCACTCTCTGCTATGTATTTTTCCCAGTTATTCTCTCCCTCACCCTTGTCCTAGGATCCTAAATCTCTCCTTTAAAAGGATTCACCCTAATCATCCCTTCAGACCTTCTCATTCATAGGAATATAAATGTTTGGATACTAAACAAACATAATTAAAAGTACTTGGCAAAATACATTTAATAATGTCTTTACTTGGGTGACATAACTATGGAAATTGAAGAGTTACCTGTGGGAGAATTTCTGGATTGTATTCTTAACATCTATTCTTAAACCAATTAAGTGTTTTCTATTATATTTTCCAGTTAAAAGAATAGTGCAACTGTTTGCATAAAACAATTTATGAGAAGCAACTGCTTCTTCAACCTTTATGTAAATATCCAATAATTTTACACTTAATTTGTTCAGTAAGCTTCAGCTACAACTACATGAGGAAAGAATCCTTAACAGAGATATAAAATCAGAATACCATATCAATAGCAGCAAATTAAGGGGAAAATCCTGGTAGGTGAAAATGGTGTCCTTATTAGGTTTTTCTCCTAACACCAGCTGACCTAATGGAAATTCCAAGAGATTGTGGTTATTGTCATATCATTGGGTGACATGAGCATTTATTTCCATGTATTCCATGTATAAGCACATACCCATGTGTTCAGTGATATAAATTCCATGGACCCTTAACAAAACATGACTTTATGGCAGTAAGTTAACTCCTTCTATTTAGATTGATATTCAGGGTTTTACTGTGAAGCAATAAAACTGAGTGGATGCTTGATTCAGCATTGCATATACTAAAATTACTATGATACAGAGAAAATTAGTATGGCTTATTCTCAATAATGGCCTAAAATATTGTGCGACGATCCATAAAAAAGCCTAATTCTGATTAATGCTACAATACCTAATCACTGCATAATGCTTTAATGATGCATCCATGTTGGTGGATGGTGAGGGATAGAAAACTTCCTTAGCAGACATTTTTGTTTTCTTTTGTTTTGTTCCTTAAGATAAGTGTTACAGGGTAGAGACCAGGAAAGACCAGCAGGCCATGGTAAACACAAAAAGAAAGTCTGGACTGCAGCAAGGATATAAAAACCAAGTGCTGCTTCAAGTCATTTCTCAGGCAGGTTTTTATACAGAAAAACCACATACTGGTTTAGAAAGTTATCCCACACCTGTCTTTGGGTTTTTTGATTATCTAAGCCAAATGGAATCTTTGCAGGACGCAAGATAAGTAATCAGTAAAATTTACTATAAGAACATCTGGCATTTCCTTAAGAACAATTCAAGAACAGTCATTACAAGTTGACTTTTAGATAATACATAATCCCTTTTCAACTTCAATAATGGTTGAGCCCAGCTTACAAGATAGACTCTCTTTTGTTTGTAGCCTTTTTACCTTCTCCACTGGTTCAATGGACTAGAGTCAATTCATGTTGGCCTGGAGATTATACTGTTCTTTCAAAACTATGAACTAAACATATCTAGACATATCTTGATGTTCTTGATGCAAGTGATTAAACTACTTGTAATGCAGGATCCTATGGTTAAGGCTAACAAGAAAAAAATCAAGAGGTCTGCCATGGCTGAAAGTAGAATAGCTAGCCAAGGTAAGCAAGAAAATAAGCATTAATACAAATTGGGAGTTTCATGTCTGTCTGGGCCCACGAACCAGCGTGAGCTCAGACTTACTTGCAGGAAACAGAAGTGGGAGTGGTAGGAATTGACCAGGCATTGGGTCAGAGGGAGCCTAGGATGTCCGTCGTCCAAGCCATCTTTATTGTAACATACTTGAGTATTTATAGGAAAACAATCAAGGAGCAGGGCCAAATTCAGGAAAACATCAAAGAAGAGCAGGACCAAATTCTTTACAGGATTATGTAAAATGTATACATTCCAGTTAACAAAGAAAAGGCAGGAGCAACATCTACTTGCTGTGGGACCAGGCAGGATATTTCTAGATAAGCAGGCATGGCACTTTGTTGCTAGAAGGGAATGGACAATGTATGCCTCAAAACAGAGTTACCTGGTCCATGCATTAGCATATCTCAGATAAGCAGGAAGGAACTGTTTGGGGAGGAACAGTCCAGCCAGTTTCTAAGAGAAACAAAAGCAATCCAAGAAGGGGCTGGAGGTGATCTCTACTCCCAAGGGGAGGAGTTGGCCTGCCATTGTCTTGTAAACAAAAGGCAAACTCAAACCCCCAGGGGAGGAGCACCTATCAACAGCCCACTTCAGATGCCAATGTATCATCCAGAGATCAGGCTTTGGGCCTGACAACCCCCACACATGTCTTCTTTTTTCTCCTTCTTGTAGGTTATTTCTAACCAGAGCTAAGCTTTCCCTAATCATACCAAGCTGACCCCATGCCATGCATAGCCCTCCCTGTATCATAAAAAGGAGGTTAAGTGCCCTCCTATTCTGGAGAACTACATTAAAGAGGAAGTCAATTTGATTTTCAAGTCTTAGTAAGGAGTTTTCTAAATTCCCAAATATATATTTATTTAGATGCTGACTTCCCTGATTCAGGTCTCCTACTGTTAGAGCCAAAATCCTTATAGTGGAAGATCACACAATTCTACCATCACTAGAAGTAGAACCAGCAGAGAAGCAGCAGACCTTTCTTTCTGTAGATTTCTGAATCTAGGCTGAAGTGTGCTTGGCCTCCCTCTCCATTATACATGTAGATCTAAGATACAACATCCACCAGTACATATAATGTTCCCTGGGTTTCTGCCTCTAATTTATCTAATGACACATGCGTGGTTAATCTATTTATACATGCCAACCAAGAGGATTCTATGACCTTGAAATAATCACTTGGTTTAAACTGCTGTTAGTGTGTTGGACGTATCTATATATATCTTGATAAGGAGAGTGGTCCAGGCTGTAATCAGAGCTTAAGATATGGGTTTCCTGATCTTATCTCCCAATGTGATCCAGTGTTGGTACCATTTGTATCCTTCTTGGTTAAGCAAGGAGGTCAGGATTTGGTTTATGTCTATTGCCACATTATAAGGGGGCTGAGAATATAAACATAACCAGTAGTTCTATGCTAAGTCTATTGAAGTAGAGTTTAGGAGCTTATGAACTTCACTGAAAGTTTCCATCATAGAGGGACTAGTTTCAGGGGTAAGGATGACTCCAAATTCTGTTGGGAGGGAAGTCAGAGATGGCTCATGAAAAAAATTCATTTTAGTGGTTGGTTTTGAGCTGTCAGAAACAAGTTGCTGTTTGAATCAAATGTCTTGACATTTGGGGGGACAATCTTTTTTTTATAGTGAATTCACTCTCTAGGTCTAAACTTGTTCAATATGTTTTAATTAAACGGGTCCATCTGATTATGCAATAATGGAGTCCTTCAAGAGTCCATGCCTTGATTTTGATATAAATGAGGTTACCAGTCCCTTGGAAGCAAGATTTGGGAACTTCCCGTTAGGTAATAATGACATATGGATCTGTATATTTCCAGGATGATTCAGTTTCACAACCCTATGCAACACAATGGTATTGGTCATTTCCCTGATAGCTATCCTTTCCATTTCCATTTTCATAGGACCTGGAGGTCTTTTTCTGAATCTAGGTTTCCATATCCATATGTCTCTGCTTGGGCATGGGGAATCTCAAATTAGGTAGGATAGTCTTTTGGGACCATGTACAGGTAATTAACAAGATTACAGAGATCCACATAGATAATAGACTGACTCTCTGCAAGCATTTTCATCATTGATTCTCCAGTACGCTTTTTCTGACTTCCCATACCCAATCTTCAGGCTGATTTGGGAAAGAGCGAAGGGGAGATTGATATGCCTGGGTCCAAGCCAGGTTAGCCATCAAGGTTAAGATACCAACTAAGGGGTCCACCTTATTCATATATTTATTCAGTGTGCATAACAGTTACTCTTAACTATTGCTGTGAGAGAATACTCAAAGTTTATCAACTTAAGAGAGAAAGGGAGGTTTATTCAGCTTACAGTTCCAGAGGGAAGGGACAGTCTCTCAAAGCAGAGGTGGCAAGGCTGGCTGTCCAAAGCTGGAGGAGGCTAAGTCACCGCAGACATCTTGGAAGCTGAGAGCTGCAGACTGCTTGCAGCAAAGGCTGACTTCTCCTGCAGGTAGGGTGGGGCTAATGCACCTCAAGGCCCACCCCTTGTGACTGCTTTCCTCCAGCAAGGCTCCACCTCTCAAGGTACCATGACCTTGCCAAACACATGAGACTGTAGGGGACACATTTCAAACCATGACAGGGTGACAGTCCATGTTTTGTTCTTCTCATCTCCAGTGGCTGGCTTTATCTGGATGTGGTATATCCAAGAAGGAATCTGCCACTTTCACTGTGGTAGACATTGTCAAGATTACTAGATATGTCCCCTTCCAAGTAGGCTATAAGGTTATTGAAAGAATCTTGATCCAGACTATGTGACTGGGCTGGAACTAATATATCAATTCTGAGTTGGGTCAAGATTCTGTGCCATGGATAGTATGCAGGATGCTTCTGCTGTAGTGCCTATATAGACTTTAGGAGGGAATGATTAGCTATTTCAGCCTGTGGGATATTCTTTAATTTTTGGACAATATGTAATAGGCTTCCAAACACGATTTCATAAGGGGTAAAACCTTCCCTTTATTGGAGGGGTAACTTAAATTTAGCCCTTAGAAGGGCAAAGGGAAGGAGGTTGGCCCAAATTTTACCTGTTTCAAGAATCAACCAGGATCTCTTTTAAGGTTTGGTTCACTCTTTCTACCTGTCTAGAGCTTTGTGGTTGGTAAACACAATTTATTTTCCAATTGATCCTTAATATCTTTGTCACAATTTGGGAGATCTTGGCTGTGAAAATCAGGCCATTGTAGACCTCAAAAAAAAGGGCAATCAAAGCTTAGGTGCTAATTCCTATAATAGCTTTTTTTTTGTTACTATTTAAACTACTTTTGATGTGGTAGAGAATGCTTATAACCAATCTGATAAAGTATCCACAAACATCAACAAGTATTTATAACCAAAAGTGGTAGGTTTTATAGGTAGGAAGACAGTACATCAAACAACCCCGTAGGTAGCTATTACTATACCCATAGAATGGGCGCTTACAGTGGAAACCTTTGTGTCTAAAACTGTGAGTGAAGGGAAATGCGCATATCAGCGGGGGTAGCCCGAAGAGAGGTAACTTGATATATCACAGAGGATTAAGCTCCCATAGGAGTAGACAAGCCAGAGTGTACCCTGAGATCCATAAAAACACACAGGTGAAGGGAGGGAAGGAGTGGGAGGGAACAGTGAATGGAAGGGAAGGGATAGAATGAGGGGGGAGGGAGGGAAACTGGGATGAATACTCAATATGCTTGTAAAAGTAGAAAAAAAATAATAAAAAAAAAATCCAGCAGGTTTTACCTCAGCAAAGTACAGTTCCCAGGCAATGAAAAATGGGCCTAGATTCCTTTTAGGGCTCTCTTCTAGCACTTCTGGTTTAGTTGTGTTCAGGAAACACATTTGGATACAAAGTTTCTCATTTTTTTTCCAGTTGTGGAATGTAATATTGGGATCAGAGAAGTTCAGTCATTTTTGTGGACCTTTTGTGAGTGCCTTGGAGGAGTTGATTTATCATTTCTCTTCCTAAATCATAGGGATTTTCTGTCTTCCATTGGGTAGTGTCCATCATTACTTTTATTTGAAGGCTCCTTCATATTTTCTCCAGTCTTTTTCTTCAGTTATTTAAACTGAGTCTTTTGAGAGACTCACCTCTGGACCAGTTACTAAAATCTGGAGTGGGCCATTGGTTTTCAGGCAACTTATCCATCTGCCTGGTCTTTCGCCAGATTCCCTTGGGCCTCAGGGGACTGTCCTTTCTGATGTCACTTTCAGTGTACAATAGTTACCTTCCTTGGTAGCTAAATGGCTTCTAGAAAAGCCAATATTTCTGCCTTGTTTCTAATTTCTTTTACAGCCTAAGTCAGGAGGCCATGTTCTCCTTACAGTATACCATGCACATGTGTGGTAGTGAATACATATCAACTTTTATTGTACACTCTGATGTTCTTTCCTTTCCCCATCTCAAGAGTTGGGTTAGGGTATAAGTTCAACCCATTGTGCAAGTTCCTTGGCTGAAGGATTGAACCCAGAGTAACCCCTCTTCTGAGATCATGTTCACTCCTACATACATGATTCTACCTTAGATACAATTGCTCCCATCCTTGGACAGCACAACATCTTTTTAGTGGAACATCAGTCATATATGATCTGGAGGGCCATACCAGATTGGTTACCTTAATGCAGTCATGCAAGGGCTCAGTCAGAACTGTGTCTGGCAATAAGCTGGCTGAGTTCAAGATCGTTGTAGAAGCACACATTGGTAAGTTACTCTTGTATTGGACATCCATCTCTCTGCTGTTCTTTTGAGGAGGGTCTTTACTGAATGAGGAGCTGTAAAAATCAGTTCTTATCCCATAGTAAATGTATATGCCTCTTTTGTCATATAGCATCTGCTGATACAGTTCAGATGCAAACTGGCCATTCACATGTCACAGAGTACAATTTTTTGGATAGGTATGCTTCTGTTCCCTTCTATATACCTAACACTTAAGTTGGGACCCATTTGGCTATATCTCAGGCTTCATATACAAACAGATGGAATGACTTGCTGATGTTGGGGAGTTTCAAGACTAACGCCAACACCAGGGTTTCTTTGAGGGTTGTAAAAGCCTCTTGTTCTTTCTCAGTTCATACCATGGTTGCGTTCATTTTAGGCTTGTATATAGTGGTTTGGCAATCTTAGCATACCCCCAGATCTATAAATAACAATAGACAACTATCCTCAGGAACTCCTAGATTTTTTTTTTAGTCTCTGTGGTTGATATTTGAAGAATGACTTTTATACAATTGGAATACAGGGTGTGCTTACCTTCCACCAGAAGATACCATAAATATGTGACTTGAGACTCACAGAGCTGGGCCTTCTTTGCTAACACGAACTATCCCATAGACTGAAGTATCTGAAGGAGTATCACCATGGCTTTGCTAGAGTTCTTCTCAATCCTAGTGATGATAAGTAGATCATCCACAAATTGGACTGAGGTATATTCAGAGTGTTTTTGTCAAAACTCCAAAAACTCTGCACTCAGGGCTTTGTCAAACAAAGTTGGGGCAGTTTTGAATTCCTCAGACAACCTAGTCCAGGTTTGTTGCCCTGTATAACCCTCTTCAGGGTTAGTCTATTTAAAAGCATAAATGATCTGGGTGATTGGAGCTATTGGAAAGGAAAAGAAAATATCCTAGAGATCTAAATGGTGTAGATCAGTCTGTTAGATGGCAACAAACTCAAGAGGGTTTTATAGGTTAGAAACTGTGGGGTCAATGGTCAATCTAATTATTTACTTCACAGAGATCCTGATGTCAGGTGTCAACTTGATGGTTGAGGGTTCGAGTTTTGGGCCACGTTTGTAAGGAATTAGTAGTTAAACCCAGAGTAAACCTGCAGGAAATTGTCTAATGAATGTGGAAAGCTCAAACCATGGTGGGTGGGATTAGTCCCAGAACAGGTGAATAAGAAAGTAACAGGTGTTTAAGAAAGTAAGCATCCTTGTGTATACTTGTCCAGATATGCTGATCTGGCAAGCAAGGATTATCTCTCTCTCAGCTGGCACACAGATAAGGCATGGTCAGTTACCTTGGTCATTTGGTGATGGTGCATGCTCTCCTGTGAAGCTGGAGTTAAAAACTGTAACTGAACTATCACAAAAGAATAAACACCACATTCCCTTAAGGTGTTTGATGATAATTTATCAACAGCAATGCAGGTAAACTATTATACCAATAATCTAGAGTTCTCAGTTTTGGGATTAGATGCAAGGAACCACATGGGTTGCTTTCAGCTCATAAGGAAGGAAATATTTCTGGCCTTCCCCTTAAAAATTGTCCATTCTGTTGAGACTCATCCTTTGATTTTAAGAGCTTCTCAGAGGAGTTGCCTTCTCATTCAGGTACAACAAGCAAAGAGTGAGTCATAATATCTTGACCCAAGTTTACTGTCTGAGAAGTGGTTTGAAGTTAAGAGGCAGTTTTATTCATTCCTCCTTGTATCAATGTTTTTTGGGACATCAGGGTTCCCAAAGGTGTTTTTAACACCAAGTAAACACCACTTATATCTACAAGGAAATGAACATATTTGCCTGGTACCTTCATTGTAATTATGGGCTCCTGGGGACTGATTGAAATGGAGTCCTGGACGTGACATTCCTCCTTCTGGGAGAAAATGGGATGGTCCTTTTTATTTTACTGGTTTGACCAGTGTCTTTTCTGCTTATAATACTGATCTTTTTCTATTTGTTTTCTCTCTCTTTACCTGTGCTTGCCTCTCTGTTTTTTCTAATCTTATCAGTTTTTGGTTCCTTTAAAGTTGTGGCCATTGACTTTGTTAGTTTCTTACTCTGTCTTTTCTCAACAGTGTCATGGTTATGATAAACCTGGGCATTTTCTAGAAACTGATCATTCTTTCAAATCCTTCTAACTTTTGTAATATTTTTCTCATATCATTGACTCACTGCATGAAAAAGGCAATGCTTATAGCTCACTGGTTTTCTAGTGCACCTGGCTATTGGGGTAAAAATCCAGTAAGCCTCCTACAGACATTCTAGGAACCCAACTGGCAATTCTTGAGGTTCTTGAATTACTTCACTTACCTTAGAGAGATTAGAGGGTTTCAAAATAGCTGCTCTTATTCATCTTATCAGGACTTGATGAAAGTTGTTCAGATTTTTCTTACCTCTCTCTCTCTGTGTTAGGGTCCCAATTCAGCCTCTCAAATGGGAAAACAACTTTTATAAGGGCATCATTGTCTGGAAGAGAAATTGTTGTCAGAATAAAAGCCAGTTTTTGACTCTGTATTCTGTCACATTCTTCAGCATTAAACAGGGTAGTCAGAAGCTGCTGACATTCATCCCAGGTTGGTTAATTGATATAAAAGACCATTTCAGGAAGCCCAATGAGTGAAGTTTCTCTGAGAACAGGGAATTCTGAGTTTTCCAGTTGTACAAGTCACTAGTGGAAAGGGGATATAAAACATAAAGGGGAGCTGACTTCATTGGCAAGAATCCATGCTTCCTAAAGATTCTGAGACATAGGGTCCAGTGGGCAGCATTTTAATGTGAGAATAGAAAATAAGGATGCCTCAGTCACTACCTGTCTGGCCTTAGTATGAACTGTGCTGCCATAAGTATATAGCAATCAGGGTGTATCTAAATTAGGAGTTACCCAAACCTCCTTATCTCTTTGTCTTTCTGATTTACCAGGAGTGTATGGTGAGGGCAGGTCAACCTCCTCAGATGTAACTTGAGGAACCTATTATGATTTTGCCCTTTCCCTAGTTGTGGGTATGATCACAAAGACCCATGAATCTAAGGACAGAGCACAGGCTCTCAACCAAGGTGGATAATAAAGAAGGAGTGTGAACCATCAATCAATGAAGAGTTACTGGTCAGGGTTACCTGTGATTATGTTCCAGATGGTAGATGTCCAGATCTGGACATCCAATGAATCTCTACTGGACTATCTTACAATGAACCTTAAAACAAGTCTGAAGTTTTCTGGATGCAAGAGTAACTCCATAATCAGAATTGTCAGTAAATCCATCCCTGAAATTCTTAAGCTTGCATTTCAATATTGTCTAGGAATAACTCACACAGCCTCTCATGTTTACAGACAATAGAGCAAAGAGACTTACACTGAACAGACGGACAAATGGGCAGAAAGGACACATGGTGGCCACCACACTCCCTCATATCCATTCACAAGATTATAGATTCCAGAGGTTTTGGGATGTCCCACCCAAAGCCTAGGACACTGGATTAATAGCTGTGTTTAGCCTCTATAGGTGTCCCTCTTGTGGCATCTTTACAGATTTAACTTACCTTTGGAGGTTCCAGAAACCATATGACTTTCTCCTTGTCCAATTTAGGATGGTGGGGAAGTCAATGTCTATCAAGGTGCCACAGAGTATTAAGGGGTCTTAGTCCCAGAGACTTGAAACAATTCAGATGATCCTCCTAGCAGTGATGTCCCAGCTGGCAGTGGAGCCTCAAATTGGTGGGTAGCAAATAGCTATTAAAGGGACTAATGATGGACCAACATAGTTTGTGGACTTGCAACTTTCCAGAACTCTTCTTATTATTGAGACTTATTATTGTGATCAGTGAATCAACTTTTCAGATCCAGGTTCTTTACAATATCTTCTGTTCCCATATTAAATACAGAAAAAAGGCTGGAGAGATAGCTTATTGGCAGGACTCTCCATTGCAAGCAGAACAAATCCAAAAGGAGATAGAAAAATACAGGATGCTTTCAAGGCCACCCTTGGCCCTTCACAGACACATACAGTGAGAGTCCTGTGATAAACACAGATGTAGAACCACATGCACAAACACACACACACACACATTGTGTACAAACACACACACATGCAAATAAAATATCAATAGCTAAAAAAATTTCAGATCATTTTGACATTCTTTCCCATGCTCCTAAATAAATGATGTCTTTTCTATTTGTCAATCTTTCTCTTAATTTGGTGTTAAAATAATTTAAAATAAATAAAAAGTTACTTACAAAGACAAAATTCATCATTCTTGTGCCATGAATAAAAACTGTTATAAAACCAAATCATGTTTGTCCCCCATGCTAAAGTGCCTTATGTAGCATATTCCATTTTCATAATACAATATAATGCATAGGCCAAATTTTTTCTTTTATTTTGGTGACCTAATTGTGTAAATGAAGTTTGGTTTTCATTAATGTGATATGAATAAAGAAAGTATTACTGGAAATGAAGACATAGATAAAATAACCATTGCTGGGAAGACTTTCCTTTTTAGCATTAAGGTAATAAGTTACTTAGCTTATTATAACCTTCCTAAAGAGTGTGGTTTTGAACTAGACATTATAAATTACTTAAAAGCCCAGGTCAAAAGGTCTTCAAGAGTTATGCAATAATTTTAGAAAATAATTTTCAGACACAGCTTGAAATTTCATGGTTTTATTGTGGAGGTATTTCTATTTCTAAATAGAAAAGAAATGATGTGAATATTTAAATTACAATACAATTGAAAACAAATGTACATTTGAATAAGCATCTTCTCAGAATTAAAATTCTCTTATTTCTATAATTTTTCATAATCACACTTTGACTGTTGTATACATGTCTATGCATGTATGTACCCACAAAATTCACACTTTGAAATAACATGAGTAAAGATCCTTTTAAAATATTTCTTAAGCATTAGCCTACAAATAGATTTCAAAAATGTCAATAAAGTTTAATGCTGCAAGTGTGCATTTCTAATTGTTTATAAAGTAACAAATTGCAAAAGTCAAAAGAATTAGAATTTAAAACTTGGAAAGACTTTACTGTCTATAGAAAGAAATGATTTACGTATGTTTCTCTAAAAGACTGATAAAAGAGAAATAAAGAAATGCTTCACTGGATAGCAAATCTCTGCATGAAAATATAGTGTAATATAGTAGTTATCTTTTAGACACTGACAGGTTGTATTTAATTGACAAGAAGTATTATAATAAATCTGGTATGGTAGAATACATATACAATCCAAGTGTTGAGGAAGCTGAAGTAGGAAGATGTAGAATTAGAGGCCAGATTGTTCTGCACAGTGAATTTAAGATCAGCCTTGTCTACATAGTTTCCTAGTACTTTAGACTACATATGTGCTAATTACAAATCTGTTCCATCTTCTGCTCATATTAACTACTTTTCTCTTTGTCTCTCTGCAATTTGCCTGCATGTTACACATAAATCTATGACCAGGTGGTTTAGAGGAACAAAGAGTTTTTATTATTGCTTACAGTTTTCCATTTCAGTTCATAGTCCAACTTGGCAGAAGAGTTCATACCAATCCTAGGAACCAAGGGGTTTGGCCACACAATATGAGCAGGAATTGCTGAGAAATAAAAATCTGGAAGGAAATTTCACCTGAATGACAAGCTATTCATGCAAAAAGAATATTAATTTACACAGATCCTGTTAGAGATCTGGGAAGTCAAAGGAATTTTGTTATCATTATATGAATAACCCATAAATGTGTAATCATGACACAAACAGAATAATCATTCTAAGAAGTTTATATGCAAAGAAAGATGAAATGATTGTCAAAGATATATTTAAATATCTATGATTCTTTGCAACTAATATTTATAATTAATTTCATAATAAAAATTCATAATTGTCAATGCACAGAAAAAAATCAAAATGTCAACCAACTAATGAATGGATAAGAAATGGTGATTTACCAGAACTTCAGAGACTCTATATCAACCACCTAGAACTAGGCCAGACTAATTTCTCCCCATCCTGAATCTCAGGGACATTTGCGAAAGAGGGGGCAGTAAGATTGTAAGAGCAAAAGGATGGGAGGAGCAACGACTTGTAAGATTCTCTACACTAGTTAAGGCCGAAGCAATCATAATAGGACTTTGCATGCCCTGAGTAATGTCCAACACACTATTGACCTCACAAAATCTAGCATCTGCTAAAGGCACCAAGATCCTTGGAGGCAAGGAATTGACAGCCATAGTAGTATTCCTATGCTTAAGGGGAACATGGGAAAGGGTTCAGCGAAATGCCACTGGGTCCTTGTACGTCATCGGAGAGGAGGACCCAGAGGAGAATCAAGAATACACAATAAAGGACTCTCTGGGAATTGGGGGGGAGGCACAGGGGGATGGGGAGGGAGGGGTGAGGGGAGGGGGAGCAGGGGGTTCGGGGGGAGGAGGACGGATCTACCTAGTAAGTTTATATGAGTGGAAATAAAAAAAAAAGAAATGGTGATTTAGATGCACATTAAAATACCGCTCTTCATTAAAAAGAATGAAATTCTCTCACTTGTCACAATGTGGGTGAAACTATAGCTTATTATGTCAAATTAAGTAAGCCAAACACACAAGGATATATCTCCACATACTCTCTGATCATTGATGTCACTTAAAATGCTGAGCTTATATAGGCTCAAAGTGGGATGGTCCTTACTAAAGAGAGCAAGAGTAAGGAATGGGTTGGAGTGAAGCAAAGTTTGACCAAAGGGTGCTGTAGACAGGAGGTTATAGCAAGAATGTAGAAGTTCCGAATCTTTTATCATATAGTAAGATGACTATATAAAACAATAAAATGCTGTGAATTCTAAAGAGCTAAAAGGAAGAATTTTGAAAAACTGTTACCACACAAGAATCATAATTATTGAAGAATAATCTGATATAAACATTGCATAATGAAGACACATAATGGAACAGCACTTGTTACCCCATTATTACATGTATATTTTCTTTATAAATCTGTTAAAATATGGTTAATCTAAAAGTAAAATTGGTGGCTGGAGAGGTGGCTCAGGGCTTAAGCCTCTGCCTTGCAGGTAGAAGGTCCTGAGTTCGGATCCTAGACCCTACGTATAGATGCCAGGCGGAAGCAGGGGGGTGGGGGCTACGTTTCTAGTCCTGGTAGGGCAGAGCCTGTGAATCCCAGGGCAGAGTAAACAAGGAGGAGGTGGAGGCAGTCCATGGTGATTCCCGAATTCCCCCATGGTTCTACACACACACACACACACACACACACACACACACACACACACACACACATATACACATGCACACAGGCACAGTTGAATAAATAATAAAAAAAAGAGTAAAAGTAAAATTGATGACATGAAGCAACAATTACAAGGTTGCACAAATAAACCTAATTCCATCTTCAAATAATTAAATAAACATACTTGTGACAAGAATGCAGGATATTGATTAAATGAATAACAATTTATACAATCTGACCATCCTCTGGATCACAAAAATCCTCAAAATAAATTTTTGAGCTAATATGCAATTACATGTGACTGTATTTGCATAGAATGAAATTTAGAATCTGAAGTGTTACTTGTAATTCCTGATTTATTTGAAAGTCTAAAAATTATCATGGTTGATGGAACCATTCTGACTGCCTGAGTGAACATATAGGACTGCCAAATGCTCCTTTAATCAATTTTTCTCATCAGTTTTGGTGACAGTATTAGCAAGGGAACACTTGCAGCTAGCCTATACAAATGAACCTTTAAGGATATATTTTCCATTAGATTTATTGAGTTTTTAAAAATTTTATGTATTTGTTTTACATAAGTTCAGTCTTTATTCATGATATTATGGCTATTTCTGTAAATGTCTTAAATAATTTACATGAACTTAAATATTTGAGCAAATTTAATTATTTAAAGTAATTGCATATAATATCCTGGTTTGTATGCAAAATTTCTTGGAAATGACTGTCTAGTCATATTTAAGAATATACAATTAAATAAATTGTACATAGAAATAAGGATTCAAGGGAAAATGTATTTTATATTCTGGATATTAAAATTTATTAATTAAGAAACAAAGAACACATTTCCACTAATAACTCTTTTGGGATTTCTTAGAGGATTTTATCACAACAAAAAGTTAAATAAAGAAAAATGAACTTCTATCCTAATTTTTGGTATGCTTGATGAAGCTATATTTAAAGCTGTAAATAAACAAGTAAGTAAGGATAAAAAATAACCAAAAAGCTTTTTCTGCATCTATCGAGAGTATCATGTGGTCTTGGATTTTGGACTGGTTTACATGATGAATTACATTTATTGATTTGCATATGTTGAACCAACCTTGTGTGCCCTGGATGAAGCCTACTTGGTCCCCGTGAATGATCTTTTTAATATGTTTTTGAATCCGATTTGCTAAGACTTTGTTGAGAATATTTGCGTCTGTGTTCATCAGAGAGATCGGCCTATAGTTTTCTTTTTCAAGTGAATCTTTATTAGGTTTTTGGATTAAAACGATATTAGCTTCATAGAAGGAATTTGGTAGTGTTCCTTCCTTTGCTATTTGATGGAACAGTTTAAGGAGTATTGGTGTTATTAACTCCTTAAATGTCTGGTAGAACTCTGTACTGAGTCCATCTGGTCCAGGACAGTTTTTGGTGGGAAGAATCGAGATTACTTCCTCAATTTCCTTATATGTTATAGGACTATGTAAATAATTCACAACTTCCTGATTCAATTTAGGTAAGTTGTGTTTACTTAGAAATTCATTCATCTCTTTTGTGTTGTCAAACTAAACAGAGTATAATTTTTTGAAATATGATGTTATACTTCTCTGGATTTCTTGGTATCAGTAGTGATAACTCCATGTTCATTTCTAATTTTGTTAATTTGGATTTTCTCTCTCTTGCTTTTGGTTAATTTAGGTAGGGGTGTATCAATCTTATTGATTTTTTCAAAGAACCAGCTTTTTGACTGGTTGATTTTCTCTATCATTTTCTTAATCTCGATTTCAGATATTTCTCCCCTTATTTTGCTAATCTCCTCTCTTCTGCTACTTTTGGGATCAGATTGCTCTAGTTTCTCTAAAGCTTTAAGCTGCATTGTTAAGTTGTTTATTTCTAATGGTTCCATTTTTTTGATGTAGGCATTAAGAGCTATGAACTTACCTCTTAGAACAGCTTTCAATGTGTCCCAGAGATTTTGGTAAGTTGTATTTTCTTTTTCATTCGATTTCAGGAAATCTTGAATTTCCTTTTTAATTTCTTCCTGAATCCAGTTCTCATTCAGCATCATATTGTTAAGTTTCCAGGAGTTAGTGTATTTTCTCTTGTTTGTTTTGTTGTGGATATCCAGTTTTATTCCGTGGTGGTCTCATAGGGCACAGGTGAAAATTTCAACTTTTTTGTATATGTGTAGATTCATTTTGTGGCCCAATATGTGATCTATTTTGGAGAAAGTTCCATGTGCTGCTGAGAAAAATGTGTATTCTT
Source organism: Typhlomys cinereus (assembly GCA_023101885.1). Classification (NCBI taxonomy): domain Eukaryota; kingdom Metazoa; phylum Chordata; class Mammalia; order Rodentia; family Platacanthomyidae; genus Typhlomys; species Typhlomys cinereus. The sequence continues at coordinate 7,962,335 of JALPQD010000022.1, forward strand.
TGGTGCCTGGGTGAAAAGTTCAACCGAGATCTGTAAGGTCCATTTCAATAAGGGTTTGATTAAGTTCCAAAGTGTCTCTGTTAAGCTTTTGACCTGTTGATCTATCCCATGTTGAGAGGGCGGTGTTGAAGTCCCCAAGAATTATCCTTTGGGAGTTGATTTCATGCTTTAGATGCTGTAGGGTTTTTTTAATGAATGTGGAGGGGCCCGTATTGGGTTCATAGATGTTCAGTATTGTGAAGTCTTCCTGGTGAATTGTACCTGTGACTAAAATGTAGTATCCATCCGTGTGTCTTATAATTTTCTTTGGTTTGAAGTCCACTTGTCTGATATCATAATGGCTACCCCTGCCTGTTTTCTGCTTCCATTAGCTTTTGACAAAATCCAGCAGCCTTTTATGATCAAAACGCTAGAGACAGTAAGAATGGAAGGAATGTTTATCAATGTAATAAAAGCTGTATACAACAAGCCCACAGCAAAGATTATACTCAATGGGGAACAATTGGAAGCATTCCCACTTCGATCAGCAACTAGACAAGGCTGTCCACTCTCACCACTTCTATTCAATATTGTACTTGAAGTCTTAGCTAAAGCCATAAGACAAGAAAGGGACATAAGAGGGATTCAAATTGGCAGGGAAGAAGTCAAGCTATCCCTATTTGCATATGACATGATCTTATACCTGAGGGATCCCAGAAACTCCACCAGGAAGCTCCTGGAATGAATTGAGAAGTTCGACAGCGTGGCAGGATACAAAATAAATGTGCAAAAATCAGAGGCCTTCCTATATGCCCAGAATGAAAGAAGTGAAAAAGCCTTGAGAGAAACAATCCCATTTACTATAGCCCCTAAAAAGATGAAATACCTTCGTATAAACCTAACCAAGCAGGTAAAAGACCTTTACAATGAAAACTTTAAAACCCTAAAGAAAGAAATAGCAGAAGACACCAGAAGGTGGAAAGACCTCCCATGTTCCTGGATTGGCAGAATCAACATCGTAAAAATGACCATCCTACCAAAGGCAATATACAAATTCAATGCTATACCAATTAAAATCCCAAAGCAATTCTTCAAAGAAGTTGACCAAACAATCTCAAAGTTCAAATGGAGGCACAAAAGACCCAGGATAGCAAAGACAATCACCATACCAAACCTTAGTCTATACTACAAATCCATAGTTGTAAAAACAGCCTGGTGGAGGGGCTGGAGAGGTGGCTCAGGGGTTAATCCTCTGCCTTGCAGGCAGAATGTCCTGAGTTCGGATCCTAGACCCCACGTATAGATGCCAGGCAGAAGCAGAGGCGGCCTGCGTTTCCGGTCCTGGTAGGGCAGAGCCTGTGAATCCCTGGGCAGAGTAAACAAGGAGGAGGTGGATGCGTGCATGGTGGTGCCCGAATTCTTCCGTGGTTCTACACACACATACATGCATACCCACACATACATACACACATGCGCACACATGCATACATGCACAATTGATTAAATTATAAATTAAAAAAAAAAACAGCCTGGTACTCGCTCCAAAATAGACACACAGATCAATGGATAAGGATTGAAGACCCAGATATAAGCCCACAAATTTACAGCCATTTGATCTTTGACAAAGGGACCCAAAGAATACAATGGAAAAAGAACAGTATCTTCAACAAATGGTGCTGGCAAAACTGGATCTCCACATGCAGAAGATTAAAGCTGGACCCGTACTTGTCACCATGTACAAGACTTAATTCCAAATGGATCAAGGACCTTGATATCAGGCCAGAGCCTATAAAAACCATAGTTGAAAGGATAGGGAACTCCCTCGAGCTGATTGGGCTGGGCCTACATTTCCTAAACAGACATCCAATGGCACAGTCACTGCTACCAACTCTCAACAGTTGGGATCTTGTGAAATTAAAGAGCTTCTGTTCAGATAAAGAGATTGTAACACGAGCTCAAAGGCAACCCACAGAATGGGAGAAAATCTTCACTAACCACACATCTGATAGAGCTCTGCTGTCCAGATTGCACAAAGAACTTAGAAAACTAAACACCATGGAAACCAATGGCCCAATTAAAAAATGGGCCCCTGAACTTAAAGAAACTTTACAAGGGATGAAATTAAAATGTCTAACAAATATCTTAAAAAATGCTCCACTTCCTTAGCCATCAGGGAAATGCAAATCAAAATTTCCCTGAGATATCATCTCACCCCGGTCAGGATGGCAAAAATCCACAATACAAACAACACCAAATACTGGAGAGGATGTGGAGAGAGGGGAACTCTTCTACATTGCTGGTAGGAGTGCAGGCTCATACAGCCACTCTGGCGAGCCGTCTGGAGATTCTTAAAGAAATTAAAGATTGAAATGCCATATGACCCTGTAATTCCACTTTTGGGCATAACCCCCCATACAGCAGAGGTTCACCTCAATAGCACAAGCACGACCATGTTCATAGCAGCACTGTTTACAATAGCAAAGTCATGGAATTAGCCCAAATGTCCATCAGTTGGCGAGTGGATAAGGAAAGTGTGGTACATCTATACAATGGAGTACTACTCAGCCATCAAAAATGATGAATTACTGGAATTTGCCGGGAAATGGATGTTATTAGAAACAATTATATTAAGTGAAGTATCCCAAACCCAGAAAATTAAGCACCATATGTACTCCCTAATAGGTGGTTCCTAGTACCAAACCCATCCAGCCCACCTTGAGACACTCATAAGTAAATCTATGTATTACCTACAGTAATTGCAAGGATTATGAACAGAAGGGATGGGGTTTGAGGGCCGCACCAGAAACAAGGAGAGAAGTGACCATGTTACATTAGAGAAAATAGGCCTCACTCAAGGACTGCAAGTAAATAATGCGACACCTGGTTAAGTTCACAGACGTTCATTCCTGATCATTTACAACTAAGGGGGTATGATCTCACCAGAAAGGGAGGGCATATAGTCTGGCAGATAATAAGTAACCATTTTGCAAGTGGATGATTGACTCCTCCCTCACTGAGGTTTCCAACTTTTATTACATCTACCCTTGAATGTGCTCTTATAATAAGACTCAAGTTTAACAGCTTTTTGTCTCTGGCCAACGGGTGACATACAGTGCCCAGCAGGATGGAGTGAAGGGCATTGCAGGAGCAGGAAAACTGCAAACGAAAATCAACAAACCACAATCCAGAACTTCAGAGACTCTATATCAACCACCTTGAACTAGGCCAGACTAATCTCTCCCCATCCTGAAGCTCAGGGACATTTGCGGAAGAGGGGGCGGTAAGAGTGTAAGAGCAAAAGGACGGGAGGAGCAATGATTTGCAAGATACTCTACACAAGTTAGGGCCAAAGCAATCATAATTGGACTTTGCATGCCTTGCCCAATGTCCAACACACTATTCACCTCACAAAGTCTAGCATCTGCTAAAGGCACCACGATCCTTGGAGGCAAGGGATTGGCAGCCACAGTAGTGTTCCCATGCTTAAGGGGAACACGGGAAAGGGTTCAGGGAAATGCCACTTGGTCCTTGTACATCATCGGAGAGGAGGGCCCAGAGGACAGTCAGGGATGCATATTAAAGGACTCTCTGGGAATTGAGGCGGGAGGCACTGGGGGATGGGGAGGAAGGGGTGAGGGGAGGGGGAGCAGGGGTTTGGGGGGAAGAGGAGGGAGGGAGGGAACTGGTGTACCTATTAAGTTTGAATGAGCAGAAATAATAAAAAAAATGTTAAAAAATAACCAAAAAGATTTGCCATATAATTAATAATCAAACTTTAATTTAGTTGTTTTAAACTATTATGAACATTTCTAAACAACATTAAAAAGTCCCTAAACATTTCTTGACTGCATTGTCAAAATATTATGAAATATTTCCCTTTATTCATGATAAGCATTTACAATGAGGTTATGCATATGTATATACTAATCTCAAATCTGTTTTCTACAAAATATGATTATATTTCAAGGAAAAGTTTTTAATAAAAGATAAAACCAATAACCTCTGAAAACATCAGATGAATTTTCAGGAAACAAAAATATTCCTCTGTGAAATTATGCACAAATTAGTGGTAATTTAAGCATATCAATATATTTAGATCTTTGGAATACTTTTTTTCTTGTTTGTGGTAGCTACTCTTTCTGATATTGTTGAGAGTGTAGAATAGCTTCTGTGACAAAGTTTTAGACTGGGAATATAGTTAAAATAGATATTTCCTAGGCAGCCAAGAGCAGAATATCCAGGCTAGGAAGGTCTTTCAAGATCATCCTCCCACTACTACTATTATCCTAAAAGAACAAACTCTGCCAGTCCAAGGAATTGACTCAGAATCTCCTATAGAGATAAGATGAATAACTTTCTAGGACCTCTGTTTAGTAAAGGAGATAACGAGATGAGATCCTTGAAAGCAGATAAATTTCTGCAGAAAAAAGCTTATTCATGAGTTAACTGTCTATATGGAAGGTTCAGACATAAAGGTACCAAAATCCCCAGCCATATTTATATAAGCTAACACTGATTAATTAAGAAAAACCAAATTTCCTTGGGCATGCCTAATTCTGTAAGTGCCTCTGATGCTGGCAGCCATCAAACTGCTTCTTTACCCCTCCTGATCTCTGTGTCCTTAAGTTTTATTTTCCTTTTTCTCATTTAATAAGTCTTACTCTTAACTATCTCCACATGTTCTGGTGTTCAACCCGAGGAAACACAAGAGTCTGAAGAAATTGTTTCTGTGAGACAACACTCAAACTCATAAAAATTAAAGCAAGAAACGAGATTTATTTGGCTTAAGGTTCCGGAGGGTTGATACGGTCCATTATGCTGGAAAAAGGTATAACTGACAGACAGAAAATGGAGATGGTCCAAGTGAGTGTAGACAACATGGAGACCAAGAGAACTAGATGCTAACTGCAAGAACAGAACTGCTAGGGGATTCAGGGTGGAGCTAACCAACCTCTAGTTTTTCCCCCTGTGATATGTTTTTGTTCAGCTAGGTTTTACCTTTTAAAGGTGCCATCACCTTCTCAAATACTGACAATAGCTATTCAAATACATGATTCAAATACATGATCCTGTGGGGGAAAACTCACATTTCAATCCATGACATTGTTACATCCTCTTTATTAGCTATGCTTATTTATTTCCAGCTTAAGTCTTCATTTTGTTAGACCTCCTTGCATAACATAGAGTGCATAGAAAAATTTTCTTCCTTGCTCCTAAGAATCAGTTAGATTTGCTTTAGAGATGTGTGGCAAATCTCCACGTATTATTTTACTTCTAGAGCTTGATGATTGTATTGCTGACTTGTCATATGTACAGAATTTTAATATTACCATAGATGAATGCATCCTTCTATTGGTTTTCTGGAGAAAATTATGTGTCACCATAGAAAGGTATAGGAATTCAAAGCACTTTTACTTTCATAAGTCTTTTCCTTTCGAGGTGTTTTGCTATGACTTGCATGGTGAATGTACAAAGAAAACAGTTCATTCTCAGATTGTACATTTTAATTAAATTCATGTTGAACAATAATTGTCTATCACCCATCTCAGAGAAAAAGCATAATAATTTTAAATGAACAAGTCACTTTGATTAATTCAATAAACATTTTTCATTCTGCTTTGTGTATTCAGGGTAAATATTTCCTTTTTACTGGGAATTTTTCACATACAAACAAAATGAGTTTATGTCATTGCCCTGACCCTCTCCACATCCACTGCTCTCCTCTTACACTGTCTTCACCATGTCCCCTAATTTCCTATCTTATTCAAACGAGCCATGTCCTATTCACTCTCATGTCCCTCTGTGTGCATGGAACACAGGATAACTTTTTGAGTTACCTGTGTTGTTAAGGAAATCAGATATCTGTCGTAGTATATGTGGCTCTTCTGTCACCAAATCTATACAATAGCTGAAATATTAATATTTCCCCAAAGGCTAATGAGGATCACAGAAAAAACAGCTACGTTCTACGAGTGTCTCTGGTGCAGGTATAGGAGAAGGGAAGAAGGACCTTCTTTCTTATGACTTGGCACACTGAAAAGTCACATGTACTACAATGGAGCAAATGTTAAAATAATACTTCCTTTTTCAAAATAATGAATAGACCTTTCTGCCCTGGACTCCAATGGACTCTCTGCTCATCAGGTAAGGACAGGAAGGCCCCTAGGACACAACCCAGACCCAGATCAATTGCGGGTCCCACTAGCTAGTAGGCCCTTTTTCTCTGGACCCTGATGGACTCCCTGCTCCTCAAAATTCAACAGAGTCTGAGAAAACCCAAGCAATGGGATAGGGGAACTATACTAAACATCTGAAGACTTCTTAAATCATCCCCAAAAATGGAATAGAATCTTTGCATCCAGCTCTAAGATAAGTAATACTTTTTAACATTCCTGGTACTCTCAATTATTAGTACCATAGCTTAACATTTCTGTATAGCACACCCAAAAACCCATACAACTTCAAAGACTATACCATTCACCCTCCCACATCACCAAGGAAATAAACCTAGGAAGTGCACTACTGTACTAATATTTAATCCCTCTATACTAAATCCACCTTAATTGATGTACTAACAATCCAATAAGCTCATCTGGAAACAACACCAACACTAGAAAAGCATATCCACTCCCAAGGCAAACACTAACAATAACTACTCAAGAACACATAAAAACAAAAAGAGGAGATAAAAAAAATGTCCAGGACACACAAGGCAAATCCAACAATAACTGAGACTACAAATCTCCTACAAAAAGAATGAACTCTGTGATAGAATCCGACCAGAGCAAACTCACAGAAAATAACCAATAAAGGCATACCTAAGATACTGATTTTCACAGCCTAATCTTTACTATGATCAAAACAATGAAAGAGGAAATCTAGGAGGAGTTAAATGACCTCATCAACCAGTTTGAATAGGAACACAACAGTCACTTGGAGGAGATGAGAAACACAGTGGAAGAAACAAAAATAGGCATAAAGCAGTTAGAACAACCATAAGCAGAGATTAAAATCTAAAAAGACAAGATATCTAAAAATCCAGAAACTAACACAGAGTCTTATCAGCAGAACTAATGAGGCAGAAAATAGAATATCAGATATTGAAGACAAAATGGAAGAACAAATGAGTTCAATAAAAGAGGTTGGTAAAAGCCAAAAAGATACTTAAGAATATTAAAGAGTTGTGGGACACCATGAAGAAACCTAACGTGCACATTCATGGATACCAAAACAAGAATCACAAAATACCATACCTGAGAAAAATTTTCAAATTATAATAAAGGAAAACTTTCCATATCTAAAGAAAGAGGGGCCCACCAAATATAAGAGAAATATCATAGCCCAAACAGATACGACAAAAATAGAAATTCACCACAGCAAATAACAGTCCCATACAAGACACTACCCATACAAGACAGTGAGATAGTGCTAAGAGGTTCAAGAGAAAAAAACCCAAGATACTTTTAAAGGTAAACCTATTAAAATAACAAATGATTTTTCAATGGAAAAAGTAAAAGCCAGAAATGCTTGGAGAGATGTACTTCAAGTGCTGAATGAGCACAATGTCAACCCAGGCTGACATACCCATCAAAACTATCAGTCATAATTGAGGGTGAAAGAAAAATTTTTCACCATAAAGACAAGTTGAAGGCTTACATGACTAACAACCAGGCCTTCAAAAATGTTAAAATAGATACTCAAGTTTTAAAAAAAGAACAAGCACATCCAGGAGGATAGAAGGGAAGTATAATACCACCACAACCTACAAGCTAAATAATACACTTATGGAAGCCATTAAACACACAAAAAAAATGCCAGGAATCAAAAGTAATTTCTCCATTGTAGCCCAAAATGTCAAAGGAATTAACACACCCATCAACAGACACAGGCAAACTAAATGAAATAGAAATCACAACTCATCCATCTTCTGCTTTCAGGATACATATCTCACCACAAAAAATAGGCTAATTATAAAAACAAAAGGGTGGTCAAAATTTCTTCAAGCTAATGGAACAAAGATACAAGGAGAGGTAGTAATTATGGTGTCTCACAAGGTAGGCTTCAAACCAAAGAAAATCATAAGAGATATAGAAGGATGCTACATTTTTGTCACAGAAATAATTCACCAAGACTTCAGAATATGAATATGCACCTAATATGGTTCCTCTGCATTCATTAGACAACACTACAATATCTAAAAGAAGAAATCGATCCCAAAAAGACAATACTTTGGGATGTCAATACCCACATCAACACTGAATAGATCAGCAGGCCAAAAAGTCAACAAGACAAATTGTAACTCAATCAAAACCTTACCAAAATGGACCTAATAGATCTCTGTCAAATCTTCATATCCACAACTCAAGAAATAGCAGAAAATACACTAATTCTTGGAAATTAAACACTGTGATGCTGAATGGAAAATGGGTTCAGAAAGAAATCAAAAAGGAAATTCAAGATTTCCTAGAAGGGAAAAATAATAAAAATATGACATATCAAAATCTCTGGGAAACAATGAAAGCTGTCCTAAGACGTAAGTTTAGAGCTCTCAATGCCTATATCAAAAAAATGGAAATGTCACAAGTAAATAGCTTAGCAATGCAGCTTAAAATTTAGAGACACAAGAACAATCCAATCCCAAAAGCAGTAGAAGAGAGGAGATTAGCAAAATCAGAGGAGAAATAGCCAAAACTGAGATAAGGAATATGATACAAATAGCAACCAGGCAAAAAGCTAATTCTTTGAAAAAATCAGTAAGATTGATATACCCCTAGATAAATTAACCAAAATCAAGAAAGAGAAAGCACCATATTAACAAAATATAGAGATCAAAATGCAGTTATTACAACTAATACCCAAGAAATTCAGAGAATTATAAGGTTGTATTTCAAAAACTTATATTCCATAAAATTTGATAAATCGAAAGAAATGGATGAATTTCTGAGTAAACATAATTTACCTAAATCGGATCAGAAAGTTTTGAATTATTATATGGTCCTATAACACGTGAGATAATTAATAGTATAATTTTGAATCTTTCCACCAAAAATGTCCTAGACCAGATGGATTCAGTGGAAAATTCTACCAGACATTTAAAGAACAACTAACATCACTATTGTTTAAAACATACCATAAAACAGTGAAGGAAGGGACCCTTCCAAAATTTTTTTATGAAGCTAATATCACACTAATCCCAAAACCTAACAAAGATACACTTAAAAAAGAAAACTAAAGGCCAATTTTTTTGATGAACAGAGATTGCAAATCAGATTCAAAAACATAACAAAAAGATCATTCACTGTAATCAAGAAAGTTTTATCCCAGGCATACAAGTTTGGTTCAACATATGCAAATCAATAAATGTAATCCATCATTTAAACCAATCCAAATCTAAGACCAAACGATACTCTCGATAGATGCAGAAAAAGTTTTTGACAAGCTCCAACATCTTTTTTTATGATTAAAAACACTAGAGATGGTTGGAATGGAAGTAACTTATATCAATATAACAAAAACTGTATAAAACAAGCCAACAGCAAGAATTACACTAAAGGGGGAAAAACTTGAAGCATTCCTACTTTGATCAGGAACTAAAAAAGGTCGTGCACTCTCAACACTTCTATTCCATATTATACTTGATGTATTAACTAGTGCCAAAAGGTAAGAGACGAAGAAAAAGGGATTCAAAATTAGAAAAGAAGAAATCAAGATATCTCTATTCGCACACAAAGTGATCTTATACCTGAGAGATACTAAAAACACCACCAAGAAACTCCTGGAACTAATACAGAAGTTCAACAGGGTGGCAGGTTACAAAATAATTGCAAAATTCAGTGGCCTTCCTATACACAGAGGATGAAAAAAAGTGAAAAAGTTCTAAGAGAAACAATCCCATTTACTGTAGCCCCTAAAAAAGTGAAATACCTTGGTATAAATCTAACCAAAGAAGTGAGAGACCTTTACAATGAAAACTTAAAATCCTAAAGAAAGAAATTACAGAAGACACCAGAAGGTGGAAAGACCTCCCATGCTCCTGGATCAGCAGAATCAACATCATAAAAATGATCACCCTACCAAGCAATACACAGATTCAATGCTATACTAATCAAAATTCCAAAGCAATTCTTTAAAGAAATTGATCAAACAACCTCAAAATTCATATGGAAGCACAAAAGACCCTGGATAGCAAAAACAATCCTGAGTAACAAAAACGCTGCTGGAAATATCACCATATCAAACCTTAATCTATACTGCAAATCCGTAGTAATAAAAATAGCTTGATACTGGTTCCAAAATAGACATATAGATCAATGGATAAGGGTTGAAGACCCAGATGTAAACCCATACAATTACAGTCATTTGATCTTTGACAAAGAGGCCCAGAAAACTCAATGGAAAAAGAACAGCATCTTCAACAAATGGTGCTGGCAAAGCTGGATGTCCACGTGCAGAAGACTAAAACTGGATCTGTACTTGTCACCATGAACAAAAATCAATTTCAAAAGGATCAAGAACCTCAATATTAAGCCAGAGACTATAAAAACCCTAGTTGAAAGAGGAGGGAATGCCCTCAAGCTGATTGGGCAAGGCCAAAATTTCCTAAACAAAAGCCCAATAGTACAGACACTAGAACCAACCCTAAATAATTCGGATCTTATGAAATTAAAGAGCTTCTGTTCAGATAAAGAGAGATTGTAAACTGAGCAAAAAAGCAATCCACAGAATGGGAGAAAATCTTCACTAACCACATATTTGATAGAGCTCTATTTTCCAGAATGCACAAAGAACTTAAAAAGTAAACACCAAGGTGATAAATAGCCCAATTAGGAATCAGCCTTCAGAATTCAAAGGAAATTTTTCCAGGGATGAAATTGAAATATCTAACAAATATCTTTAAAAATGCCCTGTATCTCTAGCCATTGGGGAAAACAAATTAAAATTACCCTAACATCTCATGTCACCCCAGTCAGGATGGCAAAAATCCACAATACAAACAATACCAAATGCTGGAGAGGATGTAGAGAGAAGGGAACTCTCATACATTGCTGGTCGCAATGCAGGCTTATACAACCACTCTGGAGATCAGTGTGGTGATTTCTAAAACTGTTAAAAATTGAAATGCCATATGACCCTACTATACCACTACTAGAATAATCCCCCAAAATGCACCAATTTACTAAAGGGACAGTCAGAGCACAACCATGTTCAGTGCAGCACTATTTGCAATACCAAAGTCATGGAATCAACCCAAATGCCCAATAGTTAAGGAATAGACAATGAAAAATGTTGCACATTTACACAATGAAATACTACTTAGCCATCAATAAAGATGAATTAATGAAATTTGCTAGGAAATGGATGGAATTAGATGAAATTATATTGTATTATGTACCCAGACACAGAAATTTAGATGCTGTATGCATTCCCTAATAATTGGATCTTAGTTGCAAACCCACTTAATGACATATTCAAAGATAGAAATATTTGTAATACCCACTGTAATAGCAAAGGATTATAAACAGAAGGGAATGGGAAAAAAGGCTTCAAAAGAAAGGAGATAGGAGAACAAGCTTCAATAGACAAAATAGGCAATGGTCATGTATTGCATGTTAGTAGGGACACACCTGATGCAGCTCCCTCTCACTTCCCTGGGACTGTCATTACGTAGGTGTTTTATGAGACTCAAAAGTATAGTTTCTCAAAAGTTTTTACAGACATTAAAATAACTGAGATGAAGAATGAACATATCATTGCTGAGCAGATAACTATAAGTAACACTCTTTGTGATAGCCAATTTCAAATGTAAATTTGAACTTTGGGAAGTAAATATGAAGTTTGATTCCATGAAGATAGTTCATAGAAATGCATGGGTAAAGTGGAAAATACAACAAAAGTGGATAAATGTTTCAGAAGCTTAAACATAGTTTTCATAGTAAACATGAAAATTGCTCCTTTCATAGGAGGAGTTTTTAATCAGTTTTGCTTTAATCTTAGCCTCATCTTGCCCAAGACATTGAACTTTTAATTCATGTTCTCTGCATGCCTAAGAAGAAGGCAAAAGTTATATATCTTCAATCACATCAATTTCATATTTAATTAATTATTTTAATTGGTACAGCTGACAAAAAGGTAGAAAATAGCTGTACATCATTCTGAACTCAAATTTAGCACACACTGATATGCAGACACATACTCTTTCTGTTAGTTTAGATGAACCCTTTGTTCATTATCTCAATTATTTAATGTCTGCAAAACTTTTGAGAACCTATACTTTTAAGTTTCATAAAACTATTTTATCATATACAATATCATGCTTATTTCAGTAGCATAATTCTGTTTATTTCATATTGAAATCACATCAAGAACTGACATCCTGTCACATTATTTGTTGAATTACTAAAAATTAGGGCAGTACTTATTAAACACATACCAAATGTTTGCTGAATTTCACAAGTCTGTATCTTAAGAAAAACATTTTCTTAACTTTTATTTGAGTTTTGTTGCATCTATAATGAAATGGTATCATCAATGGCCTACTTAGTATTGCACACCAATTATAGCTATCTTAAATATATTATACAATTTGGGCTATTTTTTAAAGGTTTTCGTTGTATCAAAAGTAAAGAGAGTTATGTGTAAATAGACATAATGAGTTATTTAAGATTGATAGAAATCTCTTATTTTCCTTTCTTTGAACTCAGGAATTACCAATAAAATTTACAGGCTATTAACAATGGCTATATAAAAAGGAGAAGCTTAATTTGAGAAATAATTATTGCTTGTCAGTTTTCATCTTACCATGGTTAAGTTACCATTTTGCCAAGCATCTTAATTTAGTTATTTACAAAAAGCATACTTGTTAAAAGTTTGAGTAAAGCAAAATGAAAGCTTCTCTTTTATGTTAATGATAAAACACAAGAATGTTATACTAAATGAGTCACCCTTTAGCATGTTCAAACTGAAAAATCATGCCTGCCTAGATTTTGTGTCAAGGCTGGGTATCTTGTTCAGTTAGAGAGGACTTGTCTAGCTCAAACAAAACCAACAATTTTGGAAAAGAAAACTCATGTTACTATTGCATTGCTTCAAAGTCTATGGGCTAAGAAAAAGTGTTGACTTTGTGGATTTGATGCTTCAAATTCCATGGAAGCACAAATTAGAGTTTGGGTCTTTATATTGTCAGTAACTATGAATGGAATATATGTCAAGAAAAAGAACACATTTGTACGTATTATTATACACTTTCTCTAGCTGATAATTTGCTATTATTGTAGACTACTGAACAAAACTTTAAGTAGCTGTAAATATTTCCTGATTTGATAAATGACTATGCCTTAACTGAAAACAAAAGTCTTAAATTGTCTATATAAACAAAGAGTTAGAATGGATAAAAGGCTAAGAATCTCTCAGCATAATAGCTTCCATATGTCAATGTTGTATGATTTAAGAAAATTTACTTTCTGAATAACATTTATCATATTTATGCTTGCTTACTTAATTTATATTAGAATTGTAATTTTATTTTATTTTAGTAACATTCATCATTACTTCAAGAGTATATTTGATTTGAGGATCATAGCATGAACTAAATTGAAGGTAAATTTCAGTTTCAGCTATTGTGTTTTAATTTAGGTTTTCTTATTGTTTCCTACTTTCAGTATAAATCTAACTTTCAGCATGCACAAGCTAATTTTACAGAAAAAAATAATTCTATAAATTGGACATTGCAAGTATTTCCTATTTAGTTCTGAAAATAAGTAGTATTAGGCCACACAAGTACCTTCATTACCTAATTCCTTCAATAACCAAGTACTGGAAGACAGTTCTTAACCTGTGTAATAGTGAATAAAACAAAGTCAATAACCTCAAGGAACATACAGTTCAATAATTTTTCAGAAGCATTGAGAGTCGTGCTCTGTAGATAAGGATAAAAAACCCTAGGACTTAAAAAATTTTGAGAAATTCCTTCAGAAAATCATATATTAATTATCAATAGATATACAAAATAATAAATGACATATTGGTAGTATTCTATAAACCAAAGATCCAAAGTTATATAATCAAATGAAATATTTCAAAATATTTAATCTTTTTCTTATCATCAAGAAATTAAAATATTTGTTCAAGCTATCAGAAATAAGTAAGATATTTAATTTAGATAAATAATTTTTTCAGCACAATCTTGAGTAAGGGAGAACAATGATCAGAAATAGTGTTCCTCAAAACAAAAAACACAGGCACATCAATATAGGGGACACTTAATGGGAAGAATGACTAGCAAAGGGTAGTGCAAGATAGAAAAAATATAGGGGAAAGAATGTTTCATACATATGTATTACCTTGTCAAAAAGAAATTTTATAGATAAAGAAAAGTAGAAAAATGTATATATATATATATATGTAGAATATATATACTATGCTCTTTTATATGTCTTACTATCATTTACCCAATTATTTACACATTAGTGCAGTACATTTCTTATTATTAATGAAACTATGTTGATAAATTGTTGACTAAAGTCCAATCCTTACAGTAAAGTATATTCTCCTTTATATCTTATGGATATTGATGAACATGAAATAATATGTATCCAGTAGTATGGTTTCCACATTTTATGCCCATATTAAATGTACTGTATGCTGGAAAATGAGGTTAAACATCTTTGGAATATTGATTCTGTTACCAACCCATAAAGGGCACAAGAGGCAATAATTGAACTGTAATGGGACACTGAATAATCAAGAAAGTTGTAAGTTTGAAACATTTTACTGTAAAATGCAGACTTACAAGTAATCTTTAAATCTGATCCATCCATGAAATCTATCCTTGACAAATATTCACCATGGGATTAATACTTAACATGTGCAGAATGACTAGAATTTTTTGAAACCATGTGCAAAATAACTGAAATATTATTATCTAGAACTTTCCAATGAAAGTTATAGCCCATAAAATGAGAAAGCATATAAATATCTAGATGCTTAAAATTAAAATGTATGACAAGATGAGGCTATAGAACTTTTAACAGAGAAAAAACTATTAGATGTCCCATAACAGTAGAGAGGTACTATACAACTAAAATATATCAGAATGTTGATTTGTAAATGGAGAATAATAAGCATGTTACACGGTTAAATATTAATGGCCTTGAAATGACTCCATGTAATCAGGAGTTCTTTAATTTAATTATTTCTAATATAGCTTCTTCATCTATAAGTGTAAAAATCTCAGTTTGTGTTGATTTCACTATGATTCATTCCCAACAAAACCCACACACAGAAATGACTCTAATGGCACAATAACAGGTTCTTTTAGATGTGGATGGAGTTTTAAGGACTCTGAGCATGTCAACAAATATAATTCCTTTGAAAGTCAAGTAAATGCAGCACGTTCCCACTTCTATGTGGATCATACCTTCAAACTTAATCTGTAAAACCTAGAAGTTTTCAGTTTCTCTTCATGCTACTGATTAATACAAGATCAAATAACTTAGGGGAACAAGAGATTTTATTCTTGCTTATAACTGGTTATAATTTCATGGTATATCTTTGCAGGACAATACACACCAACTTCAGGAGCAGAGGAAACTGGACACATCATATCTACTGGAATTGTTGAAAAAGAAACATACATTCTCTCTTACCTGAATGACAAAACACTGAACCAGTTTTCTCCATTTTATTCACATGCCAGAAATTGTCTAACCCACATGAACTATGTCTACTAACATATTGCCTCATAGCATTCCTTAGAGCCAGCCTTAACCTGTGTCTTCACATGTGTCCAAGGCTTCAGCCTTCAATTGTCAAGTTAATACTGGTATCTAACTCATACAAATGTCTTTAGGAACAAAGCAGCTAGAAATGAGTCATAAGTGGGATTTGTGGAAGAGACCTGAAGGAGGGTGGGGACACTGGACCAGATGGACAAAATGTAAGTATAGCTACAGAACGCTGGGATAGCCAGGTGTGTGTGTGTGTGTGTATGTGTGTGTGTGTGTGTGTGTGTGTGTGTGTGTGTATGTGTGTGTGTGTGTGTGTGCTTATAATTATTTTTGTTAACAGTTTCATACATGTATACAATGATTGCAAGTGATTTTCTTCCCATATTACCTGATTCACTTGTCCCTCCTCCTACTGAAATCCTTTTTTTCTTTTTTTTATTATTATTAATACATTTTTATTATTATTTCAGCTCATACAAACTTAATAGGTACACCAGTTCCCTCCCTCCCTCCTCCTCCCCACGTACCCCCTGCTCCCCCTCCCCACACTCCTCCCTCCCCATCCCCCAGTGCCTCCCGCCCCCAATTCCCAGAGAGTCCTTTCTTGTGCATGCCTGATTTTCCTCTGGGCCCTCCTCTCCGATGATGTACAAGGACCCAGTGGCCTTTCCCTGAACCCTTTCCCGTGTTCCCCTTAGGTACAGGAACACTGCAGTGGCTGCCAATCCTTTGCTTCCAAGGATCTTGGTGCCTTTAGCAGATGCTAGACTTTGTGAGGTCAACAGTGTGTTGGACAATGCGCAGGGCATGCAAAGTCCAATTATGATTGCTTCAGCCCTAACTAGTATAGAGTATCTTACATATCATTGCTCCTCCCATCCTTTTGCTCTTACACTCTTACCGCCCCCTCTTCCGCAAATTTCCCTGAGCTTCAAGATGGGGAGAGATTAAGCTGGCCTAGTTCTAGGTGGTTGATATAGAGTCTCTGAAGTTCTGGATTGTGGTTTGTTGGTTTTCTTTTGCAGTTCTGCTACTCCTGCAATGCCCTTCACTCCATCCTGGTGGACATTGTATGTTACCCCCTGGCGAGAGACAAAAAGCTGTTAAACTAGAGTCTTGTGATAAAAGCACATTCAAAGGTAGATGTAATAAAAGTGGGAAACCACAGAGAGGGAAGGGTCTATCACCCATTTGCAAAATGGTTACTTTTTATCTGCCAGACTATATGCCCTCCTCTTCTGGTGAGATCATACCCCCTCAGTAGTAAATGATCAGGAACAAAAGTCTGTGAAATCCTTTTTTTCTAAACCAGTTTCCTTCTTATTTTCATGTTCTTAAATGTTTGTTCTCTCTCTCTCTCTCTCTCTCTCTCTCTCTCTCTCTCTCTCTCTCTCTGTGTGTGTGTGTGTGTGTGTGTGTGTGTGTGTGTGTGTACTTATGCTTGTGTTTCCTGCAGTTTAATAGGAAATGGGCGGGAAAGCTAAATGACAAGGTGGGGTAAGGAATAAGGTATATTAAAACTAAGTGTGCATGAACAGGTCATATGAAAACTTACTGCTCCATAAACTAGTTAAGAATCATAATTAATTCTGAGGAAAGAGATTGTATTAGTCAGGGTTCTCTAGAGTCATGGAATTCACAGAATAAATATATATAGGGGATTTATTGAGTTAGTTTACAAAATATGACCCAGGTAGTCAATGATGGCTGCCAGTAGCTGCTCAGCCCAGTAGTCCTGAGGGCAACAGCTGAAGGCTGGAGGATTCCTAAAGAGTCTCTAATCGCATTGAAGACTTGGAGGGTTGGGCAGCAGGAGGGAAGAGCACAGCTTCAGAGAATCTCTCCTACTTCTCTGTGTTCTGTTCTGTGGTTTTCACGTGTCCATTACTGGGGAGGTTCCTATGAGATCTATGGAGGTTCCCATGGGATTTAGGGTGTGTATAATCCCTTCAGGTGGTCTCAGTTGATCCTTCCAGGTGTGATCTCAGTTGATCTTAGTTAATACAAGGTATGTAGAGTTGACACCCAGGATTAACTCTCACAGAGATCAACAGTTAAAGTGCTTAGAAGGTTCAGATCTCTGGAATCTATACCAATGCTAAACTTGCTTGGTGTTCTACCTGGAATTCCAGCATAAGGTATAGATAAGTGATTCCACAAAACAATTTAACTAATAAGAATAGCCGTGAAAGTGAGTTCTGGGTTTGATTAGCAGACTAGGCCTCAAAGATAAGGTAGAAGTTTGATCAATGAAGATACATGACCTCATCTCTGATTTCTACACGTAACTGCAAATATATGCACACACATGTGAATAGATATGCACACACACACAAGTACACATGGAAATAAATATATAAATACCTTAAAGTATATCATCATAAAGTAAGTATGAAAATTACTTATAGACTCTCACATTTTATTGTCTTCTTTCAGTGCCTACTACTGCTCTTTGAACGTGAGGGTCTTATGATCACAAACTTGCACAATGCTTTTAGATCCTCATGATCATGACTCAAATACACCTTTTTCCTGTATATATTATCCAAGCCTCAGAAATCAGACTAGGCCAGACTCACACTGTGCACTTCAAATATAGATTTCTTGACATAGAAAATAACATATTTCTTCTAAATTTCTCCAAAAATTTACTATCACAAAACTTTCTACTTTGAATTATAATGTTATAGATCAAGACATATACTCTAGTTGCTTGTTTAAGTAAGACACTGAAACCTAAAAAGTCACAAAAATGATATTTATATATTTAATCAAGGTCTAAAATTTATTATCTCTCTAATTGGGCTAACATACCCTTGGTACCTTTTCTTATAGGTAATGTTCTGCAATTATCACTCCAGATAGCTAAAAGACATCAAAATTCACCATCTTTGATACCACACATATCTACTTACCTATAAAATTAAAATAGGAAGTGGTTAAATATTGGTAAAGTATCTGCTTTTTTGCTTTATTAGTTAGGAAAATGAAATTGATGATCAGGAAAAGACAATATTATAAAAACTCAGTAGCATCTGTTCTTGTGAATTAACTTGTTTTCAGTGACATAAAACTAGGAAATGCCTTAGAATAAATGTACAAAACAATATAGATGCAGCTTCTACTTAGCATAACAGTCTCTTTGGCCTCACAATTCTTAAGCACAAAATACATCAATGTATTCATTACAATTAATGTTTAAATTATAAGCAGTTAGTACTTGGGAAAGGAAAACTTGAGCTCTGAGTATCACCTCCATGTCCAATAATTAAAGTGCTGTATAATTAAGGCTTGGTGTGAATATTTCCAAAGTTAACTGTCTCTATAAAACTAGGGAACATTACAGAAGAGGTACAATGAGAAGTTAAGAGCCTGAGGATGGAAAGAGGTGCTTCCAGAAAGTATCTTATGGACATGAATGGGCAACTACATCCGTAAACTCACTGCAGCTGTATCTACTTCCAGTTTACTTGCAAAAAAATGTTGTCTATTAATATTTCACCATGGAAGGCATAATATTTCAAGAGGCACCATACCTCCTGAGAAATGATTGATCTCAAAGATATCACCACTGACATTTCACCCATTGTTCAGCAAGTGTTCAGACACAAGACAGTATTAGTAACACAAATAATATTTGTAGATTGCACAGCCAGGACAGAAAAATAGGACAAAGCCTTATTAGACAACAGGTTTGCATAAGGAAAAGGAGGTTACATGCGACTAAGATTTAAGGATGAAAATAATACAAATTAATTGTATTCATGTATGTAACACTAGAAAAATCAATAAAAATTTAATAAAATTTAATAAAAAATAAAAATAAATTAAAAATTTTTGCTCTAAAGTAATAGTTTTCTGTTTTAAAAATAAAAAAGATGTATACAAGTGCTTATTATTACATGCTTAAATATTGATGAGAGCTACCTTTTAATAAAGATTTCTATCATAACTGATAAAAACAACCTTAGCTGCACATTCTAGGGAAAGAAGTCACAGATCTATAAGAGGATTTATTTTTGGAAGCTAGGCCCATTGATTGTTGTTCCACTTGAGATTTTATTTGTTGTTTGCCTTGTCAGTCATGTTATCCACTTGATGTTTGCAATAAAAAGTCACAGCAGTACAAAGGAAAGAAAAGCTGAAATACACAAGGAGGAATTTAGTTGTCACAGGAAAAAGTACTGTTGCCAGATGTTTCATTCCCCAATGCTAATCATTGGCATGATCTACATTCCCAGCACATTGACATATATGTGTGGAGTTTGCTTATCTCCCTTGGTCATAGAAGCTCTATGGGCAAATCAATGAAAAAAAAAATTTTTGGCCTGATGAAGATGTTGCTCTAATGTCACATATATATGGCAAGCCTTCAGAAATTCTAGAATACAGAATGATAGTCCCAAAACCTTAAAAAAATAGAACAATAAGCACCAGAGGAAATGCATATATAGGAATTCAAAGTTCTCTATAAATTAATCAGTATTAATATGTATGAAATCTCATCAGACTGCTTAAGTTCACCAAATTAATTCATCTATTTTAACACTACCCCTAAACAAAAATTATTCCTTATGAGTGCCATTCTATTTATGGGTACATAGTCGCTTAACCAACACATTGCATTCAAAATATCCTACTAAAATAAAACGTAATGTATTTCCAATTACTTTAAAATAAATGAAGCATATATTTTTTAAACTTTCTGAAATGGCATCATATTATTTGAATCCAACAAAGAATAAATCCCCTCTGGGAAATTCTACAAAACATTTAAAAATGACTTAGCCTAAATTCTACAAAATAACTTCCAGGGAATGGAAACTAAGGGAATGCAAACCAGTTCATTTTTAGGGATATAGCATCTTAGTATTAAAATTTACACAGTCTTTATAAAAGAAAATTTAAAGATTAATATTCTTCCTAAACTTTAGCACAAAATAACTCTCAACCACATTTGTAGAACCCACATAAAAATAATTACACATTCCAACAAAATATGGATAAATATTCAGTAATGTTTCAATGCAATTGATTAGATCAATAACTTAATGATGTAATATATTCAGTGTTGTGCAACTTATTCCTTCTAATAATGAGACCAATGAAATTATCTTTACTATATCCAACCATATAGGGAGTGTTGCATGTCCTCACCCACTGAGCAAGAATTTTAAAAATGGAAGAAATCATATGGTATGCATAATTGAAAACTATAATTCTCTTCTGGAAGATGACATGATTATTTGTAATTCCTAGAGAATAATTTTATAAAGATACTCTATTATGATTGAAAAATGAATTTGAAATTTCTCACAGGGCAAGAGATATAGCTATCGTGTAAATTTATTGCATAATATGACTACAACCTTGAATTTGATATCAATTACTACTAAAAAGTTATGATAAAAGATTACCCCTACAGAAATCAATCACAGTTTTATATATTAGCAATATATGTTAATTTTGTATTATGCTAAATATTCTGGCAGTGATTGACATGAAATCCATGATGAGTGAAAGACTGAAGCTCAGAGTTAATCAAGTGGCTGATACTCATGACTTCATTTTTCTTTTAATAACCATTATCCACTTTCATATTTTAATATGTTTATACATAGTATTATGATTATATACATCTCAGGATACCTCTCATAGCCACTAGGAACCCCTAACACACTTCCCCCTCTTACATTCATATCCTCTTTATTTATTTATTTCTATTAGCCCACAGTCCTGTCATTGATGTGTCCATGTACGTGGTTACAAGATCATCCACGAGAAAGTGTATACTGGGCAGATGAGCAACGTATTGAGCGTAGAGTTCAATGTCCTGCAACCTCCTTCTGCTGACTAGAGTCACACAAGAGAATCGGGAGCATTAAGCTTTTATCTAAGTGGTAGACTGGGCAGGGCTAGAAGCCTCTGGCCCCATCCCAGAAAATACTGAAATTTTATCACTGATGCAAAAGAGCTTTCTCTCCAACTCACACATCCATCCCCTGCTTTCCCCCACAACCCCCAGCCCACTCCCCTCTCCCTATAACTGCCTGTCTCCTCTTCCCTACTCACCTCACACACCCCTGCTCATTTTCTCCCTCCCCCCACACCCTTGCCCACTTCCCTTTCTTGTCTCCCCATATGGTCCTGGTACACAAGACTCAAGGTGAGAACCAAAGGGCTCCCAGCCTCTACTGACCCACTTCCTGTCTGTATCTCTTTACCCTTCATTATCAGTTTGGCTGGAACAGGTGCAGAGTCCTCCCTGAAGCGACTATGAACATTGTCACATGTGGCTGCCCCTTGAGGAGGAAAATAGAACTAGAAAAGGAAAGGGTCGTCTGTGAAATTTTCCTTTTCTAGAATGACAGAGAAGCAGGACTTTTTTTTCTTACTATAATTATTGAGAAGAGAAAATATTGCACTGGCAGAGGCACATCTCTACTTTTATCTTTCAGGTTTGACTCATGGCACCAGCTGTGAAACTTGGAATTTTGAGTTTCAGGGAATTCAAACTTCAATAGCTCAGCATTTCAGGAGAAAGGAACTTCTTGGGTATGGATGAGTCCTACCACAGACCATGTGCTTCTGGAAGCAAACAAGTGGGGGGACTGAACAAAAGGCTTTTGCATGATGGTGGGAAGAAAAGTCTTTTATTGACTGTACTTCTTTCAGTCATTCTCTTCCTTGAAAGAAAGATTATGATAGCAGGGAGTAGGACTCAATGGAGAGTGCTTGTTTCAACTGTGCTGGGTCCTGGGTTCTATCCTCAGTACCAAAAAAATGATGATAACAATTGGGAATAATGAAATAGATTTAGGAAATGTTGAGTTTCCAAATGATAGTTTATTCAGAGGTGTGGCTTTACAGTGTCTTTCTCTACTATGCTGATCTGTCCCACTCCCTCACTGAAGTATCAGAGTAGTTGAAAAAAAAAATGAATCATGAGCACTCACAACACACCACACTCTAGTGGCAAAGCAAATTCAATTATGTGGGAAAGAATTAGATATTTCTGTGTTCTGCAAAGAGTTTTTTGTATTTCATTTTCTATTAAAGTGTATTTTCTTTCCCAATAAAAGAAAAAAATAGGCAAAACATATGGACAAGAGGATAAAAATAAATGGGAAATTTAGCAATTGAAATTTTCAACATGAGCAAAAAGCCTATAGCAAGGATCATCCTGAATGGTTAAAAACTTGAAGCATTCCTACTTTCATCAAGAACTAGGCAAGGCTGTATCCACTCAACACTTCTATTCAATATTGTACTGGGAGTCTTAGCTAAAGCCATAAGACAAGAATAATATGAAAGGGATACAAATAAGAAAAGAAGAAGCCAAGTTATCCTATTTGCAGATGATCCTATAACTGAGAGATGCAAAAAACTCAACTAGAAAACTCCTGGAACTAATACGTAAGTTCAGCAGAGTGACAGGTTACAAAATTAGTGTTCAAAAATCAAAGGAAAAACAATTCCATTTACCATAGCACCTAATAAAAATTAAATACCTTGGTATAAATCTAATCAACGATGTTAGACACTGTACAATGAAAATGTTAAAAATCTAAAAAAAGAAATTTCAGAAGACCCTAGATGTTGGGAAGACCTCCCATTTTGTTGGACAGGTACAGTTAACATCATAAAAGTGACCACCTTATCAAAATCAATATAAAGTTCAGTGTAATACCAATAAAAATTCTAAAGCAATTTTTTGCAGAAATTGATAAAACAATCTCAAAATTTACATGGAAGCACAAAAGGCCCAGGATAACAAAAACAATCCTGAGAAATAAAAACTCTGCTGGATATATCACCATACCAGATGTTAATCTACACTGCAAATCCATAGTAATAAAGATATCATGACATTGGCTCCAAAATAGACACATAGATCAATGGATAAAAACTGAAGACTGAGATGTCAGCGCATACATTTACAGTCAACTGAGTTTTAACAAAGGTGCCAAGGAAAACCCTTGGAAAAAGAACAGCAACTTTAACAAATGGTCTGGTAAAAACTGACAAAAGATTGAAATTAGAATTTTACCTGTCACCATGCAGAAAAATGACCTCCAAATGGATCAAGAACCTTAATAGTAGACCAGAGACTATAAAAAAGAAGAAAAAGTACAGAATTCCTTCAAACTGATTAGCTGAGAGCATCATTTTCTAAACACTATCCCAGTTGCACAGAAAATAGAATCAACACTCAACATGTAAGCTCAAAGGAAATTAAAGAGGTTCTGTTCAGTAAAGATATTGTTAATAGAGAAAAAAAGACAATCTACAGAATGGGAGAAAAATCTTCATTAACCACATACCTGATAGAGGACTAATATAAAGAGTGCACAAAGAACTCAAAAATTAAACACCAAAGAGATAACCAATTATGAAATAGGCCTTAACACTTTAAAGAAACTTTTCCCAAGAGGAAAATTAAATGTACAACAAATATCTTAAAAATGTTCCTCTTCCCTAGCCATTAGGGAAATGCAAAATCAAAACCACCCTGAGATATCATCTCGCCCTGGTCAGAATGGCTAAAATCCAAAACATATACAACAACAAATGCTGGAGTAGATGTGGAGAAAAGGGAAGTCTCATGTATTGCTGGTAGGAATGTAGACTTGTATAATTGCTCTGGGGATCATTATGAGATTTCAAAAAAAGTTTAAAAGTTAAAATGTCATATCATCCAGCTATATCATTAGTGGGAATATTCCCAAAGAATGCTTTATCTTACTGTAGAGACAGGTGTATATCCATGATAATTGCAGCCTTATTAACAATAACAAAATTATAGAATCAGCCTAAATGCTCAAGAGTTGATGAATGGATAATGAAAATGTGATAAAGATGCACAATGGAATATTATGCAGCTATCAAAAATGAATTAATGAAATTTGCTTGTAAATGGATATAGTTGGACTGAGCGAAGTACTAAGCCCTCATAATATACTCAAGGGGAAATTTGTTATAGCCATTATAACCACAAAGGGGGTTATACTTAGGATGTAGGAGGAAGAAGATCCCAAGAATATGGACACAAAGGAACACAGTTAAATAGATAAATAAAGTCATTGTTAAGAAATTTGCATAAGTATTGGAACATTGTCAGTTTCTCCCCGTCCATTGTCATTTAGACTGGCTTACATTGCAGCACTGTGTGTTCACTGTCATGGGGTAGGGGTTTGTTAGGAGTTAGCAAGCAGGTGGTCAGTAACCTGGATGCCAACTACACTCTCTACTATGTCCTATTCTTGTTCTTCCCTCTCATTTAAACCTTCTCTTAAAGACCTTTTAAACAGTTTTTTGCCTTTAGCTTGGAGAGTATCCCCACACCCAGACAGGACTCTGGATAGTAGAGTGCAAGAAGAGTGAAATAGAAAACAAAAGCCAACCAGAAAGCACAGAACTGCTGCCACTGCAATTTTCACCCAGAATCAGGCCAGCCACATCTCTCCCCTACTAAGGCTCAGGGAACTTTGTAGAAGAGGGGATGTCAAGACTGTAACAGCCTAAAGATGAGAAGGTCCAATAATGAATAAGACATTCCACTCAAGGCAGGGCTGTTGCATCCAGGAACTCACTGCAATGAGACTGGTCATTGCCAGACTTGCACAATGACTGAAAAATGAACATTCCACCACAGACTAGCAAGGATCTCAGGAGGAATGATTTCAAGCCATAGGAACTTTAAGTGTTAAGGCCAGACAGGTGAAGGGGAATGTTCCTATCAGTGGGTCTGCTCAAGGTAAGGCCACTTGTTCTGCCACAGACATCTGAACTCCTGCTAGAGCAGACAATCCAGTGGAAATTCCAGGAATCATAGAAGCATATGAACAGAAGAGTGGGAGGGAGTGTGATGGATTGATAAAGAGAAGTCGGAGGGAGGGAAGAAAAGATAGAGGGTAAGGAGAGAAGAAGGAAGTAGGAGGGAGGGGGAAGTGATTATTACTCATTGTGTTTATAAAATAGGGGAAAAATAAAAAGTACATATTCAAAAAAGTTTAAATGAATATAAAATTCTACTAGACACTATATTATAAAGGTCAGGTGTGGTATGAATTAAGTTGTTACCCAGCTAAACAAGACAGTTCAACAAATTCACTAAAAGAAAATTGCTGTAAGTTTTAACCCAGTATGGAAATAGTTTCAGGAAATAATCATTTTAAAATAAAAACCATCAATATTTAGATTTCAGTTTCACTATGTCCAATCTCTTGAACATATTTATTTTAAAAGAAAAATACAGTATATGATTACCAAAAAAAAAAAAGATTTTCAGATTCAGTGACCATCAGAATTATATAAACCAAACATACCAAGTGATATCACTACACATCCATCAAAGTTCCTAATATAAAATTCAATTACTAGTGCCAACATTTTAAAGATGAAAAGAAAATGAAACATTTTAATAAACCTAGTAAAAATGTAAGCTGTTACAATCTTTTTGAATTTGGCTATTACTTTTAAAACTAAACAATTCATTGATTATGTTCAAGGTCATTTATCTCAGAGAAATTAACATGTCTATGGACAAAGAATCCTGTATGTGAATATTAATGCCAATATTTTTCATAGAAATTAAAAAGTAGAAACAGTCTAGTCTCTTGATTGTGTGAATTATTAAATAAATTAATAAAATACCACACATGTACCAGGGCATACTATTCAGCAGTATATAATAATGATTTTTATACACAGCTTGAATTATTCTTGAGACAATTATGCTGATTATTCTTATTTGGGCTAAATCTAGCCATACCTAAAAGTACAGTATTTTCTTAGAACGGAGAATCATGAGAGTCAGAATAATAATCCAAGCCACAGAAACCGAAACTAGAGGCTGGGTAGAGCATTCAAAGGTTGTGGAGATATCAACAGAAATGTGGAATAAACTAAAAGCTTTGAGATGCTTAATGTCCTATCTCACCTCTGCACTTTGCTAAAAGAGTGAAAGGGAATTATTGGAAATATATGATAGAGCATGGTGTAGTATTCTGAATGGATACAAAAAAAGGTAAATAGACAAGGGGAGACAAGAAATTCTTTGCAGAAAGGATGTTCACTAGAACATTTGAGGCAAAGCTGTAATTTGCATGAACGGCTACTCAGACTAGGGATTTTTGTAAGACTATAGATTTTAAACACTGAATTCCTTCTTATATTGAAGAACACACTGACAAGCTTATTTGAATTACTGAGAATAGCAATGCTTCAACCCATGCAGAATAAAGCAAGGACAATCCAAGGGAAGGAAAGAAAACATGTTTACCTAACAAGGAAGAAATTCTATAGTCATAAAGCCTTTTGTTGAACTTTATTGTCTAGTTTTATTTTACATTTTTCATGATTTGAATAATTTTCCTTAATCATTCTGCTGTGTCTTGTCTCACAACAAAAATGCATTTAAGATCTGTCTTTTCTTCTACTACACCTATATTTTCTCTACAATATTTCATACTATAATCTCTATAATTTCCTGTTCCTTCTTAGTTTACTGCTTCTTTACCAGTTTTCCATTACCTTTTAATGGAAACTACTTAATTAACATTAAATTAATATCTTGATATCCTTAGCTCTAAAAACTATAAAGCTATACTTTCATTACCAGTGACCTAAAGCAGCTCACTGAAATTTACATGCGAAATACGAGTTGCTGCATTTACTCTTGTTTTGTTGCTGTGAGACAATATTCACACAACTTAAGAGAGAAAGAGAAATTTATTTGGCTTATGGTTCTAGAGGGCATATAGTCCTTTATGGTGGGAATCACATATCAGAAAATATGACTGGAAGTAGAAGCAGGAAACAGTTTTAGAACACCACCACTATCGGGAAAGCATAGAGAAGAAGAGCAAACTGAAAGTAAGCAGGGCAGGGCTAGTACACTTAAGGCACTACCTCTTATGATATACCTTCCTTCAGCAAGTCCCCATTTTAAAAGTTATTATACCATTCGTCAAAATTAGCACTACCTAAGGATCAAATGCATGGGCCTATGAGGGACATTTCCTATTCAAACCATACACAGATAAGTGACAAGTGTCCTCTTTGAGCTAATATTGGTTTTGTCATTAAATGATTATTCCTCTAACTGCAGTTGGTCTTCCCCAGAACAGCAATAGACAACACAAATCCAAATAAATTAAATTCACCAGGATGCCTCCTATAAATATTTTAAATGCAAAAATATGGAGAAATGTAGGAGAGATAAAAGCTGAAATATACCTCCATCTCACAGTTGTGTCAAAATTAGAAAAGAAACACATCAACCTTCATAATTTCATAAGCTCACAATTCTCAATACTAGTAACAAAATACAATGACAGAGTAGAAATGCCATAAAAAGTTAAAGAATGGCTTGTTTTGAAAATCATAGCTGTTGCACTTAGCCTGTATGATTGTTGAGAAATTCATGAAAAAATAGCTTAAGGGAATAAGAGGTTTATTTTATCTGGTTACAGTTCTTTGTCTGTCTTGGCATGAAGGCCCACGCCAACACCAGTTTCCAGGGATCTGGCAACAACATCTCCACATAACAGCTGAGAGAAGAACAATTCTCACTTGCCAGACCAGCATGTCTGGCCAAGTATATAGGAGAATGTCAAATTTCTCAACCAGCTCTCCGTATTTTATTCACCTGTCCAGGGCCTAGTTCTACCCACCATGGGCTGGGCCTTTCCCACCAACTAGAAAATCTCCTGCAGGTTTGATTTAGGTTTAAATCAACTATCAATTCTCTGCAAATGTGCCAAGACCTGGAACTCTCAACTGTTAAGTTGACACCTGTTTCTAACTATGAGAATAACCATAGAGAGAACTCAAGCAGATGAATGATGTAAGGATATCAACAACTTGGATGACTAGCAACAAAGCTGCCTCACTGAAGAGTACCCCGGTCAATTTATGAGCAACAGCACTACCATAGAATTCCAACTCCTATTCCAAGGCTTGCCACTTTCATAATTTCAGAAAATAGACTGATTTCAAGGGAATCTCATGAAAGCTTCTGGTCCTCCTTCCTCCCTATGGAAAAAAATGCTAATAGGCCCATTTGCTTGCATGTATTCTTTACATAATCTTAACTTCTTTGATCCAAAACAGCAATGCCATGCATAAACTAAAGAAAACAAGTACTGCACTGTATATAACTGAACTGATGAAATGTCTCTCCCTTTTCAGACTCTCATATGGTGGTGGGTCTATTCAATACTGAGGTGTTCCATACTGTCTCCAGATTACCAATTACAGCCCAGGTAGGTAACAGGGAAGCTACACTATAGTAATGTGCTGCACACATTAAAAACAATGAATAAAAAATAGATTGCAAGAAATATCTTTAAAAGAAAGGTACTTAGCACAGAACTGTTAGAAATATCTGGACCATCAAATATGTAATTGCCAAAATAATGACACAAATAAGAAAAAAAGGTGAAGTAATACTTCCAATGAAGCATAATAGCATAATAGTATATTCTAAAGAGCAAATATGGATGAAATTACATAATAAAGGATAAAATGTATTTTTTATGTTTATTATTAATAATTATTTGTGGGAATGCTACTATTATTTATCCCATATGTTAATGTCAGAGAACAACATTGTCTCCTACCACAATGAGAATTTCAGGGATCTAATTAAGGTCAAAAGGCTTGTACCACAAGGGACTTTACCCACTGAGTCATCTCACTGAACCTTTTAAATATTTTAAATCATGATTACAAAAACATTGGACAAATTCTTAAACAAATATAAACAAATAAATTAGGAAGATAATGAAGTATATGAATGAGAAACTCAGGGAATAGATTTTTTTAAATAACCAAATAAAAATCCTAGAAATTGAGAACTTAATAAGCCAACAATATATAACACAACATTGGTGGGAGGTTATAGCATTCTGATTTTATTAATGAATAGGTTATACAAATAAAAATCTCAACAGAAAAAAATCAAAATCAAAGATACTATATTTTAAACAGTTATTTACATGGCATTCTTTCCAAAATGTGTGGAATACACAATCTAAGAAGTAACACACAAAACATCAGCAAATTGAATTTGCTTGATTTTCTAGATAGTATCTTTTCTTTTTTTATTATTTATTCAATTGTACTTGTATGTATGTGTGCATGCATGTGTATGTATGTGTGTGTATCTGTGTGTGTGTGTGTGTGTGTGTGTGTGTGTGTGTGTGCATGTGTGTAGAACCATGGACGAATTCGGGAACCACCATGGACCGCCTCCACCTCCTCCTTGTTTACTCTGCCCCAGGATTCACAGACTCCACCCTACCAGGACCAGAAACGCAGGCTGCCCCCGCTTCCGCCTGGCATCTATACATGGGGTCTAGGATCCAAACTCAGGACCTTCTGCCTGCAAGGCAGAGGTTTAACCCCTGAGCCATCTCTCCAGCCCCTTTCTATATAGTATCTTTTCTAATCACAACAAAAGTGCAATAAAAATTAGTGTTACAGAAATGCTTGGTTACTGAAAAAAAATTTTCTTTTTTTATCACTTTCAGCTTTTTTTTAATTTTTTTAATATTAAACATTTTTTATTATTATTTCTGCTCATACAAACTTAGTAGGTACACCGGTTCCCTCCCTGCCTCCTCCTCCCCCTGACTCTCCCTTCTCTTGAAAAAAATTTTCAACAAATATTGGGTGCTTACGAGTATAAGAAGGTAAATAAAAATTAGTGAAAAATGAAAATGGGAGTACAAAATATTAAGCTCTATTGATTAACAAGAAAAAGAAGAAGGGAGGAGAAGAAAAAGGAGGAGAATGAGAGAGAGGGGAGGAGAAGGGACAATAATGATAAGGAAGATAGTTAATAGTAACAAGTGCCTCCATCAAATATATAGACTTCAAATGAAAACATAGTGATATACATCAAGTGCATATAAAATAAAGAAGAAAACAATCCTGAAGTTTGCATAAATAAAAAATAAAAGATCAGAGCATATAAAACAAAGACTTAAAATTTCACTAAAAATGAAATAATTCATTCCATGTGAAGATTTTAAATTTAACAAAATTTGGCCAGACTAACCAAGGAAAAAGCAGAAGAATTGAACAAGTGACACATGTGTAAAAGAGACATTACAACCAATATCAAAGAAGAATAGAGTACCATAGGGGACTATTACAGAAAACTAAATATTAAGAAATTAGATGTCATAAAAGGGAAAATTATAAACATGTCTGATTTACCAAAATCAATGAAAGAGGACATAAAAACATGAGCAGACTACTGATAAAAAAGAACAAGATCAAATTGGAAACAATAACAAATATACAAAGGCTGGATTGCATTTCTGCTAATTCTGCAGTGTTTCCCAAAATAGTATGTAAAACTGAAAGGAAGAGAATCTATCCAAACTCATTTGACAAAGTATGCATTGCCCTGTTACCAAAGATAGAGATAAAGCAAGACAAAAACCATAAATAAAAGGTTTTTGTCAATTGTTGATTCCAAAATTGTTAAAACAAGCCAAATATTAGACAAAAACATCCCAAAGCAACATATCTTAATATCATTTATGCTGCATCAAATTAGTACTTACTAATAATACACGTGTTCAATCACCTAGAAGACTTGCAACTGGAACTGCCTTTGACTTTCCATACAGGTTTAATTGAGGAGGATGACACACTCTTATTGTGGTTGGCCACCTTTTACTAATTGCAGAAGCCCATTCCAGATTGACCATTGCCAAGAATCTGAAATTGATATCAAGGAGTCTCAGTCAATAAAAGCACTAGGATCCTTGGAGGCTAGGGACTGACAATCAAAGTAGTGTTCCTAAGCTTAAGGAGAATACAGGAAAGGGTTCTGGGAAATGCTCCTGGGTCCTTACACCTCATCAGAGAGGAGGACCCAGAGGAGAGTTTGGCATGCACATTAAAGGATGTTCCAGGGTTTGGGGGGAGGCACTGGGGGATGGGGAGGGAGGGAAGAGGGGAGGGGGAGCAGGGGGGTGGAGGGGAGGGGAGGGAGGGAGGGGACCGGTGTACCTGTTAAGTTTGTATGAGCGGAAAAAATAATAATAATAAAAAAATTGTTAAAAAAAAGAAGTCTCAGTCAAGCAAGACATCTTCAGGGACATGATTTTTTTCAGTGTATTCCTGTGCATTCTGTGAATGCTTTCATGAGGAGGTACAGACTTCATACATGCAGGATATAGTATTAAATGCAAGATGGAATACAAAGATTCCCATATCTATACAGCCAGGAGGCAACTGGTCTTGCTCAAGAATAAGAAATACCAGGGGCTGGAGAGGTGGCTCAGGGGTTAAGCCTCCGCGTTCGGATCCCAGATCCCACGTATAGACGCCAGGCGGAAGCGGGGGCGGCCTGCGTTTCTGGTCCTGGTAGGGCGGAGCCTGTGAATCCCGGGGCGGAGGAAGTGGAGGCGTCCATGGTGGTTCCCGAGTTCGTCCGTGGTTCTACACACACACAGACACACACGCGTGCGCACACATACATATGCACACATGCACAATTGAATAAATAAAAAAAAATTTAAAAAAAAGAAATACCAGACTCCTGAGAAGCCCAGACAGTAGAACCATTCTGAGCACAGTTGTAGATATTCTATCCTGGAGTCTCTCATCTGTCCAGGTCTAAGGAGGTTTGTTGACTAGTAGACAATATGCCATTGCTTCTATGGAATGAAAGACCAAAACCAACCAGAGTCAAAAAACAAATGAAAAGGGATAAGGCTGAAAGTCAGATGAGTATTGTCATTTTCCTTTTCTCTGCTTCATGATGCTCAGAAATGTGAGGAATCTATCTCCATGTGCCTGGCTCTTCATGATTCATACAAACAATATTTGTTTTTATCAGGTATCTGATCACAGCAATGAAAAACTACCAAATACAGAAAATTGTTACTGAGAAATAGAATCACAGTTGTGATAGAACTGATTATGTGGCTCATGAGCCTTAGAAAGACATATGCAGAGTGGAATAATGCAACAAGATGCCTACATAGAAGTTGTGAAAACTAATAACTTTTCAGAGAACTTTCAGAAAAGTCTACCAAAAACTGGACATTAATCTCCCATTCTGAAAATGTATAACTGCCACTGTGGAAATATAACTGGAAATTTTTCAGAATCTAGAAATAAAATTTTCGGGGGCAGAGGCTCAAGGGGTTAAGCCTCTGCCTTGCAAATGGAAGTTCCAGAGTTCGGATCCTAGACCCCACGTATAGATGTGGAGCAGAAGCGGGGGCGGCCTGCATTTCTGGTCCTGGTAGGGTGCAGGCTGTGAATCCCAGGGCAGAGTAAACAAGGAGGAGGTGGAGGCAGTCCATGGTGCTTCCCGAATTCGTCCATGGTTCTACACACACACATACACATACATAAAAACACACCCTCCCCCGCACAATTGAATAAAAAAAAACTTTAAAAAAAGTATCATATGATATGGTTATACCAGTTCTGGGAATATTTTCAAAAACTATATCCTACTACAGAGATACCTGTATATTCATTGAGGTTCAATTCACAATAGCAGTGCAATGGAATCAGTTGAGATGCCCATCAGCTTATGAATGGATAATGGAATTACACTGAGATGTATGTAGAAAAATGGAACTAGAAAGTAAATGGATGGAATTGGAATAAATAATACTGAATGAGATAGCCAGAGCCTAAAGTCAAATGCCATATGTTCTTTCTTATAGGTGAACACTAACTTTTTATATTTTAGCTCTGTGTGTCTAATTCATGGGAGAAAGGAAACTAGGAAGGGTAAATTGGGTATAGGGAAGTACTAAGGCATAGATGATGGTACAAGGGCAATAGATCCACTAAATAGTACTGGGAAAACTGGATTGCCACATTATAAAGATTCAAGATTAACCATTGCAAAGGTCAGTTCTAAATAGATGAAGACTTGTCTGTATGACCTGAATTTCCAGAGAAAATCATATGTGAAAAACTTTAAGATATCAGTAAAGGAATAGACAGGAAAGAAAGCAAATAATTGTCAAACTGAATTATAATAACTTAAAAGCTTTTGCATAGCAAAGAAAGTAATCATCATAATGAAAGGCTGATTTGAAGAATTAGAGTAATTGTTGATCAAGTATTCATTTGATAAATCTCCTGGATGAAAACAAGGAACTCTCATGTCACCCCTATTAGAATTCCTATTATCAAAATATAAAGAAAAATTAAGATATGCTCATGAGGATGTGGAAGAAATAGAATTCTCACAATCTTTCTAAAATAAATTATAATTTGGCACAGATACTGTGACAAATGTATGGAAGGAGTTAGCAACATAGCTCAGCAAGTAAAGGCACTTACCATGAATATCTGGCAAACTGAGTTCCAATTAGGGAGAAAGAGATAATGGTCTCCATAAAGTTGTCTTCTGCCTCCAACATCTCCATAGTCAACAAAGTATGGGCATCCCTCCCAATGACAATAAAGCAAGAATTTAAAGAACATGTGGGATC
Source organism: Typhlomys cinereus (assembly GCA_023101885.1). Lineage (NCBI taxonomy): Eukaryota > Metazoa > Chordata > Mammalia > Rodentia > Platacanthomyidae > Typhlomys > Typhlomys cinereus. The sequence continues at coordinate 7,996,527 of JALPQD010000022.1, forward strand.
TCTTCAAAACTTAAAAACAAATGTAAAAATAGGACCAGGGAGATGGCTAAGTCATTAATTCTCTTGCAATGCAGGCAAAATCATCCTTAAAACTAACATAATGCTGAGTGGACATGGCTTCTCATCTATGACTTTAGCCTTAGATGGAGAGACAGGGAATTTATCAAACAAGCTTACAAGTGAGGTTGGCAGCATCATCAAGCACTGAGTTTGGATGGAAAACCATGCCACAATATACAAAGTAGATTAGTGATTGAGGAAGATTTCCTACATCAGTCAGGACCCTCCATGTACAGATAGTACGTGGACATGTGTGCCCATTCACATGTGAACACACATATAACATCTACATATAAATGTAAAAGAAATAAAAAATAGAAAAATGAATTGGTCTTATAATCTATCCATTTCATCTTTTGGTATATATTTCAAGAAAAATGAAATTAACATAACCCATAGAGATAATTTTATGCTGATATTTATTACAGCACTATTCACAAGAGCACAGTTATAGAAATAATTTAAGTTTCCATCAGTAAAAGGTTAGATAAACCATATGTATGATATATATATACAATGGTTCGTCATTCAACAATAACAGAATGAAATAATGTCATGTGTAGAAAGCAGAAATAGTGGTTAAATTAGGTAAATAGAAACAGAAATAAAAGTTTGACATCAACTCTGTCACAGACAAAATTTAAAAATATTTCAATTTCAAACCAAGAGCACAAGGCAAGAAATCAGTATACAAGCATCTATACAAATCACAGTGTGCTACATTAATATGTGAAACTAATATGTCAATAAATACATATTGAAATTCTCAAAAATTAAATCATGGAATTAGTAGTTTCTTGTGTTTGGTACTCATAGATTTATCAAGGTGTTCTTTATTTCCTACTCATTTAATTCGATTATTTCTACATAGTAATAGACTACAATTTAATCATTTAATATATATATTCACAGTGCATAAAATTCAGATCAGAGTAACAAGCTTATGTTCAGTTTAGAAAAGGAGCAACCAAACACAGAAAATTAACTCACTGTTTCAATGTTTAGGATGCTTAATATATCCTTCTCTGTTCTATATTGGTGGTAAATAGAATCTTGGAACCAAAGGCTGGAGTACCTTAAAAAATATTCACAGGGAAAAAATAAAAGGAGTTCATGGATTCTGTTATCATGTAAAGGCATTTGTGTATAGTTAGTTGCCTTTGTTGTGTGTTGTTTTAGTATACATCTACCAATTTCTAAATCCATTCAATCATCAGAAGATGCAAACTTAATTTGTTCTTAAGATTTATAATTAACAGCAATCTGTGCATTTTTTTCCTATGAATACAGTATTTGTAACAGAATACATGGATTGCACATTCAGTTTCCAGACCACTACATGGTTACCATTAGAGTGTTCTTAATTGCCAATTACCTAATTATCTACCATAGGCTGTGAAACTGAAAAATTGTGAATGAAACATTAGAGGTTAATACCAAAGTAGCTAAACAATAATTTTAATTATCACAATTGCAATCAGTAGGATGCAAACAAGTACTCAGCATTTTTTCTAGCTCCTTTCAGGACTCTGTTGGCAAGACATTTTTCCTTGAATAAGTGGTCAAAAGCAAAAATATATCAAATATTTAACTATTACATCAAGAACACAGTGCCTTACTGAATTGGAAAAAAGTTCCTTCTGATTTTTCCTTAGAACTATACAAAGAAGTATGTTGTGTGGTTTTACTTAGGCATTTTTGTTTTTATAGGTAAGCATTTTTCAAATATTAAATTAAAATATTTCTATTGAAGTTATAATTTCAGATTTGGTTCATTAATATAAATTCATGGAGTTTAATATATAAAATTAGCATTCTATGTCATAAATAGAAATTGTGTCTAGATGGAAGGCTTATTTTGCTTTATTAGTGATTTACTTATTTAATTGAGACAGAAGAGAGGGAGAGAGAGAGATCGAGAGAGACAGATACAGAATGTGTGCACGTGCCATAGCTTGAATAGAGAAATGAAAGGACCAATTTCCCAAATAAGTTCAATTCTTCTGTCATGTGTCTCCAGAGATGGGCCTCATGATGCTGTTGTGCACTCAGGTACTTTCAGCCTCTGGGCCAACTTAGTGTCCTCTAGGGTATTTGCATTTTATATTACTATTAATTTCTTATTGAGTGATAGAGAATAGAAATAAATTCTGTGCATGTATTCATCTAAACTAAAAAAAAACAAACTGAAGGATAATTCATGAGGAAGTCAGCCATTAGGAGGAGGCTTTGTCTGCAGAACTCATTTTTACAGTCCCTTAGCCTATTCTCACTTTATATTTGAAGAAGTGCAGGGCTATTGTTTCCCCTAGAGGCACTTATTTTTTTCCTACTCTCTATCTTTTACATAGAAACTTTTGAGGTTAAATAGTCCCTTACCCTGCTTCCATTAGAAAAATGTCCACTCTGTCTTCAACTGTACCAATTCTGTTGCCAAACAAGCTGTTTGGGGCAACACAAATACTAAACTTGGAAGGAGCCAGTGATTAGCTTGATCCCTGAACAAACTTAGCATTTAAACTCATGAGTTTGGTATCCCAAAGCTGTGATGTCACAGAACTTAGAGCATCATAAACGCTTGTTTTTGCCCCACCTCCTTGTCACAGTAGGAACCGGGGATTGGATAAGTGTCCCACTTCTCTGCCAGTCTCTTGGCAATGGCAGTACCGTTCATTAAGTGCTTATCCTTTGCTTTCCCTGACAGGAACTTGATTGTGTCTAGACTCCCACAAGAGACAAAATACAACACTGTGAATATCTCTGTAGGAATTTCCTCAGAGGATTAATTGAGAAGGGAAAACCCACACTGGATACCATCTGCCTCAAAGCAAGATGAGATGCTACATTCCTTTTCCTTGATAGCCTGATCTGAACGCTCTAAAAATTAGAAGTCCCCTTTATCCTGTGGGCCCTGCAGAATTTCTCCTTCCATGCTGTATACAGAAATTATTTATTCTCTAACTTAAAGCTATCTTTAATGTTCTAATAATCTAATAATGCTCTTCCATCTTGAAGCAAAACTGTGGCCCCCTTGGCAACAAGGTCCTTAGCTCCAACTAAATTCATGTTTCTCTTTTTTGTATTAACATTTTTTCTGTAGTTTTAAAAGCATAATGAGTGGTTGTCCCTGCTTCCCCTCTTTCCCTTCTTCTCTCCTCCCTTCCTCTCTCACCCTCCCCTCCCTTCACCAATCCATCCTGCTCCCTCCCAAACTCCTGTCTGTCTGCTTGTGTGAGCCTCAGAGGTCCTTTTGGAGTGTCTGCTCTAGTAGGGGCTCAGGTCTCTGTGGTACATTAAGTGGCCCTTCCTTGGGTAGATCTACTGAAAAGATATTCCCTTTCATCTGTCTAGTCCTAGACCTTAAGGTTTCCATTGCATGCAATTATTTTTTTTCTGAGTTCCTCATTAGTTTATGGGGGAATGTTGAAATGTCAGCCATTGTGCAAGTCTGATGCAGATAAGTCTAATTATAGTGAGTTTCTGGATGTGGCAGCCCTGCCTTGAGTGGAATGTCTTGGCCAGTAGTGAACCTCCCCAACCTAATGCCCTTACAATCTTACCACCCCCTGTTCCCCAAGGTTACTTAAGCCTTAGGATGAGGAGAAATTTGGTTGGTCTAATTCCAGCTGAGTGTTTTAGGGTTGCTGGTACTCTGCATTCTTATTGGTTGCTGTTTCATGGCTCTTCCATTGCACTAGGCTGTGTCTTTGTTGGGTGTTGAGATATTTTCTTATCTCAAGATAAATTGAGAGGTGTTTAGATGGAAGTTTACTCTCTAGTGTTTGTGGTGAGTATTGAGGCACCTGATTTTGCCTGCTGTAAATTTTCTCTTAGACCACTGTTGTCTAGACTAGTATACAGTGCACAGCATGTGGTTCTTGTCAGTGGTGGGAGAGTAGGGGCTAGTAAGCAGGTTGTTGGTTACTCTGTGGCTAACTCTACCCTCCACTATGTCCTATTCACTCTCCTTTAACATCTTTCTCATATGAAAACTTTTTAAAAAAATATTTAGATACTCCACAAGTCAGGGCTGCTGCAGCCACGATATAGCCACAATGTGATTGGACTTTGTCTGACCTGTACAATGGCTAACATGTCAATGACCCCCCAAAGTCTAGCACAGATCACAGTGGAGAAGACTTCATGCAGTAGGATCCTTAGAGGCAAGGGGTAAAACAGTCATAATAAAGTTCCCATGCTAGAAGGCAGCCCAAGAATGGGCCCCCAGGTATGCCAGAGTCCTGAACCCTCACTAGGGTAGAAGACTCACAGGGAGGTTCAGTGCCTACATAAATGGATGCTCTGGGAGATGGGAGGGAGGAAGTGGTAGGTACTAGGAGAAGGGGGAGGGAGGGAGGAGGTGAGAAGGAGGGGGCTCAGAAGGAGGTGGGTGAGAAGGAGGGAGTAAGGGGGGAGAGTGCAATGGGGGATGATGGAGGAGGGGAGGGAGAGGGAATTGATCTTTTATGATTAGGCCAAAATAAAATGTGTATTTATCTCTTGAGTATTTATCTCTTCCCCCCGCCCCTTCCCTCCATTTATCAATCTATCCCACTCCCTCTCAACTTAAAACATTTTCTCTAGTATTACAAGCATAATGAGTAAAAATTCTTGCCTCTTCTCTTCCCTCTCCCTCCCTCTCCTTGTAATCTCCCTCCTTGCTTCTCTTTATCCCTTATTTCCCTTCCCTTCCATCCATCCCATTTCCTGCCACTCATCTCTCTGTATGCTTCTGTGATTCCCAGTATTCCCTCTGCTTCATCTGCTCTTGTGAGGGTGCAGGCCTCTGTTGCACATCAAGTGATGCTTCCATGGGCAGACCCACTGATAGGGGCACTCCCGTTTACCTGTCTAGCCCTAGTCTCTAACTATTAGAGACAAAACTATTTCTAATGAGATCCTCACTTGTTTATGGGGAAATATTGATTTGTTATCCACTGTGTTGGTCTTGTAAGAACAAGTCTCAATGCAGTGATTTCCTGGATGAGGCAGTCCTGCCTTAAGTGGAATGTTCTGTCCAGTGGTGGATCTTCCCATCTTTTGGCTCTTAGAATCTTACTGCTCACTCTTCCTCAAGGTTGCCTGAGCCCTAGGAAGGAGAAAGATTCGCTAAGCTGGTTCAGAGTGAATATTGCGTAGTTCCCAGTACTATGCTTCCAGGTTGGCTAATGTTGTCTATTTCACTGTTCTTCACTACATGTGCAGCATCCTATCTGGGTGTTGAGATCCCCTCCTATCTAAAGGCAAAAAAAACAGGTCTTTATATAAAAGAAAGGTTTAAAGGAGAGGGAAGAACAGGAATAGGATACCGTAGAGAGTGTGGTTGGCCTTTGGGTATCCAACTCCCTGCTTACCAACTATTAACTCTCCCACCCCCCAATGACTGGGAACACTTGCACAACACTGTAAATCAGTTTTAAACATCAGTGGAAAGGGAAGAAACTTGACAGTGGACAGAGATGTCTTGAAACTTATGGGCTTATTTTAACAGTGATCTTCTATCTCTAACTATTCCTTTGTCTCTACTCTCAGGACTTCTTTCTCCTACCCTACAAGTTGTATACTGCAGAAATTTCCTCTTTAGTATGTCATTATGAGGACTTAGTTCTAGGTTCCATTTATAAGGGAGAACATGGTATGTCTGTCTTTCTGTGTCTAGGATACTTTGCTTAGTATAACTTCTTCTAATTGCGTCTGTTTGTCAGCAAAATTCATTAATTCATTTTTGACATTGTGTTTTTATACCACATTTTCATTACCCATTCATCAACTGTTGGTCATTTAGGTTGATTCCATGACTTTGCTACTGTGAATAGTGCTACAATGTACATGGATGTACAGAAGTCTCTATAGTAAGATGAAGCAGTCTTTGATAATACTCCCAGTAGTGATATAACTGGGTCATAGGGCATTTCAATTTTTAACTTTTTAAGAAACTGCCATACAGATCTCCACAGTGGCTGTACAAGTCTGAATTCCCACCAGTAATTCCCTTCTCTGCATCCTCTCCAAAATTTGTTGTATGTGTTTTGGGGTTTAGACATTCTTATCAGGTTGAAATGGTTTCACAGGGTGGTTTAATTTGCATTTCCTTAATGGTTATGGAGGTGGAACTTTTTAAAACTTATTTGTTGGACATTTTAATTTTGTCCTGGGAAAAGCTTCTTTTAGGTTCCAAAGCCCATTTAATAATTGGACAGTTTGCCTCCTTGGTCTTTAATTTTTCTGAGATCTTTGTGCACTCTGGATAGTAGTCATCTATCAGATGTGTGCTTAGTGAAGATTTTCTCCAATTGTGTGGGCTGTCTTCTTGCTCTGTTAACAATATCTTCTGCTGAACAGATGCTCTTTAATTGCATGGGATCCCACTTGTTGTTGTTCTAGCTCCTGTGCACTTTGGGTCTTCTTCAGAAAATGTTGGCTTAGGCCCATCAGCTCGAGGGAATTCCTTACTCCTTCATGTAAGATTTTTATAGTCTCTGATCAAATATTAAGGTACTTCATCTATTTGGACTTGATTTTTGTGCATGGTGCTAAGGGGCTGGTTTCAACTTTCTGTACGCGATTTGCACCATTTGTTGAAGATACTATCCCTCTTCCAATGGTTTTTCTGAGCACCTATGTCAAATATCATGACTACACGTATAGGCTTATATCTCGATTATTGTTCTGGGTGTCTTTTGGGAGCCTTTACTATGCTATCTTTATTACTATGGCTTTGTAGTATTAGATTGAAGTCTGGTATGGTAATACCTCTTGCAGAGTTTTTGCTATTCAGGAATTTTTTTTTGCTACCATGGGTTTTTTAAGCTTCCGTATGAATTTTGAGATTGTTTTACCAATTTCTGTAAAGAATTACCTTGGAATTTTGATTGATATTGCATTCAATCTGTATATTGCCTGTGTTAAGATGATCATTTTTATGATCTTTATTCTACCAATCTAGGAACATGATCTTTTTGATATGTTTATGAATCCAGTTTGTGAAAAAAATTTTAGGATCTTTGCATCTGTGTTAATAAGATTAACCTATAGATTTCTTTTTTATTGTATCTTTATTTTGTTTTGGGATCAGTGTAATATTAGCTTCATAGAAACAGTTTGGAAGTATTCTTTCAAATAATTTAAGGGAAAGTGGGGTTAGGTGTTAGTTGTTCTTTAAATGTCTAGTAGAAATCTGTACTGAATGGTCTTGGACATTTTTTGTTAGGGAGATTGGTAATCATACCTTTTACCTCCTCACTTGATATTGGATTATTTAATAATAAAATTGATTCAGATAGAATTTTAGTATGTTGTACATATTAAAAAATTTGTCCATTTCCTTCTGACTATCAAATTTTGTGAAGTATAGATTTTTGAAATATGACCTCATAATTCTCTAAATTTACTTGGATCCATTGTAATAGTTTCATTTTCATCTTTAATTTTATTAATTTGTGTTTTCCTTTTTTCAGCTTTGGTTAATTTGGCTAGGAATTTATCAATCTTGTTGATTTTTTTCAAAGAACCATCTCTTTGTTTGGTTGATTCTTTGTATGTTTTTCCTTATCTCAAATTCGGTATTTCTTACCTGATTTTATTAATCTCTGCTTATCGACTGCTTTTTAGATTGGATTGTTCATCTTTCTCTAAAGCTTTAAATCACATTGTTAAAGTATTTACTTTTGATGTTTCCGTTTTTTGATATAGGCATTGACGGCTACAAAATTTCCTCTTAGAACAGTCTTTATTATATCCCGGATATTTTAATATGTTGTGTTCTCATTATTATTCACTTCTAGAAATTTTTGAATTTCTGTTTTGATTTCTTCATGAATCTATTCCTTGTTCAGTATCATGATATTTAATTTCCAAGAATCAGTGTATTTTCTGTCATTAACTTTGTTGTAGATGTCTAGCTTTATTCCATGGTGATCTGATAAAATACAGGATATAGTTTCAAAATTTCTATGTATGTAGAAGCTTGCTTTGTGGCCCATTATGTGTTCTATTTTTGAAAAAGTTCTATGGGATGGTGAAAAGAATGTATAATCTTTAGTGTTATGATGGAAGTTTCAGTAGAGGTTATGTTTAGATTCAGCTCCAGTATATCTCTATTCAGTTTTTATCCTGGTGACCTATCTAGTGGGGATAGTGGGTTATTGAAGTCCCCTTCTGTTAATCATTTTTGAGTTGACTTGTTTTATACATTGCTTGTTTAAGGAATGATGGGATGGTGAACCTATATTAGTTGTGCCTATGTCCGGTATTGTGAAGTCTTTCTCATGAACTCTTCCTTTGATTAACATGTAGTATCCATGTATGTCTCTTATGATTTCTTTTGGTTTGAAGTCTATTTTGTCATATACTATAATTGTTACCTCTGCTAGTTTTCTTGTTATGTTAGTTTGGAGTAGTTTTGACAAGCCTTTTACTCTGAGAATCTGCCTGCCTTTCATGGTGAGGTGTGTTTCCTGAAGGTAACAAATTGATGAATTGTGATTTTTTAATCCATGTTTGTAGCCTATGTCTCTTGATTGGAGAGTTAAGTCCATTCATGTTTAAGGTCATAACTGAGATATGTTTGCTGATTTCTGTCATTTTCTGTGTTTTATAGTTTTTATATGCATATTTCTTTGCTTAGTATTTGTGTTGGTATTATTTTTCCCTTCTTTCCTCTTGGGTATATTTGTTCTTTTCCTTGAACTTGAGCATATTCTTAGCATTTTCTGTAGGCCTGCATTTGTGGTCATGTAAACCTTCAGCTTGTCCTTATGGTGGAAAACTTTTCTTTCAATCTCAATTAATGACTGATAATTTTGTTTGATATATCAGCCTGGGTTGCTTTTTCATGTATTGAAGTACATGTCTCTAAGTTCTTCTAGCTTTTACTGTTTCCATTGAAAAATTGGTTGTTATTCTAATAGGTGAACCTTTAAAAACGACTTTGTTTTTATTTCTTGACGCTCTCAACTCTGTCTCTTTGTCTTGCAAATAGTATTTTGGCTATTAACTGCTGTTTTGAGTTTCTATTTTGGTCATATCTGGAGTGTGGTACCTCTTTTGTATTTGAATGGGTTTTCTTTTCTTAGATGTGGAAAATTTTCCTTGATGATAGTGTGATAAATCTCTTCCCACATTTCTTTTTGAGTTTCTTGTAATGGTATTACATAATGCTTAGGATTAACTTCTTCAAAGTGCCCATAGTTATTGAATATTCCTCTTAAGCATTTTTAAAGCTTTTTCAACTTTTTTAATTTAGCAAACTTTCTCTGTCATCTTGTCTTCTACTTTCTGTTTAGTTAGTTCCATTGGTGAGACCCTCTATTGAGTTTTGCAGTGTTGTTAGTTTGTTTTTTATTTCATGTTTGATCTCTGCCTGAGCTTTTTCAATTGCTCTAAAGCTTAATTTTGTTTCTTTAAGAGTCTTTTTCATCTTGTCCAGGTTCCTGCTGTTTTCCTATTCATTATTTTCTATGCTGTTATTTAACTATTCTGGGATTTCCTCTTTCATTGATTTGATCTTATTAATAATCAATGTTTGAAAGCTATTGACTTGGTTGTTATATTCTTGGTTAATATCCAGGAGGTTATTCTGGTTGGAATCCATCATTATGGGGTCGATATTTTCTATAGGAGATTTTTTGTCTTGGTTTTTATTGTATCTCATAGGTTTAAGGTTGACTTGGGCATTTTTGTGTTCGATGTCTAGTATCTTTCTTAGATGTACATTTTTCATTCTTTTGATTCAGACAGAATTTACACACTTGAATAGTTGTTTTAACTATTTGACTAGGTGTCAATGGGGCAGTTTGGTGCTGTTTTGTAGGAAGGGTTATTGCAATGCCAAAAGAATGGGTATGCTGGTTTGGGGGGATATCAGAGTTTTATCTGGTTTTAACTGAAAAGTTCAAGATTGGTTATGTTGGCTTGTTAGATTAAGTTTGGCTTGTTAGATTAAGTTTGGGTTAAGTTTTAGCAGTTTTAGGTTTATAAAAAGGACGTGTTTAATAGCGAGGGGTTAGTAGTAAGTGTGATATGGCAGGTTTAGATCCTTTGAGTTATGTGAGGATGAATGGTTAAGACCAAAGTGGTGGGTTATGGGGTTTAGGTTATGCTATATGGAAATATTAAACTATGGTGAGTGTCAATTGATGTTAAAGGGAAAATAAAATTGGTTGCTAACTTATGGTTAGCTATGAGGGGTCTCTATTGTTGGATGGTAAGATTTTCGAGGACCTAATTTGTATGGTGTTGGCTCAATGGTTCTTGGTGCATAGTATCTCTGGATTCTGTTAAATTCTGGCACAGGGTTTCATTCAGGGGCATTGGGATGAGTGGACTGAGGCTGGGATATCTCTAGGCACACTAGGCCCTCTTACACTGCTTATGTGGCATGGGGTTGCCTTTGTGGGGCATTGAAATGGACTGTGGGGCCATCAATGTGCTGCTTATTTGGCATGTGGGTCAGTTCAGGAATTGCAGTGGGCTGGTGGGAGCTAAGCTGACACATGACCTTTTATATGCTGTTTACTTGGTGCAAGTTTACATCTGTGGGTATTGGGCTTGTGTGGGCTAGGGCTTGACTGGCTCTGGGACATCTTCACACCTCTTACTTGAAGCCCAGGTCCATGAAAAATTTTTTAATTATTTACCCATCTTCTTTTGCTTCTATTCCTTTGGGAACCTTCCATCCCCCTACCACATCTTGTGTTCTTTTGTGTCTGTGAGTGATATTGGAGTTTCTGTTCGATTACATCAAATGGAAGGTTTAATGTAGGGATCCACTTATAAAGGAGAGCATACAGGCAATGTCTTTCTTTCTTTTTTTTTATTTCTACTCATACAACTTTAACAGGTACACCAGTCCCCTCCCTCCCTCGAACCTCCCACCACCTTGTGCCCCACTTCCCTCCCCCCTCCATCCCCATCCTCCAGTGCCTCCCCCTTCCATCCCCGCAGCATCCTTTAATGTGCATGCCTGAATGTCCTCTGGGTCCTGTTCTCCGATGAGGTGCAAGGACCCAGTGGCATTTCCAAGAATTCTTTTCTGTGTTCCACTTAAGCACTACTGTCAATCTCTTGCCTCCAAGGATCTTAGTGCCTTTAGCAAATGCTAGAATTTGAGGGGTCAATAGTGTGTTGGACATTGCGCGGGGCATGCAAAGTCCAATGATGATTGCTTCAGCCCTAACTTGTGTGGAGTATCTTGCATATCATTGCTCCTCCCATCCTTGTGCTCTTACAATCTTACTGCCCCCTCTTCCGCAAATTTCCCTGAGCTTCTGGATGGGGAGAGATTAGGCTGGCCTAGTTCCAGGTAGTTGATATAGAGTCTCTGATGTTCTGGATTATGGTTTGTTGATTTTTTTTCCAGTTTTGTTATTCCTGCAATGCCCTTCACTCCATCCTGATGGGTATTGTATGTCACCCCCTGACCAGAGACAAAAAGCTGTTAAACTAGAGTCTTATTTTAAGAGTATATTCAAAGGTAGATGTAATAAAAGTAGGAAACCGCAGTGAGGAAGGGGTCAATCACCCATTTGCAAAATGGTTACTTTTTATCTGCCAGACTATATGCCCTCCCCTTCTGGTGAGATCATACCCCAGTTGTAAATGATCAGGAACGAAAGTCTGTGAACTTAACCAGATGTCTCATTACTCATTTGCAGTCCTTGATGGAGGCCTATTTTCTCTGCTGTAACATGGTCCCCTCTCTCCTTGTTTCTGGTGTGACCCTCATACACCATCTCTCCTCTTCATATTCCTTGCAATTACTGTAGGTATTACAGAGATATATCCTTGAGTGTCTCTAGGTGGGTTTGGTACTAGGAGCCACCTATTAGGGACTACATACAGTGCTTAATTTTCTGGGTCTGGGATACTTCACTTAATATAATTGTTTCTAATAACATGCATTTCCTAGCAAATTCCATTAATTCATCATTTTTGATGGCTGAGTAGTATTCCATTGTATAGATGTACCACATTTTCCTTATCCACTCATCAACTGTTGGACATTTGGGTTGATTCCATGATTTGCTATTGTAAACAGTGCTGCTATGAACATGGTCATGTTTGTGCTTTAAAGGTAAATTTTTGCTGTATGGTGGGTTATTCCCAATAGTGGAATAGCAGTGTCATATGGCATTTCAATTTTTAATTTCTTTAAGAGTCTCCACACAGCTGGCCAGAGTGGCTTTATGAGCCTGCATTCCCACCAGCAATGTAGGAGAGTTCCCTTCTCTCCACATCCTCTCCAACATTTGGTATTGTTTATATTGTGGATTTTTGCCATCCTGACCAAGGTAAGATGATATCTCAGGGAAGGTTTGATTTGCATTTCTCTGACGGCTAAGGATGTGGAGCATTTTTAAAGATACTTGTTAGACATTTTAATTTCATCTCTAGTAAAGTTTCTTTTAAGTTCCAGGGCCCATTTTTTTAATTGGGCCATTTGTTTCCTTGATGGTTAGTTTTCTAAGTTCTTTGTGCACTCTGGATAATAGAGCTCTATCAGATATGTGGTTAGTGAAGATTTTCTACCATTCTGTGGGTGGCCTTTGTGCTCATGTTGCAATCTCTTTATCTGAATAGAAGCTCTTTAATTTTACAAGATCCCATCTGTTGAGAGTTGGTATCAATGACTGTGCCATTGGATGTCTGTTTAGGATTTTCTATATCATTTTCCTAATCTCGATGTCAGATATTTCTCCCCTTATTTTGATTTTTAATCCAACTTTGTAATCTGTGTCTCTTGATCAGTGAGTTAATACCATTGACATTTAATGTTATAATGGAGAAATTATTTTTAATTCTGGACATTTTTTATGTTTAGTGGATTTTGTAAGCATATTGTTTGATATTTATGTTTTGGTGGTGGTGTACTTCCCTTTTGTCTTCCTGGATACAGTTGTTTTTTTCTTCAAGTTTGAGTATCATTTCTAGCATTTTTTGAAAGCCTGATTTGGTAGACATGTATCCCTTCAAGTTGTCTTTGTGCTGAAAAACTTTTCTTTCTCCCTCGATCATGACAGATAGTTTTGCCGGGTATATCAGTCTGGGTTGGCATTTTTGCTCATTTAATACTTGAAGTACGTCTCTCCAAGCTCTTCTTGCTTTTACTGTTTCCATTGAGTAGTCATTTGTTATTTTAATAGGTTTACCTTTAAAAGTAACTTGCTTTTTTTCTCTTGAAGCTCAGCACCTTTTCTTTGTCTTGAATGTGGAGTGTTTTGACTATTATTTGCCATGGCGATTTTCTATTTCAGTCATATCTGTATGACTAAAATACCTCCTGTATTTGGATGGGCCTCTCATTCTTTAGTTGAGGGAAGTTTTCATTTATGATAATTTGAAAAAATTCCTCAGGTGTGGTACTTTGGGATTCTTGCTCTGGTATTCCATGAATACGCATGTTAGGCTTCTTCAGGGTGTCCCATATCTCTTGAATGTTCCTATCAAGTATCTTTTTGGCTTTAACAATCTCTTCCATTGAGCTGGTTAATTCTTCCACTTTGTCTTCAAGATCCAAAATTCTATTTTGCTAATTCTAAGACTCTCTTCTGAGTTTTGGGTTGAAGATAACTTGTCTTTTAGTTCAATTTTTTTTATTATTATTTATTCAATTGTGCCTGTATGCGTATGTATATGCGCACGCGTGTGTGTGTATCTATGTGTGTGTAGAACCACGGACGAATTTGGGAACCACCATGGACCACCTCCACCTCCTTCTTGTTTACTCTGCCACGGGATTCACAGGCTCTGCCACGGGATTCACAGGCTCTGCCCTACCAGGACCAGAAGCACAGGCCGCCCCCACTTCTGCCTGGCATCTATACTTGGGATCTGGGATCCGAACTCAGGACCTTCCACCCTCAAGGCAGAGGCTTAGCCCCTGAGCCATCTTTCCAGCCCTAGTTCAATTTTAAACTCTGCCTGAGACTGTTTTTACTGCTGTATACCAATTTTTTTGAACTGTTTTTCTCAACTCTTCCAATTGCCTGTTGTGTTCCTGTTCAAAGTGGTTGATGCGGTTTTTTAACTCCTCTTGGATTTCCTCTTTCATAGTATTAATCATGGTAATGATCATACTATGAAAGTCGTTATCTTGGGTCTGGCTTTCTTGGCTATTTTGGTGAATTTGTACTGGTTGGAATCCATCATTATAGGGTTAATTTTTTCGATGGGACATTGGTCTTCTTGGGTTTTGTTTCTCATGGATCTTCACTTTGACCTGGACATTGTTGTTTTGTTTCTTAGGACCTTTCAGTTACTGTGTGTTTTTGTCTGAACTGATTTAGTTGGTGTTATTACACTTGGGCAGTTTTTACTAGTGCTTGCCTTGGATTGGGTATGTTTGACTTTTGTTATTTTTATTTACTAGATGAGGCTATTAGGCTGTTAGTACATCAGTTAAGTCAGGTTAAGTAGACAAGGGTGAATATTAGTATGGTAGTGCACTTTTGCGATTTAGTATCTTGGTGATATGTGAGAGTAAGTGGTGTACTCCCTGGAGTTGTATGTTTTTGGGGTGGCTATATGGAAAAGTTGATCTATAACGATTAATACTAGAAAGGAACAGTAGGGTGACAAAAAGGAGGTTTACTTATCTTTGGGCTGGATATAAAGAATCTCTCCCACGTGATAGGATGATTGTAGAGGGCTTCAGTTGTATGGCCTTTGTCCCTTAGAGTTTTGCTTGAGTTTCCTTTGGACTCTATCGAATTCTGAGTAGCAGTGTGTCTTCCGTGGACCATGTGCTTTGGTCCCTGGTGGGCCGGAGAGGCAGAGGGGCTGATGTTGATGGCAGAATTCTTCACCTGGGACCTCGGACTTGGCTTAGTGGTTCACCCAAGCTCCAGGGATGGAGGAATGTGAGCAAGTCCTGTCTGGCTGGGTGGACAGGTGGGGGGGTGTGAAGAAAGGGGCTGGGGCCCCGTGCATGGCCTAGGCATAGACCAGAGGCAGCCTGGGTGCCGCTGGGACCCAGGGCCACCTGGGGGGGCTGGGTGAACTCACCTGGGACAGAAGAGTGGGAGCAGCGGTGGGGCAGAAAGGCGGGCTGGGTCCAGGCTCTGTCTTTCTGCATCTGAGATATTTAAGTCAGTATGATTTCTTCCAGTTCCATCCATTTACTGCCAAATTTCACCAGTTCATCTTTTCTGTCAGCTGAATAGTTATAAAATTCGTATTTATTAAGTCTCTCCCTTGTATTATCTTCCTTTTTTGTCAATGAACTTCTACATAGACCTGACATTGATAAGAGTTTTAGGAGATTGAATTCATTTCAAGAAGTATGATTAACTTGGAGTCCTTTAAAGGAGGGATATTGCCCATTATTTACCATCACTGTTTGGATAATAGTCTATCTCCTATAGTGGACTGTCAAATTGCTAGACCTAAATATAATCCCTTTCTGGGAAACACATGCCTTTTCTAGCTGACAGGAAAGGTTCAGCTTTTTTCTTTACTCCTACAGGAGACTCCTGGGAAAATTCCAGAACATTATCACCTAATTTTAATAGATATAGGAAGGGGTAGAAATGTCTCTAGAATAACTTTGCTATTCTCAGAATATTTATACCTGTAGCTACATAGATATTTTGTGTTGGGTGTTGCTGTAACTTGTTTGATGGGTTTCATGCTTCTTGGTTATGTTTTTGGTATCTCTCAGGGCAAATTTATTCTCCAGATTTCATCCCTTAACTCTTCCCTTCTCTTCTTTGTTCATGTTATTCACATTATTCTTCTTGATATGTCTTAACATTTATTTATATTCATATCTGTTCTTTATTGGGGAAGTATTAGCAGTAAGTAGAAAAGCAAGGAGAAAATGGGAAAACATGGAAAGATGTAATGAAATATGAATGAACAGGAACATATATGGGTTATAAGTATGAGAAGTAACAATGAAAATATGATAAGAGTGCATATACAAAACAGGACAATGGTGAAAGGTTAGATATATACTAATTAAAAACAATTGAAGCACAATACGTGAATTAGAGTTAATTTTTTGCAGTGCTACCTTTGTAATTAACTGAATTAATATGTTTTTCATGAAATATCACTATTTATCTATTAATGTGAAGATATGACTTGTCTGACTATAATGATCTTGATTTATCATAATTTATTATCAAAGTTCGAGTTCCATTATTCCCTGCTAATCTTGCTTTTAAGTTTGTTAATAAGAACAGTAATGAAATTCTGAAGTTCTTTCCTAAAAAGGTGACTTGACATTTTTGCATTTTGACTTTTAAACTGTCCATTTACTTTTAATAATGAGTATGATATTTTGGTGAAACATTCTTCTCTGATTATGTCTATTTGGGTTTTGTAATAGTTATAGATATAGGTGTCAACTTCATAATTTTAAACTACAATATGGGAACATGAGTAAAATAATGTAGTTAAAGGCAAGACATTGAGCAATCCTGTAGTAGACTGTATGATTGATGTAGAAAGACCTAATCCCAAGTAGGTAAGGCTATTTCCTGGGAAGATGGTCAAGATGAGGTGAAGATGGTTCAGTAAATTGGCATATTTCAGCACACTTTCTATGTGCAGAGTTTTCTATGATCTATGTCCTGAGAGTATGAGTAAGTTCTGTCCAACATTGTTTCCTTGTCTTTGAAAAATCTTTATCTGTTCCTTACTGCTAGGAGAATGCAACAGGATTCAGGAATATTCATTTATCATTCATGTTTGCTCTGTGCATGTAGGGCTGGTGTGCTTGCCTCTAAGGCTCTTCACTGCTGGGCACTCCAGGTTCCCATGCTTTACTTCTGTTGCCTTCCCCACTCCTTGCTATGCTCTGACCTTTTCTTTCTACAGGGTATATCTTGCCTCCAACGGTGTCTCTGCAATGTGCATAGTTTTTGTCTCCATTCCCTGTTCTCCTTTGACTGTCTCTATATGAAAGGCGGATTCATTCTCTAGTCTTATCTCCCTCTCTATATGTGTTCTGTTCATTCTTTTCATGGTAGCCATGCTTAGTAGAAAAGGATACCTCCCTAGAAACC
This sequence comes from Typhlomys cinereus, assembly GCA_023101885.1. Classification (NCBI taxonomy): domain Eukaryota; kingdom Metazoa; phylum Chordata; class Mammalia; order Rodentia; family Platacanthomyidae; genus Typhlomys; species Typhlomys cinereus. The sequence continues at coordinate 8,013,596 of JALPQD010000022.1, forward strand.
ATGACCTTGGCCAAGCATAAGCATTATAGTTTGGCTAGATGCTGGTTATCAGACACACATGTTTGCTTCTTTATGGAGAATACCCCCAAGCTTATTTCTCTTTTCTGAGCTATTCCTCTTACAGAAATAGGATCTATTTTCTTTATCCTGACTTATGTTTTTCACTCATTTCTACAGAGCTGCCTTGTCATATACCACCTTGTCCTAATTTTCTATTTTTGCAACTATGAAAAGAATAATTTTGATATGCTTTTGTAACTGTAGTCTTTAAATGGCAGAAAATATTAAGACTGAAGAAAAATGATAGGTAGCAAGTACAAAGAGAACTTTTTACCCATGATGAGCTGTTTTGCTAATATTCTGGCTGCTGTGCAGAGCCCTCATTTGAATCGCAAAAATTTTATGAGAAAGATTTCAAAAATCTTATTTTGTTGTATAGAAAATGGTCTTCAGATAATAAACACAATGACAAGTAGGGAATATGCATTTGTGTGTATGTGTGTTTTCCAGTAATCCAGACAGTATGTAATGATGATTTGAATTCACCAGTCTTAGAAAACATAAGAAATATTTAGATGGGATAATCTACAGGAGTCTAAATTTACCAGATTTACTCAAAGATTTAGCATGGATATGAAGAAAAAATGAATAAATATAATTCCTTTGTTATGGAACAAAATGAATAGACAATTGATGGTCTCATTAAAATAGTGAAGCTTTAGAAGGTATAGTTTGGGTATGAAACAGTTTTGTATTTATTCTCTTTTTGGATAGGAAATTAGTAATTGATATGCTTAAAGATTTGGTAAGTTCAGTGTATTGCAACATCTGAATGTCAATATCAAAATAATACTAGTAGATAAAATTATTTGGAAAATATTATAAAATGAATGGAAGAATAATAAATTCATTTTTTATTCTGTATTTAAATTGACAAAGATAAGCACATAGGAAGTAATGAAGACAGAATGAGCAACGATTTAAGATAATTATCAGGAAATTTGATCTGAACGGTTTTGTAGGATAAGAATTATTTGGAGCAGAGAATAGAATAGGAGATGAGCATAGTAGCAAATACATAATCTACCTATCTCCTCTACACTCTCCTTTCTTTCTTTTGAGCTCGCCCTGCCTCTCAGAACACCTTATACCATGGTCACCTCAGCAAATTCCCATTTAAACAAAGACATTTAAGCAAGCATAAACGTCCTTGCCTCAGGATGAGAAAGTTCAAGCCATGTATATTTGGATCAATGGTACTGGAGAAGGTTTGTGCTGCAAGACTCACACCCTGGGCTTCGAACCCCAACATATAGAAGTTACCTGAGTGGAATTTTGATGGCTCTAGCACTTTACAATCCAAAGGCTCCAGCAGTGACATGTATCACCTTCCTATTGCCATGTTTTGTAATCCGTGTCACAGAGACCCCAACAGATTGGTGCTCTGTGAAGTTTTCAAACATAATCAGAAACCTGCAGACACCAACCTCAGGCATACTTGCAAACAGATAATGGACATGATGAGCAGTCAGCACCCAAGGTTTGGTATAGAACAGGAATATATTCTCATGGGGACCGATAGCTCCCCTTTGGATGGCTCTCCAATGGTTTCCCTGGGTCCCAAGGATCGTATTACTGTGGTGTGGGAGCAGACAAAGCCTATGGGAGAGATATTGTAGAGGCTCACTACAGGACCTGCTTGTATGCTGGAGTCAGGATCACAAGGACAAATGCTGATGTCATGCCTGCCCAGTAGGAGTTCCAAATAGGACCCTGTGAAGGAATATCCATAGGCGATCACCTGTAAGTGGCCTGTTTCATCTTACATGGAGTATGTGAAGACTTTGGAATAATAGCGACTTTTGACCCTAACCCCATCCCTAGAAACTGGCATGGGGCAGGCTGTCATACCAACTTTAGCACTGAGGCAATGAAGGAGGAGAATGGTCTGAAGTACATCGAGGAGGCCATTGAGAAACTAAGCAATAGACACAGTACCACATCCGTGCCTACGATCCTAGAAGAGACCTGGACAATGCGCAGCTACTTACTGGACTCCACTAAGCCTCTAACATCAATGACTTTTCTGCTGACATTGCTAACTGCAGTGCTAACATCTGCATTCCCCGGTGTGTCCACCAAGCAAAAAAGTGTTACTTTGAAAACTACTGTCCTTCTGTGAATTGCAACCCCTTTGCAGTGATAGAAGCCATCATTCGCATATGTCTTCTCAATGAGACTGGCAAGGAGCCCGTAAAATACAAAAAGTAAGTGGAATAGACTCCATGCACCTATCATATCCTACCTCGTTCATCCCACTCCAGATCTGCCCCTCTCCCTAATATCCTGATTGTTCTGTTATAATGGAAAGGGTGAAATATCAAGGTCTTTTTGTCTCCCATGCTGAGTTATCCTTTCTTTCCTTAGTCATGATAAGAGGGTCACATTCTTTTTTTATTATCATTTATTCAATTGTGCGTGTGTGCGTGTGTGTGTATGTGTGTGTGTGTGTGTGTGTGTGTGTGTGTGTGTGTGTGTGTGTAGAACCACGGGCAAATTCGGGAACCACCATGGGCCACCTTCACCTCCTCCTTGTTTACTCTGCCCTGGGATTCACAGGCTCTGCCCTACCAGGACCAGAAACACAGGCTGCCCTGCTTCTGCCTGGCGTCTATACATGGGGTCTAGGATCCCAACTCAGGAAACTTCTGCCTGCAAGGCAGAGGCTTAACCCCTGAGCTTTCTCTCCAGTCCCAAGGGTCACATTCTTAATAGATGCATACCCACTCCCCTTTTACCTTATGACTGAAATTTTCTAATGTGTTACTAGGGTTGGGTAGAGGGAAGGTAACCACTATTTTGATATCATCCCATAGGTTTGCTGTTCATAGGTTTGCTGTCTGTACAAAGTAATTGTTTTTGTGAAAGACTGTGGGGGGCAGGGGGTATTTGATATCATCCCATAGGTTTACTGTTCATAGGTTTGTTGTCTGTACAAAGTAATTGTTTTTGTGAAAGACTGTGGGGGGCAGGGGGTATTCTTCAAGGTACTTGGGAAAGTTGATATTTGAGGTTTTAGTTCCTTATTACTGCTTAAGGTTACCTGTCCATTCTTCATGCATGAATGCTGAACAGTTAAGTTACCAGATGGATGAGCATTGCTTGCGGTGCCCTGAGCTCATTGCTTAGGTTTAGAACGCACATACAACCTTACACACATATATGGGTTTGGAAATAGATTTGTCTTGTGAACTTGAACATTGTTATTGACAAGGGAGTTTGGAGTTACTATCTGGTGGTACTAGGATGTCACTAAAACAGGCCATTTGATATCTTAATTTTTAAAAGCAAAACAGTTTAGATTTTATTCAAATTCATGGAACATCCAAATCTAATTTTACAGAATTGTCTGTTTATTTTTACTGTCTCCCTTACACTTGAAGCTCAGAGGAACTAAGGACAGGCCTGGAGATAAAACATCTGTAATGTCTGTCTTACACTGTCTTTTCTCACAACAGAATATTCCTTTCTTTGTGTTCTGATTCCTAAGGAGTTATTTTGCTTTTATAGTAAGCACACACCACATTCATCCCTGCTTATCCTCTGTTCTATGGCTTTTGTTTGCTGGCCACAATAGGCCAGCTGTGATTTTATTTTGCCATGAGTTATAATTGCCATGTACAATATGTTCTTTGGCAATGCCTCATTTTAGACAAATTGTAACTGCCCAGAGCAGTGCTCATAAATCAACCTAAAGTTTACAAGAAAAATATTATTTGGAGTAGAAGAAATCTTTATAAAAATATCACATTTCTTTGTATACTTTCTAATTATCATTCTTTTTGTGTATCACACATAAATATCGTAAAGTTATAAGTTTTTCACAACTTAATCAGCAGTACCATCCCCCTCCTTTTCTCAATAGGGTTCTTCTTCTCTCATGCCAGTCTCTCCTATTTTCAAGGTTTTTTTTTACATGTATGGTTTACTGGGTTTCATTTGTTTTGTCTTTGATGTCATGTCCCTGTATTGTGCCCAGATTTCTGAATCCCCAGAAACCATGGAACCGATACCGATGCAAATCACATGAGGACTTTATTGCAGGCTCGAACCTGGGCTCACGACGGACCAGCAGCGCATCGGTATGGGGCCAAAAGCGTGGCCCTTTGTCTCAGCGCAGTTTTTATAGTTTACTGGCAAGCAGAGGGGGCTTCCAACTTAATAGTTACATGATTGGCTGATAGCCAACAGTTTTGGCGCACAGGGATTGGTACCTACCTTGTCCGTGAGCAATTTGAATTCAACCTGTATTACCCACAGCACCTGGGGACAGCCCATGGACTTCTAGGTAAGGGGAGAAACGGGAGGTGGGCAACTCCAGTCGAGCAGAAACAGTTGCTCAGCTAGGCACATGGGGCCACATTCCAAATTCCCAGCCTGTCTATAGTTAGAGCTAATGGCCACTCTGACTAGATCACATGAGAGCATCACTGGGCCATGTAAGAAAGCTATATATATGTGGAGAAACATACTTAAAAAGAACTACAAGAAAACCAAAAGTGGGTCCCTAGGTCTCCTCACCTGAGTATTTGGTAGAGCATGACTCATATAAGTGGGTATACCATTGAGAAAAGCATCCTGCATTTCCACCTGTTAGCATTAACCTTCAGCTGTCTTTCAGGAAGGTGTGGTGTCTCTTGAGATATTTCCTCTTTTATGAAAAAAAATGTTGCTAGAACATTTCCTGTGCAGGTCTTCTGGGAATATATATAACTGCAGTGAATTCACAAATATACCAGCGCTGTCATATCCAGAAAATAGTATCTGACTGTACCCTTTTCCTATTTTCGGCTCTTACAATCTTTCCTTTCCATCTCCCACAATGTACCCTGAAGTCACATATTTTCTGTGGTTTGTCTAGTTGCAATTTTCTGTGATAACCACCTTCTATTTCAGCAGGAAGTTTCTGTATTGAGTGTTGAGTGGGCTTCCAATCAATGGATATGATGTTTGATTAAAAAGCAGATTGATACAGTGTCTTTATAGCTAAACATTCAAAGCTTGCACTCTCCTTTAGAGTTTACACTTTTTTTTTCCTTTCACAAATTTTTGTTGTAGTCTACAGTTCCAGGAATGTGATCCTTACTGAAAAGTGAGCCATAAATCTTTTCAGAAAAGTGTTAATTGTCCCCTTGCCATTCACACCACCGTTCCACTGGCAATCACCTTTAGTACTTTCTGGTTTTATGGAGACTGACTAGCAAGGAGTAAGCTTCCAGATCACTTTTAGCTGGCATTTGTGTCCATGCCATGTAATTCACATGCTCCATCTTAAGTAATAGGATCTTATTGTAAATTTCTTGGGAAAACCAAGGGCAATGACAAAAGGCTATATTATTTGGGGAAATTTTGAGATGTCTTTGACCAATAGCTTATCAGGAAATACCATATACCTGCCACTTCTAGTACTGCTTAATTGCATCTGGGTTATAGTTGGAGGACTTTTTACTTTGTCCTGTCTTCCTATTTGTGTGCTCCTATGCCCTAAGTATTTCTGCTTTGTTCCTTTCAAAAAAACTAAAATACTTTTGAAATATTAATAAAATAGGGAGTTTCTATCTAGTTACATCCAACATTCTTAGTGCTTTCTGTTGCTGGTTCAATTTATTCCATATCCCATAACCTCATCTCCCCAAACATTTCCCCCCTTATTATCCTTCACCCTGCTATTTTAAACTCACTCACTCAACTTTATGCAAATTATTCAGTGAAATTTTGGTATATTGACCTTATAATACTATTTTAAAAGCTTCATTATATAAAGATGTATTTATACAAGTATATAGTGTACATTGAGCAAGTTGTGTCTTAAACTCTTTGTCTTTTGTTTCCTTCTCCCATCTCATTTGCAATCCTATTACTTATAGTTGTATTTATTTTCCTGAAAATAATGGCAGACAAATTGTATATGTACCATGTTTTTCAAGATTTTTTGGATATCAATACCTATGTTTTCTCCATAATGTAGGTATCATCAATAGTGTTGTAGTACACACTGATAAGCAAGTGTGATATGTTATGAAGACGTTTCCTATTGATTTCAAAAGTGCTGAACTAGTTTATCAATAATGAATAAAAAGTTTCTTTCATCAATACCTTTGCCAATAATCATTGCTGTATGTTTTCTTAATGAGACCCATTGTGTTCAAGGTAGGATGGAATCATAATGTAGTTCTAATTTCACTGTTTAATTGCTAGTAAGAGTAAATATTTTTCCTGTGTTAATTGGACATTTTCATCACAACTTGTGTGTGTGTGTGTGTGTGTGTGTGTGTGTATGTGTGTGTGTGTGTGTGTGTGTAAAAGAACACTTGTATACTCATGGTATGTTTTGAGAACTTTTTGTACATTTTATCATATCTTATTTACTAGGTTGTTTCATATCTTGCCATTTAGTTTTCTCTTTCCTCATGTGTTGTAGATACTAATTCTCTGTTAGACATGTAGTTGTCAAACATTTCTCTCCCATTCCATAAGATGTCCTTTCACAATGTTTCCTTTGTTGCACAGAAGCTTTTTAATTTGACGTGGTACCATTTGTTGTTTGTTGACATTATTTCCTGATAAAAAGTAATCTTAAGTACAATCGTGAAGTATTTTCACTATTTATCATTTAGCAACAGAATTTCAGGTCTCACTTCTTCCTTTCTTCCTTTATCCTTTTTTAAATGCATATGTGTGTATGAGGTTCATGGCTGTATAAATGTATGCTTGCATGGGAGTCAATACACAGTGTATGGAGATATGCACATGCTCACATGCCTATTATTATGAGCCTGAATGTCTAATTAAACCCAGAGTTTACCATTAAGGTTGGCTGTCTTACAAGTCTGCTTTGGGGACTTTCAGGCTGTACTTGGTGGTCATGGATTACAGGTGGGAACCATGTCCATTAGCCATTTTACCTGAAATCTGGGTGTCTGAAATATTTTCCTTTTGCTTATGTAAGCAAGTATTTTAACTGCTGAGGTATATCCCCAGTCCTGGAGTTGACATTTGTATATGATGAGAAATAGGAATGTAGTTTCATTCTGCTATATGTGACTACTTTCCCCAGAATATTGTTAAAGAGACTGCTTTTTCTTTAATGCATAATTAATATTTTTGTTAGAAATCATGTGACCATAGCTGTATGTACTTCTATCTCTACCCTCTGTTGTGTTCTATTTTTCTTTGCATGTCTCTTTGTGCCAGTGCATTATTGTTTTTCATATTGGGCTCTCTTGCATAACTTTAAATCAGCTATGGTAATTTCTGTAGCATTGTTCTTTTTGCTCAGCATTGTTTTGACTGCCCAGGTTGCTTTGTGCTTTCCCATGAATTTTAAGATTTTTCCTGTCTCTGTGAAGAATAGCATGGTGTTTTGTTGTGATTGCATTGAATGTGTAGTTTTTTTTCTGTTAAGATGGTATTTTGTTAAGATGTTGAGAAAATATTACCTAATTCATAGGCATGTGAGGCCTTTTCTATCTTCTAGTGTCTTTTTCAGTTTCTCTTTGCAGTGTTTTAAATTTTTCATTGTAGAAGTCTTTTATTTCCTTGGTTATGTTTATTTGGATGACAAATTTCTCAGATAATCAACTCATAAAGAGAATGATTTTTATTTTGGGTCACACTTTAAGGAGTTCTGTTTGATAACTATTTGGTTCTTGGCTATTGGGCTTCTGACAAGGCAGTGCATACTGGCAAGTAACATCATGAAAGGAAATGTAGTCATCTTAGACTGGAAAGCTAAAAATGGGAGTAAAAAGAAGGGACAAGGATCACAAATCCTGCTCACGGCATGACTTTTTGACATAAATATAACTCACTAGATCCTATCTCTTGAAGTTGGTCCATTATTGATGTTAGTGACCACTATGAAAATTGTCATTTTTAAAGACATCAAAAATGTAAATGATCACATCCTATCAGTATTCCTTATTGTGAGCTGATTTTTGAGTCTTATTTCTATAGTTGTAATTATTTTTAAACTATATATTTGAATTACCATATGCTTTTAACTTCCTCATTCACAGAAATACTTTACTGAGATAATATACTATATAAAATTAAAAATTCTTACACTTACTAATTAATGCTGCTTATTTTATTTGTGTAGAAAATTTTATCACTTTTAGTGAGCTAACAACAATTACTTGGCAAGATATAACTATCAATGTAATTCTGACATGAATGTTAAGGGGGAAACCAAGAGCATTCTCATCAGATTTAGAGTCCACTTTTTATCAGATATCATATTGCTGGTACTGTGAACCAGGACAAAATTTATGAAAGGGTGGGACATAAGCCTTAGGAAGCACAAGCTCTTAAGGTTTAACTATAAAGACACTATATCAAATTGTCTTCTAAACATTGGTGATTATACAGGTAGATTGGAACAGCACTCAGCACTCAATCTAGAAGCTCCCTTTTGAAATGGCATTTGTTTATTGAATAAAATTACAATTTGGCAAAGTGCAGAAAATAAGTGAAAGTAGACTGCTTAGCCTTAAACAGGACATCAATCCCTCCCCCACCATACATACACACACACACACACACACACACACACCCTGATGATCAGGGAACTTTACAAAGGAAGGGACAGTAAGATTATAAAAACCTGAAGGAAGCCAATAGTGCAGTCACACATTGTTTTCTGGACATGAAAGAGCTGTTGCATTAATATATTGACTGTGGTTATGTGTATGTCAAAGAAACCTGCATGAGATTTGACTTATAACATTTTAAATGGAAGTGGAAATCCATCAAGAGGTCCCATACCTCCCTGGCAAATTGATGAAGGTTAAAGTTGATGGTGAGAAAGGCAAGATGCTTTACTCAGTGTTATAATCATTGATAATCACTGATACACTATTCATGTCATGAAAGTGCTCAGGAACATGCCATCAAAGGTAGCCTTAATAAACTTCAGTTAGCAATACAGAGAAGAAGATATGAAAATAGGAGGAGGACAAGTAGGAAAGAAGAAAGGTTGTAATGGTGAGATAGTTTGGGATTGGGAATTAATGTTTGAAGTTATGAACTCTGTGTTTATGTATGAAACTCTAAAAGAAATTTAAAAACAGGGCTGGAGAGGTGGCTCAGGGGTTAAGCCTCCGCCTTGCAGGCGGAAGGTCCCGAGTTCGGATCCCAGATCCCACGTATAGACGCCAGACGGAAGCGGGGGCGGCCTGCGCTTCTGGTCCTGGTAGGGCGGAGCCTGTGAATCCCGGGGCAGAAGGAGGTGGAGGCGTCCATGGTGGTTCACGAATTCGTCCGTGGTTCTACACACACATACACACACACACAGACACACGCGCGCACATACACACAGTTGAATAAATAATAATAAAAAAAAAAAAATTTAAAAAAAAAAAAAAAGAAATTTAAAAACATTAGAAAATATTACTTATATGTAATTACCTTGTGTGTGTGTGTTTGTACTTGTGTGTGCTCATATGCATGTTTTATGGAGCATACACGGAGATCAAAGGACAGTTTGCAAAGCAGTTTCTCTCTTTCTACCCAGAAATTATAGGGATCATTTCTTAGTTTATCAAACTAAATACCATGTGCCTTTATCTACCGAGCCAGATTACTGGCTTTGCTAACTTTCAATAACAGACAGAAAAACATACTTTCTAAATGGTTATAATGGCAAAATGAAAATAAAATAAAATCAATATATTTAAATAGACTGATCCCAACAACTATGGTGAATATAAAGTGAAAGAAAACTGTCAGTAGAAGTATAACACGATGTTAATGTTGATAAACTAAACTAATTAAAAGAGATACTAAAGAGTGACATTTTAAAAGGCAGTTTATTTTAATAATGAAAGAGAACTGCATCTGGGAGATTTTCGGTGCTGGCCAAATAAATTCATATCAATTAAACATAAAAGTAAAATACAAGGGAAACCACAGAAAGAGTTCAAAGAGAAACACAACTCACAAAACAAAAAAGTAAAGTTAAATTATTATGAATGACATGTACTCTATTAGTTACCTTAACATGCTGTGAAATATTCACCTTTCTAGTCCAATTTAATGAAGTAACAGAAATGGTTTTAATCTCACTTCACCTTTATGGCAACAAGAAAAAACATTGGTTTTAATGGAATAAACAACATCAATTAGGAAAGAAAAAAGGTTATTAAAATCTTAATTAATGGAATGATGATATCTTAGTAATAACTGTGATTAAAACTAATTTACCACAAAATGGAGGAAAAAGTTATGATTTAAACTTTTGGGGATTATATTTGCTGACAGTTTACATTATATTAAGGCTTGCTTCTGAGCTACTAAGGCATTACTTTCTACATACAAACTAATTTAGTGTTCATAATAAATATACAACAAAAATGGATCAAACTTATATTTAATAAAACAGAAAATGCAAATTAAACAATAAATCTGAAAACACTTTGACTCAATGATATGGAGTTATTGTAATGCTAGATTTTGCTTAGTGCAGGTGAAGATTTTTAGTGATACTTCGTCCTCTGAATTATTAATCTTATTCAAAAAGTCTTCTGTGGCTTGTTTAAACAAACAGATATGACTTAGTTATTTCTAGGGATCTGGAAATGGGTTTCTTTTCTCCACATATTGAAGAATTAAAAAGGCAGGAAAGTCACAGTCACAGTGTTCAACACACTTTTATTGAGAGAAGAGAATTGGAATGTCACATAGCCCAGCAATCCACACAGTACAGCAATTCCAGCAACAGATCAATCACAGAAAGAAGGGATCTTGAGCAGGATTCCAGAACTTCCTCCCAAGATCTGAAAACATATTTCTCTGGAGATAGACAAAGTGAATGATGGACTTCTGGGAATCTGTAGGATTTGTTGATCAAAGTAGACAGATGCCCTCATTGGTGTCTCCCATTGCCTATATCAGTAGTCAGATGATACTGATGAACAACATATCTCTATTGCTGGTATGGATAGAACAAATTTTGAAAAAGTCCATCAAGTAAATTTCACACTTGTGTGAAAATAGACCTCCAGGAAGAAAGAATCCAGAAGTTGCCATCCTGACAGAATTTGGTAGCTGCCACGGGCAGCCACTGAAGTTTACTGCAGGCTTCTTATCCTAATGATCCACCTGTCAGGAAAGGTAATACTTAGCTCTCCAAAATATCATTATGGGTTCATATTTAAGCATTCTATATTTATGAAATACTACTTATTTCTTTACTTTTTTACTAAGAGCATAAGTTGAAAGGAAATAAAAATCTTGCAATTCTGCAGTAATTGCACTTTGTGATTGCTAAAAATGCTATAATACATGCTGCAATACATTTTTGGATCCTATAAGTTTTCTTCCTTAGCAGTTTGGAAAGAGTTCATTTGACTGGGAAGTATTTTCAAAAGCAGTCTCTGTTTCATTTGTATTTTATTTATATTTCTTTTTTTTTCCTTTTTTTTTATTTCAGCTCATACAAACTTATTAGGTACACCAGTTCCCTCCCTTCCTCCTCCTCCCCCCGTACCCCCTGCTCCCCCATCCCCCATTGCCTCCCACCCCAATTCCCAGAGAGTCCTTTCTTGTGCATGTCTGATTTTCCTCTGGGCCCTCCTCTCCTTTCCCTGAACTCTTTCCCGTGTTCCCCTTAGGTATAGGAACACTGCTGTGGCTGCCAATCCTTTACCTCCAAGGCTCTTGGTGCCTTTAGCAGATGCTAGACTTTGTGAGGTCAACAGTGTGTTGGACAATGCGCAGGGCATGCAAAATCCAATTATGATTGCTTCAGCCCTAACTAGTATAGAGTATCTTATATATCATTGCTCCTCCCATCCTTTTGCTCTTACACTCTTACCGCCCCCTCTTCCGCAAATTTCCCTGAGCTTCAAGATGGGGAGAGATTAAGCTGGCCTAGTTCTAGGTGGTTGATATAGAGTCTCTGAAGTTCTGGATTGTGGTTTGTTGATTTTCTTTTGCAGTTTTGCTGCTCCTGCAATGCCCCTCACTCCACCCTGGTGGGCATTGTATGCCACCCCCTGGCCAGAGACAAAAAGCTGTTAGAGTCTTGTGATAAAAGCACATTCAAAGGTAGATGTAACAAAAGTGGGAAACCATACTAAGGGAGGGGTCTATCACCCATTTGCAAAATGGCCACCTTCCATCTGCCAGACTATATGCCCTCCTCTTCTGGTGAGATCACACCCCCTCAGTAGTAAATGATCAGGAACAAAAGTCTGTGAACTTAATCAGATGTCTCATTACTTATTTGGGTCCTTGGTGGAGGCCTATTTTCCCTGCTGTAACATGATCCCTTCTCTCCTTGTTTCTGGTGTGGCCCTCGTGAGCTCATGTTCTTATAATTTTTTATTATTTCTGCTCATACAAACTTAATAGGTAGACCAGTTCCCTCCCTCCCTCCTCCTCCCCCCGAACCCCCTGCTCCCCCCTCACCCCTCCCTCCCCATCCTCCAGTGCCTCCCCCCCAATTCCCAGAGAGTCCTTTATTGTGTATGCCTAACTCTCCTCTGGGTCCTCCTCTCCGATGACGTACAAGGACCCAGTGGCATTTCCCTGAACCCTTTCTCGTGTTCCCCTTAAGCATAGGAACACTACTGTGGCTGTCAATCCCTTGCCGCCAAGGATCTTGGTGCCTTTAGCAGATGCTAGACTTTGTGAGGTCAATAGTGTGTTGGACATTACGCAGGGCATGCAAAGTCCTATTATGATTGCTTCGGCCCTAACTAGTGTGGAGAATCTTGCAAATCATTGCTCCTCCCATCCTTTTGCTCTTACAATCTTACCGCCCCCTCTTCCACAAATGTCCCTGAGCTTCAGTATGGGGAGAGATTAGGCTAGCCTAGTTTTATATTTCTAATGATATTTTCCTCATATCATAATTTCAAATTTCATTGTAATGGGAAACACTGTTTAAATTTATGAGGATAGAGTGATGAATATAAATATTATATGATTTTTTCAGCTTTTGATATTGTTAATTTCTTTGCCTTTTTATTTTTTGTAATGTAGTTACATAATCATGGGATTACAGCTGACTCTCTTAAAACCAAGACTATGTTTAATGTGTGCTGGAATATAACAAATTTGTCAAATCATGATGTTATCAGAAACAGAAGCCTTTAGAAATATAGTTCTGAAAAATCATGAAATTGTCCTTTTTTTAGTACTTATCTTTGAAGAGTCTACAGTCCAGCTGAATGATGATTGGGAAAAAAAGTATTAGCTAAAAGTAATAATAGATAAGACAAAACACAGAAAACTTGACCAGATTTTTGTTCTATTATGAAACAAAAGCAGAAGACTAAAGTAAGATATATATATTTTGTGGCTTACTTTGAAAATGCAGTCCTAGTTTCTGCATGTCCTCTAAAGAAGATGAATTCTAGAGTGTAATTTGTTTAGAAGAAAGTTGAAGAACTGAATCAGAAAACTAGTTTTGAGGCTGCTTCTGAGACCTTCCAATTTCCTTGACCTCAAAGTATTCACCATGCTAAAGTGCCATACTTTTCAGTATCACTTTTAGTTTTCCCAAACACCCCTTAATTTCATTTTTCATTCTTCTCATCATAGTTCAGTTTTTCTATGGAAATCTATTTGGTGTCCATGATGAAAGATCAATAGATATCTTATTGGAGAAACAAGGAATGGATGAAAGTTTGTCCAAATGTCATCTATCCATGAAAGTTACATAAGAATTTGAACAATCAACTGGCTATTCTAGAGAGAGAATGAGAGAGAGAGAGAATGTGTATTGGTTATCTTTATCTGCTGGTTGAAAGAATACCCAATGTCAAGGAACATTGAATAAAGGGAGATTTATCAAACTTACAGTTCCAGAGGAGAGATATAGTCCTTGTATGGCAAAAGAATGGCTAGCTGGCTGAGTGGCTGGCAGAAAGTGAAGGAAGCCCAGGTCACATCCTGCATGGAGGTTGAGAGCTGTAAGACTGTCACAAGCTCAAGAGCAAACTTTCCTAGAAGTAAGGTAGGCTTAATTAACCTCAAAGTCCACTCCTTGTAGCTACTTTCTTTCAGCAAGTCACCCTCTCCCAAAGGAGTCATGGACTTCCCAAACACATAAGAATCAAACACTTAAGCCTATGGGGGACATCACACATTTCAGACCATGACAGAGAAAGAAGGGTTTGAAAATGTTTCCATAGGTAAGAGTATGTAAGTGTGTGCTGCTGTGAAACTATAAGCACTTAACTTGGAATCCCCAGCACCCATATAGATGCTTGTCTTATTTGTGGATGTTTTATTCTAGTGTTTGTGGGAGAGACAGGCAGATCTTAGAGGCTCCTTGCTCAGCCAGACTGTCTAGCTAATGGCAAGTTCTGGGGTTGTTGAGAAATTTTGTCTCAAGGGATAAAGTAGAAACAAAGAGGACATTTGATGTTCTCCTCAAGCTTCCTCATGAGCTTTCATGGGTGTACACATTCATGTACACATCCACACACAAACACAGACACACACACAAATATCTTCACATGAAATACAAACACAAAATACAGACACACAGAGAATGTAGTACTTGATGCTGTCAGCTATAATAAAATTTAACTTCAGTTTTTCACTAGTGTGCCTAACGATTACAGGAACTAGAATGAAATTCTTTGTAAGCAATTAGAGCTAAATTGCATTATTAATGGATAAGCCATATTTGAATATTTTATGTTGACATTCAAAGTGCTTGACAATATGTCCTCAGGCTATACTACCAATGCAACAACAATAACAGAATCTCTGTAATATAGATAGATCTATTAACTACTCCTGAAGTCACATATTTTCAGTACTTTTCTCTCAAAACACCTCCTTTTTACATCACTTTTTCAATTTTGGAGCATTATACTGTATACATGTTCTTCCCTGGCAGAAAGTTCTTATACAATATGACATCAGTTATTATCACCCTGTTCACATTCATATTATATGGAAATACTGAAATCTGAAACCCTTGTGTGGTACTTAGATTCAGATGTCAACTTGATAGTTATAAGCTAAGCTTGGGGCACAGCTGTGAAGAATTTATAAGTAAAACAAGCCCTTGAACAAGCCTGCAGGTGACTGTTTAATTGATATGGAAGTCCCAACCCAGCTTTCTAGTGGTGATTCAGATAAGGGGAAGTGCAAAGGGGAGTTACTTTTGCCCTGTGTTGACTTGTGCTGAATCCTCTACTGATTTGGTACAGCCTTTATCCTTTTGCTACTGCTACCTCTGTTGCTTCTGCTGTTGCTGTTGCTGATTGTTGCCATTGTTGTTGGTTGGTGTTGGAGTCCAGCTTCTTTGGAAACAGAAAATCTTTATTGATCAATAAGTCACAGTTAAATAGGATGACAGTTTGTTGAAGGACAAAAATCTTAAAATTGCCACCCAACCCCAGGCCCTACCTCTCCACCTCTGCCTTCTTGCTGGGCTTGGTGGATGAGGTGGCTTTGGTGGGCAGTCCAGGCCTTCTGGGGCTCTTCCTAGCCTTGTGTGAGGGTTGTGCCTTGGGACTCCTACCTTGGGAAGGAGCAGATGCTTTGGTCTTGGTTCCTGTCCCAGCCTCCTGGACTGTAGTCCCATTTGGGGTCCTGGCTGCCATCTTCCTTTTGAAGGGAGAAGGAACACAATTCTGGACCTTGCTATCAATGGACTTTGATGTCTCTTTGGTTTTCCTATGGGTCTGTGCTGCTCCTTGTTGGCTCATACTGCCTTGGGCTTTGAACTTCTGGCTAAAACTGCTGGCACTAGAAGGAGTTGGTATGGCTTTGCCTGGTTTGAAATGGGCCCATCTGGCCTCTCCCACTTTTGCTTCAGTGTCCCTGACCCCACCTCCTGAACTGGAGACTTTCTCCAGAGCAGTCTTTAGGCCAGATGGAGCTCTTCCAACCCCTCCCAGCTTCACAGTGCCTTTTTCCTCTCTGGAGCCCAGCTTCTTCATCCCTCCAGCTTGACCGAGTTTCAGGAATCCTTTGGTGTTCAGGGTCTTCAGCAACTAACTGGGACTACTACGAGACTCTGTAGGGGATTTCAGTCTCTAGTACTAGACTGGGATTGCTGAGATATTCATCTCAGCTCGAGAACTGAGCAGCTACAAGTATTTATAGTCTGGCTGCTTTAATTTTTATTTTCTAGGTTAACCTAATAATTCATATATCTCTATGTATTGCTCCCTTAGAGAATCCTAATACACGTTGTTGCCTAGGCATCTTGATTTTGAGAGTATAGTCTGTTACCTGAAGCTAATTGTACCCAAGAACAAGCCAACAAGTGATGAAATATATTAAGATAAAGAGCTGGCTCCATAGAAACATGATGCTTACATATAGATAAGTCTGCTTTTCAGAATTAAAGTTAGGACACCAACAGTATGGAGATTCTATCTGTTGTAATACAAGAAACAAGCATGCCCGCATTTAAACAATAATGAAACCTGAACTTCACCAAGTACTGAACATGTCAGTAAAAATTATTTAGCAGCATTTCATATAATACAATATTTGCTTCAGGAACTTATCATTTTTAAAATAAATAAAAAAGAACTTGAGATTTCAGTTTACCTAATTACACTCCCAATGATTGAAGGTCCTAAAGTAATTTTAACAATTTTTATCTTGAACCATTATTTCTAACCACATTCCCATGATAAAAGTCTTTGAAAAAGCCTCAAATCTTTCTGTGATTTTTATACAGGAATGAAATTCTGTAAAACTTTTCCCAATGTATCAAACGAAATTTTCCTTATTTGAACCAGCTAGTGTATGTATCTTTCCGTGAACACTAAGAGTCTCTTATGTGAATTTCTATGAATACCGAAGTAAACTAAGAAAAACGTCCTTGATCTTAAAGTTCAAACACTGGGATTCTAATATCTTATATTTTCAATGTTATACATCATTTTATCTCCTGATTAAGCAAGGGTTAGTAAGATATTTTATGCACATCAAATAAGTAAACTAAAATTATTGATATTATAATGCTAGATTTAATTGAAGCAGGATAAATTCAGCTAAAACAAAAAAAGTTAATAAAACAAATATACACAAGTAATCAGACATGTGACAGTTATAATGGTATACATAGATAATAAAGTATATTATATACAAATATATTTTTCTAAAAAAAATCAATAATGCACAATAAAAATAAGCATACACAAAACTTTTCCACCTTTAAATTAAAAATGGCCATGTATGAGTAATTGCTACTTTATAATAAACTTTATTATTTCAATAATGATACTATAGACTACCAGTTAGTAGTTATTTATTTTTGCATGAAACTGTTAGTACATGAAAATGATGGCTTATAGTAGATATGTAAAAGAATATGAAAAAAGACAACTTTCAATTTTTCTGGTAAGGAATACTAAATAATAATCAGAATATGCCTATCACAGTTATGCATTCTGCATGAGACAACACTGAAATATAAACAATTTAAAGGAATAAAAGGAGGTTTATTTGGCTTATGGTTCCAGAGGAAAGAAATAGTCCATTAAGTCAAAAAAAAAAAAAAAAAAAGGCATGGTGGACAGAAGAAGCTGGAGGCAGCTTAGGTCAGGTACATCATGGAGACCAAGAGAAAGCAATCAACAGAGTCTCCACTTCCTAAATGTGTCATGACCTTTACAAATATTAAAAACAGCTAAGTATGAAAACACATGAGCCTACGGAGGATAACGCACATTCAAAACAAGACACTCTCTAATTTGCCATCTGGTAAACTCAATCACTATAAAGCATGCAAAAATTTGGTCACAACTTAAATCACTATTTCACTTTCAAAGGTAATTGATTTTTTTATTTTTTAAAACATTTTATCAAATGGGTTTAAGAAATAAAAATTGAGATATAGCAAAACATTCAGTAAAACATGCAACAGTACCTATAAAAAGAGAAAACCTATTAACCCCCTTGATTATATTTTAGAGCCTAAGAGAGTAACAAATAACATTAATTCTGTAAGATATAGCATGATAGATTATTATTAATGATATTATATATTAGTATTACCATATAAGATTATTAATAGTAGTAGTAATATTATCATATATTATTACCATATCATGATATTATCTTAATAATATTATCATATTATTAGTATCTCAAAAATATTGTTGCTTATAAAACAGTGCGAGTATTCATACTCTACACAGGGGAACACAGAGAAAGGAAAATATAACGAAACAAAAAATGCTCTATGATGCTTCAATTTGAATCCATAGACAATTAAACAATATTCCAAGTACCAGGCATATGATACTTCCTAATAAATTGTTGGTCAGACATGTCTCAAAGTACCCCGAAGCAATATAGGATTTTGCTATTGCTCTTGGATGACCTGCTAAAATTGACAATAAGATCTTATTACTGAAGATGAAACACACATGGAGAATAAGAATGGACAAAAAGCACCAGCTAAAAATGGTCTGGAAGTTTCCTTCTTGCTGTACTGGAAAGTACTTTGCTAGCTCCTGGGGAAGAAAAGCAACCAGCAGTCTAGTCTTATGAATCTGTGAAAACTGCAAGCTTCAGTAACAATCATCCCGGCAAAAGGAGACCATCAGTCAGATAATGACTTGAATGTCAGTAGTCCAGCTAACAGCTTCCTGATTGTATTTAAGGAATACTTTTCAGCAGGAATCACATTCCTGCTACTTTAAACCAAAACAAGAATACATATAAAAGAGAAAGGTATGAGTTTTAGTGAGGATGCAAGCTATTTAAGTTTAGCTATGAAGATGTTATATCAAATTGCCTTTTAAACACTTGTACTCATTGACTAGTGAAACACACAACTTTCAGCCTAGAAGCCTCCTTTTGCAAGGCAAAATGTTTATTACAGAAAATCACAACTGGTCAAAGTGTTGAAAATAAGTGTGTGTGAACAGCTTGACATTAAACAAGCCATTTAAGCCACCCATACCCCACCCCAAGGCTCAAGGAACATTATGAAAGAGGGATAGGTAAGATTTCAATAGCCTGAAGAGGGGATCAGTAAGATATTATATTCCAGATATGAAAAGAGTGCTTTATTCAAACTCACTGCAGCTATCTGTACTTCCACAAGGCCTGCATAGGATTTTTTTTCCTACCAACACTTTACTCCAGAAGGGAAAAAAAAGATCTCTCAAGGCTCCACACTTCCATGGGAAACTGATGAGGATTAATGCCGATAGGGGAGCATTCGTTCCTCAATGATATATCCACTGATACATGACTCATGCTTCACATGAGTCATATCATCAATGGCAAGACAGATGAAACTCAATGAGTCACATATGCAAAAAGACATAAAAATAGGAGGGAAACTGACAGGGAAGCAGATGGGATGCAATGGAAATGGAGGCAGGAAGGGATAGGGGAATAGAGAGTGAAAATGTAAATGTATTATATTATAGAATGAAACACTAAAATAATAAATGAAGAAAAAAGGATAAAATAAATAAGTATTAAATTTTAACAAATCAAAGAAACAATGTGAAATGCCTCATTTATATTAAATAAAGGAACAGAGTATGTCCCAAATTTAGGGAAAATCGTTCAAACACTTTTTCATGGTATCACATGATTACAATTGTCATATAATTTTATCCAAATGAAAAACTTTATATCCATATTATAATGTGAATGTACACATTCCCTTTTTTAAAACCCATCTTTCACATTTGTATTGTATTGCATTGGGAATTGCAGAAGCTATAATCAGAATTTTATTATGACTTTGAATATATATAAATAATGAGTAGAAATAATGATAAGTGAAAGTGATTGCTAACAAACAGAAAACAATATCTAGACATTATAATGGATATTCCATAATTTTGGAGTTATTTAAAACTCCCATCTTTGGAATAAGCCTAGTAGAATATTTTTCCACTTTAAAAAACATTTCATGCATGTCTTTTCTTGAGGTAAAGCATAAAGTTCTTTAAATAGACAAAGCAAAATGCAGAAGTAAGGAATGCATTTTAAAATTGAAATAAAAATAATACTTTGTTTAATCTGCTTACTACAGCATGTGCATTAGTGTTTATTTTGAGATTTGCTGAGGAGAGTGTACAGGGAATATGTAAAGAGTTGCTTCAATTACATATGTAATTGCCTCAATGAATCATTGCTAAAGAAGATTTTTATCCACTGGTTATTTCAAAAGATGACTAGAAATTTGAACTTAGTTCATTTGTTCTTTAATAGGATTTGCTATCTATTTAGACATTTATTTATATATAAAGCACACAGAAAATGCAATATGATACATTAACATCTGTGCTTGAATATTCACATTTCAAGTCTATAAAAGAGTTATACATGTAATTGAGCAATATTTTAAATATTGTAGTGTTAGAAAAATTTCAAACCACACCACGATAGAGCAATAGTATTTGGATTTTTCACTTTCATAAATAGAAATGTATCAAGTTATTGTCATTACAGGGTTTATAAAGATAGGCAGTCAATGGCTCCAGTTATATATACCCAATGTTAGCCTACCAAGCTTCAGTGAATATTTCCAAACCCATAGTCACACAATGATCCTGGTTAAAATTACTGTGTCACAAAAAAACAAAGCAAAGACATGAATGTGAGTTGAAAACTTCTTGAAAGATGGGTTTGTGGCAGGGATAAGAAGAAAACTGAGGAGGGTAGAGAATTAAACTAATCAGAAGGAACATATAAAATAATCAAAGAACAAATATAAGAGTATAATTTCATATTGTACATTTATATGTTTAAAAACATATTAAATCAAGACTAGCAAGATAGTTCAGTTAGTAAATGCTTGAATATCAGGACCTAAGTTTGATTCTCAGAATCCACTTGCAAGAATGAACATAAAATCTCATCCTTGGAGATTTTGGGGGTGATAGAGAAAGAATGATTCTTTCTAGTTCCCTTGCCAGCTATCCTAGCACTCAAAGTGAATTCCAGATCATTGAAATATTTTGTTTCAATAATAAAATAAATAATGGTGAACATCCCAAGAATAAGGACATCAGAGATAGTCCTCTATGATCACAATACACATCCACTTGCATACACATACAACTGTGCACACAAAACACATATATACACTGCCATATACATAGGGAGGAAGAGAGAGAAAGAGAGAGAAAGAAAGAAGGAAGGAAGGAAGGAAGGAAGGAAGGAAGGAAGGAAGGAAGGAAGGAAGGAAGGAAGGAAGGAAGGAAGGAAGGAAGGAAACCACATCAGTATTTATCAGGATCTATTTAAATTCATTACGTTACACAGAAGATCCTTCTTTTTTATATGTATGAATGAAATTGCCACAGCACTAACTCAAATTTCTTTTTCTTGATGAGTTAATGCTATCTCCCTGTACCCATGTATATGACATGTATGTTCCCCTCCCCATGGACATTTATCTGTTAAGCTGGCTAACTCTCTGTCATTGTTGTTCACTTACAGCAATAATATGTTTTATATCAGAAGTGATAGTTAAATTTAAGCATAAATATTTACTTTTTCATAAAAAACACACATTTATAAATTTAAATTTAAGTCTGATCCCCAAATATTTAGCATCTATTCATTCAACAAGCAGATTTTTGTCATGAGATTGCTTTAACAAACTGTTACACATTGAAGTAGAATTCTCATGTATTCCTGATTTATTTTTGCTGCTTATTGATATCTGATATTGCTATTATGTATTTACCAAAACTGAGAAATTAATATTAATAAAACATTGCTTACTAAATTTCACACTTCATTTTAACTATTTAATTAAGAAATAATAATACAAAGAGTTCTACTGATACTGGGTCTACTCAGGTTTATCTTGGGTATCAGGCAGCTTATTGGGGGGAGATGTACATGACTCAACAATTTTCTGTGGAATTGTTAAAATTAATAAATGCTGAGAAAGAGGGAGCATAGTATCCTGTTAGTACATACTGGTCAGCCCACCAAGCTCAAATAGATAGTCCCAAACCTATAGTCACCAAAACAGCCCTGTTAAAATGCAGTGGGATAAAAACAAAACGAAATGTCACAAATGCGAAAATCAGGTCTATTCAGAAGGAAGTCTGGCAGGAATTTGAGAGACATAAGAGATGTCATGGGGAAAAGAATCAAAATGTACTTCATACATGTGCATAACTTTCAAACAACAATATTAATGAAAATAAATTATACAAAGCAGAATACTTATATTATATACATAATATAATGTAATTTAGTCATATTCAGTCAATCTTGACTTTCTTTCTACACCACTCCCCTAATATCTCACTTTTATAATCATTTTACAATTAGATTCCTAATAGAGAATAATATGTAATGACCCTATTTGGCAGATTGCTTCTTTTGCACTTGACATGCTTTTTAATTCCATCCATTTGCCTACAAACCACATTATTTCATTTTTCTTCATGGCAATACAAAACTGTAGTGATATGTGTGGATTGGGGTGTGTGTGTGTGTGTGTGTGTGTGTGTGTGTGTGTGTGTGTGTGTGACATTTCTTTAAGTGTTTATCCTTTGACTAGGACATAAGGTGATTCTATAACTTTGCTGTTGTGAGTAACATGTGTCTCTACAGTAAACTTTGATTGTTTTTAATCCATGCTTTCAGAGATACAGGTTAAATCATGTGATAGTTCTAGTTTTAGTTCATGTGGCAACTTCATGCTGATTTCCATTCCTGTTGGCTAATTTACATCCCTGCTAACAGTATGTAAGAGCTCATTTCTTCTTTGGTTTTCTCTTATGTTGCTATTTTGAATGATAATTTTGTGAGATTGAGACACAATTTTAATTTTGATTTATATTTCCTAATAGCTAAAAAGCATTGAAAATCATTTATTTTTATTGACCATTTCTACTTCTTCAATCATAAAGTTTTCAAGTAACTTGCCCAGTCACTGACAAGCCTATTTACCCTTTTTTGGCTAATTTTCAGGTTCTGAATATAGTTTCATTAGTAATCCTCTGACAGATGAATAGGTCGCAAATATTGTCTACTAAGGTGCATGACATCTCTTTACTCTGTTGAATATTTCTGTGTATAATCTTCAAAATTTAATGCATTATTTCTTTTCAGTTCTATTATTTTATGGATTATCAGATAATCATTCAGAAAGATTACATCTAAACATTTATCATTATGGTTCCTTCAAGTTGTTGCAAAGTTTGATTTCTTATATCAAGAGTTTTTTAAAAATCTATTATGAAAGTTTTCCCTCCACAAGGGACAAGAGCACTGATGTGATTCATGTGATTTCATTGTTTTACATGTTATTATGCAGTTTAAACAGCATTAATAATTTTAAGCTATAAAGAAATCTTTAATTTCATTATTTTTTATTTTTCTTCATTTTTTATAATTTTTCTACTTTTACAAACTTATTGAGTATTCATATCAGCTTCCCACTGTTCCCCTGCCTCCCATCCCTTCCCTTCCCTTCACCATTTCCTCCCATTCCCTCCCACAATTCTGCCTGTATGCTTCTATGGACTCCAGGTTCATTCTGTCTTGTCTATTCCTGTGGGGGCTCAGGCCTCCGTAGTTTATCAAGTTACCTCTCTTCAGGCCACCCCACTGATATTCCAGTATCAATTATTAAAGAGACTTTATTTCTACGAATGTACGTTTTGGCAAATTGTCAAGAATCAGAATACTATGTTTACCCTGGTTTTGTAATCCATGTAATTTCATTGGCTTCGGTTTCCTTGTTTTGGATGATTTTGATAGATTTTTCAGAATATTAATATAGTAGACCTAATAGTCAGGAAACTGATTCTAGATTAGATTTACACTTGCTTGTCTAGTGGAGTGGGGAAAGACTTAGGAATTAAGAGATGCAAAAACTCACCATCTGTTACTCTCTCTGGATGAGAGGTTTCTGACTGAACAGTCCTAACATTTGCCACCATGTTACATATGAACAGCCTAGGAAGTAGAAAAAGACCTCTTGTCTCTCTCTATTTGATGATAGGTTATAAATATTCCATCTCAAAATGTATATTTACAGAGTTCTGTATTCTGTGCCTATGGAGCTTGCTAAGACTATTACTTTCGTATTATTCCTTTTTCTTACATCCGTGTTCTTTCTCACTGTTTTCTCTATATCCCACCTTGAGGGTCTTTTTATCTTTTTAAATCCAAAGTACAATATTTCTGGAGTTGTTTTGATCTTTACCTACTGTTCAGCATTGAACTTTTGGCTATTCATAACCCATGCAAGCCACCTGATGTTTTGCTACAGATTTGTGGAGATACAGGAAAGTGCTCTCAAGCTCTAAGCTACCATCTTATTTTCATTTACATCTTATTAAAACAGTTTTTAAAATTATAGATAGCATAGAAGATATCATATTACACTTTTTTCCAAAGTCTCTATTTTTCCACAGGCATGCATATAATGTGATACTCTGACCCCACTTGTGGATATCCTTGATATGTTTTAAGGATATTGATCCAAAACTATGCAGAATTTCCTTTAATTAAAATTTCCCTGATGTTATTTCTAATGATCAGCTTTAGTAAAGGTCATTTGACAGAAAGAGCACTAAAGTGTGTGTGTGTGTGTGTGTGTGTGCGTGTATGTGTGTGTTAATGTGTGTGGTTGTGTGTGTTTATATGTATATTTTCTCACATGTCAAATTTACATTATGTCAATATGATATAGCACTCTTGGTGATAACTTTGTTTGGTTGAGCTGTATTTGTAAAATTTCTACACTGTACAATCTTCCACCCTTCTCTGAATTTTCATGTTCTGCTCTTTGAAAGAATATCAATAATGGACTCTCAGAAAGGAAGGGGTAAATTTCTACCTCAAAAATGGAAGTATTTATTAGTATTTGCAATCCTTGTATGAAGTATTGTTTTTCTTTCTATTCAACTTTAACCTAATTTTTATGTCTATCTGTATGAGCTCAAATTCATTTTGCACTTTTATTTAGTAACAAATGACACTTTGCTTTTCAAATTGTTCTCTAGCTTTAGATATTAGGAGCAATTTCAGATTGGCTCCTAACTTCAACACTATTGACTATTTTGATTTGGGATTATTTTCTACCAATACTAGGCATTCAACCCAGAGACACATACACAGTTGCTGAACTATATCCCTTTTTTTGTTCTTTTGATATTGAATATCCCTTTGTCTTCTGTTACTAAAAGTTCTTATAGGGTCAAACTTGAACTTGAACTCTATGTTCGAAGTCCAAGTACTATATTTTAAGAACTCATGTTTGTTGCAATCCATGTAAAATTTTAACTCTTTTTCTCGGATGTCCTAGTCCCACAAGTTTGAAGCATTTTACGTGATTGGCACTTTGTTATATTGGACCTAGGAAATTAATGCAACATAGAATCAGGCATTACTTACAGAACATAGATTTCTTTCATAGGGAAATTTTTTATTAATGATGATCCAAGCAATGATAATTATTATTGGTGTAGCACTGTTTTTCACATTTTAACTCTTCTGAACTTTTCCTTGTCTCTATTTGTGTAGATGTCTTCTGCTTACAGGACATCCACTGAGATATTATACCTGCTGTGATGACCTTTATGCTCTTTGCCCTTTGTGTGGTTTGTGGGCCATGCACTGACCATTATATCTAGTCTCTAAGTACTGTATAGAGTTGTCGGAAAACTTCCTGCCAGTAAACCTGATACACTTGCACCTTTATGAATGTGTCACTGCTTGGTCCTCTTCTGTGGAAATAATGAGTCTCACATCATTCTATGCCTCAGACCAAAATTCCATAGTGAAAAACACTGTGTGCTTCCAACACAGAGCTTTCATCTGTAGCTAGAGTTCTTCCTCAGGCTAACCAACTCCTTTTTTTTTCATTGATTTCATGTGAGTCATCTAGAATATGGTCTTCTTCTGCTATTACCTAAAGGGTAGAAACAGGTGATAGTAACAGAGCAATGATTTGAAAACAAATCTGATAGTAAAATATTATGAAAGTCAATTGGTTATATTGATTATAATTTTAACATTAAGAATCATAAGAGTTGGGAGATTATTAATGGTATAGAAAATTATAATTAAGATGTAAAAAATGGAAGTAATGGGGGAAATAAAAAGAAGAAAAAGATGTAGGAATGTGACTAACCATTTGCTTGTAGGTAAGAAAAGTAACAGAAAATCTGATAGAATTGGAACAGAAAACAAATAAAGCAAACCAAAATCTAAAAGGAATTAAGAAATATTAATGCAAGAGTAAACATTCATGAAAAGCTAAAAGTGGTCACAGAGATGACTCTGGGGTTAAGCCTCTTTCTCAGAAGCGAAAGCTCCTGAGTTTGAATCCTGGATCCCATGTAAAAATGCCAGGCAGAAATGACAGCAACATGTACTTCTGGCTCTAGAAGGCAGAGCTTAGGAAATTCCACAGCAAAGCAAATGGGATGTAGAAGCAATCCAGGGTGATTCTCAAAGTCACCTTTGGGCCTCCACAGGCGTACACAGTGACCTCTGATACACACAAACACACACAGGGAGACACACAGAGACACACAAGCAAAAAAAAAAAAGATCTGAAAACCTCATTATACTTTTACAGAGCCAATAATGTATTTGTTACAAGTTTAATAACAGTAATAAGAGAAAGAAAATGTACTGGACTTTGCTATTGCCTATTACTTCAGGACCTTGTTCTGATATGCACAAAGAATTAGCAAAAATTTAGTCATCTGCCGTCATTGCACAAAACTTGCTACATGATCCCTGCTTCTGTGCTAATTTGCCGTCCAGTTTAGTTATGATAGCAAAAACTTGAGTCAGTCCTCAGTTTTGATTGAAAAATCTAACGGCTTCTTTCTAATGTCTTTTCGTTTGATTGTATTGCAAACACTGTAAATGGTGGAAAATTATACCTAAACTGTAGAGCAAATAAATACAGACAGATTTTAATTCTGAAGAACTATTTTCTTCATGAAGCAGTTTACCATCTCATCATAGAATATTTTCATTCATTAATCGAGTCATAGTGGAGTTAAGTATCACTTTTCACATGTTTTTCATGCGTCTTAAGTGATGTTACCAAGTGCTGCCTAAATTTATGATTTATAATACTTACCAAGGGTTTTTTTTTGTCTATGCCAAGAATGGCTAAAAAATAGAAGTTATTCTATATGTAAATGTTATACTTTGAGATGCACATTCAAACACAGAAATAAGACCAGAAACATATGATATGATAGATCTAAAATATATAGGCATATATTCTAGAAAATATGTACATGATATGTATTCCAGTTGATTCTTCAATTTTTTTATCCTACAAGTTTAGTAGATTTGCTAGTTCTAATAGCTTCTTAAGCTCTATGCAAATAAAATCATGCTAAGTTCAAAAACAAATATGTTTAGTCAAATATTATGATTTTGATGCTATTTACTTATTTTTAGGTTGTTTTGGTTAAGCATTCCAAGATTATACTGAATAGATAAGAAGAAGCATCTTTTCTTTGTGTGTTACTATAAAGGATTGATTTCCAAATTTCAGTATAGAATGTGACACCAAAATCATTGATAGGCATTGAAAACAAAATTAAGCCAGTGACAATATACCATATCCAAAGTTTGCATGACAATGGAAAAAATTAAAAATATTAATCCAATCAGTAGAATGGAAGGCAATTGTTTCAATCCCTTTATCTGGAAAGCATTAACAAATAGACAAAGAATTTCAGTAGACATGTTACCAAATTTCACGTGTATGTATGAGTGTGTGTATGTGTATGTGTGTGTACATGCACACATGTGCATGCTATGTTCACTCTAATATAGCCCTGCAAAAAAAGGTGAAAATACCAAGGTAAGTTATGTGTCCAGAAATAGCTCAGTGAATAAATATATGTTGGGACAGGGGAGGTAACTCAGAGGTTAAAATCTTGCTCCTCAAATCAAAGAGATAAAGGAGTTTGAATCCATAGAACACATGTAAATTGCCAGGTGGGTTTAGCAGCCAGCCTTTAATTCAAGTCCTAGGAAATGGAAACTGGAATCCCAAAATCAAGTTGGCTACCCATGTAAACTTGATCTGTGAAATCTGTTTTCCATTAGACTCTGTGTCTCAAAAAGAATACAAATGATGGAAGATGATTTCTTATATCAATCTATCTCAGGTCTACACACACACACACATACAGACATGGACTCATAAACATATGGACATGCATTTAATCCTTTTACATACAAGTGAAAATGGAAAAAGAAAAAATAAATTATATATCCAGTATGGAATGCTATACAATCTTATAAAATAGGTTTAGTATATGTGTGACAATCTGAATGAACCTATGAGGTATTAAACTAAATTACATAATCTAGACATACAAAAATACTGCATGGGCTTATTCATACATGAAATCTGAAGAAATTGACTTCATATAGAAAAATTATTTAGTCAGATGCTGGGATTGCAGGGATGATATAAATAGAGACATTTTTGAAAAATGTTTCAAAATTTCAGCAAGAAAATGAAAAATCTGAAAATCTACTGTAGAATATTATAATCATTATTAATATCAATGCATTGTATGTTTGACATTTGAAAACAAGTCAATAAATAAATGCTTTCACCTCAAAAAATTTTAATTACCTGAAATAATGGACCTGTTAATTTTGGTAACCACATCAAAAGATCACATTTTAAACATGATATGTACACAAATTTTATTTTTTATCTATCTCCCAATAAAACTGGCATTTTAAAAATGGCATTGAACACCTAGAATGAGGCCAGCCTAATCTCTCCCCATCCAGAAGCTCAGGGAAATTCGCGGAGGGGGCGGTAAGATTGTAAGAGCACAAGGATGGGAGGAGCAATGATATGCAAGATACTCCACATAAGTTAGGGCCGAAGCAATCATAATTGGACTTTGCATGCCCTGCGCAATGTCCAACACACTATTGACCCCACAAAGTCTAGCATTTGCTAAAGGTACCAAGATCCTTGGAGGCAAGGGATTGACAGCCACAGTAGTGTTCCTATGCTTAAGGGGAACACAGGAAAGGGTTCAGGGAAGCGCCACTGGATCCTTGTACATCATCAGAGAGGAGGGCCCAGAGGAGAGTCAAGCATGCACATTAAAGGATTCTCTGGGGATTGGGGGGGAGGCACTGGGGGATGGGGAGGGAGGGGTGAGGGGAGGGGGAGCAAGGGGTTCGGGGGGAGGAGGAGGAGGGAGGGAACCGGTGTACCTATTAAGTTTGTATGAGCAGAAATAATAATAAAAAATGTTTAAAAAAATAAAAAAATATCAAAATTAAAAAAAATAATAAAAAATGGCATTGAAGATGTAGAAGAACAACAAGTGATTTCATGTTGTTTTCTGGAATGTAATTCGTTAGGATATTACTAGAAAGTATATGTTTGAAAAAAGTAAGTGAAAAATTATGATCCAGTCACGTTAGAACTGCACATGTGTATGCTTTAAGGAATTAACATTTGTATTTAAAAGTTACTTTAATATCCCTACACTTAATGCAACATTAAACATAATCAACAAAATTTATGGAGAAAGATATATTTGCATTAACAGATGAATGGGAAAGTTTGAAACTATACTATAAACATGCAATAGAATATTTTTAAGTTTGAAATGGATAGTATTCTGTTATTTGTCAACCAGTATGAAATGAAGATATCATGATAAGTGAAATAAGTCTGACTCAGAAAGACAATGAATGACTTCACCTATATGCAGGATGTAAAATATTGTGACTCACAGAGAGAGAGATCGAGAATAGAATAGTGGTTACTCTGTATGGGACAGCATAATGAATCTTGTGGAAGGCAAGAAAATTTCAAAAAGGTGTATAACAAGACAATGTAGTATTCTTCATGCATATTGACTTTAGGTTTTATGTTTAGTGTTATTAATATAAGACAAAAAAGGAAATTAAAGGAAACTCTGGAGAAAATAGATTCTCTACAGCCAAAGATTTTTCACTGAATTATATACATAGTCTTATATTCACTAAACTGTGTGTAGGAAGCTCTGAAATTTTTGTATGCTAATCATATATTAGTAATACAGGTTTTAAAGACTGGCAGATTAAAGGGCTAGAGAAATTGCTCAGGGGATAAGACACTCCCAGGCAAGCAGAAGGACATAAGTTCAGATCCTAGATTCCACACAAAAATGTAAAAATAAATGCCAGGTAGAAATGGCAGCATACTGCACTTCCAACTGTGGAAGGTGGAGTCTGGGAAAGCCCAGAGTGATGCACAAATGAGGTACAAGTAATCCAGGATCACTTCCAAAGTCATCCTTGGGCCTCCACAAGGACACAGAGTGCCCTCTGACACACACACACACACACACACATACACACACACACACACACACACACACACACACACACACACATGCAAAAAACACAAATCAGAAGATAGGTATATCATCATACATGCATTTAATCATAGCATTTGGGAAGACATTATCTTAAAAGTAGATATTTGGATTTCAAAGCACTTAGAAATAAGACTGGTGACATTCTATACATTAAAATTACCAAGATGGGGCATTTTACACATTACATAAGAAAAAAACTATTCAAACTTCAAAAAGCACTAAAAGTTGTTATATCTTTCCATTTGACATAATGTGATTAAATGCCTTTCAGGTTATCATTAATCTGATAACACCAGAAAAGCACAGATTCTTTCCAGTTTGCACTTGAAACTTCTTTCTTCTGTGAAGGTTGCAGTAAGTGTTTTTGCATTCCCATTAACTGACAATAATTTGCATACTATTAGAACATTAGTTGCATTCTTGTGAACAATAAGATAATACTTGGAGTTGAATTGAATTTTTTTCAGTTGTAAAAAGTATCTTGAAACTTTCAATTTAAATCAGAGATTTTATCAAAAATGTGAATGAAACACTTGGAATATTTACTTAGTGGTTGGATTGTACCATTTTTTCAAGGTCTTTTGATTTGTAAGTTTCTTTTTTTAATTTTTTATTATTTATTCAATTGTGCATGTATGTGTGTGTGTGTGTGTGTGTGTGTGTGTGTGTGTGTGTGTGTGTATGTATGTATGTGTGTGTATGTATGTGTGTGTGTGTGTAGAACCACAGACGAATTCGGGAACCACCATGGACAGTCCACCTCCTCCTTGCTTACTCTGCCCCTTGATTCACAAGCTCTGCCCTACCAGAACCAGAAACGCAGGCCACCCCTGCTTCCTCCCGGCATCTATACGTGGGGTCTAGGAACCGAACTCAGTACCTTCTGCCTGCAAGGCAGAAGCTTAACCCCTGAGCCACCTCTCTAGCCCCGTAAGTTTCTTTAATGAAGCCTTAATGTATATTTTAGCTGAAAGCTTGAATTGATTACAGGGCTTGATCAGATCATAGCATCTGTTGTACAGAAGTTTCAAGCAACAAACTACCTCAACTATCATGGAAAGAAAGTTCTTATGATATTTGTGTTCTGTGGAACATTTATGAAAATTCTATTATCATGATTGTCATAGTTAGATAAAGATGTCAATTTGATATTTAAATGTTTGATATCTGAGCAGACTTGTGAAGAATAAGTAATTAAATATAGATCAGAGGAAATCTGCAAGAGATTGATAGATAGGGAGAGCCAGCCCATGGTATGTGGGCCTTGTCCCTGGGCAGATGGATAAGATGGAGGGATATGGTTAAGATAGTCAGCATTCTTTGGCATACCTGGACAGACATGCTGTCTGGCAAGTAAGACATTCTACTCTCTCAGCAGTACTGTGGATATGGTGTAGCCAGTTCCCTCGTTCCCTGATGCAGGTATAAACTCTCTTGTAAAACTGGATTGATAATTATAACCAGACAGTCTTAAAAAAGAATAAAGCTCCTTGTTGTCTTAAGCTCTTTGGTCATAAATTTACCATTAATATGCAGACTAACTGTGACAACAACCTAAGCAGTTCTGTGTATAATTCTGTATGTCCATGTGTTTAGTGTTTTCATGAAATTATTGTAAGCAAGCAGTATGCTGCTGAAGAATACATGAAAGAAAAAATCACAAGCCAGCCCATATCTGTAGCACAAGATATTTCTTTGTATTTGCATGTGAAAATTAAAAATCATTGGCATTGTAAGTGGACCTTTTAAAATAACTACAGGTACAAATTTACAATATGTGACTGACTAGAGGTGGAAATACTTATTTTCTGGGATGTCTTCTGTGATACTATAACTGTTTATTTTCATCAAAAACACTTTTAGAATCAATAATACATCTATGGAATTTTGGTTTTCCTTAGTTATTACCTTGATAAGGTCACATTCTGTTCCATTTTACCAGAATCAAGTTTCACATTAAGAAAATTCCATGAATGAATATGCAAATTTACAAATTTTTTGAGTAAGTTTATTTTCACAGAGCATTTCTTTCATGGAGAAAATCCTTGACTTTCAGTTAAAATTTCCTCTCACTGTGATGCCCCCTGAATTAGCTTATTCTTAAAATTCTGTTTTAAAACATTTCTGAACTATGTCTATATTCTGATATGCATCATACCTCTGAACCCATAAAATTATTTTGTTTCTTATATACTGGAGTTAAGAATAGGGTTAAAATCATTTGCAACCTAAAAATTACTTTAGATATAGGACATGTAATGCAGGTAGAGAATTGGTACTAATGTACTTGAAAAAGCATAGCATTCAACATTTATTGGAAATGGTGTTGGGTTTTGCCTGAAGAAAATGTATATTTGAGACTTCATAACTTCATTTTAAATGGGACAAAGTCAATCGACCTTTCCTTTAGCCTAAATTTAAACTGTGTATAATATTCCATATAACTTAACAGTTTGGAAATTTAAAAAGTGATTTTTGTATCACTGTAGAAGTTGGCACATAGACACTTAGCCACTTCAATAATATGAAAATAAATGACATTCTTAAATAACTCACAAGCTACTTAATATTAAATAGAGAGTTTGGTCATATTGGAGGTCAACTTAAACTTATGTTTATGTTGAACCAACTTCTCACCAAATATTGGACAATTAGGATTCAAAAGAATGTATCAGAAAAAGATTGCATTGGTCACATTTTATGACATTTATAATCTAATTTTGTGTTTTCATTATCAACAATTCTCTTTTCTTCATTAACATTGGAATCTATAAGTGCAAGATGTTTCAAAAACTTAATCAAAAGTAAAGTGCTCTAATTTTCTTTGATAAAAAGAGATAACAGAAACATAAGCAAAAATTCAATTTCAATATTTCTTTGAGCTATTCAAGAGATCCAGCTGAAAATGTACACTTGCAAATAGAATGCCTATAAATATTCAATGTATTCTATACATTGAAAAGTAAGTGATTAGACAGACATGCTTTGGACTAATTCTTTAATCCTCTCTTTCTCTTTACTATTTTAGTTCTTGATTGTGGTAACAACAACCTGATATCTGCCATCCTATCAGATCTTTTGAAGTGTCCACTATATTTGGTAGGTTTTATAAATATATTAATTCTTTCTGCATCTTAATTCATGTGAGTTCATATCAAGAGTCACGATGGCTGGCAAGGTATTCGCTATGTCTATCTGGCTGCCCTGCACGATCTTGCCTCTGCCTCCAGAGTGCAGAGATCTTTGTCATCCGCTACTACTCCCAGCTCAACGTGCCTTCTTAGGAACTGCATTTTTCTTTAATTTCCAACACTGAGCAAGGTTTGTGGAGCAATGGACGGGTGAATAGGTGAAACAGTGAGAGGAAAATGACCTTCATGGACAAGAAGGGGTTCAGCAGCCTTCCAGGAGACCTGAGGTACGCTGCCTAAGGCAGGCAATATATTTTTAGAGATTTTTAGCCCGGATGAGTTCAATGGATGCTTTCTGACGCCAGGCTCTTCAGTTGAGCTCCCTCTGTAGCGTGACACACCTGTTGCAGATGAACTGCCTGAAGGACAAGAACGCCAGCATTTGAATTTGGCGTCGGAGAAATCACCAAACCATGTGTTGTTTTGCCCAGAGCACCCAGCTGTAGCATTTCGAGCACATTGAATCCTCAGGCCCCTGAATTTATTCTCCATAGCACAACTGCCCCAAAGTTCCCTGATGGCCTCCATAAAGAAGTGGACTTTCTGCGGACGCACCCAGGCCCTACCCCTGCTCTGGCCAGTGGTTCCAAGGTAGAGGCAGAAGCCTTGAGGACAATGATGTCTCCGGTGGTGTTGGACAAAGGGAATGCAGAAAAAAGAAGAAGCGCACCATGGATAGTGCAGTGAATAGAAAGATGGCAGGGATCAGAGCGTTTGCACGATGTCCTGGCCGATTGCCGCTCCAGCTCAGCTGTGGAACACCATGGTGCAAGGATGCGGAGGGCCCACTTGCTCGCTTCGGGTAGGCCCAGGACTAGTAGCAGCCCTCGAAACCCCTTGGAACTCAGGGGCCCTGCACCTCACAGGCCTGTCCCCAGAGCCCTGGATGGCCTGGCTGAGGCTGCAGGGCCGCCCAAGGGGAGCCCTATGAGGGACCTGGAGAAGCCCTGCCTCCCCGCAGGCCTCCCAAAGACAGCCATGGCACAGCCCTGGCCCGCTCCCATCCTTCTGAAAACTAATTGAATCCTTGGGCGAGTGCACTGTTTCCAGCGGGGTGGACTAATAGTCCCTGGAAGCCCAGGAACAACTTGCCTCCCGAAGAAAAGACCCCACCACTGGCTCCCATCCTATTAGCAAACCCCTCAAGTCCTGGGCCAGCCTGTGGTGTCACTAGAAACGCTGCACCTCCAGCCCCAAGGTGTATGTGGAAACTAAACATTCCTCTTCTGTTTCACCTCCACCACCACTTTTATCCTCTAAAAAGCAGGTGGAAGTCAAAGAAAGGCTGGTTCCAGTTTCAAAAGATCCCAGAGCCATAGAGATCGCAGGTACAGTGAGGTAGACTGGCAGATGGGAGCAAGCCCCAGGACTCAGCAGGAGTGCAGCCCCCACCAGAACAGGGTGGCCATGGTAAACAACTCCTGGGGGTCACAGAGGGCGGAAGAATACTGGAAGGGTACTGGGCACCAGTGGAAGCAGCAATCACCACATGAGGAGGAAGGGAAGGGAATAAGGATAACTACTTATGTTGCTAATTTTATTTAATAATAAAATAAATTTAATTTAAAAAAGAATCACTGTGCCAGTCTTTGAATCATTCCATTTTCAAGAGTGAATTATAATCCACTATAAATGTATAATATTTCCTTCCTTCCTTCCTTCCTTCCTTCCTTCCTTCCTTCCTTCCTTCCTTCCTTCCTTTCTTCCTTCCTTCCTTTCATTTTTTCTTCCTTCTTTCTTTTGTTTCCGTCCTTCTTTCCTTTGCTTCTTTCTTTTTTCCCTTCCTTTCTTCTCTTTTCTCATTCTCTCGTTTTTTGTCTTGTCATTTTGAGACAGAATCTTGATATGTAAATATTGGTTAGGTAACCTAATATGCAATACGTGCCCCTTATTGAACTCAAGATAAAGTTCCATTTTCAGCCTCCAAGGGACTGTATTTGGTGGTGTATGTTATTATGCCTGTTGTCACATTTCAGTTTTACTATCCATTCTTCATTATAGCATTGTGGATTAGAAGTAAATAATTTGCCAATCAATTCATTTTACTTAAATAGCCAATCTGTTACAAAATAAGTCTGTGATTATAAATAAATTTTTAGTCTTAATTGTTTTGTTTTCTATAAGAATTTATCTCCTAATACCACTATAGGAAACATGAGTAAACTACCTGAATTCTTTTTTACTTTATTTATTCACTCATTATTTTTTTACTGTGTGTGTGTGTGTGTCTGTGTGTTTGTGTGTATATCAGAGGGCATATGTGTCCCTGTGGAGAACCAAGGATGACTTCGGGAAATATCCTGGTTTGCTTCTACTTCCTTTTTACTTCACTTTGGGTTTTCTCAGGCTCTGCCCACCAGAGCTGGAAGTATAGGCCACCTCAGTTTCCACCTGGCTTTTTTAGCTGGGACCTAGGATCCCAACTCAGGACCTTCTGTTTGTGAGACAGTCTTAATACCTGAACCATCTCTCCAGCCCGTCTACCTGAAATTTTGTAAGCTTTGAATACATGTCATAGTTAAGCACAGGTGTCAACTTGACTGTTGAGGGTTTAAGCTCTGGGCACAGTTGTAGAGAGTTGATGGTTGAGTTAAGCCCAGAGCAAACCTGAAGGAGATTGTCTAGCTGATGGAGAAGGTCCAGCCCATGGTAGATGGGATTAGGCCCTGGATAAATCACAGAGAGTTGGTTGATAGCGGGGGCATCCTTCTATATACTTGACCAGACATGCTGGTCTGGCAAGTAAGGATTGTCCATCTCTCAGCCGTTATGCAGTGATGGTGTGGCCAGTTCCCTTGGCCTTGGTGTTGGTGCATGCTCTCCTGTCAAGCTGGACTATGAAATGTAACTGGACTGTCGTAAAAAAAGTACTCCTTGTTCCCTTAAGCTGTGTAATGGTCATTTATCAGCAATCATGCAGGTGGACTGCAACAATGCATTACCTATGGCAATCATTGATTGACTATGAAATTGATTTTTCATAAAATTTTCTATGACAATTTCCCTATAAGAAACTCATAAAAGAATTAACTATTGATTTCAGATACTTTTTCTTAAGACAAAAGGCATATTGTTATTTTGAATATTTGGAGTACATTCTATAAAAATCAGGAGTATTTTTTAGTTTCTTTCTGATTTAAATGTATTTCATTCTGTTAAGATCATACCTGAGGGTTATACTATCATTTTTGAGCTTTAGTCAAACAAAATACCAACCTGCTTTGAATGTTTTGACTTTAACGTTGGAAAAACTATTCTATTGAATTCTATTGTATCTTTAAAACATTTTAAGACTTAAAATACGACATTTACAACAAAAGTACCTTCCAAAATTCTGACCATTTTATGGCATTTTTCAAAAGGTAAAAATCAGTAATTGAGTAGTTTTTCACATAATTAAAAAGTATTAAAGAAAAGGGTTACCTTACATTTGGCTTTGTTTATTCTTATAGATGTGCATATTGGTCAAAGCTTATATAGTTAAAATATAACAGTAGAGAAATGAAAAATATGTGGGTGCTTTAGTGCAATAAGTAAGGTACAAATAGTCTACAGAAAAATTATGAAGTACTTTCCACTATATCTTTAAGCCTTTTATTTCCATAAATGGAGATTTAATATTAATATTTTAGTTCATATTTAGTAAGATGAGTGGTATGTTTTGCTGCTACTTGCTTTAATTATTTCTTTATAATATAAAATCAATTGAAAGTAGAGCAAAGTAAAAGAAAAGAACATAATGTAAAAGACAATGTACACATGATATATTAAAACGCTAACAGTTGCCCTGACACTATGGCCTATAAATAATCTCTAAAACAATCCTAATGAGTATCGCCTTTTTAATATATTTCTGATTTCCTTTACATGCTGCTATAATATTACCAGATAAAAAGATTCAGCTGACCTCAACCATTTCAAAGAGTTCCTGATTCAAATTTCATTTGAGGAAAGTTGCTTTTTCTGGCTTGCACATTCTGGGAATCAGTGTGATTACTAATGCTATTGTGGTCTACCAAGTTCAGATAAGTACTACTTGAAATTTATCAGTGCTTCCTCTTTACTGCTTTCAGAATATGGTGTCATTATTATATAACATATTAGAGAGAGATCCATGCATTGTGTGGTTTAATGATGCATTTTAGAATAGACTCTGGACAGTCAGAAGAAATAAAGATTAGAATAAATTGGAGCCAACTCATTTATGGCAAATAGGATTTGTGGTTTTAACTCTGTACATTTATGAGATCCACTTGATATTATTCATGGGAATTGGAATTGATAAGGAAGAGATAGGCTGCCAATACCAATTAGCCTATTTTGCTCTTACACTGAAGATGATGATGGGAAATATGGTTATCATGGTTATTCAAGCAAAGGACATTATTGTCATTTGACTTTACCCTGTAATATGAAGAGTAGAATTCAGTCAGGAGTGTCACTACAGTGTTACTGTCATGGTTTGAATAAGATTTCCTTTGCATAGGCTCATGTATTTGCATACTTAGCTGATGCTAATACTTGAGAAGTGTGTAGTAATTTTAGGAAGTGGAGCCTTGCTGGAGGAAGGAACATCACAGGGGGTAGGCCATGAGATGTGATGGTCTGTCTCTGCTTCCTGTTGGTCTGTTATTCCTTTCTCTATCTCCCTATGATGGCTGCGGTGATATGAATTTGCCTCCTGCTTCTGTCTCCAGCCATGCCTTCTGCTCTCTAATTCCACCACAGTGGATTATATCACTTCTGATACTATAAACCAAATAAATACTGTTTTCTCCCTTAAGCTATATGTGAGAGTTGTCTCACTGTAACAAAAAAATAATAAATAAATAAGTAAGTAAATAAATAAATCTCTGCAACACCAACAAATGTTATAACCTGAAAATAACTGGGTAATCACTAAAGAGAAAATAGAATCTGAATATTTAATAATTCTGGCATTTCTTTGTTGGAAAATTATTAAATAGTAATTTGAACTATCAGTTCATGACTGTCCAAGTATACTAAATTATAAATGTAGGTTTTTTGGTTTATGAGTATCTATCATGCATACAGTCCCAAATATTATGTATAATTGTGCTATGAATTATGGATCTTGTTGTCCATTCTTCCCTGAAATACTCTAATGATAATTGTAGGTTAATTCTACAGTGAATTTCTCTATTCTATTGTCTTATCCAATAATCATCATATTCCTTCTCATATGTTTCCAGATCATAGTATTTCACATTAGTACACATAGTTATTTGCTTTTACTTTAGATCTCATTAAAAAATGAATCAGTTTTCTTTTTTTCTCCATATGGAAAAGTACAGGATAATTGAGACATAGTTTTTAAAAAGCAGAGCCTGGGGGCTGGAGAAATAGCTAAGGGGTTAGGATTCTGACTCTGCAAGCAGAAGGTCCTGAATTAGGTTCCCAGGTCCCACATTAAAAACAGCAGGCAGACTTCTGGCCCTCGTGGGCAGAGCCTGGTAAATCCCAGCACAAAGCAAGAAGGAGTTATAATTGATCCAAGATGATTCCCCAAATCACCCTTGGTCCTCCACAGGGACACACAGTGCCTTCTGAGACACACACACACACACACAGAGTAAACAAATAAAATCTTTTTTAAAAAAGCAGAGAGGGTTACTAATTTGAAAATACACCTAGTGGTATCTGAGGAGATGGCTCAGTTTTGAAAACCTTTGGCTCACAAACAAAGCAACATGGAAGCAGAGCAATTCAGGATGAGTCCTGATGTCACCCTTGGACCTCAATAAGCACATACACACTCAAATGTTCTCTTGCATACACAGACACAAGAAAAATAAAAAAGGGAAATAAAGCTAGGTACACTCTTATCTGTAATTATTTACATTCCTATGCTGAAAATACCTCTTATCTGGAACAATGCTATGATTTTCTCTAAAATGAAATTCATACACTATGTGCTAGTAATTTGTCCTTTTCAGATAATTGAATAATGTGTGAAATCTTCATTTATCTTCCAAATATAAAAAAATAAAAAATTAGGAGCCTTGGAATCTAAAGATAAAAAGAACTGCCTATAACTCTGTTCCTTGGGACATCAACTTCTCCAAACACCCATTATGCTTACTGAATTGAAAATGTTTATTCTTTAAAGTGTAATTTTGCAAATTTATAGAAAGTTGTCTTTGCCTAAAAAAATTACTAAAAAAATAACTGACTGGCAAAATTCTCTACCATCCAGAACCCCAATTGATAAAATAAGCTAACTGATATTATTGGATCCCCA
Organism: Typhlomys cinereus; assembly: GCA_023101885.1. Lineage (NCBI taxonomy): Eukaryota > Metazoa > Chordata > Mammalia > Rodentia > Platacanthomyidae > Typhlomys > Typhlomys cinereus. Next base: position 8,053,423 of record JALPQD010000022.1, read on the forward strand.
AAAAACTACAGAAGCATACATACAATTTTCTATAACTCAAAATACATACCTGTAGACAACTTGTAATAATTGCCAAATACAATTGATTAAAAAGATGAATCTTGCAGTGATGAAAAAGCATTTAGAAGTCCCATCGAAGTATTGCTTTAGTTTAACTATATATAAGGAATTAATTCATCTTCTGCTATTCAAATTATTTTGAGTACTCATTTTAAGGTCAACTTTCCTTCCACAAAAGCAACTGCATTGAATCTTTTAAATTAAGCAGAAAAAAGTGCTGATTATAAATATACAACAAATTCATTTCTTCAGTCTTCACAAAGATCATGACAGATTTTCAGGACCAGTAAGATTTAGAAAAATTACCTGTTTTCAAAGACATGTTTGGAAACTCTGCAACAATGATGTCTTATGATATCCGAAATCTGCAATCTTCTTGTCTCAAGGAATTTTTCTGAATTCACCACAAAATCCTCAAAGAATAGCAAAAACTCTTTGCTCCTTGGCCACTGCCATGCTCTCTGTCACCACAGAACTAAATTCACGTCATAAATTTTGTCCGTTGTGAATTATTTGGTGCATTGTAACAAAATTTGAACATTCATATGCTTCCTTGGGTGCTATGGTTTTACACATTTTTCTAGTTTTGTTTTCTTGTTTGTGGCACAACTGTCGTGGATTTGGGGGTTGTTTTACAGGCTGAGATCTGACAGAAATTATGTTACTTAAGAAAAAGACATAAAATTAAGAAATTAAATTGGGAAAAAGCTTTTCAGTGGGACAAGAAGGGAGATGATAAAGGGTAATAGGTGGGAAAATGACTAAAATTCTTTGTATACATATATTCATCTGAGAAAGAATAAAAGAAAAAATGCTTGTTTCAGGTAAAGCCAACATTTGATATATTTGAGAAGTAGTTAGTTAATGCACCAATTGATGGTGGCGCCTCACAGATATGATCACTAGTTCATCTTTTGAAATTACTCTCTCCATATATCTTGATTAATAACGATGCTGTGTTTTTTTGCAAAGCATTATGGTTCATTTTAATATCAACCTCAGTGTATTTGTTACTACTTAAAAGACATAGTTCATGCTGTATCTCAGAGGGAGCTTCTGAGAGGTTTATATGAGGAGGAAATCTTATCTGTAATTTGGTTAACATGATCCCATAGATCACTGTTCCACACTGAATAAAAAGAGATAAAAGGAGAAAAACAAGTAAGGGTCAGCCTTCCTTGCTTTATGCTTTGTTGACTTTTCAGGTGTGAAGCAGCCCAGATGCATACTTTTTCCTCAAGAATTCTGCAATCCCTTCTCTACTATTATAAACTGTATTCTACTTAACTGTGAACTAATAAATGCTTTTCCATGCATAAGTTGATCTCTTCAGATATTTCAGTGTAGTGAAGACAAAAGTCACAAACACACACTGCTGACTGACACACAGCAAATGTTACCAATATCCTTTCAATGCAGAAGTAAAGTAATTGATAAGAAACTTGGCTAAGACATTTCAAGGTTCTCTTTTTTTTTTCATAAAACAAGACACAAAACTGTAAGAATCTTAATGTTAGGCTTGAAACTCTAACCTACATTGCTAAATTTGCAGCCAGCTGAAAACCCTAGATACTGTATTTTGGCACTACTAATTCATGGAGGCCCTAGACTGGGCTCCCAGCTACAGACTTGCCTCAGACATGTCCCAATAGAAGAAACATACAGGCGGAGGGATGAACAACCAATGGGAAAGAGGGATGAACAACCAATGGGAAGAAGCCATGAACAATCATTGGGAAGAGGAGATGAACAACCAATGGGAAGGGGGGATGAACAACCAATGGAAAGGAGGGATGAATAACCAATGGGAAGGAGGAATGAATAACCAATGGGAAGGAGGGATGAACAACCAATGGGAAGCAGCCATCTAACCTGCCTCTGTAATGGATACTTAGTAAACAGCTAAATGATTGGTGGCTGGACCCATCTCCCCCAAACAGAGAGGTAGCCACACCTGATTGGACCCCTGATCTTATATAAGCTCAAGCACTTCCTGAAATAAATGAGTCTGCAGCAAACATGTCCTCTGCCTGCTGCTTCTCACCTGACTCTCAGAGTCTGGGTGGTGATCCCGCGCCTGCTCGCCCCCTCACCTTAAGCCCGCGAGGCCCCTGCTGAATTTGCACTCCTTTCCCCGGCTGGCCTGGTGGGGATTCCACAACATCTGGTGCTCCAACGTGGGGTGGCACTACTTTCGGTGTAGATGAGACACCTTCTCTGGTAAAGTTCGATGAGTTTGGCCCCTTGTGTCCCTTGTACTTACAGTGCCTGAAGGTGTTCGGGTGGACCCTTCCTCTTCCCCTTTCCCTATTTGTCCATTGTTGTGCTCTTTAGGTTATGAACACAATCGCTCATTTGATTAGCTAATAATCAAGGAGCCCCTCTTAAGGTTAGGAAAACAATCAATCGCTTGATTTGCCAATGATCAAGTAGCCTCTCAATGGAATCTCTCATTTGATTCTCCCTATGATCAAAGAGCCCCTCTAAACCAAGGCTCTTTCTGGAGAGTTCACATGAGAAATTGGTCCCCTCAGAACTTGGAGCCCACGTTCAGTTACATTGAATCAGCTTCACCTGATGGCATACAGCCAGGGGGAGTAACAAACCTCTGAAGTCCCTCACTAAGCACAGGATGCTTAGATCCAAAACACATTTGCATTTGTCCTGCACTAGGTCCCTCCTTGGATGTTGGTTACCCTTTTAGGAGTTGTTTTCACTTTCACCTTGGTTCTAGTCATTGCTTTTCATTTTCTGCACTTTTTCGCCTTATCTGCTCGCCTCCTAGTCATCTCTGCTCCATTAGGGAACCTTTCCTCTCCATAATGCGTAACTTACTGCTCCATCAGAAGGCACTCCAGCTGACTGCTCTTAAGGCTCTACTAGACTTACATAGGATCAAAGTAAAACCAAAGGACTTAGAAGATTTTTGGGAGGAAACTTTAATCTTAGCTTCTTGGATTTCTCCAGAAAATGTTTGGGAGCCACAGATATGGATGGAAGTGCTCTTCTAGGCCCGCAAGAGGGAAGTCCAGGATGGCCATATGCCTCCTTCTCCCTTTGTTCCCATCCTCCTCAGCATCATAACAAGCCTTAAAGGATCCTCCACTGAGGAAATGATTAATTGCTACAATGAAACTTGTCGAGAGAACCCAAAATTAGCCCTTTGTCCTTCCTCCATATCTCTCCCCTCCCCAGTCAAGGACTCTACAGAGGGCTCACAGGTCCGTGCAGGGGGTTACTCCACCCCCTGTTGACCTCCTCTTCTTCTTACTGTAGCTCTTGACTACCTCTCTTTCTTGGCTTTATTTTCTGATTCAGATGACACTGGTCTCCCTCTTTTGAAACAATTATTGAACAGGATATCTGCCTTCTTGTGTTTCATGTGCTTGTATGTTTATATGTTCTGTGTTTACATGTTGTGTGTTTTGTGTTTCAACATAAAAAAATCTGTGGCCACTTCAATTTTTTTCTTTCATTTCTGTTGTGCACTAATATTAAAATTTTGGCATGCCACTTTTAAATACATGTATGCATACTTAAAAATAAGAACAAATAATTTTGATAACATCTAAGGCCTTAACTACTTATGTTC